>OY757012.1:171979604-173375216 GCA_963580285.1 Lucinisca nassula
CACCAAACCTGTGAAGGGGTGATTGGGAATAAATGAGTAGGAAAGTGCGACAGCAATGGCCTCATTTTGAGGAAGTGTGCAGAGCATGGACTGTTGATGGCCAACACAGTCGCAACAAGACACCATGGATGCATCCTCGCTCCAACCCTTGAATCTCATTGATCATGTCATAGTAAGAAAGAAGGACAGACAGGATGTCAGATTGACAAAGACTGTGTGTGGTGCGGAGTGCTGGACAAATGACAGGCTTGTTGTCAGCAAACTCAACCTGCGCAACCGGCTTGCACGGCGACCACAAGGCAAGAAAGTACCCAAGAGACTGTGTGTCTCATAGCTGAAACAAGACCGCAAGTAGCAAGCCTTCACCCTTGACATCTGCAGACAAACTAGATGCAATGGAATTCGGTCCAGATGATCCAGAAGAGAACCGGCCAGTTTTTAGAGACACTGTTCACTCTTCAGCAATGGATTCCCTAGGTGCACTATCTCACAAACAACAAGGATGGTTTGACGAGAATGACGAAGAAATCCAGGGACTCCTCGAAGAAAAGCAACAAAAACACAGGGCACACATCAGTGATACTAGCTAAGTATTTAATCAGGTTGCCTATTCAAATATATGCAAGACAGTCCAAACAAGAATTAGAGACAGGCAGGTCTCCTGACTTAGCAACAAGGCTGATGAAATCTGGTCCTTTACAGACAGAAAGGATAGGAAGAAATTCTCGGATGCACTAAGGACAGTTTATGGTCCCCAGAGCTCAGGAACCACTCCTCGTCTCAGTGCAGTTGGAACTAGTCTTCTTATATACAACGAGGCTATCTTGAAAGGATGGACTGAGTACCGAGCATTGAAACATTTAGCTCGCATTCTAGATACTTGGATGATTTATTAAATATTTACAATACCTATTTCGATGGTTTGATCAGTCAAATTTACCCCCTAGAACTTCAGTTAAATGAAGCAACGATGAAGACTCGACATCCGAGTCTAACTGTTGTTTTTTCTTTTGCTCTAGCATTTCAGATGTTTCTTGCTGTCGAGTCCTCACCGTTGTTTCATCTCTGTAGTTGTTATAATTTTTGTATTCTCGGAGATGTTGCACTGATGAAATAGGAGGCCTTCATGCGAACTGTAGAAATTATTTGTCTAAATCGCGACGGCTTAGGATTTGAGTATATATTTTGTAGTTGTTGTTGACGGAAGTAAGGGCGAGGATTGCAGCCGCGTAAAATCGATTAATTAGTTTCCCACAAAATGGACAATTGGCTATCCAAAACAAAAAAAAAAAGATGTAAACGATACATACACTCAAAGAAAAACCACAAGAAAAGTAAAGCGCGATAAAAGAACCGCCCTGGAACGGTCAGTGAAAAGAATATCACACGGGGCCAAAAGTAAGCTTTTACGCTGGAGGATTTATAGAATCCGAGGCCTGACCCACCGGTGTGCAATTAAAAGAGGGAAACAAAGTTGTCATCCATGATTGGGTAAGCCACCATGCATGCAGTCTGTCGTATAGTATTTATGTGGTACGCAATCTTTGTTTATCGGAGAAATCGGGCACTGAAATCATTGCAAGTATATATTTTTTCTGAATTTATATACTAAGTCACAATAAAAGATTCGGGCTCCGATAGACCTTGCTGCAGAAAAAATTTAAGTCCAACACTGAATTTTGACATTAAATCGGAATGTCATCTCTAAAATATAGATACGGCTTTGCGTAGTTTATGATTCCGATAACCCTGATTAAGAAGTTACGCAGTTAACAATTTATTAAAAGTGTTGAAGTCAGTTACATAACTAGACAATATGGCAAATCGAATAAATTTCGATCGAATTAATTGTAAATGCCATAGGATGCAGCACAAGCAACATCAGCATCCAAGAAAGGAAAATTTATACTCTCAAAATCTATAACATTGTGTTTATTATAAGTTTTGCAGGAAACAAAATAGAAGTGAAGGCAATGATCAGCAATCGACACAATTAACCCACAGCTCCCATCAGTGACACCAAAGGGAAAGAAACACAAACATGAAACAACTACACCCTAATGGAAACATCAATAGTGGAAAGCCAAAAGGACAGTTACTTTTCCACAAAACGGCTAATTTGCTATCAAAAGAAACAAGATAAAAGCGATACACACGCACACACGCAAAGACAAACCATGACAAAAATAAACCGCTATAGAAGAACCGCATTGGAACGGTCATTGAAAGGAGTTCCGCTGTGGGTCTTAAATCGATTTTACCCGGCCGCAATCCTCGCCCTTACTTCCGTCGCGCCCATCTACAAAAGAAAGATGCAAATCCTGAGCCTTACCGCTGGACCCGACATAGAATCGGAGGAATGACCAGCGGAAAGAAATCTTTGAAATATGGCTTTAAAGCAAAACAATCGAAGTTTCTTAATTTGCATCCATTTTGACTTATTCTATCTAGAAACGTTAGATAATGACAAAAAAAAAAAACACACACACAAAAAAACAAACAAACAAAAAAAAACTAAAAACAAAAAACAAGAGGACCAAGCTGGTCATGTATCGCTCACCTGCGCTAACAGATTCAAAGTTTCAGGAAGTGCCAACCTTTCTGAAGGATTTACTGGAGGACAAGATGATGACATGGTAAGCATTTTCTGCAATCAAGTAGAATGTAACTCTATGATAAATCAGCTGACCTCACCGGTTTTCAAACTCATTCAAGCTTTTATTCCTGACTTGCTTATAGTTATGTAACTTTCAAGAAGATCTGATATAAACCGAAGGGGCTATGGTGATGACAAGGTCAAAAATAAGCAATGAACTGCTGCAATCAAAGGGATGTTACTCTATGATAAATAGGCAAACCTCACGAGTTTTCAAACTCCTCCGAGCTTTTCTGCCTGACTTACTTGTTTGTAAGTTTCATGAAGATCCAATCTGAAGGGACAGCAGTGATGACAAGGTCAAAAATAGCCATTTTCAGCCAAGCTGGGAACATAACTCCATGATTAATTAACTGGCATTGCTAGTTTTCAAACTTGTCTGAGCTTATATTTCTAACTCACTAACATATGAATTTCAAGAACATCCGATGAAAACTGAAGAGTACACTAAAACAAGTAGAATGCAACTCTATGATATATAGGCTGACCTCACCAGTTTTCAAACTCATTCAAGCTTTTATTCCTGACTTGCTAAGAAGATCCGATATAAACTGATGGGGCTATGGTGATGACAAGTTCAAAAATAAGATAAATGAGCCGACTTGGCCAGTTTTCGAACTCATCCGAGGTTTTCTGCCTGACTTACTTGTTTGTAAGTTTCATGAAGATCCAATCTGAAGGGGCAGCAGTGATGACAAGGTCGAAAATAGCCATTTTCAGCCAAGCTGGGAACATATCCATGATAAATTGACTGGCATTGCTAGTTTTTAAACTTGTCTGAGCTTATATCTCTAACTTACTAACATATAAATTTCAAGAACATCCGATGAAAACTGCAGGAGTACACTGAAACAAGTAGAATGCAACTCTATGATATATAGGCTGACCTCACCAGTTTTCAAACTCATTCAAGCTTTTATTCCTGACTTGCTAAGAAGATCCGATATAAACTGATGGGGCTATGGTGATGACAAGTTCAAAAATAAGATAAATGAGCCGACTTGGCCAGTTTTCGAACTCATCCGAGGTTTCATCCTCAGCCACCTTATATATAAGTTTCAGAAAAATCCAATCAAAACTGAAGGGGCTACGGTGATGACAAGGTCAAAAATCAACATTTTCACCCATCAAAGGGACATAACTACGATAACTGGGCTGACTTGGCCTGTTTTCGAACTGATCCGAGATTTTATCCCCAGCCACCTTACATATAAGTTTCAGCAAGATCCGATCAAAACTGAAGGGGCTATGGTGATGACAAGGTAAAAAATCGGCATTTTCAGCAATCAAAGGGACTTAAATTTATGATTTATGGGCCAACTTGGCCAGTATTCGAACTCATCCTAAGTTTTATCCCCAGTCATCATCATCATCATCATCATCATCATCAACGGATTTTTGATTAACGTGCAGGTACAGGGGCAACGTCCACATAAGTGGGCCCCCTTCCAGGTAGCTGGCTTGCTGCACGCATGGCAGATCTTACACCAGATCTCCAGGCTTGTCTATCATGAGGATCGATAGCAGTGAGCTTCCATTCTCTGCAATCTCTTTCTATTAGCTGCTTCCAGGTTATCTTGGGCCTTCCTGGCCCCCGCTTTCCACATACCTTATGTCACAGGCAGTTTTGACTGCACCATTGGAGCGTCCCACATGTCTATACCAGCGAAGTCTTCTCTCTTTCAGGATGAGGTCCAGGTCCTCAATGCCAAGACGCTCAAGTAACTCACTGGACCTGATGGTGACAGTGTCCTGTGGCTTGACATTGCAGATCTGTCTGATCATTGCCCTGTCATTTCGTTGCAGAAGTTGGAGGTTTGGCTTTGTCAATGGCCATGTCTCGGTGGCATGGAGCATTGCGCTCCGCATACAAGAGCTATACAAACGGCCACGTGTCTTGAACGAGAGGTGGCAGGAACTGAGAACTGGTAGCAACTCCTTGAATTTCTTCCAGGCTGTTTTCACACGTGATGTAGTTGAAAGGTCGCAACCACCCGCTGCAGAGAGCATATCACCTAGGTAGCAGAAGGAGGAAACAACCTCCAGCTTGTCGGATCCGACTTGGACTTCCCTCTGTGGTCTGCCATCTTAGGGGCATGCAGTTCCTTGGCACCGTGTACACCTGTAATCAGGGTCCTCTATCAAGCGTTTGAGCCCACTGCATTTCTTGTGCACCCAGAACTTGCAGCCATTACAAAAGATACTGTTGCTGCCCACTCCAGTGCGACATACAGCGCATGGGAACTGGCCTGTACTCTGCAAGAGGTCAAGACATGTACCACAGATCATGATCTTTGTCTTTCCTGCATTCACTCTCAGCCCTTTCGCCTCCATTGCGTCTTTCCAAGTTAAGAGCCTGCTGACACATTCCTCAAGGGTTTCAGCTATGATGACAAGGTCATCAGCATACAGGTCCTCCCAGGGGACTCCAGAGCGGAACTCGCATGACAAGGCTTCAAGCATAATGATGAAAAACAGTGGGCTGAGAACAGAGCCTTGATGAACACCCACCTTCACCTCGAATTCTTCACTGTAACCATCACCAACGCGGACACGGCTCCGAGCATTAGCATACATCCCTTGGACCAGTTTCACAATCCACTCGTCCACTCCAAGATTTCTTAGTGCCCGTCAGATGACTTTCTGAGGCACTCGATCAAATGCCTTCTCCAGGTCTACAAAAGTCACCTTACGTATAAGTTTCAGAAAGATCCGATCAAAACTGAAGTGGCTACGGTGATGGCAAGGTCAAAAATCGACATTTTCAGCCATCAAAGGGACATAACTATATAGTAAATGGGGCGACTTGGCCGGTTTTCGAACTCATCCGAGGTTTTATCCCCAGCCACCTTACATATAAGTTTCAGAAAGATCTGATCAAAACTGAAGGGGCTACGGTGATGACAAGGTCAAAATCAACATTTTCAGCAATCAAAGGGACCTAACTCTATGATAAATAAGCCACCTTGGCCGGTATTCGAACTCATGTAAGGTTTTATCCCCAGCCACCTTACATATAAGTTTCAGGAAGATATGATCAAAACTGAAAGGGCTACGGTGATGACAAGGTCAACAAGAGGACCAAGCTAGCTTGGTCCTGTATCGCTCACCTGAGCTAACAGATTCAAAGTTTATGGAAGTGCCAACCTTTACTTAAGGCGTTATGGGAGGACATGGTGATGATAGGTTTAGCATGTTCTGTAAATCAAGTAGAATGTAACTCTATGATAAACAGGCTGACCTCACCGGTTTTCAAACTCATTCAAGCTTTTATTCCTGACTTGCTAAGAAGATCCGATCTAAACTGATGGTGATGACAAGTTCAAAAACAAGAGTTTTCAAACTCCTCCAAGCTTTCTGCCTGACTTCCTTGTTTGTAAGTTTCATGAAGATCTGTTCAAAACTGAAGGGGCAGCAGTGATGACAAGGTCGAAAATAGGCATTTTCAGCAATCAAAGGCACGTCACTCTATGATAAATGTGCCGACTTGGCCGGTATTCTAACTCATCTGAGATTTTATTCCCAGCCACCTTACATGTAAGTTTCAGAAAGATCCGATCAAAACTGAAGGGGCTACGGTGATTACAAGGTCATAATTTGGCATTTTCAGCAATCAAAGGGATGGTACTCTATGAAAAATGGGCCAACTTGGCTGGTTTTCGAACTCGTCCGAGGTTTAATCCCCAGCAACCTTACATATACGTTTCAGAAAGATCCGATCAAAACTTAAGGGGCTACGGTGATGACAAGTTCAAAAATTGACATTTTCAGCAATCAAAGGTACATAACTCTATGAAAAATGGGCCGACTTGGCGGGTTTTTGAACTCATCCAAGATTTTATCCCCAGCCACCATACTTATAGGTTTCAGAGAGATCCAATCAAAACTGAAGGGGCTACGTTGATGACAAGGTAAAGAATCAGCAGTTTCAGCAATCTAAGGGAGGTAACTCTATGATAAATGGGCAGACTTGGCCGGTATTGGAACTCATCTGAGGATTTATCCTTAGCCACCTAACATATAACAAAACTGAAAGGGCTACGGTGATGACAAGGTCTAAAATCGACATTTTCAGCAATCAAAGAGACTTTATTCTACCATAAATGGGTCGACTTGGCTGGTTTTCGAACTCATCAGAGGTTTTATCATTAGCCATCTAACGTATAAGTTTCAGAAAGATCCGATCATAACTGAAGTCGCTAGGGTGATGACAAGCATTTTCCCATTGTAAGTCTATGGGACCTTGTGATTGCCATAGCAACCAAAGTTTTCGTGCGATTTAAAAAAAAGCTTATGTCATCAATGCCCCACCAAAGGCATGCTACAGATGAGAAACGATTGAGATCAGCCTGCAGGCTGCAGAGATATAGCTGCTCAAAAGTGTGGACGGACGACGGATGGACAGACGTACGTACGACGGAGGACCCAATATACAATAAGCTCCCCTGGAGCCGTCGGCCCAGTTGAACTAAAATCGGCATCTTCAGCAATCAAAGGGATGTAACTCTATGAAAAATGGGCCGACTTAGACGGTTTTCGAACCCATCCGAGTTTTCATCCCAAGCCACATTACATGTAAGTTTCAGAAAGATCCGATCAAAACTGAAGGAGTTACGGTGATGACAAGGTCAAAAATAGGCATTTTTCAGCAATCAAAGGGACGTTACTCTATGATAAATGGGCCGACTTGGCCAGTATTCAAACTCATCCGAAATTTTCCCCAGCCACCTTACATATAAGTTTCAGAAAGATCTGATCAAAACTGAAGCAGCTACGGTGATGACAAGGTCAAACACAGGCATTTTCAGCAATCAAAGGGACCTTACTCTATGATAAATAGGTCGACTTGGCCGGTATTCGAACTCATCAGAGGTTTTATCCCCAGCCACCTCACATATATGTTTCAGAAAGATTCAGTCAAAACTGAAGGGGCTATCGTGATGACAAGATCAAAAATCGACATTTTCATCAATCAAAGGGGATGTAACTCTATGATCAATGGGCCAACTTGGCCGGTTTTCAAACTCATCCGAATATTTATCCCCAGCCACCTTATATATAAGTTTCAGAAAAATCTGATAAAAACTTAAGGGGCTACGGTGTTGACAAGGTCAAAAATCAACATTTTCAGCAATCAAAGGGACGTTAATCTATGATAAATGGACCGACTTGGCCGGTTTTCGAACTGATCCGAGGTTTTACTCCCAGTCATCTTACATATAAGTTTCAGAAAGATTCGATCACAACTGGACTGGCTACGGTGATGACAATGTTAAAAAAAAACATTTTCAGCAATCAAAGGGATGTAACTCTATGATAAATGGGTCGACTTGGCCGGTTTTCGAACTAATCTGAGGTTTTATTCACGGCCACCTTACATATAAGTTTCAGAAAGATTCAATCAAAACTGAAGGGGGTACGGTGATGACAAGGTAAAAAATCGGCATTTTCAGCAATCAAAGGGATGTAACTCTACGATTAATGGGCCGACTTGGCTGGTGTTCGAAATCATTCGAGGTGTTTTCCCCAGCCACCTTACATACAAGTTTCAGAAAGATCCGATCAAAACTGAAGCAGCTACGGTGATGACAAGGTCAAAAATAGGCATTTTCAGCAATCAAAGGGACGTTACTCTATGATAAATAGGCCGACTTGGCCGGTATTCGAACTCATCCAAGGTTTTATCCCCAGCCACCTTACATATAAGTTTCAGAAAGATCCAGTCAAAACTGAAGAGGCTACCGTGATGACAAGGTCAAAAATCGACATTTTCAGCAATCAAAGGGGATATAACTCTATGATCAATGGGCCGACTTGGCTGGTTTTCGAACTCATCCGATTTTTTATCCCCAGCCACCTTATATATAAGTTTCAGAAAAATCTGATCAAAACTGAAGGGGCTACGGTAATGACAAGGTCAAAAATCAACATTTTCAGCAATCAAAGGGACGCTACTCTATGATAAATAGACCGACTTTGCCGGTTTTCGAACTCATCCGAGGTTTTACTCCCAGCCATCTTACATTCAAGCTTTAGAAAGATTCGATCACAACTGAAGGGGCTACGGTGATGACAAGGTAAAAAAACGACATTTTCAGCAATCAAAGGGACGTAACTCTATGATTAAAGGGCCGACTCTGCTGGTTTTCGAACTCATCCGAGGTTTTATCCCCAGCCACCTTACATATAAGTTTCAGAAAGATTCAATCAAAACTGAAGGGGCTACGGTGATGACAAGGTCAAAAATTGGCATTTTCAGCGATCAAAGGGACGTAACTCTACGATAAATGGGCCGACTTGGCCAGTTTTCGAACTCAACCGAGTTTTCATCCCCAGCCACCTTACATATAAGTTTCAGAAAGATCCAATTAAAACTGACGGCGCTACGGTTATGACAAGCATTGTCCCATAGTAAGTCTATGGGACCTTGTGGTTGCCATAAAAACCAAAGTTTTAGAGCGATTTCGAAAAAAAGTTTATGTCATCAATGCCCCACCAGAGGCATGCTACAGATGAAAAATGATTGAGATCAGCCTGCAGGCTGCAGAGATATAGCTGCTCAAAAGTGTGGACGGACGGACGCCGGACGACCCACTATACTATAAGCTCCCCTGGAGCCTTCGGCCCAGGTGAGCTAAAAAAACGCATTTTTGATTTTTTTTTCAGAAACTCGAAGTTAAATAATTAGTATCCCCTTGTCTATTAGACTGTTCATCAAGCTGCCGTACGTTCGCCCCCGCCCCGTCCGATACATTTTTATCAATGTATATTCATAGAAACTATAGAGTGCATTTTTACAATACTTTATGTAGGTCTGTCGTATCAAAGGTAGTTGCACATATCAATTGCATAAGTTGGTTCGGCATCACAGAATTTCAGTTAAATAAAGCAAATTCTTCTGATATCGAAGCCCTGTTTTGAATTTACTTACACGTATTGTAGATGTTTGTTTCTTGTAAAATTTAAGATAAACGGGACGATATTGATTTTGGGATTGTACATTTTGTTTTCTTGGATTGTGATGTTCGTCGTGCGCCATCCTTCGGTGTTAAAATTTCGCAATTAATTCGATTTGCCAAAGTGTCTAGCCATGTAACTGTTTATACCCCCGGCATACGAAGTATGCTATGGAGGTATATAGTTTTCATCCTGCCGTTGGTCCGTTCGTCTATCCGTCCGTCCGTGTTTCCGTCCTTCCGCACCAACGAAACGACATTTAGGGGGCAAAAAATTTGTTCAGTTTGACACGTGAGTCCAAATGGACTTTATTCCGTTATTTTGGTACTTAAGTGGCAAAAATTGTCTCTTAGGTGGCTTGTCGCTTAAGTAGTCAATATGCCGACGCCTAGCCACTTAAGTGAGAACGTCCGTCTGTCTGTCCGTCCGTCCGTCCGTCCGTTAACATTTTGGTTAAAGTTTTGCGTTAAAGTTTCTAAGAGATTGTATCTTCTGAATCCTTTGATAGATTTAGTTGATACTTACACTTAGGTTACATACTGGTCTAAAGATTTCATTGATGCATGTCCCATCCCCACAGTGACCTTGAGGTCAAGGTCACAGACTTAGAAATTTTACATTTGGTTAAAGTTTTGCGTTAAAGTTTCTAAGAGGTTATATCTTCTGAACCTTTTGATAGATTTAGTTGATACCTACACTGAAGTTACATACTGGTCTAAAGATTTCATTGATGCATGTCCCACCCCCACAATGACCTTGAGGTCAAGGTCACAAACTTAGAAATTTTACATTTTGGTTAAAGTTTTGCGTTAAAGTATTAAGAGGTTGTATCTTCTGAACCTTTTGATAAATTTAGTTGATACTTACACTGAAGTTACATACTGGTCTAAAGAATTCATTGTTGCATGTCCCCCCTCCCCCCACAATGACATTGAGATCAAGGACACAGACTTAAAACATTTAACGTTTGGTTAAATTTTTATGACAACGTTTATAGATGCCTGTTTGTTCTAAACTCTTAAGACAAATTCAGTTGATACTTGCATTAATTGTGCATACCAGTCCAAAGATTTCGAGATGCATGTCCCTTCCCCACCCACAGTGACCTAGACCTCAAGGTATTGGACATAGAAAGTTTACATTTGGTTAAAGTTTTATGACAAAGTTTATAGATGCCTGTTACATAATGTTCTAAACTCTAAGACAAATTCAATTGATACTTGCATCAATGTTGCATACCAGTTCAAAGATTTCATTGATGCATACCCCACCTTGCTGCTTCAGTAACATTGATGCTCACACTCCCTTGGTCCATTTATAAGGATTGTGTTTGGTTTAGATTTTATAAGCACATTATAGATTCTCATAGCTTCTTGACTTCTTCATTCATGTTACATACAAGCTTCAAAGTTATATCAGAGGGTGGCACTGGCCGGGGGTATACGTGACCCGCTGGTCGCTTTCTCTAGTTTCAACACTCGTAAAATGCTGGCCTCGGTAGCTCAGTCGGATGCGCGTCTGACTGGTGATCAGGAGGGCTTGGGTTCGATACCTGCCGGGGTCGGTAATATTCTTTCGCGGAGATTGATCATGAAATATTTTCTACGGTCATTCTCTCCCTTCCGCTGATTAAAAATGGCAGTTGTCAGTTTCTGGCGAAAGAATGTGCGCTGTATTGGTTAACCGCTTACGTTTAAGCCTGCCCAGGAAAAGTATTGATAGGTAAACTGACCGGCTCAAACATATCTAAAATAGGGTTGACCGGGCCATTAAACTCCAAAACAAACAATAAACAAACGAACACACGTAATATAAGAAATTGTTAACTGCTAAACTTCTAAGTTTTATATTGATGTTTTCATTAGAGTCTGGTTGTTTCATGTTTGTGTTTCTTTCCCTTTGGTGCGTCTAATAGGAGGTGTGGGTTAATTGTATGGATTTCTGATCTTTGCTTTCACTTCTGTTTTTAGACGACATTCCGATAAAGTTTCTAAAATTCTAAATGTTCGATCCCGCATTTTTTGGTGACTTAGTATATAAATTCAATAAAATACTTCAGCACATAAATTCAAACGAACATTCTTCGATATGAAAAAGATTGGGTACAACATTAATAATATAAGGCTGACTGCATGCATGGTAGTTGACCCAATCATGGTTGATTACTCTGCTTTCCTCTTTTACTGCAAGCCGGCGGGTCAGGCCTCAGATTCTATGACGGTTTAAGCGTTGAGGCTTACTGAAAAGCTAATGTTGTTTGGAATCTGCTGTTTTGTTTCTAGTTGGGCACAGTGGAATAATAATAATAATAATAATAATAATAATAATAATAATCGACCTTATTTATAGAGGGTAACACATTTAGTACTGGTACTAATCTTCCATATGGCCCTCTTTTCCTTGGTAAGAACCAGTACTAAGCAATGTGGATAAAGTTTCTTGCTCAAGGAAACAACACGTGGCGCTTGTGAGGATCGAACCGGCTACCTGTCGATCTCAAATCCGATGCTTTACCACTGCATTAAAGCGCTCCAGCTGTTGGTTTTCTTTTGCTCCACCATTTCAGTTCTTCTGTGGCGATTTATTTATGTTGTTGTTTGTTACTTACTGTGTGTATCACTTGTGTCTTTTAATTTTGGATGGCCAAATGGTCATTTTGTGGGAAAGTAACTGTCCCTATGGCCTTCCTTTGTTTAGGTTTCCATTATGGTCTGGTCGCTTAATGTTTGTATTTCTTTCCCTTTGGTTTCTTTGATGGGTGGAGTAAGTTAATTTTATTGATTCCTGATCTTTGTTTTACTTCTACTTTACATGCTGTCGAGTCCTGCGTTATTTTATCTCTATAATTGTTTGATTTTATGTTCTCGAAGATGTAGCCCTGATGAGTAAGTAGGCCTTCATGCGTACTGAACAAATTATTTGTGAAAGTTACGACAGCAGTAAGCGCGAGTGTAGTGCTACGTAAAATCGAATTAGTTTAAACAATAGTTTATTAGTTATTATATACAATCATGAAAGTGCAAACAATACATTAAAGGATTAGATGACAAGCTTATATAAGCTTATGGTAATTTTCTCATGTAAAAATCGATTTAAGCCCTACACCCCAGTAAACTACTTTTCACTGACCGGTTCAAGATAGTGCTTCTGTTGTGGTTTATGTTTGTTATAAATTGTCTCTGATTGCGTGTATCGCTTATATATTTTTGTTTTGATAGCCAATTGGCCAATTTGTAGAAAGGTATCTGTCTTTTGGTTTTCCGCTGGTGATGTTTCCCTTAGGGCCTAGTTATTTCATGTTCTTGTTACTTTCCTTATAGTGTTTCTGATGGGAGGTGTGAGGTAATTGTATCGATTCCCGATCATTGCCTTCTCTTCTACTTGATGATTTTTCTATGAGTAATGACCTGTTTCGATGACTTCTGCATCGGAGATTTATATGGGTACAGCCCGTGTCCTCTGATCCTTGGTTATTACTGGCAAAAATATAACGAGTCTTCTATGAACTTGCAACAATTAGAAAAAAAAACACATATGTCTGCCTGATCTGGTTTTGTGCGTTTTGATACTATTTAAAACCGGGTTATGACTGATATTGATTTTAAATTTTTAGCTGTATTTATGTTTTTACACTAAGAGAAACCGGACATGTTGTCTTTCTGGTCTGGTGTGTTGCGTTTTAGCAGACCTAAAACCAGTTCATACTAGATATTTGATTTAAATCGTTTGGTTACATTTATGTTTTAAGTGACAATTCGTACATTTACAAGTGTGAACATCGCAGAGGTCTTAATCGTGTGCTTGCAAAAAGGCGAAGCAAGAGGCTATTGAGAAGCACCCATCAGTTTTCTGGCAATTAATGAGTAAATCTGAAGACCAGCTATAACCCCTATAAACAATGCATTTTAAGTTATCTGGCAAGAAGACTATGTTGATAATTTTGTTTTGGCTACTTCGTCTGTTTTCATTTGTGAATAAGATGTCCTGCCATGAAGGAATAGTGAACTAGATCCATTTCATTTTCCAAAAGAATCATTTTGTTTTGCTCAGCGTATCAATGAGGTGCTTCTGTTGTTGATCATTTCTGCCATTGCTTGTCTTTGCGTGTATATAATGCTGTTGTCGTCCTGCCATGAAGGAATAGTGAACTAGGTCCATTTCATTTTCCAAAAGAATCATTTTGTTTTGCTCAGTGTATCAATGAGGTGCTTCTGTTGTGGATCATTTCTGCCATTGCTTGTCTTTGCGTGTATATAATGCTGTTGTCGTTTTATTATTATTATTATTATTATTTTAGATTACCCTATGTCGGTTTTGTGTGAGAGAGGCTGTCGTTTTGGCTTCCTGCTCGTGATGTGTTAATTATGGTGAAGTTGTTTTGTGTTGTTGGGGTTTCTTTCCCTTTTGGTGTCTTGTATGTGTCCTCGGGCATGGGAATGCTTTTGGTTCGAGTCTGACCAAGGCAACACTATTAAGACTATGTCGATTGCTCAGCTTTCCTTGCCACACTTTTCATGCCAGGATAATACACAAGTTAGATCCCTTTGTGAGGTATTAATTTCGTGTTGATATGTATGTGAATTAATTAGGATCAACCAGCAGAGCGCAAAAACTAACGAATTGTCCTCTAAGTGGAAGAGATAGAATGTCTGTTGAAACTATTACATGCTAAACATTCTTTTAAATTATTAAATTTTAAAAGAGAATCCAAAATCCCAAATTCTTCCCACAATATCACTAGGGAACGAAGTCGAAATATGGAGTGACGACAGTAAACAAAACGGACAACTGGACAAACCGTGTCAACAGCTCTTTCCAAATAGTTGGTGGCTCAGAATATCCAAACCTAACTAAAGGAAGCAATACACACAATGTTGGGCAATATCAGAATCACCAACAGGACAAACATTAAACTGAACGGACAAACGTAACTGAAAATGAACAACCAAAAAGGGGGAAGAATCAGAATAATGAACGTTACACATATATGATTAGGGAAAGAATCGGAACATTCAACACAAAACATGAAGGAACCAGTACAAAAGTACCACGTTGCTGACGTAACTACAGGCTTCATCGAAAGTTTAGCAGTCAAACCTAAGAAACATAAGAATCTAAAAGTTGTAGTCCTTGTCTGTCCTTATATATATTTAGAAACATCAAAATCCGAAAATGCCAACATGTCTTATTGAATATCTGTTTACCAGTGAAACTGCGGTACAAGCACGTAAAATATAGTAACAGTTGGCATCACCGGACTATTTGATGTGCCTGTAATTATTCCTTGTATGTGGACTTTTTAATATTTGCTCTACTTCTCTTTTTACTACACCTGAGGAACCAAGACTTGTCTGCAGCAGCTTTTAGCGACTCCTTACTCAGGAACTGTTGCAATTACAAACAACGGTCTTGTTTGCCAAGCCTGGGCATCTCAGAACCCTCATAATCACACAGTGAATTATGACCGGTATTTCCCCGAGGATGGTTCAGTCACAGAGGCTAGTAATTATTGTCGAGACATTTGGAATGTCGGTCAACCTTGGTGCTACACTACACATCCTCATGTGCGATATGAATTCTGCAGTTTTAGCATTTGTCAAGGTAAGTTATCAGAGTGATTAAAAAAAATTCTTACCAGTTTTGTTGCCAGAATGTCCTGTGTTGTTATAGCCCCGATTTAAAAAGTGGGACTATACCGGTTTGCCTTGTCCTTTCGTTATTCATTCATCTTCCCGTAATTCCTTCCGCCCGTCATTCAATCTGACTTCATCAGATAAATGTTTTATCATACTTTTCTCATCAACTGTTATGGTTACATAATCGAAATTCGATACACATGAGCAGTGGGTCGATGTATCATGTATACCGAGATCAGAGCCGTTACAGATTTCTCAGGATCTATAAAAACAGAAGTGAAGGCAATGATAAGGATTTAATACAATTAATCAACAACACCAATCAGAGACACCAAAGGGAAAAACACAAACATTAAATAACTAGACCCTTATGGAAACATAAATAGCAGAAAACCAAAATGACAGTTACTTTCCCATAAAATGGCCAATTGGCTATCCCTAACAAAAATATATAAGCGAAACACACTCAAAGACAAATCATAGCAATACTAAACTTTGACAAAAGAACCGCATTGGAATGGTCAGTGTAAAGAATTTCACTTGGGGAAGGTGGCGGGGTTGCGTAAAATCCATTTTACGAGACAACAATCCTCGTTAAACTTGGTACACGCATGGAGAGTGGGCTTGTGTAGTGTGGTGAATGGGGCTATAACTCTTAGAATTACATCATTTGAAAGGATTTACAATTTGCCAGTAATGAAAACAATTCTTCACACTTTTCTCAAGAACTGTAAGGATAAAAAGTTTTGTATGCTTCTGAGCAGTGGGTTGATTTAGGGCCAAGGGCCCTTAACTGTCGAGTTACCCTTGATAGGTTTATTTCATGTTCGTTTTTTCCCCTTTGGTGTTTCTGATGGGAAGTGTTGGGTAGTTGTATCAATTACTGATTATTGTCTTTATTATTTCTATTTAACACTTTATCATTATTGAAAAAGTTTCGTTACATACTTCTCAGGAACTAGGAAATATGTAAAAGTGAAACTTAGTACACACATTAATATTGGGCTAATGTATCGTGTCTACGAGAACCAGGACCAGGCGTCTCTAACACTTGGAGTTAGTTTTGATTAATGAGACATATTCGTCGCAATTTCCTCAGAAATAATAGGGGTTTCAAAATTGAAACCTGGTACACACATGGACAATGGATTGATGTATTGTGTATGGCGGAATCAGGACCAATGGCCCAACTTGCTGTTAAATCTCTAAATGGGTTTTAGTATTCGTCTTAAAATAAACATTATTAGGGATAATTGCTGTAAAATTGAAGTGTGAACACGGACAGTGGGGGTGGGTGATCTGATCTTTCATGTAAACCAGAATCAGGGCAGGGTCACTCTTAGCACTCTAATTCCACTGTTGGGCTTAATCGATTTTACACGGCCGCGATCCTCGCCCTTCCGACGCAATTTAGATAATTTGTTCAGTCTGCATGAAGGCCTCCTAACTTATCAGTTCAATATCTTCGAGAACACACAAGTCAAACAACCACAGAGATGAAACAATGTTATGGACTCGAGAGCACGAAACCACCGAAATGCTGGAACAAAAGAAAACCAACAGTTAGACTCCGCTGGGCCCGACCAGAGACAGCGCATCAGGCACAAACCAACATTACATAGAATTAAATTCTCTCTTATTCTCAATAAGCTTTTACGCTGGAACCGTCATAGAAAGTGTTTTTGCTTGACAAACTTTATAGAAATGTTGCTTTGGTGACCCTCTTGCAAATAGCTAAAACTATTTTGCTCCAATGAGCAAAATGGCTACCAGAGCTAAACTTAGAAAACCTTCAACAATTTGCTTAAAAGGTTAACTCCTCCAAAACTCTTGGGCAAAATAAACTTCACAGGAGTATTGCCTAGATTATTAGCTACAAAATATCTAAAACGATCTAAAAATAGAAAAAATATTAAAAGACAAATCCTATATCCCTGAAACAATTTCATTCAAACTTCACATGGGAATGTTGGTTAGGTGGCCCTTTACCAAAATAGCTAAAACAGTTCTGCTCCGATGAGAAAAATGGCCGGCATAGCTTGAAATAGAAACATTTCAGAAATTTGATTTAAATGCAAACACCTCCTGAAACCTCGTGTCAGTTTGATTCAAATTAAAAAGGTGGGTTCCTTCCAAAATAGCTCAACTTGATTGAATCTGATGTATTAAGGTAGCCTCCAGAGCTAAAAAAATGAAAAATCGTTAAATTAACAACTCTACTTATACACCCCGAGTCAATTTCATTTACACTTTATAGGAATGTTGCTGAGATGTCACTCTATCAAACGCGCTAAACCAGTTCTGCTCCAATGAATAAATTGGCTGCCTATTATCACGTGATTTTCCGAAGCTATGTGACATCAGATGAGCGATCGACTGCCATCTTGGCCCTGTTTTACTTTATAAATTGGGGTTTTAAAGGGGTGTTTATTTAATGGACGTGTTAACATGATGATAAGACCCCCGCCCATAGGGGCTTGAAGAAATATATGGGCTGCATGATGCTTCCACGCAGAGCTGAATCTGGCCCGCACACTAGTACTGGTAAACCGCTTAGAGGATCTAAGCCTGTCCAAGAACCGCGGTGCGAGGCAGACCCTCCATGCTAATAAACCCTATTGGTTTCATTGGGCGACAGGGCTTGAGATGTCCTTTCATCTCATTGTCCGGTAAAAGTCCCACAAAATTGGAAGCAACGTCTCCAAAATGACCTTTACAGTGTTGACGGGGAGGTTAAACCTCAAATCAAACAAACAATAACATGATGATATTCATCTTTCCCTGGATGCTTTCGAATGTGACTGTTAGGAGACGTTGATTGATGAGATGAGGTCTTAAGGCATGACGTCACCAGAGCCCCGCCCTACGGGGCTGTGATGGAAACAAAAATGGCTGCATTGTGCTTCCACGAAGAGCTGAAACCGACCCACATGCGTACTGTTAAACCGCATAGAAGGGCTAGGCCTGTCCAGGCAAAGTGGTGCAAGTCCATGCATATAAACCCTATTGCATTTGTGTGCTAGTGAGGTAGGGTTTGAGATGTCATTTCATCACAGTATCGGGTAAAAGTCCCGCCAACATTGGAAGCAACGTCTCCAAAATGACCTACATAATGTGGTCGAGCATGATAAACAAACATACCAACATGTTAAGCACTCGTGCATATTCTTATATTATGCAGCTCGATTAATATATTTTTGTGATGAGAAAGAAGTATTGTAGTTCTTTTTTCTATTTTCAAAGGTGAAGGCCAGTCTTGTGGTGGTGTTTTGCAAGGTGACAGAGGCTTTATAATTCCCCCAGACACCAATGGTGACAATCTGTATGATTTGAATACTGACTGTCTCTGGACTGTTCAAGTAGATGATAATTTTAGAATTAGATACAGGGTACAAGATTACAACATAGAATGGTCTGAAAATTGTGAACAGGATTTCTTATGGGTGAGAACTTTAGTATCTGATCTTTCAGCTTTTTGCGAAAAACAAGTGTAACAAATCACATCAATATTGTACAGTCTCGTTTTATTCACCTTGATCTATTTGTATTTTGGTGTAGGTCGATTTTTAACCCCCCGCCGCGAAGCGGAGCGCCCAAGCACGGGCGATGTCAAAACATTAGGACAGTTTGCCAGGTAAGTAGTCATTTGTGAGTATAAATCCGAATTATTCATTAAAAGTGGTACTAAAGTGGCAAAATGTTCTCTTACGTGGCTATCTCCAAAATATCATTTTATCAGCTAAGTGTCAGTTATGCTGGTGACAAGTCACTTAATGTCTATCCCGTCGGAACGTCCGTCTGTCTGTCCGTAACACTTTCTTGTCCGCTATGTATCTCCTGAACCCTTTGATAGATATTCATTAAACTTTGGTCAAATAATTCTTTCAAAACCCATAAATAAACCATGCTGACTCAAGATCAACGTCACAGTGAGTGAGTGTTTGAGTTTTACGTCCCACCAACAGTTAAGGTCATACGGAGACGGGACCTCGGTTTAAAGACTCATCCGAAAGTCTGGAGAAGCCCGGGATCGATCCTGCGACCCCTGGTTTATAAGGCGAGTAGCGTAACCACGGCACCACCGAGGCTTCTCAAGGTCACAGTTAAATGTCATGAGATTGAATCTTAGAATTTTGTGTCCGTTCACTATCTCCTTTACACCTGGAAGTATTTTCATTTAACATTGGATAAACCCCTCAGTTAGCTGATGTGTAGTACATATTAATTAACCATGTCGACTAAATGTCAAGGTCACAGTTAAAGGTCACGAGTTTGAAACGTTGAATTTTTTGTCCGTTCCCTATGTCTTTTACCCCTGGAAGGTTTTTCATTTACCTTTGGTCAAATATCCCCCTCAGGGAGCTGATGTGCAGAACCCATAAAAAATAAAGCCGACTCAAGGTCAAGGTCGCAGTTGAGGGTCACGAGTTTGAACCTTTATTTTTTTTTCCATTCCATATCTCCTTTACCCCTGGGAGGTGTTTTATTAAACTTTGGTCAAATCTGCCGCTCAGTGAGTTGATATGCAGAACAAATAAATAAACCATGCAAACTCAAGGTCGAGGTAACATTTGAAGGGCAAGAGTTCGAAAATTTGAACTTGGTTTTCGTTCCATATTTCCTTTACCACAGGAAGGACTTTTATTAAATGTTGGTCAAATATCCTTTTCTGTGAGCCAATGTGCAGAATTAATAATTAAATCATGTCAACTCTAGAACAAATTCACAGGTGAAGGTCACGAGTTTGAATTTTGTGTCCGTTCCATGCTTCCTTTACCCCTGGAAGGAGGTTTATTAAACTTTGGTCATATATCCCCTCAGTGAGCTGATATGCAGGACCCATTAATAAACCCTGCCAACTCAAGGTCGAGGTAACATTTGATGGTCACGAGTTTGATACTTTGGATTTTGTGTCTGTTCCATATTTCCGTTACCCCTGGAAGGATTTTCATCATACGTTTGTCAAATATCCCCCCTCAGTGAGACAAAGTGCAGAGTCAATAAATAAACCATGCCAACTCAAGGTCAAGGACACAATTGAAGGTCACGAGTTTGAAACTTTGAATTTTGTATCCGTTCCATATCGTCTTTACCCCTGGAAGGATTTTCATTTAACTTTGGTCTAATATACCGCTCAGTGAGCTGATGTGCAGAACTCATAAAGAAACCATGCCAACTTAAGGTCAAGGTAACATTTGAAGGTCACGAGTTTAAAACTTTGATATTTGTATCTGTTCCATATTTCATTTACCAATGGAAGGATTTTCATTAAACGTTGGTCAAATATTCCCCTCAGCGAGTCGATGTGCAGAATCCATAAATAAACCATGCCAACTCAAGGTCGAAGTCACAATTGAAGGCCACGAGTTTGAAACTTTGAATTTTGTATCCGTTCCCCTTGAAAGATTTTCATTAAAATTTCTTCAAATATCGCCCTCAGTGAGCTCATGTGCAAAACCAATAAATAAATCATGCCAACTCAAGGTCAAGCCCACAGGTGAAGGTCACAAGGTTTAGCCTTTTTATTAAAGTGCAGCGCAGACTGCTTTCTTGTTATGGAATAGCTACAATCTGACACACAACCATACTACGGTAATAGAGGTGAGCAGTATGGTCAAATGTAGGATGACCAGCCTTAACACGTACATAAAATAAGCCACGTCATGTAGAAGTGATTTGAATGTCACATGTTTGCCTTTCTGCCCATCTGTATGTCCGTCTGTACCAATATGATAACACATCCTTGAGGCATTGTGCATTTTTCTTATCTAAAAAAACGGACACTTTTTAATAAAAATTTGAAGTATTTTTTTCTTATTCTTACTCCAACCATACATTGCGGGTGCTTGTTTGAACCGCCTCATCGAGGCGGTTCTAACGAGTACCCACAGCCTATGTCTTGGAGCAAAAAAAGAAAATAATGTATACCCCGAAAACCCGATTTTCTCTATATACAGTGGGGTTTAGAGGGGGTTTTCATTTCCCGTATCTGTTTAATGATGCTCTGAAATATTAACAAACTGAAATGAGGTTAAACGAGAAACTTGATCTAGAACATTGCGACCACTTGTAGATGCGACCCTTTTCTAATGAGCTGCTGACTTAAATGTGCACATAATACGTGAGTGAGTGAGTGTTTCAGTTTTACGTCCCAACAACAGCAAAGGTCATACGTAGACGGGGAACATAATACGAATACTCAGGCAAATCTATCCCGTCTTTACGAAAAAGCTCTTAGCCGACCATCAGATTAATAAGGCGTGTTATTAATTGACTATCGTGTATTGATCGGAGGTGAAGTGATATTAGGCTGAGGTCAAAAATCAATAATCATGTTGTTTAATTGTGTCAATAAATAAAAGATATTGTCATTTATCAAGTATTGCCTCAGTTACAGTTCCGTGGTCTGCTGTATTGGCCCAGGGTCGAAGTGATTTTGTATTGGCTATCACGAAAACACGCCTATATAAATTTGACCTTATATGGTAAAACTAGGGTTTACAGAGGTAAACCTTATTTTTCTTATTCCTGTTAAAAAATAATTATACTTTGTGGGCACTCGTTAGAATCACCTCGATAAAGCGGTTTTAACGAGTAGCCACAATCTATATTTTGAGCAAAATAAGTAAAAAAATATCACAATTTTTCATCTTAAAAGTTTCGATTTTTCGACGGTCAAGTTTTTGGCTTATTTACGTAATGGCCAAGTTACAGGTCCACGGTCAGCTGTATTGGCCTCGGCCTTCGGCCTCGGGTCAATGCAGCAGACCTGGGACCTGTAACTGGGCAAATACAAAATTACTTGAAAAGGCCGATGCCAATACAGCTGACCGAGGACCTGTAACTGGGCAATACGAAATTACTCGATTAATAACATCACATTAATGAACACACCCCCTAAACCTCGCTGTATATAGAGAAAAGTTAGATTAACGGAGGTTGTCATTACTTTTTCGTATCTTTGCCGAAAACATAGATTGCGAGTGTCTGTCTGAGCGGCCTTATTGAGGCGGTTCTAGTGAATACAAACAATGTATATTTGGACTAGAAATAACAAAAGTATTGAATATTTTCATATGAAATAATGCTAGTTGTCAAGATAAGAAAAAACCCATTTCCATCACGTTACCAAATCCGAGTTATAAATACCCCTGTAAAACCAACTTTATAAAGCCTAATTGGCCGAAACTAGCTAGTCTGGCCTAGAAAACATGTACACTTCATATTTCAAGTTCTGTGGTGTATTCCTTGCTTCCAAAGGATAACCCTTTTATAGAACATATTTAACGCCACTACAGCTGGTGTCTGGGAATGTGTGGCGGCCGTAAAAAGTCTCCCTGCCCTACATCATAGTGTAGTTTATATTTTCTTGTCCTTTGGGATCATTGATTCCATTGTGGAATTTTGAAAATATTTGAGGGTCACTGATGAGGCCTAATTGGCCGAAACTAGCTAGTTTGGCCCAGAAAACATGTACACTTTATATTTCAATTTCTGTGGTGTATTCCTTGCTTCCAAAAGATAACCCTTTAAAAGAACATATTGACAGGGGTATACATTATTGTCCTTATTTCTGCTCCGAGACATAGGTTGAGGGTACTCGTTATAACCGCCTAAATACGGCAGTTCTAACCAACACCTACAACATATGTTTGGCATATAAATAATCACATTCAAATTTTCATCAGATTGACAAAATGCAGTTTGTCACACGGATGTGTCATTGTTTTGTTACAGCACGGGTCATAATATAACGTTATTAATCAAGTAATTTCGTATTGGCCCAGGTACAGGTCCAAGGTCTGCTGCATTGGCCCGAGGCCGAAGGCCGAGGGCTAATGCAGCTGACCGAGAACCTGTAACTGAGTCAATACGAACTTACTTGATCAATGACAATTTTATTAACTGACACAATTAAAAAATCATGAGTATTAATTTTTTACCTCACTTGACCTCAGTTAATATTGTTTGACCTGGTGTTAATATGGATGACCTCCAATCAATATAGGATAGTCAATTAATAATGATCCATATTACGTATAGCATAGGCATCGGTTTCAGTTATTCATTCTTTTGCTTAATCCAGTGCCCTCTAATAAGAGACCGCCTTTGGGGTATTTTTGGTGCTACAGGTCACTTATGAACAGTTCTAAAGATATTGTAGCGTCGATTAAGAATGTCAAAAATAAATACAATTAAAAAGATTAACGACCTGAAAGGGATACATTGAGATCCCAAATTCTTCCCACAATTTCACTAGGGAACGAAGTCGAAATATTGAGTGACGACAGAATGGACAGAATGAAACAAAATGGACAGCACTTAAACCAAGTCAGCAGCTCTTTCCAAAACAGTTGGTGACTCAGAATATCCAAACCTAACTGGAAAGGAACAATATTCACAATGGGATAAAGAATCAGAGTCACCAACATGACAAACATTAAACTGGAAGGATTAACGTAACTAAAAATGAACAACCAGAAAGGGGGAAGAATCAGAATCTTCAATCATCAACGTAACAACCTATATGATTAAGGAAAGAATCGGAACCACCAACACAAAATATGAAGGAACCACAGCAAAGACCCTTTGGTGTCTCTGATGGGAGCTGTGGGTTAATTGTATCGATTCCTGATCATTGCCTTCACTTCTATTTTAGAACGGTCATTTATAATAACTGATGGGATTGATTTAACTTTACGGAATCCAAACCCTCACCCTGACTTTCACTGTGGTTCATCCAAGTATGTGTTTGTTCGCATGAAGGTTTTCTAACTCATCAGTGAATCCACTCGGTAAACAAACAAATCATAATTAAACAGACAACGCGCTGAGCCATGAGGTCCAACGCGTCAGGAACACTGGAGCAAACGAAAACCAACAGATGAACCACGTTGGACCAAGCAACAGACATAAAAGTTCTGGCTCCGACTAACTAATAAAAAGCCATCATCGAGTCTGAACCCCGAGCCACCAGTATGCATTTAAAGAGGAAAGCATAATGTCTGACCGTGATTGGGTTTAACACAATGCATGCAGACTGTTGAATAGAATTTATATTACACCAAATGCGTTTGTAACGTTAAATTAATTAAGTTTGCCTTTAACCTCTCCTTCAAAGTAAGGGTTGTCAATATTTAAAAGATCATCTAAACATCTGGAGGCAGAGTTAAAGGCTTTAATAATGTCAGCTTGACTTTGACTAGAAAGTGACATAAACAATCTCGTTCATAACAAAACAAAACTAATTCAATACAAGGAGAGCACAGTTTGTACCCATTGGAATACCTACGATTTGTCTATATAACTGCACATGTAATTATTTTAAAGACGAAAACCGCCATTACCTTTGGGAGCATATTCAACAAGAATTACGCCGAAGGCTAAGTTGCGCCTGTGAGGGTGCAATGTCGCTGAACCATGAAATCAGGTCAAGGTCAAACAGGGATGTCTGCATAAAAGTTGCCACTCCTATATGCAAGCCTGTACCAAGTATTATGAATGAATCTCTTATAGTTCTCCAAAAATGGACTCTTACATTAGGGTGAAAGTTAGGGTGGTCGTAAATTTTGACGGCTTGATCTAAATTGCGACGGAAGTAAGGGCTAGGATTGCGGCCATGTAAACTCGATTTAAGCCCTTCAGTGGAATTCGTTTTACTGACCGTTCCAAGGCGGTTCTTCCTTCGTGGTATATTTTTGTTGTGACTTGTCTTTGAGAGTGTATTTCGTTTTGGATAGCCAATTGGCCATTTTGTGGGAAAGAAACTGTCCTTTTGGCTTTCTGCTATTTTATTTCCATTAGGGTCTAGCTGTTTCATGTCTGTGTTTCTTTCCCATTGTTGTCTCTGATGGGAGCTGTGGGTTAATTGTATCGATTCCTGGTCATTGCCTTCACTTCTATTTTGACGAACTGACCGAAAATCGGACTCCTGATGTTTGAATGTAAAAAAAATAAACAAGTCATATATGAACTGTTATATTTTGTTTCAGATATGGGAAAGTACAGACAGTAATAAACAAGTTCTGTGTGGTTCTTTTAATGATAAATGGCGGGAAATCGAATATTTCCTACACGAAGGGGAAACTGTGACCAACACATTGTTTGTAAAGTTTTATTCTGATAGCGAGCGGAATTTGGAAGAAGGCTTTTACATTACATATCATACATTACAAGGTACATTTATGTCCATTATGAAAATTGTACATTTTATTGGCGAAAACGAAAAAATTGTGATATTCTTCTAATTTCTGCTCAAAATGTAGATTCTGTGTAGTCACATTCTATATTTTAGAGCATAAATAAGAATAAATAAGGGTTCGACCTGTAAACCTCAGTTTTACTATAAACAAGTGGAATTGAAGGGGATGTCAGAATTACATAGGCGTATTTTCGTGATAAACTATGCATGGCAGATACTGCCACGGCCCCGCATCTGCCCGTCATTATCTCATTTGTTTTTCTTTACTTAAATGATCTAAAGGCGATCGCCAAGTTTGGGAAATCTTGATACACTCAATGACGAAATTCAAAAAGTCATGGCAAAAGAAACAAAACAAAGATTAAAGGTATCTAGCTTTATATCGGCATTAAAATCGCTACATCGACAATTTCAATGGAACGAATTATTTGCTCAATATGGGAGGGGTAAATGAAGATACTCAATAATATTGTATTTGCTTCGCCATAATAACACTTGTTATACTGAAAAGAAATTTCCAGGCTTTTGATTGGACAGCGCAATGGCACTTATTTTCCATATATCCTGTGAGCAAAAATATATACTCCTCTCGTGCTTGCCTTCGCTGAATTGCGATGTCCGCCATCTTGAATTTAGCGCAGTTGATACAAATATTTGCAAAATAATATACACCACAATAAAATAGAGACTTTTGATTGTTGTTCTTTCATTCGGTACTTTATTTCATTTTTCTGTTATAAACTCCCGCCCCGCCCATCGGGTCTTGAAGAAATAGATGGGCTGCATGCTGCTTCCATGCAGAGCTGAATCCGACCACACACAAGTACTGGTAAACCGCTTAGAGGATCTAAGCCTGCCCACGCAAAGCTGTTTGGGTCGGACCGACTATGCTTATAAATCCTATTGGTTTAATTTGGCGACAGGGCTTGAGATGTCATTTCATCTCAATGTCGGGTAAAAATCACACAAAATCGGAAGCAACGTCTCCAAAATGACCTATACAGTATTGATGGGACGTTTAACCTCAAATCAAACAAACATACTGTTATAAAACTCTCAATTTAATATGACCTAAACATTTTCCCATGAGCGTCGTGATCGACGTAGTATGTGAAGAAGGGCGCGTATGTTGACGTCACGTATATACATCTACCTCTCACGCCTTTAGAAAGCAGCCATGTGTAACGCGAAATGGTAGCGTCACTTACACACACAGCCTCAGAGTCTTTTTTCCGGTTGAATACAAATTTAATTGGAAGAAAACAGTATACATGTTTTATCAACATATTGTCACCATAGTAACTTGGTGTGCAGCACAGTATCACGTCTCTCAGATGTTTCCAGGTCTTACGCATCACACCCGACGTTCTGCGTTTCGTGTGATACATTGATCTGGACGCATCCACTGGATGTGATACAATGCGCCAGGTCAAATTACTGTAGTAATAATGCGTAAATATTGTACCATCCATCACGATAACAAGTCCGTGAAATAAACACCCCTCTAAACCCCTGTTTTATAGAGAAAACTGGGGTTTAGAGGGGTGTACAATATTTTGCTTATTTCTGCTCCAAGACATAGGTTGTGGGCACTCGTTAGAACCGCCTCATTGAGGCGGTTCTAACGAATGAGGCGGTTCTAACGAGTACCCACAACCTATGTTTGGAGTATTAATAAGAAAAATATCTCAAATTTTCTTTGGAAAAGTAGTCATTTTGGAGATTTGAAAGACTGCACTATGTCACACGGGTGTGTTATCGTAATGCCAAAATAGAAGTAAAGGCAATGATTAGGAATCGATACAATCCTTCCACAGCTCACAATAGAGACGCCAAAGGGAAATAAACACTCCCATGAAAAAACCAGACCCTAATGGAAACATCACTATCGGAAAGCCGAAAGGCCAGTTATTTTCCCACAAAATGGCCGATTCGCTATCCAAAACAAAACAATATACGAGTAAGCGATACACACACCCAAAGACAAACCATAAGAAAAATAAACCACAGCAGAAAATAGCATTGGAACGGTCAGTGAAACGAATTCCACTGGGGGATGGGGTGGGGTTGGGGGCGACAATCGATTTTACACGGCAGCAATCCTCGCCCTTACTTACCAACCTTCGAACATAAAAGTGCTGATCAGACTGAGACTGGTTTGCATATAAACTTTTTTGTGACGTGGCTTTCTTCTATCTACAATGTGTGCATGTTTCCAAAAGCAGTCTATAGATAGTTAAGCACCAATCATATTCCATCATGAAAAACGTAGGGGTTTTCACGAGTGAAAATAATAATGTTTTCAACACATTCGAGTAAGAATGAAAATTCTGATGTTTTCATTACAGTCAAATAAATAGTTTTGTTATTTATCGAAATTCATCGTATATGTATGTAACTGGCGAAATATGTAGTTCGGACTGCAAATGCGAAAAAAACATAGTCATGTTATTTTTTGTTTTTGATTTTTCATAATATGAAAATATCAGATCCTTTCAATGTAAGAAAATAACAGTTGTTCATTGCTCTAGATATGCATTGATTTCATTAATAGTATAAATAATAAAAACAAAATTTTCTTTAAGTCTTAAAGAGCAATCTTAGACATGTATCTACTGTCTTTAGTTCATTCTGTATACTTTCACAGCCTCTAGTGCTTCATGTGTAAAGACATTGAGAAAGAGCTCTGGCTGGGTCGCTTCTCCGGACTGGGACAATGATGGTTTTTATGACTTCAACCTCCTCTGCAAATGGAGCATTGAAGTAGATCCTAGCAAATCTATTTTGATACATGTGTTGTATGTGCTTACGGGGCCAGCTCCGACAGAAGATATATTATGCGATTTTTGTCCTAGACAACAAAAGTCAATCTGTCATGATCTAGTAATGGTAAGTAGAAAGGGCGAACATTCCGGTCATTACTTGGACTGACGCACGCGAGATATGTCTACGAACATATGTGCTTATTGAAGACTCAAACCCGCCTGTACAAAACTTAGAACATATCATTTCTGGCATTCATGTAGATGGCATCCATCATCACGTGGACAAGTCCGAGAAATGAACACCACGTAAGCCCCACTTTATATAGGGAGAACTGTGGTTAACGGGGTATATATTATTTTCCTTATTTCTGCTCCAATACATAGGTTATGGGTACCTGTTAGAACCGCCTTAATAAGGTGGTTCAAACGAGGACCCACAACCTATGTTTGCAGTATAAATAAGTAACATAACACGGATTTTCAACAGAAAAATATAGGGCCTCCGCCCATAGGGGCTTGAAGAAATATATGGGCTGCATGATGCTTCCACGCAGAGCTGAATCCGGCCCGCACACTAGTACTGGTAAACCGCTTAGAGGATCTAAGCCTGTCCAGGAACCGCGGTGCGAGGTGGACCGTCCATGCTAATAAACCCTATTGGTTTCATTGAGCGACAGGGCTTGAGATGTCATTTCATCTCAATGTCGGGTAAAAGTCCCACAAAGTTGGAAGCAATGTCTCCAAAATGACTTTTACAGTGTTGACGGGGACGTTAAACCTCAAATCAAACAAACAAACAACAGAAAAATCGCCATTTTGGGAACATCAGAGAATGTACTTGTCATACGGGTGTGATATCATAATGTATACCGCAAAGCGACGTCTGTTGAGCTTACGCGGATCGCAGTCTGACCTGAATATTCGCCGGGAACACATGTTCGAAGACCTTTTTCTCTTGAGACTGCCTATGTCCCAATTTCTTTCATGACACGATGTTTGCGTTAACGTTGGGATAACACACCCATGAGAAATAGATCTGACACTATTATTATTTTTTTGAAGAAAAAAGGTTGTGCTCAAGGCGTCCGGCGTACGTCTTGCGTGAACAACATTATTTTTACGGCGTAGCCGTTATGGTTTTGCTTTTGACCTACATTTTTCGTTACTCTATTGGTCAATAAAACCACATGTCCAAGGAGATGACCATTTCATTGGTCAATGATTTGCATAAATAAATCTACTCAAAAAATACGACAGTTTACCGAAGTTTTAACCTAGGAGATGTTTCATTTTTTATGTGAGACATGATTGAAAAATATATACAGTTTCGGCTTGCTCACCGTCTTGTCCTTTGATGACCATACGTCATATGTATAATTGGGATTCTAGTGAATTCTGTAACTGCTGCGGTGAATAGCTATTTTTACCTAATTTCACGTGGTTGGTCTATATAGCGAAAGGAACCATTACGCGAAAGGAAGGTTCCTTTCGCGAAAGGAAGAATTTTCTGCGAAAGGAATTGTTTGTTTGATTTGAGGTATAACGTCCCCATCAACACTGTGTAGGTCATTTTGGAGACGTTGCTTCCAAGTTTGTGGGACTTTTACCCGACATTGAGATGAAAGACACCTCAAGCCCTGTTGCACAATGAAACCAATAAAGAGATATAGCATGACAAAAACATGTAATAATCGCATTACAAATTGACAGATGTTTAATTTACAATATATGCTAAATAAAAGTTGCAGTGTATCATTTGTCTTCAGCATACTTTATCTCCTCTATTTTAACACAAAATGGACATTTTCGAATATCATTAATGTTATATAATTTCTGAAAAGGAATAAGTGTAATTTGAGTTTTAGTTAGGTGCACATAAGATCAAGTTTCCGTCCGTTTGTCTGCTCGTCCGCTTGTTCGTCCGTCTATGCGTTTACGTTCACCATAGCGACAACCCTAAATGTTAACCCTAGAATTTGTGTTCAAAAACAGTGAATGATAACGTTTTCTTATTTGTTGTGCATATACTTGAGATCATATGCTCTTGAAATGAGGTCATGTTTTTAACCTTGACCTTTTACATTGACCTTAGCTCAAACAGGCGGGACACCGCCCTCTGCAAAGCTATTTTTCCTCGCGTGACTTCTGAATTGTTTGAATACAGTAAACCATTTCATAGCTAGACAGTTGTTGCTGTCACTATTGTAGCTCATATTGCACGACCCGCAGAAAAAGCGACCGACTGAAGTCGGTTGATTTTCTAAGAGTGCCCTAAAATCACCGTGTCATTCTGTCAGTCTGTCTGTCCGTCCGTAACCCGTTTGTGAAAATTGGTGATAGTGACTTAACCGCTTGGAATATTTAAACAATTTTTGACATACTGATAGATATCAATGAGATCTAACCAATGAACTTGCGAAATATTACATTCCATTTAGTATAGCCTCGCCGAGGGAAAAAATGTGAAAATTTTCGAACTGCTTCTCCTCGGAAACCGTTGGGCCAATTGAAGTCAAATTTCATGTGGAGGCTCTATGGGATGGGGGAAACCAAAATTTGCTCATGGGGTCCAGGTCATATGACCAAAATGGCCACCAAGCCATATACGGTCTGTCTGTCTGTCCGTCCGTAACCCGTTTGTGAAAATTGGTGATAGTGACTTAACCGCTTGGAATATATTAACAATTTTTGGCATACTGATAGATATCAATGAGATCTAACCATTGAACTTGCGAAATATGACATTCCATTTAGTATAGCCTCGCCGAGGCGAAAAATGTGAAAATTCTCGAACTGCTTCTCCTCGGAAACCGTTGGGCCGATTAAGGTCAAATTTCATAAGGAGCCTCTATGGGATGGGGGACACCAAAATTGGCTCATGGGGTCCAGGTCACATGACCAAAATGGCCGCCAAGCCATATATAGTAAAAACCCTTCAAAATAGTCTTCTCCAGAACCACTGGGCAGATTTCCACGAAACTTGATAAATAGCATCTGGGACGTAGGCCCATCATAAATTGCTAAAATGGTGACTCTGGGTTGACCTTGACCTTCTTTGTGCCTAGGTCAAACTTTGACACATATGCTTTTGTATTGGAAAAGTGGGAATTCATTTTTTCCTGCAAACGATTCAGAAAACAGTACTAAAGTATAAGATATATTTTTGCTCCTTACGATAAGGCGCATTTATTGGGGGAACCGTTTTAGGTCCAGGTCACATGACCAAAATGGCCACAATACCAATATATGGTAACACTCATAAAGCTAAAAGCATCCGGCGGGTCGTGCACTTCAGCTGAAGCACTGGTTTCTAAACAACCTTCCAATTAAATCTACGCCGCATATCTTTTTTAAAGATATTTCTTGTTTCGAATAACATTTTTATGGAAGACGAGTAAAATAAGCTTCATGCTTGTGTTTGAGAACAAAAATCATCACGTGAATAAGGTCGTGAAATGAAAACCCACCTATACCCCACTTTATATTGAGAAAAACTGGGGTTTACGGGGGTATACATTATTTTTCTTATTTCTGCCCCAAGACATAGGTTGTGGGTACTCGATAGAATCGCCTCGATGAGGTGGTTCTAACGAGCACCCACAACCTATGTTTGCAGTATTTTTAAGAAAACTATTACAAATTTTCATCAGAAAAGTAGCCATTTTGGAGATGTGAAGAAATGCACTATGTCGCACGGGTGTGTTATCATAATGAAACCTGACATGACCATTTACTAGTATTCTGAAAACGGTTTTGCTCGGCCGCCAAAGTTGAAAAACAAAACAAAAACAACAACAAAAACATTTTAACGACATCCTAGGCCAGTTGGTCGATTTAGAGATAATTTCACATAAATGGACCTCCTGTGCCCCTTTGGCAGTATTGTCAATATAAAGAAAAAACTTTTTTACGACATCTCCGCATAGGGCAATGACCAATTTTCAAAATTATGTAACAGAAATGTTTGTCTTTTGCCCCTCCACCAAACTTGCTCAAAGTTTTTGCGCGATAAAAAAAATTCAACCGTCAGAGCTTAAGTCAGACAAAAAAAAAAACTTTGAAGCTTATTTTATCCCAGGTCAATTGCACGATATCAATATAATGTCACAGTTATATTTTACCAAAATCGATTAAATGGTTTCAGTAAGATAAACAAAATGACCACAACACTATATTATAATATAATATAAAATATTTAACTGACACTTAACAAAATTGAATACAGACTTAAAAATATATGTTTGTTTGTTTGAGTTGAGGTTTTACGTGTCCGTTAACACTGTTAAGCTTATTTTGGAGACGTTGCTTTCAGTTTTGTGGGATTTTTACCCGACATTGAGATGAAATGACATCTCAAGCCCTACCGCCCATAGAAACCGCTAGGGTTTAAGGAGCGGTCCGACTCGCATAACCTTTCCTGGGCAGGCTTAGACCTAAGCTGCTAACCAGTGCTCGAGGTCGGTCGGTTTCGGCTCTTCGCGGAATCACCGTGCAGCCCAAGCTATTTCTCCAGGTCCTGATGGGCGGAGAGGTCCCGAAGGGCGGGGGCGCAGACATAAAAAAGGAAAATAAAAGTACAGGCAATGATCAGGAGCCGATACAATTACCTCACGCCTCCCAACAAAGACACAAAAGGGAAAGACACACGAACACGTAGTAACTAAAGCCTTATAAAAGCAACACTAGCGGATAGGAGAAATGACAGTTACTTTCCCACAAAATGGCCAAATGGGTATCCAAAAAAAAAAAAAAAAAAAAAAAAAAAAAAAGATACAAGCAATACACACCTGCAAAGACATACTATAACAAATAATAAACCACGACAGAAGAACCGCCTTAGGGCGGTCAGCAAAATATTTATCTTGGGGTCTTAAATCGATTTTACTTTGCCATTATCCTCGCCCCTGTTTCTGTCGTGGTTTAGACAAATAATTGGTTCAGTGGGCATATAGGCTTTTTAATTTTCGTTGGTACCTGATGCTCTGTGTCTGGTTTGGCCCATCGTAGACTAACTGTTGGTCTTCTTTTGATCGTGATTTTTTGTTGTTTGTTGCTGTCGAGTCCTCACCGTTTTCTCAAGTCCATGTATGTTTGATTTTTGTGTTCTCGGAGTTGTAGCACTGATGAGTTAGGAAGCCTTCATGGGGCTGAATAAATTATTTGTTAAAATCGCGACGGAATTAAGTGCGAGGATTGCGGCCGCTTAAAATCGATTAAATCCCCCATCCCCACCCCAATGAAATACTTTTCACTGACTGTTCCAAGGCGGTTCTTCTGTCGGGATTCATTTTTTATAGTTCGTATTTGAATGTTTGTATGGCTCAAATATTTTTGTTTTAGATAGCCAATTGGTCATTATGTGGGAAAATAAGTGTCATTTTGATTTTCCGCTGTTGGTGTTTTCATTAGAGTCTAGTTACTTCGTGTTCCTTTCCCTTTGGTGTCTCTGATGGGAGGGATGGATTTCTAACCATTGCATTCACTTCTACTGTTACTTCAACATTCTAATCTAAGAGAGTAAAGATTCATGCACAAACATAATTGGTGAGGATTAAACAGTTTTTTCGCTTATGAAGAGCATAAAATTTGTACATTATGTTTATGTCAGAAAATGTGTGAAGCTCTCACTTTTCTAATTTATAATATTTGTATAAGAATTGGTACGAAGTTATTTAGACAAAATGTGGGTATTCCGATGGGTACGAATTGCGCACTTCTTGTAGCCGATCTGTTCTTGTTTTGTTATAAAAGAAAAATAGCCAATTGGCCATTTTGTGGGAAAGTAACTGTCCTTATGGCTTTCCGCTAGTGATGTTTTCATAAGGGTCTTGTTGTTTCATGTTTGAGTTTATTTCCCTTTGATGTCTCTGATGGGAGCTGTGGGTTAATTGTATCGATTCCTGATCATTGCCTTCACTTCTATTTTACATGATGTCCCATTCCGTTGAAACCAATCTGAAAGCCTTTAGCTCGACTTCTAAATATTTGGATAATTTATTCAATATTGACAATTCCAATTTCGATGGTTTTATCATTCAAATTTACCCCTAGAACTTCAGTTTAATAAAACAAATACTTCTGATACCGAGGCCATCTTTTAGGATTTGCATTTATCTATTGCAGATGGGTTTGTTTGCTGCAAAATATGATAAACGCGATGATTTTGATTTAGAGATTGTAAACTTTCCTTTCTTTGATGGTGATTTTCCTCACGCGACATCCTATGGCGTTTATATTTAGCATTTAAAACGATTTTTACAGAGTGTCTAGTCATGTATCTGCTTTCAAATATCGTTATAAATTGTTCACCGGTATCATACACTACGCAAAGCCTTACTAAATTTTATAGACGTCATTCCCATGCTTTAAAAGATTCAAGGTATATAGGAAACCGAATTTTATGTTGACTTAGTAGATAAAAAATAGAAGTGAGGGCAATGATCAGGAATCGATACAATTTACCCACAGCTCCCATCAGAGACACCAAAAGGAAAGAGAAACAAACACAAAACAACTAGACCTTAATTGAAACATCAACAGCGGAAAGCTAAAAGGACACTTACTTTCCTCAAAAATGGCTAATTGGCTATCCAAAACAAAATAATATAAGCGATACACACACTCAAAGACAAGCCATAACAAAAATAAACTGCGACAGAAGAACCGCCTTTGAACGGTCAGTGAAACGAAATCACCTAAAATTGATTTTACGTGGCCACAATCATCGCTCTTACTTCCGTCGCGAATTAGACAAATAATTTGCTCAGTCCGCATGAAGGCCTCTTAACTCATCAGTGCAACCTCGCCGTGAACACAAACATCAAACAACCACAGAGATGAAACAACAGTGAGGACTCGACAGCAAGAAACCACTAAAATGTTGGAGAAAAAGAAAACCAACAATTAGACTCCGATGAGCCCAAGCAGAGACAGAGCATCAGGCACCAACCAACATTACATAAACTTAGATTCTTTCTAATTCTCAGTAAGCCTTTACGCTGGAACCGTCATAGAATGTGAGGCCCGACCAACCGGTGTGCAATTAAAGAGGGAAGCAAAGTTGTCAACCGTGATTGTGATAACTACCATGCATGCAGTTTGTCGTATAACATTTATGTCGTACCCAATCTTTGTATATCGAAGAACGATTTTACGAAATTTGATGCTAAAGTCATTGCAATTATATATTTTCTGAATTTATATACTAAGTAACCATACAATTCGGGTTTCAACAGACCTTGTTGCAGAAGAGATTTAAGTCCAACTTTTAATTTTGAAATAAATTCATCAACATATATACTTGCAAAGACTTCAGTACCCAATTAAGTAAAACAATTATACTGTATAAAATGATTGGGTGCAACATACTGCATGGATGCTAGTTAGCCCGGTCGCGGTTGGTGAAATTGCGTCCCTCTCTGATTGCACGCCCGTAGGTTAGGTCTCAGATTCTGTGACGGTTCTGGCGTAGGGGCTTGCTTAGAATCAAAATTGGCACGTACCTGGCTACCTGTTCAATATAGATTCATATAAGGAAAACTCTTAAAGTCTTTTTGTCTATAACCAAGCCCAGGTATTTGATATATGAATTGTAGTTTTATGTAGTGGGCCTATATGATTGTTCAAACTTTGGTTCTAAGGCCAAATATATTGCTCTGTCCCTGTGGTTAAAGACCTATGTAGGCACAATTTAAACACAGTAGAAGTGAAAGCAATGATCAGGAATCGATACAGTTAACCCATAGCTCCCATCAGACACACCAAATGGAAAGAAACACAAACATGGAACAACTAGACCCTAATGGAAACATAAATGGCGGAAAGCCAAAAGGGTAGTTACTTTTCCACAAAATGGCCAATTGGCTATCCAAAGCAAAATAATATAAGAGATACACACACTCAAAGACAAGCCATAACAAAAATAAACCAAGACAGAAGAACCACATTGGAACGGTCAGTGAAACGAATTCCACTGGGGGACTTAAATCGATTTTACGTGGCCACCCTTACTTCCGTCGAGCCTTAGAAAAATAATTTGATCAGTCCGCATGAAACCTTCATGTTAATCGAGTAGATGGATACCATAGCTACATTAATGTAGGGGTATAGTTATGTCACACCTCCTGGTAAGGTGCCAACTGGGGTAAACATGTCTTAAGGGAACGGTGAAATCACGATTTGTTTTACATACTGCATTTTCATTATGTTTTCTCCGATATCCTGCCCCTTATTTTCTGGTAAATATTATAATTATCGATTAACTAGAAAAACTAGCTGCAGGGAAATAGGGATGTGATTGTGTCGCGTTCCCTGAAAGGGCTGTCACATGGGTTCGAACTGTGTCAAGTAAGCAGAAAATTCGGACTGTTTTGAATATAACGAAATGTAATATTTTTTGCTCGATTTACGTGTTCATTCCATTAGTTCTACAAACAAGTATGTTTGTTGCCCTTTTGTGACTTTGTTTGGTGAAATAATGTTTTGACTGTTGTAAATTAGTTAATGTCGTTTGAAATGCCCAATTTATAGGTTATATGATTTTTTTTAGAAAGCTAGTTCTTGTTAAAACGAACGGTACTGCCTTCATTAGCTGTTTATCTCTTGCATACTTTTATTAAAATCTAAAACCAGCGTTTGTGCATTCCAACCACGATTATTGTGGTATTTAGCCATTATTTGGCACTAAGCAACTACGAACAATAACTTGGCCGAAATTGTTTGTCGCGATTCGGATACAATGGAGTAATTATTGTTCTCACTATCGTACGGTAAAATGTTTCTATTTGCAGTCTTGATTTCGGTGTCCACTTTGATTTTATATGGATAATGCAATCAGTTGTCAATATAAATGTGTCTACTGATAAAAACAATAATCTGTTTAGATTAAAGGGATATCAGTGGAAAACTGAGTATACTGGAAAAGAGTTAAATGAGATTTCATCATCGGCTGACATGAGTGCTGGGCATGAAGGAAGCAACAACCTTTCATGGTGCATGTGCAGATTTTGCTCATCAATGTTCACACTGCGGGAAAGTACACTTCCGTTGTCCACCCAAGGCTTCGTTGTTGAAATACAAATATTAGTAAGATAATAATTGTCATTTATTCGCTGTCCAAAATCACCCCAGAAGAAGATAACTTTACGAATTGATCCAAAATAAAAAGTTGCAAAATGCAGCCTAAAAAGAAGTGAAGGCAATGCTCAGGAATCAATACAATTAACCCACAGCTCCCATCAGAGACACCAAAGGGAAAGAAACACAAACATGAATCAATTAGACCCTAATGGAAGCATCAATAGAGGATAGCCAAACGGACAGTTACTTTCCCACAAAATGGCCAATTAAACCCAAAAGCATTGCTTCGTTTCTTCAAAACGCTAAACAAATATATATTTAAACATCAACGAGAGAGAGAGAGAGAGAGAGAGAGAGAGAGAGAGAGAGAGAGAGAGAGAGAGAGAGCGAGAGAGAGAGAGAGAGAGAGAGCACAATTTTTGTCCAATGAAACGATATTCTTCAAAATGATTCTCGCATACTATGTTCTGTGTAGAATAAGCATAAGTCTTTTTATCTAGCTTCTATATTCAAAGTGCGTGGATTCATCCTTCACACATATAGGCAACGGAAGTAAGAAACATTTGCAAATATATTGATATTATCATAAAAGAAAAGCACCAATAATCGCTATTAACGATTTTAAAATATATGCAGTGGCAAGTGGCACCATGATATGGTCTAATCTGCTCTTGGCAGAGGACAATGTGAGAACACATCAAGAGAACAAGAAATCTGGGTGGACTAGTATAAGCATCCAAGTAACTTCATATAACTATTTATTTTGGCGTCGACGTTTGTACCAAATTTCAAGTCGATGAATTGCGCAGCTCTGAAAGTCAAATACTTTTTTCTACTATCCAGATTATGAATAATGATGACATATATCTACAATTTGGCTAGTAGAAAGAAAATAACTAATCTTTAGTGAAGGAGCCGTCACGAAAACTCGGCCATTTAGTGTTGACTCCTTTATTTATATAGTAAAATTGAGGTTTAAATGGTTACATTTTTCTTCGTATTTCTGGTCGTCAGTATGGTTTGAAGGTTCTCGTTAGAACCGCTCGCCATGTAGATTGCGACGTGTTCCCATAAACTGTATTTTAAAAGCAATTATGAAGAGAAGCGTTACTTGTATCTGAAAAGTATCATTTTTGTGGGGTTGTAAAATTTTTAATATATTTAAATAGGCGTGTACTCGTATTGGCGATGAAATAGTCAATTCAAAATAATCTGTATGGATTTGGATATGCGGACAATCTGGTGTCTCGAGAACTCTCGTAAAATCTCGATTGTCCCCGAGCTACTGATATGTATATTATGATTTTAGTTTAAAAATAGAAATAAATGCATTGATCAGGAATAGATAAACACTCATGCTGTTATATTGATATACAACTTGAGCATTAAATAATTTTGTGAACTTGTAATGGGAGTGGTATAGCAAATGCATTTATCCCTTTTCCCCACTTTATTGTTGCAATGTCATTATTTCAGTTTTAGCTGCTGAAGTGATTCCTTGAGAATTATATTAGATCAGTGACCTGATCATCACGAAAACATGCCTATATAATTTTTACCCCCCTGAACCCCACTTTTATATGGTAAAACTGGGGTTTACAGGGGTAAACATTATTTTTCTTATTTCTGCTCTAAAATATAGATTGTGGGTACTCGTTAGAACCGCCTCAATGAGCAGAAATAAGAAAAATTTCAAAAATTTTCAGCATAAAATGTTCATTTTTTCGGCGATAAAGGTTACAATGTATTTGTAAAGGCGTGTTTTCGTAATGTTAAATGGCAGACTCCTGCTGCAAGTGAAAACAATCCAATACCTGGGTAACTGACGTGTTTTTAGAGCACTATATGGGTATGGTTTTCATCTTGCAGATAGCCTGTAAAAATGGTATTGAATAAAAGCTGAATAATCATTAAAAATCGATTTTACAATGTTATAACCCTCAGTTTTAGCTCTGGTGTACTCGCACCAGAAAAAAATAAATGATTTCACGAAATTGAGTACTTAAACATTGCACGCCTATATTTTTCTGAATTTATGTTCTAAGTAGTAGAAGTAAAACAAAGATCTGGAATCGATACAATTAACTTACTCTACCCATCAAAGACACCAAAGGGAAAGAAACACAAACATGAAGCGACCAGACCATAATGGAAACCTAAACAAAGGATGGCCATAAGGACAGTTACTTTCCCACAAAATTGCCAATGGCCATCCAAAACCAAAAGACACAAGTGATACACACAGTAAGTAGTAACAAACAACAACATAAATAAACCGCCACAGAAGAACCGCCTTGGAACGGTCAGCGGAAAGAATTCCACTGGTGGGGGTGGGTGGGGGGGGCTTAAATCGATTTTACATGGCCATAATCCTCGCCCTTACCTCTGTCGCGGTATACACTAATTTTGTTTAGTCCGCATGAAGGCTTTCTAACTCATCAGTGTAACATCCCCGAGAACAAGTCACCGTGAAATTCGGATACCGGTAGGCCTTGTTTCAGAAGAAATTTTATGTCCAACATTAAAGTTTGAAACTAAATCGAAATGAAATTATAAAATTGTTTTAAGACTTTGCTGAGGTTATTGTACTAATAGTCCTGATTTTTGCGAACAAATGTTTCTGTGTTAAATGTTGCGAATTGCATCTGAAGCTAGGCGAAGATTTGTAGACAGTGAAAGGTCAATACCCATATATGACAATGACATCTCCCACCAAATAAGTTTGGAGTGGTCCATTTCCAAATATAGGGATGCACGGTTTGTTTTGCTTGCGGTATGTTTTGCAAAATGTATGTACTTTAAGCAAACATTGTAGACCTAGTTCAGAAGCATTTTTTTCTGTGGCGTCTGATATGGGTCTACACAGGTTACAAATATACCAAACAAGGGCCGCTAGGCATATGTGGGTTAGTCCCGCCCCGACCCACGTTAGCTTGTGCCGTCAACCGTTCCAATGCTGTTTTGTCGTGCTGCTCTTGCTTTTCCTCAACATAGATCTGCATTTTGTACTTTATCAATCATTTGTCTATAAATGCTTAGCGCTTTTTGTTTTGCACGTTCTCATTTTCTCTTCCTTCTGGTGCCAAAGGTGGGCTACGTTTTGTAATTTTTCATTTTAAATATTTACACTGAAAAAAGAAGAAGTAAAGTCGATGATCAGGTATCGATACGATAAACTCACAGCTCCCATTAGAGACAACATTTTGAAATCTCATTTTTTCTTATTTTCTCTTACACCAGAGTTTGTCACTCAGATGACGTTGTTAATGTAAGTAAACGTATGCCATAATTTTATCATAAAATTATAGTTTTCATAAAATAATGTCAATGTGAAATGAAAACCCTTCAAAACCCCACTTCATTTAGAGAAAAGTTTGGTTTCAGGGGTTATTCGTTATGTTTCTCTTATTTTTGCTCAAATACATAAATTGTGGGTACTTGTTAAATCGCCCTATTGAGGCGGTTCTAAATAAAAGTGAAGAAAATGATCAGGAATCGATACAATTACCACACAGCTCCTATCAGAGACACCGATGGGAAAGAAACGGAAACATGAAACAACATACCCTAATGGAAATATCAATAGCTGAACGCCAAAAGGACAGTTACTTTCTCACAAAATGGCCAGTTGGCTATCCAAAACAAAATAATATAAGCGATACAAACACTCAAAGACAAACCATAACATAAATAAACCACGACAAAAGAACCGCCTTGGAATGGTCAGTGAAACGAGTTCCAATGGGGGGCTTAAATCAATTTTACGTGACCACAATCCTCGCCCTTACTTCCGTCGGGGTTTAGATACAATTTGTTCAGCCCGCATGAAGGCCTCCTAACTGTTCAATGCAGCATCTCCGTGAAAACAAAACAAAAACAAACAAACAAACAAACAACCACAGAGATGAAACAACGGTTGGGACTCGACAGCAATAAACCACTGAAATGCTAAAGAAAACCATCTTACTTGCACTCACAATCTATATTTGGGCCAGAAATAAGAAAAAGTATCGTTGTCAGAAAAATGTTATCTCTAGAGATAAAACAGACGCCAGTTTAGCACGTAATGATCTGTCATTTCCATCACGTGAATAAGTCCGTGAAATGAATACCCTCATAACCCCACTTTATAAAGAGAAAACTGAGGTTTACGGGGTATGCATGATTTTCCTTATTTCTGCTCCAAGACATAGGTTGTGGTTACTCGTTAAAACCGCCTCAATGAGGCGGTTCTAACGAGCACCCACAACCTAAGTTTGCAGTATAAATAAGAAAAATATCATGGATTTTCATCTGAAAAGTAGCCATTTTGGACAAATGAAAAAATGCAGTATGCTTCACGGCTTCTTATCGTAATAAATTGCAGGCTTATGAGACCAGATACAGACCGGTTGGCAATCGAGATGATATGCAAGTTTTTGCGACGTGTTACGCCTTCAGTTGGAAACCCATTAAGACGACAACAAACATACTGCATTTGCTGTTTGGTGCAGATAATTTTATGAGTGGAGTGGGTTTTAATATATCGTTTCATGAAGTCGAAAGTAAGTGAATAAAATCAGATTCTGGTGCACTTGCGAATGTAATGCCGGTCTGATTGAATAACGTCAAATACTGTGTGACGATGACATGCTTATATAAATTTGACCCTCTTAAACCCCACTTTTATACAGGACAACGAGGGTTTACAGGGATATAAAGAGGATATTTTTTTCAGTGTAAGATGGACTTTTATTTCATCGAATGAACACCAAAACCAGTATTTTCACGAATGGTGTTCATGAGTGAAATAAAATTTGATCTTACACTAAAAAAATCAAATTTTCTGTTTCTTGCATGCTTCAAAACGGCAATATTTAGCTTCACTAATCGCGTCATTCACCCTCAGAAAACACTAACTTTGCTCCTGGTCGTTTCGCGTAAATTTATTGGTTTCCAACGTATTTACTGGGTATAATGTTGGGTATAAACTGTAGTTTGCACCTGAGAGATAGCCTGGGATGGCATTTGTATGAATGGTTACTGAACTAAGTGAGAGATTAGTTTCCCAAAGAAGGTATGGACAGATCTAACGTCTCGCGACAAAATACGTGACGCCACCGTCGGCAATGACGTCATTAACATCCTTGTAACGTGTGAACGTGCATAGCGTCAATTCTAATACAGTGCATTAATTTTTAATCTGAAAAAAAAAACTGACCACAGAATTAGATTTCGAGAAAAAAGTAGTCCCAGACAGTGAAAAATAAAATTGATATCAGTCACTGTTTGAAACAGTCGCAATATCGTTATCGATTTCACTTAGAAATCTTTATATTTCACTGGAAAGCATGTAAGAAACATTTATAAATTTGAAAAAAATATCAGACTTTTTTATCTGAAAAGTTTCAATTTTGGGTGGTAACATTTTGAATATTTTTGAAGCGCTGTGATTTTGCACTGGTTTATTCTTTGATATACTGCTGGAAACCCGGCGTCGGCATTAACGTCACTTTCCGTGGGCTGGCGAGTTGTTTTACTTAGCTCACCACAATTATCTCATTGAGCCTTTTTAACAAAACAAATGAATATGTCAATTAGAATGGGAATTACTGTGTTAAAAATTGTCATTTATGGAGAGCAGTCGTCGGTTTACGGTCGCAAATTACGTTTCCTGCTCTGCTAACGCGTCGCCTTAAAACTACATTTGTTTCGACCATAAACCACAGATTTACCTCCCAAAATGACAATATCCACAACTAGAAGTGAAGACAATGATCAGGAATCGATACATTTAATTCACAGCTCCCATCAGAGACACCAAAGGGAAAGAAACAAAAACATGAAATAACTAGACCCTAATGGAAACACCAATAGCGGAAAGCTAAAAGGACCGTCACTTACCCGCAAAATGGCCAATTGGCTATCCAAAAACAAAAAATATAAGCGATACACAAACTCAAAGACAAGCCATAACAAAAATAAACCGCGACAGAAGAACCGCCTTGGAACGGCCAGTGAAACAAATCCCACTTGGGGGCTTAAATCGATTATACGCGGCTCAAATCCCCGCCCTCACTTCCGTCGCGATATAATATAATTATGCCCCCACTTTGAAAAAAAGGGTAGCTGGTTTACATCTGTTCTTCCGTGAGTCAGTGTTTCCGTCCGTCCGTCCGTCCGCGCGTCCTTCCATCCGTTTTTTTTTTTCGTCAAAGATTTCTAAAAAAAAAACATGAAAGGTAGAAACCTCAAACTTGGCAAACTAAGCAATCATGATGACTTGGGGATTATCCACTTATTTGTTCATCCGTTCTTTCGTTCTTCTTTCTCTCCATATAGGCCAATGGTAGCATTTTTCGTCAAACATTTTTCAGGAACTACAAAAGTTAGAAGTCTCAAACTTGGTATTCTAAGCAATCACGATGACCTGTATCGTATAAGAGGTAATGGGCATTATCCGCCTATTTGTTCATCCGTTCTTTTTTCTTCTATCTCCCCATACGCACTGTACTGGTAACCCGCTTTCGTATAAGCCTGCCCAGGAAAGTGTTGATAGGTAAACTGACCGGCACAAAATGACCTAAATATTGTTGACTGGGCCGTAAAACTGCAAAACAAACAAAAACAAACTATCTCCCCATACAGGCAAATGTTAATTTTTTCGTCAAAGATTTCTCAGGAACTACAAAAGCTAGAAGTGTATCAAACGTGATATACTATGCAATGATAATGACTAGTATTGTGTAAGAGACAATGGGCTTTCTCGGCGTATTTGTTCATCTGTCCTTACATTCTCGTTTGCCTCCATATAGACCAATGTTAAATTTTTCCGCCAAAGATTTCTCAGGAACAACAAAAGCGAGAAGCCTCAAACTTGGTATGCAATGACATTATGATGTGTAAGAGACAATGATTCACGGAGATGTTGCACTGATGAGTTAGGAGGCCTTCATGCGGACTGAAAAAATTATTTGTCTAAATCGCGACGGAAGTAAGGGCGAGGATTGTGGCCACGTAATATCGATTTAAGCCTCCCCCCCCCCCCCCCCGTGGAATTCGTTTCACTGACTGTTCCAAGGCAGTTCTTCTGTCGCGGTTTATTTTTGTTATGGTTTGTCTTTGAATGTCGGTATCGCTTATATTATTTTGTTTTGGATAGCCAATTGGCCATTTTTGTGGGGAAGTAACTGTCCTTTTGGCTTTCCGCTTTTGATGTTTCCATTAGGGTCTGTTGTTTCAGGTTTGTGGTTGTTTCCCTTTGGTGTCTCTGATTGGAGCTGTGGGTTAATTGTACCGATTCCTGATCATTGCCTCCCTATTTCTCAGATTATCTGTTTTTTTTATCTTCTTTCTCTCCATAAAGGCCAATGTTAATTGTTTTGTCAAAGTTTTCTCAGGAACTGCAAAAGCTAGAAGCCTCAGACATGACATAAATGGAATTTTATTTTATTTTAGTATTCTTTATGTTGGTTGGCGCCTGATGCTCCGTCTTTGGTCGGGCGCCGCGGAGTCTAACTGTTGGTTCTCTTTTGCTTCAGCAATTCTGTTGTTGTATGCTGTCGAGTCCTCAACCTTGTTTCACCTCTCTAGTGTTTTGATTTGTATGTTCTCGGAGATGTTACACTGATGAGTAAGGAAGCCTTCATGCGGACTAAACAAAATTAGTGTATACCGTGACAGAGGTAAGGGCGAGGATTATGGCCATGTAAAATCGATTTAAGCCCCCCAGTGGAGTTCATTCCACTGACCGTTCCAAGGCTGTTCTTCTTTTGCGGTTTATTTATGTTGTTGTTTGTCACTTACTGTGTCATTTGTGTCTTCTTATTTTGGATGGCCATTTGGCCATTTTGTGGGAAAGTAACTGTCCTTATAGCCTTCCTTTGTTAAGGTTTCTATTATGGTCTGGTCGCTTCATTTTTCTGTTTCTTTGCCTTTGGTGTCTTTGATGTGTGGAGTAAGTTAATTGTATCGATTCCTGATCTTTGTTTTACTTCTACTTTGATGTGCAATGCGATAGTGATGGTTTATATTGTGTTAGAGGCAATGGGCTTTCTCGGCTCATTTGTTCATTAGTTCTTTCATTCTTCATTTCTGTCCATAAAGGCCAATATTAAGTTTTTCGTCAAAGATTTCTCAGGGACTGCAAAAGCTAGAAGCCTCAGATTTTGGACGCAATGCAATAATAATGGCTTATATGGTATAAGAGACACTGGGCTTTTTCGGCTTATTTGTTTATGTGTTCCTTCATTCTTCTTTCGCTTCATATAGGTCAATGTTAAATTTTTCTTCAAAGATTTCTCAGGAACTACAAAAGCTCGAAGCCTCAAACTTGGTTTGCTATGCAATAATGATGGCTTATATTGTGTGAAAAAGACTGGGTTTTCTTGGCTTATTTGTTTATTTGTTCTTTCATTCTGCTTTCTCTCCATAAAGGTCAGTATCGATTTTTTTTGTCAAAGATTCCTCAGGAAATACAAAAGCTGGAATCCTCTGGTATGGAATGCAATAATGATGAAATATATCGTGATAGAGACGATGAACTTTGTTTTTGTTCATCTGTTCTTGAAGCCATCAACTTAGTATGAAATGTAGTAATGACTACTAATATCATGCAAGATACACTTGGCTTTCTGACTGGTGATCAAGGTTCGGGGGTATAGTCAGATCCTCTGACAGTTCTAGTTTGTTCGGTCCGCATGAAGGCCTCCTAAACCATAAGTGCAACATCTCCGAAAACACAAATATCAAACAACCACAGAGATGAAACAACGGTGAGGTCTCGACAGCAAGAAACAACTGAAATGCTAGAGCAAAAAGAAAAAAAAATCAAAAGTCAGATAGAAACCATATCTATGTAATCTGGAGCTAAATTCAATGGTCGTACGAATTGTTTATCCACTGTGATTTCCTTCATCCAAAATTTTATGGGAACAACGAATGGGTTCCAGCAGATAAAGTAGCTAATAATGTCTTGTTTGTTTGACGGTTGCATTATATTAACATTTAAAACAGGAAGTAAATGGAACATTGGCCTACGAACAGATTCTATTAGACGAAAAGTCAGTCGTTGATGGCCACAGCAACAAACTACCATTAAGGTTTTCTGTGAATGTTGAAGAACACCAGGATAAGCATCCCACGATGCATTGGTTAACGAGCATACAAAATAGAAGTGGAGGCAATGATCAGGATTCGATACAATCAACCCACAGCTCCCATCAAAGACACCAAAGGGAAAGACATACAAACATGAAACAACATACGCCAATGGAAACACCAACAACGGAAAGCCAAAAGGACAGTTACTTTCCCACAAAATGGCCAATAGCTATCTAAAATAAAATAACATAAGCGACATAAACACCCAAAGACAAACCATAACAAAAATAACCCGCGACAGAAGAACCGCCTTGGAACGGTCAGCGGAAACGAATTCCACTGGGGGCTTAAATCGATTTTACGTGACCACAATCCTCGACATTATTTCCGTAACGATTTAGACAAATAATTTGTTTAGTCCGAATGAAGGCCTCCTAACTCACCAGTGCAACATCTCCGTGAACACGAATAATCAAACAACCACAGAGATGAAACAACGGTGAGAACTTTGCAGCAAGAATCCACGGAAATGCTGGAGCAAAAGAAAACCAACAGTTAGACTCCCATGGGCCCGACCAGAGACAGAGCATTTTGAACCAACAAACATTATCTTGAACCAGATCTCTCTAACTCTCAATAAGCCTTTACGTTGGAACCCTCTGAGGCCTGACCCACCGGCGTGCAATTAAAGAGGGAAGCAAAGTTGTCAACCGTGATTGGGTTAACCACCATGCATGCAGTCTGTTGTATATCATTTATGTTGTACCCGATCTTTTTGTATCGAAGAATGATTTTACGAAATTGGGTGCTGAAGTCATTGCAGTTATATATTTTTCTGAATTTATACTTAGTCATCATATTACTCGGGCCCCGACAGACCTTGTTGCAGAAGAGATTTAAGTCCAATATTGAATTTTGAAATAAAATCAGAATGACGTCTATAAAATTTTGACAAGACTTTTCGTAGTTTATGGTACCGATAACCCTGATTAAGAAGGTTAGCTGAAATATAATCGCCATAGGAGAAACATCACCGTCCGAAAAAAGAAAATTTACAATCTCAAATTTAAAATCATCGCGTTTATTATAATTTTTGCAAGAAATAAACCCATCTACAATAGATAGATGTAAATCCAAAAACGGGGCCTCGGTATCAGAAGAATTTGCTTTATTCAACTGAAGTTCTGGGGGGGGGGGGGTGCATCTGACTCATCAAACCATCGAAAAAGGTAGTATCAATATGTAATTTATCAACCAAATATCTAGAAGTGGAGCTAAAAGCTTCAATGATTTCAGACTGGTTTTCAGCAGAAAGGGACATCATGAAGTCTCTCTCATAACAAAACAAAAACAGATCAGCCAGAAGTGGTGCGCAATTAGTACCCATTGGAATACCAACAAATTGTCTAAATAACTAAGTACCACATCTTATGTAAATATTGTCAAGTATAAAGGTGAGAGCTTCACACATTCTCTGACATGACCATAAAGTATAATTTTATGCTCTTCAGAAGTGACAAAGGTATTTCTTACATTACATGCAAGATGTAGGGAGTCTTCCCTATGAAATGTCCATTCAGTTAAATAATTAAGTGTTTCTTTTATACGATTATGAGGGAGTGAAGTGTAAAAGGTGGAAAAATCATAAGCTGACAGACTTGAAGCATGAAAACGCCTGGATTTTAATTTATTTTAAACTTCATTAGATTTTTTATAGACCAAAACAGATTTCTACCTGATCTTTCGAAAACATTGTCGCAATATTTTATCAAATGTTTTTTGATGGCAGTAAAACATGAAGTTAATAAGTTGGAGAGTTCAGTGGTGCTACAAGGGCTTGAATTTGCAATAAGCCTTGCTTTGTATGGTCTTTATGAAGTTTAGGTAACCAATATAACGTAGGAATCTTGTCCTAAAGTAGAAGTAAAACAAAGATCAGGAATCGATACAATTAACTTACTCCACCCATCAAAGACACCAAAGGGAAAGAAACACAAACATTAAGCGACCAGACCATAATTGAAATCTAAACAAAGGAAGGCCATAAGGACAGTTACTTTCCCACAAAATGGCCATATTGCCATCCAAAATAAAAAGACACAAGTCTACACTATAGTCTATGCGAGATTTACTCTGACAATAGTGAAAAATTAAGAGATTTTCAGGAAACAACAAAATTAATGTCATGTAAGAATCGAAGTAGACAAATGCGTAGGGTTATAAATCACCGTTATCACAGTTTGTCTGTCAGTTTTAAATAGACAAATTACTCGCGATGTGTGCTCCGGATTTGATTTTTTTGGACTGACCCCCAAACTGCGATTTATTGCCCCAGCACAAATCACTGCTAGAGCTGATCTATTTCATAAAAAGATTTTTTTTTGCGTTCAGGTGAGGTAAGATTTATCAAGCTCTAGGCCTGGCTGCAAACCGACCAGAGTTTTTTGTCTCATGACATGAATAATGCTACTTACTCAGTGTTGTTGGTTGTTGACGAAGATTTTAATGCTACTTACTCTGTGTTGTTGGTTATTGGCGCAGATTTTAATGCTACTTACTCTGGGTTGTTGGTTGTTGGCGCAGATTGTAATGCTACTTACTCTGTGTTGTTGGCGCAGAATTTAATGCTACTTACTCTGTGTTGTTGGTTGTTGGCGCAGATTTTAATGCTACTTTAATGTTTAGGTTTCCATTATGGCTGGTCGCTTAATGTTTGTATTTCTTTCCCTTTGGTGTCTTTTATGGGTGGAGTAAGTTAATTGTATCAATTCCTGATCTTTGTTTTACTTCTACTTTACACTGTGCTGTTGGTTCTTGGCGCAGGTTTAAATGCTACTTAATCTATGTTGTTGGTTGTTGGTGCAGGTTTTAATGCTACTTACTCTGTGTTGTTGGTTGTTGGCGCAGGTTTTAATGCTTCTTACTCTGTGTTGTTTGTCGTTGGCACAGATTTTAATGCTACTTACTCTGTGTTGTTGGTTGTTGGCGCAGGTTTTAATGCTACTTAATCTGTGCTGTTGACTGTTGGCGCAGGTTTTAATGCTACTTACTCTGTGTTGTTGGTTGTTTGCGCAGATTTTAATGCTACTTACTGTGTGTTGTTGGTTGTTGGCGCAGATTTTAATGCTACTGACTATGTGTTGTTTTTGTTGGCGCAGATTTAAATGCTGCTTACTGTATGTTGTTGGTTGTTGGCGCAGGTTTTAATGCTACTTACTGTGTGTTGTTGGTTGTTGGCGGCGCAGATTTTAATGCTACTGACTCTGTGTTGTTTGTTGCTGGCGCAGATTTAAATGCTGCTTACTCTTTGTTGTTGGCTGTTGGCGCAGATTTTATGTATAGTACATTTCCTCTACTAAGACCACATTTGGGACTGTTTTAAAGTGATTAAGACCACCTTTGGGACTGTTCAAAAGTGGTCTATAAGGCCACTTTTGAAACGGCCAAGGGGTGGTCTCTGATCAGAGGACATGTTGTGCTGAAAACTCGAAGATAGAATAACTGCACCCTTCTAAATAAGCTTTTAAAAGCAGAATTAGACTTCATTTTAGATGGTCCTAATAGATGGATTTCACTGTATATGTAAAGTGTATGTCTGATTTTCTCTTTTGCGTTATGTGTTTCAGAACAGGAATGTGGGGGTATTCTGAAAGCCAATGAGGGTTTTGTATCCCTTCCAAACGAGGAAACTGAAGACTTCCAAGGTATGCACTACGAATGTAACTGGATAATCGAACTTGAGGACAACAAAGTTATCGAACTACAGCTGTTATTTTTGGACGATCCTGGATGTAAAACAACATTAGTGGTAAGTGAATACATCTCAGATCTTTCATCTCTTTTAACAAATGATGTAGCTCTGTTAACATTTCCTTTCATGAGAAGACAATATCGATAAAGGAATAAATTTTCTTTTCAAAACCGTCGCTTCATCTACGCACGCACGCACGCACGCACGCCCGCAAAAAAGCGACAAAACAAGACATATCATTGACAACGAGCAATATAAACAGAATGCGTGATGCTACTGCGTTTATGTTAAACATAGATAACGAGACCAATCTGAGCTCGAAATTACCTGGTACACACAAAGCGAAAGGACCTTCATGGGTGATACCTCAGCTCTTACCTTGTGCTGTGCACGCTTATGTCCTCATTTCCACTGGTACTTCTGAATGCGTCTATGTTATGAGCAATACACAGGTTGAGGGTGCTTGTTAGAACTGCCTGATTGAGGCGCTTCTATGGAGCAGTCACAACCTAGGTGTGGAGTAAAAAGAAACAAAAATCTCATTTTGTTTAATCAGGAAAACAACCTTTTTGAAAATACGAAAAATTGTACCGTGTCTTATAGGATTCTTATAGTGATTGCTTGGTCCTATGAAATCTAGTGACATGTCTCTGTCCATCAGAACAGGCTTTGAGGGTATCCGTGTATCTTTCGTTTGACTACAACTGGAGCTCAACTCCCTTGTAGCTTACATTTAAGCCTGCTCATGCGCATGACAAATCCTACAATAAGACCGGTGCGACCAGCACAGACTCAAATAAACCGGTGCACCCATCCAGTGCAAGACCTTTTGGTTATGCCTCTTGGAATAGATATTAGCCTATAGTGTGTACATGCGATCAGCGAAGACCTGCTCAGACTGCGCGAAAGCGAAGGCTGATCTGAGTCTTCGCTGGTCGCTCAAGCCTTCTTGTAGCTTTTGTCCTTCGATGTCTCATTTATCAAGCTCAAGGGAATAGTTGCGCAAACGTTCATCAGCGCTTGACGAGCTTGCAAGTGGCCTTACTGTTAAGTATAACAATATTTGATACCGTAGTAGTTCGCTGAAAATCTTAAAAAAATGCTCCCGTTTTGTTTCAAATAGCGGTGTATATGCCATATTCAGTGATCAAAATTTTAACTAACGACGTAGGCAGTTTCGAACAACTGGCCCCTTGTCACATCGCCTGTCCATCTCATATGTGTCCGTTTAAGGAAAGTATATACATTCTGCATCCCTGTTCTATTCAGGACTTCTTTGACTGAAATCCTGGCTTGGCAATTTGGCCATTCCTTGAATCATTAATGTGTCAACTGTCGACAGTGTATCAAGGTACTAGGCGAACTTGTCAACCGCTAACAATCTTTGACCTTCCACTGTGATAGTAGACTTCTCGTCAGATGTTGGCTGATGTGATATTTAAGTCATGTTTGCTTGCTGCGAGATAATTGCTGTAGCGATAATCAGTTAGGTTTTAGCATGTTCGCCTCAGTCAGAGATTCCTTTGCTATATCACCAGCAACAAGGATCGTGTGTAACACCTCTGTCTGTTCCTTGTGGTAAAGCCTGCAACCCTTTTATGTTAAAAACTAAAATCCCAACTATGGAATAGATCAGAGAATTTTGGATACCTGCAAGCATACTAATGTATAACTGCAGCACCATTGCAATGGACTTGACCAAAACCTAATCTTTTTCATACTTTTCTAAAGTTCCTCGTGGCTGACTGAGGCGAATTCATCGGTGTGGTCAACAAAGGCCATGTTAAGGTCCTGATCTGTTTTTTGCATTTTCATGCCCCGCCACAAAAGTAGCGGGATATTATGCTATACCCTCCGAAAGTTTGAGTGTTTGTCCGTCCGTCTGCGCGTTATGAGTTCGTGTCCGCTCCATAACTCAGATAACGTTTGGGACAATTTCAAAACATTTAATTAAACATAATGTGCACATAACCGTTACTCTGATTTTCCTACTTTTGGAGATATTGCCCTTTGAACATTGAACATAGGCTTTTCTACTATATACTCGTGTCCGCGCCATAACTCTGACCTTGTTAGAGATATTTAAAAAAAATCATACAAATATAACGCACCATGAATCAAAGTGCAGCACATAACTCTAGTCTGCCTACTTGTGGAGATATTTTCCTTTGAACATTGAACACAGCAATTTTTCTATGTACTGTAAGTTAAAGGGGGTTAGAGATAGTTTCATGAAATTTGTCATAATTGTAAATCACAATTCAATACAATGGAAAACATAGATACCATAACTCTGGTAAACCTACTTTGTGGTATACGGCCCTTGGAATATAGAGGATCTTACATGAGTGCTCATGTATTATTGAATTTATTAAACTCGTTGAGGAAAAGGGATAAAATGCTCGGCAAAGCCTCGCATTTTATCCCTTTTCCTCAACGAGTTTAATGAATTCAATAATACACGAGCACGAATGCAAGATTCTATTTATCATATGACATTTAAAACGCATTTTATTCACGATTGTTTACAAAAATGTCAAAATTGCGCCATAAGTAAACGCGACGTCGTTAAGGACGTCGTACATGTAACGTTACGGGACGTATCTAGCTAATTTGCATATTTAATCCACTAGTGGCGTTATTACATTCTCAGACGCGACGTCATATGATAAATTTTGATATTAACCATAGCCATTTCTACCATGTTCGCTTTGTAAGTTGGAAACCTCTTCAGATATTTTGATGAAACTTCACACAAATGTTCAGAACATACGAGTTGCAGAACACACAAACGTGACCGTGGCTAACAAACTTCTGGACTTATAGCCCTTTGAACATTGAAAGCCATAACTTATAATAGAATAAATAGCAGAAATAGGAAAACGTGAGAACAGTGTAATTTGACAGCTGAAATAAAAACAATTTCACACGCAATTCATACTCAAAAGGATAAAGTATATGGAGTAAAAATTCAATGGCTCGATTCCCAATGGATCGTTTACCATGGCTAATTAGAACTCGCTCTGTAGTCCTTCTGGAAGATTCATTTCCACAGCTGTAGATATCTAAGAAGAATTTATTGCATTACGAAAACACGCCAATATAATTTTGACCCTCTCGAACCCCACTTTTATATAGAAAAACTGGGGTTTACAGGAGTAACTCTTATTTTTCTTATTTCTGCTCTTAAATATAGATTATGGTACTCGTTAGAACCGCCTCGATGAGGCGGTTCTAACGAGTACCCACAATCTATATATTGAGCAGAAAATAAGAAAAAATATCACAAATTATCCCTTCAAAATGTTCGCTTTTTCGGCAGTAAAGTTTACAATGTATTTGTATAGGCGTGTTTTCATAATGGAGAGTTTTCGTGGTCTTTTTACCAAGAACAGCTACGTTACGTTTGTTCATTAACCCTTTTTGTAACAAATGGAATCTTCCTCCTTATATATGGCAGTGGTCCATTTCGAAATGTTGAGATGTCAGGTTGTGTTTTCTTCAATATGTGTTTGGAAAATGGCTGAACTTTTAGCAAACAGTGGAGGCTCTGATCAGCGGCGTCTGATCTGGGCCTGTACTGTTTGCGTGGGTACCCGTTTTGGGGTTTCTGGTTCTAAATGTGTTAACATGGCGCTTCAAGGCGATTCATATAGGGGCAAACGACTCACATATATTTTATTAAAACAAAATAAAGCATAGCACTACATTGTTCCTATAATACTTCGTGGCGTGGTCCTATGACTACACTATAGCGGTTAGAACTACACCTGTATCGGTCCTAGTGCTTTGCCAGCCATTGAAGTTTGACTAAAGTTGCACCGTTTATGATCTAGCTGCTTTCGATATTCATCGCAGTGGGCTAAACATTCAAAAGGTATCTTCATATTTACAGCTCAACATTTAAAATACAACATTGAGCATACATACTGCTGATTTGGTAGTCATCTCATGGCGCAAGACATTATTACGTATAGAGAATAATCTACGTAATAGCTTGTGACAAAATCCAACTCCTGAATGCTCCCATTTTCAGTCGTGGGTATAAGGTTTGCTTTGCTTGTCGTAATCGTGTACTATAAGCACAGATTTAAGCACATAATAAGACGTTAAAAAGTACCTGCTTCAATACCCTTGGCTGGTTAACCGCGATCAACTGGGATCTCATCTAGCGGTCGCACAAGAAAGAAGACGATAAAGGTGGTACCTTTAAAAACCAGCGCATGGAATGTGCGCACCTTGATAGACAATGCTGGTTCAGACAAACAACAGCAACAAACAGCTCCAGTATGTAGAGAACTTCATTGTTAAAATGTCGAGATTGCAGAGGAAGGGCTTATAAAAGAAGTTGGTGTTGGCTACATTTTCTTCTGGAGTGGACGCAAAAAGAAAAGCGGCGTGAAGCAGGAGTAGGCTTCACCATTCAATCACACCTTGTAAACAAGCTCTCAGGACTTCTTAAAGGTATAAATGGTCACCTGATGACCCCGAGACTACCATTATCTGGTAAGAGGCATGTAACTATTATAAGTGCCTATGCACCCACAATGACCGAGCCAGATGAGGTCAAAGACACGTTCTGTGTTGAACTGGATTCTGCAACGATAACTCCAAATGTAGGAAAATCAGAGTATGGTTCATATGTCCGGCACGTCGTCTCACGGTGCTACACATAAATGTGAAGTTTTGTGAAAATATCTCAAATGGTATCACAGTTATGGAGCGGACACGAACCTGATAGCAACAGCTATATTTCAAAGGTCAATAACACAAAAAGTAGGAAAACCAGAGTTACGGTTTATATGTTCTGCCCTTTATCTCATGGTGCTCTAGAAATTTTTTAGTTGCATGGAAATATCTCAGATGGTATCGAAGTTATGGAGCGGACACGAAAGTATGATAGAAATGGGTATGTTCAATGTTCAAAAGGTAACAACTCCAAAAGTAGGTAAATCAGAGTTACAGTTCATACGTTCTGCACGGCGTCTCATAGTGCTCTACATATCTGTGAAGATTTGTGAAAATATCAGAGTAATGGAGCGGATACGAAACTATGAGGCGCTGACGGACGGACGGATGTACGGACGGTCGGACGAACTGACGGACACTCAACACATCGGCGGGTATAAGGTAACTAATTAAATAAATCATAAAACATAAATAAATAAAACACCATCCTTGAATCACTGCAATTTGTTTGCTTTACATAAATAGATAAGACAAGCATATAGGTTTCAATCTGTTTAATATAAACTATTGCATTTTTAGCTTCCTTTTTCTTTATAATACATGGGGCTACCAAGTTTTAATACGGTGTGTTTAAATTGATACTGAGGGCCATCATGACTCTATTGCCAATACCAAAAATAGTGCTCCGATAGGTTCAAGCTATACTGAGACAAATAGCTGCGCCGAGTTAAACTGCGGACACTTACAAATCTATATCTTTAATATGTTGTTTTCGCTAATGCGCCATTATGACAGTGTGTGTGTGTGTGAAAGATGGAGAGATGTTTATTATCAATAATTTTTATTATCAATATTGCCTGAAAACAAACAACTCCACAGTAATTGACGTCATGTTCTTGTGTATGACAATTCAGGCTCCGACTGGTGTTTTTTTCTGTTCTGATGTAAGATTGTTTCATTAAGTATTTAATATGGCGCTGTTTATATTCAAATGCCGTTTCCCGCCAAATTTAATGTGGAGGGAAATTCAGGCCTCAGCATCATTCGAATCTAAATTAAAATCGCAAAAAGGCCACCGTATAGAGTAGGAAACAGCTTTATCTTTCCTGCCGTTTTCTGTCCATCAAACAACGCCGCGTTATTGTTTGCGCCACTGATTAATTTAAGCGCGATTTACCCTATGGTCAAATAAACCGGCATTATATATCTGTCGAAAATAAGATAATTTGACACACAAACATATGTTTTGTAACTATTTTATATTAAAAATGAAAACATATTTAGCTTGAAACGCAACGGCAAACGACGTCAAATTCGTTTGAACGTTTTGTGTTTGGAAAACAAAAGCGCACCAGATTTAGACGTTGCATCAAACAGTTAAGCCCACACGTACTATGGGACTTCCCATTGAAACTTATCACTGCAGTTGCTTATCTTATTCCAGATCCAAGATACAGAACTCTGCAATAATATTGAAATGCAAGCAGTAGAACAGTATCAAACAGCCGTCGACATTTATTTCACTACAACTACTTTGTATAATGGGAGAGGCTTTTTGATATTCTACAAAAAGGTCGAAGGCAAGTATGGCCAGAATTTCTCCGACGTATAAAGTACGAAAATAAGGCTATACCAGTTAAAACAAAAAATGAGTTAAGAATAAATAACAAAAATGAAACGGAAAATTCGGTTTTACTGAAACTAATTCTAAGCAAAGTGCGTGCGCCTTTCTACTGTATACTGTAGAACTTTAACTCAAAGTAGCAAATAATGCTGAAGAAACTACAAATTTAATCGGTACGAACCAAAGCTATTAGGATCACTCACCGTCTGTCACCCACCCGTTAGTCTTCCGGGTTCCACATATTCTTATGTTTAATTGTATTTCATATAAGCCACACAGATTTTGTGCTAAATATCTGATGTTCTGTCCGGTCTTGATCTATTTAATGCAGAGACCAATTTTGCTTCCTTATAGTTCCGTCTAAACTCCATTCTTCAAAGGATATTACATAAACTACTGGCCGGATATAAGTCAGTCTTTTCCATTCTATTCAGAATCTCTGTGAACTGATTGAACAAAGTATTTTTCAAACGATGTTGGTCAGGTCTACAAGATGGCGAACTCGCACAATTAGAGCTAAACTCCCATGGGAATTCTCTTCCGAAGAAGCAAAGACTCGACGATACTAAATCAAAGTATCGCAATACACACGGCCAGCCTGCTCGCAAAGCTCATATTTCTTCATTGTTTGTCGTACAGTTGTACATAAACACGCAGCCCCTCCGCACTGATGGGATTTTATCGCTTCACTACCTTAAAAGATTAATTCCCTAAAACCAGTGTTCCATATCTTTTAAGAAGCCTCCGTGGTCGAGTGGTTACGCTACTCGCCTTGTAAACCAGGGGTCGCAGGTTCGATTCCGGGCTTCTCCAGACTTTCGGATGAGGTCCCGTCTCCGTATGACCTTAGCTGTTGGTGGGACGTATAACTGAAACACTCACTCACTCCATATCTTTAAACGTTTTCCCTTCCTGCATGATTTTCAAAGAGTAGTTTTTCATTTTAAGCCTCTCCATCTAATATTGCATTATTTTTGCGTGAAGTGTTTCCATCTGATCAGTAAAATATCGCCATGGACTTACAAATTAACAAACTAATTTCGGTATAATCTATGTATCTGTTGTGGATGGATTTGCTTCTTGCAAAATGCATGATAAACGCCATGATTTTGATTTTGAGATTGGAAATTTTCCTTTCTTAGATGGTGATATTCCTCGTGCGGCATCCTATAGTATATTTCGCAATTAATTCGATTTGCTAGAGTGTCTAATCATGTAACTGACTTTAACACTCGCAATAAATTGTTAACTGCTTAACTTCTTAATCAGGGTTATTGGTATCATAAACAACGCAAAGCCTTTTCAAAATTTATAGACGGCATTCCGATTTAATTTCAAAATTCAATGTTGGACTTTAATCGCTTCTGCAACAAGGTCTATCGGAACCGGAATTTTATGGTAACTTAGTATATAAATTCAGAAAATATATAATTGCAATGACTTCAGCACCCAATTTCGTAAAATCATTCTTCGATATAAAACGCTTGGGTACAAAATAAATGTTATACGACAGACTGCTTGCATTGTAGTTAATCCAATCACGGTTGACAACTTTGCATCCCTCTTTAGTTGCCCGCCAGTGGGTGAGGCCTCTGATTCTATGACGGTTCCAGGGTAAAGGCTTACTGCGAATTAGAGAGAATCTTGTTTTTTGTAGTGTTGGTTGGTCTCTGGTAGGGCCCATCAGAGTCTAACTGTTGGTTTTCATTTGCTCCAGCATGTTAATGGTTTCTTGCTCTCGAGTCCTCGCCGATGATTATGTCTCTGAGGTTGTTTGATTTTTGTGTTCACGGAGATGTTGTTCTGATGAGTAAAGAGGCCTTCATGCGGACTGAAAAAATTATTTGTCCAAAATGCGACGGAAGTAACGGCGAGGATTGTGGCCACGTAAATTCGATTTAAGCCCCACCCCCACCCAGTGGAATTCGTTTCACTGACCGTTCCAAGACGGTTCTTCTGTCGCGGTTTGTTTTTGTTATGGCTTATCTTTTAGTGTGTGTATCGCTTATATTATGTTGTTTTGGATTGAGCATGTTGTGGGAAAGTAAGTGTCCTTTTGGCTTTCCGCTATTGATGTTTTCTTTAGCGTCTAGTTGTTTCATGTTAATTTGTGTTTCTTTCCCTTTGGTGTCTCTGATCGGAACTATTGGTTTATTGTATCGATTCCTGATCATTGCCTACACTTTTATTTTTTAGCTCACATGTCACGTAGTGACAAGGTGAGCTTTTGTGATCACTTTTCGTCCGTCGTCCGTGCGTGCGTGCGTCGGTAAACAATTATTCAAACAACATCTCTTCCTAATCTCTTCCTGATCGGATTTTGACGAAACTCAACAGGATTCATCCTTAGGTGGTCCCCTTTCAGAGTCGTTCAAATGGTTCCAGTCTGTTGCACATCTAGGTCACAGGAGCTAAAAACACATTTTTAAATGAAAATTTAAAAATCTTCTTCTCTGAAACCGCAAGGCCCAGGTCTTTGATATTTGGTATGAAGCTTCATCTAGTGGAACTCAACCAAGATTGTTCAAATTATAGCCCTGGGGCCCAAAATTCCCCCGCTCCGGGGCCCTTTTGTGTTTCTTAGGCTTATATAGGGAAAATCTTGAAAAATCTTCTTCTCTGAAACCGCAAGGCCCAGGTCTTTGATATTTGGTATGAAGCTTCATCTAGTGGACCTCTACTAAGATTGTTCAAATTATAGCCATGGGGCCAAAAATGCCCCCGTATCGGGGCCCTTTGGTTTTACATAGGCTTATAGGGACTTTTTTAAAGAATCTTCTTCTCTGAAACCGCAATGCCCAGGTCTTTGATATTTAGTAGGAAGCTTCAGCTAGTGGACCGCTACCAAAACTGTTCAACTTATAGCTGTGTGGCCGAAAATGCCCCTGCGCCGGGGCCCTTTGGTTTTACATAGACTTATATACGAAAAATCTTCAAAAATCTTCTTCTCTGAAACCGCAAGGCCAAGGTCTTTGATATTTGGTATGAATATGTTCTATAAAAGGATTATCCTTTGGAAGCAAGGAATACACCACAAATGAAAAATATGGAGTGTATATATTTTCTGGGCCAGACTAGCTAGTTTCGGCCAATTAGGCCTCATAAGTGACCCTCAGATAAGGGCTCCGGGGCCCTTTGGTTTTACATAGGCTTATATAGGAAAAATCTTTATAAATCTTCTCTGAAACCGCAAGGCCCAGGTCTTTGATATTTGGTGAAACTTCATCTAATTGGCCTCTATCAAGATTATTTAAATTATAGCCTGGGGCCAAAATTGCCCCCGCCCTGGTGCCCTTTGGTTTAACATAGGCTTATGTATGGAATATCTTTAAAAATCTTCTTCTCTGAAACCGCAAGGCCCAGGTCTTTGATATTTGATATGAAGCTTCATCTAGAGGACCTCTACCAATATTGTTCAAATTATAGCTCTGTGGCCAAAATGCCCCTGCGCCGGGGCCCTTTGGTCTTACATAGTGCAGTTTATATTTTACTTTTGGTCCTTTGAGATCAGCGTGAATATTCTGAGAAATCAGAAATATATTATTGCTTTAGACTCATATTCTAGACAGGTTTTTAATTATTTGGACCCCATTTTGATTTATATCAGTCTTTGAATCGACTGCCTATTCAAAATTCGCAAAATTGCAGTATGTTTCCTCTGGCTTTCTTTGCCGGATCATTACAGGGTCACTGATGAGGCTTTATTAGCCGAAACTACGTAGTATGACCCATCTTCTTTCTTATGAATGTTTTCATTGACCTTAAAGGAACCCATTTTTGATTTTTATTATATATGGAAAATCTTTAAAAATCATCTTCTCTGAAACCGCAAGTCCCAGGTCTTCGATATTTGATATGAAGCTTCATCTAATGGACCTTTGCCAAGATTGTTCAAGTTATAGCCCTTTGGCCAAAACTGTCCCCACCCGGGGCCCTTTGGTTTTACATTGACTTATATCGGGAAAATCTTTAAAAATCATCTTGTGTGAAACCGCAAGGCCCAGGTCTTCGATAGTTGATATGAAGCTTCAACTTGTGGACCTCTACCAAGATTGTTTAAATTATAGCCCCGGGGCAAAAAATACCCCCGTGCCGGGGCCCACCAGTTTTACATGGACTTATATAGCGAAACCCTTTAAAAGTCTTCTTCTCTGAAACCAGAAGGCCCAGGTGTCTGATATTAGGTGTGAAGCTTGATCTGGTGGACTTCTATCAAGATTGTTCAAATTATATCCCCGGGGTCAAAAATGCTCTCGCCCCGGGGCCCTTTGTTTTACATAGGTTTATATAGGGAAAATCTTTACATAGGTTTATATAGGGAAAATCTTTAAAAATCTTCTTCTCTGAAACCGCAAGGCCCATGTCTTAGATATTTAGCAGGAAGCTTCATCTAGTGGACCTCTACCAAGATTTTCAATGTATAGCCCTAGGGCCAAAATGCCCCTTCTCCGGGGCCCTTTGGTTTTACATAGGCACCCCCAGTGGAATTCGTTTCCGCTGACCGTTCCAAGGTGGTTCTTTTGTCGCGGTTTATTTTTGTTATTGTTTGTCTTTGGGTATTTGTGTCGCTTATATTATTTTGTTTTGGATAGCTTATTGGCCATTTTGTGGGAAAGTTACTGTCCTTTTGGCTTTCCGCTGTTGGTGTTTCCGTTGGGGTCTGTTGTTTCATGTTTGTGCTTCTTTCCCTTTGGTGTCTCTGATGGGAGCTGTGGGTTTGGTTAATTATATCGATTGGACCTCTACCAAAATTGTTCAAATTAGTGCTCAGGGGCCAAAAATGGGCCCACCCCTGAGCCCACTTGTTTTACATAGACTAATATTTGGAAAACCTTTGAAAATCTTCTTGTCTGATATCAAAGGCCATGGTCTTTGATATTTTGTATAAAGTTTTGTCTGGTGGATTTCTACAAAGATTGTTCAAATTATAGCCCTGGGGCCAAAAATGGCCGCGCCCTGGGACCCGCAGGTTTTATATAGACTTGTATAAGGAAAACCTTTAAAAATTTTCTTGTCTGAAACTAGAAGGCTACCTTCTTTGATATTTGTTATGAAGTTTCACCTTTTAGACCACTACCAAGATTATGCAAATTATAGCATGGGGTCAATAATGGCTGTCCCCGGGGCCATTGAAAATTAAAACGGGTAGATTTTCTGGCCTAAGCGTTGAGGATAGAATATGTCAAGTTTGTAATGAAATGCGATGGAGGATGAACTGCACTTTTTATTTCATTGTCAAATACACAATGATATCAGAATATCCCTTATTAATAAGACAGAAAATAGAGAATCCGGTTTTAATGCAATGCCAGATCTAGAAAAACTTAAACTTGTCTTGAGAAATAAAGAAAGGGAATGTGCAAGATTTATAGTCAGTGCAATGATCAGGAGGACATCTGACAAAATCCAAATGTCAACGACTGTTGGCTGTCGTCGCGCGCCGCTAGGCTTCGTCAGCGAGATGACTAGCGACGGGTGGTAACGGCCAGCAGTAGCCATAAACCTCAAATTACAGAGTTAATAATGTACATATAAGAAGCATCCGTCTGAATTCTGCGAGCATGCAATGAAAATTTGATCTGAAAATGCATATATACTGTGTAAAGTTGTTTCATATGTTTAAATTAAGTGACATATAGGCCCAATGCGGCCGGGTGTTACATACTTTTGCTGCTTTGTTTGTATCATGCCACACATGTCACTATAATAAAATTATGTTATGTTATGTTACCCTATGGATCAGGTGAGCGACCCAGGGCCATCATGACCCTCTTGTTTATATAAATAAATCTGAAGGCAATTATCTATCTCACATATCCAATCAGAGATACCAAAGGAAAATAAACACGATTATGAAGTAACTAAACTTAATGAAAACGTCACTATCGGATAGCAGACAGTTCCTGCCCCGCAAAATGGCCAAAATGGCTATCCAAAATGTAAAGATATATCCTATACATAGCTGCAAAGACAAATTATAACAAATAATAAACCACGACCGAAGAACCGTCTTGGAATCAACAATGAGGACTCGAGAGCCAGAAATCAACAGACAAAGCATCAGGCACCAACCTACTTACTTAAAAGTCTTCCGGCTGCAACCTGCATTGTGTCTGAGACCCGAATCGCCGGCGTGTAGCAAAAGAGAGGGAAGCAAAGGTGTCAGCAGTGATTGCGTTAACAGCAATGCATGTTGTCTGTGTTTTACCCATTTTAGCTCACCTGTCATGCAGTGACGAGGTGAGCTTTTGGATCACTTTGCGTCCGTCGTGCGTGCGTGCGTGCGGCCGTCCGTCACCGCATAACCAATTTCTTCAAATGATATCTCCTCTCAAACCACTAGTCGGATTTGACCAAACTTCACAGGAATGATCCTAAGGTGGTCCCCTTTCAAAAATGTTAAAATGGTTCCGGTCCGTTGCACATCAAGGTCACGGGAGCCAAAATAGATTTTAATGAAAACTTAAAAAAATCTTCTCCTCTGAAACCACAAGGCCCAGGTCTTCGTTATTTGGTATGTAGCTTCACCTGGTTGTCCTCTTCCAAGATTGTTCAAACCATAGCCCTTGGGCCAAAATGCCCACGCCCCGGGCCCTTTGGTTGAACATAGACTTACATAGGGAAAAGTTTTAAAACATTTCTTGTCTGAAACCAGAAGACTCAGGTGTTTGATATTTGGTATGAAGCTCCGTCTTGTGGACCTTTATCAAGATTGTTCAAAATATAGCCCTGGGGCCAAAATGCCCCCGTCCCGTGACCCATTGGGTTTTACATAGACTTACATAGGTAAAATCTCCTTTTCTGAAACCAGTAGGCTCAGATGTTTGATATTTATGAAGCTTCCATCAAGATTATTCAAATTATAGCCTTGGGGCCAAAAATGCCCCCGCCCTGAGGCCCTTTGGTTTTACAAAGACTTATATAGGGAAAAACCTTTAAAAATCTTCTGGTCTGAAACCAGAAAGCTCAGTTGATTGATGTATGGTATGAAGCTTCGTCATGTGGACCTCTATCAAGATTGTTCAAATGAAAGTCCTGGGGCCCAAAATGCCCCCGCCCCGGCACCCTTTGGTTCCACATTGACTTATACAGGAAAAATCTTTAAAATATCTTCTCCTCTGAAACCGCAAGGCCAAGATTGTTCAAATTATTGCCCTGGGTCCAAAAACGCCCCTACCCCGGGGCCCTTTGTTTTTTACATAGACTAACATTGGGCAAACATTTAAAAATCTTCTTGTCTGAGACCAGAAGGCTCAGGCTTTTTGATATTTGGTATGAAGCTTCGTCTTGTGGACCTCTTACCAGATTGTTCAAATTATAGCCTTTGGGCCAAAAATGCCCCCCCCACCCACCCGCCCCGGGTCCTTTTATTTTTACGTTGACTTTTTTGGGAACAATCTTAAAAATCTTCTCCTCTGAAACCATAAGGCACAGGTCCTTGATATTTGTGTGAAGCTTCATCTAGTGGATCTCTATCAAGATTGTTCAAATTATAGCTCTGAGGCAAAAAATGCCCCCACCCCGGGGCCCTCTGTTTTAACATAGGTGGGGCAAACATTTAAAAATCTTCTCGTCTGAGACCAGCAGGCTCAGGCTTTTTGATATTTGGTTTGAAGCTTCGTCTTGTGGACTTCTAACCAGATTGTTCAAATTATAGCCCTGGGGCCAAAAATGCCCCCGCCCCGGGTCCTTTTATTTTTACATTGACTTATATGGGAACAATCTTAAAAATATTCTCCCCTGAAACCCTAAGGCACAGGTCTTTGATATTTGTGTGAAGCTTCATCTAGTGGATCTCTATCAAGATTGTTCAAATTATAGCTCTGGGGCAAAAAATGCCCCCGTCCCGGTGCCCTTTGTTCTTATATTGACCTATATAGGAAAAATCTTAAAAAATCTTCTTCTCTGAAACCGCAAGGCCCAGGTCTTTCATATTTGTTGTGTGATGCTACACAATCTAATGGACCTCTACCAAGATGGTTCAAATTATAGCCATGGGGCCAAAAATGTCCCCGGCCCGGGGCCCTTTGGTTTTACATCTATTTATATAGGGACAACTTTTAAAAATCTTCTTGTCTGAAACCAGAAGTCTCAGTTCCTTGATATTTGGTATGAAGCTTTGTCTAGTGGACCTCGACCAAGGTTGTTCAAATTATAGCCCGTGGCCAAAAATGGCTCCGCACCTGGCCCACCAGTTTTTCATAGACTTATATAGGGAAACCCTTTAAAATCGTTTTGCCTGAAACCAGAAAGCTAAGGTTTTAGAGATTTTTGTATGAAACTTTGTGTAGTAGACCTCTAACAAGATTGCTCAAAATGGGCCCACCCCGGTGCTCACTGGTTTTGCATAGACTTACCTTTGTAAACTTTTGAATATGTTCTCATCTGAAACCAGAAGGCCAAGGTCTTTGATATTTGATATGAAGCATCATCTAGTAAACCTCTACCAAAACTGTTCAAATTATAGCACTGGGGCAGAAATGGGTCCATCCCGGGGCCCCCTTGTCATATACTGGGACACCTTCGAAAATCTTCTTGTCTGAAACCAGAAGGTTAAAGTCTCTGATATTTGGTATGAAGTCGACTTGTTAATTTCTACCAAAATTGTGAACATTATAGCCCTGGGGCCAAACATGTCCCCACTCCGGGGCACACAGGTTATATATATAGACTTATATAAGGAAAACCTTATCGGTACCATAAACTACGCAAAGCATTTTCAAAATTTTGTAGACGCCATTCTGATTTAATTTCAAAATTCAATATTGGACTTAAATCTCTTCTGCTACAGGGTCTATCGGAACCCGAATTTTATGGTGACTTAGTATATAAATTATGAAAACTATATAACCGCAATGACTTCAGCACCCAATTTCGTAAAATCATTCTTCGATATAAAAAGATTGGGTATAACATGGATGTTATACGACAGACTGCATGCATGGTAGTTAACCCAATCACGCTTGGCAACTTCGCTTCCCTCTTTAATTGCACGCCGGTGGGTCAGGCCTCAGATTCTATGACGGTTCCAACGTAAAGGCTTATTGAGAATTAGAGAGATCTAATTCAAGGTAATGTTGGTTGGTGCCTGATGCTCTGTCTCTGGTCGGGCCAATCGAGGTCTAACTGTTGGTTTTCTTTTGGTCCAGCATTTCAGTGGTTTTTCGCTTTCGAGTCCTCATCGTTGTCCCACCTCTGTGGTTCTTTGATTATTTGTGTTCACGGAGATGTTGCACTGATGAGTTAGGAGGCCTTCATGCGGACTGAACAAATTATTTGTCTAAATCGCGACGGAAGTAAGGGCGAGAATTGTGGCCACGTAAAATCGATTTAAGCCCCCCCCCCCCCGCCAGTGGAATTCTTTCCACTGACCGTTCCAAGGCGGTTCTTTTGTGGCGGTTTATTTATGTTGTTGTATGTTACTACTCACTGTGTGTATCACTTGTGTCTTTATTTTGGATGGCCATTTGGCCATTTTGTGGGAAAGTAACTGTCCTGATGGCCTTCCTTTGTTTAGGTTTCCATTATGGTCTGGTCGCTTCATGTTTGTGTTTCTTTCCCTTTGGTGTCTTTGATAGGTGGAGTAAGTTAATTGTATCGATTCCTGATCTTTGTTTTACTTCTACTTTAAAAATCTTCTTTGAAACCAGAAGGCTCCGATCTTTGATTTTTGGTATGAAGCTTCACCTTATAGACCTCCCTCATGATTTTGAAATTATAGCACTGGGGCCAATAATTCCCCTCCCAGGGACCCACATGTTACACTATAGATCAGATGAGCGATACGGGGCCATCATGGCCCTCTAGTTTATAACAAAGGGTTTACGAAGCCGGGTACTGAAACGCTACATTGTATGTTTATTTGTTCTGAATTATATGCTAAGACGCCATACAATTCTGTTTCCGATAGGCTTAGTTGCAGACAAGGATTTGAAAAAAAGTAGAAGCAATGATCAGGAATCGATACAATTAACCCACAGCTCCCATCAGAGACACCAAAGGGAAAGAAACACAAACATGAAGCAACAGAACCCCAACAGAAACACCAACAGCGGAAAGCCAACCCCCCCCCCCCCTCGAGGTAGAATCCGTACTTAAATCATTACCATTGGGCAAGGCTGCTGGCCCAAACGGCTTAAGTAATCGAATATTGCGTGAGCTCTCAAGTGTAATATCTCGTCCCCTCTGTTTAGTTTTTAACCAGTCTTTACAAACCGGCATCGTTCCAACACCTTATAAGGAAGCTAATGTATGCCCGGTGCCTAAAAAGGGAGATCTACCCATTGGTTCTAACTACCGACCAATATCACTACTGAACGCAGAATCTAAGGTTCTTGAACGGTTTGTATTTAAATACCTATTTAACCACTTTCGTGACAACAATCATTTAACTTCCCTTCAATCAGGTTTTGTTCCGGGTGTTCTACTATAAACCAATTAACATTTCTGTACAATACAGTCTGTCATGCACTTGACTGTGGGAAAGAGGTAAGGGCTGTCTTCTGTGACATCAGCAAAGCTTTTGATCGTGTATGGCATAATGGTCTTACCTTTAAGTTGCAAGCAGCTGGTGTCACAGGGGAAGTCCTCACTTGGTTTAAAAGTTACCTTTCAGACAGAAAACAAAGAGTTGTGCTGCCCGGTACAACATCTGACTGTGTCTATATACGTGCTGGCGTGCCAAAAGGGTCCATTCTAGGGCCATTACTCGTCCTGCTTTATATAAATGACATCGTTGTTGATATAGCCTCTATAATTCGACTGTTTGCCGATGATACTAGTCTTTTTATAGTTGTGGACAATCCTGAAACCGCTGCAAACTGTCTTAATTCTGATCTTTCAAAAATTTCGCAGTGGGCAAAACATGGCTAGGGTCGTTTAATCCTTCGAAAACAGAATCTCTTCTCGGCCCGCACACTAGTACCGGTAAACCGCTTAGAGGATCTAAGCCTGTCCAGGAACCGCGGTGCGAGGTGGGACCGCCCATGCTAATAAACCCTATTGGTTTCATTGGGCGACAGGGCTTGAGATGTCATTTCATCTCAATGTCGGGTAAAAGTCCCACAAAATTGGAAGCAGCGTCTCCAAAATGACCTTTACAGTGTTGACGGGGACGTTAAACCTCAAATCAAACAAACAAATCATCCCTCGTAAACGAAACTGACCACAACATTCACCCATTATCATGCAAAATCAAGCAATAACTGAAGTTGAACATCATAAGCATCTAGGTGTATATTTCTCTAATGACGGAACATGGCACCAACATATAAATTACATTACAGAAAAGGCATGGACTAGAATCAATGTCATGAGGAAACTTAAAGTCAAGCTCGATAGGAAATCTCTAGAAACAATTTATTTGGTTTTCATTAGACCACTCCTAGAGTATGGAGATATTATCTGGGCAAATTGCACCCAATATGAAAAGGACGAACAAGAAAAAATACAGACCGAAGCTGCCAGAATTGCAACTGGTACAACTAAATTAATTTCTAGGAGTGCACTTTATACTGAAATTCGCTGAGAATCTTTGAAACAAAGAAGGAAACATCATCAGCTTACATTGTTTTACAAAATGATAAATCACCTTACACCTGCATATTTGACTACTCTTATTCCACAATCTGTCAGCACAATGTCCAAATATAATTTAAGAAATTCAAATGACCTTCAAAACATTGACACCAGAACAAATCAGTACTACCATTCTTTTTTACCTTCAGCAGTTAGAGCTTGGAACAGTCTACCCGTTGACGCCAAACAATCAAATACTGTTAACTCGTTCAAAAGTTTCCTTAAAAAAGGAGAAATAAAGGTGCCGAAGTATTATTATACAGGCCATAGGAAAGAACAAATATTGCATACTCGCCTGCGAACTAATTGCAGTTCACTTAATATTGACCTTTTCATGAAAAATATCTCTGATTCTCCAATGTGCCGATGTGGCAGTATTGAAAATGCGCAACACTACTTTTTTCATTGTGCGTATTACACTTTACAACGGGACTGTCTTCTTAATTCAGTCTCAATACATACAATCCCTTCCTTAAATGCTCTCTTATTTGGTGACAGCTGATTGTCATTTGAATCCAATACTTTCATCTTTGATCAGACACAGAAGTTCATAAAGAGCACAAAACGATTTTGAGTATCAAGTAGAACTCCTGCAACGTACAATCTATAATAGCCCTGTCGACCTGTTCTGATAGTTTGAATCTATATGTTTACACGCATTCATCCCAAATCTCCCTCTCCCATTTTTAGCTCACCGTCACGTAGTGACGAGGTGAGCTTTTGGGATCATTTTCGTCCGTCGTGCGTCCGTCCGTCCGTCCGTGCGTCCTTCCGTGCGTGCGTGCGTCCGTCCATAAACAATTCTTTAAACGACATCTCCTCCTAAACCACTGATCGGATTTTGACCAAACTTCACAGGTATGATCCTTAGGTGGTCTCCTTTCAAAGTTGTTCAAATGGTTCCGGTCCGTTGCACATCTAGGTCATAGGAGCCAAAAAGAGATTTTTTCACCAAAAACTTAAAAAAATCTTCTTCTCTGAAACCACAAGGCCAAGGTCTTTGATAGTTGGTATGAAGCTTCACCTGGTGGACCCCTACCAAGATTGTTCAAATTATAGTGCTGGGGCCAAAAATGCCCCCGCTCCGGGGCCCTTTTGTTTTACATGGGCTTATATAGGGAACATCTTTAAAAATCTTCTTCTCTGAAACCGTAAGGCCCAGGTCTTTGATATTTGGTATGAAGCTTTATCTAGTGGACCCCTACCAAGATTGTTCAAATTATAGTGCTGGGGCCAAAAATGCCCCCGCTCCGGGGCCCTTTGGTTTTACATGGGCTTATATAGGGAAAATCTTTAAAAATCTTCTTCTCTGAAACCGCAAGGCCCAGGTCTTTGATATTTGGTATGAGGCCTCATCTAGTGGACCCCTACCAAGATTGTTCAAATTATAGTGCTGGGGCCAAAATGCCCCCGCTCCGGGGCCCTTTGGTTTTACATGGGCTTATATAGGGAAAATCTTTAAAAATCTTCTTCTCTGAAACCGCAAGGCCCAGGTCTTTGATATTTGGTATGAAGCTTCATCTAGTGGACCCCTACCAAGATTGTTCAAATTATAGTGCTGGGGCCAAAAATGCCCCCGCTCCAGGGCCCTTTGGTTTTACATGGGCTTATATATGGAAAAGCTTTAAAAATCTTCTTCTCTGAAACCGCAAGGCCCAGGTCTTTGATATTTGGTATGAAGCTTCATCTAGGGGACCCCTACCAAGATTGTTCAAATTATAGTGCTGTGGTCAAATATGCCCCCCCCCCCCACTCCGGGGCCCTTTGGTTTTATATAGGAAAAATCTTAAAAAATTTTCTTCTCTGAAACCGTAAGGCCCATGTCTTTGATATTTGGTATGAAGCTTCATCCCACAAGGCCATGGTCCTTCTCCCCCCCCCCCCCACTCCGGGGCCCTTTGGTTTTACATGGGTTTATATAGGGAAAATCTTTAAAAATCTTCTTCGCTGAAACCTCAAGGCCCAGGTCTTTGCTATTTGGTATGAAGCTTCATATAGTGGACTCCTACCAAGATTGTTCAAATTATAGTGCTTGGGCTAAAAATGCCACCACCCAGGGGCCCTATGGTTTTACATGGGCTTATATGGGGAAAATCTTTAAAAATCTTCTTCTCGGAAACCCCAAGGGCCAGGTCTTTGCTATTTGGTATGAAGCTTCATCTAGTGGACCCCTACCAAGATTGTTCAAATAATAGTGCTACGGCCAAAACTGCCCCCCGACCGCGGGCCCTTTGGTTTTTCATAGATTTATATAGAGATATTCCTTAAAAATCTTCTTCTGAAACAGTAAGGCCATGGTCTTTGATATTTGGTATGAAGCTTCCTCTAGTGGACCTCTATCAAGATGGTTTAAATTATAGCCCTGAGGCCAAAAATGCCCCCGCCCCGGACCCATTTGGTTTTATATAGGCTTATGTAGGGAATATCTTTAATAAAAATCTTCTTCTCTGAAACCGCAAGGCCCAGGTCTTTGATATTTGGTATGTAGCATATCTAGTGGACATTTGCCAAGATAGTTCATATTATAGCCTTTGTTGATATTTGGTATGAAACTTCACCTTTTTAGACGTCTCTGAACATTATGCACATTATAGCCCTGGGGTTAATAATGGCCCTCCCCGAGTCCCACTTGTTACTCTATGGATCAGGTGAGCGATCCAGGGCCATCATGGCCCTCTTGTTTTTCTAATCTCAACATCATATTAAGCAAGATTATTTTTCTTACAAAATATAAGGGAATAACAATCCACATTGTCGAACTCTTTCTATTGGTGTAGTTTTTATCCATAGTTGTAATCCATTTTTTGTTTCTCCAAAATATCTGTGACAAACCAAATGTTACAAATAATTTGAAATTTATTGAAAGTCGCCAAATATAGCACAATGTTCTATTGTATGCACCAAAGGAAAAGAACTCTACAAGCTTTGAGCTTTCGTTCTAATCCTTGACATTGTACTTTTATGTATTTTATGTATGTAATATGTTGGTCATCAAAATAAATATGTTTAAACTAAAAGGACAGTTACTCTCCTACAAAATGGCCAAAAGGCCATCCAAAACAAAACAATACAAGCGACACAAACAAAAGGCCATCCATAACAAAACAACACAAGCGACACAAACACCCAAAGACAAACCATAACCAAAAAAAAAAACACAAAAAAACACGCGACAGAGGAGCCGCCTTGCAACGGTCAGTGGAAACGAATTCCACTGGGGGACCCAAGTCGATTCCACGCGGCCACAACCTCCGCCCCCACCCCCGCCGCGACCAAGACAAAAAACCCGCACAGCCCGCACGAAGGCCCCCCAACCCACCAGCGCAACACCCCCGCGAACACAAAAACCAAACAACCACTGAAACTAAACAACGGCGAGAACTCGACAACAAGAAACAAAAGAAACGCTTGAGCAAAAGAAAACCAACAGCCAGACCCCGACGGGCCCGACCAGAGACAGAGCACCAGGCACCAACCAACACAAGTCCCCACGCCGGAACCGCCACAGAACCCGAGGCCCGACCCACCGGCCCGCGACCAAGGAGGGAAGCAAAGTAGAAGTAAAACAAAGATCAGGAATTGATACAATTAACTTACTCCACCCATAAAAGACACCAAAGGGAAAGAAATACAAACATTAAGCGACCAGACCATAATGGAAACCTAAACAAAGGAAGGCCATAAGGACAGTTACTTTCCCACAAAATCGCCATATGGCCATACAAAATTAAAAGACACAAATGATACACACAGTAAGTAACAAACAACAACATAAATAAATCGCCACAGAAGAGCCGCCTTGGAACGGTCAGTGGAAGATTTCCACTGGGGGGCCCAAATCGACCCCATGCGGCCACAATCCTCGCCCTTACCTCCGTCGCGATTTAGACAAATAATTTGTTCAGTCCGCATGAAGGGCTCCTAACTCATCAGTGCAACATCAAGCCGCCAACCGCATGATTGAATTTTGAAACTAACAAAAAAGACGTCTACATTATTTCGAAAAATTCTTTGAAGAGTTACAGTTAGTCTTTGCTTGTATGTAATGCTTATCTTTTTATGGAAAAGATCTGCTGACTCGGTTACCATGTGGTCCGTTTTGTTTACTCTCGTCACTCCATATTGCGACTTTTTTTCCCTAGTAATAATGCTGGAAGAACTTTGGGATCTAATTGAATCAGTTTCTGATCGTTTCTCTATTTAACTGCCATTTTGTGGGAAAGTAATTATCCTTTTGGCTTTTTGCTTGTCACGTTATTATTAGCTCACCTGAGCCGAAGGCTCTTGGGGAGTATTGTGATCGGTCAGTCTGTATGTCCGTCTGTCCGTTTACAACTTCTTTAAACATCTCCTCCTAAACAACTGAACAGATTCTGACCAAACTTGGCAGAAACGATCATCGGGTGGTCCTCTCTCAAATTTGTTCAAAGAATTCCATTCTATGCAGAACTCTGGTTGCAATGGCAACAAAAAGGGGAAAAATAAGAAAAAAAACTTTAAAAATCTTCTTCTCTAGAATCAGAAGACCCAGGTTTTTGGTATTTGGTATGAAGCTTCATCTAGTGGACCTCTACCAAGAGTTTTCAAATTATAGCCCTGGGGCCAAAATGCCCCCGCGCATGTGCCCACTGGATTAACATAGACTTACATTGGGAAACATTTTAAAAATCGTCTTGTCTGAAACCAGAAGGCTCAGGTCTTTGATATTTGGTATGCAGCTTTACCAAGATTGTTCAAATTATAGCCCTGGGGCTAAACATGCCCCCGCACAGGGGCCCACTGGCTTTACATAGGCTTATATAGGGAACACATTTAAAAATCTTCTTTTTGGAAACCTAAACAAAGGAAGGCCATAAGGACAGTTACTTTCCCACAAAATGGCCATATGAAACCAGAAGGCCCAGGTCTTTGCTATTTGGTATGAAGCTTTGTCAAGTGAACGTCTACCAAGATTGTTTTAATTCTAGCCCTGGGGCCAAAAATGGCCCCGCGCCGGGACTCACGATGTTTACATAGGCTTATATTGGGAAAACCTTTAAAAATCTTCTTGTCTGAAACCAGAAGGCCCAGGTCTATGATATTTGGTATGAAGCTTCATCTAGTAAACCACTACCAGGATTGTTCAAATTGTAGCCATGGGGCCAAAAATGCCCCCGCACCAGGGCCCCCTGGTTTTACATTGACATATATAGGGAAATATGTCAAACATTTCTCGTCTGAAACCAGAAGGCCAAGGTCTATGATAATTGGTATGAAGCTTTATCTAGTGGACCTCTACCGAGATCGTTCAAATAATAGCACTGGGGCCAAATAAATGCCCCCACACCAGGTCCTACTGGTTTTACATAGGTTTATACAGGGAAAACCTTTAAAGACCTTCTTGTCCGAAACCAGAAGGCTCAGGTCTTTGATATGTTTAGCTCGCCTGCGCCGAAGGCTCCGGGGGAGCTATTGTGATCACTCACCGTCCGTCGTCGTCGTCCGTCTGTCCACAATTGCTTTTAACGACATCTCCTCATAAACCTCTGAACAGATTTTGACCAAACTTGGCAGAAATGATCTTTGGGTGATACTCTCTTAAAGTTGTTCAAAGAATTCCATTCCATGCAGAACTCTGGTCGCCATGGCAACGAAAATTGGAAAATAAGAAAAAAAAACTTTAAAAAATCTTCTTGTCTGAAACCAGAAGGCCCAGGTCTTTGATATTTGGTATGAAGCGTCATCTACAAAGATTGGACAATTTATAGCTCTAGGTCCAAAAATGCCCCCGCTGCGGGGCCCACTGGTTTTACATAGGCTTATAGTAGGGAAAACCTTTAAAAATCTTTTTGTTTGAAACCAGAAGGCCCAGGTCTTTGATATTTGATATGAAACTTCATCTAGTGAACCTCTACCAAGTGTATACAAATTATAGCCCTCTGGTTTTACATATGCTTATATAGGGAAAATCTTTAAAAATCTTCTTGTCTGAAACCAGAAGGCCCAGGTCTTAGATATTTGGTATGAAGCTTCATCTAGTGGACCTCTACCAAGATTGTTCAAATTAAAGCCCTGGGGCGAAAAATCCCTCCTCGCTGGGGCCCACTGGTTTTAATAGGCTTATATAGGGAACCAGAAAGACCAGCCCTTTGATATTTGCTATCAAGATTGTTCACATTATAGCCCTTGAGCCAACAATGCCCTCGTGTTGGGGCCCACTGGTGTAACATAGACTTATAATGGGGAAAAACATTAAAAATCGTCTTGTCTGAAACCAGAAGGCCCAGGTCTTTGATATTTAGTATGAAGCTTCATCTAGTGAACCTCTATTAAGATTGTTCAAATTATAGACCTGGGGCCAAAAATGTCCCCGCGCCAGGGCCAACTTGTTTTACATAGGCTTATATAGGAAAAACCTTTAACAATCTTCTTGTCTGATACCAGAAGGCCAAGGTCTTTGATATTTGATATGAAGCTTCATCTAGTGGACCTCTACCAAGATTGTTCAAATTATAGCCCTGGGGCCTAAACTGCCCCCGCGACGGAGCCCACTGGTTTTACATAGGCTTATATAGGGAAATCCTTTAATAATCTTCTAGGAGGTCTTTGATATTTGGTACGTAGTTTCATCTTGTGGACCTCTACCAAGATTGTTTAAAAAATAGCCTTGGGACCAAAATGCCCACGCACCGGTGCCAACTGGGACATAGGCTTATATAGGTAAAACCTTTAAAATCTTCTTGTCGGATACCAGAAGGCCCAGGTCGTTGATATCTAGTATGAAGCTTCATCTAGTGAACCTCTACCAAGATTGTTCAAATTAAAGTCCTGGGGCCAAAAATGCCCCACACTCGGGCCCACTGTTTAGACATAGGTATATATAGAGAAAACCTTTAAAAATCTTCTTGTCTGAAACCAGAAGGCCCAGGTCGTTGATATATGGTATGAAGCTTCGTCTAGTGGACCTCTACCAAGATTGTTCAAATTAAAGCCCTGGGGCGAAAAATGCCTCCGCGCTGGTGCCCACTGGTTTTACATAGGCTTATATAGGGAACCAGAAGGACCAGCCCTTTGGTATTTGCTATGAAGATTGTCCACATTATAGCCCTTGAGCCAACAATGCCCCCGTGTCGGGGCCCATTGGTTTAACATAGACTTATAATGGAGAAAACCATTAAAAATCTTTTTGTCTGCAACCAGAAGGCCCAGGTCTTTGATATTTGGTACGAAGCTTCATCTAGTGAACCTCTATTAAGATTGTTCAAATTATAGACCTGGGGCCAAAAATGTCTCCGCGCCAGGGCCAACTGGTTTTACATAGGCTTAAGCCGGTGCTAGAGGGCGTGGCCGGTGTTGCACATTTCAGTTCTGGTCATGAATAGACTCAATAAAACCGAGTCTGCTATTTTCGTTTATTTGGTGTATTCTTTGCTTCCAAAGGATCTAACTATTCAGAACTTATTTATATAGGAAAAACCTTTAACAATCTTCTTGTCTGATACCAGAAGGCCAATGTATTTGATATTTGGTATGAAGCTTCATCTAGTGAACCTCTACCAAGATTGTTCAAATTATAGCCCTGGGGCTTAAACTGCCCCCGCGACGGTGCCCACTGGTTTTACATACTAGGCTTATATAAGGAAATCCTTTAATAATCTTCTTGTCTGAGGTCTTGGTATTTGGTACGTAGTTTCATCTTGCGGACCTCTACCAAGATTGTTTAAAAAATAGCCTTGGGGCCAAAATGCCCACGCAACGGTGCCAACTGGTACGTAGGCTTATATAGGTAAAACCTTTAAAATCTTCTTGCCGGATACCAGAAGGCCCATGTCTTTGATATCTAGTATGAAGCTTCAGCTAGTGAACCTCTACCAAGATTGTTTAAATTATAGTCCTGGGGCCAAAAATGCCCCACGCTCGGACCCACTGTTTAGACATAGGTATATATAGAGAAAACCTTTAAAAATCTTCTTGTCTGAAACCAGAAGGCTCAGGTTTTTGATATTTGGTATGAAGCTTCATTTATTGGACCTTTACCAAGATTGTTCAAATAATAGCCCTGGGGCCACAAATGCCCACGCAGCGGGGTCCACCAAGATTGTTCATATTATAGACCTGGAGTCAAAAATTGCCCCACCCTGGGACCCACATGTATATCTCTTAGCTCAGGTGAGCGAGTTAGGACCATCATGGTCCTCTTGTTTATAAAGCTTCATCTAGTGGACCACTACCAAGATTGTTCAAATTGTAGCCTGGGGCCAAATGTGACCCCGCACCTGGGCCCCCTGGTTTTAAATAGACATATATAGGGAAAATCTTTAAAAATCTTCTTGTCTGAAACCAGAAGGGCCAGGTCTATGATATTTGGTATGAGGCTTTATCTAGTGGACCTTTACCAAGATTGTTCAAATTAAAGCCCTGGGGCCAAAACATGCCCCCGCACCAGGGCCTACTCGTTTTACATAGGCTTACATTGGGAAATCCTTTAAAAATCTTCTTGTCTGAAACCAGAAGGCCAAGGTCTTTATGGTAAGTATGAATCTTCATCTAGTGGACCGCTTCCAAGATTGTTCAAATGAGTGCACTGGGGTCAAAAAAGCCCCGCGCCAAGGCCCTTTGATTTTACATAGGCTTATATAGGGAAACCTGTAAAACTTTTCTTGTGTGAAACCAGAAGGCCCAGGTATTTGGTATTTGGTATGAAGCTTCATCCAGTAAACCCCTTTCCAAGATTATTCAGGCCAAAAATGCCTCAGCACCGGGGCCCATTGTCTTTAAGCTTATAAAGGAAAACCTTTGAAAATCTTCTTGTCTGAAACCAGAAGGCCTAGATCTTTGATATTTGGTATGAAGCTTCATTTAGTTTTCAAATTATACCACGGGGGGGGGGGAATGGCCCCGCCTCAGCGCCCACTGGTTTGACACAGACTTATATAGTGGACATCTACCAAGGTTGATCAAATTATAGATCTTTGGTCAAATATTGCCCTGTCCCGAGATCCACCTAAATCTCTTAGTTCAGGTGAGCGATGTAGGACCATCATGGTCCTCTTGTTATAGTGAAGTTGAATGGTCCTCTTGTTATAGTGAAGTTGATTTATATTTGTATTTATTTCCCTTTGGGGTCTTGGGCGGGACGTATGAGTTAATTGTAGATCATTGCCTTCACTCTTAATTTTTATAATGCTGATAAACCTGATTCAGAGGTTTAGCTATTAATTTGATTCAAAAAGTGAAGTCAGTAACATAACAAGGCATTGTGGCAAACGGAAAAGTTACGATAAGTAAACATCATAAACGGGGCCTCGGTATCAGCAAAGTTTGCTTTATCTAACTGAAGTTCTGGGGGGGGGGGGGGGGTAAATTTGACTAATAAACCATCGAAATAGGTATTGTCAATATTTAATAAATCATCCAAATATCTAGAAGCCGAGCTTAATAGAAGTGAAGGCAATGATCAGGATTCGATACAATTAACTCACAAAGGCTACAATGATTCTAGATTGGTTTTCAACGGAAACTGACATCATCAAGTCTCTTTTCATAACAAAACAAGAACAGATCAGCCACAAGAGGTGCACAATTTGTACCGATCGGATTACCAACAACTTTTCTAAATAGCTTAGTACCAAATCTAATGTAAATATTATCCGATAGAAAGGTGAGAGCTTCACACACTTTCTGACATGACCATAAAGTATAATTGTTATGCTGTTCAGAAGTGAAAAATGCATTTCTTACATTACATGCAAGATAGAGGGAGTCTTCCCTATGCAATGTCCATTCAATTAAGCCATTAAGTTATCTTTTATAAGGTTATGAGGAAGTGTAGTGTACAATGTGGAAAAATCATAAGTAGACAGACTTGAAGCACGAAAACGTCTGGATTTTAATTTATATAAAACTTCATTAGAATATTTTATAGACCAAAATTGATGTCTTCCTGATCTTTCAAAGGCATTGTCGTAATATTTTTTTACATATTTTTTTTGGATGGCAGTAAAACGTGACGTTAGCAATTTGGAAAGCTCAGTGGCGGTACAAGAGCTTGAATTTGCAAAAAACCTTGCTATGTATGGTCTTTTATGAAGTTTTGATAACCAATATAAAGTAGGAAGCTTTTCTTGGCCTTCTGTAACACATACAGCAAACTTGGTGGCTGAATGACAAATGTGGTCATCAACTACAGCCCTCTCTACAGCCAAAGTCTGCAGTTCATAGGCTTTAGTAGCGCCACGTTCTTGCTGAAGAGTGTAAACATAGTGGAGCCGTCAAACAACGACCACATTGTTAGCGGCCTTGTCTGCTGGAGCCAAAACAAACGTCATATGAAATTCTTGAATACCTAGTTTAAGGTGACGTAAATACATTTTAGGTTTAGGAGGTATTAAGTTCGTATTTTGAGAGTTGAAAGAAATGCGTTTGTTTACTAGTTTCAGAATGCTAAGTTTCCATTCTATTAAGGCTTTTATTGCAAATTAAAGCTCTTGTTCCACCACTGAACTCTCCAAATTATTAACTACATTTTGCACTGCAATCAAAATTCATGTGATTAAATATTGCGACAAAGTCTTTGAAAGATCAGGAAGAAATCTGTTTTGGTCTATAAAAATTCCAATGAAAAATAGAAGTGAAGACAATGATCAGGAATCTATAAAATTAACCCACAGCTCACATCAGAGACACCAAAGGGAAAGAAACACAAACATGAAACAACAGACCCTAATGGAAACATCAATAGCAGAAAACCAAAAGGACAGTTGCTTTTCCACAAAATGGCAAACTGGCTATCCAAAATAAAATAATATAAGCGATTCACACACCCAAAGACAAACCATAATAAAAATAAAACCACCTTGGAACGATCAGTGAAACGAATTCAACTGGGCGGGTAGCGGGAGTAGGGGTGAGGTGGCTTAAAAAAGTTTGTTTTGGCTCCAGCAGACAAGGCCGCTAACAACCGCTGTCGACGGTTCTACTATTTTAATACTCTTCAGCAAGCCTATCCAGGAAAAGTGGTGCGAGTCGGACCGCTTCTTACACACTCGTGCGTTCTTTACGTAGTAAGGCTTGAGATGTCATTTCATCTCGCTGTCAGGTAAAAGTCCCACAAAATCGGAAGCAACATCTCAAAATAACCGAATAGGGACATAAGAACAAACGAACTAAGCAATACCGGTCGTTACTTGAGTTACAACAGTGTTGCATTTATTTTTATTTATTAATTTTGTTTTTATAACAACATCTTAACATAAACTTGAAAAACTGTCGTAAATTTGATCATTGCGTAAAAGTGACAACATATTTTTTACTTAAGTACTTTTGGAAATTTATTTTATGTAACTTTAATATGACTGGTGTAAGATTCTGTGAGAAAAAGGCGTTTATCTCTTTCCTGAAACCATTCTTGAATATGAGCTACGACAGTGTTTCATTGACTCTCGAAGTTCCTGTGCGTCTACATGTTAATATAGTTTTTCGAATCTTTATTTGCGTAAGGCCCCGAGGTTATTAAATGTTTTTTCATGCTCAGCTCTGAGTATGAAATGTGCCCCGCTTATAAACTTAAAAAATGCCAAAATTGTTGGCACTTTAAAATTTATAAGCAGGGCAGAGAATATTCTGGGCTGATCTGTGCAGGAAAATTATCAATTCCATTTGTATGTTGCTGTTTTTGAGTATAAAAATGTCATGCTCAGCTGAGATGAGCATACTTGATCCTTTTGCTGAGCACCTTCTTTATTTTTTGTCTTTTTACATGTAGTGCTAATGCTTCGCCGTAAAACGAAATGTTCGTCCTAAAATTGTTGATTTATCACCATTATCTTCAAATGTTGACTATTTGTGAGAATTGCCTTGACGAGGTAGTTTGGAAGTAACAAGCACCAACAAAATATAACAAAACAGAAAAAGAAAAAAAAGATAGTTTTAGTTTGAAACATAATACGTTCTGATAAATTTTAACTGGCATGATACCTCATGAATGTGTTATCCCTTTGTGCAAAAAGGTGAAAACGCCGATCTCAAACTTGGGTCGTCAAACATGGCATTTGTTTATTTTAATGTTACCCGGCTGAAGTGTAGACTCTATTTCAAACTGAAATGTTTGAACGTTTCGTCGCGTCTCTTTCGCCATGTTTTATTCACAGCGTCCACATTATACTTTTCTCGTATTGCAGTAGTGCGTGGGATAGCTCATATTGTTCAAAAGTTAAAACATATGTAGATGTATTCTGAAGTTAAATACTACTGTATGTTGCCGGACGTTTAGATTGCATTTTAAAATAAATTTGTTTAGCCGAACAGGTTATCCAAGGAAACACATCAGAACTAAAAAAAAAGAATATTTAAGTTTTGCGGGGCCGGAGAAGTTACTTTCGGCCAATAAGGTCTTATCGGGGCCACTTGAATATTTTCAAACTGCCACAATGGGATCAGTGATCCCAAATAATTAAAAAAATCTACACCATGAAGACAGACAGGGAGAATTTGTAAGACCGCCACACAGTCCCTTAACACCAGCAAAGTCTTGCAATTGGGTCAATAATCCCAATGACGAATAATACCGAAAGTGTCTCTGATGGGTGGTGTGGGTTTATTGTATCGATTCCTGATCATTGCTTTCACTGCTATTTTGTAATACACACGATGGTAAAAAAGGGGACGTTTTACGTTCATTATTTCTCGTCGTCATCATCATTTACGTTCATTATGCGGAATTTTCATCAAAACACTATTGATTGATCATATCCTTCGCTGAGGTAACAAAGGTTTTGTCGTTTGTTTGTTTGAGTTAAGGTTTAATTTCAATGTATACACTATTTAGGTCATTTTAGAGATGCTTCTTCCGATTTTGTGAGGATTTTACGCGACATTGAGATGAAATGACATCTCAAGCCCTACCGCCCATATAAAACACTAGGGTTTAAGTAGCAGTTCGACTCGCATCACTTTCCCTAGGCAGGATTAGACCTAAGCTGTGTACCAGTATTCAAGTTTGGTAGTTTTCAGCTCTGCATGGATCTATTGATTTAATGTATACTTATCAACTATGTTTCAGTGGGTGGACTTGAAATGACAATTTACAAAAGAATAGATAGAAACTACGGCTGGATTTCCTCTGTCGATGCTGATTCTAAAGGGTTATATGGTGCCAATGCATTTATTATTTTAGTTATAGAGAATGATGGGTATTCTCGGTATCTCCTGCAGTTGGTATACGCTGATATAGAGGACTACTATGGATGCAAAAGTGATTTCTTAAGTGTGGTAAGAGTCTATTAGTAACAGCTGTTTGGTACGATGGTATGGTTTTTAGCTCTTAAGATAAGAAGAAAATGTATTGTGACACTTCGAGTATAGTCCTGTTTGTAAAGTTGTCTTTTGGAGATCTGAGCTTACATCACTTAGTTTCTAAGATAGGGTCTTCAGTTTTGAATAAAAATCAAAAATGAGTTCCTTGAAGTCTGTTATATTTATCAAACCATTAAAAAGTAGCAAACGGTTTAGTTCCTGATGAGATGGCCAAGAATGTGTACGGAGTTAAAAGGCTTAATTTACCAATGTATCAAAGTATATTTATTGTTGGTTTCCCCACCCCTTTTGTTTGTTTTATTTAAAACAATATTATACATTGACTTGATTTCACGTTTACAGTTGGGACCACGGCTTCAACAAAAGCAAATGTACGCACCACAAGTAAAAAAAAATAGAATAAAATGATATTTTCTCGCGTCCGGACTGTCGAAAGCATAAAACTAGATCGCACGGCACCAGAAAAAATGGAAACTATAAACGTAAATCACGTGCCTTTAAAAGAAACAATACCATGATAAATTGACTGTCTATAATATTAATGAATCATGGATGCCACTCAATGTTTGCATTTCTAAGTGCATTACCCTTTTCCGTATTCTGGACACCGAGCCGACTAAATTTTACGATAGTTCTTATCAGTTATACGATGCTGCCCTTTTAACTAGAGCTTATAGTGAGCATGCTGTTTGTCCTTTCATCGATTCTGAAATTAATCACAAACGTCATTACATCAGAATATCCTGCATTAATGAGGGTTTGGATGGAAAAGATTTACCTAGTATCTCCCGGGACAGTTCGGTGATTTCATCCATTCCTGCTTATTTTCAAATACTGAAACGCCCATAATTTGCTATAAATACAATAAACCTGTTATTTTTAATTTCAATAAACTTGTTTCTGATCTTGATATTGACACTAACGCTCCTGATACCTGTGATTATAAAAATGCAGTGTATTGCTATCCTGTTGCTGGTCATATTATTACTGGCAATTTAAAAATTATTCCTAATTAAAGGATGTGAAATATAATTTCGAAAGGACCGAAATATCGATTTGATTCTAAAATTGATTTCAACAAGTGTACGAGGGATGTTCGAAAAGAATTGCTTATTTCCATCTGGAGACTTCCAATTTCAAGTTAGCCTCGAAGTACTGTCCGTGGTTAGAACCGATATATCCACTTCTTGAAGGCGTCACGGTACGCTGATTGGGGCACAATAATAAGGTACTGATGAAAGGCAGATCCAAGGGCTTGTCGGGACTGGTATTTCCGCCCAGCAAGGAATGATTTCAATTTCGGAAACGAAAAAGAAATCACACGGGGCAAGGTCTGGGGAATGCGGGGAGTGAGACAAAACAGTTACTTTTTCTTTCTTCAAAAACGCCGTAACCATTGCGGAGGTATAAGCGGGGCATTGTCATGTAGAAGACGGACATGTTTAGAACCAGTGGAAGGGCGTCGTTTCTGATAATACCTTTTCAGTTTCTTCAGTACTACATCTTTGTAATACTTTCCGGTGATGCTTTTGCACCAGCACTTTTATTGCGACGCCTTCACCCGAGAAGAAGATTGCATACAAAATAGAAGTAGAGGCAATGATCAGGAATCGATACAATTAACCCACAGCTCCCATCAGAGACACCAAAAGAAAAGAAACACAAACATGAAGCAACAGACCCCAACAGAAACACCAACAGCGGAAAGCCAAAAGGACACCTTCTTTGTACTCAAAGGACGTTTGGCAAATTGTGTGTTTGTTGTGTTTAGTGGCCCAGATCTTATTGCTAACCTTCTTGACGGGTTCAAAATAATGAAGACAGGATGCATCACCTGTGACGTCATTAACAAACTGCTTTTTGTCATATTTTGGAAACATCTATTGCAGCTTTTTAGCCATTTTAACCTGTTGCCTCTTTTGCTCATCAGTCAACAGATGTAGCAGCCATCTAGCAGGAATATTTCTGTCTTTCAAATGCTTCTTAAAAATAAGGTGAACCGTTGATAGTGACATGCCTACCTTTCGTGCAATATCACGAACTGTAAACTCGCATCTCCTTCAACGATTTCCATTTTTTTTGGAAAAGATTTCTTTACGAGATGCAGATTTTGGCCTACCTGATTTCGGTGCATTTTGATAGACTCTACACCAGATTCAAATTTCTTTTTCCACCGCCGAACTGTGTCATAAGACACCCAAGAAGGTCTATAAGCAGTAGAAATTTCAGTCATCAGCTGCTTCAAAGAACAACCAAGTTTTGGGCGAGCTTTGATGTAAGCCCGTATTTCATCTTTCTTGTCAATGCTTCTACCAACCATTTTACTGTAGTGGTCAATGATTGCGTGTATTGAAAAAGCAAGTTTTATGTCTTACACTTCAGCTAACATGTACATTTATACACCGTTGTTTAGGTATTGAATAACCGTCTTCATGTGTGTTTTGGTTTTTATCGAGCCCCACGTGGATATCGAGCTAGAGGCCAATAAGCAATTCTTTTTGAACATCCCTTATAGAGATGAAATCGCTGCTGCCTTGAATGAATTTGGTATTTGATGGTGTAAACGAGAGTATGTTGAGCATAAAGCTCTCCAAGAATGGAAACTTAGCATTTTGAAACTAGTGAACAAACGCATTCCTTTATACTATAAAAAAAAACGAACATATTACCTCCTAAATCAAAGACAACTTTACGTCATCTTAAACTAGGTATTTTAAAAATATATAAGAACTAGTAAGAAAAGGTCACTAGGGAAAGGCCACAATCCAAGAACGCAGCCGTCTCAAGTCACCTATAGAAAGTGATACGGAGGCGGCACACACAAAAACAGACGAAACATGAACCAAAAGTCAAATAACAGTTACGGCACTACAAAAGAACGACCGCATTGGGACGTTTCACTCCAGTTTGTTTTGACTCCAGCAGACAAGGCCGCTAACAATGTGTTCGTTGTTTGATGGCTATACTATGTTGACACTCTTCAGCAGGAGCTTAGTGTTACTAAGGTCTATGAACTGCGGCCTTTGTAGAGAGGGCTGAAGTTGATGGTCACATTTGTTATTTAGCCATCAAGTTTGCTGTTTATGTTACAGAAGGCAAAGACAAACTTCCTACGTTATATTGGCTACTAAAACTTCATAAAAGACCATACAAGCAAGGTTTATTGCAAATTCAGTCTCTTGTACCACCACGTAACTTTCCAAATTATTAACAACATGTTTACTGCCATAAAAACATGTGGTATAATATCGCAACAGCACCTTTGAAAGATCAGGGAAAAAATTGAAAAGACAAACGATCAGAGACTGGTACAATCAGATCCAAAATTCTTCCCACAATATCTGTAGGGAAAGAAGTCGAAACATGGTGCGACGGCAGAAAACAAAACGGGTTTAAGTTAACGTTACGGGATCCCAACCCTTACCTTCACTTTCACTGTGGTTCAAACAAGTATTTGCCTGGTCCGCCAGAAGGTTTTCTAAATCATAAGTTAATCAGAACATAAGTAAATTAACCCACAGCTCCAAGCAGTGACACCAAAGGAAAAAGAAACACAAACATGAAATAACTGGACCCTAATGGAAACATCAATAGCGGAAAAAGGACAGTTACTTTCCCACAAAATGGCGAACTGGCTATCCAAAACAAAATAACATAACGATAAACACACTCAAAGACAAGCCATAACAAAAATTAACGGCGACAGAAAAACCGCATTGGAACGGTCAGTGAAACAAATTCCACTGGGCAGGGATGGGGGTTAAATCAGTTTAACGCAGCTGCAATCCTCGACCTTACTTCCGTTATGATTTGGACAAATAATTTGTTCAGTCCGCATGAAGGCCTCCTAACTCATCAGTACAACATCTCCGAGAACACACAAAATCAAACAACCACAGAGATGAAACAAAGGTGAAGATTCGACAGCAAAAAAAAAGACACAGACATGCTGGAGCAAAAGAAAATAAACCAACAGATATAGACTCCGATGGGCCGGCCCAGAGAATCAGGCACCAACCAACATTACATAAAATTAGATTCTCTCTAATTCTCAGTAAACCTTTACGTTGGAACCGCCATAGAATCAGGGGCCTGACCCACCGGCGTGCAATTAAAAAGGGAAGCAAAGTTGTCAACCGTGATTGGGTTAACTACCATGCTTGCAGTCTGCCGCAAAACATTTATGTTGTTAAGACGGCCCAGTCAACACTATTTAGGTCATTCTCCAGCCGGTCAGTTTACCTATTCAAATTCCTGGGCAGGCTAATACACAAGCGGTTAACCAGGACAGTGCACATTCTTTCGCCAGAAACTGACAACCGCCCTTCTTGAATCAGCGGAATGGAGAATATGACCGTATAAACGATTTCAGTATCAATCTTCACGAAAGAATGTTGCCGCCCCATTAGGTATCGAACCCGTGTCCTCCCGATCACCATTCAGACGCGCATCCGACTGAGCTACCCAGGCCGTCTCAACAACATAAATGTTATGGCAGTTAACCCAGTCACGATTGACAACTTTGCTTCCCTCTTTAATTGCAAGCCGGTGGCTTAGGCCTCAGATTCTATGAAGGTTACAGCGTAAAGGCTTCCTGTGAATTAGAATAAATTAATAAATAAATAAATAAATAAATAAAACCAATTTGAAGTTGTTCTCCGGAAAAATTTCATGAGAATTAGAATAGAATTTAATATTATGTAATGTTTGTTGGTGCCTGATGCTCTGCCTCTATTTGAAACCATCGGAGACTAACTGTTGATTTTCTTTTGTTCCAACATTTCAGTGGTTTCTTGCTGTCGAGCCTTCACCGTTGTTTCATTCTGGTTGTTTGATTTTTGTGTTCTGGGAGATGTTGCACTGGAAAATAGAAGTGGGGACAATGGTCAGGAATCGATACAATTAACCCACAGCTCCCATCAGAGACACCAAAGGGAAAGAAACACAAACATGAAGCAACAGACCCCAACAGAAACACCAACAGCGGAAAACCAAAAGGACAGTAACTTTCCAACAAAATGGCCAATAGGCTATCCAAAATAAAATAATATAAGCAACACCCAAAGACAAAACATAACAAAAATAAACCGCGACAGACGAACCGTCTTGGAACGGTCAGCGGAAACGAATTCCACTGGTGGTTGTGGTGGGGGGCTCAAATCGATTTTACGTGGCCTCAATCCTCGCCCTTACTTCCGTCGCGATTAAGACAAATAATTTCTCCCGTCCGCATGAAGGCCTCCTAACTCATCAGTGCAACATCTCCGTGAACATAAAAATCAAACAACCACAGATATGGAACAACGATGAGGACTCGAGAGCAAGAAACAACTGAAATGCCGGAGCAAAAGAAAACCAACAGTAAGACTCCGATGAGCCCGACCAGAGACAGAGCATCATGTACCAACCAACATAAGCCTTTATGTTGGAACCGTCATAGAATCTGAGTCCTGACCCACCGGCGTGCAATTAAAGAGGGAAGCAAAGTTGAAAACCGTCATTGGGTTAACTACCATGCATGTTGTCTGTCGAATGACATTTATGTTGTACCCAATCTTTTTATATCGAAGAATGATATTACGAAATTAGGTGCTGAAGTCATTGCGGTTATAAATTTTTCTGAATTTATACAGTAAGGCACCATAAAATTCGGGTTCCGATAGACCTTGTTGCAGAAGAGTTTTAAGTCCAATATTGAATTTTGAAATTAAATCAAAATGACGTCTATAAAATTCTGAAAAGGCTTTGCGTTGTTTATGGTACCGATATCCCTAATTAAGAAGTTTAGCCGTTAACAATTTATTACGAGTGTTGAAATCAGTTACATGAAACACACACTCTGGCAAATCGAATTAATTGCGAAATATAAACGTCATAGGATGGTGCACGAGTAACATCAACATCTAAAAAAGGAAAGTTTACAATCTCAAAATCAAAATCATCGCGTTTATCATAAATTTTGCAAGAAACAAACCCATCTACAATAGATAGATGTAAATCCAAAAACGGGGCCTCGGTATCAGAAGAATTTGCTTCATTTAACTGAAGTTCTGAGGGGTAAATTTGACTATTCAAACCATCTAAATAGGTATTATCAATATTTAATACATCATCCAAAAATCTAGAAGTGGAGCTAAAAGCTTCAATGATTTCAGACTGGTTTTCAGCAGAAGGGGACATGATGAAAAGTAGAAGTAAAACAAAGATCAGGAATCGATACAATTAACTTATTCCACCCATCAAAGACACCAAAGGAAAAGAAACACAAACATGTAGCGACCAGACCATAATGGAAACCAAAACAAAGGATGGCCATAAGGACAGTTACTTTCCCACAAAATGGCCAAATGGCCATCCGAAAATAAAAAGACACAAGTGATACACACAGTAAGTAGTAACAAACAACAACATAAATAAACCGCCACAGAAGAACCGCATTGGAACGGTCAGTGGAAAGAATTCCACTGGGGGGCTTAAATCGATTTTACATGGCCACAATCCTCCCACTTACCTCTGTCGCGGTATTCACTAATATCTGTCGCGGTATTCACTAATTTTGTTTAGTCCGCATGAAGGCTTCCTAACTCATCAGTGTAACATCTCCGGGAACATACAAATCACAAAACTACAGAGATGAAACAAGGTTGAAGACTCGACAGCATACAACAACAGAATTGCTGGAGCAAAAGAAAACCAACAGTTAGACTCCGAGGGGCCCGACCAAAGACGGAGCATCAGGCGTCAACCAACATAAAGTCTCCCTCATAACAAAACAGAAACAGATCAGCCACAAGTGGTGCGCAATTAGTACCCATCGGAATACCCACAACTTGTCTAAATAACTAATAAGCTTATGTAAATATGGTCAAGTAGAAAGGTGAGAGCTTTACACACTTTCTGAAACGACCATAAAGTATAGTTTTTATGCTCTTCAGAAGTGAAAAAAGCATTTCTTACATTACATGCAAGATAGCGGGAGTGTTTCCTATGAAATGTCCATTCAAATAAATCATTAAGTTTTTCTTTTATAAGATTATGAGGAAGTGTTGTGTAAAGGGTGAAAAAATCATAAGTAGAAAGACTTGAAGCACGAAAACGCCTGGGTTTCAATTTATTTAAAACTTCATTAGATTTCTTCATAGACAAAACAGATTTCTACCTGATCTTTCGCAGACTTTGTAGCAATATTTTTTTAGATGTTTTTTTGATGGCAGTAAAACATGAAGTTAATAATTTGGAGAGCTCAGTGGTGGAACAAGAGCTTGAATTTGCAATAAACCGTGCTTTATATGGTCTTTTATGAAGTTTAGGTAACCAATATAACGTAGGAAGCTTATCTTGGCCTTCTGTGACAGAGACAGCAAACTTGGTGGCTGAATGACAATTGTGGTCATCAACTAAAGCCATCTCTACAGCTAAAGGCTGAAGTGCATAGGCCTTAGTATTACCAAGTTCTTGCTGAAGATTGTTAACATAGTGTAGCCGTCAAACAACGTCCACTTTGTTAGCGACCTTATCAGCTGGAGCCAAAACAAACTTCCTATGAAATTCTTGAATACCTAGTTTAAGGTGACGTAAAAACGTCTTAGGTTTAGGAGGTAATAAGTTCGTATTTTGCGAATAAAAAGAAATGAGTTAGTTCACTAACTTCAGAATGCTAAGTTTCCATTTCTTAAGAGCTTTATGCTCAACATACTCTCGTTTACACCATCGATTACCAAATTCATTCAAGGCAGCAGCGATTTCATCTCTACATTTATTGAAATCAATTTTAGAAGGAAATCGATGTTTCGGTCCTTTAGAAATTATATTACGTGTCGTAGAATCAGGAATAATTTTTAAATTGCCAGTAATAATATGACCAGCAGCAGGATAGCAATACACTGAATTTTTACAATCACATGTATCAGGAGTGGTTGTGTCAATATCAATATCAGAAACAAGTTTATTGAAATTAAAAATGATTGATCTAACAGGTTTATTGTATTTATAGCAAATTATGGGTGTTTCAGTTTTTTGAAAATAAGCAGGAATGGATGAAATAACCGAACTGTCCCGGAAGATGTGAGGTAAATGTATAACATTCAAATCCTTATTAATGAAGGATATTTTGATGTAATGACATTTGTGATTAATTTCAGAATCGATGAAAGGACGAAGAGCATGCTGAGTATAACCTCTAGTTAAAAGGGCAGCGTCGTATAACTGATTAGAACTAACGTAGAATTTATTCGCCTCGGTATCCAGAATCCGTAATACAGAAATGGGTAATGAACTTAGAAAGGCAAGCATTGACGGTATTCGACTGGTAGGTTTCGTGAAATTTCCGTGAAATTCCACGTAGGAGTGTGGTTCCTAGTTGTAATAGCTGATCACATGGTCCAATCAAATATTTTATTTGCGTATAGCTCATATGCGACCGTGGTGCACGAAAGGTTCGACTTTTCCTTCGAATAGAATCGTGCTCCACGATCGCTTATGTATTTGAAAAATAACTCATATTTGATTGGACCATGTGATCGGCTATTACAAGATATCACCACACTCCTGCGTGGAATTTTACGAAAATTTCACGAAACTTCCCAGTCGAATATGGCCATTGAGTGGTGTCCATGATTCAATAATATTATTGACAGTCACTTCAGTCTAGTATTGTTTCTTTTAAAAACACGTAATTTACGTTTATAACTACCATTTTTCCTGGTGCCGTGCGATCTAGTTTTACGCTTTCGACAGTCCAGAAGCGAGAAAATATCAAAGTCGGGCATTTTCGATATATTATCCTCATGATAAATGTTGTCATTAAAGCCCAATGGAAAAGGTGTCTATTATAATTTAATCCATTTCAATTCAGTTTCATGCCGTTAAATAATTCAAAACCTATCTGTAGAATTTATTCATAATATTTTTTTCCACTGGCTGTATAGAAATATCTTTTATAGAATGACCTGCACGATTGAAATGACGGTACAAGAAAGTATCTGTTTTTTTTTAGGTTTAAAAAGATATAAAAAGATTCGGTACAACATGGATATTATACGACAGACTGCATGCATGGTAGTTAACCCAATCACGGTTGGCAACTTTGCTTCCCTCTTTAATTGCACGCCGGTGGGTCAGGCCTCAGATTCTATGACGGCTCATACGTAAAGGCTTATTGAAAATTAGAGAGATAATGTTGGTTGGTGCCTGATGCTCTGTCTCTGGTCGGGCTCATCGGAGTCTAACTGTTGGTTTTCTTTTGCTCCAGCATTTCAGTGGTTTCTTGCTGTCGAGTCCTCACCGTTGTCTCACCTCTGTGGTTCTTTGATTTTTGTGTTCACGGAGATGTTGCACTGGTGAGTTAGGAGGCCTTCATGCGGACTGAACAAATTATTTGTCTAAATCGCGACGGATGTAAGGGCGAGGATAGTGGCCACGTAAAATCGATTTAAGCCCCCCGGTGGAAATCTTCCACTGACCGTTTCAAGGCGGCTCTTCTGTGGCGATTTATTTATGTTGTTGTTTGTTGCTTACTGTGTGTATCACTTGTGCCTTTTAATTTTGGATGGCCATATGGCCATTTTGTGGGAAAGTAACTGTCCTTATGGCCTTCCTTTGTTTAGGTTTCCATTATGGTCTGGTCGCTTAATGTTTGTATTTCTTTCCCTTTGGTGTCTTTTATGGGTGGAGTAAGTTAATTGTATCAATTCCTGATCTTTGTTTTACTTCTACTTTACTCATTCTCTGATAGTGTTCGTTAAATCGTGTTTTTAAAGACACGTGTTTTTCTCTATATAAAATGGATGGCCTGTCTAATGGTCTGCAATAAACAAGTCCTTGTGACCATAGTATACATCAAAGGCTTATCTTATCTAAGTGATTATGAGGTGATTATGAGCACAAACTCTCTGAGAGATATGTTTAAAAGGGGGCTTTATAAGGGGAAATTGTGTGATGGTATATTTTTTATTGAGATTGTTTCAAACAAAATGTTGTTTCAAATTACTTTTTTTTTATTTAAAAAAAAGTAAAGGAAAACACTGACATTCATTGTTTCATTAACTCAAACATGAAAAGAAGTAAACTAAATGAACTGATTAATTTAAGGTTAAATCAATCAATTAATATTTATTTATTTACTTATTTATACATTATTTTTGAAAGTATGTTATACAAATCATACAATGTCTTAAACATAATATAGCATTTTATAGTTTCAGTCAAGATGCAACTATAAAGTTTTTCTTGTTTTTAGACACAATCATATCAGAAAAGAGAACAGCCCACATTTTTATTCAGTAAAACTAGAGGATTGTGCATTATTTTTCTTATTTCTACTAAAAAAACATATATTGTGGGACCTCGTTAGAACGGCCTCGCAGTTCTACAAGTATCCGCAATGTAAAAATTATGTACGGTAAAACTGAGATTTAGAGAGGTATACATTATTTTTCTTATTTCGTTTCAAAAATATATATTGTGGGCCCTCGTTAAAACCCCTCGCAGACGCTGTTCTAACGAGTACTCAGAATTTAATAATATTGTACATTAAAACTGGGATTTAGAGGGGGTAAACATTTTTTTATTTCTACTCAAAAAAATGTATTGTGGATCCTCTTTGGAATCGCCTCACCGAGGCGGTTCTAACAAGTACCTACAATATATGGTTTGAGCAGAAATATTAAAGAAATTAGGATTTTTATCATTTTTGGTCATAAATTTTACCAAGATATTTGAATATGCATGTTTTTGTAATGATTTTAAATAATGGCGTTTAAAAAAAATAAAAGTGCGGAATGTCAAAACCAGGACGTAGTTATCAAACAAGCAAATGAATAGATGTGAATTTTCTCTAGGTAATTGATTGCCCTCTCTTGGCCCCCTACCTGTATGACAGTCAGAATATCCCAAATGTATCTTATCTCAAAACTGAATTTTTCAATAAACGGTCATTAGGGTGTTATGCAATCAAAAAATGTGTCTTTAACATGCGAATAGGTTGGCCGACATACTGCATTTTACAATTTGCAACATGTTAGGTCATCACATATATCAAACCCGTAGACTTAATGTCAAATCGGACATGTTAACTACAGAAAACGCCTGCCGTTTACAGACGAAGAAACGGTAGACGCAGTGCATAAATGTGAACAGCACCTGCACCTCTTCGCATTGCACTTGGAAATACTAGGATACATTCCACTTCTCCTGAAAGGATTGGTATATTTCGGAAGAATGGGCGATTTGATAGGAGATATTCTAACTCTCAGATTATTTTTAAATTAATTAGTACAACCAGCTCCACTTAAATTAACGGCAGTGACAGAAAACAAATTTATGGGGAGATCTTGTAAGTTTAAATTTATTTGTGATACTCACGTTTGTTTAAAGGGGCGATACCGTCCAAACTAAAGCGATATTCATATCGGTCTATAAGTTAGAACTGAAAATTCTTCAAATAGAAGGCACTTCAAATAGAAGGCGAGTATAACAAAAGCCCACAAACCAGCTATGCCTATAAAAAAGCCCACAGATATCAAACAAGCAATTGCTATACAACGAGATACGAACATCGGTCCAATCAAAACCTTCAACAGGTATCAAAAGGATGTCAAATTAAGGAACGATGAAAAGCAGTTGTAAAGCGTTCATGCGGACTGAACAAATTATTTATCTCAATCGCGACGAAAGCAAGGGCGAGGACTGCGGGCGCGAAAAGTCGATTTAAGCCCGCCAGTGGAATGCGGTTATTCTGTCGCGGTTGAGTTTTGTTATGGTTTGTCGTTGGGTGTGTGTTGCTTATATTTTATGTTTTGGATAGCCAATTGGCCATTTGGTCGGAAAGTAACTGTCCTTTTGGCTATCCGCTATTGATGTTTCCATTAAGTTCTAGTTATTTCATGTTTAGTTTAAACACATTATATTCCAAAAATATATATACAATGATATTCAATACAGATAAATAAATGTGCGAACAAAAGAAAAGGACCAGAATGGAAGCTAAGCTTATATTGTTCTTCTCCTTATGTTTCATATTTTACCTCATATTTAATGTTTGTATCTCTTTCCCTTTGGTGTCGCTGATGGGAGCTGTAGGTTAATTGCATCGATTCATGATCATTGCCTTCACTTCTGTTTTACAAGCAAATAGCAGTTATGAGTAAATACGTTTAAATGCATTTCTCTGATATTTGGTTAAAACTGTATATAAAGAATGTTTTTTTGAGCAAAGGATAGTACCATAATTATCCTAACATATGTCACATTAAAAAAAAAAACGCTATTTAAAACAAAAGCTACCGAAAGAAAAGTGAAAACAGTAGCAACGGGATGTGTTTTATGTTGGTGATTCTGATTCTTAACATACTAATAGATGTTGATACTTTGATTATTCTGATTCTTCCCCCTTTTTTGGCTGTTTATTTTAGTTACGTTTGCCATTCCAGTTTAATGTTAGTCATGTTGGTCATTCTGATTCTATCCCCCAGTATGTATATTGCTCCTTTTTAGTTAGATTTATATATTCGGAGTCACCACATCTTTGGGAAAGAGCTGCTGATTCGGTTTGCCTGTTGTCGGTTTTGTTTACTCTCGTCGCTCCATTTTTCGTTTTCTCTCCCAAATGATATTGTGGGAAGTATTGAGAATCTGATTGCATCGGTTCTAATCGCTTCTCTTTTTAATTTTGAACGCTCGAACAGCGACACAAACACACGTTTTGCAAAGGAAAACTGCCTTGAGACGGTAAGCAGAAAAAAATTGTGGTCTTCAAGGTCGGTGTGTTACAAACATCATTCCCTTTTTTTATTCAAGACACCATACACTTGCGAATTGAGCTTAAAAATAATTTTTTACATCATGTTTCTTTACAATATTTCATGATTCCAGTTCGACTTTGCGCGCATTGGTTTGTCTTAACTCCCCATATACTGTGGCTTTTTTCTCGTCACTTCATGTGAACAGGTGCCTGTGATGAAAACATCAATTTTTAAGAAGTGAAGTTGAAAAAATGCGACCAGAACCGGACTCGAACCAGCGAACCCATGCTTACAAGGCAAGTGCTCTACCGACTGAGCTATCCGGTCCCTGATAGCATTTCTTCAACTTCGAAGATTTATAAACTTAGTGAATAGACAGCACTATTGATGAAGTACGGGACCCTCTTTACAAGCTCCACAGCTGCGCTTAACATCGACTGTTGTAAATAAATACATAAATCTTTAAGAAGTGAAGTAAAATTCGATCAGAACCAGACTCAAACCGGCGACCCCTTGCTTACAAGGCAAGTACTCTATCGACTGAGCTAGCATTGTAAAACCAAACTATATATGGACAAAAATAGAAGTAAATACAATGATCAGGAATCGACACAATTACCTTACAAATCCCATCAGTGCCACAAAAGGGAAAGATGCACAAACATTAAAACATTTCCAGTAGAAAGCCGAAAGGACAGATCTCCACCCCCAAAATAGAAAGTGATCACAAGGATATCCAAAATAAAATTCAACCGCATGGAGATTTGCAAGGGATGAATTATTTCAATTATTTCTGGTCGAAGACATAGTACCTACTGTTATGCATAAGAATTTATTTTTCTGATTCCCACTTTCACCCCACTGGGTGACCTAAAATATATATTGTTTATTCTTCTTAAAGAACTTTCTGGAAAGAAATGAGTCACAGATAAATTTATTTGAAAACAACATGTTTACAAGGTAAAGTACTTGGGAAACTTCCAGAAAGTTCAGGTTTGCATTATTTTTAGAGAACTATCTAATCTTATTCCAAAGCCCTCTAGAACGTTCTGGAGAATTCTTAGGGTCTATTAAAGAGCTTGATTTTTCTCTTTAAGTCAGACTTTGGAGTTTGATGTTTGGGCTTTTAAGAAAAGTTATTTCTGTGTTGGATTGTTAAAGGATATTATATTTCATTTCGGACTGTGAATTCTATGGGATCAAGGAAAATAGATTAATTCAAGGATATTTCATACGAGGTAACAGAGCTATTTACATTTAATTTTCTTACTTCTACAGGTTAAAGATACTTTGTAAATAAAATTTGTTAATTTTTTCCAAAAGGCTTGTTTGCTTTTTCTTTCTGCTACGCCTAGCTCGTAACAGAAATTGGGGGCTCGTCCGGGATAAAAACATCTTGAGCATTTTAGGACTGACAGTTCATTTGTAGGCAAGTAATTATCATTTCTTATCAAATATAGACTTCGCAGTTGCTTCAAAAGATTGGTATTTCCCCATAGGCATATAGGGGATTGTCATTTCATGTGAGGACGCACTTATCATTTCATGTGAAATAGTACTTGTCATTTCAGGTGAAATAGTACTTGTCATTCCATGTGGAATTCTTGTTGGACGTGTCATTTAAAAAAAAAAATATAAACAAAAAAAATAAAAAAAAATAAAACTTCGTCAAATTAACCTCAATCTGCATTACCATAATTACTTTATAAAACAAACAAAAAGCAAACATTTCGTTTGATTTGAGAAATTTTTTGGCTCAGCCTACCCAGGAATTTTTTAATCTGGCCAAAAGGATAGAATTGCTAGAAATTGTTCCCATTATGGGGTCACTGCTGTCAAAACAAGCAGGAAAAAAACATGAAATTAAGAATATTTTGGTACAGTTTTTTGTTGATGAAGAACTTTTCGATCCATCTGCTTTGTCTCTCATTATGGTTTCACATACTGAATTGCAAATGAAACAAATCGAAATAGGAAGGCAAATTGAGTTAGAAAAGTTAAGAATAGAGATGGAAGAACGAGAGAAAGAAAAAGAAAGAGAAATACAGAGACAAATGCAGATGTAAAGTTTAGAAATGGAAGAACGTACTCGAAAAGAAAAAAAGAACAGGTAGAAAAACAAAGAGAGATGGAGGAACGCCTTCAGAAAGAAAAAGAAGAACCGCTCGAGTTGGAAAAGGAAAAAATGAGATACAGCATTGAAGAAAAAAAGGGAAAGGCAGTTTCAGTTAAGACTGAAGGAAATGGAACTCCAGGGTCAAGATAGGGTAAAAGATACCCCTGTTTTGACTCTGGTAGTTAATTTGAAAAGCACATCAGATTAGTTCCGCCGTTTCAGGAAAAAGAAGTAGATAAGTATTTTTTGCATTTTGAAAAACTTTAAAATGGCCAAAAGAGCATTGGACCTTACTTTTGCAAAGCGTTGTTGTCGGAAAGGCTCGATACATTTACACTCAGCTGACTGTCGAGCACAGCTCAGACTATGATTTGGTAAAGGAGCTTATTCTTAAGGCATATGAGTTGGTCCCTGAGGCTTACAGGCAGAAATGTAGGAATTGTAAAAAAGAAATTTCCCAGACCCATGTAGAATTTGCTCGAACCAAAGAACAGTTATTTGGTAGGTGGTGTTCTTCTAAAAATGTAGGCTCTGATCATGAAAAAAAACTTAGACAGCTTGTCCTTGTTGAAGAGTTCAAACGGTGCATAAATTCAGACATTAAGTCTTTTCTCGATGAGAGACAGGTTGAAACTTTGAAGGAAGCTTCTCGTTTGGCAGATGATTATGCTTTGACTCATAAAGTCTCTTTTGTGAACAGGCCTTATCCTAGAAAACCTTATAATCCACAGACAGGTCCAAGATTCTATCCTAGTAATCCATCTGGCAGTTATAGCCATACATGTAGTAATATGCCCATACTTTCTGGTGAAAATAAAAGCCAGAATCCTTCCAAACCTTATGGTGAAAATAGAAGCCAGAATTCTTCCAAAGCTTTTGGTGAAAAAAAAGACCAGACTCCCTTATCTCAATCTCAAGTAGTTTGTAACTGTTGCAAAAATACAGGTCATTTGATCTCTGAATGTTTAAAATTAAAGCGAAGAAAAGAAAGAGAAAGACAAGAGGAACTTAAGCCTACAGGCTTGACTTCTATAAGGCCAAAAGCACAGTCTTGTGTAAGGGAGGAAACTCTTTCTGATACCAAAATATCTGAGATTGATTCAGTTATGAACATTTATGAACCATTCTTATCAGATGGTTTTGTGTCACTAAATGGGGACAGTTATGCCCATCATACCCCTATCAAAATCTTACGAGATACCGGAGCTTCTCAATCTCTTATTCTTGCAGATACTCTGCCTTTTTCTTAGAATACTTCTTTGGGCCAAAGTGTCCTTATTCAGGGTGTGGAATGTGGATTTGTTAATGTTCCGCTTCATAACGTTTATTTGTCATGAGACTTGGTATCCGGTTAAGTGGCTATTGGTATTAGACCTTCTTTACCTTTTAAAGGTGTTCATTTGTTGCTAGGCAATAACTTAGCTGGAGATAAGGTTGTGATAAACCCGCTTTTGACTTCCAATCCTTGCTCAGATCAACCGCCGGATCCCATTGAGCAGGAAATTCCTGATCTTTATCCCTTTTTTGCCGTCACAGGGGCTATGACACGTAAGCCCAAGCGAACTGATGGGAAACAGGATTTTAATTTTACTGATACCTTTTTGGGTCAGTCTTTTAATGACGAGATAACAAGGTCTCTGTCTTCAAGCCTGCCTGATAAGCAGACAGATTTTCATGAGAATAAATCATCTTTTGATCTAGGCCATGACAAAATGTCAGGGTCTCAACTAGCTATAGAACAGCACAAGGATACTGAAATTTTGCCTTTATTTGAAAGGGCTTTAGATGAGCAGGAAGTATCTCAGGTCCCAGTCTGTTATTATGTCAAAAATGACATTCTTATGAGAAAACGGCGTCCACCAGACGTCTCAGCAGAAGACGAGTGGACTGTCAACCACCAGATAGTGGTTCCACGGGTTAACCGTCCCGAAATATTAAACTTGGCACATGAAACTCCCATGTCAGCACATTTAGGTGTAAATAAAACCTATCACAAGAGTCTTAATCATTTTTACTGGCCTGGTTTAAAATCAGATGTTTCTCAGCATTGTAGGTCCTGCCATACATGCCAAATGGTAGGCAAACCCAATCAGACTATACCTAAGGCTCATTTGCAGCCTATACCTGCTTTTGATGAACCTTTCAGTCGAATAATTATAGACTGTGTGGGTCCCTTGCCCAGAACTAAGTCTGGTTGTGAATATCTTTTGACTGTTATGCGTGCTTCCACATGTTTTCCAGAAGCCATTCCACTAAGAAATATCAAAACTTAGACAATCGTCAAGGCCTTAGAGAAGTTTTTCACCTTTGTTGGTCTTCCCAAATCTATTCAGTCAGACCAAGGTTCAAATTTCATGTTTGGAATCTTTAACAAGTAATGCATGAACTAGGCATTGTACAGTATAAGTCATCGGCATATCATCCTGAAAGTCAATATGGCCATGAAAGATTCCATCAAACATGATTAGATCATATTGCTTTGACACAGAGAAGGATTGGGATGAAGGCATCCATTTGCTTTTGTTTGCTGTTAGAGAATCTGCGCAAGAATCTCTTGGCTTCGGTTCATTTGAATTAGTATTTGGCTTTACTGTTCGTGGTCCTTTGAAACTTCTGAAAGAGAAATTTCTCTCTAATGATGACACTTCCTTGAATTTACTTTAGTATGTGTCGGATTTCAAAACTAGACTTTCAAAAGCTTGTGAGTCTGCTCAGACCAATCTTTAGTCAGCCCAAAGAAAAATGAAACAGCTATGTGACATAGGGACAAAAGAAAGGAATTTTAAACCAGGTGATAAGGTACCAGCTCTTTTGCCTATTCCTGGAAAATCTTTGCAAGCCAGGTATCATGGTCCATATACTGTAGACAGTGACGTAAATTACATAATACACACTCCTGAGAGCCGCAAGCTAAAGCAGCTGTGTCATATTAACATGCTTAATGAATACATTGATAGGGACAATGTATCTTTAACATCAGTCAATCTAGTTAGCTCTGTTCCACTTTATTCAAGTGACAATGACTGTGAGGATATTAATTCAGTGAAATCTGATCCCACATCATCAAAACTTCAGAATTCTGACATTCTGAGGAATCTCGACCACAAACTGTCGCATCTAGAGCCAAACCTGTGGAATGAACTGAAACAGCTGATTTTTGAATATGAACAGACAGACAAAATATTTCACGATGTGGACATAAATGGTTCTAAATCTGTAAAGCAACATCCATACAGGATGAATCCTATGAAACAACAATATCTTAAAGAAGAAGTTAAGTATTTATTAGACAATGACTTTATTGAACCAAGCCAAAGTGAATGGAGTTCATCTTGTATTCTTGTACCAAAACCTGATGGGACATATCGTATGTGTACATATTTTAGGAAAGTTTATTCCTTAAGTAAAACAGATAGCTTTCCAATTCCGAGAATGGATGACTGCATTGATAACATCGGGAATGCCAAATACATATCTAAATTCGACCTTCTGAAAGGATTTTGGCAAATTCCACTCACAGATAGTGCAGAGGAGGTTTTGGCATTCACTACACCAGACGGATTATTTAACTATAAAGTCATGCCATTTGGAACGAAAAACTTTCCGGCAACAATTCAGCGCTTAATAAACATGGTAATTTCAGGGCTGGAAGGCTGCAGTGCTTATATTGATGACGCTATCATATACATTGGCCAGTGGAATCAACATCTTGGACTATTAAAGCTTTCTTTGATAGGCTGAGTAATGCCAAACTGATAATCAATCTTGCTAAAAGTGAATTCTGCCATGCAAGTTTGACATTTCTAGGTCATGTTGTAGGTCAAGGTCATGTGAAACCATTTGATGCTAAAGTTGAGGCTATCTCAAATTTACCGTACCCACGTGCAAAAGACAGCTGATGCAATTTCTTGGTATGGCTGGTTATTACAGAATGCTCTGTAATAATTTCTCTGTCATTGCTGAGCCTTTGACAAATTTGCTCAGCAAAAGAACAAAATTCAATTGGAATGCAATATGCCAGAATGCTTTTGATAAGCGTAAAGCCATACTCAAGAGTGAACCAGTTCTCTTAGCACCAAACTTTGAAAAGAAGTTTAAGCTAGCTGTAGATGCTAGTGACGTAGGTGCAGGTAGTGTTTTGTTGCCGGAAGACGAAAATTGTGTGGATCATCCAGTTTGCTACTTTTCCAAAATGTTTAATAGCATCAGAGAAATTTCTCTACCATAGAGAAAGAGTGCTTGTCTCTGATACTTGCTCTGCAACATTTCGAAGTTTATCTCACTCCTACTGCTGCACCAATTGTTGTTTTCAGTGATCACAATCCTCTGACAATCATACATAAAATGAAAAACAAAAATCAGCGGTTGCTCAGGTGGTGTCTTATGCTACAAGAGTATAATTTAGACATAACACATATCAGAGGGAGAGATAACATTATCCCTGACGCCCTTTCAAGAGCCTGAGCAGTGTCAGGAATGTGTTTGTCTCTCATACTGAAGTGGTTTGTAGATGCATGTAATTTTGTGTATGCTATGTTCAATATTTTATTATTCTAAAAGCAAAACAAAGCTTTATTGCATAAAACTTTCTTTTCCTCGAAGAGGGGGAGTGTTATGCATAAGAATTTATTTTTCTGATTCCACTTTCACCCCACTGGGTGACCTAAAAATATCTTGTTTATTCTGGAAAGAAATGAGTCACAGATTAATTTTATTTGAAAATAACTTGTTTACAAGGAAAAGTACTTTGGAAACTTCCAGAAAGTTCAGGTTTGCATTATTTTTAGAAAATTACCAAATCTTATTCCACAGCCCTCTAGAACGTACTAAAGAATTCTTAGGGTCTATAAAAGAGCTTGATTTTTCTCTTTGAGTCAGACTTTGGAGTTTGATGCTTGGGCTTTTAAGAAAAGTTATTTCTAAATTCTGTGTTGGATTATTAAAGGATATTATATTTCATTTCGGACTGTGAATTCTGTGGGATCAAGGAAAATAGATTCATTCAAGGATATTTCATAACAGAGCTAAGTACATTCAATTTTCTTGCTTCTGCAGGTTAAAGATACTTTGTAAATAAAATTTGTTAAATTTTTCCAAAAGGCTTGTTTCTTTTTCTTTCTGCTACGCCTGGCTCGTAACACCTACGTGCCCGTTATAGGCGTTCTTACAATATCCCCGATCTCTTGATGTATAGAAAAAATAAGCATGTCACAAATGTTCACCTCAGAACGTCTTGTTTTACTTTAGGTGTCACAGCTCAAGAAAATAGAAGCGAATGCAATGATCAGGAGTCGATTCAATTACCTTCTTTCCGAAACACAAACGGATAAGAGGCAAAAACATAAATCAAAATTATTACGAAAACACGCCAATACAAAATACATTGTAAATTTTACCGCCAAAAATTAACATTTTGAGATGAAAAGTTGTTAATTGTTTTCTTATTCCTGCTCAATTTATAGAGCATGGTTACTCGTTGGAACCGCCACATCAAGGCGGTTCTAACGTACTCATTGGAAGCGCCTCATCAAGGCGGTTCTAACGAGTACCCACAATCTTTATTTTAGAGCAGAAATAAGAAAAATAATGTATACCCCGGCAAACCCCAGTTTTACTAATTCAAAGTGTGGTTTAAGGGGGTCAAAATTATATAGTCGTGTTTTCGTGATAATTACATTTCAAGTAGAAAGCTAAAGGGACAATGTCTTTCCCTCAAAATGGCCAAACGGCAGTCCAAAACATAAAGGATATTAACAGCACAAACATGCAAAAGGAGACTACAGTGATTGTAACAAACCACGACAACTAGAAACGGCAGTAAAACATCCACGTTACGCCCTGTAAAATTTTTATGTGAATACGTACGTCACATGAAGATTGATTTTTTTATACTCAGATTCAATGAAAAGGCACCACTAGTACTATACCTCAAATTTTAATTGATTCACAATATTTCCAGCATTTGATCACGTTTAATAAATTATCATTAACTTATCCACAGACTCACTACAGAGTTAAAGCATTTCATTGGATGCAGAGATACGGAGACTCGAATAAGTCAACTCACCCGAAAAATCACAATCACATATCCTAATACCGGGTATGTCCACCATTAGCATCAAGTTTTGCTTGGAATTGTCGCCTCATGCTTCGAATTAAACGCTGTATCTGGTCTTGTGTTATGTTGTCCCATTCTTCCTGTAGCGCCATGGCAAGCTGCTGACGGTTGATTGGCGGATGACGTCGACTGTACACACGTTTTCCGAGCTTGTCCCAAAGGTGCTCAATTGGGTTTAAATCCGGCGAAAACGCAGACCAAGGAAGAACTTGCGCACCATTTGGATTGAAATATCCATGGTTAGCTTCGCAAAATGAACACGTGCATTGTCCTGTTTTTGGAAAAGCGTATCGTCACCATTGTTGCGTAAAAACGATACCACCTCAGGCTCTAGGATTTCATCAATGTACCACGTGCCGTCAAATTGCCTTCAAAAATTATGAGTTTGGTTTTGTGGCGCAATAAGATCCCTCCCAAAACCATTACGCTACCACCACACCAACGTGACACCTTATTAACACAATTGTCTTGAAATCTCTTCCCACGTCGACGTCATACTTTACGCTGCCTATCAAACATTTCAACCCCAAAACGGGACTCGTCCACGAACAGTACACCACGCCAAAGTTGTGTGTCCATCGGATACGCTGTCGACACCAATTAAAACGACTGATTCGAAGTTCCACCGTCAAAACGTTTCTGGCTAGAAATACCCCGTCCCTGGAGACGCCACCGTACGGTTAAGGCAATTACGTATAGGTTATTGGTTACTACTGTCTCCTGGGCAGTTTCCACAGACGTCCTGTCAGTCATGTAAATGACTCAAAACAATGTACCGGTCCTGCTGACGTATAGTAACACGTTCAGGGCGTAATCTATCGTCCACAGACCCCGTAGCGTTGTGCCTTACAACCAAATGAGTAATCGAAATGTGCGAACAACCAATACGCTATGCAACTTTGCAGTATGAAAACCCACATTCAACAATACCGCGGGCACGATGACGATCGACGTTACTAAGACGTCCCATTAGCTTGTTCTTATAAAATATTTTGCTGGCGTTTAGGAGGCCTTCGTGCGGACTGAAGAAATTATTTGTCTTTATCGCGACGGAAGTAAGGGCGAGGATAATGTGGCCACGTAAAATCGATTTAACCCCCCCCCCCCCAGTGGAATTCGTTTCCGCTGACCGTTTCAAGACGGTTCTTCTGTCGCGGTTTATTTTTGTTATGGTTCGTTTTTGGGTGTTTGTGCCGCTTATATTATTTTGGATAGCCTTTTGGCCATTTTGTGGGAAAGTGACTGTCCTTTTGGCTTTCCACTGTTCATGTTTCCGTTGAGGTCTGTTGCTTCATGTTTCTTTCCCTTTGGTGTCTCTGGTGGGAGCTGTGGGTTAATTGTATCGATTCCTGATCATTGCCTCTACTTCTATTTATACTTAAAGAATCCGGACCTTATAATGACAGTAAATAAAGTGAAAAAGTATCGTGATAACGAAAATTTTGCAACGTTTGCATTTTGCACGTGCACGTGCTCATCGTGAAAATCACGCAGTATTCGTGTCAAACAAACTCGTGCTTCGGTGACAACTTTACAATACCGTATTTATCGGTTGAAAAAGTCAGTCATTCAGTCTACCTTAAACTTAAGAATCAAAACTCTAAAAGTGGTGCATTTCCATTGAATCTGGGTATATGTTTTACAACCCGGTTTTATTTATTTATTTTTATTCTTTTTTGTTTGGACGTGGGCGTGTGGGGGGGGGGGGGGGGGCAAATCTATGTCGTTTGTAAATTAATTGGTCACAGTTTGTAATTGCATCTTGATTGACGCCTGTGGCGAAAACTCTGTATGGAATCAATTTAGGGTTAACCCGCTATTCATCTAATACTCTAAGGCAAAGAGAATTCAGAAGTTGGGTTAAAATATTAAAATTTGCACTGTAAAATGGCAAATAATAACAAAACACGGCGTCAGAAGTTAAGCACCACTAACTCCGCAGCTTGATTTTCAAAACCACGGTTACGCTATGTACACAAACCTTATAAATATGGACAAGTATAATATTTTGGCATAACATAGTGAAACAATCATGCTATTTTGCACGAGCATATGATCATTAGATTGGCCTGAAGAAAGTATATCATTTTGACATAACATAGTTAAACAATCATGTTATTTTGCTCGAGCATATGATCATTAGATTGGCCTGAAGCACATTGGGGTGAAATTTATTCCATTGCAAGTTTTGAACATGAATGAAGGTGGACATATTGGTGTAAAAAAAAAGACAACTATTTTGATATATGGCGAGGCATCGTTTATCTGAAGGTCAAAATAGCAGATTACTGGGATAAAAAATGCAGGACTAGGCCCAGTGTGAATCAGACAGAGATAACAGACTTGTCTAAAAACGTGTTTTCACTGGTCAGGATAAAATAGAAATGAAGGCAATGATCAAGATTCGATACAATTAACCGACAGCCCCTATCATATAGACCAAGAGAATGAAACACGAACATGAAACAACTAGACCCAAATGGAAACATCACCAGCGGAAGCCAAAAGGACAGTTACTTTCCCACAAAATGGTCAATTGGCTATCCAAATTATACCGAAAGTTTCAATATAGCAAAATAATATAAGCGATACACACACTCAAAGACAAGCCATAACAAAAATATACCACGCCAGAAGAACCGCCTTGGCACGGTCAGTGAAACGCATTCCACTACTATGGGGGGGGGGGGGGGGGGCTTAAATCGATTTTACGTGGGCACAATCATCGCCCTTACTTCCGTAGCGATTTAGACAAATAATTTGTTCAGTCCGCATCAAGGCCTCCTAACTGATCAGTGCACTAACTTGGGTTAATTGTATCGATTCCTGGGGCCAGTTGTTCAAAACTAACGATGTCGTTAGTTAACGTATCGTTAAAACTTTGATCATTAAATATGGCAAATATGCTGAACTTTTTGCTGAAAAAATGTGAGCAGCTTTTGCAGACGCAAAAGCTGCTCACATTTTTTCAGCAAAAATACCAAAATTTACAATATTGTACTTGCTAGAAGAGTTAACAATATGACCACTAGCGAGCTCGTTAAGCTAACGATGCTTTGAACAACTGGGCCCCTGAACATTGCTTTCACTTCTATTTTATTTATCATAGTTGAGAATATAGAGGATCTTACATGAGTGCTCATGTATTATTGAATTTATTAAACGAGTTGAGGAAAAGGGATAAAATGCGAGGCTTTGCCGAGCATTTTATCACTTTTTCTCAACGAGTTTAATAAATTTAATAATACATGAGCACGAATGCAAGATTCTATTTATCATATGACATTTAAAACGCATTTTATTCACGATTGCTTACAAAAAATGTCAATATTCCGCCATTAGTAAACGCGACGCCGTTAAGGACGTCGTACATGTAACGTTACGGAACGTATCTTGCTAATTTGCATATTTAATCCACTAGTGGATTATCGAAAATAATGCATGGCGTTATTACACTCTCAGATGCGACGTCATATGATAAAGTAGTATTAATAATGTAGGTTTTGGCACAGAATTTATTCGGACGCACCCGCGCACCAACCCGGTGGGGCCCACCGGGCGGGGTGCCCAGCGCAAACCAGCGGGTCCTATCATGTTTACCCAAAAAGGTGTGTCTTAAGGCAAATTAGGTCGCCGCCGGGCGGGGTGTGTTTGTAATAGAGAAATATAGTACTTAAAACATACAGCACAAAAATGAACAAGTGTCCTTGGATTCCTGTGGGGACGAGAGAACCCTGCAACAATAATTGCCGCGGAGAATTCTGTGGGCGACACAATAGTGTCAGTAAGAGGGTAGGAAGAAGACAACCGCTACTATGTACAAAGTGTGGAGTGTCGGTGAAAACACACCATCTACTTTGTATGCAATGTGGTATTAAATCAGTTATTACCAAAAATTACATGAACAAGAATCGTAGGGTTCAAAAAGAGCAACCATCAGAGTCTAACTGTTGGGCTTCTTTTGCTCCAGCATTTCAGTGGTTTCTTGCTATCGAGTCTTCATCGCCGTTTCATCTTTGTGGTTGTTGGATTTTTGTGTTCTCTGAGATGTTGCACTGATGAGTTAGAAGCCCTTTATGCGGCCTAAACAAATTATCTGTCTTTATTATATGACGTCGCGTCTGAGAGTGTAATTACGCAATGTGATATTTTCGATAATCCACTAGTGGATTAAATATGCAAATTAGCTAGATACGTCCCGTAACGTTACATGTACGACGTCATTAACGACGTCGCGTTTACTATCGGCGGAATAGTGACATTTTTGTAAACAATCGTGAATACAATGCGTTTTAAATGTCATATGATAAATAGAATCTTGCATTCGTGCTCATGTATTATTGAATTTATTAAACTCGTTGAGGAAAAGGGATAAAATGCTCGGCAAAGCCGCGCATTTTATCCCTTTTCCTCAACTCGTTTAATAAATTCAATAATATATGAGCACTCATGTAAGATCCTCGATAAATTGCGACGGAAGTCATTACGAAAACACGTATTTACAATTACATAGAGGATCTTCCATGAGTGTTCATGTATTATTGAATTTATTAAACGAGTTGAGGAAAAGGGATAAAATGCGAGGCTTTGCCGAGCATTTTAACCCTTTTCCGCAACGAGTTTAATAAATTCAATAATACATGAGCACGAATGCAAGATTTTATTTATCATATGACATTTAAAACGCATTTTATTCACGATTGTTTACAAAAAATGTCATTACGAAAACACGTATTTACAATTACATTGTAAATTTTACCACCGAAAATGTAAAATTTTAAGAAGAAACACGTGCTATTTTTTTTATTTCTGCTCAAAATATAGATTGTGGCAACATAATAGAACCGCCACATCAGGTCGGCTTTATTGAGTACCCACAATCTATATTTAGAGCAGAAATAAGAAAAATAAAGTTTACCCCTGTAAACCCCAGTATTACTATATAGTAGGGTTAAAGGGGTCATAATTATATTTGTGTGTTTTCGTGAAGAAGGGCGAGGATTGCAGCTGCGTAGAATCGATTTAAGCCCTCCAGTGGAATTCGTTTCACTGACCGTTCCAAGGCGGTATTAGTAGAACACACATCGCAACTACCTTATCAAAGCTCAATCCATATTAGAATAACACATACGCGTGACAAATTGCAGTTTAGTTTCTTATTTCCATTTTTTTCTGATGACAATTTGTGATAACTTTCTAAATAATGGTCTAAACATAGTTTGTGGCTGCTCGATAGAACCGCCGTATTGAGGCGGTTCAAACGATAACACATCACCTTTGTATTGGTGCAGAAAAATGTTAACACCTGCGAATAGAAGTGAAGGGAATGCTCCGGAATTGATACAACTACCATACACCTCATATCAGAGACACCAAAGGGAAAGAAACATGGAATAACTAAACCCTAATGAAAACATCACACGCGGAAAGCAAAAACGACAGTTGCTTTCCCACAAAATGGCTAATTGGCAATCAAAAAAAAATATATAAGCATTTTACGCATGCATAGACAACCCCGACAGAAGGACCGCCTTGGAACGGACAGTAAAACATAAGGGGTGCAAGTGAATATTAGGCAACACGAATCGGCGAAGCTGAGCAGAATCGCGCACAGCGAAAGCCCAGAGTTTTATTTTTTTTTTTACCAAAAGAGCTGTCTTCCACTAATCTCTGTTGCTTTATCTGCAACAGACAGTTTAGAGCTGAAATTGGTCTCATCAGCCATCTTAGAACTCACAAGCAGTAACAATTCTAGTAGTATTAATAATGTAGTTTTTGGCACAGAATTTATTCAAACGCACCCGCGCACCAACCCGGTGGGGCCCACCCCATCCCCTGGTGGGCCCCACCGGGCGGGGTGCCCAGCGCAAACCAGCGGGTCCTATCATGTTTACCGAAAAAGTTGTGTCTTAAGGCAAATAGGTTCGCCGCCGGGCGGGGTGTGTTTGTATTAGAGAAATATAGTACTTAAAACATACAGCACAAAAATGAACAAGTGTCCTTGGATTCCTGTGGGGAAGAGAGAACCCTGCAACAATAATTGTCGCGGAGAATTCTGTGGGCGACACAATAGTGTCAGTAAGAGGACAGGAAGAACACAACCACTACTATGTACAAAGTGTGGAGTGTCGGTGAAAACACACCATCTACTTTGTATGCAATGTGGTGTTAAATCAGTTATTACCATAAATTACATAAACAAGAATCGTAGGGTTTAAAAAGAGTTTAGACGACTATCTGCTATTTCTATCAAGTATGGTTAAAAAGAGTTAGATGGTTATATTCTATTTTATTTCCCATTAGAGAATTGTTAGTATTTAGGCAAAGTCAAAGAAAAATGCTCAAAGATTTTCTAATGTATTTCCTAGTAGAGAATTGTTAGTATATAGGTAAAGTTAAAGATGAGTAAACATGGCTACTATGGATGAATTCAGAGAGCAGTTACTGGCAGAAATACCTGATAATAATTCGACTCCTCACCATGTGGTTCAAAACATCTTGGCTGAGCCTATCCAAGATTCTGTTAAAGGGCGCTTGTTAAAGCCCTTGCTGCCAGAAAAATATCGACCTACCCCACCACCACGCAAAAAGAGGAATTTGACCCTATCTCCCGCAAGAAAGTCCTGAGACCCGTGAAGGAGTATCAGGATGAGATCCTGGAATTGTTTGCATCTGCTGAGCAGATAAAAGATAAGCTAGTCTTCAGTCAGACCCCATGGGTCATTGGGGACTTCTTGAGGGGCTGGCAGATGGACGTGCCTGCCAATAATCCTCATAGTGCAGACCCCAGAACTTTCCTCGAGGCTGTGGTGCCCCAAATCAGTAGCAAGCTCGAGGAAGAGATCGAGGCTCTGGGTGGCGTGAAGTTCCAGTTGGCTCTCAAGGTTCAGCTTCGGAAGGACAACCCAGACGGTAGTGAGGAGTACACAACCCCCGTGCTGCGACGGTTACTGGCTATTTTTGCAACCTTCAAATGATATTTTGTGTATCCTTTGTAACATGAATAGCTCAAGATAACCACATTACTCCTTTATTGATAAGCAACATGTTTCTTTGATATATAAACCCATTTTTCATATTGTCCTAGTTTTAGGAAAGAAACTTTAAAATCCACAATGTTATCGCTAAATTAAAGCCTGATGGAGGTCAAATAAAGGTATAGTCGGTATAATAAAGCTGTTCATATGCATACTGAATGTCCACGGTTTTAAGAGAAATAAACAAAGGCAAATGTAGAATTTATGAAAATTGGAAATATGAAATCCTTTGTGAACATTTTCCTTTTCATCAACCTATTTTTTTATATTTTGTTTATATAAGGTTGCCTTCACTTCCATTTTGGCTCTAAGATAATAGACGATTAATGTTACTTTTGTCTTACGGGTACAGGCTGTGAATTCGTTGCTGTTATGGAAAAAAAGGTTATGTAGTCAGTTTTAAAGATGCTGTTATACCTGGGCCTTTCAGTTCTAGGTATCGATATTTTACCTGCCGTTAAATCAGAGTATTTTGTAATGATTCCTATATCCGATGTTTAGATTTATTTTTATAGGAATTGCAAATACTACTTACATTGACGGTTATATGTCGTAAAGGCTATATTCTTTGGAAATAAATATCTCTTATATGATCCATTTAGCTAGTATACGAGCGAATAAAGCAAATTGGCTCTGATCAGTACAAGAGAGTTTGATCAGAACCCAAAAAGTCTAAAATAGTGGTTTTAGTATCATTGCAAACTTCTCCAATTTGTACCGTAGGTATAACAATTAATATCTATTTATGATTATGATACATCTTAGAAAATAATTCTGGGAACCTGAATTTTACGGAGCTTTAGCTTACAAATACAAAATAATATATAGCAGGATGTGTAGCAGTAATATGTCTGTAAAGTGCATTAAATAATTGTCAAGTACCGAAAGTTTCAATATAGCAAAGATGTTAGACGAAATACTTCACGTGATCTTAGAAATCGATTCTTTGACAATGAAACTTTGCTTCGCTATAGAATTGCACAACACTGGTTCCAGCATTGGAATAATTTGAAGGCTATATTCTAACTTTCAGATCCGACAGTTTATTCTCGTCATCAAACAGATGGGGACGGTTTCAACTTACGCCATATGTTGTTGTTCTTTCCTCTTGATGCTGGGTTTCGGATGTTCATCACACGAACGTATGAACCGCCCATACAGAACATCTTTAGCAAGGATTTATTTATGGCGTATTTTTTATTATTTTCAGTTTACTGAACCTGGATTTACCAACATTATGTGTGGTGTGATTACAAAGGTTTTCTTCTATACTAAAGAAGGTTTCTCTCCAAAAATACAATTTGTGTCGGATAGAAGCGTAAATGGCCTAGGATATAATATAACATACAATGTGTACAAAGGTAAGTACAAGTTCATGTTCAGTTTTTTCTTCACTGATGATCAGTACTTGATGTGGATGGTCGTTTGGTCTAAAGGATAGAAGCCTCAGATACCATCTTCTGGTACATTTTCCGTTCCACCCATATCGGTGTTCAAGGCTCTTTAAATGCACAACAGGGGAGGATGGAACCGCGTATCCTTAAAACGTATAGAAACAGGTGCCCAGGAAAAGCCACAATGAAAGATAACAGCCTATCAATCGAAGCAAGAAGTTGACCAACTACGAAATAAAAAATAAAGCCTTCGCTGGCCCTACACATACTCAGGTGTAGAAAACATACAATTTCATATGACTTGAAAATCGACATGAAGGGAACATATGTCAAAGAGGTTCTATGTTCTTAAATGCAAAATACAAGTGAAGACAATGATCATGAATTTACACCCTCCACCCATTACACCAAAATGAAAAAACTACTGATATAAAACATTTTCATCGTTATTTAAATATCACAAGCGGATAGCGAAAGGTCGTTCTATTGACCAAACATATATCCAAAATAAAAAGATATTAGCAGTACATACCTGCAAAAACAAACAACAACAATAATTAACCACAACTGGATTAACGCCTTGTGGAATTCGTAAATAACAAAATCATCCCCATCCGAAAGAGGAACATTTTACTATGAAAATAACAAAATCATTGCGTTCATCACTTTCCCCCAGTGGAATTCGTTTCCGCTGACCGTTCCAAGGCGGTTCTTCTGTCGCGGTTTATTTTTGTTAAAGTTTCTCTTTGGGTGTTTGTGTTGTTATGCATAAGAATTTATTTTTCTGATTCCCACTTTCACCCCACTGGGTGACCTAATAACATCATGTTTATTCTTCTTAAAGACCTTTCTGGAAAGAAATGATTCACAGATTAATTTCATTTTGAAAACAACTTGTTTACATTTTTGTAAACAACTTGTTTACAAGGAAAAGTACTTTTGAATCTTTCAGAAAGTTCTGGGTTGCATTATTTTTAGAAAAATACCTTATCTTATTCCACAGCTCTCTGGAATGTTCTAGAGAAATCTTAGGGTCTATAAAAGAGCTTGATTTTTCTCTTGGAGTCAGACTTTGGACTTCGATGTTTGGGTTTTTTAGAAAAAAATATTTCTAAATACTGTGTTGGATTGTTAAAGGATATTATATTTCATTTCGGACTGTGAATCCTGTGGGATCAAGTAAAATAGGGTCATTCAAGAATAGTTTATAACAGAGCTAAGTACATTTAATTTTCTTACTTCTACAGGTTAAAGATACTTTGTAAATAAATTTTGTTAAATTTTTCCAACAGGCTTGTTTGCTTTTTCATTCTGCTACGCCTGGCTCGTAACAGTGTCGCTATATTATTTTATTTTGGATAGCCTATTGGCCATTTTGTGGGAAAGTATCTGTCCTTTTGGCTTTCTGCTATTGATGTTTCCATTAGGGTCTGTTGTTTCATGTTTATGTTTCTTTCCCTTTGGTGTCTCTAATGGGAGCTGTGGGTTAATTGTATCGATTCCTGATCATTGCCTCCACTTCTATTTTTGAAAGGTCAGAACATGTATTACTAGGGGTTAAATCTATTTTACGTGGCCATTATCCTCACCCTTTGTTCCCGCGTGGTTTCGACAAATAAGTCCGCGTGAAGGTTTCTTATTCACCAGTACAAAATCTCCGAAAACGTAAAATCAAACGAATACAGAGATGAAACACCGAAACGGACTTGTTAGCATAAAATAACTGAAATGCTGATGAAATAACTGAATTGCTGGAGCAAATAAAATAATAAACAAGAGGACCAAGATGGTCATGTATCGCTCACCAGAGCTAACAGATTCAAAGTTTCATTAAGCGCCAACCATTCCTGTAGGATTTATTGGATCACAAGGTGATGACATGGTAAGCATTTTCTGCAATCAAGTAGAATGTAACTTTACGAAAAATCAGCTGACCTCACCGATTTTCAAACTCATTCAAGCTTTTATTCCTGACTTGCTCATATGTAACTTTCAAGTGACAAGGTCGAAAATCGGCATTTTCAGCAATTAAAGGGATGTAACTCTATGATAAATAGGCCGACTTGGCTGGTTTTCGAACTCATTCAAGTTTTTATCCCCAGCCTACTTACATACAAGTTTCAGAAAGATCCAATCAAAACTGAAGGGGCTACGGTGATGACAAGGTCGAAAATCGGCATTTTCAGCAATCAAGGGGATGTAACTCTATGACAAATGGGCCGATTTGGCTGGTTTTCGAAATCGTCCAAGCTTGTATCCCTAGCCACCTTACATATAAGTTTCAGAAAGATCCAATCAAAACTGAACGGGCTACAGTGATGACAAGGTAAAAAATCGACATTTTCAGCAATCAAAGGGGCGTAACTCATAGACAAATGGGCAGTCTTGGCTGTTTTTCGAAATCATCCTAGGTTCTATCACCAGTCACCTTACATATAAGTTTCAGAAAGATTCGATGAAAACAGAAGGGGCTACCGCGATGAAAAGGTCAAAAATCGACATTTTCAGCAATCAAAGGGATGTAACTCTATGATAAATGGGCTGACTTGGCCGGTTTTCAAACTCATCCGAGGTTTTATCCCCAGCCACCTTATATGAAAGTTTCAGAAAGATCCAATCAAAACTGAAGGTGCTACGGTGATGACAAGGTCGAAAATCGGCATTTTCAGCAATCAAAGGGAAGTAACACTATCTTAAATGGGCGGACTTGGCCGGTTTTCGAACTCATCCAGGGTTTCATCCCCAGCCACCTTACATACAAGTTTCAGAAAGACAGGATCAAAACTGAAGGGGCTACCGTGATGACAAAGTCAAAAATTGGCATTTTCATCAATCAAAGGGACGTAACTCTATGACAAATGGGCCGACTTGGCCGGTATTCGAACTCATCCGAGTTTTTATCATCAGCCACCTTACATATAAGTTTCAGATAGATTCGATCAAAACTGAAGGGGCTACGGTGATGACAAGGTCAAAACTCGGCAGTTTCAGCAATCAAAGGGACGTAACTCTATGATAAATAGACCGCTTTGGCCGGTTTTCGAACTCGTCCAAGGTTTTATCCCCAGCCACCTTACTTATAAGTTTCAGAAAGATCCGATCAAAACTGAAGGGGCTACAGTGATGACAAGGTCAAAAATCGGCATTTTCAGCAATCAAAGGGACGTAATTCTATGATAAATGGGCGGACTTGGCCGGTTTTCGAACTCATCCGAGGTTTTATCCCCAGCCACCTTACATAATAGTTTCAGAGTGAGTGAGTGAGTTTTAGTTTTACGTCCCACCAACAGCTAAGGTCATACGGAGACGGGACCTCGGTTTAAAGACTCATCCGAAAGTCTGGAGAAGCCCGGGATCGATCCATCGATCCCTGGTTTACAAGGCGAGTAGCGTAACCACTGCACCATTGAGGCTTCTATATAAGTTTCAGAAAGATCCGATCAAAACTAAAGGGGCTACGGTGATGACAATGTCGAAAATGGGAATTTAGCAATCAAAGGGACGTAACTCTATGACAAATGGGCCGACTTGGCCGGTTTTCGAACTCATCCGAGTTTGTATCCCCAGTCACCTTACATATAAGTTTCAGAAAGATCCGATCAAAACTGAAGTGGCTACGGTGATGACAAGCATTTTCCCATAGTAAGTCTATGGGACCTTGTGGTTGCCATAGGAACCAAAGTTTTTGAGCGATTTCGAAAAAAAAGTTTATGTCATCAGTGCCCCACCAGAGGCATGCTACAGATGAGAATGATTGAGATAAGCCTGCAGGATACAGAGATATAGCTGCTAAAACGTGTGGACGGACGACGGACGGACGGACGACGGACGGTGGAGGACCCAATATACTATAAGCTCCCCTGGAGCCTTCGGCCCAGGTGAGCTACAAAACAGTTTGACTCCGGTAGCCCAAACGAGAGTCAGAGTATCAGACACCAACGGACATAACATAAAAGGTAAGTCTTTAGGCCGTAGCCCTTATAGACTCTAACGCCCGACCTGCAGGCGTGCAATTGAAGGGGGAAGCAACGTCTTCAAAATGGATTTGTTTAACTAACATGCACGCAGATCTTAAACATGTTTATGTTGTACCTAATCTCTTTATCTCGAAAACGATTTCACGAAATTGGGTGCTTACATCTTTGTAAAATAGAAGTGAAGCCAATGATCATATTTTTTTCGGAATTTATATACTATACGGGTTGTAATCTAGGGATCTACAGCGATACTGCGTTAATGAATTTTGTTCCCTCGGGAACTGTGGATCTAGTAGCAGTGACCAAAAACGGATTAACAAATGTAGAGGTTGAAGAGATTGCTGTCTAATTATTCTCTTTCTGGCAAAAGATGAAAAATAGCCCGTGTAGATATGATTTTACTTTATCCTCTGTTATTTATTTCTGCGGAAATCTGCAGTTTTCAGTTCCATGTTGTAGTCCTTGCTACTAAAGTATTACCTTACTACAGAACAAATTTTACTTCACCACAGCTGGTATTAAGATAATGTACGGCGTAAAACGTCTCCCTGCCCTTCATCATAGTGTTCGTTATATTGTCTTTGTCGACCGCCAATGCTACATTTTATTACACACCTTAAAAATACATCGAAAAGACACCTATAAAACTTAGGAAAGGCTTTGATTCCATTGTGGAATTTTGAAAATATCTGAGGGTCACTGATGAGGCCTAATTGGCCGAAACTAGCTAGTCTGGCCCAGAAAACATGTACACTCCATATTTTTCCATTCTGTGGTGTATTCCTTGCTTCCAAAGGATAACCCTTTTATAGAACATATTCGGGAAGTTAATGACATCGATATATTTTCTTTTGAAGTGCATCAGTTAATCATTTATTACGAGTGTTATTACGACATGCCCAGACACTCCGGCGCATCGAATTGATTGCGATACATAAACACCGTATGATGCAAGGAACATCCCCATCCAAAACGGGAACATTTTACTATGTAAATAACAAAATCACCGCGTTTATCACAATTTTTGCATGTACAAAGCCATTAAAAATTAAATTAAAAAGCAGGAGTATTATAGGGTGGCGGCGTGCCTTTTGTGCGCGATACGCCAAATACAACTAGTGGCGTCTACCTCAAATAAATGTAGAATTATAAACATTTTTAGCTTGAAAATTCCGAGATGGATAAAACCGGTTGCTACAAATAAGAAAGCAAGAACCATTATTCCAGGGTGACTTCCGCACCAATTTCGTAAAATCACTCTTCGATATAAAAAGATTGGGTACAACATAAATGTTATACGACAGACTGCATGCATGGTAGTTAACCCAATCACGGTTGACAACTTTGCTTCCCTCTTTAATTACACGCCGGTCGGTCAGGCATCAGATTCTATGACGGTTCCAGCGTAAAGGCTTACTGAGAATTAGAGCGATCTAATTAAATGTAACGTTGGTTGGTGCCTGATACTCTGTCTCTGGTTGGGCCCATCGGAGTCTAACTGTTTGTTTTCTTTTGCTCCGGCATTTCACTGGTTTCTTGCTGTCGAGTCCTCACCGTTGTTTCATCTCTGTGGTTGTTTGCTTTTTTGTGTTCACGGAGATGTTGCACTGATGAGTTAGAAGGGCTTCATGCGGACTGAACAAATTATTTGTCTAAATCGCGACGGAAGTAAGGGCGAGGATTGTGGCCACGTAAAATAAATTTAAGCCCCCCCCCATTGGAATCGTTTCCGCTGACCATTCCAAGGCGGTTCTTCTGTCGCGGTTTATTTATGCTATGGTTTGTCTTTGGGTGTTTGTGTCGCTTATATTATTTTATTTTGGATAGCCTTTTGGCCAGTTTGTGGGAAAGTAACTGTCCTTTTGGCTTTCCGCTGTTGATGTTTGCATTATGGTCTGTTGTTTCATGTTTGTTTTTCTTTCCCTTTGGTGTCTCTGATAGGAGCTTTGGGTTAATTGTATCGATTCCTGATCATTGCCTCCATTTTTATTTTTTATTTATTTAATAATTATATTTACCCGCATTGTGGATTTTATTAATATTTTAGAAACACTGTTTCATGATTTTTTTTTCAGGAGCGTAGTAGCGCAGTCGTTCAGCCGTTGTTTCTGTATGGCTAGGCGCGACAGCCATTGCCGGCTTGGGTTCGAACCCTACCATCGCACAGTTTGTACTTTCGTATTTCTTGACTATATATATATATACGATTGCTTTTTTGTAAATTTACGTAGCTGCCAAGCGTATGCGATAATACTTTAACATTCAGCTATTTGAAGGTATTCGTTATTATGTGAAAACTACTTGGCAAAGTACAATTTATTTGTATTCGTGTTTGTTTAGCAAAGGCACTTGTGCAAAAAGTGTACCAACTTCAAAATAGAGTTGTAAACGCGATGTTTTTGATTTTGATATTGTAAATTTTCATTTCTTAGATGGTGATGTTCCTCGTGTGGCATCATATGGCGTTTATATTTCGCAATCAATTCGATTTGCCAGAGTGTCTAGTAATGTAACTGACTTCAAAACTCATAATAAATTGTTAACTGATAAACTTCTTTATCAGGGTTATCGGTATCATAAACTACGCAAAGCATTTTCTCAATTTTATAGAAGTCATTCCGATTTAATTTCTAAATTAAATCTCTTCTGGATTAAATCTCTTCTGCAACAAGGTCTAACGAAACCCGAATTTTATGGTGACTTAGTACATAAATTCAGAAAGTTTATATGCTTGCAATGATTTCGTAAAATCAGTCTTCGATATAAAAAGATGGGGTACAGCATAAATATAATACGACAGACTGCATGCGGTTGATTACTTTGCTTCCGTCTTAAATTTCACGCCGGTGGCTAGGCCTAAGATTCTTCCACGGTTCCAGCGTAAAGGCTTACTTATGTAATGGTTGGTGCCTGATGCTCTGTCTCTGGTTGGGCCAATCGGAGTCTAACTGTTGGGTTTCTTTTGCTCCAGTATTTCAGTGGTTTGTTGCTGTCGAGTCCTCACCGTTGTTTCATATCTTCAGCTGTTTGATTTTTGTATTCTCGGAGATGTTACCTGATCAGTTAGGAAAATAGAAGTGGTGACAGGATCAGGAATCGAAACAATTAACCCACAGCTCCCATCAGAGACACCAACGGGAAAGAAACACAGACATGAAACAACAGACCCTAATGGAAACATCAATAGCGGAAAGCCAAAAGGACAGTTACTTTCCCACAAAAAATCCAAAAACGGGGCCTCAGTATCAGAAGAATTTGCGTTATTCAACTGAAGTTCTTGGCGGGAAATTTGACTGATTAAACCATCGAAATAGGTATTGTCAATATTTAATAAATCATCCAAATGTCTAGAAATTGAGCTAAAAGCTTCAATGAGTTCAGGGTCTATCGGAACCCGAATTTCATGGTGACTTATTATATAAATTCAGAAAAATATATAACTGCAATGACTTCAACACCTAATCTCGTAAAACCATTCTTCGATATGAAAAGATTGGGTACAAAATAAATGTTATAGGACAGACTGCATGCAAGGTAGTTAACCCAAACACGGTTGACAACTTTGCTTCCCTCTTTAATTGCACGCCGGTGGGTCAGTCCTCAGATTATATGACGGTTCCAGCGTAAAGGCTTACTGAGAATTAGAGAGAATCTAATTCAATGTAATGTTGGTTGAGGCCTGATACTCTGTCTCTGATCGGGCCCATCGGAATCTAACTGTTTGTTTTCTTTTGCTCCAACATTTCAGTGGAATCTTGCTTTCGAGTCCTTACCTTTGTTTCATCTCCGTGGTTTTGTTTTTCGTGTGTTCACGGAGATGTTGCACGGATGAGTTAGGAGGCTTTCATGTGGACTGAACAAATTATTTGTCTAAATCGCGACGAAACTAATGGCGAGGATTGTGGCCACGTAAACTCGATTTAAGCCCCCGAGTGGAATTCGTTTCACTGACCGTTTCAATGCGGTTCTTCTGTCGCGGTTTGTTTTTGGTTATGGTTTGTCTTTGAGTGTTTATATTGCTTATATTATTTTGTTTTGGATAGCCAGTTGACCATTTTGTGGGAAAGTAACTTTCCTTTTGGCTTTCCGCTGTTGATGTTTCCATTAGGGTTTGTTGTTTCATGTTTGTGTTTCCTTCCCTTTGGTAGAAGCCTCTGTGGTGTAACGGTTATGCTACTCACCTGATAAACAAGGGATTGCAGGATCGATCCCGGGCTTCTCCAGACTTTCGGATGAGTCTTTAAACCGAGGTCCCGTCTCCGTATGACCTTATCTGTCGGTGGGACGTAAAACTGAAACACGCTAACGCTGCTTCCCTTTGGTGTCTCTGATTGGAGCTGTGGGTTAATTGTATCGATTCCTGATCATTGCCTTCACTTCTGTTTTTCAAATCTAAAAAAGGTGATGAAAATGTGTAAGGTCAAGGGTGCTGCTAGGACCGCCTAATTGAGGCGTTATCTAACGAATACCTAGAACCTATATATTAGAGTAGTACTAATAAAAACAATAATATATGTACTATATATCCTTGCAAATCCCATTTTTTCATTATGTGTTTTTTTTTTATTTTTAATTTTTTTTATTTTGTTTTATGACCCCTTCAATATTTTTTCACTTATTTAAAGCCGATCGTTGATCATATGTAGGCGAAATCCACAGTACTGAGAAAAAATGACCTTCTGTTGTAAAGCATGGCGTCTCACTTTTGACATGAGGAAGGTTCAAACCGTAGCCGTGAATAGTGAGAACTTTATTTTATTTTATTTTTGTTTCGTAATCATATGAGTCACATCGCGAGGAAATCGGTATTTGGTGTTTTCAACCAGATGAAACAACAAACATGTCTGCTCATTCTTAGAAGCAACGGGTGACCTGCATTCTAGCATAGAGCAACGATCACAAACGCTTGTCATTATGTTAACACACCTGTGCGACATAGTGCTTTTTCACATCTCCAAAATCACGAATTTTCTGGGGAAAATCCTAGATACTTTCTTATTTATACTGCAAACATAGGTTGCGGGTACTCGTTAGAACCGCCTCAATGAGGCGGTTCTAACGAGTATCCACAACCTATGTCTTGGAGCAGAAATAAGAAAAATAATCTATAGCCCCATAAAGCGCAGATTTCTCTATATAAAGTGGGGTTTATGGGGTTGTTCATTTCACGGACTTGTTCACTTGGTGTATTATATGAGCTCATCAGTCTATGCAGATGCGCAGGCTGATCACACATACAAAGAGCAGGTACACGGAGATGTTGCAGTGGTGAGTTAGGAGGCCATCATGCGGACTGAACAAATAAATTGAAATAATGTGTTCAAATCGCGACGGAAGTAAGGGCGAGGATTGTGGCCACGTAAAATCGATTTAAGCCCCCCCCCCCCCCCCCAGTGGAATTCATTTCACTGACCGTTCCAAGGTGGTTATTCTGCCGCGGTTTATTATTATTATGGTTTGGCTGTGTGTGTTTGTATCACTTATATTATTTTGTTTTGGATAGCCAATTGGCATTTTGTGGGAATTTCCGCTATTGATGTTTGCATTATGGTCTGTTGTTTCATGTTTGTGTTTCTTTCCCTTTGGTGTCTCTGATGGGAGCTGTGGGTTAATTTATCGATTCCTGATTATTGCCTTCACTTCTGTTTCCTGCTCATATAATATGGGCCCCGTCAAGCGATTTTGGTACTTATCGCCTATGCGAGCAGCGAGGGTTCAGGCGAGCCTGCGCATCCGCACAGTCTCGCCAGAACCTTCGCTACTCGCTCAAACAAGCAGTGAATCAAGTGGAACCTTCAGACAGAAAGCCATATCCCTGGCCCCTCTGAATGGCTGGGCATGCGCAGTTAAAATTTGTCATGACGGAATGCTCGAAGACCCAAATTCGCTTGGCGGGGCTCATTTAAAAACTGGTTTTGATCTTCCCATCGCAATCATTAAAACTACACAGTTTCAGACGACGACAATATGCCAGATTTGTTAAAGAAATGCTCAATAATGAATTACTGCAAAGGAGATAAATGTTTTACTGTTTTGAAAAGCCTTTCAAATGTTTTCTTGCCTGCGACGGTACCTTTTTCGATTTTGGTAACGCAACCCATTACGTCGTATTTGTAATCTGTGTCGTTATTACGCTTAGGGTACCTATGTTTAAAATATTGTAAATCTGAAACTTTTTGGAGTATTTAATTCATTTTGGTGTAATATTGTTTCTCAAATACCAATATATATGAAATAAGTTATAATTAGTTATGCTAGAGCCTGTTCCAAGTATCAGGACTTTATGGAACGTGGGAAGGTGCTCCCTACCAGGTTGTTATGCCAGGGGTATCAAAAAACCAAACTGGTACCTACACAAAAGAAGTTCTATGGGAGGCACCATGATCTTGTTTATCCGTACAATGTGGCCATTTCCAGAATTATTTCTGCTGTGTTTGCCATTGGAAAGCCATAGGAAGACTTCCAAAATGTCGGACATACCCTTCTCGGCATTTACTCCTTTTCTTCGATCGGGTCGATAGACATGGTGGGCGAAGCTTGCTTACCAAGTAATGCTTACTATCCGCGGACGCCTGATTACACTCTTCTGGAGTCCATGTCTGTTGATCTGAATATTGATATTTGCCATTTGTCTATGGATTAATGATTTTGGATTAACACTTTGGTACTACGACCTGAACTACTTATAACCCATTTTCGCCTAAAATTCCCAGAAGGTCCCTTTTCGCCTGACGGGTCAAATATTATCTTCCTTAAACTCTGAAGGAATGACACGCTGTATTGATTTCTTATTGTCCGTGAGAACAGATTCAGTTTCATCTCTACTCAAAACTGTGGTGAATGCGACTACTAAGGATGACTTCATTGCCTCAACTGAAGTCTTACTGACTGTTGGTTTTCTTTGGCCCCAGCATTTTAGTTAGTTTATACTGTGGAGTCCTAATCGTTTGTTCATCTCTGCAGTCTATTGATTGATGAACACTGTTTCGTTAGATATATCATTCATGCGGACTGAACGTATACGTCTAAATCGCGACAGAACCAGGGGCAAGAACTGTGGCCGCATAACATCTATTTACACACCCTCACCCCCACCCACGCAGTGAATTACATCATCATGTTAACAAGTCTGTGAAAATAATACCCCGCTAAACCCCACTTTATATAGAGAAAATTGGGGTTTAAGGGGGGGGGGGGTAAACATTATGTTGCTTATTTTTGCTCCAAGATATAGGTTGTGGGTACCCGTTAGAACCACCTCAATGGGGCGGTTCTAACGAGCACCAATATCCTAAGTTTGCAATATTTATAAGCAAAATATCACGAATTTTCATCAGAAAAGTAGCCATTTTGGAGATGTGAAAAAATGCACTATGTCACACGGGTGTGTTATCGTAACGTTTTGCTGACAGTTCAAAAGCTGTTCTTCTGTCATTGTTAATTATTGTTGTGGTGTTTGTCTTTGTATGGACGCATTCCTTATATATTTGAGCCAGCGCACGACAAAACCTACAATAAGATATGTGCGCCCATCGAAGACTCCGATCAGCCTTCGCATCCATATAGTCGAACAAGAAACTTCTGTTGCTGCATGGAGGAGCACTGGACCCTTAGCTATCCTTAGAGTGCACAACGAAGACTCTGATCAGACTGCACGGATGCGCAGGCTGATCTGAGTCTTCATTGGGCGCACATGTCTTATTGTAGGTTTTGTCATGCGCTGGATCATGTTTTGTTTTGGGTAGCCATTTGGCCATTTTGTGGGAAAATAACTGTCCTTTTGGCTTGCCGCTCGTGATGTTTTCATTAGTTCTGGTCGCATTTTTCATCTTCATTTCTTAAAGTTTTATGTATTAACCTACTTCGTTTTCGTGTTTCTTTCCCTTTGGTGTCTCAGACGGGAGGTGTTGGGTAAATGCATCGATTCCTGATCATTGCCTTTACTTCTATTTTTCTATAAGTGTAATTACCTTTGAGACGTTTGATCAGACAACATAACATCAGGTATCTAGCTTAACAAAAGATTTTTACGTTAAAAGGCTATTTCGCATTTGCAAAATTTTTGGAAAATTTGTTTAGTTTATTATATTAAATTATGTAGAGAGGTTTTGTTTTTTCAGACAGACAGTTTTCTTTCAAAAGAAACAAACTAAAATGAAGAAATATATGTACAAAACAAATATGCATAATAATAATGCCTTTTAAATTTAATTGTCCCAAATGTCTATCTGGGGCCAGTTGTTCAAAACTAATGATGTCGTTAGTTAACGTATCGTTAAAACTTCGATCATTTATTATGCCAAATATACTACTATTTTGCCGAAAAGATGTGAAAAGCTGCTCACATTTTTTTCAGCAAAAATACCAAAATTTTAAATATTAAACTTACTATAACAGTTAACAATATGACCACTAACGAGCTTGTTAAGCTAACGATACTTTGAACAACTGGCCCCAGGTTGAGAAATTAGAGGTGAAACCATTACATATACGGAAGTAAGTTGCCGGATTACCAAACCATAGTTTTGCCGGAAAATTAATATCATTTCGTATACCTTATCACAAACATGGTAAACACATACCTTTGCTAGGTTGAAATCAATATACTTTCGTTTTCCATTCCTGTATCGGGAATGAGTTATTCTTTGTTAAAAGTAAATAAATTCAACATCGAGACAGTTTAATCTTTTTATTTGATTACAATGATTAAAATGAAGTGTACAGTCGGATGTTGATGCTATTTTGATTGCTTGATTTGAATTGAATTTTACGAGAAGATGTTTCAGAGTGCGCAAGAGCTAGAGTTTAGCTCATTCGAGTACTATTCATCGTGAATTTCAAACGGTAATCTTGTTGCCGATGTGTGTCAACTGATTAAGCATTCTGTGTTTTCCTTCCCCTGTACCTTAAATTATCTATAAATATCTTTCATAAGGAGCCAATAAACAGTGTGGTGGACGGCTGACAAGCTCTTCTGACTACATAATGTCTGACCCTACACGTTTGAGCTGCCTCTGGACTATACAGGTAGACAGTTCAAAAGTGGTTGTATTCAAAATCTTAGAAATTGACCTGGAAGAAAGTGCTAAATGTGAAGAACAGTATTTAAAGGTAAGAATACAACGTAAGACCTCCCACAGGTATTTGATAGACATGTATGTTCAGTTACGTCTAGAACTATATACCATCAATATGATGGATTAGTAATCTCCGATAGAAGAGTGACCTAATGCAGAAAAAGCCACACAGTAAATCCCAACGAAGACAAAATCTGTTAATTGGTATAATATAGTTTACAATTAAACAATAAATGCAATAAACAATATCAACTAGGTGAGTTTCAATATTTTTCATGGCGATGTCCCAGGCACTTAATAGTTCGTCTATCATTACTGACAATGACCAATCTTAATCATATTGAGAAATGTTACTATTTGTGCGTTCTAAGATGGCTGATGAGACCGATTCTAGCTCTGAACTGCCTGTTGCTAATAGAGCAACAGACGCTAGAGGAAGACAGCTGTTGGTGATGCCTTAGCTCTGGCTTTGCGCTGTGCACGATTCTGCTCAGCTTCACTTATTCTTTTTGCCCCATATTCAGTGGCACCCCTTTTGATGAGACCTCACCACTTTGCTCTGTCCTGTGCAATTTATTCCCACGACTCTGTTGGAATGTTGAAGTCCCTGTGGGTGGCTTTGAGGGTGTCCTTGTAGCGCTTCTCCTGACCGCCTTGGGAGCGTTTGCCCATTCTAGTTCTCCATAGAGTATTTTCTTTGGCAAACGTTCCTCAGCATTCTGGTAACATGGCCTGTCCATCTTAACTGTGCTAATTTCAGAAGAGTATGTACACGTTGCCTCCCTGCCCTGTTCAGAACTTCCGTGTCTGAAATCCTGTCTTGCCACTTAATTTTAAATAAGAGTTTTCTAGGACAGCTAGTGCGGAAGTGATTCAGCGTTAGTAAACGGTCCATGTTTCACATGCATACAATAGTGTTGGCAGCACCACAGCTCTGTAGACTTTCAGTTTTGTGTCAAGTCTGATTCCACTTCGATCCCAGACACTACCACGTAGTCGGCCAAATGCTACACTAGCTTTGGCAATCCTGGCATTGACTTCATCATCAATGTGCACGGCCCTTGACAGTGTGCCTCCAAGGTAGGTGAACTTGTCTACCACTTGCAATCTTTGACCTTTCACTGTGATGGTGGGCTCTTTGTAAGGCTTACCAGGTGCAGGCTGATAGACCACTTCAGTATTTTTGATGCTGATTGTGAGATCATAGCTATCACAAGAGTCGGATACTTGATCTATACCTTTTTGCATCTTCTCTTCTGTAGGAGCACCTTTTGCCAAGTCATCAGCAAAGAGGAACCCGTCTAGCACCTCTGTCTGCACCGTGGTTTTGTCTTGCAACCTTCTGAGATTGAAAAGCTTCCCATTAAAGCGATACCTAATAGGTATGCCATTGTCACCATCCTGGAAAGCATCTGTGGGCATCGCAGAAAACATCATGCTGTACAGTGTTGGGGCTAACACACAGCCTTGCTTGACACCGTTTGTCACAGGGACTGGATCTAAATACTCACCATCATTTTGGACAAGTGCAAGTATACCATCGTGGAACTGTCTCACCATTGCTGTGAACTTGGTTGGGCATCCATACTTCACCATGATCTTCCAAAGGCCCTCAAGACTGACTGTGTCAAATGCTTTGGTGAGGTCAACAAAGGTGTTGTATAGGTCCATGTTCTGTTCCTGCCATTTCTCTTGCAGCTGCATTGGTGTGAAGATCATGTCAGTTGTTCCTCTGTCCTTCCTAAACCCACACGGGCTTTCTGGTAGAAGGCTTGAATGTTAAGTCAGGACTCTTACAAGGACCTTCCCAACAATTGACAGTAAAGAGGTGCCACGGTGATTGTCACAGATCTGAGGGTTCCCTTTATCGTTTGAATAGGTGGATAATTGACGCATCCTTGAATTCTTGGGGGATGGTTTCTTTTCTCCACATAATGTGAAATATCTCTGTCAACTTCTTTGCAACTAGAGTACCTCCTGCTATGTAAATCTCAGCAGGTATTGCATCTGGTCCTGGAGCCTTGCCAGATGCCAGAAGTTTTATTGCTTCCACTGTTTTAGTAACGGTTGGGAACTTGTCAAGCAGCAGATTACATTCAGCCTGTGGTATTCTGTTGATTGCATCATCATTGATAGAGGATGACCGATTAAGAACACTATCAAAGATAGCCTGTTTGTCAGTCAGAAGACTAGATCCATCTGCACTGAGGAGAGGAGTGGTTCCTGAGCTTTGGGGACCATAAATAGTCTTTATAGGCCTTCTTTTGTTTAGGTTTCCATTATGGTCTGGTCGCTTAATGTTTGTATTTCTTTCCCTTTGGTGTCTTTTATGGATGGAATAAGTTAATTGTATCAATTCCTGATCTTTGTTTTACTTCTACTTTAGTGCATCAAAGAACTCCGTATCCTTTCTGTCTGCAAAGGACTGGATTTCATCAGCTTTGTTGCTGAGCCAGGAGTCTTGCATGTCTCTGAGTCTTGTTTGCACTATCTTGCATATATCTGAATAGGCCGCCTTGTTAGGTACTGAGCTGGTACCACTGAGGCATTCCCTGTGTTTTTGGTGCTTCTCTTCAAGAAGTCCCTGGATATCTTCATCATTCTACTCAAACCAGACTAACTGTTGGTTTTTTTTTTGCTCCAGCATTTCAGTGGTTTCTTGCTGTCGAGTCCTCACCGTTGTTTCACTGGTTTTCTTTTGCTCCAGCATTTCAGTGGTTTCTTGCTGTCGAGTCCTCACCGTTTTTTCATCTCTGTGTTTGTTTCATTTTTGTGTTCACGGATATTTTGCACTGATGAGTTAGGAGGCCTTCATGTGGACTGAACAAATTATTTGTCTTAATCGCGACGTAGGTAAAGGCGAGGATTGTGGTCACGTAAAATCGATTTAAGCCCCCAAGTGGAATTCGTTTCCGCTGACCGTTCCAAGGCGGTTCTTCTGTCGCGGTTTATTTTTGTTGTGGTTTGTCATTGGGTGTTTGTGTCGCTTATATTATTTTATTTTGGATAGCCTTTTGGCCATTTTGTGAGAAAGTAACTGTCATTTCGGCTTTCCGCTGTCGATGTTTCCATTAGGGTCTGTTGTTTCATGTTTGTGTTTCTTTCCTTTTGGTGTCTCTGATGGGAGCTGTGGGTTAATTGTATCGATTCCTGATCATTGCCGCCACTTCTACTTCGGTGTTTGCGAGATACTGGACCTAGGGAATCCATTGCTGAAGAGTGAACCGTGCCTCTGAAAACTTTCCAGTTCTCTTTAGGACATCTGTACTGAATTCCATCTAGTCTGCTGCAGATGTCATGGGTGAAAGCTTGCCGCTTGCTGTCTTGTTTCAGCTTAGAGACATCCAGTCTCGTGGGCACTTTCTTGCCTTGTGGTCGCCGTGTAGGCTGGATACGCAGGTTGAGTTTGCTGACAACAAGCCTGTGATCTATCCGGCAGTCCGCACCAGACACAGTCTTTGTCACTCTGACATCCTGTCTGTCCTTCCTTCTAACTATGACATAATCGATTAGATGCCAGGGTATGGAGCAAGGATGCATTCATGCTGTCTTGTTTAGAGTTGGCAGACGGAATACTGTGTTGGTGATCAGCAGTTCATGCTCTGCACACTTCCTCAAAAGGAGGCCATTGCTATTGCACTTTCCTACTCCTTCATTCCCAATCACACCTTCCAAGGTTTGGTGGTCTGTGCCCACTCTAGCATTGAAGTCTCCCAGGATGATGAGTTTGTCTCCCCGGGGTGTAGCAGAAATCACAGAGTCCAAATCATCATAGAACTTGTCTTTGACCTCATCTGGGTTTGTCATTGTGGGTACATAGGCACTTACAATAGTTACATGCCTCTTAATAGATAGGGGTAGTCTCAGCGTCATCAGGCGGTCGTTTATGCCTTTTGGAAGTCCTGAGAGCTTCTGACAAGATGTGATTTGATGGCGAAGCCTACTCCTGCTTCCCGCCGCTCTTCGTTTTTTGCGTCCACTCCAGAACTTCTTTTATTTGCCCTTCCTCTGCAAGGCGAGTCTCGCTCAGAGCTGCAATCTCGACTTTGTATCGATTTAGTTCTCTGCCATCTATGCTGTGGTCTACGCTGTAGTCTGTCTGAACCAGCACTATCCATTAAGGTGCGCACATTCCATGCGCCAATTTTTAAAGGTATCACCTTTATCTTCTTCTTTTTTGTTCGACCGTTAGATGGGATCCCTGCTGATCGCGGTTAACGAGCCAAGGGGTTTTGAAGCAGGCAATTGTTTAGGGCACCTTTTCTACCCCCGTCCCCATGCTAATTGGGTGAGCAGTGCGACCCTAAAAAGGTCTGCTCAGTCACTCAGTTCGGCTGCCGAATTCCCCGTACTGCTTCATTCTAAAGGAAAGCGACCATATAGAACCACGCCGCCTGTGTGCAGGTCCGCAACTACAGCTTCCAGTGTATCCTCACCTGCTGCTTCGCCGCTCGCCTATCGCCACAGGGCTTTTTGAGTTTCATGCATATGTGTGCCTGCAGAGACTGTGTGTATATGATTAAGATGACATGCGCTGTGAATTGGATTATAGTGAGGGAGAGGCGCACAGAGCCTCCCTAGCTGGATCCAGAGGCAAGACAGTGTCGAGACATCTGGAGCTAAGCCCGGATGCAGTGGATGACCATGACTTCTGCAACAAGGACTATCGGAACCAGAATTTTATGGTGACTTAGCTTAGTATATAAATTCAGAAACATATATAACCGCAATGACCTCAGCACCCAATTTCGAGAAATCATTATTCGATATAAAAAGATTGGGTACAACATAAATGTTGTACGACAGTCTGCATGCATGGTAGTAAACCCAATCACGGTTGACAACTTTGCTTCCCTCTTTAATTGCACGCCGGTGGGTCAGGCCTCAGATTCTATGACGGTTCCAGTGTAAAGGCTTATGTTGGTTGGTTGGGTGATACCTGTTGCTTTGTCTCTGGTTGGGCCCATCGGAGTCTAACTGTTGGTTTTCTTTTGCTCCAGCATTTCAGTGGGTTCTTGCTGTCGAGTCCTCACCGTTGTTTCATCTCTGTTGTTGTTTGATTTTTGTGTTCACGGAGATGTTGGACTGATGAGTTAGGAGGCCTTCATGCGGATTGAAAAAAATATTTGTCTTAATCGCGACTTAGGTAAGGGCGAGGATTGTGGCCACATAAAATCGATTTAAGCCCCCAGTGGAATTCGTTTCCCTGACCGTTCCAAGGCGGTTTTTCTGTCGCGGTTTATTTTTGTTATGGTTTTTATTTGAGTGTTTGTGTCGCTTGTATTATTTTATTTTAGATAGCCTATTGGCCATTTTATGAGAAAGTAACTGTCCTTTTGGCTTTCAATGTTTGTGTTTCTTTCCCTTTGGTGTCACTGATTGGAGCTGTGGGTTATTTGTATCGATTCCTGATCATTGCCTACACTTCTATATTTGTTTAGTGCCTTGTCACGCTCTTCATGCTCCACAACACGCTGCTGCATCGCCGTTTGGACCGTTGAATCAGAGAGATGATTTCTTCCGCTCCAGCAGCCGAAGCAAATTTTACATAGCTGGAACAGATATGTAGGTTTTTGTTTGGAGTTGCCTTCTCCTAGATGGATTGCCGGCCAGGGCTTAAGAGCTCCACCTACCCCTTGCAGTGGCAGAGGAACCACCATGAGTTCCTTGTCTTCCCTGTACACAAGCTAGAGTAACCAAGTTCCAACACAGGGTTTCGTTGGACGACCACAGCTGTGCACAAAGTAACGAGAGGCCATTCCGCCCAATAGGGGGAGTCGGTATTCAATTAAGATAAAAAGTTAATCCCCCTACCCCTGGCTAGGTTTTGTTTAGGGACCTAAAACCCCTAGGTGGATTGCCAACCCAGGCTACGGGTTCCACCAACCCACGCTAGCTTTGTTTAGAGAGTTAGCAACTCCTAGACGGGTTGCCCTCCCGAGGTGTCGAGTCGCATCTGCCCGCAAGCAACAGGTTGTACTGGCTTACATGTTACCAGTAGCTGCAATGAACCTGACCTTAGCGTAAAGCACATGGCTCACACGAATATGGTGTAAACCGCACCGTACCACGATGCACACAAGTATTCAGAACATGTTAGTCTTTAAATCTACAGACTAAAAAGTCTTTAAATTTAGAGACAGTCTTTAGACCGGTTTACCAATTTGCCATTCTATCGATCTACTTATACTGAGTCGGTCATATTTGGCCATTAGTAGGGTGCGTAGCTAAATTTAGAATTTAGAAGAAGTCAATGGATGAGTCCTTAAAACTATTTACAATCTGAATAGCAGAGGTATACTAAAACGCATACCTCTGAAGCTCAATCGTACACTGTACAAGCTTTGAACTCCTCTCCAGTCTAAGCATTCACCACAGAAGAGGGAATACTATTTCACTGCAGAATAGTTCTAGGAAAAGGGAATTTATCAGGGCATCACTATAGGACTAGTACCTATGATATTGTGAGTTGTTTACTGTTGATGCCCTGTTCGGGTTGAAACTGTCGCAGAGGTCAAATATTTGTCTTTATTAATGACCACTGTACCTGAATGTATCTTATAGAAGAAGGTTATAGAGGACTGCTCACGACGGGCCTCTAGCAGACTTGCCTACCCCTCTAGAAAGAAAATATTAAGAGCCCATGAAAAAAATCGTAAGATTTCAATTAATTTGTAAGGGTTGCAAGGTATTCAATGCGCGGTCAAAATAAGTTGACATACCCAGGGACATATATCAGTTTTTACTCATGCCAGTGGTTTGAAAATCATAAAGAAACCACATTTATTTAATTTAACAAAACACAATTATAATAATTATAATAATAAAACATAATAATAATAAAACAATAATAAGAATATAAAAAATAAAGATGGCTTTTATATTTAGAACAGATTGTATATTCACTACAGGTGGATATGTGCAATTCAGATGAACATGTCCATAAAACTCAACCTTATCACAAATATATGAATTTCAAAGGTATATAATTTTCATTTGGAATCTATCATTCCTCAGCAAAGTAGTACCTCTCTATTTGGCGACAGCCTTTTATCACTGTTCAACGAGTCCCAAATTGCAAAACTGCGCTGCCAGAGCTAGGATCTCGCTACCCCGCCCAACGGGGCTTGGAGAAATAGATTGGGCTGCTTGATGCTTTCTGACCGCACACGCGTACTGGTAAACCGCTTAGAAGGACAAAGCCTCCCCAGGCAAAGCGGTGTGAATCAAATCGTCAAATGCATATAAGCCTTCTGGTTTCATTGGGCGGCAGGGCTTGAGATGTCTTTTCATCTCAATGTCGGGTTAAAGTCCCACAAAATTGGAAGCAACGTCTCAAAAATGACCTAAATAGTGTTGACGGGAACGTTAAACCCCAATTCAGACAAACAAACAAACAAACAAAGAGCTAGGATCTCAGGTGTCTGCTTCTCTCAGCTTCAGTTTTACCATAGTTTTACTTCTGAGTAGAAGTGAAGGCAATGATCAGGAATCGATACAATTAACCCACAGCTCCCATCAGAGACACCAAAGGGAAAGAAACACAAACAGGAACCAACAGACCTTAATGGAAACATCAAGAGCGGAAAGCGAAAAGGACAGTTACTTTCCCACAAAATGGCCAATAGGCTATCCAAAATAAAATAATATAAGCGACACAAACACCAAAAGACAAACAATAACAAAAATAAACCGCGATAGAATAACCGCCTTGGAACAGTCAGTGGAAACGAATTCCAAAGGGGGCTTAAATCGATTTTACGTGGCCACAATCCTTGCCCTTACCTCCGTCGCGATTAAGACAAATAATTTGTTTAGTCTGCATGAAGGCCTCCTAACTCATCAGTGCAACATCTCCGTGAACACAAAAATCAAACGACCACAGAGATGAAACAACGGTGAGGACTCGACAGCAAGAAACCACTGGAATGCTGGAGCAAAAGAAAACCAACAGTTAGACTCCGATGGGCCGACCAGAGACAGAGCATCAGGTACCAACCAACAGAAGCCTTTACGTTGGAACCGTCATAGAATCTGAGGCCTGACCCACCGGCAGTTAAAGAGGGAAGCAAAACAGAAGTAGAGGTAATGATCAGGAATAGGTACAATCAACCCACAGCTCCGATCAGAGACACCAAAGGGAAAGACACACAAACATGAAACAATAGACCCTAATGGAAACACCAACAGCGGAAAGCCAAAAGAACATTTACTTTCCCACAAAATGGCCCGAAGGCTATCCAAAATAAAATAACATAAGCGACATAAACACCCAAAGACAAACCATAACAAAAATAAACCACGACAGAAGAACAGCCTTGGAACGGTCAAAGTTTTCAACCGTGATTGGATTAACTACCATGCATGCAGTCTGTCGTGTAACATTTATGTTGTAACATTTATGTTATGAAACTCTGTTTCAATACATGCTTATGCTTCTCTAGACATGAAGCTCTGCATCACTATGTAATTGTTTCTCAATAGCTTTTTTTTTCTCACCGCTTCTTTTTACTGTTTACTTATATTCGTTTTTAGTTCCCCAGAGCCGAAGGCTCCGGGGTAGCTTATAGTATAGGCAGTAGTCCGTCGTTGTCCTCGTCTGCGTCAACATTTTTAAATAGCATTCCTTTGAAACTACTGGGCCAATTAAAACCAATTTACATTTGGAGGCTCTACGTGGAGGGGGAACGAACTTTCGTTCGTAAGAACTGGGTGATATGTCTAATATGGATGCCATGCTAATATAAGATACAAAGAAACTTTTAAAATCTTCTTCTGAGGGACCACGCTCATATAAGATACAAAGATACTTTAAAAATCTTCTTCTAAAGGATCAAAGCCATAAATGTGTTTTTTATTCTAATGTAGCCTGTGGCATCAGAACTGCTATTTGCAATCAGCTGAATGGAACTTTAATAATTTCAAATGTCAATGTCATTGACTTAGCTTTCCCCTTGATAGCTCAGATTCAGTATTTTCATCATTCTCTCCACTTAGATTGCTGGGTTGTTTGAAACCAAATTACATGTGGAGCCTTTATGATATGGGCAAAAGAAGATTAATTGATGATATTGGAATCACATGACCAATGTGGCCGCCATGCCCATATATGAGAAAAATCTTTAAAAATCTTCTTCACAGGAACCGAACGGCCGATACCATTAAAACTTTGTAGGCAGCATTGGGGACGCGGGCTCAACCAAATTAGCTCAAATTATGACCTTTGGTTGACCTTGACCAGTTAAACATAAAAGACAAATTTGTTCCCATAGACATTTGTATGCGAAAAAAAGGAAAGCCGTGCACTTTATCCCCCCCCCACGAGAATATTTGATTCGGGTGGTGGGGGTGGGGGGTGGGGGCAGATAGTATTTGTCCTGTCTGTCTGTTTGTTTGTTTGTCTGTCTGTCCGTCACAAAACATTAACCTTGATCATAGCTTCAAAAGTATTTGACCTAGCCCCATGAAACTTCACACGCTTATTCACCATCACAAGGGCTACATTCTGACCAAGGGCCATAACTCTTTTGTCATTTTTGGCTGAATTATCTCCCCTTGAAATTTGCAAAAACTCAGAACTCCCACGCTAGGTATTGGTCACCTATAGTGACAGCTCTTGTTTTCTCATTCTATTGTAGCCCGTGGCATCAGAATTGATTTTGTAATCAGCTGAATGGATGTTTATCAATTGCAAAGGTGAAATTCATTTACTGATCTTTGTCCTGGATTGCTCAGATTCAGTATTTTTTATCTTTTGCATTACAACTTCTGGGCTTTTTGAAACCAAACTACATGAAGAGCCTCTACGAAATGAAAACTTATTCGAGGGATTGGAGTCAAATGACCCAAATGGGTGCCATGCCTAAATCGCGGCGGTAGTAAGGCGAGGATTGCGGCCGCGTAAAATCGATTTAAGTGCCACCGGTGAAATACTGTTTACGGACCGTTCCAATGCGATTCTTCTGTCGGGTTTTATTTTTGCTATAGATCGTCTTTGAATGTGCGTATCGCGTATCGCTTATATTTTTATTTTGGATAGCCAATTGGCCATTTTGTGGAAATTGCCAACTTTAAAACTTGTTTACCTAGCCCTTTATAATTTCATACATTTCGGGACTTCTATACATCACGAAAACACGCCTATGTAATTTTGACCCCATTGAACCTCACTTTTATATAGCAAAACTGGGGTTTCCGGGGGTAAACCTTTTTTTTCTTATTTCTGCTCTAAAATATAGATTGTGGGTACTCGTAAGAACCGCCTCGACGAGGCGGTTCTAACGAGGGCCCACAATCTATATTTTGAGCAGAAATAAGAAAACTATCACAATTTTTCATCTTAAAATTTTCATTTTTTCGGCGATAAAGGTGGCAATGTATTTGTATAGGCGTGTTTGCGTGATGAAAACTAAGAAATACCGAAAACTTGAAGTTTATATCTTTAAGAATTTCGGAGTTACAGACACTCAAAAATATAATGAATATATAAAACATGCATAGCTTGTACCTAGGTAGGTATAAATGAGAAATTTTATTACACTTGGTCCAAATGGCTGTCTCTCTGTGTTTAAAATACATAACATTCACATTGCTTACCTAAATGAGTTGACATTTTGTAGACACGTGCCTAGATAATATACCTATACACTGATGCTGTAACAGTTTCAATTTTATACTCATTTATGAAAATGACCATATTTGGAAATAGCCAAATTTAAACCGTTATATCTCCAAACCCCATGTAGATATTTTATTCTAATTTTCAGGATTTTTTAAACGTGGTGATTACTTTTAAGTGAAAACAGACTGAATGTCAAATTTGTAAAGGCTACAAATTTTACCTTTCCCGGAGTAGGCTTATTAAATATTGGATCTATAAACCTGGAAAGGTGACGAAACGAGTTAGTAGCACCCACAAGGTTGAGATTAGTAATCCCATATTTAAAATAACACGCATGAATAACTATATACAACATGTACTTTGGTAGACTTCTAAAATCATTTTGCATCTGTATTTTGATGCAGTTGACTCCTTTCAGCTTATGTAACTGGTCAATCAGCGTAGAGATGCATAAGCTGACTGCAAAAACAAAAATAAATAAATAAATAAATAAAAACGGATGGGCGCCTTTCTGGAAGCGCTTTCTACAGTCCTGAATGAAATATTGAAGAAACAAGTGACTCACTGACAAAACAACTAAAACGTGAAAGCAAAGCGTACTTCTTATTGGGTGGTTATAGCCGTGTTAAGTAGAAATCATGGTAGTTATCTCTTATGCGTGTAATTTAAACAGCAAAACCATTATTTTAAGAGCCGATTAATGGATTACTATTTTATCATATGACGTCGCGTCTGAGAGTGTAATAACGCCATGTAATATTGTCGATAATCCACTAGTGGATTAAATATGCAAATTAGCTAGATACGTCCCGTCACGTTACATGTTCGACGTCCTTAACGACGCCGCGTTTACTAATGGCGTAATATTGACATTTTTTGTAAAACAATCATGAATAAAATGCGTTTTAAATGTCATATGATAAATAGAATCTTGCATTCGTGCTCATGTATTATTGAATTTATTAAACTCGTTGAGGGAAAGGGATAAAATGCTCGGCAAAGCCTCGCATTTTATCCCTTTTCCTCAACTCGTTTAATAAATTCAATAATGCATGAGCACTCATGTAAGATCCTCTATGATACGCATGGGCGACAAATATGATTGAAAGAGATGTAGTGTATTACTCAAAATGGCTGTATATTTAAGGCATAATATTGATGTCCAGTTAAGGTAAGCATACAATTGAATTATGATCTAGAGGATATACAAATTAGGGTTCCTTCTGTATTGAGTAAAAAACTGAAGGTCATCATCAGGAATCGAAACAGTTACCTTACACGGTCAGTCCAAAACATAAAGAGGACAGAAGCACAGATATAGGTTAATAAGTTAAGAACAATAAGTTAAGCCGCGAAACGCATGCTTGAAGTGCATGCTTGGAAATAATATTCAGTACAATTCCCTTAAACTAATTAATCGGATGTTTGAATTATTTCCATTTACATCACGTGTAAAATAGAAGTGAAGGTAGTGATCAGTAATCGATACAATTAACCCACAGCTCCCATCAGAGACACCAAAGGGAAAGAACACAAACAAGAAATAACTAGACCCTAATGGAAACACCAATAGCTGAAAGCCAAAAGGACAGTTACTTTCCCACATAATGGCCGATTGGCTATCCAAAACCAAACAATAGAAGCGATACACACACTCAAAGACAAATCATAACAAAAATAAACCGCGACAGAAGAACCGCCTTGGTACGGTCAGTGAAACGAATTCCACTGTTGGGGTGGGGCTTAAACCAATTTTACGAGGTATTATTTCTCGCACTTACTTCGGTCGTGATTTAGACAATCAATTTATTCAGTAGGCGTGAATGCCTCCTTACTCATCAGTGCAACATCTCCGAGAACACAAAAATCAAACAACCACAGAGATGAAACAACGGAAAGGATTCAATTGCGAGAAACCACTGAAATGCTAGAGCAAAAGAAAACTAACAATTAGACTCTGAGTTCGAACAACTAGTTATATTGATTTCTCTATAGTGGGTTGGTTTGTTTCGTGTAAGAGTTATAGTAAAGGCGTGGATTGTGGCTGCTTAAACTCGATTTAGATTTAAGCACACCCTCCCCTCAGTGAAATTCTATTCACTGACCGTTCCAAGGCGGTTCTTCTGTCTCGATTTATTTTTGTTATGGTTTGTCTTTGTGTGCGTGCATCCCTTATATCTTTTTGTTTTGGATAGCCAATCGGCCATTATTTGGGAATGTAACTGTCCTTTTGGTTTTCCGTTATTGATGGTTCCATAAGGGTCTAGTTCTTTCATGTTTGTGTTTCTTCCATGTTTGTGCCTCTAATTGGAGGTGTGGGTTAATTCTATGGATTCCTTATCATTGTCTTCGCTTCAAATATGTTCTATAAAAGGGTTATCCTTGGGAAACAAGGAATACACCACAGAACTGAAAAATATGGAGTGTGCATAAGTTTCTTGTAGTGGAATTATTTTATGTTTGTGTTTCTTTCCTTCAGATGTCTTGTTCTCATCGTTGTTTCATCTCTGTGGTAGTTTGATTTTGTGTTCTCGGAGATGTTGCACGGACGAGTGAGGAGCCCTTTATGCGGACTGAAAAAATTATCTGTCTAAATCGGGACGGAAGTAAAGGCGAGGATTGCGGCAGCATAAAATCGTTTTAAGCCCCCCCCCACCCCCGGTGAACTTCTCCAAGGCGATTCTTTTGTCGTGGTTTAATTTCGTAAATTTGGTTTATCTGTGAGTGTGTGTGTCGCTTATATATATGTATCGATTGCTGATCATTGTCTTCGCTTCCAAATTGCTTGTAGTGAAATTATTTTATGGTTTGTGTTTCATTCCCTTTGTCTTGTCCTCACCGTTGTTTCATCTCTGTGGTTGTTTGATTTTGTGTTCTCGGAGATGTCGCACTCATGAGTTAGGAGGTCTTCATGCGAACTGAACAAAGTATTTGTCTAAATCGGGACGGAAGTAAAGGCGAGTATTGCGGTAGCCTAAAATCGATTTAAGCCCCTAAGTTCGAAGGCGGTTCGTTCGTCGTGGTTTAATTTCGTTATGGTTTGTCTGTGAGTGTGTGCATCGCTTGTATATGTGCATCGCTTGTATATATATATATATATATATATATATATATATATATATATATATATATATATATATATATATATAAACAAATGAATTAGCGCACAAAAATCGGTCGCACCGCAACCGGGACTCGAACCACGGATCTCCTGCATTCCGGGCAGACGTGCTAACCATTGCACCACCGCGGCCTTGGTTAGGAAGGCCGCGGTGGTGCAATGGTTAGCACGTCTGCCCGGAATGCAGGAGATCCGTGGTTCGAGTCCCGGTTGCGGTGCGACCGATTTTTGTGCGCTAATTCATTTGTTTATTTAATTGCCTGTATCGTGCTTTACTTTGATTTTCATATATATATATATATATATATATATATATATATATATATATATATATATATATATATATATATATATATATATATATATATATATTGTTTTGGATAGCCAATTGGCCATTTTTTCTGAAAGTGAGTGTCCTTTTTGCTTTCCGCTATTGATGTTTCCATTAGGGTCTAGTTATTACATGCTTGTGGTTCTTATGGGAGCTGTTGGTTAATTGTTTCGATTCCTGATCATTGTCTTCACTTCTTTATTGGATGGGCGGTGTGTAACTGAATTGCATCTTGACCATTGCCTTCACTTCTATGTTCATTTAAACAAGTAGGGTAAACAAGGGAGCACTTCCTTTGTTTTGTTTCTGTTCCAATACGTTAATTTGGGTACATTTTAGAACGACCACATTGAGCCAGTTTATCGGCAGCTACAATCTATATTTGTAAAAGCAATGCGGTAAATATAATAATGTTCCATTTAGAAAACACCAAGTGGGAGACATGGAAAATAGATTTATTTCTTACGCCTGTATCTTAATACATAGGTTTACGAAGAGCATCTGGAGATCGGAACGTACTGCGGCTCCAGGGTACCTGGCGATACGACAACAGAGTGGAACATACTTAACGTGGAATACAAATCGAAAACGATTTCGTATGGGACAAGCTTTAAAGCTACGTACTTTGAGGCAGAAGGTAACCCACAGCACCAGGACTTCTCTCTACTATAAGTAATTTATAGTTTAGTCACGGCGGTTTTAACGACTTCTTTACTACTACTAATAATAATAACTATAATAGTTCGATATTTAGTAGTAATAGTACACGTTGTTGTAGTTGCAGCAGTTGCAGCTATCGTAATAGAAGCAATGGTAGTAGTTCATATTATGTGGTTTATTATCATTATTATTACTACTGCTGCTACTACCACTACTATTACTACTGCTACTAATAGTACTACTACTACTGAAATGAACTGCACATTTTGCACTATTTAATTTAAGGCAGAAGTGAGAGGCAAAGCTCTGGTAGTAATCCTCGCGGCCGTTGTCGGATAATTTATTCTGTAATAGAACATGGAAGTCTAAGAGGTATAAATGCATATATTGATGCACTGACAAAGAGGAACCACTTCCTAAATAGTTGCGACCTCTTTGGTATAAAGGGTTTCTTAGAGTAGATCCTTTCTGGAAGGTTAAGTGCTCACACAAACCAAATTGGCGGGAAAGTGGCGAAAATATGGCATAAAAAAATAGCTGCGTTTCCGCTAACATGCCAAAAAATTAGGGTCGGTAGGTCTATTAGTTTTATTATTTTTTGTCAATTTTTTATTTGATGGAAAAAGAGTAAAAATCTTTAAAATGGCTCAATTCCAGCCATATTACCAGAAAACATTCAAATAATGAGGTTGCGAGCATCAAGGAAGCAAAAGAACAGGATTTTAACTCTTATCCTGCTGTTAACGACAACCCCTATCTTTGGAAACAGTGTAGATCCAGATCAGATGGAGAAGCCATCTGATCAGGATCTACGCTGTTTGACATTCAATTTATGAATTTGTTGGAATAAACTACATCAAGTAATCTGATTGGTTTAAAGTCAGAAATGAGGTTGCTAAACTGAATAGTAAGCAAGAGAAGGGTTAAGTATTAAGCTTGCTTTTTTGACAGTTTGAACAAAACATCAAACAACCACAGAGATGATACAACCGTGAGGATTAGATTGCAAGAAACCACCAAAATGCTGGAGCAAAAGAAAACCGACAGTTAGGCTCTGATGGGCCCGACCAGAGACACCAACCAACATTACATAAAATGATAATCTCTCTAGTAGGCCTTTACGCTGGAACCTTAATAGAATCTGAGGCCTGACCCACCGGCGTGCAATTGGGTTAACTGCCATGCATGCAGTCTGTCGTATAACATTTATGTTGTACCCTATCTTTTTTTTTTTTTATCGAAGAATGATTTTACGAAATTGGGTGCTGAAGTCATTGCAATTATATATTTTTCTGAGTTAATATACCAAGTCACCATAAGAGTTCCGATAGCCCTTGTTGCAGAAGAGATTTAAGTCCAACATTGAATTTGGAAATAAAATCAGAATGGCGTTTATAAAGTTTTGAGAAGGCTTTACGTAGTTTATGATACCGATAACCCGGATTAAGAATTTTAGCAATTAACAATTTAGTACGAGATTTGAAGTCAGTTACATGACTAGACACTCTGGCAAATCGAATTAATTGCGAAAAATGAACGCCATAGGATGCCACATGAGGATCATCACCATCCAAGAAAGGAAAACTGACAATATCAAAATCAAAATCATCGCGTTTATCATAAATTTTGCAAAAAACAAATCCAGCTACAATAGATACATGTAAATCCAAAAACGGGGCCTCGGTATCAGAAGAAATTGCTTTATATAACTGAAGTTCTTGGGGATCAATTTGACTTATCAAACCATCGAAATAGGTATTGTCAATATGTAATTAATCATTCAAATATCTGGAAGTCTGAAAGGCTCCATTGATTTCAGATTGGTTTTCAACGGAAAGGGGCGCCATGAAGTCATTTTTATAACAAAACAAGAACAGATCAACCACAAGAGGTGGATAATATCCATGTAAGATTTGTATCGCAATTATTTAGACAAGTATTTGGTATTCGGATGGGTACACAATGTGCTCCCCTTGTTGCAGATTTGTTTCTATTTTGTTATGAAAAAGAATTCATGTTGTCCCTTTCTAAAATTAACAAAACGATGTTATTGAGGCGTTTAACTCTTCTTCTCGATATTTGGATGATCTTTTTAACTTTTTTGATCAAATGGTTGATAGAATTTATCCAAAAGAACTAAAGTTAAATAAGGCTATTTCTTATGACTCTGAAGCCCCATTTTTGGATCTTTTGACTTTTTCTATCGGTACTGTCTCTTCCAAACTGTATGACAAAAGAGATGATTTTGATTTTAATTTTGGAATTGTACATTTTCCTTTCTTGGATGGTGACGTCCCTAAGGCTATGTATTGTGGGGTTTATATGTCACTGCTTATTCCTTTCGCTAGTCTAAGAGCTTGCTGTCATGTTGATGACTTTAATGATAGCAACAGAATTTTAAAAGCTAAACTTCTAAAATAAACTGCGCAAAATGTTTGTAAAATTTAATCGTCGACATTACGACATTATTTCTAAATATGGCCTTTCTTCGAAGACACTTCTGCAACAGGGACTGCCGGAACCTGAGTTTTATGGGGATGTAGTTTATAAATTCAGACGAATACTAGGTAGTGATAATTTTTTCTGGTCAGTTCAGAAAAAGTGTTGCTAAATACCAGAAAAGTGGTTATAGCATGTATATTACCACCCTAAATCCTTTGAATTGGGGAAGGGTGTAGCCGGATATTTCCTGGGTTTGACAGTCCGTGATCTAACTGGTGGTTTTCTTCTGCTCTGACTTGAGTCCTCAACCCTGATTCATGATAATTTTGATCTATACATAACCATTTTACTATGTATTTTATCATGACTCGCTGTTGAGCTAGAAAGCATCCATGCGAACCAATTTGTTATTGTTATTTTGTTTGATACTGAGGGCGAGGGTTGAAATTTCATAAACTCCGGAGTTGAAGTCCCCTCACCCAGAATTTTTACTACTGACCGTCCCAAAGCGGTCGTTCTTTTGCAGTGTGTTATTTGTTATTTGGCTTTGTGCCTTGGTTCATGTTCGTCTGTTTTTGTGTAGGTGACTTTAGATGGCTGCGTTCTTTGAGTGTGGCCTTTCCTTAGTGACCTTTGAGTGCACGGAGGCACTATCAATGTGAAACGAAGAAAATGAGAAATTATTATGATGTCCAAAACACATATTCGCACTATGTATAAGGTTTTTTTTTTTTATAAACTGACCATCTTGACCGCTTCTAATTTGAAGATGGTAACCAAAATAATGAACAGGTGCAACGTAAAGCGCTGTGGTGCAGTGGTAAAGCATCGAATTTGAGTTCGAGAGGTAACAGGTTCGATCCCCGCAGGCGGCACGTGTTGCTTCCTTGAGCAAGAAACTTCATCCATATTGCTTAGTACTGGTTCTTTCCAAGGAAAAGAGGGCCACATGGAAGATTAGTACTAGTACTAAATGTGTTACCCTCTATAAATATGGTCGATTATTATTATTATTATTATTATTATTAAAACCAAGCCGTAGAAATTGTACAGAAACACTATGGTGTGCATGAGTAACAATATTCGATGTGTTTACATTAGATCTAGGAGTCCCCAGCCCTTGGGTTGTAAAGCTTTCCATATGTACTCAAAAGTAAAAAATGATGATCCTGTTTGATTAGATTTTATATTGATCTTATAGATTCCAAGAATTGTTCCCTACATTATCACTGTCTGCTATCCGATGCCTATTTTCCCCGTCACTATCTCTGTGACCGGTTTAGAGATTGTCCGAATGGTGACGACGAAAGATTTTGTAATTTCAGGTATGTATTACTTTTCATTAAAAAGTATTGTATACTGTTCAGAAATAAGTTTCGATTTTTGTTTATTCTAAGCAAATAAATATTTGATGTTTGTTATAATAACTCGGTTGCTAGAACAATTTGATCTCACCTTGTCGAGTAATTCCTCCTCTAGTAATAAGTTGCATACTCTACGTGTATACCGTATTGGTTCTGACCGCGTAGCCATTTCCAAAACTTGACAAAATAATCGTTTGTATAGGTTTCAACGCAACTGGTTTTAAGGGAATGTATGTCGGCAGTAAAAACTTTCCCCGTCCTATATCATAGGGCCGGTTATATTATTTATTCATTTGGTAACATTGATTCCACTGCCCAATTTCAAAGTATCTGAGGGTCGCAGACGAGGTTTAATTGGCCGAAACATGTGAGTATGTCCAAGAAAAAAAATAAATTCTGTGAGGTTGTCCTGCTTCCTTTTAATAGTTCATTTAGACGTCTGTCATCAGTCTCTTATTTCTTTTTTCAATCCGTAGTATCATACATACAACAGCTTCATATTGCTGAATGATTATCAAAAGACGAATCAAGAATAAAATAACGTTGTTATATTTTCTGTGAACTACTCATATGCATGCATAGAATTTAGTGCAGTGTAAAATCAATAAATAGGAACTCCATTCGGAAACTAAGAATCCCATTCAAAACAAAGCATGATATTTACTCATTAAACTGCAATCATTGCTTACTGCACCCCATGCTTACGCGACCCCAATACACACAGCCCAAAATGCATCAGAACCATTCAGTTGGTTATAATATCAACAATACGATAACGCATCTGTGCCACATAGAACATTCTTTTATTTCTCCTTAACGGTTATTTTCTTATTATCATGCTTCATACCTACTTATACTCAAAAATAGGCAGATGATGGTCGTTAGAACAGTCAAATTCGGGCCGTTCTAACGAGTATCGATAATATATGGCTTTTAGCAGAAATAGGAAACAGTGTATATCCAAACATTTCTGTCTACAGAGGTGTTCCCTACACGGACTTGTATGCATGATGAATTTACTGCTACCACATTAACTAGTTAAACAACAACACGATTTCCATAAACAAACACCAAGTATGTTCTCGAAAGGGTTATCCTTTGGAAGCAAAGGCTGCCGGGATTACTTGTTGATCACTTAAGGATAGAATACACCTCGGGACAATGGGCATTTTTCTAAATGATTCTTACTCAACCAACCTTTACAAGGCACAGTTATATTGTGTTATATATCAACCTAAAAGAAGTGGGGGCAATGATCAGGAATCGATACAATCAACCCACAGCCACCATCAGAGACACCAAAGGGAAAGAAACATAAACATGAAACAACGGACCCTAACGGAAACATCAATAGCGGAAAGCCAAAAGCACAGTGACTTTCCCACAAAAAGGCGAATAGGCTATCCAAAATACAATAATATAAGTGACACAAACATCGTAAGACAAACCATAACAAAAATAAACCGCGAAAGAAGAACCGTCTTGGAACGGTCTGCGGAAACGAATTCAACTGTGGGGGGGGGGGGGGGGGGGGGCTTAAATCGATTTTACGTGGCCACAATACTCTCCCTTACTTCCGTCGCGATTTAGACAAACAATTTGTTCAGTCCGCATGAAGGCCTTCTAACTCATCAGTGCAACATCTCCGTGGACATAAATAATCAAACAACCGAAGGGATGAAACAACGGTGAGGACTCGACAGCAAGAAACCTCTGAAATGCTGAATCAAAAGAAAATCAACAGTTAGACTCCGATAGGCCCGACCAGAGACAGAGCATCAGGCACCAACCAACATTACCTTGAATTAGATCTCTCTAATTCTCAATAAGCCTTTACGCTGGAACCATCATAGAATCTGAGGCCTGAGCCATCGGCGTGCAGTTAAAGAGGGAAGCAATGTTGTCAACCATGATTGGGTTAACTACCATGCATGCAGTCTGTCGTATAACATTAATGTAATACCCAATCTTTTTATATCGAAGAATGATTTTACGAAATTGGGTGCTGAAGTCATATATTTTTCTGAATTTGTATACTAAGTCACCATAAAATTCGGGTTCCGATAGACCTTGTTGCAGAAGAGATTTGCGTCCAATATTGAATTTTGAAAATTAAATCAGAATGACGTCTACAAAATTTTGAAAGGCTTTTCGTAGTTTATGGTACCGATAACCCTGATTAAGCAGTTTAGCCGTTAATAATTTATTACGAGTGTTGAAGTCAGTCAGCTTGCTAAAGCCAAGAAACGAGAGTATAACATAAATATTTATATATTGTTAACTTCAGTTCAAGCGATGTTATTAAATGAAAAGTAAAACTATGAGTTTTTTACATTTTTACTAAGTTGTTTTACCATTTGCCTAAAAAGGGCCCTCATACAAATATTCATCACAGGTTTTCCTAATCTTGTTCAAAATTAAGATGTTGGTTTTGTTTTTGGTACGAAATTAATTGGTCATACTGAACAAAAGTTTCATAAAATCCCCAAAAATATCAAAATTCTGTGAAACAGTTATCAAGTTGTGACTTCAAAAAACAAGTGTGCCAAACATTATGCAACTTGGACCCTTTTATAGAACATACTAAAAGTAGAAGTAAAACAGAGATCAGGAATCGATAAAATTAACTTACTCCACCCATCAAAGACACCAAAAGGAAAGAAACACAAACACTAAGCGACAAGACCATAATGGAAACCTAAACAAAGGAAGGCCATAAGGACCGTTACTTTCCAACAAAATGGCCATATGGCCATCCAAAATAAAAATACACAAGTGATACACACAATAAGTAACAAACAACACCATAAATAAACCGCCACAGAAGAACCGCCTTCGAACGGTCAGTGGAAAGATTTCCACTGGGGGGCTTAAATCGATTTTACGTGGCCACATTCCTCGTTGAAGTCAGTCAGCTTGCTAAAGCCAAGAAACGGAAGTATAACATAAATATTTATACATTGTTAACTTCAGTTCAATAAACACTGGTTTAAGATATATTCTATAAAAGGGTTATCCTTTGGAAACAAAGAATACATTGCAGAACTGCCAAGTATGGAGTGTGCAAGTATTTCCGTGTCAGACTAGCTAGTTTCGGCCGAATCGGCCTCATTAGTTACGCCCAAATATTTTTTCAAACTCCACAATGGAACAAATGATCCACAAGGACAAGAAAATACAAACTTCAATTTGATGAATTCAATCACTTTGAAGGCAGACACCCGTACAGAATTTTACTTTTTAGGAAAACTGAAGCACATCTGCTGCCCATTTAAACTATTTAAAATAGGATTGACTAGGTTAATACAGCAGACCCTTTCCCAATTTACCAATCAGTGTTCACAGGAAAATAAAATTCAACAGTATTGTTCTGGGTCCTGTTTTTTTTTCATTCATTAGAAATGTACAGTTCTCAAAATTTGCATTGTCCTACTCTTAGACATTCATTAACTGCTGGCAGGTAAATTACTGACGATTATACTAAATGACGGTCTAACTGCTTCACACGTAGTACCATACATAAATTTGTTGAAGAGGAACCAAGGGAGTTTTATGCCCATTATGAAAACTCACCCTTGCGACATAGTGCAAATTTGATATTTCCAAAATTGCTACTTTTCTAATGAAAATCCGTGATATTTTTTTTATAAATGCTCAAAACGTAGGTTGTGGGTGCTCGTTAGAACCACCTGATTGATGCGGTTCTAACGAGTACCCACAACCTATGTCTTGGAGCAGAAATAAGAACAATAGCACCGCATGCGGGTGCCAACGCTCGGCTGCAAAAATTCTAAGTCGAAAAAAGGGGCATAACTGTTCCAAAAATATTTTGAGGGTTACCTCACCTATTGGTTTCAGTTCCCCTTTTCATAATGGACAACTAGTCCGAGTGTCAAGTAAATATGTTCAGTAATGAGAGAGATATTACAAAATGTCTAAGTTTTTGCACGATGACGACGCAAAAATTCTAAGTCGAAAAAGGGGCGTAGCTGTGCCAAAAATATTTTGAGGGTTACCTCACCTATTGTTATGAGTTCCCCTTTTCATAATGAAAAAAAATGAACAAATAGTCCGAGTTTCAAGTAAATATGTTCAGTAATGACAGATATATTACAAAATGTCCCAGTTTTTGAACGACGACGACGCAGACGACACCAGAGCTATGACAATACCTCGTCGTTTCTTCGAAAACAGCCGAGCTAAAAATATTGTATAGCCACGTAAACCTCAGTTCACTATATGAAGTGGGGTTTAGGGGGTCTTCATTTCACGGGCGTGTTAACATGATGCCACAGCTGTTTACCAATATCTAATTTGTTCGATGGCCACAATATTGCCTTCGTGCATATTTGAAAAAAAAAAACAAACAACATATTCACGGGATTAACAGTTAACTTTAGATTTCTTTTAATTGAAAAAGAATGGCTTTTTACATAAGATGTGGAATATAAAAAGGATTGGTAAAAGATGCAGAAAATATTGATATCATGTTGTAGCCTACACTTAACCGATGCCATGACACCGAACAATCGTCCCGCAGCCCAAACACTGGTCAACGCTGCTATTCTACCAACCGCTGGTATCCCAGTCACTGGACAATGCTGCTATTCTACCAACCGCTGGTATCCCAGTCACTGGTCAATGCTGCTATTCTACCAACCGCTGGTATCCCAGTCACTGGTGAAATGCGCCATGTCTATTTGCATTCGCTGGAATAATGTATCGTTGCACAGTCGCTTAATTACTGTTTCGCTTCCAAGCAGCTGGACTATTGTTTAACTTCATAGTCGCTGGATGAATATATATCGTTTTCCAATCGCTGGATAAATTTATCGTTTATCAGCCGCTGGATTAATATATCTTTTCCCTATCGCTGAAAGAAAGTATTATTTCACGGTTGTTGGAATAGGTAGAATAAGGTGATTTTTATAGCGATTTGAACGTCTGCGAAGGGCAAAAAGTTCTTTGTTAGTATTGGACACACCATATCCCTGCCTGATGCGTGCGTTACTGTCCGCACAGATGGACATTATCAAAGATTACCTTTTCATAGAACATGTTCATCTAATAAATATACACTGCCATTTGACAATGAGACTAGATAAAAGCCACCCGTCATTGCTATGATATTTCGCTTATCATTACGAAAACACTCCTATACAAATACATCGTTAACTTTACCGCTGAAACAAATGAAAATTGTAAGATGAAAAGTTGTGATTTTTTCTTATTTCTGCTCAAAATATATATTGTTGGTACTCGTTAGAACCGCCCAATCGAGGCGGTTCTAACGAGTACCACAAGCAATATTTTAGAGCGGAAAGAAGAAAAATAATGTATACCCCTGTAAACCCCAGTTTTACTATATAAAAGTGGGGTTCAAGGGGGTCAAAATTATATAGGCGTGTTTTCGTGATGTCCAAAACCATTTGAAGTAACATAATCACTATAATGTCACTCTGCGGTCACAATATACACGACGGAAAAGATATAACGCCGTCTATTTGCTCAAAAATCCCTATAAATAGACACAAAAGGAAATAAGTTACACTTGCTAGCACAAAAGTACTGCGTTTGCATGCTATACATTGAGAAAAAAATGTTAAATAAATCTGATCAGAACAATTAAGAAAGGGGACAAAGATCGCCCTGAGCCGCTTACCTGAGTTCAAGATATCACCTAGCGTCGAAAAAATCGGGGCTTGAAGAAATAGATGGGCTGCATGATGTTTCCACGCAGAGCTGAAACCGACCGCATACGAGTACTGGTACCCCGTTTAGAGGACCTAAGCCTACTCAGGCAAAGCGGTGTGAATCGGTCCGTCCATGCTTATAAGCCCTATTGGTTTCGTTGGTCGACAGGGCTTGAAATGTCATTTCATCTCAATGTCGAGTAAAAGTCCCACAAAATTGGAAGCAACGTCTCCAAAATGACCTATACAGTGTTGACGGGGACGTTAACCTCAAATCAAACAAAAAAGCTTCGAAAAATCATGTAGAAAACAGGCAGCCATCTCTTTCCATGAAGCATGACTGTTGCACTTAGATAGATGGTCACCCGGGCAAGATTCTTGAGCAGTTTGAATTAAAACGGGTTTAAGTTTGTATAAGAGGTTGTCATTAAAGAGTTTCCTACTTTTAGATATGTCAGCCATTTTCTTCGTTGGAGCGAAACCTTTTTTGCAGAAAGCAAACTAAGCCACCTCCCTGAGAAGATTGAATGAAATCATAACAAATGCTATAGAAGGAGTTTTCATTTGAAGATATGTATATTTTGAGCAGCCATTTCTTTCATCTGAGTGGAACGGTTTCGATATTTCTGCAAACGGACACCTAAGCAAAATTCCTTTGAAATTTCAATTAATCTATAGTATTTGAGGATGAAATATTTCTCTATATCTTGCTCTGGCGGCTATCTTGTTCATCCAATTGTTTTAGCTAGTTTGCTAGAGGGCCATCCAAGCAACCGTCCTGTGAAGTGTGAATGAAATTGGACCAATGGTGACGGGCATCTGTATTCCCAGATCTGGCGGCCGTCCTGTTCATCACAGCAAATGCGTGTTAGGTAGAGTCTAATGAGTGTCTTTGGTAGAGTCACCTAAGCAACATTCCTGTGAAGTTTGAGTGAAATTGGACTACATGTGTAGAAGAAGTTATCATTTAAATAGAAGGTCACCTTTGCATCATTCATATGATGCTTGATTAACCCTGATCGTGCTGTTCACTACAAAACCTATCTTTGCAAACAGTGTAGATCCAGATCAGATGACTGATCAGGATCTGCACTGTTTGGCATTCAGTTTATGAATTTGTAGCAATAAATTACATCAAGTTATTTTATTGGTTGATACACAAAACTGGGTGTGACTTAAATGAATTTTCAGCAAGATAAGGGTTCAAATTGGTCCAAGGGTATAGGAGAAATTGTAATTTTTTAGATTTGTTTTCATTCTTTAGTTACGGTGTTTTTGTTTTGTTTGATTTGAGGTTAAACGTCCCCGTCATCACTGTAAAGGTCATTTTTGAGACGTTGCTTCCAATTTTATGGGACTTTTACCCAACATTGAGATGAAATGACATCTCAATCCCTGTCGCCCAATGAAACCAATATGGTTTATAAGCATGGACGATCCGACTCGCACCGCTTCGACTGGGCAGGCTTTGTTCATCTAAGCAGTTTACCAGTACTCTTGTGTGGTCGGTTTCAGCTCTGCGTGAAAGCACCATGCAGCGCATCTATTTCTTCAAGCCCCGATGAGCGGGGGGCCAATTTAGTTATGGTGCCATCTGGTTTATTTGAGCGGAAAGATTTTCGCTATTTTGGTACAAAGCTACCTAGGCAACATTCCGGTGAAGTTAAAATTCAACAGTCTTAAAGTTTTAGGAGGTGTTAGCATTTCAAGCAAATTGTTGGTGTTTTTCTATTAGTTCTGGTGGCCAATTTGCTCATCGGAACAAAACCGTTTTAGCTAGCTGTTTTAGAGGGCCAGTTAAGCAACATCCCTATCATACTTGAATTAATTTGACCCAAGCCTAAAGGAGAAAATGTCATTTTAAGATTTTTTTCTCATTTTAGCTCTGGTGGCAATCTTTTTCATCGGATCAGAAAGAGTTTAGCTTTTTAGGTATGGAGACATATGGGCAACATTTCTGTGAAGTTTGAATTTAATTTGCCCAAGGGTTTAGGAGGTGTTATAATTTAAAGCAAATTGTTGACGTCTTTCTTTTTGCTCTCGTGTCCATTGTGTTCATCGGAGCGAAACTGTTTCAGTTATTTTGGTACAGAATCACCTAAAACACGTTACAGTGAAGTTCTGACAGAAATTTGCCCTATGGCATACGAGGAGTTGTAGCTTGTAGATGATTCAATTTTTAGCTTTGACGGCCATTAGGTTCGTTGAAGCGGAGTTAGATTTTTTTATTTTTGGCTCTATTAGCCATCATTATCATCGGATCAGAACGTTGTTAGCGTTTAGGAAGGCAGTTACCTAGGCAACATACCTGTGAAATTTGAAAACAACTGGCACCAGGATTTAGGAGGCGTTCGCATTTTAAGCAAATTGTTGACGTTTTTCTACTTTCTCTGTTTTTAGCTCTGGCGGCTATTTTGCTAATCAGCACGAAGTTTATAGGGGCTGTTGTCGTATAAAGGGTTTTCTATTTATAGTTCTGGCAGCTGTCTTGTTAATCGGAGCAGAACATTTTTAGTTTGGTAACATTCCTTTTTTCAAATCTGTTTGCATCTCAAGCAAATGCCACAAGTGAGCAAACCAAGTTGAAGCACTGTATTTAAAAATAAAGATAATAAAAAATAGGTTCTTAATGCTGTCAGCCTTGAATTAAACAGTGAGGACAATGAGCAGGAATCGATAAATTAACCGACAGCTCCCATCAGGGACACCAAAGGGAAAGAACCACAAACATGAAATAACTAGATCCTAATGGAAATACCAATAGGGGTAAGCCAAAAGGACAGTGACTTTCCCACAAATTTGCCAATTGGCTATCAAAAACAAAACGATATGAGCGATACACACACTCAAAGACAAACAATTACAAAAACAATCTGCGACAGAAGAATCTGTTTACGGAAGTAAGGGCGAGGATTGTGGCCACGTAAAATCGATTTAAGCCCCCCAGTGGAAATCTTTCCACTGACCGTTCCAAGGCGGTTCTTCTGTGGCGGTTTATTTATGTTGTTGTTTGTTATTTACTATGTGTATCACTTGTGTCTTTTTATTTTTGATGGCCATATGGCCATTTTGTGGGAAAGTAACTGTCCTTATGGCCTTCCTTTGTTTAGGTTTCCATTATGGTCTGGTCGCTTAATGTTTGTGTTTCTTTCCCTTTGGTGTCTTTGATAGGTGGAGTAAGTTAATTGTATCGATTCCTGATCTTTGTTTTACTTCTACTTTGGTATATAAAAATCCTAATGAAGTTTTGAATAAATTGAAATAAAGATGTTTTCGTGCTTCAAAGTAGAAGTGAAGACAATGATCAGAAATCGATACAATTAACCCACAGCTCCTATCAGGAACACCAAAGGGAAGGAAGCACAAACATGAAACAACTAGACCCTAATGGAAACATCACTAGCAGAGAGCCAAAAAGACAGTTACTTTCCCACAAAATGGCCAATTGGCTATCCAAAACAAAATATTATAAGCGATACACACAGTCAAAGACAAACCATAACAAATATAAACCGTAACATAAGAAGCGCCTTGGAACAGTCAGGGAAACGAATTCCACTTGGGGGGGGGGGGGGGGGGTTGCTTTAATCGATTTTTCGTGGCCACAATCCTCGCCCTTATTTCCGACGCGGTTTAAACAAAAATGTGTTCAGTCCGCATGAAGGCCCCTGCAGACAAGGCCGCTAACAACGTCGTCGTTGTGTGACGGCTCCGCTATGTTAACACGCTTAAGCAGGAGCTTGGTGGTACTAAGGCCTATGAACTTCAGCCTTTGGCTGAAGAGAGAGCTATAGTAGATAAACATGTTTGTCTTTCAGCCACCAAGTTTGCTGTGTGTGTTAACGAAGGCCAAGACAAGCTTCCTACGCTATACTGGTTACCAAAACTTCATAAAAAACCTTACAAAGCACGGTTTATTGCAAATTCTAGTTCTTGCACTACCACTGAACTTTCTAAATTATTAACTTCCTGTCTTACTGCTATTAAAACGCATGTAATTAAATATTGTGATAAAGTCTTTGAAAGATCAGGAAGAAATCTGTTTTGGTCTATAAAAAATTCGAATGAGGTTTTAAATAAATTGAAATCTAGACAGTTTCGTGCTTCTAGTTTGTCTACCTACGATTTTTCCACTCTTTACACTACACTTCCTCATAATCTTATAAAAGAAAAGCTTAATGATTTAATTGAATGGGCTTTTCACAGAGAAGATTCTCTCTATCTTGCATGTAATGTCAGAAATGCATTTTTCACTTCTAAAGAGCATAAGAATTATACACTTTGGTCATGTCAGAAAGTGTGTGATGCCCTCACCTTTCTACTTGACAATATTTATATTAGATTCGGTACTAAGTTATTTAGACAAATTGTGGGTATTCCAATGGGTACTAATTGCGCACCTCTTGTGGCTGATCTGTTCTTGTATTGTTATGAAAGAGACTTCCTATTCGAAATTCGCAAAATTGCAGTATGTTTACTCTGGCTTTCTTTGCCGGATCATTAAAGGGTCACTGATGAGGCTTTATTAGCCGAAACTACGTAGTATGACCCATCTTCTTTCTGATGAATGTTTTCATTGCTCTTAAAGGAACTCATTTTTGATTTTTATTTGCCTTCACTGCAGCTGGTGTTGTGCCGTGTGGCGGCCGTAAAACGTCTCCCCGTACATCATCCATAGTGTAGTTTATATTTTACTTTTGTTCCTTTGAGATCAGCGTGAATATTCTGAGAAATCGGAAATAAATTATTGGTTTAGACTCATATTCTAGACAGGTATTTAATTATTTGGACCCCATTTTGATTTATATGAGTCTTTGAATCGACTGCCTATTCGAAATTCGCAAAATTGCAGTATGTTTACTCTGGCTTTCTTTGCCGGATCATTAAAGGGTCACTGATGAGGCTTTATTAGCCGAAACTACGTAGTATGACCCATCTTCTTTCTGATGAATGTTTTCATTGCTCTTAAAGGAACTCATTTTTGATTTTTATTTGCCTTCACTGCAGCTGGTGTTGTGCCGTGTGGCGGCCGTAAAACGTCTCCCCGTACATCATCCATAGTGTAGTTTATATTTTACTTTTGTTCCTTTGAGATCAGCGTGAATATTCTGAGAAATCGGAAATAAATTATTGGTTTAGACTCATATTCTAGACAGGTATTTAATTATTTGGACCCCATTTTGATTTATATGAGTCTTTGAATCGACTGCCTATTCGAAATTCGCAAAATTGCAGTATGTTTACTCTGGCTTTCTTTGCCGGATCATTAAAGGGTCACTGATGAGGCTTTATTAGCCGAAACTACGTAGTATGACCCATCTTCTTTCTGATGAATGTTTTCATTGCTCTTAAAGGAACTCATTTTTGATTTTTATTTGCCTTCACTGCAGCTGGTGTTGTGCCGTGTGGCGGCCGTAAAACGTCTCCCCGTACATCATCCATAGTGTAGTTTATATTTTACTTTTGTTCCTTTGAGATCAGCGTGAATATTCTGAGAAATCGGAAATAAATTATTGGTTTAGACTCATATTCTAGACAGGTATTTAATTATTTGGACCCCATTTTGATTTATATGAGTCTTTGAATCGACTGCCTATTCGAAATTCGCAAAATTGCAGTATGTTTACTCTGGCTTTCTTTGCCGGATCATTAAAGGGTCACTGATGAGGCTTTATTAGCCGAAACTACGTAGTATGACCCATCTTCTTTCTGATGAATGTTTTCATTGCTCTTAAAGGAACTCATTTTTGATTTTTATTTGCCTTCACTGCAGCTGGTGTTGTGCCGTGTGGCGGCCGTAAAACGTCTCCCCGTACATCATCCATAGTGTAGTTTATATTTTACTTTTGTTCCTTTGAGATCAGCGTGAATATTCTGAGAAATCGGAAATAAATTATTGGTTTAGACTCATATTCTAGACAGGTATTTAATTATTTGGACCCCATTTTGATTTATATGAGTCTTTGAATCGACTGCCTATTCGAAATTCGCAAAATTGCAGTATGTTTACTCTGGCTTTCTTTGCCGGATCATTAAAGGGTCACTGATGAGGCTTTATTAGCCGAAACTACGTAGTATGACCCATCTTCTTTCTGATGAATGTTTTCATTGCTCTTAAAGGAACTCATTTTTGATTTTTATTTGCCTTCACTGCAGCTGGTGTTGTGCCGTGTGGCGGCCGTAAAACGTCTCCCCGTACATCATCCATAGTGTAGTTTATATTTTACTTTTGTTCCTTTGAGATCAGCGTGAATATTCTGAGAAATCGGAAATAAATTATTGGTTTAGACTCATATTCTAGACAGGTATTTAATTATTTGGACCCCATTTTGATTTATATGAGTCTTTGAATCGACTGCCTATTCGAAATTCGCAAAATTGCAGTATGTTTACTCTGGCTTTCTTTGCCGGATCATTAAAGGGTCACTGATGAGGCTTTATTAGCCGAAACTACGTAGTATGACCCATCTTCTTTCTGATGAATGTTTTCATTGCTCTTAAAGGAACTCATTTTTGATTTTTATTTGCCTTCACTGCAGCTGGTGTTGTGCCGTGTGGCGGCCGTAAAACGTCTCCCCGTACATCATCCATAGTGTAGTTTATATTTTACTTTTGTTCCTTTGAGATCAGCGTGAATATTCTGAGAAATCGGAAATAAATTATTGGTTTAGACTCATATTCTAGACAGGTATTTAATTATTTGGACCCCATTTTGATTTATATGAGTCTTTGAATCGACTGCCTATTCGAAATTCGCAAAATTGCAGTATGTTTACTCTGGCTTTCTTTGCCGGATCATTAAAGGGTCACTGATGAGGCTTTATTAGCCGAAACTACGTAGTATGACCCATCTTCTTTCTGATGAATGTTTTCATTGCTCTTAAAGGAACTCATTTTTGATTTTTATTCATTTTGTCGCTTTCCATTGATAACCAATCTGAAATTATTGAAGCTTTTAGCTCTACTTCTAGATATTTAGATGATTTATTAAATATTGATAATACCTATTTTGATGGTTTGATCAGTCAGATTTACCCCCTAGAACTTCAGTTAAATAAAGCAAATTCTTCTGATACCGAGGCCCCGTTTTTGGATTTACATCTATCTATTGTAGATGGATTTGTTTCGTGCAAAATTTATGATAAACGCGATGACTTTGGTTTTGAGATTGTAAATTTTCCTTTTTTGGATGGTGATGTTCCTCGTGCGCCATCCTATGGCGTTTATATTTCGCAATTAATTCGATTTGCTAGAGTGTGTAGTCATGTAACTGACTTCAACACTCGTAATAAATTATTAACGGCTAAACTCCTTAATCAGGGTTATCGGTACCATAAACTACGCAAAGCCTTTTCAAAATTTTATAGACGCCATTCTGATTTAATTTCAAAATTCAATATTGGACTTAAATCTCTTCTGCAACAAGGTCTATCGGAACCCGAATTTTATGGTGACTTAGTATACAAATTCAGAAAAATATATAACCGCAATGATTTCAGCACCCAATTTCGTAAAATCATTCTTCGATATAAAAAGATTGGGTACAACATGGATATTATACGACAGACTGCATGCATGGTAGTTAACCCAATCACGGTTGGCAACTTTGCTTCCCTCTTTAATTGCACGCCGGTGGGTCAGGCCTCAGATTCTATGACGGCTCCAACGTAAAGGCTTATTGAAAATTAAAGAGATAATGTCGGTTGGTGCCTGATGCTCTGTCTCTGGTCGGGCTCATCGGAGTCTAACTGTTGGTTTTCTTTTGCTCCAGCATTCCAGTGGTTTCTTGCTGTCGAGTCCTCACCGTTGTCTCACCTCTGTGGTTCTTTGATTTCTGTGTTCACGGAGATGTTGCACTGATGAGTTAGGAGGCCTTCATGCGGACTGAACAGATTATTTGTCTAAATCGCGACGGAAGTAAGGGCGAGGATTGTGGCCACGTAAAATCGATTTAAGCCCCCCAGTGGAAATCTTCCACTGACCGTTCCAAGGCGGCTCTTCCGTGGCGATTTATTTATGTTGTTGTTTGTTACTTACTGTGTGTATCACTTGTGTCTTTTAATTTTGGATGGCCATATGGCCATTTTGTGGGAAAGTAACTGTCCATATGGCCTTCCTTTGTTTAGGTTTCCATTATGGTCTGGTCGCTTAATGTTTGTATTTCTTTCCCTTTGGTGTCTTTTATGGATGGAGTAAGTTAATTGCATCAATTCCTGATCTTTGTTTTACTTCTACTCCTAACCCATCAGTTCAATATCTCCGTGAACACAAAAACCAAACAACCACAGAGATGAAACAACTGTGAGGACTCGACAACAAGTAACCACTGAAATGCTGGAGCAAAAGAAGACCAACAGTTAGACTCCGACAAGTCAGTTTACTTATTGGATAATGTCTAGATTTATATTTATTCTGGATTTCAATTTATTCAAGTCTGTCTGCTTAGGATATTCCACTCTTTACACTACACTTCCTCAAAATCTCATGTCTTGTTTCGTTATGAAAGGGACTTCATTATGTCCCTTTCCGTTGAAAACCAATTTGAAATCATTGAAAAATAGAAGTGGAGGCAATGATCAGGAATCGACACAACAAACCCACAGCTCCCATCAGACACACCAAAGGGAAAAAACACAAACATGAAACAACAGACCCCAATGGAAACATCAATAGCGGAAAGCCAAAAGGACAGTTACTTGTCCATAAAATGGCCGATAGGCTGTCTAAAGCAAAATAATATAAGCGACACAAAAACCCAAGGACAAACCATAACAAAAGTAAACCGCGACAGAAGAACCGCCTTGGAACGTTCAGCGGAAACGAATTCCACTGGGTACGTGGCCACAGTCATCGCCTTTGCTTCCGTCGCGATTTAGACAAACAATTTGTTAAGTCCGCATGAAGGCCTCCTAACTCATCAGTGCAACATCTCCGTGAACAAAAAAATAAGAAAATAAAAAAACAACCACAGAGATGAAACAACGATGAGGACTCGACAGCAAGAAACCACTGAAATGCTGGAGCAAAAGAAAACCAACAGTTAGACTCCGATGGGCCCGACCAGAGACAGAGCATCAGGTACCAACCAACATAAGCCTTTACGCTGGAATCGTCATAGAGTCTGAGGCCTGACCCACCGGCGTGCAATTAGAGAGGGAAGAAAAGTTGTCAACCATGATTGGGTTAACTACCAGGCATCAGTCTGTCGTATAACATTTATGTTGTACCCAATCTTTTTATATCGAAAAATGATTTTACGAAAATGGGTGCGGAAGTCATTGCGGTTATAAATTTTTCTGAATTTATATAGTAAGTTACGATAAAATTCGGGTTCCGATAGACCTTGTTGCGAAGAGATTTAAGTCCAATATTGAGTTGTGGAATTAAATCAGAAAGACGTCTATAGAATTTTAAAAAGACTTTGCGTTGTTTATGGTACCGATTACCTTGATTAAGAAGTTTAGCCGTTAACAATTTATTACGAGTTTTGAAGACAGTTACATGACTTCACACTCTGGGAAATCGAATTAACTGCGAAATAAAAACGCCATAGGATGACGCACGAGGAACATCCCCATCCAAAAAAGGAAAATTTACAATCTCAAAACAAAATCATCGCGTTTATCATAAATTTTGCAAGAAACAAACCCATCTACAAAAGACAGATGTAAATCCAAAGACGCGGTATCGGTATCAGAAGAATTTGCTTTATTTAACTGAAGTTTGACTGATCAAACCATCGAAATAGGTATTATCAAAATTTAATAAATCATCCACATATCTAGATGTGGAGCTAAAAGTTTCAATGATTTTAGACTGGTTTTCAGCAGAAAGGGACATCATGAAGTCTCTCGTATAACAAACCAAAAAACTGATCAGCCAGAAGTGGTGCGTAAATTGGTACCCATCGGAATATCCACAATTTGTCTAAATAACTCAGCACAACATCCCATGCAAATACTGTCAAGCAGAAAGGCGAGAGCCCCACACACCCTCCGATACGACCACAAAGCACAACCCCACGCCCTACAGAAGCGATAAAAGCACCTCTCACACCACATGCGAGACAGAGGCAGTCCTCCACCCGAAATGCCCACCCAGTCAAACCATCATGCTCCTCCCCCACAAGATCATGAGGAAGTGCAGCCCAAAGGGTGGAAAAACCACAAGCAGACAGACATTAAGCACGAAAACGCCTGGATCTCAATTTACTTAAAACTCCATTAGAACTTTTTATAGACGAAAACAGATTTCTACCAGATCTTTCCAAGACACTGTCGCCATATTCCACCACATTGCCCTTGATGGCAGCAAAACATGAAGCCAACAACCCGGAGAGCCCAGACAAACCACAGCGAAAACAAACCGCGACAGAAGAACCGCCTTCATTTGGATTGAACAAAGAATTTGTCCAAATCACGACGGAAGGTAGGGGAAGGATTGCAGACGCGTAATCTCGATTTAAGCCAACACCCCCATCCCCCACACCGCCAGTGGAATTCTTTTTCACTGACCCTTGCAAGGCGGTGTTTCTTTCGCGGTTAATGTTTGTTATGGTTTGTCTCTGAGTGTTTGTATCGCTTATATCTTTTCTGTTTTGGATAGCCAATTTGGGCATTTTGTGGGAAGTAACTGTCCGTTTGGTTTTCCGCTATTGATGAGTCGATTAGAGTCTAGTTTTCGTGTTTCTTTCCCTTTGTGTCTCTGATTGGAGGTGTGGGTTATTTGTATCGATTCCTGAGCATTACCTTCACATCAATTTTCTATAGTGCATAAAACATTGATTCCCAACACAAAAGTAATGGATAAAGAATGCACGGTTAGGGAAGTAAACCCTTTGAAAACAATATATATATGTATATATATATAGAAAATCAAAAAGTCCGATATTGCCACAATATATTTTTTACCAAGCTTCTACTGCAGTTTCACTGTTTTGACAGATTTTCAAGAAGACATAAATATTTACATGGCAACAATATATATATATTCTCCTATATGGGTTCAATGTTTATTTGATATATATATATATTCTCCTATATGGGTTCAATGTTTATTTGAATTACTATTCAAAAGCTTTTGGTTAAAGGTAAAAGTAGATCCGTTTTCGGAGGTGTTTTGTGTACTAGTATGCAGCCGGGAAGTTACTTTTTTCTTATATGTAAGTTCTAGCCAACCGTATGCCAGGTCATATTAATGTGTGTTTGATTCATTTAATGCAGGTGTCCAGGTGGATGCACATGCTACGGGCTTACGGTGGATTGTACTGACCAGAATACTTGTGACTTTCATACAAACAAAGCGACTACCGACAATCATACGGTTATCTTGTCCGCTTCAACAAGAGTACTCGATATCAGCAAAAACCCCAACATCTTTCGTAGACTTGATATGCAACAACATGATTTGTGGCACCTGCTTTCTTTAAACATTTCGTATTGTGACATTGATGCGTTCAAATATTATTTCTTCAATCCAATGAAAAAATTGAAAATACTTGACATAAGCTTTAACAAAATCAAGAGACTGACTTATAAACTCTTTGAGTTTCAGACAGAATTAGAAAGCTTGATTTTAATCGGTAATATCGATCTTTTGATCCTTGAAGCAGAAGCATTCTACGGTTTGGCATCTTTAAAACATCTTACGCTCGAACAACTTCACATCGAACGAATCGAGAAAAACGCTTTCTCAACATTAAATTTGAAAGCGCTTAAAATTTTTAAAAGCACCATTGATTACGTAGACGACTACTTTCTTGAAAATATGAATGTTGAGTCTGTTCTTGTAAACAGCAGTAAATTGAAAACTTTCACCAGAAAAATGTTTCATGGTATTAGTAGCGTTGAGCAACTGGTTACTGATGAATATAAGTTTTGCTGTGTGCGACCTTCCTATCTTTCTGAAGACAATTGTTTCCCGCATAAAAATGAATTTTCTTCTTGTGATGATTTGATAGACAACGAAGTCCTCAGAATTCTAGTATGGATAATAAGTGTATTCATTCTATTAACTAACTGTATTTCAATCAGAAATCGCATTTCAGACAGAAAACAGCATCAAAAAAATTGTTTTTCTGTTTTTGTGACAAATCTGGCTGTATCAGATCTCTTAATGGGCATTTATTTGATAATTATTGCAGTTGCGGACACAGTACTCCGGGGAATGTATATTTTTGAAGACGAGTCTTGGCGCACAAGTATATGGTGTAAATTAGCTGGTATTCTTTCTGTTGTTTCTTGTGAAAACTCGGTATTGTTCGTTTGTTTAATTACATTCGACCGATTTCTTGTTATCAAATACCCATTTGGCCAAAGACGTATTACTTTGAACATGGGGCGATTTCTCTCAGCTATGATTTGGTTACTGGCTTTGATTGCTGCCCTAATTCCATTCGCCTTCTTTGAGGGCGAAGTCTACTCATTCTCAGTGGTTTGTATTGCACTGCCAATTACTCGTGCACGCTTTTCAGGATGGGGTTATTCTTTTGGTATTTTCGTGGTTTTTAACATGACAGTATGTTGGATTGTTGCCTATGGTCAGTGGTCGATGTACAAAGAATTAAAAGCATCTGCCAAATCATTAGCCGGGAGTAGATCAAAAACGGAAAAGGAGACCCGGATTGCATGGAATCTTCTATTGGTCGCAGCGACAGACTTCCTGTGTCTTTTTCCGGTGTGTTTGCTAGGTATGTATATTCTATAATATAGATCTGTATTTTTTAAACATGTTTGGAGACAAAATGTGCAGTGCAAATGTTGGTAAGAAGAAGTCATGTAGGCCCTCTTAAGTCAACAATACATTAGAAAGTGAAAGGAAGGGATATAAGTCCTTAAAATAATGTACACACCAACACGACACATCCAATTACGTAGTATTACACAAAACTAGAAAGGAACACCCACTCTAGGCGGTCACTCATATTGGCATGTTCCAATAAGACAGTAAATATGAACTTGTACAAATGTGTTGCAATTCTGTGCCAGAGCTCTACTCGATTTCCTCTTATTGTGTGAACGCTCATACTTATTATGGGCCGTTTTTGTGCTTACCTGAGCAAGAAGTGCTCAAGCAGAGCTATTGTGATCGCCCTGTATCGGGCGTCTTTTGTGCGTCTCTGGTTTGTTCACAATTTACTTAAATGACATCTCCTCCTAAACCGGTGAATGGATTTTGAAATAATTTCTCAGGAATGTACGGTGGGTGACCATCGACCAAAACAGCAAAACTGGTTCCATAGCGGTTCGATTTCAAAATAATTATAAATAAATATTTCTTAGATGACCCGCTACCAAAATTGTTAAAATGGTTCCGCTTCGTTAAACAAAATGGCCGCTAGTGATAACAATAGCAAATCCTTAATACGACATCTTCTAGCCCACTGGCTCGTTTTAAAAAATAATTTCACAGAAATTTTTCATCGGTGACCCTCTACCAGAAGCGCTAAACTGGTTCTGCTTCGTTAAACAAAATGGCCAGCAGAGCTCAAAATAGAAAATCCTTTAAACGACATCTCCTAGCCCACTGAAAATGTTTCATAGAAATGGTCCTTGGGTGACCCTCTACCAAAATTGCTAAAATTGTTCCAATTCGCGGGACAAAATGGCCGCTAGAGCTTAAAATTAAAAATACTTTAAACGACATCTGCTCCTAACCCACGTGTCCAATTTCAAAATACTTTGACATAATTGTTTATTAGATGACCCTCTACCAAAATTCTTAAAATGGTTCTGCTCCGTTAATACAAAGTGGCCGCTAGAGGTAAAAATCGAAAAAAAAAACTTTAATCGACATCTCCTCCTTGCCCACTGATACAAAATAATTCCACAGAAATGTTCCTTGGCCGACCGTTTCCAAAACTGTTAAAAATGTTCTGCTCCGTTAAACAAAATGGCAACGAGAGCTAAACTAGATAATCCTTTAAACGACATCTCCTAGCCCGATGGCCCGATTTCAAAATAAGTTCACAGAATTGTTCCTTGGTTAACCCGCTACCAACATTGCTAAAAATGACCGCCAGAGCTCAAATTAGTAAAATTGCTTTAAACTTCTCCTAGCCCACTAGCCCATTTCTGAATAATTTCACAGAAACGTTCCTTTGGGGACCCTCTTCCAAAACGTTCAGTGAAAGGCTTTAGTTGGTAAATATATCGGTCGAAGTTGATTCTTGGCTCTTGATAGTCTTTTCTTATTGCCGGCATGCATCAATACTCGCGGCGTAAATAAACACAAAACAGTTTCGCAACAATATTTGCAGATAATCCCTCATTTCAGATTAACCTGATGAAAAGATTTCTCGTAAGTGATTTGATAAGGATGCAAATACTAGTGAACACTGTTATGTTTCGTGTGTACACAAAATATTATTATTACTAATAGTCTTTTTTAAATTGGAAGGTCTTGTGGCGTTGACTGATACGGAAATTACAGTCGGGGTATATCCATGGATAGCCATCGTTGTTTTTCCTATCAACTCTGCTGTGAACCCTATTTTGTACACACTGTCTGCCAGAGAGCAGCAAAAGGTATGCTTTATTTTATTTAACTGCTATATTGCAGTGGATTTGATACTTGCCATATTTATTATACAGCCCTTGCCCTCAGAAAAAAGGCCAGCCATAAGTAAACCTTTTTTTAACTCACCAGAGCCGAAGGCTCCGGGGGAGCTTATAGGATAGGCAGTTGCCCGTCGTCGTCTGCGTCGTCTGCATCAACACTTTTTAACATCTTCTCCTATGAAGCCTCTGGGCCGATTGGGCCCAAATTTTATATGTAGCATCCTTGGGCTGGGGGATTGAAAGTTTGTGTTTTTTTTTATGACTCATAGAAGCCCCCGCCCATAGGGGCTTGAAGAAATATATGGGCTGCATGATGCTTCAACGCAGAGCTGAATCCGGCCCGCACACTAGTACTGGTAAACCGCTTAGAGGATCTAAGCCTGTCCAGGAACCGCGGTGCGAGGCGGACCGTCCATGCTAATAAACCCTATTGGTTTCATTGGGCGACAGGGCTTGAGATGTCATTTCATCTCAAGGTCGGGTAAAAGTCCCACAAAATTGGAAGCAACGTCTCCAAAATGACCTTTACAGTGTTGACGGGGACGTTAAACCTCAAATCAAACAATTTATGACTCATAGTGACCTTGACCTTCAGCCCCAGCCCTGAAAGTCGAACCCGCTCAAGATATCATCATACCCAACATTTGTGTGAAGTTATATTAAAATCCATCCATAAATGTATGCACTAGAGCGATCACAAAGTTGTTTTTCGAAAAAAAGCCACAGGGACCTTGACCTTCAGCCCCAGACCCTGAAAGTCGAACTTGCTAGAGTTATTATCATACCCAACATTTGTGTGAAGTAATATTAAAATCCATCAATAAATTAAGGCGCAAGAGCGATACAATGTTTTTCTAAAAATAGCCACCATGACCTTGACCCCGTGACCATGAAAATAGTGACCTTGACCTTAAGCCCTGGGCCCTGAAAGTCAAAGTCACTCGAGATATCATTTTACCCAACATTTGAGTGAAGTTATATTAAAATCCATCAGTGACCTTGACCTTGAGCCCCAGACCCGCTATGTTTTTAAAAAGAGAAAAAAAAAAGAAAAGAAAAAGAAACGACAAAAGAAAAAAACAAAAAAAAAAAAACATGCCTACCCCGGGATTTGAACTCAAGCAGCTTGCAGGGAAATAATGGAGGTAATAAAAAAGGAAAATATTAACTTCTCAAAATGTCCAATTTAAGCCAAAAAACCTGAAAAATGAAGTACAATGATAATGTTAAATTTTGTTTTTTACCAATTGTTAATTATATATTCAAAATAAACTTGTAAAACATCACATATAAGAGCTTGCAGGTAAACTTTAACCAAACGCGGACGCCGACGCTGACGCCGACGCCGGACGCCCGGGGTATGGCAATAGCTCCCCATACTTTCGTAAGACGAGCTAAAAAGCGACAGAAGAACCGTCTTGGAACGGCCAGTGAAACAAATTCCACTTGGGGGCTTAAATCGATTTAGTCAAACAAGGACTTCGGAAACTATGGGGGGTTTTATGCCTCAATTTTGAAAGCTTCTGCAAGCGTCTGTAGTGTGTATATATGGAATTGACCTAATGTATACTAAAAACTGACGTATGTCGAACATCATGGCATTTACCAAATGTAGAAGGATGGCACACTAGTAGAAAAATTCCACATTGAAGTGGGCGGGGGTGATAATTTTTGAAAAAAATAAAAGGTAAAAAAATGACAATTCCATGTTTCATTTTCAAGTTGATATCAAGTTAGGGCTATTACAACTCAAAATTTTAACATATAGTGCTATGCACACATAAAACGCAGGTGCACTACTTCAATGCATTTTACACCAGGAGGTACAGTGCTCATCACAAATGGACACACCTGTACATAAATAATAATATTAGATATACACCTGTTATTTATAGAAGACAGGTAGCCTGCTCATTCAGGTATAACATACCTGTATTCTGTATGTACACTATATATGCTCAGCCAGGCATAAATATGTCCTTAGTTTAAAAATAAACCCTACTATATAATGATACAGTATAGTTCCAAATCCTGTGAAGTTTTTCAATGATAGCGCTAAGCATGCATGTTGGTTTTTAGGATTTTTCACAGCCTTCCCCCCCCCCCCCTTGCCCAAACACGACAGTTGGTCAGAGGATGTATAAGTTAAAAATACAAATGTATGCCAAATTGTTTTATTGGGCAAGGGGGGGGGGAACATATACTTATTTAAAAGTTTCTGTTTCCTATGCAACTTTATAGAAACTTGACTCAATTAAGCCAAAAATCAACAAAATTAATATTTGAGCTGTAGACCAAAATGCATATCATAATAGAACAAAGTGTTACCTTTAAGTTGCCTCTGTGATGAGTTCGTTTGGTTAAATTTGAGAATTTTATAATTTCCGGGGCAAATGTCTTAACAAAGTTTCCGAAGTCCTTTGTTTAGTCCGTATGAAGGCCTCCTAACTCATCATTGCAACATATCCGAGAACACAAAAATCAAACCACCATAGAGATGAAACAACGGTGAGGATTCGACAGCAACAAACCACTGAAATGCTGGAGCAAACGAAAACTAACAGTTAAGACACCAATTGGCCCGACCAGAGTCAGAGCATCAGGCACCAACCATCGTTACATAAAATTAAATTCTCTCTAATTCTCAGTAAGCCTTTACGCTGGAGCCGTCATAGAATCTGAGGCCTGATCCGTCGGCGTGCAAGTAAAGAGGGAAGCAAAGTTATCAACCGTGTTTGGGTTTACTACCATGCATACAGTCTGTCGTATAATATGTATGACCATTGGTTTTTCTTCACCAGTGCTGCTGCATCAATTGCTGATTTCAAAATAAATTGGCAGAAATGATTGTGGGGTTGAACTCTACTAAGCGATTATGGCCTGTTTAAAAATGATTAATTTTAGCGCTAGTGCGCGTGGTAGCCCTTGTGCCTTTTGATTATGCTTAGAGGAGACACGTTTACGTCAGTAGCATAGTTGTTATCTATAACGTCGTACGGTGATGATTCAGACTTGTTTGACGCTTATGGAAGATATTTTGAATGCTTTTAAGTTACGGAGCGGGCTCGATGTGATATTTAGGATCGGCTTTAGGTGCCGATTCGCTAGTTGTTTGATAAGTATCTTTACTTATTCATTTTTTCTGTATTTTAAGATTTGCAAGAAGTCTATTGAAGATATATTGAACGGTATTTACGTAACCGAGGGTGCACGATTTTACCAAAGTAGTTGCTACTTGCAAAGGGACAAAACCACAAACAATGACGAAGAATTATGCATGACGTCCGGTATTGAATAATATTTATTAAGTTTCGCAAATATATCTTGAACGTTGAGCCGACACGACTGTATATATATTTTATTATATATATATAATTAGAGCCTTAACGTGTTATATTGTAATCCGGAGGCATAGGCAGAGTTAGTAATATGTTGTGAATTTCATTTCAGAAGATGAATTCGAAACGAGAGCGGATACAGAACAAGGATATTTGGCTACGGGGTAAAATATAGTGTAGTGTAATTTTATGGCTGCTTGGTCAATTGTCAAACGTATTCCCAGAAGTGCTCTTTACGAACTGAAACACTGTTAGCCCATTGCATGCGGGATACCCCTAAAGGGGTACCATGGAAAACAGTGCAGGCCCAGATCAGGCGCCGAAGAACTCGGCGTCTGATCAGGGCTTGCACTATTTACTAAAAGAATTTTCCGTCAAAAATAGAACAAAAAATGTAAAAATAGGCCTGGCACCCCTTATATGCCAAATGGACTTGTCCAACATATAGCAGTTGAATTGTCCACAAGCATACAATGGGTTAAAGTACATTAGATCGTACACAACTCGAAGGGGCAATAGTCTTGACTTTTGTCTAACTATCAATCATATAATTGTCTTATAACCCAATCCACCATACATGCACTAAGATTTTTGTTTCTGTTTTGTTTTTTCGGCCTGTTCAAGATTATTTCACTTATTTCGAGCCGATCGTTAATCAAATGTGGGCGAAAACATGAATACCCAGAGAAAAACGACCTGACCTTCCATTGCAGAACATGGCGTCTCACACGTGACCCGGGCGATGCTCAAATCACAGCGGTGAGAGACCTTATGATTTAGAGCCAGCGCTCATACCCACTAGGCCACGGAGGACAGTGCTTTCTTCCAATAAGCAAATGAACTATGGACAATTTAATGGTGGCTTTCCTGTGTGATCTGAATCATGGACAAATACATTGTCAATTTTTTCACCGAAAAAAAACCCCCGAAAATTTTCAGATGAAAAATTATCATATTTTTCTTATTTCTGCTCAAAATATAGATCGAGGCGGTATAACGAGTACCCACAATCTATATTTTAGAGCAGAAATAAAAGAAATTAGGTTTACCCCTGCAAACCCCAGGTTTACTATATAAGAGTGGGGTTTAATGTGGTAAAAACTTTAAAGGTGTGTTCTCGTGATGCTGAGCGAGAAGTCACGTGTCGTTGCCAATATGTGGTTCTCCGTTTCTACTGCGTTGTGCGTCATTATGATCATAACCGGTAAACCAGCCTAGCATTTCACTAGGTAGAAGTATTGGCCGGCGATTTAGTTAACACAGGTCAAAACTAGTTAAATTTATCACATATGCAAAATAGAAGTGAAGGCAATGTTCAGGAATCGATACAAGTAACCCACAGCTCCGATCAGTGACACCAAAGGGAAAGAAACACAAGCATGAAATAACTAGACCTTAATGAAAACATCACATGCGGAAAGCCAAAAGGACAGTTACTTCCAACAAAATGGCCAATTAGCTAACCAAAACAAAAACATCCTTAATTATACCTCAGTTTATAATAGCTGGATAGAGAGAATGTGTCTTCTGGTGTGCCAAGCGAATAAGCTGGCGTATCCATTAAATGGAATGGTTATACCTGGTATTTGTTTCGACATTTTGCAAGCAGAGAAAACACTCAGAACTTTATGTGCGTTTTTCGGTCGATTGGTTTACTAATTGACCCAACGTTAAAGGACAGAATGGTTTGGGAAACTAAGATTTTGGTTATTAATAGAGGGACTTTATGTTCGCTTTTTTGGGTCGATTGGTGTACCAATCGACCCAAAGTTGAAGGACAGAACGGTATTAATGCTGTTGTCCACGAGACTACTTTTGGGAAACTAAGATTTTGGTTAATAATAGAAAGCAGTCGTGCACTTATTCCATCGATGTTAAATCAGTGTGTTATATGAAATTCAGTAATGCGCTATTTATACACCATACTAATTTTAGCGTCCTCCAGCATTACTGGAAATAAAAATCAAAAACGAGTTCGGTTGTGCACGAAATTCATGTTAATGCATTATCTGACAGGCAAAACCAGAAATCTCGAATTTTTGGTTTAAAATTCTGTCATAGTGACTACGAAACCAGTTTTTAGCTCACCTGGGCCGAAGGCTCCAGGGGAGCTTATAGTATAGTGGGTCCTCCGTCGTCCGTCGTCCGTCGTCCGTCCGTCGTCCGTTCACACTTTTGAGCAGCTATATCTCTGTATCCTGCAGGCTGATCTCAATCATTTCTCATCTGTAGCATGCCTCTGATGGGGCATTGATGACATAAACTTTTTTTCGAAATCGCTCTAAAACTTTGGTTCCTATGGTAACCACAAGGTCCCATAGACTTACTATGGGAAAATGCTTGTCATCACCGAAGCGCCTTCAGTTTTGATCGGATCTTTCTGAAACTTATATGTAAGGTGACTGGGGATGAAAACTCGGATGAGTTCGAAAACCGACCAAGTCGGCCAATTATCACAGAGTTACGTCCCTTTGATTGCTGAAAATACCAATTTTCGACCTTGTCATCACCGTAGCCCCTTCAGTTTTGATCGGATCTTTTTAAAAACTTATATGTAATGTGGCTGGGGATTAAACCTCGGATGAGTTCGAAAACCGGCCAAGTCCGCCGATTTATCATAGAGTTACGCCCCTTTGATTGCTGAAAATGCCGATTTTCGACCTTGTCATCACCGTAGCCCCTTCAGTTTTGATCAGATCTTTCTGAAACTTATATGTAAGGTGGTTTGGGATAAAATCTCGAATGAGTTCGAAAACTGACCAAGTCGGCCCATTTATCGTAGAGTAACGTCCCTTTGATTGCTGAAAATGCTGATTTTTGACCTTGTCATCACTGTAACCCTTTCAGTTTTGATCGAATCTTTCTGAAACTTATATGTAAAGTGGCTGAGGATAAAATCTCGGATGAGTTCCAAAACCAGCAAAGTTGGTCTATTTATCACAGAGTAACGTCCCTTTGATTGCTGAAAATGCCGATTTTTGACCTTGTCATCACCGTAGCCCTTTCAGTTTTGATCGGATCTTTCTGAAACTTATATGCAAGGTGGCTGGGGATAAAACCTCGGATGAGTTCGCATACCAGCAAAGGTGGCCTATTTATCACAGAGTAAGGTCCCTTTGATTGCTGAAAACGTTGATTTTTGACCTTGTCATCACTGTAGCCCCTTCAGTTTTGATCGGATCTTTCTGAAACTTATATGTAAGGTGGCTGGGGATAAAACCTCGTACGAGTTCGAAAACCGGCCAAGTTGCCCCATTTGCTATATAGTTATGTCCCTTTGATGGCTGAAAATGTCGATTTTTACCTTGTCATCACCGTAGCCCCTGCAGTTTTGATCTAATCTTTCTGAAATCTATATGTAAGGTGAATGGAGATAAAACCTAGGATGAGTTGGAATACCGGCCAAGTTGGCCCATTTATCATAGAGTTACGTCCCTTTGATTGCTGAAAATGCCGATTTTGACCTTGTCATCACGGTAGCCCCTTCAGTTTTGATCGGATCTTTCTGAAACTTATATGTAAGGTGGCTGGTGATAAAATCTTGGATGAGTTCGAAAACAGGCCAAGTCAGCCCATTTATCGTAGAGTTATGTCCCTTTGATGGCTGAAAATGTTGATTTTTGACCTTGTCATTACCGTAGCCCCTTTAGTTTTGATCAGATTTTTCTGAAACTTATATGTAAGGTGGCTGGGGATGAAACCTCGGATGAGTTCGAAAACTGGCCAGGTCGGCTCATTTATTTTAGAGTAACATCCCTTTGATTGCTAAAAATGCCAAATTTTGACCTTGTCATCACCGTAGCCCCTTCAGTTTTGATCGGATTTTTCTGAAACTTATATGTGTGGTGGCTGGGAATAAAATCTTGGATGAGTTTGAATACTGGCCAAGTCTGATCGGATCTTTCTGAAACTTACATGTAAGGTGACTGGGAATAAAACCTCAGGTGAGTTCGAATACCGGCCAATTCGGCACATTTATCATAGAGTGACGTGCCTTTGATTGCTGAAAATGCCTATTTTCGACATTGTCATCACTGCTGCCCCTTTAGTTTTGAACGGATCTTGATGAAACTTACAAACAAGGAAGTCAGGCAGAAAGCTTGGAGGAGTTTGAAAACTTGTTTTTGAACTTGTCATCACCATAGCCACTTCAGTTTAGATCGGATCTTCTTAGCAAGTCAGGAATAAAAGCTTGAATGAGTTTGAAAACCGGTGAGGTCAGCCTGTTTATCATAGAGTTACATTCTACTTGATTTTCAGAAAATGCTTACCCTGTCATCACCATGTCCTCCTATAAAGCCTTCAGTAAAGGTTGGCACTTCCTTAAACTTTGAATCTGTTAGCTCAGGTGAGCGATACAGGACCAAGCTAGCTTGGTCCTCTTGTTTACAATTTTGCGATGTCCTATCTGGACCTACGCTGTTTGTCAGTATCCCAATGTGGCGTTTTCGGGGTTTCCCATACACAATGATTTTATTTGTTTTTGTTAGCTCACCTGTCACGTATCCCCCAAGGTGAGCATTTCGGATCACTTTTTGACCGTCGTGCGTGCGTCCGTATGTGCGTGCGTGCGTCCGTGCGTAAACAATTTCTTCAAACAACATCTCCTCCAAAACCACTGATCGGATTTTGACCAAACTTCACAGGAATAATCCTTTGATGGTCCCCTTTCAAAGTCGTTCAAATGGTTCCGGTCCGTTGTACATCTAGGTCACAAGAGCTAAAAATAGAATTTATTTACTCAAAACTTAAAAAATCTTCTTATCTGAAACCGCACGGTCCAGGTCGTTGATATTTGGTATGAAGCTTCATTTAGTGGACCTCTACCAAGATTGTTCAAATTATAGCCCTGGGGCCAAAAATGCCCCTGCGCCGGGGCTCACCAGTTTTACATCAACTTATATAGGGAAAACCTTTAAAAATCTTCTTGTCTGAAACCTAAAGGCCCAGGTCTTTGATATTTGGTATGAAGCTTCATCTAGTAGACCTCTACCAAGATTATTCGAAATATAGTCCTGGGGCCAAAAATGCCCCCGAGCCGGGGCCGACTGGTTTCACATAGGCATGTATAGGGAAAACCTTTAAAAGTCTTCTTGTCGGAAACCAGAAGGCCTAGGTCTTTGATATTTGGCATGAAGCTTCATCTAATGGACCTCTACCAAGATTGTTCACAGTATAGGCCTGAGGCCAAAAATGCCTCCACGCCGGGGCCCACTGGTTTCACATAGGCGTATACAGGGATAACCTTTAGAAATCTTCTTGTCTGAAACCAGAATGCCCATGTCTTTGATATTTGGTATGAAGCTTCATCTAATGGACCTCTACCAAGATTGTTTAATTAATAGTCTTGGGGACAAAAATGTCCCCGCGCCGGGACCCACTAGTTTTACACAGGCTTAAATAGGGAAAAAAACCTTTAAAAATCTTCTTGTCTGAAACCAGAAGGCCCAGGTCTTTGATATATGGCCTGAAGCTCCATCTAGTGGACCTCTACTGAGATAGTTCAAATTATTCACATAGGCTTATATAGAACATACTTAACTTCACTACAGCTGGTGTGTGGGAATGTGTGGCGGCGGTAAAACGTCTCCTTGCCCTACATCATAGTGTAGATTATATTTTCTTGTCCTTTGGGATCATTGATTCCATAGTGGAATTTTGAAAATATCTGAGGGTCACTGATGAGGCCTAATTGGCCGAAACTAGCTAGTCTGGCCAAGAAAACATGTACACTCCATATTTTTTGGTTCTGTGGTGTATTCATTGCTTCCAAAGGATAACCCTTTTATAGAACATAATTATACATGGATAAACTTTAAAAATCTTCTTTGAACCGCATGGTCCAGGTCTTTTATATTTGGTATGAAGCTTCATCAAGTGAACCTCTACCAAGATTGTTGAAATTATAGCCCTGGGGCCAAAAATGCCCCCGCGCCGGGGCCCGCCCGTTTTACATAGACTTATATAGGACAAACCTTTAAAACTCTTGTCTGAAACCAAAAGACCCAGGTCTTTGATATCTGGTATGAAGCTTCATCTAGTGGACCTCTACCAAAATTGTTCAAAATATAGTTCTGGGGCCAAAAATGCCCCCGCGCCGGGGCCTACTTTTTCACATAGGCATATATTGGGAAAACCTTTAAAAATCTTTTTGTATGAAACCAGAAGGCCCAGGTCTTTGATATTTGGTATGAAGCTTCATCTAATGGACCTCTACCAAGATTGTTCAAATAATAGTCTTCGGGCCACAAATGTCCACGCGCCGGGACCTGATAGTTTTACATAGGCTTGACCATTACAAGGCGGTTCTTCTTTTGCGGTTTATTTTTGTTATGGTTTGTCTTTGGGTGTTTGTGTCGCTTATATTATTTTATTTTGGATAGCATATTGGCCATTTTGTGGGAAAGTGACTGTCCTTTTGGCTTTCTGCTATTGATGTTTCCATTAGGTATGTTGTTTCATGTTTGTGTTTCTTTCCCTTTGGTGTCTCTGATGGGAGCTGTGGGTTGATTGTATCGATTCCTGATCATTGCCTCCACTTGTATTTTTTATGTAGGAAAAACCTTTAAAACTCTTCTTATCTGAAACCAGAAGGCCCAGGTCTTTGTTATTTGGTATGAAGCTTCATCTACCAAGATTGTTCAAATTATAGCCTCGGGGCAAAAAAGTGCCCCCGCGCCGGGGCTCACCAGTTTTACATAGACTTATATAGGGAAAAATCTTTAAAACTCTTCTTGTCTGAAACCAAAAGACCCAGATCTTTGATATTAGGTATGACGCTTCATCTAGTAGACCGCTACCGCTGCCGCTGCCAAGTATTTTGTTCCGATTATAGCCATTGGGCTAAGAATGTACTAGAGACACTGATACTCAGGTGAGCGATTCAGGGCCCTCTGGGCGCTCCTGTTTTTCGATGCTTTCAAAATTATTCTCACTTTATTATAGATCGTTAAGCAATAGTGGGCAAAGAAAATAAACAATCCTAGGTCTTTATTTATGTTGTTGTTTGTTTATTTCTGTTGTTGTTTGTTACTTACTGTGTGTATCACTTGTGTCTTTTATTTTGGATGGCCATTTGGCCATTTTGAGGGAAAGTAACTGTCCTTATGGCCTTCCTTTGTTTAGGTTTCCATTATGGTCTGGTCACTTAATGTTTGTGTTTCTTTCCCTTTGGTGTCTTTGATGGGCGGAGTAAGTTAATTGCATCGATTCCTGACGTTTGTTTTACTTCTACTTTGATATTTGGCGTGAAGCTTTATCTAGTGGACCTCTACTGGGATTGTTCAAATTATAGCCCTGGCACCAAAAATGTCCCCGCCCAAGGGCCCGCTGGTTTTACATAGGCTTATCTAGGGAAAACCTTTAAAATCTTCTTTTCTTAAACCAGAAGGCCATAGTCTTTGATATTTGGTATGAAGCTCCATCTAGTGGACCGCTATCAAGTTTTGTTCCAATTATAGCCCTTTGGCTAAGAATGTACAAGAGAGACTGATACTCAGGTGAGCGATTCAGGGCCCTCTGGGCCCTCCTGTTTTTCGATGCTTTCAAACTTATTTCTCACTTTATTATAGATCGTCTATCAGAAGTGGGCAAAGAAAATAAACAATCCCCAAAGATGATGAATGCCCCCGCCATATGCCTCTTGATTGACATATGAAGTAGACAGACACAGATTCGTACTAAACTAGAGACTGCAACATTCTCCAAGAAACATAAGGCCAAAATTTTTAAGTCGTTTAAGGGGACATGATATGCAATAAGCGGCTGGATCAGAATCCTGTTTTATGCACTTGTTAAATGCATCTCTGAACTGCTTTTCAAGTTTCTCTGTCGTGCATTAAATACTGTAGGAGGAATTTCGGAGACGCGAAAAGTACTATGTAACCTACTATGCTACACTTATGGCCAAAATGGTTTAAGCCGTTCAAGGGGACACAATTTTGCAATACGGGGCTGGATCAAAATCCTGATGCATATATGCACATGTTCAATGCATGCCTGAACGGTGTTGCAAGTTTCATTGTACTGATATACCGTAGGACTTGCTGGGACAAAAACAGTACTACAGTGTGCGGAAAACTATGCCCCTCCCCACTTCCTGGCGGGGCATAAAAGCAGAGCACCTGGAGGAGAAAAAGCCACCTGACAAAACATTTCAAATCTTACTTGTTTATAGAGCCATCCTTGCCCAACAAGTTAATGAGAAAAAATCCACATGTTGAACTGCTCCTTTTCCAGTTACAGTCAACCATGTGTGTGTACCTACTTGAACGGAGTAAATACAAACCAACATTTTCAAGGAGGGGTGGGCATATAAAATCAGCAAAATTTTCTTTGAGCTTGCAGATATATTTATAAAACATGCATCATTTTAGTCCCTTATGCCTATAATTTTCTCACATTGAAATAAAACATGGGATATATATCCAATGGAAGCAAAATAGAAGTGAAAGCAATGATCAGGAATCGATACAATCAATCCACAGCTCCCATCAGAGACACCAAAGGGAAAGAAGCACAAACATGAAACAACAGACCTAATGGAAACACCAATAGCGGAAAGCCAAAAGGACACTTACTTTTCCACAAAATGGCCAATATACTATCCAAAATGAAATAATATAAGCATCAAAAACACCCAAAGACAAACCAAAACAAAAATAAACCGCGACATAAGAACCGCCTTGAAACGGTCAGTGGAAACGAATTCCACTGGGGGGCTTAAATCGATTTTACGTGGCCACAATCCTCGCCCTTACTTCTGTCGCGATTTAGACAAATAATTTGTTCAGTCCGCATGAAGGCCTCCTAACTCATCAGTGCAACATCTCCGTGAACACAAATAATCAAACAACCACAGAGATGAAACAACGGTGAGGACTACTGAAACTACTAACAAGAAACCACTGAAATGCTGGAGCAAAAGATAACTAACACTTAGACTCCGATGGGTCCGACCAGAGTTAGAGCATCAGGCACCAGCCAACATTACCTTGAATTAGATCTCTCTAATTCCCAATAAGCATTTACACTTGAACCGTCGTAGAATCTGAGGCCTGACCCACCGGCGTGCAATTAAAGAGGGAAGCAAAGCTGTCAACCATGATTGGGTTAACTACCATGCATGCAGTCTGTCGTATAATATTTAAGTTTACCCAATATTTTTATATCGAAGAATGATTTTACGAAATTGGGTGCTGAAGTCATTGCGGTTATATATTTTTCTGAATTTGTATACTAAGTCACCATAAAATTCGGGTTCCGAGAGACCTTGTTTCAGGAGAGATTTAAGTCCAATATTAAATTTTGAAATTAAATCAGAATGACGTCTATAAAATTTTGAAAAGGTTTGGTGTAGTTTATGGTGCCGATAACCCTGATTAAGAAGTTTAGCCGTTAACTATTTATTACGAGTGTTGAAGGCAGTTACATGACTACACACTCTGGCAAATCGAATTAATTGCGAAATATAAACGCCATAGGTTGGCGCACGAGGAACATCACCATCCGAAAAAGTCTGGTATTTAGAACGCAACTAAAAGCTCTGTCCTAAAGTGATACAACCCGGCACCTCCAAGTATTTAGTGCAATGCTACCTATACCAAACCCTTATTTTCTTTATGGTGCATAAAAAAACATTGCCAAATAGAAGTTTAGGTCATATCTAATAATTTAATCATGCAAAATAAAAGTTCAGTCACAAAGAATCTTTCAAGTTTGTGAAAAAGTTATCGCTTTCAGATTCAACAATAAAATCCGAACAAACCATAGCTTTTGAAAAGTGCAAAGTTTATCTCTTTCTGGAATGGAATCCAGACACCGGCTTGCATCAGTGGTTCTTCTCCAATGTCTTTGGAACTATTCAATACTAAAATGCAAATACTTATGCCTAAATAGCATCAATACTCATTTTTTATGGCTATTTTCGCACCCACACCCCCCTATTTAAAGTACAAAATGGAATTTTGAGGATATTTTGGGGACACAAATGCCAAGAAAATGTTTAATATGCCTTAATGCCATGAGGAATAGCTGAATATACTGTTCAAATCCTTTTACATGAATACAATAAAATAGAACTTATAACTGTTGAGAAAACTTATCCGGATATTGCAGCGGGCTGTTTCGGAGGGACAAATATGAAGTTTTGCTTTGGTTTGAGACATAGTCCTAATGCTATGAAACCTTACTCTTATATTCCAGATGGAGTAGATTCTTTCTTGTGTTTGTTTTTTGTTTGTTTGATTTGAGGTTTCACGTCCCCGTCAACACTGTAAAAGTCATTTTGGAGACGTTGCTTCCAATTTTGTGGGACTTTTACCCGACACTGAGATGGAATGACTTCTCAAGCCCTGTCGCTCTTGTGTTTGTGCAAAGACAATTACTGCACGTCTCCTTTCCAAACACATCAATACAGACTGATTTACATGGCTTTAAAGTACCCCCCTCTCCCAAGAACATAGATCAAAGGCGAAAATTCATCAAATACACCCAGTTAGACCTAAATTAGCACATTTTGACAGTATCTATGGCAAAATACATGTCATGAAAATACATTTTATGAAACAGAATTGGACAGAACCTACAAATGTGTGGAAATAGTATGCAATGACTGAAAACAGGACAGTGGTGCTAACATTTCTACTTTTGCTATAGGGAGCTTTCCACTAAATGTTTTCAATAGGCGACAATAGTAACCTTTTACCTGCTCCCACAAAAACTACACATACAAAACTTTTCAAATCTTACTTGTTTATAGAGCCATCCTAGCCCAACAAGTTAATGAGAAAAAATCCACATGTTGATCTGCTCCTTTTCAAGTTACAGTAGACCATATTTGTTAACCTACTAGAACGGAGTAAATACAAACCAACATTTTTAAAGGAGGGGTGACCATATAAAATCAGCAAAATTTTCTTTGAGCTTGCAGATATATTTATAAAACATGCATCATTTGAGTCCCTTATGCCTATCATTTTCTCACATTGAAATAAAACATGGGATATATATCCAATGGAAGCAAGTCTGGTATTTAGAACGCAACTAACAGCTCTGTCCTAAAGTGATAAAACCCGACACTTCCCAGTATTTAGTGCACCGCTACCTGTAACTGTTCCAGAAGACAACAAAGCAGACGAGAATTGTTGTGATTTGCATCTTAAGCGTTTATCGTATGTAGACGAAATCAACCGAAGCAAACAAAGCTTGTTTTGTATTTGCGTTTGAGCATTATCAATGGAATATGAGCATGCGCATGACAAAACCTACAATAGGACATGTGCGCCCAACGAAGACTCAGATCAGCCTGCGCATCCGCGCAGTCTGATCAGAGTCTTTGTTGTGCGCTGTAAGGATAGCTAAGGGCCAAGTGCTCCTTCATACAGCAACAGAAGTCTCTGGTTAGACTATATCGATGTGCAGGCTGATCTAAATCTTCGCTCTGCGTACATGTAAGTTGTAGTACATACATGTATACATCGGGACGCACGATGAAGCGAAAAAGATTGTGGCCTAGGGCAAGAAAGTAAACAAATGCATAGACAATAGAAGATAAACAAACGGGTAAACCTGCAAAATGCTACCAGTGCAATACCAAGAACCTGAACCGGGCTCCTGACTGGTGCATTAGCAACCGTGAATGGGTACCTAGACCGACGGCACATAACGCCACGATCAGGCCTACACACCTTGCTAAAACTAGAGCTGCCGCCTAACGGGCGCCAATTATACCCCCGCTAACGACAAATTTTTACAAGTATTTGACCTTGAGGAAGGTCAACGTAAAGGTCAAGGTCAGGTTTGTGTATATCAATCTTAAGTACTAGTGGCAAGGTGTGTGGTGTGTGAATATTAAAGAAATCGGTCAAAGAATAAGGAAGCTATGAGCAATGTTAAAGTTTTTTGTAACGGACATTTTTGTAACGGACCGACGACAGACGCGACAAATTTTTACAAGTATTTGACCTTGAGAAGGTCAACGTAACGGTCAAGGTCAGGTTTGTGTATATCAATCTTAAGTACTAGTGGCAAGGTGTGTGGTGTGTGAATATTAAAGAAATCGGTCAAAGAATAAGGAAGTTATGAGCAATGTTAAAGTTTTTTGTAACGGACATTTTTTTGTAACGGACCGACGACAGACGACAGACGACAAGCTGACTCCTATATACCCCCTTCAAACTTCGTTTGCGGGGGTATAAATACTGGAATTTTTGGATTGAACGAAAACTAAGTCTCGGTTCAAAACTATTTTTCCGTCCTACACTCCGGGACAATCGATCCACCAGTGCTTCCAGTGCTTTAATTTTAGAACACAGTCCGACTGGTAGAGATTGTCTACTCCTTAAGGAAAGACTTGGCTCTTCCTTTAAGGGTAGACACCTATTGACAAGAGATGAAATTACTTTTGAAGGAGTTGTCCCCACGAATTTATATACATTCCTCTTACGTGGCAACCAACATGAACAAATGTTTGGAAAGAGTTCATGTAACTAACATGCGCACCGCAAAATCAGCAAAACGAAAACCCGCAATATATGTCACCAGAATCATAGGAACAGTGGCTACATCGACAGGCATATGTTTCTGTTGACTATGTAAAAGTCAGCTTCAGAGTTTATAACTGGCTTCTAAGACAAAATAGAAGTGACATCAATGTTCAGGAATCGAAACAATTAACTCACACCTCCAATCCAAGACACTAAAAGGAAAGAAGCACAAACATAACTTCGCCGTAATGAAAATGTCAAAAGCGGAAAGTAGGAAGAGCTATTTAAAGTTTTGTGCCATTAACGAAAAAACTGTTCAATATATCGTTTGTGTTTCCCTACATATTTCACATCGTGAAAAACAAAACCGTCTCTCAAATTTTGCTCGATTCCTATGGGAATTTATTCAATGATGTTTTATCACAATTTCATTTCTATGTAATCGATGTGTAAAAGAATTTGAGAGGGCAGCACAAGATCCACAAGAAATGATTTTCAAGCAGGAAAGCTTTAAGTATTTATTTTCTTTGATTTATCATCGATTTTTTTAAAAAAAAAAACATATATATAGACTGCTCGTGGAAAGTGGGTGACACATACTTTTTTCTCATCTGGATTATTCCTCTTTCAAGAGTTATTGCCCCTTGAAAATTTTTGATAAAATCTTGTCAGAAGAATATCTCAAAATTTATTGGAGCAAGAGCCAGGAAAAGTGGTGAATACATTGGTATTGAGTAGATGACCTGTTTCAATTTTGACTCAATTCAGAATAAAACTTCATGAGTTATGTCCCTTTGTCACTTTGGGTATTTGTTCATTGTATACTTTGTGATGCATACATAGCACAACTTAAGATCCATGGGTGCTAGGGTTTTGAAATTTCATATACGGATTCCTAGTGGAAAATTAGCTGACACGTATTTTTTCCCATCCGGATTATGCCGCTTTCAAGAGTAATTTCCCTTTGAATTGTTTTTGGATAAAATCTTGTCAGCAAAAATCTCAAAAACTATAAAAATAATTGGAGTTAGAGCCTTGAAACTTGGTTAATAGATTGGTGGTGATCAATTGATGACCCGATTAACTTTTAACTAAAATCCGAAAAATACTTCATGAGATATGGCCCTTTGTCACTTTGGGTATTTATACATTGTATACTTTGTGATGCATAGCAAAACTTAAGAACAGTGTATGCTAGGATTTTGAAATTTCATATATGGATTCCCTATGGAAAATTAGGTGAAGTTTATTTTTTTTTTCTCATCCATATTATGCCGCATCCAAGAGTTTTGCCCTTTGAAAAGTTTTTGATAAAATCTTATCAGCAAAATATCTCTAAAAGGTATTGGAGCTAGAGCCTTGAAAGTTGATGAATAGATTGGTGGTTATGTGCAGATGACCAGACTTACTTTTGACTGAATTCAGAGAAACGCTTCATGACTTATGGCCTTTTGTCAATTTGGGTATTTGTACATTGTATGCTTTGTAATGCACTGCCAAGTTGTTATACCAGGGGTATCAAAAAACCAAACTGGTATCAACACTAAAGAAGTTCTATGGGAGGCACATGAACTTGTTGATGCATACAATGTGGCCATTTCCAGAATTATTTCTGATATGCTTGCCAATGAAAAGCCATAGGAAGACTTCCAAAATCTCGGACATACCCTTCTCGGCATTTACTCCTTTTCTTCGTTCGGGTCGATGGGCAATGGTGGGCGAAGCTTGCTTACCAAGCAATGCTTACTATACGCGGATTACACTCTTCTGGAGTCCATGTCTGTTGATCTGAACATTGATATTTCCCATTTTGTCTATGGATTAATGATTTTGGATTAACCCTTTGGTACTACGACCTAAACTACTTAAGAACCGTGTATGGTAGGGTTTTAAAATTTCATATATGTATTCCTCGTGGAAAATTAGCTGGCGCGTAATTTTTCTCATCCTGATTCTAGCCTTTCAAGAGCTATTGCCCCTCGAAATTGTCAGCAAAATATCTCAAAACTATTGGAGCTCGAGCCTTGAAAGTTGAATAGATTTTTTGTGATAAAAAGATGATCTGATTAACTTTTGACTCAATTCTGAAAAATACTTTATGAGTTATTAATGGCACCAGTGACCGGAGTTTTGATGAAAGTTGTCATTTTTCGAACATGAGTTTTTCAGGTCTACCTATTTGGTTAACCCTTTTTAAGTGCCAGTGTAGTGGATAGATGGCTGGAGTACGAATCAGAATTAGAGGGTCGTGAGTTCAAACACCAGTGGAGGAATTGATTTTTTTTTCTCTTTTTTTTCTTCTTTTCTTTTTTTCTTAATAAACACACATAAACAGTTATTATCCCCCTCGAACAACAAAGGGGGTGGGATATTGCATTTGCCCCCCCCCCCACACACACACATACACACACACATACAAATTGATGCATGGATGTACACATGCATGCATGTATGCAGACTTACACATGTATGCATGCATGCAAACATGCACTCATGCATATATGTACTCATGCAAACATGCACACATGCATTCAAGCTCACACTCATGCATACATGCACATACACACATGCATGCACACACACACTTGCATGCACATATGCACAATAGATGTGAAGGCAATGATCAGGAATCGATTCAATTAACCCACACATCCCATCAGAGACACCAAAGGGAAAGGAACAACAACATCAAATAACTAGAACCGTGTATGCTGTTATGACGCCACGATAGGACAGATGTAGTTTGAGTGAAATCACCTAGCTAGAGCATTATTGTAAATTATACTCTCTTTTGTCCTTTCTGTCTTGTGGTTCACCTGTATAAATTGGCACTATACTCTAAAACAGTGTGAGAGACTTTATGGTTCGATTTGCTGGGGGTGTGTAGTCATGTAACTGACTTCATCACTCGTAATAAATTATTAACGGCTGGGCTCCTTAATCAGGGTTATCGGTACCATAAACTACGCAAAGCCTTTTCGAAATTTTATAGACGCCATTCTGATTTAATTTCAAAATTCAATGTTGGACTTAAATCTTTTCTGCAACAAGGTCTATCGGAACCCGAATTTTATGGTGACTTAGTATATAAATTCAGAAAAATATATAACCGCAATGACTTCAACACCCAATTTCGTAAACTCATTCTTCGATATAAAAAGATTGGGTACAACATGGATGTTATACGACAGACTGCATGCATGGTAGTTAACCCAATCACGGTTGGCAACTTTGCTTCCCTCTTTAATTGCACGCCGGTGGGTCAGGCCTCAGATTCTATGACGGCTCCAACGTAAAGGCTTATTGAGAATTAGAGAGATCTAATTCTTGGTAATGTTGGTTGGTGACCGTTCCAAGGCGGCTCTTCTGTGGCGATTTATTTATGTTGTTGTTTGTTACTTACTGTGTGTATCACTTGTGTCTTTTAATTTTGGATGGCCATATGGCCACTTTGTGGGAAAGTAACTGTCCTTATGGCCTTCCTTTGTTTAGGTTTCCATTATGGTCTGGTCGCTTAATGTTTGTATTTCTTTCCCTTTGGTGTCTTTTATGGGTGGAGTAAGTTAATTGTATCAATTCCTGATCTTTGTTTTACTTCTACTGATTGAGAATTAGAGAGATCTAATTCTTGGTAATGTTGGTTGGTGCCTGATGCTCTGTCTCTGGTCGGGCCCATCGGAGTCTAACTGTTGGTTTTCTTTTGCTCCAGCGTTTCAGTGGTTTCTTGCTGTAGAGTCCTCACCGTTGTCTCACCTCTGTGGTTCTTTGATTTTTTTGTGTTCACGGAGACGTTGCACTGATGAGTTAGGAGGCCTTCATGCGGACTGAACAAATTATTTGTCTTAATCGCGACGGAAGTAAGGGCGAGGATTGTGGCAACGTTAAATCGATTTAAGCCCCCCAGTGGAAATCTTTCCACTGACCGTTTCAAGGCGGTTCTTCTGTTGCGATTTATTTATGTTGTTGTTTGTTACTTACTGTGTGTATCACTTGTGTCTTTTAATTTTGGATGGCCATATGGCCATTTTGTGGGAAAGTAACTGTCCTTATGGCCTTCTTTTGTTTAGGTTTCCATTATGGTCTGGTCGCGTAATGTTTGTATTTCTTTCCCTTTGGTGTCTTTGATGGGCGGCGTAAGTTAATTGTATCGATTCCTGATCTTTGTTTTACTTCTACTTTAAATCTCTTCTGCAACAGGGTCTGTCGGAGCCCAGGTTTTGTTGTGGCTTGGTGTGTGGATTCAGAAAAATATATAACCGCAATGACTTCAGCGCCCGATTTCGTGAAATCATTCTTCGATATGGAAGGATTGGCTACAACATGGATGTTATACGACAGACTGCATGCATGGTGATTAACCCAATCACGGTTGGCAACTTTGCTTCCCTCTTTAATTACACGCCGGTGGGTCGTGCCTCAGATTCTATGACGGCTCCAACGTAAAGGCTTATTGAGAATTAGATAGATCTAATTCTTGGTAATGTTGGTTGGTGCCTGATGCTCTGTCTCTGGTCGGTCCCATCGGAGTCTAAATGTTGGTTTTCTTTTGCTCCAGCATTTCAGTGGTTTCTTCCTCACCATTGTTTCATCTCTGTGGTTCTTTGATTTTTTTGTGTTCACGGAGATGTTGCACTGATGAGTTAGGAGGCCTTCATGCGGACTGAACTAATTATTTGTCTATCTAAATCGCGACGGAAGTAAGGGCGAGGATTGTGGCCACGTAAAATCGATTTAAGCCCCCCCCCAGTGGAAATCTTTCCACTGACCGTTCCAAGGCGGTTCTTCTGTGGCGATTTATTTATGTTAGTGTTTGTTACTTACTGTGTGTATCACTTGTGTCTTAATTTTGGATGGCCATATGGCCATTTTGTGGGAAAGTAACTGTATTTATGGCCTTCCTTTGTTTAGGTTTCCATTATGGTCTGGTCGCTTAATGTTTGTATTTCTTTCCCTTTTGTGTCTTTGATGGGTGGAGTAAGTTAATTGTATCGATTCCTGATCTTTGGTTTACTTCTACTTTACTTTATAAAGTTCCCTTTCAAATTAAACAGTTACACTGAACAAAGTACTTAGTTGTAGAACATTGAGATTATATACACCTTAAAATTAAGTTTCATCTGATACACCAGTTCCGTTTATTTTATATATTAATTATTTTATTAACATGCAAAGTATATATCGCCTTTTTGTCACTGTTCACATACAATTCAACTGGTTAAATCAAACATATCCACTTTAATTCGAGCAGTTATATAGATATTAGCGCTGGTTTACAAAATTTTATTTTCACATTTAATACTCATCAACGCCATATTCTCCAAACTGACGGGGCAATCTTGTAGCAAGTGTCTGAATGAACCATAGGAATTACATAATAGGGGTTGACCATCAGCACCAACTTCATTCATCTGCTTGTTAATTGGCTGCGAGTTTAGATTTGGATATTTAAGTAATGCTGCAGAATCTCTCCAGACCCCCCCCTCCTCTTCTGTGTTATTGATTTATTGCATAAAATCTTTGAAAACTCTTTGCACTGTTAAAGGATGGAGGATTCATCTTTGTTGTCTTTCTTATAGGTACCTGTATATGTGTATCAACTCAATAATTTATAGACACTAGCTTGTATTCCTCCTGATTTCATTCACTGATAAATATACCCAGCAGATACAATTCACTGTTTACACCATGCGGTTAACACTATACGCTATAATAGACACCAAAACGCTTTATTCACCACGCTGCAGACAATATACGCTGTAAGAGAAAACAAACGCTTTATACACCACGCTGTTAACACTATACGCAATAAGAGGTACCAAACGCTTGATTTTATTTTCTTTTTATACTTTCCTCTATTTCATCCTCTGTTTTCCTCAATCAATAATATGTTACCACTCACTGTTCTTTTTTCTCAACCATTACTCTGTTACCACTCTCTGTGTTTTTGTGTTTGTTTTGTTTGTGTACACCAATTATCCATTTCTTATTCTGTGACACAAAAAACGGTATCTCCATGCGAAGGTCTAGATTCGCTCTGCTGCCATTGTTGATATTAAGTTAAACACCAAAGAAAGCTTTAATTCATCAGCAACAGTTTAATTAACACATTTAATGACTGAAATTCATACTCAAACAGTATATGCCGTTGCCATGACGTTATGACGTCACATTATAACAGATATAGTTTATCTCAAGCTGCAAGAATTCAATCACTTAGCTAGAGCATTGACATAATACTTTTTTTTCTTGAATACCGTTTTGTTCAAAGCGTGAAGTTTAAATAGCGCAGTCTACCAATTACAATTATGTATAGTTTTTTTTTTATAGTATAGTATGTATAGTTACGTATAGATAACTTAACAACGGCGTGCAAGACGTCTTATTTAACCAGTGGGCATCAAAGATGACAATTCTTAACTCTCAGTTCATCTTTGGATGAATAATCTAGGTAGGATGTGAATTTCTTAAAACTGTCTGTACAACATGGCTTCATATATTCACTTCTTAGATTCCGAAAGTTAGATAAACAATCAGCATGTTTTATTTGTATGAAAGTGTTTCAAACATATAGATGATGATTTTATTCCAGATCATTTGGAAAAATCCCTCGACTTTATGAGAAAGCCAGCTTTTCGACAATTTCTTGTCTGTCCACGTGGGTATATGACATTGAGCGAAGCAATGGCGGCCAACTGGTTTGGATGTCGGCACCGCTTGAAGGTTGCTAGAGATGTTACAAAGCTGCTACTTGACGTTCATGATCGAAGGTGTATACAGAAGCGGTTCAGACCAGAGCAGATATTTGTGACTCATTATGACAAGGTCAGCAAATCACTGCATTTAATAAGCATAAGCATGGAGCTACATGCATGTAGACAAATTATGCACATCTGCCAAGTGTGCTGTTTTGTGATTATTTAAAACATAGATATGCAAACTAAAATGTTTCCGTTTTCCTTTAACAGACACCTACCAGAGCAATAAAAATTATTTTGAATGGCAGGTGCAATGAAACCCGTTAACCTGAACCCGGATTTCAAAATCTGCCTAAGTCTACAGAAAAAATTAATTTGAAATATATGACTATCATTTATTTATTTCAACCTGTTGGACCATAGTATTTTATTTTGGTGCATTGAAAACTGATAACATGAAAATAGAAGTAGAGGCAATGATCAGGAATCGATAAAATTAACCCACAGCTCCCAGCAGAGACACCAAAGGGAAAGAAACACAAACACGACGCAACACCCCCCCCCCCCAATGGAAACACCAACAGCGGGAAGCCAAAAGGACGGTCACTCTCCCACAAAACGGCCAAAAGGCCATCCAAAACAAAACAACATAAGCGGCACAAACATCAAAAGACAAACCACAGCAAAAATAAACCGCGACAGAAGGACCGCCTTGGAACGGTCAGCGGAAACGAATTCCACCGGGGGGCTTCAATCGATTTTTACGTGGCCACAATCCTCGCCCGGATTTCAAAATCTGCCTTAGTCTACAGAAAAAATAAGTTTGAAATATATCACTAACATTCGTTTATTTCAACCTGTTGGACCATAGTATTTTATGCAACGTTTGAGCCAATAAGTGTACAAATAAAACCTGTTCTTTCTGTAAAATATTAGGTTTTAATCAGGAGGGGATTCATATGTTCAGGTTCACAGAAAAAAATGACATGGAAACGAAACGAAGAAATGGTCTTAAACAGAGTTATAGTAGATAAACATATTTGTCATTCAGCCACCAAGTTTGCTGTGTGTGTTACCGAAGGCCAAGACAAGCTTCCTACGCTATACTGGTTACCAAAACTTCATAAAAGACCTTACAAAGCACGGTTTATTGCAAATTCTAGCTCTTGCACTACTACTGAACTTTCTAAATTATTAACTTCCTGTCTTACTGCTATTAAAACGCATGTGATTAAATATTGTGAAAAAGTCTTTGAAAGATCAGGAAGAAATCTGTTTTGGTCTATAAAAAATTCGAATGAGGTTTTAAATAAATTGAAATCCAGACATTTTCGTGCTTCAAGTCTGTCTACTTACGACTTTTCCACTCTTTACACTACACTTCCTCATAATCTTATAAAAGAAAAGCTTAATGATTTAATTGAACGGGCTTTTCACAGAGAAGATTCTCTCTATCTTGCATGTAATGTCAGAAATGCATTTTTCACTTCTAAAGAGCATAAGAATTATACACTTTGGTCATGTCAGAAAGTGTGTGATGCCCTCACCTTTCTACTTGATAATATTTATATTAGATTCGGTACTAAGTTATTTAGACAAATTGTGGGTATTCCGATGGGTACGAATTGCGCACCTCTTGTGGCTGATCTGTTCTTGTATTGTTATGAAAGAGACTTCATTTTGTCGCTTTCCATTGATAACCAATCTGAAATTATTGAAGCTTTTAGCTCCACTTCTAGATATTTAGATGATTTATTAAATATTGATAATACCTATTTCGATGGTTTGATCAGTCAGATTTACCCCCCAGAACTTCAATTAAATAAAGCAAATTCTTCTGATACCGAGGCCCCGTTTTTGGATTTACATCTATCTATTGTAGATGGGTTTGTTTCGTGCAAAATTTATGATAAACGCGATGACTTTGATTTTGAGATTGTAAAGTTTCCTTTTTTGGATGGTGATGTTCCTCGTGCGCCATCCTATGGCGCTTATATTTCACAAGTAATTCTATTTGCTAGAGTGTGTAGTCATGTAACTGACTTCAACACTCATAATAAATTATTAACGGCTAAACTCCTTAATCAGGGTTATCGGTACCATAAACTACGCAAAGCATTTTCAAAATTTTATAGACGCCATTCTGATTTAATTTCAAAATTCAATATTGGACTTAAATCTCTTCTGCAACAAGGTCTTTCGGAACCCGAATTTTATGGTGACTTAGTATATAAATTCAGAAAAATATATAACCGCAATGACTTCAGCACCCAATTTCGTAAAATCATTCTTCGATATAAAAAGATTGGGTACAACATGGATGTTATACGACAGACTGCATGCATGGTAGTTAACCCAATCACGGTTGGCAACTTTGCATCCCTCTTTAATTGCACGCCGGTGGGTCAGGCCTCAGATTCTATGACGGCTCTAACATAAAGGCTTATTGAGAGTTAGAGAGATCTTATTCTTGGTAATGTTGGTTGGTGCCTGATGATCTGTCTCTGGTCGGGCCCATCGGAGTCTAACTGTTGGTTTTCTTTTGCTCCAGCATTTCAGTGGTTTTTTTGCTGTCGAGTCCTCACCGTTGTCTCACCTCTGTGGTTCTTTGATTTTTTTAGTTCACGGAGATGTTGAACTGATGAGTTAGGAGGCCTCCATGCGGACTGAACAAATTATTTGTCTAAATCGCGACGGAAGTAAGGGCGAGGATTGTGGCCACGTAAACTCGATTTAAGCCCCCCCCCCGACCCCCCCCCCCCCCAGTGGAAATCTTTCCACTGACCGTTCCAAGGCGGCTCTTCTGTGGTGATTTATTTAGGTTGTTGTTTGTTACTCACTGTGTGTATCACTTGTGTCTTTTAATTTTGGATGGCCATATGGCCATTTTGTGGGAAAGTAACTGTCCTTATGGCCTTCCTTTGTTTAGGTTTCCATTATGGTCTGGTCGCTTAATGTTTGTGTTTCTTTCCCTTTGGTGTCTCTAGTGGATGGAGTAAGTTAATTGTATCGATTCCAGATCTTTGTTTTACTTCTACTTTTAACATTATTTGTGGTTGTAGTTGCATCTTTACAAGCTTCATCATATGACGTCGCCTCAAGTATATAATAGCCTAATGTAATAAATTCAGTAATGCACTAGTAGGTTAAATGTAAGATGTCCTTAACGACGTCGTGTTCACAAATGACGGAATATTGACACTTTCGTAAACAGAACGTGCATAAAATGCGTTTCAAACGTCATATGATAAATGGAATCTTGCATTCGTGTTCATGTATTATTAAATTTGTTTCACTCGTATCATTTCTTTCATGCTTCATTGGCCGAAACTAGCTAGTCAGGCCCAGAAAACAGGTATACTCCATATTTTCCAGTTCCGTGGTGTATTCCTTGCATGGGTCGATGGGCATGGTCGGCGAAGCGTGCTTACCATGTAATGCTTACTATCCGCGGAAGCCTGATTAAATTCTTCTGGAGCCCATGTCTGTTTACCTGAACATTTATATTTGCCATTTGTCTATGGATATATGATTTTGGATTAACACTGTGGTACTACGAGTTAAACTACTTGCTTCCAAAGGATAACCCTTTCTAGAACATATCTGACGTAACTACAGATGGTGTCTAGGAATGTGTGGCGACCGTAAAAAGTCTCCCTGCCCTACATCATAGTGTAGTTTATATTTTCTTGTCCTTTGGGATCGTTGATTCCATTGTGGAATTTTGAAAAATTTTGAGAGTCTCTGATCAGGCCTAATTTGCCGAAACTAGTTAGTCTGGCCCAGAAAACATGTACACTCAATATTTTCTAGTTCTGTGGTGTATTCCTTGCTTCCAAATGATAACCCTTTCTAGAACATATTTTCAATGAAATATGAATATTTCCTTGTAACATCGAAATCGTTATCGTCAAAGTTTCAAGCAGTGAGAATACGATTTTCATATTTTTTTTACTGTTTGTGAATGTGCTGTATCATCGAAAAACAACATATATTCTCTTTTTCTTAAATGTCAGAAATTACTTCACGCACATTTTCACATTGATGGCGTCACTTTTAGCACCTACGCAACGTAGACAATAAACGCGACGCCAGACGCCCGCCTAGCAACTGCGGACATGATTTGAATGCTAATTTCAAATAAACCATTCGATAAAGTAAATTTCCAAGCTGTTTTCCAGGTGCAACCTTTAGGTTTACACCAAATATTCAACCCAGATAACACGCTGAACACCTCTAAATCGATGCAAAATCACCCTGGAAAAAGGTCGATCCATGGAGTGACGGCTGACGCTTTAAACTTCCATTAATAATTACAACTTAAAGCATAAAATAAACAGAAAATGTGTTGTTGTTGTTTTCGGCAGTGTAAGATCTTACACTGAAAAGAATCAATAGCTTCTATTTGATCTTGTCATTAAACATCTACTTGTCGAAACAAATGAAAATATTCCTTGAACACCGAAAGAAAGTAATAACGTCCGTGTCTGTTACTGAATGATTGCCCGGATAGGCTATTTAATAAGGCATTAGATATCTCAATAATTCTGAATAATTATTTTTTTGAAGGATATTTTTTCATAATCCATTAGTTTCATCTCTGTGGTTGTTTGATTTTGGTGTTTACGGAAATGTTGCACTGATTATCTAGGAGGCCTTCATGCGGACTGAACAAATTATATGTCTTAATCACGACGGAAGTAAGGGCGAGGATTGTTGCCACGTAAAATCAATATAAGCCCCCAGTGGAAATCGTTTCCGCTGACCGTTCCAAGACGGTTCTTTTATCGCGGTTTATTTTGTTATGATTTGTCTTTGGGTGTTTGTGTCGCTTATATTATCATATTTTGGATAGCCTTTTGGCCATTTTGTGGGAAAGTAACTGTCCTTTTGGCTTTCCGTTGTTGGTGTTTCCCTTGGGGTCTGTTGCTTCATGTTTTTGTTTCTCTCCCTTTGGTATCTCTTATGGGAGTTTAGGGTTAATTATATCGATTCCTGATCATTGCCTCTACTTCTATTTTGTTAAGATTTTGCATCAGCGAGGCTGTTTGTAAAAAATCAAGCTTAGGACATTCTCATTTGTTTGATCTTGTCAATATCTATATGCAACCCAATTAAAAATCAAAAATGAGTTCCTTTAAGAGCAATGAAAACATTCATAAGAAAGAAGATGGGCCATACTACGTAGTTTCGGCTAATAAAGCCTCATCAGTGACCCTGTAATGATCCGGCAAAGAAAGCCAGAGAAAACGTACTGCAATTTTGCGAATTTCGAATAGGCAGTCGATTCAAAGACTGATATAAATCAAAATGGGGTCCAAATAATTAAAAACCTGTCTAGAATTAGTCTAAACCAATGATTTATTTCCGATAAAACTTATTGTTCCAAGTGGTTAAAAGTTGGACTGCATAATGAATTTTTTAAAATTTTGCCTCGGCGAGGTTATTTACAAAGAAATTCCATTAATGATTGCTGAGGTTGAGGTTGATAAACAACTTTTCCCGGAGAATTGGCAGCTGATTACTTTCCGTTGCGTTTTGTTCTATATATGGGCCCCGTCAGGCGATTTTGGTACTATTCGCCTGTGCGAGCAGCGAAGGTTCAGGCGAGCCTGCGCATCCGCGCAGTCTCGCCAGAACCTTCGCTGCTCGCTCATACAAGCGGAACCTTCAGACAGAAAGCCATATCCCTGGCCCCTCTGAATGGCTGGGCATGCGCAGTTAAAATTTGTTATGACGGAATGCTCGAAGACACAAATTCGCTTGGCGGGGCCCATATGTAATATCTGGTGTGCTCTTCCTCTCGGTGCCATTAGAAAGCTGTTTTCGACGATGTCGAACTTTCTTGTCAGCTTCGTGAGTATTTTCCTTTGTCATATGTATTTTATTGCAAATCAGTGACAAACATACGAAACTTATTCAACAGTTTGTGGAAAGATACAATCAACTATAGAAAAGTTGCGCATCTGCTAGCGAAGGGAAAGCTTTTTCCAGACCCCATACTTGTAATTGGTAATTTTCGTTCGTTTTGGCAAATGGATATACCACATAGAACAATGATGTATCCCTGTGAGTTTTCGACTGGCTCACATTGTTCCCTCAAGTCAACTGTGACTGCAATAAGCAAAATATAGAAAGAAGTCTGCACTGTAGCGCAATTGCTTCAATTTCCATATAAATAAGTTCTGAATAGTTGGATCCTATGGAAGCATATAAAAACTGTAGACCTTTCCAATAAGTGATTCACTCAAAGACGAACTATAACAAACAGAAACCGCCTTGGAACGGTTAAAGAGCAGCATTTCACTGGGGCGGGGTGGAGTTTGTGGGTGGGGTGATGGGCTAAAACGATTTTACGCAGTCGCAAAATAGAGTGTGGGCAATAATCAGTTATCGATACAATTAACCCACACCACCCATTAGAGACATTAAAGGGAAAGAAACACAAACATTAAATAACAAGTCCCTTATGGAAACTCAATAGCGAAAAGCAAAAAGGACAGTTACTTTCCCGCAAAATTGCCACTTGGGTATAAGCGATGCACACACTTAATGTCAAACTCCAACAAAAATAAACCTCGACAGAAGCACCGCCTTGGAAGGTCAGTGAATTTCACATGGGGCTTAAATCGATTTAACTTGGCCGCAGTCCTCGCCCTTGATTCCGTCGCGATTTAGATGCAGTCCTCGTAAGTCTTCTCCAGCACTACCAACTTCAGCTTCAGCAAAAGACACAATACAAATTACTCCGAATCGGCCGATGCCGACCGAGCCGAACCCTGCACCACATATGAAAGAGAGAAACCTGACTCAGGCAAAGTAAAGACAGAATCTGAATATCAGATCCAAACACATAATAAGTATTGTTCTCTTGGCGATGAAGAGAATAGGACGCAGAGAATGCTTCAACCAGTCCTCGCAATGGTGCCAGATTTGTTAGAATACCTACATCAAAATAACAACTTAGTTTCTAATAATGTAAATACCTCTTCATAAAATGGGTCCAAACTTAAAAAGAGGAACGACCAGGAACAGATACAATCAGATCCTAAATTCTTCCTACAATATCACCAGAGACAGAAGTCGAAACATGGAGTGACGGCAATTACCAAAAGGAACAATAGGTTAACCCACTGAGCAGCTCTGTCCCAAACAAGTGGTGATTCAGAATGTCCAAACCTAACTAAAAAGAAGCAATATTCATCATGGGGGAATGAAACAGAATCACCAACATGACAAACTTAACTTGAAGGACAAACGTAAGTAATATGGAAAACCAAAAGGGTGAAGAATCAGAATAATCAACGTAACACCATATATGATTAGGGAAAGAATCAGAACTACCAACCCACAAAACATGAATTCACCTTCACGTGGACCAAACAAATACTTGTTTAAACCACAGTGAAAGTGAGGGTGAGAGTTGGGATCCCGTAAAGTTAACTTTAACCACCAGTAATTTTACTGACCGTTCCTAGTCGGTGCTATGCTGTGGTTCTATCATGTTTTGTGTTGGTGGTTCTGAACCTTTTCAAAATCATATATCTTGTTGCGTTGATTATTCTGACTCTTCATCCTTTTTGGTTGTTCATTTTTAGTTACATTTGTGCGTCCAGTTTAATGTTGGCAATTTTGATTCTTTCCCCAATTATGGAAATTGCTTCTGTTTTAGTTAGTTTGGATATTCTGAGTCACCACCTGTTTGCGAATGAGCTGCTGACTCGGTTTATCTATTGTCCGTCTTGTTTACTGTCGTCACGATATGTTTCGACTTCTTTCCCTTGTGATATTGTGGGAAGAATTTGGGAATTTGATTGTATCAGTTCCTGATCGTTTTCTGTTCTTAATTTTGGACTGGATTGTCTATAATGATCAGTGCGGAAGTGATTCTTTGTTTTAATTTAGAGTAGACGAACCAAATGTAGAGTGTAATCACAAAAGGAAAATGAATAATGCCGATTGAGAATTATTGCATAACTAATGTGAAAAAGACCTATCAAGTTACTGCTTTAAGGAACCATCTGGTATTGTTATTGTTTCTGATTTCACAGATTCGCTTATTAAAATATCAGAACAATGCATTCCAAATATTCTGCAAATACCAAGAAAGGCAAACATTGTTCAGCGATGATTCAAGAAGCTTTCAGAAAACGAAAAATAAGTTCTGCAGAAGTCCAACTAAAGAAATTAGTTCTCAACTAAAGAAAAAATTTAACGATGTAAAAGATTTTAGGGCTAAAGCTCGACGAACACTCAGATAATCGAAACGAAAGTCTTTGAAAGAATATGTTTCCAAATTGAATTATAAAGCACCAGTTTAAAGGTTTGGGATATGGTACAAAAACTTAGGGAAAACAAAGACCCTAGTTACACACATTTAAATACAGGGTTTGACACAAAAACTTCAACTAGGAAAGACATAGTCTTGGTCACACATTCTTGGAGAATTCATCATCCCGGAATTATTCTGAAACTTTAAGAAATTAATAAAAAAAAAGACCAAGGGAAAAGAAAACTAAATTTTAACTCCCTTAATTGTGAAGATTACAATAAACCCATTAATCTTTCGAGCGAGTTGAAGCAAGCCATTGACCAATTACACGATACTGCAACCGGTCCCGATGAAATCCACTATCAAGAAAGGCCTCTGACAATACTTCTAGATATTTTTATGCTTTTTTGGAATAATATTAGGAAACAGGAGTCTGCACTGAGGGCTGGTACTTAGCTACAGTTGTATTGATTCCCAAACCAGGGACAGCTCATCAAGACCTACGAATTCTCGACCGATAGTTCTTACAATTTGTTTATGTAAAACATTTGAGAGAATGATAAACAACAGATTAGTTTGGTACCTAGAGTCTAACAACCCCATATCAGAATATCGATCACGTTTTTGTTCGGAACGTAGTGCCGACGGCAATTTAATAAGACTAGAAACTTTTATACGTAATGCTTTTATTATTAAATCATACTACGCAGCTATCGTTTTCGACTAAGAGAAGGCATATGATGCGACATGGCGTTATGGCATATTAAAAGATCTCCGTAAAATAGGCTTGAGGGAGAAGACTACCCAGTTTTATTAGCTCACCTGAGCCGAAGGCTCATTGGTGAGCTGATAGTATGGCCAGGCAAAAATTCTGTGTGTGTGTGTGTTCACATTTTCAAACCTCTTCTCCTCCGGAACCGCTGGGCCGATTGTAGTCAAATTTCATGTGGAGGCTCCATGGGGTGGGGGAACGACAGTTTGCATTTTTGGTCTAGGTCACATGACCAAAATGGCCGCCATGCCCATATATTGTAAAAACCCTTCGAAAATCTTCTCCTCCGGAACCACTGGGCCGATTTGCATGAAACTTGGCATGTAGCACCTGGGACATGGGCCCATCATAAATTGCATAAATGGTGTCCCTGGGATGACCTTGACCTATTTTACGCCAAGGTTAAATTTGGTAACATGGGCATTTGTATGGGAAAAAGTAGAAATGTCTGATATCTTGCAAACTGTTACAAATAATGCCACTAAACCATATATATTCTTATTCCTTATGATGAGGCGCATTAAGTGACATGGATTTTGGGACCCTGGCCCCCCCGGGGGGCATGCCCCACCCCCTTCTTTGCACAAAATGCTTAATATCTCGGAAACGGTTAAGATCCCCACCCATAAACCATATATATTCTTGTTCCTTATGATAAGGCGCATTCAGTGACACAGACCTTTGGACATCAGGGTATCGGAGGGTCCCCGGGGTGGCATGCCCCACCCCCTTTATTGCAAAAAAATGCTTAATATCTTGGAAACGGTTAAGATCCCCACCCATAAACCATATATATTATTGTTCCTTATGATAAAGCGCATTCAGTGACATGGACCTGTGGAACCCCGGGGCCCCGGGGGAGGAGGGGCATGACCCCCCCCCCGTTGAAGAAGTATAAACCTCTTCAAAAGTTTCTTCTTCAGAACCACCCACCAAAACATGCATTGACTTCTATCAACCTTTACATTCAGGTGTACTGGGGTTTACAGTAAGCAACTTTTTAAAAGAAATAACATTACCCCTTTAACAATTACATGTATTTCATCGATTTGGTTAAATATTAATAGCTTATTCTACAGTGTTTTGTAAAATACAGAATTTTATTGTACGAGTCTTCGACCTGCCGCCACCCCCTTTAGAATTGGAAGTAACACCTCAAGTAACCCTCCCCCTTTTTTGTTTTTTCAAAAAGTGACCAATTTCTTGAAAACTGTTCAGATCCCCACCCATAAACAATATATATTCTTATTGCTTATGATAAGGGGCTTTAAGTGACTTGCATCTTTAGACCCTGGGGGCATGCCCCACCCCTGCATTACATAAAATGCATCAAATATCAGAAACTGTTCAGATCCTCTCCCATAAACCATATATTTTCTTGTGATAAGGGGCATTTAGTTACATATATCTTTGGACACCGTAGGTTAAGTTGAGGGCCTCACCCCCTTTAGAAATGGTTAAGCATTCCACCCATTAACCATATATTTTCTCCTGACCTTTTAGCTCATCTAAGGCTTTATCTTGGCTAAATATAACTGAAAATTCAAACTCAAAATTTTCCAACTGATCTTCAAGAGTCAGGAATGTGATTAAGGACCACTTGGTCATACAGCCAAATGCTAAAAATAATCAATGCTTGCTGTCAGGTGAGCGTCTTCAGGACCATTGGTCCTCTGGTTCAAACTTTTTGGAGGAACACATGTTTCAAGTGCGAGTGGGATATTGCCTGTCAGATCTTTTCGATCAAGAGGAGGGTTTTCGACATGGTAGTAGTCTTTCAGCTATGTTATTTAACATCAAAATAAACGTTATTGTACAATGTTTGGACGACAAAACAGACTGTTCTTTGAATTTATTTATTTTTGTATATGTTACCGTTCTAAAAATATGAAACCAATTGAACGAAAGTTACAACAAGATTTAAACAGTATAGAAGGCCGAGCAAATAAAAAAAAATAAGTCGAAAACACAGAGTGATCATTTCTCCGAGAACACAAAAATCTAGCAACAGAGATGAAATAATAGGGAGGACTCGACAGCACGAATCCACTGAAATGCTGGATAAAAAGGAAACACACAATTTATCACGAGTGTTGAAGTCAGTTACATGACTAGACACTGTGGCAAGTAAAATTAACTGCGAAATATAAACGCCATAGGATGCTGCACGAGGAAGATCGCCATCTAAGAAAGTAAAATTTACAATCACAAAATCAAAATCATCGCGATTATCAGAATTTTTGCAGGACGCAAACCTGCAGCAATCGAAGGATGTAAATCCAAAGACGGGGCATCGGTAACAGAAGAATTTGCTTTATTTAACTGCAGTTCTTGGGTGTAAATTAAACTGATCAACAACCCCCGTTTATCTGGGCTTATAGAAATATATGGGCTGCATGATGCTTCCACGCAGAGCTGAAACCTACCCGCACACGAGTACTGGTAAACCGCTAAGAGGATCTAAGGCTGAAACCTACCCGCACACGAGTACTGGTAAACCGCTTAGAGGATCTAAAATAGAAGTAGAGGCAATGATCAGGATTCGATACAATTAACCCACAGCTCCCATTAGAGACACCAAAGGAAAGAAACACAAACATGAAGCATTAGACCCCAATGGAAACACCAACATCGGAAAGCCAAGAGGACACTTTCACACAAAATGGCCAAAAGGCTATCCAAGATAAAATAATATAAGCGACACAAACACCTAAAGACAAACCATAACAAAAATAACCGCGACAGAAGAACCGCCTTGGAATGTCAGCGGAAACGAATTCCACTGGGAAGCTTAAATTGATTTTACGTAGCCACAATCCTCGCCCTTACTTCCGTCGCGATTCACTGCAGCTGGTGTTGTGCCGTGTGGCGGCCGTAAAACGTCTCCCCGTACATCAACCAGAGTGCAGTTTATATTTTACTTTTTAGTCCTTTGAGATCAGCGTGAATTTAGACAAATAAGTTGTTCAGTCCGCATGAAGGCCTCCTAACTCATCAGTGAAACATCTCCGTGAACACAAAAATCAAACAACCACAGAGATGAAACAAGGGTGAGGACTAGACAGCAAGAAACAACAGAAATGCTGGAGCAAAAGAAAGCCACAAGTTGGACTCCAATGGGCCCGACCAGAGACAGAGAATCAGGTACCAACCAACCATAAGCCTTTGCGTTGGAACCGTCATAGAATCTTAGGCCTGACCCACCGGCGTGTAATTAAAGAGGGAAGCAAAGTTGTCGACCGTGATTGGTTTAACAACCATGCATGCAGTCTGTCGTATAACATTTATGTTGTACCCAATCTTTTTATATCGAAGATTGCCCCCAGGCCAAGCGGTGCGAGTCGGTCCGTCCATGCTTATAAACGCTATTGGTTTCATTGGGCGGCAGGGCTTGAGAAGTCATTTCATCTCAATGTTGGGTAAAAGTCCCACAAAATTGGAAGCAACGTCTCCAAAATGACCTTTACAAAATTGACGGGGACGTGAAACCTCAAATCAAACAAACAAACTGATCGAACCATCGAAATAGGTATTGTCAATATTTAATTAAATCATCACATATCTAGAAGTCGAGCTAAAGGCTTCAATGATTTCAGATCGGTTTCAAAAGGAAAGGGACACCACGAAGTCTCTTTCATTACAAAACAAGAACAGATCCGCCATAAGGGGTGCGCAATCCGTACCCATCCGAATACCAAAAAGTTTGTTATACCCCCGCAAACGAAGTTTGAAGGGGGTATATAGGAGTCAGCTTGTCGTCTGTCGTCGTCTGTCGTCGGTCCGTTACAAAAAACTTTAACATTGCTCATAACTTCCTTATTCTTTGACCGATTTCTTTAATATTCACACACCACACACCTTGCCACTAGTACTTAAGATTGATATACACAAACCTGACCTTGACCTTTACGTTGACCTTCCTCAAGGTCAAATACTTGTAAAAATTTGTCGTCTGTCGTCGGTCCGTTACAAAAACTTTAACATTGCTCATAACTTCCTTATTCTTTGACCGATTTCTTTAATTTTCACACACCACACACCTTGCCACTAGTACTTAAGATTAATATACACAAACCTGACCTTGACCTTTACGTTGACCTTCCTCAAGGTCAAATACTTGTAAAAATTTGTCGTCTGTCGTCGGTCCGTTACAAAAAACTTTAACATTGCTCATAACTTCCTTATTCTTTGACCGATTTCTTTAATATTCACACACCACACACCTTGCCACTAGTACTTAAGATTGATATACACAAACCTGACCTTGACCTTTACGTTGACCTTCCTCAAGGTCAAATACTTGTAAAAATTTGTCGGTAGCGGGGGTATAATTGGCGCCCGTTAGGCGGCAGCTCTAGTTTAAATAACTTTGTACCAAATCTTATGTAAAATTGTGAAGTAGAAAGGTGAGAGCTCCACACACTTTCTGACATGACCACAAAGTACAGTCAAACTTCAAAAACTCGAACCAATCTGGGGCCATGGAATTTTGTTCGAGATAGGGGTAGTTCGAATTACTGAGGTTTACTTATTGTGTCAGGTCATAAGGCATGATGGGGATCACTTTAGGACATCTCTGAATACTTCAATGAAATATAGGTATGGTGTGTGTATTTATTAGAATCGTCTATTCTTATGGGTGTACACAACATATCTTTTCATTGAGGCGATTATAATGAGTGCACAAAGCATACATTTTCAAGATAAAATACCATAACTATTGGGTATCTCGAGCTTTGTGGTATATTCTCAAGGGACTTCAAAATTAGTTTGCATTAGACATAGTAAACGAAATATCCGTATTCGAGATATCGAATTTTCACTGATTAATTTTTATGCTCTTCAGCAGTGTAAAAAAAAAACATTTCTTACATTACATGCGTGATAGAGGGAATCTCTTCCCTATGAAATGTTCATTCATTTATATCTTTAAGTTTTTCTTTTATAAGATTATGAGAAAGTGTTGTACAAGGGGTGGGCAAATCATAAGTAGGCAGACTTGAAGCACGAAAACGTTTGGATTTCAATTAATTTATAACTTCATTAGATATTTTTATAGACCAAAACAGATTACTCCCTGATCTTTCAAAGACTTGGTCGTAACATTTAATCACATGCCTTTGCAGTAAAACATGGTGTTAATAATTTAGTAAAATTGAAGTTGAGGCAATGATCAAGAATCGATACAATCACCCCACAGCTCCCATCAGAGACACCAAAGGGAAACACACACCAACATGAAACAACATACCCTAATGGAAACACCAACAACGGAAAACCAAAAGGACAGTTAATTTCCCACAAAATGGCCAATAGGCTATCCAAAATAAAATAAAATAACATACGAGCAAGCGACATAAACACCGAAAGACAAACCATAGCAAAAATAAACCGCGACAAAAGAACCGCCCTGGAACGGTCAGCGGAAACAAATTCCACTGGGGGGGGGGGGGGGGGTTAAATCGATTTTACGTGGCCACAATCCTCGCCATTACTTCCGTTGCGATTTATACAAACAGTTTGTTCAGTCCACATGAAGGCGTCCTAAATCATCAGTGCAACATCTCCGTGAACACAAATAATCAAACAACCACAGAGATGTAACAACGGTGAGGACTGCACAGCAAGAAACCACTGAAACGCTGGAGCAAAAGAAAACCAATAGTTAGACTCCGATGGGCTCGACCAGAGACAGATTATCAGGCACCAACCAACATTACCTTGAATTAGATCTCTCTAATTCCCAATAAGCCTTTACGTTGGAACCGTCATAGAATCTGAGGCCTGACCCACCGGCGTGCGATTAAAGAGGGAAGCAAAGTTGTCAACCGTGATTTGGCTAACTACCATGCATGCAGTCTGTCGTATAACATTTATGTTGTACCCAATTTTTTATATCGAAGAATGATTTTACGAAATTGGGTGCTGAAGTCATTGCGGTTACATAAGTTTCTGAATTTATATACTAAGTCACCATAAAATTCGGGTTCCGATAGACCTTGTTGCAGAAGAGATTTAAGTCCAATATTGAATTTTGAAATTAAACCAGAATGACGTCTATAAAATTTTGAAAAGGCTTTGCGTAGTTTATGGTACCGATAACACTGATTAAGAAGTTTAGCCGTTAACAATTTATTACGAGTGTTGAAGTCAGTTACATGACTACACACTCTGGCAAATCGAATTAATTGCCAAATATAAACGCCATAGGATTGCGCACGAGGAACATGACCATCCAAAAAATGAAAATTTACTCTCTCAAAATCAAAATCATCGCGTTTATCATAATTTTTGCTAGAAACAAACACAACAGCAAGTCCTGTTGTGGTACAAGAGATTGAATTTTCAAACATAAACGTGATTTGTAGTGTCTTTTATGAAGTTTAGGTAACTAATATAACTTAAGATGCTTGTCTTGGCCTTCAGTAACACATACAACAAACTTGGTGGCTGAATGACAAACGTGGTCATCAACTACAGCCCTCTCTTCAGCCAAAGGCTTCTCTTCAGCCAAAGGCTGCAGTTCGTAGGCCTTAGTACCACCAAGCTCTTGCTGAAGAGTGTTGACATAGTGGAGGCGTCAAACAAGGACGGCATTGTTATTTGCCTTATCTGCTGGAGCCAAAACAAACTTCAGAAAATTTCAGAAAAATATATATACGCAATGACTTTAGCACCCAATTTCGTAAAATCATTCTTCGATATAAAAAGATTGGGTACAACATGGATATTATACGACAGACTGCATGCATGGTAGTTACCCCAATCGCGGTTGGCAACTTTGCTTCCCTCTTTAATTGCACGCCGGTGGGTCAGGCCTCCGATTCTATGACGGTTCCAACGTAACGGCTTATTGAGAATTAGAGAGATCTAACTCAAGGTAATGTTGGTTGGTGCCTGATGCTCTGTCTCTGGTCGGCCCCATCGTAGTCTAACTGTTGGTTTTCTTTTGTTCCAGCATTTAAGTGGTTTCTTGCTGTCGAGTCCTCACCGTTATCTCACCTCTGTGGTTCTTTGATTATTTGTGTTCACGGAGATGTTGCACTGACGAGTTAGGAGGCCTTCATGCGGACTGAACAAATTATTTGTCTAAATCGCGACGGAAGTAAGGGCGAGGATTGTGGCCACGTAAAATCGATTTAAGCCCCCCCCCCCAGTGGAAATCTTTCCACTGACCGCTCCAAGGCGTTTCTTCTGTGGCGATTTATTTATGTTGTCGTTTGTTACTTACTGTGTGTATCACTTGTGTCTTTTTATTTTGGATGGTCATATGACCATTTTGTGGGAAAGTAACTGTCCTTATGGGCTTCCTTTGTTTGGGTTTCCATTATGGTCTGGTCGTTTAATGTTTGTGTTCCTTTCCCTTTGGTGTCTTTGATGGGTGGAGTAAGTTAATTGTATCGATTCCTGATCTTTGTTTTACTTCTACTCCTTATGAAATTCTAGAATAAGTAGTTTAATGTGACGTAAAGACGTCTTTGGTTTTGGAGATAATAAGGAAGAAATGCGTTTGTTTACTAGTTTCAGAGTGCTAAGTTTGCATTCTTTAACTGCTTTATGCTCAACATACTCTCGTTTACATTATCGATTGCAAAATTCGTTTAATGCAGCAGCGATTTCATCTCTACACTTATTGAAATCAATTTTAGAAGAAAATCGATATCTCGGTCCTTTTGAAATTATATTTCGTATTCTAGAATCATGAATATTATTAAATTGCCAGTAATTATATGACCAGCAGCAGGATAGCAATACACTGAGTTTTTTACAATCTCAGGTATCAGGGGTGTTAGTATCAATATCCGGATCCGAAACAAGTTTACTGAAATTAATAATGATCGATCTCACAGGTTTATTTTATTTATTATAGCAAATTATGGGTGTTTCAGTATTTGAGAAAAAAACAACAACAACAAACAAACAAAAAACAGGAATGGATGAAATCACCGAACTGTCCCGGAAGATACTAGGAAAATCTATAAAATTCAAAGCCTTATTAGTGAAAGATATTTTGATATAATGAGACTAAAAAAAAAAAAAAAAAAAAAAATATTGGTTTAGACTCATATTCTAGACAGGTTTTTATTTATTTCGACCCCATTTTGATTTATATCAGTCTTTGAATCGACTGCCTATTCGAAATTCGCAAAATTGCAGTATGTTTCCTCTGGCTTTCTTTGCCGGATCATTACAGGGTCACTGATGAGGCTTTATTAGCCGAAACTACGTAGTATGACCCATCTTCTTTCTTATGAATGTTTTCATTGCTCTTAAAGGAACTCATTTTTGATTTTTATTGGCAGTAATGCCGTTTTACAACTTTCCTAATTATAAAACTATTGGCGTCGAAGACAACGACAGTCAGCTGCAAACCAAATGAATACGATGAGGAGTCGACAACATGCAATAATAAAATTGCTCCAAAGACGAAGTAAAGGCAATGATCAGGAACTGACACAATTGACCCACACCTCCCATCAGAGACACAAAATGGAAAGCACACAAACATTAAATAACTAGACCCAAATGGAAAGATCAATAGCGGAAAGCCAATCCCACAAAATGGCCAATTGGCTATCCAAAACAAAAACATATAAGCAATACACACAATCTGAGAAAACCCTTAACAAACATAAGCCGCGACAGGAGAACCGCCTTGAAACGGTCAGTGAAAGGACTGGGGGGGGGGGGGGGCTTAAATCGATATTACGCGACTTCAGTCCTCGCCCTTAGACAAATAAATTTTTCGGTCCGCATGAATGCTTCCTAACTCATCAATGAAACATCACCGCGAACACAAAAATCAAACAACCACAGAGATGACTCGACATCAAGAAACCACTGAAACGCTGGCGCAAAAGAAAGCCAACAGTTAGATCCGAAAACCAGAGACAGAGCATCAGGTACCAACCTAAATTACAAAAGTAAACCATTACGCTGGAACCATCATGGAATCTGAGGCCTGACCCACCAGCGTGCAATTAAAGAAGTAAGCAAAGTGTTCAACCGTGATTGGGTTAACTACCATGCATGCAGTCTGTTGTATAATATTTATTCTGTACCCAATTATTTAATATTGAAGAATGATTTACGAAATTAACTCCTGAAATCATTTCAATTATTTTTTTTTCTGAATTAATATACTAAGTCACCATAAAATTCGGGTTCCGATAGACCTTGTTGCAAAGCAGAAGTGAAGGCAATGATCAGGAATCGATATAACCCACTTTCCCATCAGAGACACAAAGGAAAAAAACACAAACATGAAACAACTAGACCCTAATGGAAACATCACTAGCGGAAAGCAAAAAGGGCAGTTACTTTCCAACAAAATGGCCAATTGGCTTCTCAGTGCAAAATAATATAAGCGATACACACACTCAAAGACAAGCCATAATAAGATAAACCACGACAAAAGAACCGCCTTGGAACGGTCGGTGAAACGAATTCCACTTGTGGGGGGGGGGGGGGGGGGTGGCTAAATTGATTTTACCTGGCCACAATCCTCGCAAGCCGTTTAGTATATGTAACTGCGCTGAGGTTTGATTAGTTGTCTGCTATTCAATTGTTCATCCTCTACAAAAAATAAACATTTTTATGAATTTCAGTTATGATTTCCCAACATATTTTATCATTGTTTGTGCGTAGGAATCTTCGTTGTGATTTGCAGTGGTATTAAATATTCGTAAACTAGTAAGAATAGGTCACTCAGGAAAGGCCAATATCAAAGAACGCTACAATCTCAAGTCACCAAAAGAAAGTAAGCGACATGAGACCACACAAAAAAAACATCAGTCGCAACACGAACCAACACCAAAAAGCCAACAAACAAATAAGACAGTGCAAAAGAACGATCGCACTGTGACGGTCCTTAGTAAAACTACTGGAGTTTGTGTGTCTGGCGTGGGGATGGGGCCTTAAACTCCGGAGTTTATGACATTTTTACTCTCGCCCTTGGTCCCATGGCAGTATCAAATATAATAACAATAACAAAAAGAGCCGAATGGAGGCTTCCTAGCTCAACAGTGATAAATAATAAAATAAACAGTAAAACGATCGTGCCTAGATAAATGCAATCTTGAATCAGGATAGATGGGTTTTTTTTTTGCAAATTGAATTGTGGTTACGTAAAACCGATTTAAGCCCCCCCCCCCCAGTGGAATTCGTTTCACTGACCGTTCCAAGGCGGTTCTTCTGTCGCGGTTTATTTTTTGTTATGGTTTGTCTTTGAGTGTTTGTATCGCTTATATTGTTTTGTTTTGGGTAGCAATTTTGCCATTTTGTAGGAAAGTAACTGTCCTTTTGGCTTTCCGCTATCGATGTTTCCATTAGGGTTTATTGGTTCATGTTTGTGTTTCTTTACCTTTGGTGTCTCTGATGGGAGCTGTGGGTTAATTGTATCGATTCTTGATCATTGCCGTCACTTCTATTTTAAATCTCTTCTGCAACAAGGTCAATCGGAGCCCGAATTTTATGGTGACTAATATATAAATTAAGAAAGATATATAAATGCAATGAATTCAGCAACGAATTTGGTAAAAGCATTCTTCAATATAAAAAGGTAGAGTATAACATAAAACGTTATACGAAAGACTGCATGCATGTTAGTTAACCCAATCACGGTTGAAAACTTTGCTTCCCTCTTTAATTGTACGCCGGTGGGTCAGGCCTCAGATTCTATGACGGTTCCCGCGTAAAGGCTTACTGAGCATTAGAGAGTATCTAATTGTATGTAATTTTGGTTGATGCTTGATGCTCTGTCTCTGATCGGGCCCATCGGAGTCTAACTGTCGTTCTTCTTTTGCTCCAGAATTTCAGCGGTGTCTTGCTGTCGAGTCCTCACCGTTGTTTCATCTGTGTGGTTATTGATTTTTGTGTTCACGAAGATGTTACACTGATGTGTTAGGAGGCCTTCATGCGGACGGAACAAATTATTTGTCTAAATCGCGACGGAAATAGGGGCGAGGATTGTGGCCGCGTCAAATCGATTTAAGCCCGCCAGTGGAGTTCGTTGCACTAACCGTTCCAAGACAATTCTTCTATCGGGGTTTATTTTTGTTATGGTTTGTCTTGGGGTGTGTATCGCTTGTATTTTTTTGTTTTGGTTAGCCAATTGGCCATTTTTTGAGAAAGTAAATGTCCTTTTGGCTTTCCGCTATTGATTTTTCCATTAGGGTCCAGTTGTTTCATGTTTGGGCTTCTTTCCCTTTGGTGTCTCTGATGGGAGCTGTGCGTTAATTGTATCGATTCCTGATCGTTGCCTTCACTTCTATTTTGAAGACTCAACAACAATCCGACGTCAGAGCAGAAGAAAACCACCAGCTAGATCACGGAGGGCGGAACCCAAGAAATATCCGGTCCCGTACCTCTTGATTCCAAAATATTTAGGATGGGGCCGTCATAGAGTACGAAGTCCGGCCCGCCGCCGAGCAACCGAAGAGCGAAGCAAATCTGTCGTCTGTAAAAGGGTTGACAACCATACACGCGGTCTGTCTCATAATATTCATGCCTTTATCAAGTGTATTGTATTTCAAAACAATTTTCCTGAACAGAACAGAAAAATTAAACCTAACTACTATTCATCTGAATTTATTAGCTCAACAGAACCGAAGGCTTCGGGGGAGCTTATAGGATAGGCAGTTGCCCGTCGTCGTCGTGGTCTGCGTCGTCTGGCGTCAACAATTTCAAACGACATCTCCTCTGAAACCACTGGGCCGATTGGGCCCAAATTTTATCTGTAGCATCCTTTGGCTAGGGGATTGAAAGTTTATGTTTTTATGATAATCGGCTCATTAGTTTGGTTGCTATGGCAACTTGTAGTTTCCATAGACTTATAATGGGGAAAATTGAAAAATGGCATTAACTGCCAAGCCTCTGCAGATATTTTGACAAAACTTTCATAGAAATAATCCAAAGGCAATCTACTATCTGCCGTATGATTTTGGTCTTCTGCTCATTTTTTTTTGGTTGCCATGGAAACCAAAATGCAAAAAAGCAAAAAATAGAAAAAAAAAATACTTAAAAAAAATCATCTCCTCAGAAACCATACGATTTAGGAAGCTGAGACTTTATAAAAATATTCACCACATTTGCCTTTAAAGGTTGTGTGTATTTTAAGAAATTTGGCCTTTTAGTTTTGTTGCTATGGCAACTTAGAGTTTCCATTGACTTATAATGGGAAAAACTGAAAAATTGCATTTACTGCCAACACATTGCAGATATTTTGACAAAACTTACATAGAAATGTTCCTTGAGTAAACTTCTCTTAGCCATATGCTTTTATGTTAACCTGGGGGGGGGTGGTCCCTAGGTTGTGCCGGGGTCATGCCTCGCCCCCTCCACTCATAAAATGCCTAATATCTCAGAAACCTTACAGATCCCAACCCCTAAACCATATATATTCTTGTTCCTTATGATATGATGCATTATGTGACACCAACTTGGGGGTCCCCCGGGATGTGCCGGGGACATGCCCTGCCCCCTCTATTTCATAAAATGCCATTTATCTCAGAAACCATTCAGATCTCCAGCCCTAAACTATATATATTCTTGTTCCTTACGCTAAGATGCATTAAGTGACACCAACCTGCGGGTCCCCCGGGATGTGCCCGGGACATGCCCCACCCCCTTTACTTCATAAAATGCCATTTATCTTAGAAACCATTGAGATCACCACCCCTAAACCATATATATTATTGTTCCTTATGATAAGATGGTCTCAGTGACACCAACCTGGGGGTCCCCCGGGATGTGCCGAGGCCATGCCCCACCCCCTCCACTTCATAAAAGGCCCAATATCCCAGTAACCATACAGATCCCAACCCCTAAACCATATATATTTTCGTTCCTTATGATGTCGCATTCAGTGGCACCAACTTGGGGGTCCCCCGGGATGTGCGGGGGCCATGCCCAACCCTCTCCACTTCATAAACGGCTAAATATTCCAGAAGCCTTATAGCTCCCCACCCCAAAAACCATATATATTCTTGTTCCTTATGCTAAGGCACATACAGTGACACCAACCTAGGGGTCACCCAAGGTGCGCCCGGGCCATACTCTATCCCTCGACTTCACAAAAGACCATATATCTGAGAAACTGTTAAGAGCCCACCCCTAAACTATATATATTCTTGTTCCTTATGATAAGACGCAAACAGTGACACCAGCCTTGGGGTCCCCCCCGGGGTGCCACGGGCCTTGCCTCACCCCTTTACGTCATTAAAATCCATATATCTCAGAAACCGTTCAGATCCCACCCCTTAACCATATATATTTTTGTTCCTGATGATAAGACTCCACTTAATTATAGGCCATATATCTCAGAAACCATTCAAATCCCCATCCTTTAATCACAAATATTGTTATTCATTGTTATTAGGCACATTTAGTCAACCCTGTCTTGGGGGGGGGGGGGGTCCGCAGGGGCCATATCTCTCCCTTCCACTTCATAAAAGGGCCTCATAGCTCAGAAACCGTTCAGATCCCCACCATTTAACCATATATATTCTTGATCTGTATGATAAGACATATTCAGTGACAACAATCTTGGGCTTTTCTGTGATCTGCCATGCCCGAATCCATTGCTTAAAAGGCCTTACGTCTCAGGAACCATACATATCCCCACCGCTAAACCATGTATGTCTCTGTTCCTTTTTATAAGACCCATTTAGTGACACCAATCAGGGCTCCATTGGGCAGTGCCCACCTGAGCTCAGGTTTATGAAATTTGGCTCTTTGGTGTGTTTGCAATGGCAAGTTAAGAGTTTCCATTGACTTATAACGGGAAAAATGGAAAAATGACATTAATGCCTCTCAATATATTTTGTCAAACTTTCAAAGAAATAATAATGTTCTTTTTGGCCTATTTGTTGCCACAGATGGGAAATTGTCAATTGTCATCTGTTGTCTTCAAGCGACATCAGACCTCTGAAGCCACTAGTCTGATTGGGTCCAAATTTTATCTGTAGCAGCCTTAGGTGCAGGGCTTCCGTGGTTAATTAAAATACATTGCTGCCACTGGGAAGTGCCCCCCCCCCCCCCTGAGCTCTGGTGAGCATTGTGGCCAATGGGCCTCATGTTAATTAAATTTCCATAAAAGGCAGGTTCCGACAGTTCTTGTCTAAAAAAGAACGTCATGTTCAGCAATAATGTCATAATGCCGATGACGAAATTCTGAAATATGTGTTGCGCGTTTTATGATACCTTTAAAAATAGAAGTGAAGGCACTGATCAGGATTCGATACAATACAATTAATCCGCTGCTGCCATCAGAGACACAAAAGGTAAAAAAACACATACATGAAATAACTAGACCCTAATGGAAACACCGATAGTGGAAAGCCAAAAGGACAATCACTACAAAATGGCCAATTGTCTATCCAAAACAAAAAATATAAGCGAAACACATTCTAAAAGACAAACCATAACAAAAATAAACTACGACAGAATAACTGCCCTGGAAAGGTCAGTGAAACGAATTCTACTGCGAGCTTAAATCGATTTAACGCGACGGCAATCCATGCCCTTACTTCCGTCGCGATTTAGGCAAACAATTTGTTCAGTCCGCATGAATGCTTCCTAAATCATCAGTGCAACATCTCCGATAACACAAAAATAATAATAAAAAAAAAAAACACATAGAGATGACACAACAGTAAGGACGCGACAGCAAGAAACCACTGAAATGCTGGATCAAAAGAAAACCAACAGTTATACGCTGCTGGGCTCACGCAGAGACAAAACATCAGGCACCAACCAACATTATATAAAATTAAATTCTCTCTAATTCTCAGTGAAGTAGAAGTAAAACAAAGATCAGGAATTGATACAATTAACTTACTCCACCCATAAAAGACACCAAAGGGAAAGAAACACAAACATTAAGCGACCAGACCACAATGGAAACCTAAACAAAGGAAGGTCATAAGGACAGTTACTTTCCCACAAAATGGCCATATGGCCATCCAAAATTAAAAGACACAAGCGACACACACAGCAAGCAACAAACAACAACATAAATAAATCGCCACAGAAGAGCCGCCTTGGAACGGTCAGTGGAAGATTTCCACCGGGGGCCCAAATCGATTTCAGTTGGAACCGTCATAGAATATGAGGACTTACCGACCGGCGTGCAATTAAAGACGGAAGCAAAGCTGTCAACCATTATTGGATTAACTACCATGCATTATTATCTTACGAAATTGGGTGCTGAAGTCATTGCAATTATATATTCTTCTGAACTTATATAGCAAGTCACCATAAAATTTGGGTTCCGATAGACCTTGTTAAGTCCAACATTGAATTTTGAAATTAAATCTGAATTACGTCTATAAAAAAAAATAAAATGCTTTGCGCAGTTTATGATACTGATAACCCTGTTTAAGACGTTTAGCGGTTACCAGTTTATTATGAGTGTTGAAATCAAGTACATGACTAGACACTCTGGCAAATCGAATTAATTGTGAAATATAAACTTCACAGGATGCCACAATAGGAACATTATCATCAAAAAAGGAAAATTTACACTTTCAAAATCGCGTTTATCATAAATTATGCAGGAAACAAACCTAGCTATAATATACAGATCTAACTCCAAAAACGGGGCCTCGGTATCAGAAGAATTTGCTTTATTTAACTGAAGTTCCGGGGTGTAAATGTGACTGATCAAACCGTCGAAATAGGCATTGTCAATATTTCATCATTTAAAAGATATCTAGAAGTCGTGCTAAAGGCTTCAATGATTTCAGATTGGTTTTATAAGAAAACAAGAACAGATCAGCCATAAGGGGTGCGCAATTCGTACCAATCGGAATTCCGACAATTTGTCTAACTAACTTAGTACCAAACCTTATGTAAATATTGTCAAGTAGAAATTTGAAAGCATAAAGTATAATTTTCATGCTCTTCATAAGTCAAAAAAGCATTTCTTACATTACATGCAAGATAGAGGGAGTCTTCCCTATGAAATGTCCATTCAAACAAATCTTTAAGTTTTTCATTTATAAGATTATGAGGAAGTGTATTGTAAAGGATGAAAAATCATAAGTAGGCAGACTTCTAGCGCGGAAACGATTGGAGTTCAATTTCTAAATAAAATTTCATTAGACTTTTTTTATAGACCAAAACAGATGTCTCCCTGATCTTTCAAAGACTTTGTCTCAATATTCAATCACATGTTTTATGGCAGTAATTTTTTTTCCTTTAAAAGTTCTGTTTCGATCCTTAAACTTGTCAACATGATACCCAAACCTTGCAAAGCGAATAAGCTGTGACATTAAAGAACAAAACCCATAAGACAGCCTTAGGGACGTCATCATCCAAACAAGGAACATTCCAAAACTAAAATCATCTTTTTGGTCATAATTTTTGGAAGAGACAATACCATTTGATAAGTCAACAGTAAGTCAACACATGGGGCTTCGGAGTCATCAGAATTGGCCTTATTTAACTGCAGTTCTTTAGATTAAATGCTCAAAATAAAATCTGTAAATATTTAAAAGATCGTCCAAATATCGAGAGGTGAAATGCCTCAATAACATCGACATGTTTATCTTTGAAAAGGGAAAACATGATACAAAAAAGGAACCAATCTGCAACAAGCGAAACACAGTTTGTACACGTTGGAACACCAACTACTTTCTATATAATATAAATCCAAACCATATATAAATATTATCAAAAAAAATGGACAGTACTTCGCAAACCTCTTGGCATATCCGATATTCATTACGACTTTTATATAATTGTCGGCCAAATACAGACACTTTTCCCGATGAAAAAATGTTTTAATTAAAGGAAATAACATTTTCAATCCGATTATCAGGTAAAGTTGTGTAAGGTATAGGAAAAACATATGATGACTAACTACGTAGATCCACGAAAACATTACGAAAACACGCCTATACAAATACATTGTAAATTTTACCGCAGGAAATCGAAATTTTTAAGATGAAAAATTATATTTTTTCTGATTTCTGCTCAAAATATAAACTGTAGGTACCCGTTAGAACCGGCGGTTCTAACGAATACCCACAATCTATATTTTAGAGCAGAAATAAGAAAAATAAGGTTTACCACTGTAAACCCCAGTTGTACTATATAAAACTGGGGTTCAAGGGGGTCAGGATAATATAGGCGTGTTTTCGTGATGACACCAGGGATGAATTCCTTAATATATTTTCTGCTTTCAGTTCCGTAGAGATGTGGTCTATGCAATGAATAGGACAAAGTTTTGTTTATTCTTTTACAGGTGCACATAAAGATTGTTCTCGTATGTCAACCAAGAAAGGCACTCAGACCAAAAGACTATGCGGAAGACATAGTAGCTCTAGGACGGGTGTTTGCTCTACTTTTTAAAATTAAATAAGCCCTAAGCAAGAGACGCTTTCTTTGTTCTGCTATCGTATCATGTGTAAAGTCACTGTAATAGTAAAGCTATTGTTACTGCAAATAAGGTTGGAATTCTAGCTCTAAATAGTGAGAGTTTTATTAGATTTATTTCAGCATTTATTTTGGATACAGCATGTAATGTTTCCGCCCACAAGAGTAAAACATATCAGTTAACATGGGATAATATTGCATTTCTATGATGTTATCATTGGGATTTTACTCTCCTTTTCAACATTTGATACTGTCTTTTACTGGCCATAATTGCTACGGTGGTATGATGATGGAACGCCCAATGCGATGAGTTGGTGTATAGATGATCTTGCATGATGCCTTTGGCTGTTTTTGCTTCTCAATCGCACCATATTTTCTAGGATTTGGTTTGAAGACAGTTTAGCCGCGTCTGCAGTTTTTTCTCTGTCCGTATTTTCTTTAAACTTGGAAGCTCGTAAAATATTTTGGAATATCTGGCCAAAATGCGAATTATATTAATTAACACTTGCTTACCAAGTAATGCTTACTATCCGCGGACGCCTGATCTGGGGTTCATGTCTGTTGGTCTGATCATTCTGATTCATCATTTGTTTACGGATTTATGACCTTGGAATATGACTTTGGTACCATCACCACAACTACTTAAGATGAAAGTGAACACCTGGCAGATTTTCCCGCGATTTTTCAAAGGGTGGCAACATTCGGGACTTCACTTCCTGCACGCTTGTCTACAAAGAAGAAGTAAAACAAAGATCAGGAATCGATACAATTAACTTACTCCACCCATCAAAGACACCAAAGGGAAAGAAACACAAACATGAAGCGACCAGACCATAATGGAAATCTAAACAAAGGAAGGCCATAAGGACAGTTACTTTCCCACAAAAATGGTCAAATGGCTATCCAAAATACAAAAGACACAAGTGATACACACAATAAGTAACAAACAACAACATAAATAAACCGCCACAGAAGAACCGCCTTGGAACGGTCAGTGGAAAGAATTCCACTGGGGGTTCTTTCGACTGGGGGGCTTAAATTGATTTTACATGGCCATAATCCTCGCCCTTACCTCTGTCGCGGTATAGACTAATTTTGTTAAGTCCAAATGAAGGTTTCCTAACTCATCAGTGTAACATCTCCGAGAACATAAAAATAAAAAAAAATACAGAGATGAAACAAGGTTGAGGGCTCGACAGCATACAACAAGAGAATTGCTGGAGCAAAAGAAAACCAACAGTTAGACTCCGAGGGGCCCGACCACAAGTCCTGTCCCACTGAAAAAGGGGTTTACTTTAAGAGGAAAGACTGTGCTCCTTTAAGAGTTTACCCTTATATACATGAGAGACAAAATTATTTTGGAGTGGTTGCCTCTCCTGGAGGTGTTCCCATTCTCCCTAAAGAGAGAATCTGGTTTCACTTATATGTATCTTGCTAATACTTGGCTTATAACAATCACTGCAAGATCAATCTGCCAGAGTCAAAATCCAAAATCATACGATCGAAGACCAAAATCGGAATATTCAGACGCACCTACATTGACCACAAGACAGTATTGACGCCCAAAGCATGTAATTATGCGTCCATGGCAAGTAATCATTGCGCAGAAATCATGTATATAAGTAAATAAATAAGGAGATGATGAATGTAAGCAACAATGCTTGTTTTTCAATCAGGTTGATTTTTTCAAGTATGTTACATTATTGTTATACAACTGAATTTGAAAGTACGTTAATAAAACAATGTTTACTGTTAATAAATAATTCAAAACCTTTTTACTAGGGTGGCTTATCTTGCTGTCAGCCCTCAGTGTATGATGATACAAATTAAAAGAATAACCAGTTTTATTAAACAAAAATCAGTGTCAAGTACACACAAATATATACCATACCAATGAACTCTGTTGGTTATTACATTTTATACTGAACGAAATGTTCTGCCTTACAGCGGGATTCTATTTGAAAGTTTATGAGTTTTAGGTTGTCTTTAACATTTATTTGGAAAATGCCTGAAATATTTGCATACATTGATGGCCACGTTTGGCCTACGCTGTTTGCAAGTATCCCGTTTAGAAAGGGAAAGAAACACAAACATGAAACAACAGACCCTAATGGAAACATCAATAGCGGAAAGCCAAACGGTCAGTTACTTTCCCACAAAATGGTCAATTGGCTATCCAAAACAAAATAATATAAGAGATACAAAAACTCAAAGACAAACCATAACAAAAATACACCGCAACCGAAGAACCGCCTTGGACGGTCACTGAAACGAATTTCACTTGGAGTGGGTGGTGGTGGTGGGGGGGGGGGGACTAATATAGATTTTACGTGGCCACAATCCCTCCCATTACTTCCGTCGCGATTTAGACAAATTATTTGTTCAGTCCGCATGATGGCCTCCTTACACATCAGTGCATTATCTCCGTGAACACGAAAAATCAAACAGCCGCAGACATGAATCAACGATGAGGACTCGGCAGCAAGAAAATACTGAAATGCTGGAGCAAAGAAAACCAACAATTAGACTCCGATCAGGCACCAACGTACATTACATGTATATAGAATCAAGGCCGTTCTTTTTTTCTCATCAGGATATATCCCTTTCCTGAGTTATGACCCTTTCATAGAATATGGATGAAGTCTTGTCAGCAAAAACATCTCATAATCTATTGAACCTGGAGCCTTGAAACCTGGTGAATAGACTGGTAATCATGAGTAGATGACTTATTTGACTTTGAGTGAATTCTGCAAAACATGCTTAATGAGTTATTCGGCATTATTACTTCGAGCGTTTTTACACGGTTTTGTTTGATTGGAGGTTTGCCGTCTGGACAGGAGAATATTTCTATAGGACTCAAATAACTGGGCGTTACGTCATAGAAGTAACGCTGTTTTAAAGTACGTAACGCAGGTTGCTAGGAAACTCGGTTAGAAAAAAACGCCATTTTAAGTGGCAAGGGCGTAGTATTGCAAATAGAAATAAATTGTTTGGAACTCACAATCGGAGTTCTATCGTTTCTTTGGCTTTCATTTCTACAATCGAGAAACACTTCGAAACATCTGGTAGCAGAGCGAGGTTAAACATCATTGAAGAAAACGTAAAATAAAGATGAATTCATCGGACAATGGAATCGTGGTTGGAGATAGTGGCAATAAGCTCGACGTCACGCAACTAGAAAATCAGTTTAAGAAGGACAAATGCAGAACAAAATCCAATTTTACACGTTCACGCAACAACTTGTTGTTGTTAGTTGAAGAGCAAGACATGCCAAGCCGTCGAGCAGTAAAGGGAGCATGCAGGAAAATGGACAGTTGCTTGGAGTTGGTGATGGGGGTATTGACAAATTTTTCGGACTTTTACTCTCGGAATGAGGAAGTTCAAAAAGACAAAATATTAATTAGGGAAATGGAAAAAATTGAAAAGGATTATAATACGGCTTATGAAGCAGCTCAAGAATACTTGAATTCGCGCAAGGATGATAGTTCCAGTATTACAGCGGATGTATTGTCAGTTGACATGTTACAACAAATGAACATTACTGATGACACGGAGACGTTAAGGAAGGATTACATGATGTCGCCACAGCAAAGGACATTTCACGAGGAACAAAATCTCGACCACCAAAGCGAATTTGTTGACTGTTTGCCGACAACAATATCACAAGGTACTTCATATCTTTATCAAATGACCAATCAAGCTAAACCGAGTGGTAATGTACTGACACACATTTTACATGAGCATTTGGATACAAAGAATAAAAACAACACGGAGCGGAATAGTCAAGCTGCGAATCGCTGTAGACAAGCTAGCGCCGGCTTGATAAGGTATCCGACGGAAGATGGACCCAGATTAATGAATTCTCATGCCATTTCTACTGGACCGGTGGGAAACTCAGCAGGGACATCTATAGGACAGGATCTTTGGAGACAACTTAAGCGAGTCCAGATCCCAGTATTCTGCGGGGACAAGAGAGCTTACCCAAGTTGGAGAGCTGCATTCATCGCTTGTATCGACAGTGCGCCGGCAACAGGCGAGTACAAACTATTGCAATAAACGGTAGTACTTGGCAGGAGAAGCCTTAAAAGCTATCGAAAATTTGGGACACTCCGCAGTTGCATACGAGGCTGCCAAAGAACGTCTTGATAGAAAATACGGGGGAAAGAGGCCCCAAATTGCTATATATCTTGAGGACCTAGAACAGTTCCGGCAGATACGTCCAGGAAACGCAAAAAATTTGGACGAGTTTGCAGACTTACTTGATATAGCGCTCATAAACCTACAGGAAGCAGGTCAAAATTATGAACTCGGCGATGGTTCCCTGTACACCAAATTGCAAAGAAAACTTCACCAGTCCATGCTGGCAATGTACCATCGCTGGGTATTCGAGACTAACACGGCTGAATCGGTAGTAGCATTAAGAAAATGGGTCATTCAAGAAGCTGAATTTCAAACTATCGCATCAGAGACAGTTCACGGGTTGACTGGAAAAATCGGAAGTGACGCACAGACATGTTCACCGTTCCACAGATCGAAAAACCAGGGTGCATATTTTTGAGACATATGGGACAGTCGAAGTTTGCAGAACTCATCATGTCAAGTGTGTGGTAGTCAACACCGGATCTGGAACTGCCAGGAATTTATCCGAAAACCCGTGCCCGAACGATGGGATGTGGCTAAAAGATTTCAGCTATGCTTTCGGTTCTTGGGTGACAAGCATAGCGGTAGATCATGCCGAAGGAGCCGGTTATGCGGTCTAAATGGATGTAGAGAGCTCCATCACAAGTTGTTGCATAACCAAAGCACTTACAGATCGGACTTTGGCGAACCGAAGTCGGGGTACTTGAGCAGCACCGAACCGAACTTGGTTAACGAAACAAGGGACGGGCATCAAGATTTTGATAGCACATTCCCGGACCTAGACACTTCCACGGAGGGGAATGTACAAAACCACCAGACAACGATGGTGACACGGGATGGATACAAGCCGGGCTTCGTAGCATTACGCACGGTTCCTGTATTGTTGAGAAATGGTTCTAGAACATTGAAAGTGAACGCCCTTTTAGACGATGCCAGCACAAGGACATATTTGAATGCGGACATCGCTGCCGAGCTGGGGCTGCAATGTCAAACAGGGTAACGGTGAACGTATTAAACAATCAAGTTGAAACATTCGAAACAAAGCCAGTTAACTTTGAATTGAAAAGCTTAGGTGGAAATGTTTCTGTGAATGTGAACGCATATACAGCAAATAGGGTTACCGGGAATCTGGCAGTCGTTGACTGGAACAAATATAAAAGTCGTTGGGTGCACCTGCAAAATATTGACTTTCCACGTACGTCAAAAAGACCAATAGTTGATATTCTCATCGGCGTCGACTGTGCAGATTTGCTCTATGCGATTTCAGAGGTAAGAGGTGGACCAGGGGAGCCAATAGCGAGGCTTACACCACTCGGATGGACTTGTGTCGGGAATCCAGGTGCATGTGTTAGTCCATTATTGCAAACAAGTTTTACATATACCTATTTTGTCAAGGGTCAGTCGGAAATAGACACAATAAATGCAAATTTGAAGAAATTTTGGGAAATTGAGAATGTGAAATCGTTCCAGGAAACACCGATAGTACGAATAGAGGAACAAATTACAATGAAGAAGGTCGAAAAGTCTATGGAGTATGAAAATCAAATGTACAGAGTTGGTATACCATGGAAAGAAAATAAACCTACTTTGCCGAACAATTATGGCATGGCATTGCATAGGCTAGAGAACACGGAAAGGAGATTGAAACGGTCACCAGATATTGCAAGAACCTATAATCAGTACATTGAGCAGTACATCAAAAAGGGCTATATACGAAAGGTTCCAGTACATGAGCAGCCGAGATCCAAGTGGTACCTACCACATTTTCCAGTTATCAGACTTGACAAAGATACAACGAAAACAAGGATTGTTTTCGATGCATCGGCGAAGTTTGCAGGCGTGTCCCTGAACGACGTGATACACCAAGGACCGAAGTTGCAGCGCGACCTGTTTGACGTGCTCCTGCGTTTTAGACGTTTCCCGGTCGCTCTAGTGTGTGATATCGCAGAAATGTACTTACGAATCGGTATTGCTACAGAGGACAAGCCATACCATCGATTCATATGGAGAGGAATAGACCAAAATCGACACCCAGACATCTATGAGTTTGACCGTGTGGAATTTGGAGTTAACTCGTCGCCGTTCCAGGCACAGTACGTCTTGCAGCAGCATGCAAAGAAATTCGAGAATGATTACCCTTTGGGGATGGAAACTATTAAAAAATCAACATACATGGATGATTCAATGGACTCTGTATTGTCCGAGGACCAAGGTATCGAACTTTACAAACAACTTTCACTTCTGTTATCAAAAGCTGGAATGCATGCGCGCAAATGGCTGTGAAATTCATTGAGAGTAATAGCACAGATCCCGACACAGGACAGAAAATTTGGATCTCAACGAGCTACCAAGTGCCAAAATATTTGGTGTATGGTGGTTGGCCCAGGAGGATGTATTTACCTTCAAGAAAAATGCACCTGATGGAAACACGGTGTTTACAAAACGCGAATTTCTAAAGAAGATTGCCACATTATTTGATCCACTCGGACTCTTGGCGCCTTACACAATCAGAGCAAAAAATTTGTTACAGGAGATGTGGACTGCTGGTTTGGAATGGGACGACGAACTGCCAGAAGCACTGACCCATGCGGCACGTTCATGGTTCAGCGAGCTGAGAGACCTGAAACAGCTGCAGATCCCGAGATGCCTCGGAGAGACAGAAAGAACTTCTGACACCATGTCACTCCATACATTCGTAGATGCGTCGCAGGATGCCTATGGGGCTGTTGTGTACGCCAGGTGTACATACACAGACGGTTCTGTTTCGAGTAACCTAGTTGCCGCAAAGACACGAGTTGCACCTAGCATATCAACAAGCATTCCGCGTTTAGAATTAATGGCTGCTGTTATCGGAGTAAGACTTGCCACAAAAATTTCGAAAGCTCTAGAGCTCCCGTTAAGCCAGTCTACATTTTGGTCGGACAGTCCTGTGGTGGATTCGAGGGAGAAGTCGAGACTTTAAGCCTTTCGTAGCGAATAGAATAGACGAAATACAGAGCAACACAAACCCTGACCAGTGGATGCACATACCCACGAAACTTAACCCAGCAGATTGTCTCAGCAGAGGAATGATGACAACGGACTTTGTGAAATGCAAGTCATGGTGGGAAGGCCCGAAAGTTCTGATACACACAGACGATACCTGGCCTAGCAACAGAAACTTAATAACACCTACTGGGGACGTCGAAAGGAAAAGAATTACGGCGTCGTGGCTACAGACTCCCTTAAATAAGATATATGGATCTAAGGAAGGCCGTTCACAGCATCCTATCTCCTCAGTGTTCCTGACGTCAGATACAAATGAAGTCACTTTCCCATTGGACCCTAGTCGTTATTCCAGTCCTGGGTAAATAGATTCATAGAAAATTGTCAAAAACCAAAGATGACCAGGACATCCGGGCAACTAGTGGCTGATGAGCTGAAAAGGGTGGAAATCCAGCTTATACAACAGACACAAAGAATATATTTTCGGAACGAGTGGCGCGCCTTATCATGCGAAAGACCGCTTCCCATAGCCAGTAAACTACTGAGCCTAAAACCAAAACTCGATGATGATGGAATGATGCGTTCAGATGGCCGTTTAAACCAGGCAAAATTCTTGGCATATGATGTCAGATACCCCATCATCCTACCGCGAAGGAGCTGGATAACGAAGCGGATTGTTAAATATTTTCATGAACACGGAAATCATGCAGCAGGAACAAACCAAACATTGGCAAGCTTATCGGCGCGGTACTGGATAATTGCCGGACGTGAAGTAATACGAGAATGGGAGAAGGAATGTGCTGAGTGCAGACGCCGAAAAGCGAAGGCCTGCCAACAAGTCATGGCTCCAATACCGATATCAAGGTTGACAACATCGTTACGCGCATTCACCAAGACAGCTGTTGATTTTGGAGGCCCTTTTGTTACAGTGCAGGGACGAGGAAAACATCGATTATTTGTGCCTCTTCACGTGCTTAGCTACAAGAGCTGTACACTTGGAAGTTGCGTTCGGCTTGGACACCGATTCATTCTTGAACGCATTTTGTAGAATGGCTAGCCGTAGGGGACTCCCAGAAGTAATGTACTCAGATAATGGGACAAATTTCAAAGGCGATGATAAGGAACTGAAATCTCTGATATCACGGCTGGATACAGATAAAATCAAGGAACCGAGCGCAAACAAAGGGATCCAGTGGCATTTTAACCCTCCACTTGTCCCACATTTCGGTGGTGTGCATGAATCCCTGATCAAATCAGCGAAGAAGGCTATCAATGCGATACTCGGGAATGCAGAAATAACAGACGAAGAGTTGATAACAGCCGTAACCGCGGCCGAGGGACTGATAAAATCTCGACCATTAACCTATCAGTCTGCAAACCCTGCTGACGACGTGCCACTGACGCCAAATCATTTCCTGCATGGACAAATCGATGGACAGTTTGCCCCAACATCAGCCGACGAAACGCGGTACAACCCGCGGAAGAGATGGGGCCTGATTCAAGAACTTGTCCGGCACTTTTGGCATCGGTGGATCCGAGAGTGGTTGCCTACTCTCAGTTGTCGAAAGAAATGGTACGAGGAGCATCGGGATGTCAAAGTAGGTGAGATTGTGATCGTGGTATCACCAGATACAGCACGCGGAAACTGGCCGCTTGGGAAAATTATCGAGGTCTTTCCTGGGCATGATGGACGGGTTCGAGTCGCTAAGATACAGATGGGACAGAGCACAATGGTGAGGCCAGTGACGAAGCGTTGCCCTCTTGACTGCGGGACGTAGATGCAAAATTGATCAAGAACTGTTATATTCATACTGAAGACAAACCTTTTTCATCATGAACTTTCGCTATGTTATTCTATACATACTGGAGAGAAACCTACACATTATGATAAGGATAAAGTTTAAGATTTGGTAACTTACATTAGAATTAATTTGAAGTCAATTTTGACGAAAGCAGTTTTAATCAGATACTCTTTTGCATTTTTTACTTTAACCAGTTTTAACGTCAATGTGCAAATTATAGAATTTTTCAAAATGGACATTTTGAGGAGGGGAAAAATGGACAGGAGAATATTTCTATAGGACTCAAATAACTGGGCGTTACGTCATAGAAGTAACGCTGTTTTAAAGTACGTAACGCAGGTTGCTAGGAAACTCGGTTAGAAAAAAGCCATTTTAAGTGGCAAGGGCGTAGTATTTCAAATAGAAATAAATTGTTTGGAACTCACAATCGGAGTTCTATCGTTTCTTTGGCTTTCATTTCCACAATCGGGAAACACTTCGAAACACCGTCACCGTCAACACTGCTTAGGTCAGTTTGAGGACTTTCTTCAAATTTTGTTGGACTTTTATCCGACATTGAGATGAAATGACAAGCCGTGCCGCCCAATGTAATCTATAGGGTATATATGCATGGACTTGTCATTTCATCTCAACTCGCACCACTTTGCCTGGGTAGGATTAGACCAGTACTCATGCGTAGTAGGTTTCAGCTCTGCGTGGAAGCATCATGCAGCCCAATCTGTTTTTCCAAGCCCCGCTGTGTGGGGGCCTATTTTTACATTGTATGCATAGGAGTACGTATGCACCGTGCATGCTAAGATTTTGAAATTTCATCAGTGGAAAATTAGCTAACGGTTTTTGCTCAGCACGATAAAGTCCTTTTTCTGAGTTATGGCCCTTTGTAAAACAATGACTGGAATCTTGTAAGCAAACTATGTAAAAGGCAAGTAAAGCTAGAGCCTGAAGACCTGGTGAATGGACTGGTTGTGATGAGTAGAATATCTGATTTAATAGCAAACAGATTCTGAAAAATACTTCAGTTATGGCTTTTTGTTACTTTGGGCATTTTACATTACATGATTTTGTTTTTAAAAGTAACCTAACTTCTAAACCATGCATGCTATGGTTTTGGCATTTTATATATGAAAAATATAGCAGATACGTGTTTTTACTAATCAGGATTATGCCCCTTTTGTTGAAAAATATGTATAAAAACTTGTCAGCAAAATATTTAGAATTCATTGAAGTTACAGCCTTGACACCTGGTGAATATATTGGTAGTGATGAGCAGATGACATAAAATACTTCATTTCATGAGTTATGATCCTTTATTATTTTCAGCATTTTACATGTGTGCTTTTTACGCGTAAGATTAACATTTGAACTGCATGTTAGGGTTTTTGAATTTTACGTATCGATTCAGCATGAACAAATAGCTGACAGGTGTTTTTCTTCTCCACAGGATTATTCCACTTTCCTGAGTCATGGCCTTTTGAAAAAATCTTGATGAAAACTTATCAGAAAACTTTCTCAAAACTATTGAGGCTAAAGCCTTTATAACTTGAATAATAGATTAGTAGTGATGAGCAGATGGCCTGATTAACTTTTGAATAAATTCTGAAAATACTTCATGGCCTGTGGTCCTTTGTAAATTTGGGGCGTTTTACCTTCTCAGCAAAATGTTTAAAAAGTATTAAAGCTAGAGTTTCTAAACTTTGTGGAATTTGTCGGGATTATTAGTAGATGACCTATTTAAATTCTAACCTTCTGAATGTTTTACTTGATTTATGGGCCCATATAAAATTTCAGCATTGTAACCATGTAAGCAAGCTCTCTCAACAACTGATTAGACTGATGGCTTGAAACTATATGCTGACAAGTAGATGACATGCTGGGTTTTGTTTTTCTTCAGTTGTGGCCCGTAGAAACTTTCCGCATGTCAGCCATGTAAGCAAGATATCTGAAAAAATAGTGGCAAGCAGTGTTAGGGTCAAGAAGCTTGGGGGCATAGTGCCCGTAGAAACTTTCCGCATGTCAGCCATGTAAGCAAGATATCTGAAAAAAATAGTGGCAAGCAGTGTTAGGGTCAAGAAGCTTGGGGGCATAGTGCTGCATAAATACGAGCACTAGTTTTAATTCTACTGGGTTGTGCTTTAAAAAAAATAAAGTAAAATATATACAATTGTTAAGCTTATTTTTCTCTATAGATAGTGGATTTTACAAGGGTATTCAGTTTATTGACTTATCTATGTCAAATGTTTGAGGATATCATTAATACACTGAACACACACTTTATTCCTGACGAATTCTCTAGTCGGAAGAGAAAATGTTTGAACTCTCTTATTATGCCTCTAAGAAGTACAAAAATTGGTTTGAAATATCTGTCGGCATCTCAGGAAACGTTTACATGCCCATGCGTGAACCTGGAAAATTAGTAAAAGTAGAAGTAAAACAAAGATCAGGAATCGATACAATTAACTTACTCCACCCATCAAAGACACCAAAGGGAAAGAAACACACACATTAAGCGACCAGACCATAACTTCCGGCAAATTCTTTCAATAATGTCTTAATGCATATTCTTTGTCTAATTCAATTGTAAGATGAAAGAGTTGTTTATAAACTTATAGGGAAAAGGTTGGGACGTTTTATTGTGATAAGCACTGTTGCCTTATTTTTCCTCTATTACATACTCTGTCGAAATGTTTTTTTTTTTTTTTTGATGAAATACATATTTTCAGCTTACTGGTTTCACTTATATTCCTGTCTCTTCATGCCTGATTCGTAATCCATCTGTTTAGTTATGCTTCTGTCGCAAAGTGTAGAAAGGCGTATAATATTAACATTTCCTCATCACGATAACACGACTATATAATTCTGACCCCCTCGAGTCCCACTTTTATATAGTATAACTGAGGCTTACAGGGGTAAACCTCATTTTTCTTATTTCCGCTCTAAAATACAGATTGTGGGTACTCGTTAGAACCGCCTCGATGAGGTGGTTCTAACTTGTACCCAAAATATATATTGTAAGCAGAAATAGGAAAAAATAACACAATTATTTATCTTAAATTTTTCATTTTCGCGGTGTATTTATTTACCGTGTATTTGTATAGGCATGTTTTCGTAATGTTTACTGAGGACATACAGACAAAGCAAACGGTTGTAGTCTTCGAAATACGTTCTACAACGTTTGGTACGGATTTTGACATTCAGCATGGTTGACATGCATCTTTGTCATAGCATTGTTCATAAAGAAACTGCCTTTGTCAACTTACAAGTAGATGTGATTGACTGTATTATAATCCATACATTCCTCCCCAAATAATCTGAAGAAAGTCACAGAGCAAAATTCTTGTTTATCATTTTGACTTTTACGTTGACGATTAATCAGTTCAGATCTCTCCCTTGAACACAACAAAGTTGAACAAAGGATAATATGCAATGCTGAAATCACATTTCGAAGACAACACTAAGCTTCTAACTAAAGCTTTCGTAAGGATGTTGATGCCTTATTTTTATGTCTTTGTTGTTCTATAACTAGTCTTCTTCATCTCTGGATGTCTGAATTCGGGGGTGTTTGCCACGAGCCGTTGTCTTTTGATAAGAAGCCGTGGTTAAAATTTCATAACCCTTACCCCCTACCTTTGCAAACAGTGTAGATACAGATCGGATGGCTTTGGAAGAAGATCTCCGATCGGGAACTACAGAATGTGATATTCAGTTTGTGAATTTGCAGGAACCAGCTCTAATCTGATTGGTTGAAAGTCAGAGATGAGTGTGGCTAAATTAATTTTTCAGTGGGGAAAGGGATAACTTGTTGCTTTAGGTGCTCACGTTTTTGTTAAGTAGCCTGTACTTGGGCCGAAAATTATATAAACTGAAAAATATTGGATCCCGGGTTGAATACTCACGTGAACACGTCCGTGAAATGAAGACCCCACTAAACCCCACTTTATATAGAGAAAACTGGGGTTTACGGGGATAAACAATATTTTTCTTATTTCTGCTCCAAGACATAGGTTGTGGGTACTCGTGAGAACCGCCTCAATGAGGCGGTTCTAACGAGCACCCACAATCTATGTTTTGAGTATTAATAAGGCTAATATCACAAATTTTCATCAGAAAATTGACCGTTTTGGAGATGTAAAAAATTGCACTATGACGCACGGGTGTGTTATCGTAATATACAGTAATTTGCAGTATACTTATCCTTGGGACGATTGATGAGTCTTCTTTATGAGTGCCTATATCTGGTACACAACATACATTAACTTTCCTATATTAAACCCATCTTTGGGACTATTTTAAGTAATGTAGGCTTGTGTCTGATGCTCCGTCTCTGGTCGGGCCTACCTGTAACATATAAGCTGTGTCATGCACTTGCCAAGCATATAAATCGCCGGGACAACGGCGTGGGACTGTATTATTTGTGGATTTTTCAAATTGTGGGACAAAATGATAGACACAACGAAAACACGCCTATTCAACTATATTAATAAAATTTGACCACCAAAAATGAAAAAAATCAGATACAAAATCCGGATGTTTTTTATATTTCTGCTCAAAACATAGATTGTGGGTACTCGTTAGAATGAGGCGGTTTTAACGTGTACTCACAGCCTATGTTTTTAGCAGAAATGAGAAACAATACTTTATATCCCTGTAAACCCTAGTTTTACTATATAAAACTAGGGTTTAAAGTGGGTCAAAATTATGTAGGCGTGTTTTGGTAAAGGGAAATTTTAACTAGCTTAGAATATTTTATACATCTTTTCAAATATATACAAAATTCATCAGAATAACAGGTACATATATCCCACTTAGTCTAAGACAAGGCTATTATATGCAAGCGGGTTGACCAAGTCCAGTATCCTGTCTTAGCCTAAGTGGCATATACTAGAAGAAGATACAACAAACTAAATAACTAAATAGATAAATAAACAAATAAATAAATAGATAACCACACCGAACTGTCTTGGTCTTTCTCTATAACCGCTACTGTCAGACAGTTCTCCCTAAAATTGCACTACAGGTGCAATATCAATTGCGCACGATTTGTATCACGATTGCAACGTTACCAATTTTTAGAGCGAACCAGTGCTTCAGCTGAAGTGCACGACCCGCCGGATGCTTTTAGCTTTATGAGTGTTACCATATATGGGTATGGCGGCCATTTTGGTCATGTGACCTGGACCTAAAACGGTTCCCCCAATAAATGCGCCTTATCGTAAGGAACAAAAATATATCTTATACTTTAGTACTGTATTCTGAATCGTTCGCAGGATAAAATGCATTCTCACTTTTCCAATACAAAAGCATATGTGTCGAAGTTTGACCTAGGCACAAAGAAGGTCAAGGTCAACCCAGGGTCACCATTTTAGCAATTTATAATGGGCCTACGTCCCAGATGCTATTTATCAAGTTTCGTGGAAATTTGCCCAGTGGTTCTCGCGAAGACTATTTTTGAAGGGTTTTTACCATATATGGCTTGGCGGCCATTTTGGTCATGTGACCTGGACCCCATGAGCAAATTTTGGTTTCCCCCATCCCACAGAGGCTCCATATGAAATTTGACTTCAAACGGCCCAACGGTTTCCGAGGAGAAGCGGTTCGAAAATTTTCACATTTTCGTCTCGGCGAGGCTATACGTAATGGAATGTAATATTTCGCAAGTTCATTGGTAAGATCTCATTGATATCTATCAGTATGCCAAAAATTGTTTAAATATTCCAAGCGGTTAAGTCACTATCACCAATTTTCACAAACGGGTTACGGACGGACAGACAGACAGACCATATATGGCTTGGCGGCCATTTTGGTCATGTGACCTGGACCCCATGAGCAAATTTTGGTTTCCCCCGTCCCATAGAGGCTTCATATGAAATTTGATTTCAATCGGCCCAACAGTTTCCGAGGAGAAGCAGTTCGAAAATTGTCACATTTTTCACCTCGGCGAGGCTAAACTAAATGGAATGTAATATTTCGCAAGTTGATTGGTTAGATCTCATTGATATCTATCAGTATGCCAAAAATTGTTTAAAATTCGAAGCGGTTAAGTCACTATCACCAATTTTCACAAACGGGTTACGGACGGACAGACAGACAGACCATATATGGCTTGGCGGCCATTTTGGTCATGTGACCTGGACCCCATGAGCAAATTTTGGTTTCCCCCGTCCCATAGAGGCTCCATATGAGATTTGACTTCAATCGGCCCAACGGTTTCCGAGGAGAAGCAGTTAAAAAATTTTCACATTTTTTGCCTCGGCGAGGCTGTACTAAATGGAATGTAATATTTCGCAAGTTCATTGGTAAGATCTCATTGATATCTATCAGTATGCCAAAAATTGTTTAAATATTCCAAGCGGTTAAGTCACTATCACCAATTTTCACAAACAGGTTAAGGACGGACCCAAAGAAGGTCAAGGTCAACCCAGGGTCACCTTTTTAGCAATTTATGATGGGCCTACGTCCCAGATGCTATGTATCAAGTTTCGTGGAAATCTGCCCAGTGGTTCTGGAGAAGACTATTTATGAAGGGTTTTTACCATATATGGCTTGGCGGCCATTTTGGTCATTTGACCTGGACCCCATGAGCAAATTTTGGTTTCCCTATCCCATAGAGGCTCCATATGAAATTTGACTTAAATCGGCCCAACGGTTTCCAAGGAGAAGCGGTTCAAAAATTTTCACATTTTTTTGCCTCGGCGAGGCTATACTAAATGGAAAGTAATATTTCGCAAGCTCATTGGTTAGATCTCATTGATATTGATCAGCATGCCAAAAATTGTTTAAATATTCCACTATCACCAATTTTCACAAACGGGTTACGGACGGACAGACAGACAGACCATATATGGCTTGGCGGCCATTTTGGTCATGTGACCTGGACCCCATGAGCAAATTTTGGTTTCCCCCGTCCCATAGAGGCTTCATATGAAATTTGATTTCAATCGGCCCAACAGTTTCCGAGGAGAAGCAGTTCGAAAATTTTCACAGTTTTCACCTCGGCGAGGCTAAACTAAATGGAATGTAATATTTCGCAAGTTGATTGGTTAGATCTCATTGATATCTATCAGTACGCCAAAAATTGTTTAAATATTCCAAGCGGTTAAGTCACTATCACCAATTTTAACAAACGGGTTACGGACGGACCCAAAGAAGGTCAAGGTCAACCCAGGGTCACCATTTTAGCAATTTATGATGGGCCTACGTCCCAGGTGCTATTTATCAAGTTTCGTGGAAATCTGCCCAGTGGTTCTGGAGAAGACTATTTATGATGGGTTTATCATATATGGCTTGGCGGCCATTTTGGTCATGTGACCTGGACCCCATGAGCAAATTTTGGTTTCCCTATCCCATAGAGGCTCCATATGAAATTTGACTTGAATCGGCCCAACGGTTTCCGAGGAGAAGCAGTTCAAAAATTATCACATTTTTTGCCTCGGCGAGGCTATACTAAATGGAATGTAATATTTCACAAGCTCATTGATTAGATCTCATTGATATCTATCAGTATGCCAAAAATTGTTTAAAATTCCAAGCGGTTAAGTCACTATCACCAATTTTCACAAACGGGTTACGGACGGACAGACAGACAGACCATATATGGCTTGGCGGCCATTTTGGTCATGTGATCTGGACCCCATGAGCAAATTTTGGTTTCCCCCGTCCCATAGAGGCTCCATATGAGATTTGACTTCAATCGGCCCAACGGTTTCCGAGGAGAAGCAGTTAAAAAATTTTCACATTTTTTGCCTCGGCGAGGCTGTACTAAATGGAATGTAATATTTCGCAAGTTCATTGGTAAGATCTCATTGATATCTATCAGTATGCCAAAAATTGTTTAAATATTCCAAGCGGTTAAGTCACTATCACCAAGTTTCACAAACAGGTTAAGGACGGACCCAAAGAAGGTCAAGGTCAACCCAGGGTCACCTTTTTAGCAATTTATGATGGGCCTACGTCCCAGATGCTATGTATCAAGTTTCGTGGAAATCTGCCCAGTGGTTCTGGAGAAGACTATTTATGAAGGGTTTTTACCATATATGGCTTGGCGGCCATTTTGGTCATTTGACCTGGACCCCATGAGCAAATTTTGGTTTCCCTATCCCATAGAGGCTCCATATGAAATTTGACTTAAATCGGCCCAACGGTTTCCAAGGAGAAGCGGTTCAAAAATTTTCACATTTTTTGCCTCGGCGAGGCTATACTAAATGGAAAGTAATATTTCGCAAGCTCATTGGTTAGATCTCATTGATATTGATCAGTATGCCAAAAATTGTTTAAATATTCCAAGCGGTTAAGTCACTATCACCAATTTTCACAAACGGGTTACGGACGGACAGACAGACAGACCATATATGGCTTGGCGGCCATTTTGGTCATGTGACCTGGACCCCATGAGCAAATTTTGGTTTCCCCCATCCCATAGAGGCTCCATATGAAATTTGACTTCAATCGGCCCAACGGTTTCCGAGGAGAAGCAGTTCAAACATTTTCACATTTTTTGCCTCGGCGAGGCTATACTAGATGGAATGTAATATTTTGCAAGCTCATTAGTTAGATCTCATTGATATCTATCAGTATGCCCAAAATTGTTTAAATATTCCAAGCGGTTAAGTCACTATCACCAATTTTCACAAACGGGTTACGGACGGACGGACAGACTGACAGAATGACAGACTGACAGAATGACACAGTGATTTTAGGGCACTCTTAGAAATCAACCGACTTTAGTCGGTTGCTTTTTCTGCGGGTCGTGCAATCGTTGATTCAAACTATATAGCATCTAACGGTGCCACAATAATATTGTATAAATATCGATATACTGGTTCCATCATTGGTGCACCAATATGAAAATGACGGCGATACATCCTCCTTTGACAAGCCACGTAAGGGAGGCTAGACCTATTGCTTCCAATTGACCAACTAACTGTCAAACAACCAATCAATCAACCAATGCCTACAAATTAATAAGAACACTTGATACAAATCACCATAACACGTACTGGTCCATATCTGGGAACTTATGCCCTATGTCAAATGAATCATTAGCCAGGGTTTTGCGCATACTTCGGCCGGGATTGCCAGGCTCCGGCCAATCATGCGACAGAAAACATAATTCCTACTTATACAGTACTTCTATTTTACAATATAAAGCAGGCAGCAGAAAGGCTACGCGTGTGCGCCGACTTATCCAGTGCCGTCCATTGCGCCACAATATAATATAAAAGAAGTGAATTGATACAATTAACCCGCAGCTTCCATCAGTGACACCAAATGGAAGAAACACAAACATGAAATATTTAGACCCTAATGGAAACACCAATAGCAGAAAGCGAAAAGGAGAGTAACTTTCCCACAAAAATAGCCAATTGGATATCAAATAAAATATAAGCGATACATATACACTCAAAGACAAACCATAACAAAAAATTAAACGCGACAGAAGAACCGCCTTGGAACGGTAGGTGAAACGAATTCCACTGGGGTGGAGGAGGGCTTAAATCGATTTTACGGTTCCATAATTCTCGTCCTTACTTCCGTCGCGATTTAGACAAACAATCTTTTCAGTCTGCATGAAGGCCTCTTAGCTCATCGGTGCAAAATCTCCGATAACACAACAATCAAACAACCACAGAAATGGAACAACGGTGAGGACTTGACAGCAAGAAACCACTGAAATGCTGGGGTAAAAGAAAACCAACAGTTGGACTCCGACACATTCAATGATATAGTCCTTGACACGCAAACATTTCACAACATATAAGTTCAACAGATTGCTCTTGCCAACGTATGCTTATCGCTGCGATGTCTCAACTTACATACATTAGCCACCCGTTTGAATTGATGTTGTGACGTCATGACGTAGTAAAGTCATATCCATGGCGGCGTATAATCTCACCCGTGGATATAGTGTGCTCAACCTATCGATAATCCATGCCTATGATAAATATCTTCTTCGAATCGACGCCATGACGCATTTACGCCATCACAATCGTGACGCACATCTGAACATGTGTTCATCATTTGCCCAAACTCAATGATAACTTATAACCGCTGTAACAAGAACTACGTATAACGTGGTGCTTGCACAATTTATAATATACAATACAGTAATAAGGCAAGTGCTCTACCGACTGAACTATCCGGGCGCTGATAACGTTCATTCAACTTTTTATAAACTTAGTAAATAAACAGCAGTATTGATGTCGCTGATTTTAACACTCGTAACAGAGGTTTAACTGCTAAACTGCTAAAATCAGGGATATCGATATCATAAACTTCAGAAAGCATTTGCTTCTAAGTTTTATCGCCGTTACTATCAATAAATTTCAAAATTTAAGATTGGATTAAATAGACTTTTGCCGCAGGAGATGTCACAGCCCGAGATTTGGCAACATTATAAAGTAGGAAAAAATAAAGGCAAACCAAACTTTTCGGAACAATTTTAGGAAATTATTTAGCGTTACAAACGCATTGGATATAACATAAATTCAACAGTCTGCATGTATTGTGTTTGACCCAGTCACGATAATCCATTATGAATTCCTCTTTATATGCTCGCCGCTGGATCGTGGTTCAGACTACATGATGGCTTTGACTTAAAGCTGTTTATTAGTTGGTTGGAGCCGGAAGCTTTATGTCGCTTTGTCCAACGTGGTTCTGCTTTTGATTTTCTTTTGCTCCAGTGTCAGTTTTGTTTTGGCGCTGTGTTAAGCACCGGATGACTCGTGTTTAATTGTCGAGTCCTTATCATTGCGTCAGCTTTGCTTTAATTGTGATTTCTTTGTTTGTAGAGTTGATCCATTGATGAATCGTGCGGCGTATTATGCAATGTTAGCAGCTGATTTGTTGTAAGAAACAAACAGATTTTCGGCCTATGTGCTCATGTCTTTTTTCGTTCTTACCTACATATTTATCGTTGTTGAATTATTCGTCAGAGATTTCTAAAGCTCTGTAAAAGCTAGAAGTTTCAAAATTCATACACAATGCAATGATGATGACTTATACTGTGTAAGAGACAACGATTGTTGTCGCTTTGTTCATCTGTCCTTCCATCTTTCATTCGTTTTCTCTCCATATTAGCTTATGTTTCATTTTTTTCATCACACATTTCGCGGGAACTATAAAAGAAAGAATCCTCAAACTTGGTATACAATGCAATTATATGATATAACGTTTGAGACCGTTGGCATTCTAGGCATGGTGGGCGAAGCTTGCTTACCTAGTAATGCTTACTATCCTAGGACACCTGATTACGCTTTTCTGGAGTCCATGTCTGTTGGTCTGAACATTCATATTTGCCATTTGTCTATGGATTAATGGTTTCGGATTAACGCTTTGGTACTAAGGCCTATACTACCTCTATCATTCTTCTTTCTCTCCATTGAGGTCAATATTAAATCCATCGTTAAATATTTCTTAGGAACTATAAAAGCTATGAGCCTCAAACTGGGTATGCAATATAATGATGAAGAGAGACAATTGGCTGTCTTGGTGCTTTTTCTTCTGTGCTTTCATTCTTTTCTCTCAGAATCAATTGCCTTTGTCAAAGGGGTTGGTTCACTAAGTGTCACAATTGGCCCAACATTTTTTTCAACTGCACATATATATATATATATATATATACGGGGTATATTTGCAAACAATGCATTAAACTTGATAACTTTTTGAAAATCATGTTTTTGTTTAGTAAGACAGGAAAGGCTCCTAAAACACGCTGGTTAACGCAAATCGTCCATTAATGCGAGTTAATTTTTTATGTTTTTTGTTTTTTTGTTTTTGAAATATAAGATTATATTAAATACCGCGATAACCATGAAATTACCAAAATATCAAAATGTTGTCTCTGAACTTGTTTTTGTTAAGTAGAAGTAAAACAAAGATCAGGAATCGATACAATTAACTTACTCCACCCATCAAAGACACCAAAGGGAAAGAAACACAAACATTAAGCGACCAGACCATAATGGAAACCTAAACAAAGGAAGGCCGTAAGGACAGTTACTTTCCCACAAAATGGCCAAGTGATACACACAGTAAGTAACAAACAACACCATAAATAAACCGCCACAGAAGAAACGCCTTGGAACGGTCAGTGGAATGATTTCCACTGGGGGGCTTAAATCGATTTTACGTGGCCACAATCCTCGCCCTTACTTCCGTCGCGATTAAGACAAATAATTTGTTCAGTCCGCATGAAGGCCTCCTAACTCATCAGTGCAACATCTCCGTAAACACAAAAAATCAAAGAACCACAGAGGTGAGACAACGGTGAGGACTCGACAGCAAGAAACCACTGAAATGCTGGAGCAAAAGAAAACCAACAGTTAGACTCCGATGGGCCCGACCAGAGACAGAGCATCAGGCACCAACCAACATTACCTTGAATTAGATCTCTCTAATTCTCAATAAGCCTTTACGTTGGAGCCGTCATAGAATCTGAGGCCTGACCCACCGGCGTGCAATTAAAGAGGGAAGCAAAGTTGCCAACCGTGATTGGGTCAACTACCATGCATGCAGTATGTCGTATAACATCCATGTTGTACCCAATTTTTTTATATCGAAGAATGATTTTACGAAATTGGGTGCTGAAGTCATTGCGGTTATATATTTTTCTGAATTTATATACTAAGTCACCATAAAATTCGGGTTCCGATAGACCTTGTTGCAGAAGAAATTTAAGTCAAATATTGAATTTTGAAATTAAATCAGAATGGCGTCTTTAAAATTTTGAAAAGGCTTTGCATAGTTTATGGTACCGATAACCCTGATTAAGGAGTATAGCCGTTAATAACTTATTACGAGTGTTGAAGTCAGTTACATGACTACACACTCTAGCAAATCGAATTGATTGCTAAATATAAACGCCATAGGATGGCACACGAGGAACATCACCATCCAAAAAAGGAAAATTTACAATCTCAAAATCAAAGTCATCGCGTTAATCATAAATTTTGCACGAAACAAATCCATCTACAATAGATAGAGGTAAATCCAAAAACGGGGCCTCGGTATCAGAAGAATTTGCTTTATTTAACTGAAGTTCTGGGGGGTAAATCTGACTGATCAAACCATCGAAATAGGTATTATCAATGTTTAATAATTCATCTAAATATCTAGAAGTTGAGCTAAAAGCTTCAATAATTTCAGATTGGTTATCAATGGAAAGCGACAACATGAAGTCTCTTTCATAACAATACAAGAACAGATCAGCCACAAGAGGTGCGCAATTCGTACCCATCGAAATACTCACAATTTGTCTAAATAACTTAGTACCGAATCTAATATAAATATTGTCAAGTAGAAAGGTGAGGGCATCACACACTTTCTGACATGACCAAAGTGTATAATTCTTATGCTCTTTAGAAGTGAAAAATGCATTTCTGACATTACATGCAAGATAGGGGAGGTCTTCGCTATGAAAATCTTCTCTGTGAAAAGCCCATTCAATTAAATCATTAAGCTTTTCTTTTATAAGATTATGAGGAAGTGTAGTGTAAAAAGTGGACAAATCGTAAGTAGACAGACTTGAAGCACGAAAATGTCTGGATTTCAATTTATTTAAAACCTCTGTCGAATTTTTATAGACCAAAACAGATTTCTTCCTGATCTTTCAAAGACTTTATCACAATATATAATTACATGCGTTTTAATAGCAGTAAGACAGGAAGTTAATAATTTAGAAAGTTCAGTGGTAGTGCCAGAGCTAGAATTTGCAATAAACCGTGCTTTGAAAGGTCTTTTATGAAGTTTTGGTAACCAGTATAGCGTAGGAAGCTTGTCTTGGCCTTCGTTAACACACACAGCAAACTTGGTGGCTGAATGACAAACATGTTTATCTACTATAGCTCTCTCTTCAGCTAAAGGCTGAAGTTCATAGGCCTTAACACGCTTAAGCAGGAGCTTGGTGGTACTAACATAGTGGAGCCGTCACACAACGACGACGTTGTTAGCGGCCTTGTCTGCAGGGGCCAAAACAAACTTCTTATGAAATTCTTGAATACCTAGTTTAAGATGACGTAAAGTCGTCTTGGGCTTAGGAGGTAATAAGTTAGTATTTTGAGAATAGAAAGAAATGCGTTTATTTACTAGTTTTAAAATGCTAAGTTGTCAGTCCTTAAGGGCTTTATGCTCAACATACTCTCGCTTACACCATCGATTACCGAATTCATTCAAGGATGCAGCGATTTCATGTCTACATTTACTGAAATCAATTTTAGAAGGAAACCGATATTTCGGTCCTTTAGAAATTCTATTCCTTTTCCTAGAATCAGGAATAATTTTCAAATTGCCGGTAATTACATGACCAGCAGCAGGATAGCAATACTTTGAGTTTTTACAATCACATGAATCAGGAGTATTAGAAAGTTCTTTCCCTTTGGTGTCTTTTATGGATGGAGTAAGTTAATTGTATCAATTCCTGATCTTTGTTTTACTTCTACTTTTTAGTATCAATATCAAGATCTGAAACAAGTTTATTGAACTTAAAAATGATAGATCTAACAGGTTTGTTATATTTATAGAAAATTATAGGTGTTTCAGTATTTTGAAAATAAGCAGGAATGGAAGAAAGCACCGATCTCTCACGGAAGATACTGGGCAAATCTATAAAATCCATACCCTTATTAATGAAGGATATTTTGAAGAAATGGCGTTTATGATTAATTTCAGAATCAATGTAAGGACGGAGAGTATGCTGAGTATAGCCTCTAGTTAAGAGAGCCGCATCATATAACTGATGAGAACTATCGTAGAATTTATTTGCCTCGGTGTCCAGAAGACGTAAAACAGAAACGGGTAATGTGCTTAAAAATGAAAGCATAGAGTGGCGTCCATGATTTAATAATATAATTGTCAGTCACTTCAGTCTAGTATTGTTACGTTTAAACGCACGTGATTTACGTTTAAAGTTACCATCTTTCCTGGTGCCGTGAGATCTAGTTCTGCGTTTTCGACATTCCAGGAGCGAGAAAATATCAAAGTCCGGCATTCTGGAAATATTACCCTCATGATAAATGTTGTCATTAAATCCCAGTGGAAAAGGGGTCTGTAAAAATTTTATCCATTTCAGTTCAGCTTCATGTCTTTTGATTATTTTGAATTTAGATGTAGAATTTGCATCGTAATAAAGTTTTTCCACTGGTTGTATAACAATGTTATTTACAGAATGACCTGTACGTCGAAAGTGACGGTACAAGAAAGTGTCAGTTTTCTTAGGTTTACTCATTCTACGATATTGCTCGTTCAATCTAGTTTTAAGCATGCGGTTAGTTTGACCGACGTACTGCATATTACAGTTTGCAGCACGTCATGTAATTAGATAAATTAAATCTGTAGACTGTCATGTCAAATCAGACATGTTAACTACAGAGAAGCGTCTACCGTTTACAGATGAAGTAACGGTAGACGCAGTGCTTAAATGCGAACAACATCTGCACCTCTTGGCATTGCACTTAGAAATACTAGGATACATTCCACTTCTTTACCACGGATTAGTATATTTTCGAAGGATGGGCGATTTGAGAGGAGATAGTCTTATACGAAGACTACTCCCAAAAGCATTGGTATTGCCTGCTCCAATGAGATTAACTGAAGTTAAACAAGACAAAATATGATAATTGTCAACAGCTGTGGTGGTGGTGAAATCTTAAAAAATGATATGACGTATGCAATCTTGCATGCAACACAAAAACCATCATAGAACCGATTTTATTTGCGACGATTGCACCTTGAATTTCCATTGGACGGACATCAAACTGTGATAAAATCAGGAAAGGCGAGTTTTGCCACTTCGAAAACACCAGAACAAATGTTTTCCGGACAATAAAACGGCCGGTTTTAAATTTACTATGACACCGTTGCCATGTCTGCTACGTGAACAATGCAGATGCATCGCTTTTTCCCGGTTTTTACCGGAATTCTATCTTGCTTTTTCTGACCAAACTATGAGCACTTTATAATTTTATCTACACTGGTTTTTCATTACACGGAATCATAAGTGTCATATAAGGCTCTTGTATATTATTGGTGCTTTTAAAAATCTAAAAATCTTGTTGAAACGTACGAGGGGCGTTTGAAAAGTATTAAAAGTAAGTGTGTGAGGTTTTCGTCTTACCAACAGCTAAGGTCATACGGAGACGGGAGATCGGTTTAAAGACTCATACGAAAGTTTGGAGAAGCCCGGGATCGATCCTGCGACCTGTTTTACAAGGAGAGTGGCATAATCACCACACCACGGAGGCTTCTAAGTATTATTAGAGGAAGTTGCTTGTACCTGGTCAAAACTCCCAAAGTACTCTTCATTGACCTGCACGGATGTTTTCAGTCATTTTATCCACTAGGAAAAAAGAAGAGAAGACAATTATCAGGAATCGATACAATTAACCAAAAGCTCCCTTTAGAGATACCAAAGGGAAAAGAAACACAAACATGAAATAACTAGACCCTAATGGAAACATCAATAGCGGAAAACCAAAAACACAGTTACTTTTCCACAAAATGGCCAATCGGCTGTCCGAATCGAAAAAAAAACTCGATACACCACACACTCTAAGAAAAAAACATAACAAAAATAAACCGCGACAGAAGATCCGCATTGGAACGGTCAGTGCAACGAATTCCACTGGGGTTGTGGGGGGCTTAAATAGATTTTAGGCGGCCGCAATCCTCAACCTTACTTCTATCGTGATTTAGACAAATAATTTATTCAGTCCGCATGAAGGCCTCCCAACCCATCAGTGCAACATCTACGAGAACACAAGAATCACACAACCACAGAGATGAGACAATGGTGAGGACTCGACGGCAAGAAATCACTGAAATGCTTGAGCAAAAGGAAAAAACAAAAACAAAAAAAAAAAACAAAACACAGTTAGACTCCGATGGGTCCAACAAGAGACAGAGCATCAGGCACCAACTAACATTACATAAAATTAAAGGACTGGTGTCCATATGGGTGTTGTCTTGATACCTGAATATTTATATTTCAATGCTATTGTTGGAATGGATAGTTTCATGTAGGGACATCAATTCCTGTACAGTTTGAATCGAACGGAACATTGGTTTTGTGTTCATAGTGTATTAAATGTGGGTAGGGTTATTTCATATCAGTCCAACCTGAGACAATAAAAGAGTAAATTTTCTATCTTCCAATAATAGCCATCGGTATTGGTGAGGCTCATAAATTTGTTTTCTGCCGCTTCCATTAATTAAAGTAGAGCAGGCAGTACTAATTTATTCCAAAATAATCTGGGAGATTATCTCCTATCAAATCACCCATTCTTCGGAAATATAACAATCCTTTCAAAAGAAGCGCAATATATCCCAGTATTTGTAAGTGCAATGCTATGAGGTGAAGGTACTTTTCACATTTATGCACTACGACTACCGTTTCTTCGTCTGTAAACGGTATACGAGTCTCTGTTGTTAACATGTCCGATTTGACAAGTATGTCTACGGATTTGATAACCTGAAGTACTGCAAATTGCAAAATACCGTACGTCGGGCAATTTTATCGCATGTTAAAACACGATTTAACGAACACTATCGTAGAATGAGTAAGCCGAAAAATACGACACTTTCTTGTACCGTCATTTCAAACGTACAGATCATTCTATAAAATATATTTCTATACAGCCAGTAGAAAAAAAACTGTAATGTAAATTCTACAGCTAGGTTAAAAATTATTAAACGGCATGAAACTAAATTAAAATGAATTAAATTATTACAGACACCTTTTTCCATTGGGCTTTAACCCTTTACCACTCAGGGATTTTGTGAATTTCGCAGATTTTCACAGTGTTGCACCTGACAGCAACTTCAACTAGCCATTGTTTCATAATGGATGGTCTGTTTTACACAAAACTCATTGGACAGTCGCCTTTCAAATGCAACCTTTCATGACTTGATCATTGTTGTCATGGTAAAGAGGGGGCATCTCAAAGTTGGCAAAAAGTGTGTTTTCACATGAATTTTTGACCACATTTTAATCTTCACACAGCTGTCAAGGCAACAATTAAGGTGTTTGGCACTGGCCATTTTCACTGTTTGCAGCATGTTTTATCAGCATCAATTTTCAGGCATTTTTGACTCCAGACACCCTCAGATATAAATTTTAGCGGCCGGTTGGGCCATGAACCCAAAAAGTTTCGGGATGTGGGGGGGCGGTGCCCCCCTTCAATCCCCCCCCCCCCCAAGAATATTTTTAGTGGGGAGGCGCGCGAAAAAACAGGGCACTTTTTTGCCAAACAAATCTTAAAGCAAACATAACTATCCAAGGGTAGAAATGCAGATTTTAGGTGCTTAAAATGGGGGGGGGGGGTGCAGACACGTAAAAACACGTATCTGAGTGGTAAAGGGTTAATGACAACATTTATCATGAGGATAATATATCTTAAATGCCCGATTTTGATATTGTCTCGCTTCTGGACTGTCGAAAGCGTAAAACAAGATAGCACGGCAGCAGAGAAATGACAATAATAAACGTAAATTTCGTGCTTTTAAAAGAAACAATACCAGGCTGAAGTAACTGACCATAATAATATTGAATCATGGACGTCACTCAATGCTTGCTTCAAGTTCATTACCCATTGCTGTTTTACGGATTCTGATCACCGATGCGAATAAATTATACGGTAGTTCTTATCAGTTATACGATGCTGCTATTTTAACTAGAGGTTATACTCAGCATGCTCTTCGTCTTTTCATCGATTCTAAAATTAATCACAAATGTCATTACACCAAAATATCCTTTATTAATAAGAGTTTGGATTTTATAGAGTTATCTATTATCTTATACTGAATGGAGTCTGACTGTTGGTTTTCTTTTGCTCCGGCTTTTCGGTGGTTTTGTTACGAAATGGAATAGGAAACCTCTCTGGTGCTTATGCACATCTAAATTATTTTACTAGGTATATGGCAGGGCGGTGCGAGTGAAATATTTTAGGCGAAATACGGTAGGTCAAATGTGCTGCACCATGCGCAAGTCATGCACATATCATACGATGTATGCATGAGTGGTTTGTGGAGATTTTTTTTACCATACACTTGGCCGCTATAAGGCTGATTTCTATAAAATTTGCCTTGAAATTGCCAACCGCCAAATTGTGCCATATATAATTTTCATTCCAGGTAAGATGTTGTGTGTGTTCGTTTTGACGAGAGTTATACCATTGATTTGTGGGGACGTTTCATCATTTTTTCCCTAGGGGAAATACTGTTTGAACGCAAATCCATTATCTACTCGATTTTTTGCTTTCTGGCTATGATTGTGGACGATATCTTCACCTTGCCACGATTTTAGCGACCTAACATGAGTATGCATGATTTTCCCGTAGTATTCATAGATATAAAAACCCTGAAAAATGAACATTATTCAGCAGCAGGTCAAGTGCGAATAAATGCACACAACAGTGGTGGGACGGAGAATGAATATAGAACGGTATGTTAAATTTATGTTTATTTTTTTTGTATGAACATGCTTGTAGGTTTTGGAGGGGTTTACTTCTAGTATACCCCAACTTTCTGAAGCCTATTCTGAATTCAATTTTGAAGCCTCTGTGGTGTAGTGATTAGGCTACTAGCTTTACCAGCTAGAGGTCGCAGGATCGATCCCAGGCTTCTCCAGCATTAGAATGAGTCTTTTAAGCGAGGTCCTGTCTCATTCTGACCCTAGATGTTGGTGAGATGTAAAGTTTGGACACCCGCTCATGCTAGATTCATTTAGGCTTTTAGACCACTATTGTAGAATATAATTAATAAACGCCGGGTCACTTGTTTGATCCATAACTTTTGACTAGCAGTGGTTAGAAAACCGTGGTTCCGTCTCTATACAATATTAGGTGTAGAGGGGACGTAACATTAAGACGGGTTTAACCATACCTTCATCATCAAGGCAAGATCTTACAAGAGCCTGTCGGATTATCCGTGATGATGAACCGTGATGAATTTGATTTTACAAGCATGTTCATGTTGAGTAGAAATAATTTTGTTCAAGAAGAATTACGAGTTCATTTTGTAATGATGCCGTTTTTGTTTGAGAACTCGGATTGTGCATGTATGTACATAAAAGAACGTGATGATGATAAGTGAGAGTATTTGGTCGCCACACGTTATGACGGCCTGAGCGACGTGGATGACGTCAGCAGCGTCATCAGCGTCACGAGGACGGTTGTGACGTGGTGCCTACCAAATATAGAAAGAATTTACGGCAAACAGTGTTGGTCCTTATGAGACACTAACAAATGTTGTGGAGAATAGATGAAAATCTCCCTGTTGTAGTTTCTAGCTGTTGTTAATGTAATGAATTTGTGAATAGCTATATTTGTGAGCCGTGTCGCGGAGAAGGATATGAAATAGAGTTTGTTATGTTTCCTGTTATTGGCGGCTGACCAGGTAGCGCAAAGGCGTGGTCTGTTCAATTGCCTCTTACCTGTGAAAATGTAGTGAGCACGAATTTGATGGGTATTATGCTCAGTAGTAGTGAGCATTAATTGATTTCTGTAGTGCTCAGTAAGGAGGCATAGACTTTGAGTATTCTTGTGTCAAGCGCTGGGTGCTGATAATTTGATGCACAGTCAAGTTGAGTTCTGCAGTGCAGTTATTTGTCGCATGCACTGATCAGCCCGTGTGTCTGGTCGGCGCATGCGCAATAACTGCATATGCATGAACATATCTTACTTCTCCGGGAGGGGGATCATGGTATAGCATGCACGTTTTGTGAACTGTATCTTAGTCGATTATCATAATTTGCAGGCACAACGATGTGTGGTGACCTGTCGGTTTAGTGTCCAGCAAGGGCGGAAAGACCAAAGTACAGACCGTCGAGACCATATTAGACAGGTTGCGGAAAACAACCTAGAGTCGATTCAACCATATCAAACAGGTCGTGGAAAACCACCTGGAGTCGATTCAAACGAAGAAGTTACCGGGACTTCAAGTTCATATGAATACGAATAGATAAATAATATAAATCAACTTGTGGTCGACAACAAGGTAGACAAACTAGTTTTCAACAGTGCGCGAGAAGTGGTTCACCCTAAGTGAACGTATAATCTGGCCAGTCGCGTTTTTGTGTTTCTCTTTCTTATTTTATTGTTGTTTTTATTAATTGCTTCTGTAGACATTCACGTCACCCCGTTCCGAGCACAGAACATTGTTTTGCCTTCGGGACGGAAGCAAATAAATGTGATGTTTTGTGTTAGTATTGTTGTATATAGATACTGTAAATAATTCATGTCATTCATTGATGTCTGTCTTGTGCCTTACCCCACAGCTGCCCGTACACCTGTCAGAGATCACGCTCGGTTGTCTTGTCAGCATGGGGGTTTGCGGGACGCCGTAAACCCACATGCAACAGGTTTCTTGCCGTCGAGTCCTCACTGTTGTTTCGTCTCTGTGGTTGTTTGGTTTTTGTATTCACGGGGGTTTTGCGTTTGTGGGTTGGGAGGCTTTCATGCGGACTGAACGGGCTGTTTGTCTTAATCGCGACGGAAGTAAGGGCGAAGATTGTGGCCACCTAAAAACGATTTAAGACCCCCAGTGGAATTCGTTTCCTCTGACCGTTCCAAGGCGGTTCTTCTGTCGCGGTTCACTTTTGTTATGGTTTGTCTTTGGGTTTTTGTGTCGCTTATGTTGTTTTGTTTTGGATAGCCTTTTGGCCTTTTCTAATTCTCAGTAAGCTGTCGACCTTGATTTGGTTAACTACCATGCATGTATTCTGTCGTTTAACATTTATTTTGTACCGGAATCTTTTTATATCTAAGGATGATTTTACGATATTGGGTGCTGAAGTCATTGCAATTATTTATTTTTCTGAATTTTTATCTAAGGCATCTTAATGATGTAAAATTAAGGAACGGTGAAAACCAATTGTAAATGGAATCCTTGAGGATTGGAAAAATAAGAGCATTAAATGCATCTATGGGGAGACCTTTTACAGCCACCACACGACAGAAACAAAACAGCCCTGATATCCAAAATAGAAGTGAAAGCAATGATCAGAAATCGATACAATTAACCCACAGCTCCAATTAGAGACACCAAAGTGAAAGAAACACAAACATGAAATAACTAGACCCTAATTGAAGCATCAATAGCGGAAAGCTAACAAATACAGTTGCTTTCCCGCAAAATGGCCAATTGGCTATCGAAAAGAAAAAAATACAAGCGATACACACATTTAAAGACAAACAATCACAAAAATAAATCGCGACGGGAGAACCGCTTTTCGTGAAGGAAGAAACGCTGATTGCTGCATATCAAAGATATATGCAATAGCATCGAATGCATCAATTACCTCTGATTCAGAGATTCTTTCTGTCGTCTAAAACATGTTATCGGGTAGATGAGCATATTAATTCACATCGACAGTGTGCCCAATAAAACATTTGTTTATGCATATCAAACAGTACAAAAAGTTAGTTTGTAATTCTTATACAGAAAACACCAAAACGTGCAGAGACGTGCATGTGCTATTCTGATAACAAGAGGACCATGATGGTCCTATATCGCTCGCTTGAGCTAAGAGATTTACATGTGGGTCCCAGGTCGGGGCCATTTTTCGCTAAAGGTATTTACTTTGACCAATCTAGATAGAGGGCCATTAGATGAAGATTAATACCAAATATAAAAGGCCTAGTCCTTCTGGTTTCAGACAAGAAGCTTTTTTGACGTTTCCCTATATGTAAGTCTATGTAAAACTAGTGGGCCTCGGGCCGGGTCATTTTTGGCCGAGGCTATAATTTGAAAAATCGTGGTAGAGATCCACTTGATGAAGCTTCATACCAAATATCAAAGACCTGGGCTGTTTGGTTTCAGACGAAGATTTTCAAAGTTGTTCCATATTTAATTCTATGTAACGCCAGTTGGTCCTGGGGCGGGATCATTTTTGGTCCAAATGGCCCGAGGCGGGGTCATTGTAAGCCCCTTGGCTATAATTTGAACAATCTAGGTAGGGGCCACTAATACAAGCTTAAAACAAAAAATCAACACCTGAGCCTTCTGGTTTCAGACAAGAAGATTTTAAAGATTTTCTCTCTCTATATATATATAAGTCCATGTCAATCCACTGGGCCCCGTCCCGAGGCCATATTTAGACCGAGTGCTTTCGGTAAAGATCCACTAGAAGAAGGTTCATACAAGATATCAAACACCTGGGCCTTCTGGTTTGAGACAAGATTTTTAAATGTTTTCCCTTAAAAATTCTATGCAAACCCAGTACGCCCTGTCCCGGGGCCTCTTTTATGTACATGGCTATAGTTTGAACAATATTGGTAGTAATACATATCACATATCAACTTCTTGGGCCTTCTGGCTTCAGACAATACGATTTTTAAAGATTTCTCTATGTATGTCCATGCTAACCTCGTGGGCCCCGCCCTGGAACCTTATTTGGCCCCAGGGCTATACTTTGAACAATCTTGGTAGATACGACCAGATTAAGTTACATATCAAATTTCAAAGATCTGGGCCTTCAGGTTCAGACAAGAAGATGTTAAAAAGTTTTCCCCAGATACGCATACCGGACTTATACGGACATCACCTTTCTCAGCTGTGCTGAAAATCAAGGGAATTAACGCGAACAAGACAGAAAATAAATGGTTATCTCCCCAAGGACTCGACTACCTCCTGTGCAAATTGCCTCAGGCAAATTGTAAATAGTACATTTTTAGGACCGCTTTTTATATACTATATAGGTGACTGTTTTAATTTAAGGAAGTTGAGGTTGTGTTAAGGTGTATCTTGAAAAAAAAAACAATTGAATGAAAAAGAATAAGCATAGATGATGTATTATATATGATTACAAATAGTATCTTCCAGTGTCTAATATATCAATTGTATTTAGCGACATAAATAAGTCTGAAATACATAAATGTACAATCCAACAGTGTAAAATGCAACAAGGTTTTGAACATTTTATAATGTGCAGCATAAATTTTCAAGAATTGCTGAAATGAAATATTATACAAAATAAGATAAAAAAAAATAAAATAAAAAATAAAACGATCAGTAGCGTATGCTCAAGAAAAGCAAAGTTGTTAAACACAACATGACTAGTCCGACGAAACTGATCTAATTATCATTTTTTTTTCCAAAATATTTTTGTTGTTAATTCTAAGCCCAAATGATGTTTCATATCACTTGTGAATCGTCTGCAGCAAACGATTCACGTGAAATGTCAAGCCTTATTCGCGTGTGAAATTAAGAAAAAAATATTTGAAAGTGTCTTCAGCTACTAATTCCCAGAGCTAGGAAGATAGTATTGTTCGGTAGCCGGACAAAATCCCCCCCCGGACATAACCCCCCCCAAGATCCCCCTTTTTTGTAAAGGCGGACAAAATCCCCCTCGGACACCCCCCGGACAAAATCCCCCTCGCTGTATGTCAGGTTGGACAAAATCCCCCCCCCCCCCGGAAAAAATCACCCTTGCTCTAAATTGTTCTAGTTAATTATCCTTCCACTACCCACAATCTATGTTTTTGAGCAGAAATATGAAAACTATTGGAATCTGTTATTGGAATATGTCAATTTAACTGATCATGCCAGACATAATCCTAATGGGTTGAGAGGTCCATAAAACCCCAAAGCACACATGTACAATTACAAAAAGTTAATACAAGTATGGCCTTTTAACTTTGATCTTACAAGCAACGTCTCCAAAATGACCTTTACAGTGTTGACGGGCAATAATTTCTCCATGAGCACCAATATAGCTTTGATAGTACTGCACCAAATCGGATATTGAATCTGCAGTTTTCAAAAAAACAGCCTGTGACTGATTTTTAAAAAACAGTAATTGTGCATGTGGAGGTGTGCGGGATACTGTCCACCTTTATAAACAGCAGGGGGGACTATGTACGGGGGATTTTGTCCAGGGGGATTTTGTCCACCTGAACAAATGTTGGGGGGAATTTTGTCCGCCTTTACAAAAAGGGGGATTTTGTCCGGGGGGAATTATGTCCGGGGGGATTTTTTTATCCTGGAATCTATTGTTCATGTTGCTATTACATTAAATCATATTTAGCCGATCAATCGAAGACGCAATATGTGTGAAATTATTCATCGGGTATCTGTATGTAGCAGAATCTCATCTCCCCTCAGGCGAATTAAACAGACTCGGACTAGACTGCGTGTATTCGCAAACTGATCCCAGTCTTTATTTATTGCACACAATAAGGTCATAATATTGAGCCGGAACCCATGATTAAGTTTTTGCTTGCTTTGACAGTCCAATGACTCAGATCAGCTTGCACTTGTTCGTATTCCTCTATCCGATCCGCGTTTGGCAAGAGCACCAGAATAATATAAATCAATGCTAGAAAAACAACCTAGTTGTAGTAGTAGCAGTAGAGTTCTGGTGTTTAACGTCTCCATGGTCCCACGGACTTACTCCATGGTGGCACAGCAAGACGAACAACCTAGTTGATTGCTGTCTATTTATTTAATAGGTGATATTCTTTATACTTAATGCCTCGGGCGGTCCTCAGTCTACCTTTCCAATGATGTTCACCCGTGACTTCGCGATGTTACGCGGTGTTTAACCCATTTAGTACCGGAAACCCCCCAAAACAGGTACCCTGGTAAACAGTGCAGGCCCAGATCAGACGCCGCAGAACGCGGCGCCAGGTTAGGGCCTACACTGTTTGCTAAAAGTTAAGCCATTTTCCAAATGAATTTTGAAGAAAACACAACCTGACACCCCTAAATCATGAAATGGACTTGTACTATATATAAGGAGGAACATTCCATTTGGTACAAAAAGGGTTAACAGGGATTAATATAATTATTGGTTTGTTACGACAAGGTCATTTTCTCGAAAAACACTATTGATTTTGCCTTTATCTCTTTATAATCAAATCAAAAACTTCAGTAAATCTGATGGGTCCGAGCTTTAAGTGAGACAGAGAGGGAGGCGATTACAAAACAAAAAACAAAAAAAAACAACAGACTGAATTATTATTCTTGCTATTATTATCTATTATTATTTTTATTATTATTATCATTATCATTACCTTCATTTTTTGACTTTGGTTAGTATATTATTATCACAAATACCCACAATCTATATTTTAGAAATAATATTAGAAAAATTTCGAAAACACGCCTATTCAAATATATTGAAAAAAAAAATCCACTAAAATTTTCCACAGAAAAAAATGGTATTCTTCATATTTGGGCGGTTTTAACGAGTACCCACAATCTATGTTTTTTGAGAAGAAATAAGAAAAAATAATGTTTACCCCTGTAAAACCCAGTTTTACTCAATAAAAGTGGGGTTTTAATAAGGTAAAAATTATACAGGCGTGTTTTCGTGATGATTCATCCAATACGTTTGCATAGTCGTGAACAAAAACTGTTAACAGGCGCCCGCTTGACACGCGCCAATCTGCGCGTCGATGTGTAAGAAAATGCTTAATTATCAGCTCTACTCAACAGGGCAATAAATTGACAATAAACGATTGCAGGGAATAATCCTGGACTCAAACGTTTTTTGTAACACGAGCAAAAATACGATAAACATTTTACCACCAAATCATGAAAATTTGCGGATAAAATCTGATATTTTTTATAATTCTGCTCAAAGCATAGATTTGGGCTACATAGTAGAACCACCTCGGCGAGGTGGTTCTAGCGAGTAATCACAATCAAGGTTTTTGAGCAATAATAAGAAAATATATATTCCAGTTGTACTATATAAAAGTGGGTTTAAGGGGGTCAAAATAAATCCAGAAAAAGCTGTTTGTCTTACAATTACGTGCATGAGAGAGATCTTTGTCCTTTATTAATAAATATTTATCCACTCCAGGACAGGTTTTTAAGGTCCATTTCTCCAAATGTAAAGTCCTACCAGAATCTAGCCTTTAGTAGTATTTAGGTTGGCGCGGTTTTAATGTTAATATCTTGATCTGTAAAGCATTCTGACTAGATTTCAGTTTGTCGAGGTGTAAACGAGATAAAGTTTTGAGCAGTAAGTGACAGGTCTGTAAAACATTGCATAATCTTCACAGTTTTCAAAACAATAAAATTATCTGTCTTTTCTGGCCCTTGTCGGCAAATCTACTTCAATATAATTTAATACAATTTGGAGCCACATTTAGAACAGAACATCACTTAATGAAACTAAACAATTACAACACCAGGCCTATTCAAATACACATGTACAATGAAAATTTTATCACTAAAATGATTCAAGAAAGGCAGTTGACAGTTTCTGGAGGAAGAATGTTCACTCTACTGGTTAACCGCCTACGAAAAAGCATGCCCAGGATTAGTGTACTATAGGTTAACTAAAATGATCTAAATAGTGTTGTCTGGGCCGTGAAATCCATCACAAACAAAGAGTCAAACAAACAAACTAAATCATTATAAATGAAAATCATCAGTTAAAAAATACGTTATTTTCTAATTTATGCTCAAAACAAAGTTTGTGGATACTCACCAGAACCGCCTCGACGAGGCGGTCAAACGGGCACAAAACATAGTTTGTGGGTACTCGTTAGAACCCTCTCGGCGTTGCAAACGGGTACCCACAATCTATGTTTTTAAGCAGCAAGAAATGTGTACAACTGTAAACCCTGTTATACTACATAAAAGTGGGGTTTAAGGGGGTCAAAATTATGCAGCGTGTTTTATGATGGTCAAACCAAAGTAACAAACACATTATTCCATTTCAAACTGATAATTAAGCATATCGTAGGCGTAATAAAGTCTTTGTTTTCGAAAACATTTACATTTGAGAATACATCTAAATAAATAAACAAATAAATAAATAAATAAAGATCCCGAACCATAGTTCAAGAAGCACGTCGTATGCGTAATATATTCTTTGTTATTGTTTACCTTAGTAACAACCGCTGACTGCTAGTTACCAAGGTAAACTGGAAATAGAAAAGGAGGGTAGTGTATTTCATTTTCAAAAAGGACCAAATTATTCTCATTTCTATTTTACAAAATTTATATGGACGTGTTCGCAATACATTTGCCAACATACTCCCGCTTGCACAGAATAAAAATAACAACTTACAAAAAAGTTATGACAATATATTCATCAGTTTTTGTCGCTTCATTTAGTAGTTTTACTATATATTCTATACATTTAGAGGGTGCCTCCAATTATATGTAAAAAGGACCAAAAAGTTGTTGATAAAACTTCATGAAAAATACCTGTCTGCATTCCTAAAAGAATGCAGAATCATGAACAGCTGGCACAGAAAAGATATTGCAATTACTATTTATTTTATAGGGAAATAATTATCAATTTCCTATATAAATCTATGTATTTACTTTAACCGACTGCAGTTACCTTGATGTCCGTTAAAGTTCGACATGTCTATTTTAACCCATTGGGCCCCGCCCCTTGGCCATATGTGGCCCCAAGACTATAATTTGAACAATCTTAGTAAAGGTGCACTAGAAGAAGCTTCATACCAAATGTTAAGTACCAGAGCCTTCTGGTTCCAGGCAAGAAGATTTTTAAAGGTTTTCCTATATAAGTACATATAAACCCAGTGGGCCTCGCCCCGGGACCAATTTTGGCGCAAGGGCTATTTCAGCAATCATGGTAGACGTCCGTTCACAAGAAGAAGCTTCATACCAAATATCAAAGACCAAGGCCCTTTGGTTTCAGACAAGGGTGTGTTTTCTTGATTGCCCCTTTTTCGTTGCCATGGCAACCACATTTCTGCATGGAATGGATTTTTGAACAAATTTGAGAGGGGAGTACCAAACGATCATTTCTGCCAAGTTTTGTCAGAATCTGTTCAGTGTTTTAAGAGGAGATGTCCTTTATTAAAATTGTGAACGAACGGACGTTCCAAGGCGGTTCTTCTGTGGCGGTTTATTTATGTTGTTGTTTGTTACTTACTGTGTGTATCACTTGTGTCTTTTTATTTTGGATGGCCATATGGCCATTTTGTGGGAAAGTAACTGTCCTTATGGCCTTCCTTTGTTTAGGTTTCCATTATGGTCTGGTCACTTAATGTTTGTGTTTCTTTCCCTTTGGTGTCTTTGATGGGTGGAGTAAGTTAATTGTATCGATTCCTGATCTTTGTTTTACTTCTACATCTAATCCTACGGGTTACAATTCCTTAATGAGCCCTAAATCCTTTAGTAATACAATACAGAATGTAAAGCCAATGGCTTGTGAAATTTTCTCAAACACTGAAATCATACATGTTCTGAAAAAAAGGTCATCATTTGGAAGCAAGGACTAGAGTGCAGAACTGAAAACATTTTTCTGGGCCAGACCAGCTAGTTTTGGCTAACTGGACCTCATCAGTGACCTTCTGATATTTCCAAAATCAGGCAGTATAACCAATGATCCCAAATGATTAAAATATAGCCGGCACTATGGTGAAAGGCAGGGAGACATTTTACGGCCGCCACACATTCCCTATACACCATCTGTGGTGACGTTAATTGTTCTGACAATAAATTCAGGTCTACAGAACATAACTGAAACCTATGGAGTGTACATTTTTGTCTGGACCAGACCAGCGTGTCTCAAACCATATCACCTTTTGTCTTTTTATAGAATCGTGGAAAATACTAGAGTCTTCTAGAGAAAACAACTGCTTATATGCTTAAATAATACGAAAAAAAGTTCTAGTTTTTTTTTGTAAAATACCTATTTACCAACTCTTTCATATTCAAGATTATTATTGTCACAAACAGAAATAGAGTAAATAGTAGCGGGTTAGACATGGTGGCCATCTTGGAAATCCGAGCAGAACCAGTTTAGCAAGGAATCTCCATGTCGTCAGGGTGCCTCCCACCAGATATCAGTTTAATCTGGCTTAGAGCTTGGGTGGTGGTGTCGAAAATGTGAAAAGTTAACAACGGACGGACGAACTGACGGACCGACGTACAACAGACGACGGACAACAGGCCACGGCATAAGCTTACCTAGAGCTAATAAAATTATACATAAAATATACATAAAAATAGACTGGAAAAAATTAGGGTCCATTGGTTAAAAGCATCTTTACGTAAAATCATAACTGTTGAAGCTTATTTAACATCCAATACTCTAGTATTTTGTTGACAACATGCAAAATAGAAGTAAAGGCAATGATAAGGAAATCTACCCACATTTGTTGCAAATATATCAACGTATTGTCATATTGGATGATAAAAGTTTAACAATACGTTAAGTATTAGCGACATCATTAGGTTTGACCAACTGGACCCTGAAAATCTGCATGAATTGCTAAGTAATAAATCACAATTTGTCGATATGCTTTACGAGGAATGAATACGCATGCTAGATATATTCTGTTATGTTTCCAAAGGAAGGAAAGTTTCTGTTCTTTTTTTCCTGTAACGCCGGAAAAAAGTCTCGAAACCCGAGTTTTATGGTGACTAAGTATATAAAGTCAGAAAAATATATAATTGCAATGACTTCAGCACCCAATATAGTAAAATCGTTCTTAGATTGGTTACAACATAAATGTTATACGACGCACTGAATGCATTGGAGTTAACCCAATCACGGTTGACAACTTTGCTTTACTTTATAATTGCACGCCGGTGGGTCATGCCTCAGATTCCATGACGGTTCCAGCGTAATGGCCTACTGAGAATTTAAGTAAATCTAATTATGTGTAATGCTGCTCGCTGCCTGATGCTCTGTCTCTGGTCGGGCCCGTCGGCTTCAAACTGTTGATTTTCCTTTGCTCCAGCATTTCAGTGGTTTCTTGCTGTCGAGTCCTCAGCATTGTTTCATTTTTGTGGTTGTGTTCACGGAGATGTTGCACTGATGATTTAGTCGGCCTTCATACGGACTGAACAAATTATTTGTCTAAATCACGACGGAAGTAAGGGCGAGGATTGAGGCTATGTAAAATAGATTTAAGTCCCACCACCCTAGTGGAATTCCTTCTACTGACGGTTCCAAGGCGGTTCGTCTTTCAACGTTTATTTTTGTTATGGCTTGTCTTTGTGTGTGTGTGTGTGTGTGTGTGTGTGTGTGTGTGTGTGTTTGTGTGTGTGTATCGCTTATATTATTTTGTTTTGGATATCCAATTGGCCATTTTGTAGAAAAGTAACTGTTCTTTTGGCTTTCCACTACTGATGTTTCCATTAGGGTCTAATTGTTTCATGTGTGTGTTTCTTGTCCTTTGGTCTCTCTGATGGGAGCTGCGGGTTAATTGTTTCGATTCCTGATCATTGCCTACACTTCTATTATACTTCAAGAGTAAACGCCTATTGATATTGTGCATCCCTGGAGGCGGATACATTCCTCTTAAGCGGAAAATATTAATCGCGTTAGGTGCCCGTAATGTTCCTTTCTTTATAATTGATCATCAGTCAACAAATTACTGCGAGAACAGATCTATTTATCTTGAACGGAAATCTCTTGGAAAATGTACGGCCAGGCAACAAGTTTGAAAACAGACACAGGTACTAAAGCTGTAATCACCACAAAGTCTTACAAGCAATAAATATATAATGATGTGCACAAGGAAAGATACTTTCGAGAAAGAACGTCAGCTTGTGAACATGTAAGTAAATACATATCTTTTTGAAAAGTCTCTTTGTATTTGTTAAAGAAACGGACTTCTTTTTATGTACTTAGTCCTCATATTTCTGTCTTATGATAGTTCTTTCAGTATCAACACAATACATGTATACGGAATCTAAGGTTCTTGAGAGGTGGATGGCAAAGGATCTTGTAAAGAGATGTTACACAGCTTCTGTGTCTCATAGTTGTGAAGAACTGCATACACTATATTTCCTAAAGCAATTATATTTGCAATATCATCAGTCTCCTTTTCCAGCAATAATGGTCTACAAACCAATGCGACGCTGAAACGTTTCTGAAATTGAAATTCAAAGACTTAAATGCACACACTGGAAAGTGAAACAAGATGGCCATGATGGCCCTGAATCGTTCACCTGAGTCCAAGCTGTTTCATAGCTTATAGAAACAAGTTCCAAGACCGAGATCAATTTTATCGTTAAAGCTGGTCACAGGTCCAGGTCCAAGTCACAAGACAAACACGTTGCATGAGTGGGAAGCCTTGTCGCAAGAACATACACGCAAAATATGAAGACGCTATCTCAAACGGTTCTAAGGATTAGTAGGTCACAGTTCAAGGTTAAAGGTCCAAATGTTTGTGTGTGAGTGGAAGTCCTTGTCACAAGAAACCTTCATGCCGAATATTAAGTCTCTAGCTGCAATGTTTCAAAAGGACTGGCAACGTAAGCAACTAGTCAAGGTCATAGGTTAATTTTTTGTATAAGTGGGAAGCTCTTGTCACACAAAACCTACATGACAAATATGAAGGCTGTATCTCTTTAGTTTTATGATAAAGTAAACCACAGGTCAAGGTCACAAGCCAAAATTATTGTAGAGGTGGGCCGCCCTTTGTAATCTTCATGGCAAATTTGAAGGTTCTATCTCAAAATGTAAAAAAAATGAAAAAGGGTCACATATCAATGTCCAAGTCAACCTTTTTAGTCATCTCAAATCACAGGTCAAGGTCACAGGTCAAAATTACTGTATGGAAGGGAAGCCCTTGTCACAAAGAACATACATGTAACATATTAAGGCTCTATCTCAAACGGTTTAATAGATGTGATAAAGTAGATCACAGGTCAAGGTCAAAGTCACAGATCATTTTTTGTACGAGTGGGAAGCCATTGTCACAAGGAACCTACATCCCAAATATGAAGGCTCAAATTGTTACAGTTATAAATGCATGGTAGTTAACCCAATAACGGTTGACAACTTTGCTTTACTTTATAATTGCACGCCGGTGGGTCAGGCCTCAGATTCCATGACGGTCCAGCGTAAAGTCTTACTGAGAATTTAAGTGAATCTAATTATGTATGCTGTTGCTTGCTGCCTGATCGGGGCCATCGGCTTCAAACTGTTGGTTTTCTTTTGTTCCAGTATTTCAGTTGTTTCTTGCTGTCGAGTCCTCTGTGGTTGTGTTCACGGAGATGTTGCACTGATGAGTTAGGAGGCCTTCATACGGACTGAACAAATTATTTGTCTATATCACGACGGAAGTAAGGGCGAGGATTGTGGCTATGTAAAATCGATTTAAGCCCCCCCCCCCCCCCCGCCCCAGTTGAATTCCTTCCACTGACCGTTCCAAGGCGGTTCATCTCTCAAAGTATATTTTTGTTATGGCTTGTCTTTATGTGTGTCTGTATCGCTTATATAAGTATGTTCTGGATAGCCAATTGGCCATTTTGTGAGACAGTAACTGTCCTTTTGGCTTTCCATTATTGATGTTTCCATTAGGGTCTAGTTGTTTCATGTTTGTGTTCCTTTTCCTTTGGTGTCCCTGATGGGAGCTGTGGGTTAATTGTATTGATTCCTGAGCATTGGCTACACTTCTATTAAACTTCCCCTGGAGGCGTATACATTCCTCTTAAGCGGAAAATATCAATCGCGTAAGGTGCTCGTAATGTTCCTTCCGCAAGGTCAGTCAACATTTTTAGTATGAGTTGATAGCCCTCGTCACAAATCACAGGTCAAGGTCACAGGTCAAAATTACTGAATGGGTGGGAAGCCCTGTCACAAGGAACATACATGCAAACTATTCAGGCTCTATCACAAACGGTTTAAAAGTTATGGTTAAAGTAGGTCACAGGTCAAGGTCAAAGTCACAGATCATTTATTGTACGAATGGGAAGCCATTTTTCACAAGGAACCTACATCCCACATATGAAGGCTTAAATGGTTAAATAGTTATGAATGCATGGTAGTTAACCCAATCACGGTTGACAACTTTGCTTTACTTTATAATTGCACGCCGGTGGGTCAGGCCTCAGATTCCATGACGGTTCCAGCGTAAAGGCTTACTGAGAATTTAAGTGAATCTAATTATGTGTAATGTTGCTTGTTGCCTCAAAGTTAAATAATTATGACAAAGTAGGCCAAAGGTCAGGGACACAGGTCAAACATCTTTGTTTGAGTGGGACGCCCTTGTCACAAGTAACTTACATGCCAACAATAAATGCTTTATGTCCAATGATTCAAAACTTATGACCAAGTAGGTAAAAGGACAAGGTCATGGGTGAAGATGTTTGTATGGGTGGTAAGCCCTTGTCACAAGGAACATACATGCGAAATATGAAAGATCGATCTCAAGCGGTTTAAAAGTTATGATTAAGTAGGTCAAGGTCACAGGTCAAACTTTTTGCATGCGTGGGAAGCCCTTGTCACAAGGAAACTACATACCAGATATGACGTCTCTACCTTAAATGATTCAAAGGTTAGGACAAAGTAGGTCAAAGGTCAAGGTCAAAGGTCAAACTTTTTGTATGGGTGGGAACTCCTTGTTAGAAAGGAACATACATGCAAAATATTAAGGCTCTTCTGTAACTTCAGTTAATCTCAATGGAGCAGGCAATACCAATGTTTTTGGGAGTAGTCTTCGTATAAGACTATCTCCTCTCAAATCGCCGATCCTTCGAAAATATATTAATCCGTGGAAAAGAAGTGGAATGTATCCTAGTATTTCTAAGTGCAATGCCAAGAGGTGCAGATGTTGTTCGCATTTAAGCACTGCGTCTACCGTTACTTCATCTGTAAACGGTAGACGCTTCTCTTCAGTTAACATGTCTGATTTGACATGACAGTCTACAGGTTTAATTTATCTAATTACATGACGTGCTGCAAACTGTAATATGCAGTACGTCGGTCAAACTAACCGCATGCTTAAAACTAGATTGAACGAGCATTATTGTAGAATGAGTAAGCCTAAGAAAACTGACACTTTCTTGTACCGTCACTTTCGACGTACAGGTAATTCTGTAAATAACATTGTTATACAACCAGTGGAAAAACTTTATTACGATGCAAGGTCTACATCTAGATTCAAAATAATCAAAAGACATGAAGCTGAACTTAAATGGATTAATTTTTTACAGACCCCTTTTCCACTGGGATTTAATGACAACATTTATCATGAGGGTAATATTTCCAGAATGCCGGACTTTGATATTTTCTCGCTCCTGGAATGTCGAAAACGCAGAACCAGATCTCACGGCACCAGGAAAAATGGTAACTTTAAACGTAAATCACGTGCGTTTAAACGAAACAATACTAGACTGAAGTGACTGTGAATCATATTATTAAATCATGGACGCCACTCTATGCTTTCATTTTTAAGTTCATTACCTGTTTCTGTTTTACGTCTTCTGGACACCGAGGCGAATAAATTCTACGATAGTTCTCATCAGTTATATGATGCGGCTCTCTTAACTAGAGGCTATACTCAGCATACTCTCCGTCCTTACATTGATTCTGAAATTAATCATAAACGGCATTTCTTCAAAATATCCTTCATTAATAAGGGTATGGATTTTATAGATTTGCCCAGTATCTACCGTGAGATATCGGTGCTTTCTTCCATTCCTGCTTATTTTCAAAATACTGAAACACCTATAATTTGCTATAAATATAACAAACCTGTTAGATCTATCATTTTTAATTTCAATAAACTTGTTTCAGATCTTGATATTGATACTAATTCTCCTGATTCATGTGATTGTAAACACTCAAAGTATTGCTATCCTGTTGCTGGTCATGTAATTACTGGCAATTTGAAAATTATTTCTGATTCTAGGATGAGGAATATAATTTCTAAAGGACCGAAATATCGGTTTCCTTCTAAAATTGATTTCAGTATATGTAGACATGAAATTGCTGCTTCCTTGAATGAATTCGGTAATCGATGGTGTAAGCGAGAGTATGTTGAGCATAAAGCCCTTAAGGACTGGAAACTTAGCATTTTAAAACTAGTGAATAAACGCATTTCTTTCTATTCTCAAAATACTAACTTATTACCTCCTAAGCCCAAGACGCCTTTACGTCATCTTAAACTAGGTATTCAAGAATTTCATAAGAAATTTGTTTTGGCCCATGCAGACAAGGCCGCTAACAACGTCGTCGTTGTGTGACGGCTCCACTATGTTAACACGCTTAAGCAGGAGCTTGGTGGTACTAAGGCCTATGAACTTCAGCCTTTATCTGAAGTGAGAGCTATAGTAGATAAACATGTGTGTCATTCAGCCACCAAGTTTGCTGTGTGTGTTAACGAAGGCCAAGAAAAGCTTCCTACGCTATACTGGTTACCAAAACTTCATAAAAGACCTTACAAAGCACGGTTTATTGCAAGTTCTAGCTCTTGCACTACCACTGAACTTTCTAAATTATTAACTTCCTGTCTTACTGCTATTAAAACGCATGTGATTAAATATTGTGATAAAGTTTTTGAAAGATCAGGAAGAAATCTGTTAGGCCTTCATGCGGACTGAACAAATATTTTGTCTAAATCGCGACGGAAGTAAGGGCGAGGATTGTGGCCACGTAAAATCGATTTAAGCCCCCCAGTGGAAATCTTCCACTGACCGTTCAAAGGCGGCTCTTCTGTGGCGATTTATTTATGTTGTTGTTTGTTACTTACTGTGTGTATCACTTGTGCCTTTTAATTTTGGATGGCCATATGGCCATTTTGTGGGAAAGTAACTGTCCATATGGCCTTCCTTTGTTTAGGTTTCCATTATGGTCTGGTCGCTTAATGTTTGTATTTCTTTCCCTTTGGTGTCTTTTATGGATGGAGTAAGTTAATTGTATCAATTCCTGATCTTTGTTTTACTTCTACTTTGGTCTATAAAAAATTCGAATGAGGTTTTAAATAAATTGAAATCCAGACATTTTCGTGCTTCAAGTCTGTCTACTTACGATTTTTCCACTCTTTACACTACACTTCCTCATAATCTTATAAAAGAAAAGCTTAATGATTTAATTAAATGGGCTTTTCACAGAGAAGATTCTCTCTATCTTGCATGTAATGTCAGAAATGCATTTTTCACTTCTAAAGAGTATAAGAATTATACACTTTTGTCATGTCAGAAAGTGTGTGATGCCCTCACCTTTCTACTTGACAATATTTATATTAGATTCGGTACTAAGTTATTTAGACAAATTGTGGGTATTCCGATGGGTACTAATTGCGCACCTCTTGTGGCTGATCTGTTCTTGTATTGTAATGAAAGAGACTTCATGTTGTCGCTTTCCATTGATAACCAAACTGAAAGTATTGAAGCTTTTAGCTCCACCTCTAGATATTTAGATGATTAATTAAATATTGATAATACCTATTTCGATGGTTTGATCAGTCAGATTTACCCCCCAGAACTTCAGTTAAATAAAGCAAATTCTTCTGATACCGAGGCCCCGTTTTTGGTTTACATCTATCTATTGTAGATGGATTTGTTTCGTGCAAAATTTATGATAAACGCGATGACATTGATTTTGAGATTGAAAAGTTTCCTTTTTTGGATGGTGATGTTCCTTGTGCGCCATCCTATGGCGTTTATATTTCGCAATTAATTCGATTTGCTAGAGTGTGTAGTCATGTAACTGACTTCAACACTCGTAATAAATTATTAACGGCTAAACTCCTTAATCAGGGTTATCGGTACCATAAACTACGCAAAGCCTTTTCAAAATTTTATAGACGCCATTCTGATTTAATTTCAAAATTCAATATTGGACTTAAATCTCTTCTGCAACAAGGTCTATCGGAACCCGAATTTTATGGAGACTTAGTATATTAATTCAGAAAAATATATAACCGCAATAAATTCAGCACCCAATTTCGTAAAATCATTATTCGATATAAAACGTTTGGGTACAATATGGATGTTAAACGACAGACTGCATGCATAATAGTTAAAGTAGAAGTAAAACAAAGAACACAGAAATCAAAGAACCACAGAGGTGAGACAACGGTGAGGACTCGACAGCAAGAAACCACTGAAATGCTGGAGCAAAAGAAAACCAACAGTTAGACTCCGACGAGCCCGACCAGAGACAGAGCATCAGGCACCAACCAACATTATCTCTTTAATTTTCAATAAGCCTTTGCGTTGGAGCCGTCATAGAATCTGAGGCCTGACCCACCGGCGTGCAATTAAAGAGGGAAGCAAAGTTGCCAACCGTGATTGGGTTAACTACCATGCATGCAGTCTGTCGTATAATATCCATGTTGTACCCAATCTTTTTATATCGAAGAATGATTTTACGAAATTGGGTGCTGAAGTCATTGCGGTTATATATTTTTCTGAATTTATATACTAAGTCACCATAAAATTCGGGTTCCGATAGACCTTGTTGCAGAAGAGATTTAAGTCCAATATTGAATTTTGAAATTAAATCAGAATGGCGTCTATAAAATTTTGAAAAGGCTTTGCGTAGTTTATGGTACCGATAACCCTGATTAAGGAGTTTAGCCGTTAATAATTTATTACGAGTGTTGAAGTCAGTTACATGACTACACACTCTAGCAAATCGAATTAATTGTGAAATATAAACGCCATAGGATGGCGCACGAGGAACATCACCATCCAAAAAAGGAAAATTTACAATCTCAAAATCAAAGTCATCGCGTTTATCATAAATTTTGCACGAAACAAATCCATCTACAATAGATAGATATAAATCCAAGAACGGGGCCTCGGTATCAGAAGAATTTGCTTTATTTAACTGAAGTTCTAGGGGGTAAATCTGACTGATCAAACCATCAAAATAGGTATTATCAATATTTAATAAATCATCTAAATATCTAGAAGTAGAGCTAAAAGCTTCAATAATTTCAGATTGGTTATCAATGGAAAGCGACAAAATGAAGTCTCTTTCATAACAATACAAGAACAGATCAGCCACAAGAGGTGCGCAATTAGTACCCATCGGAATACCCACAGTTTGTTTAAATAACTTAGTACCGAATCTAATATAAATATTGTCAAGTAGAAAGGTGAGGGAATCACACACTTTCTGACATGACCAAAGTGTATAATTCTTATACTCTTTAGAAGTGAAAAATGCATTTCTGACATTACATGCAAGATAGAGAGAATCTTCTCTGTGAAAAGCCCATTCAATTTAATCATTAAGCTTTTCTTTTATAAGATTATGAGGAAGTGTAGTGTAAAGAGTGGAAAAATCGTAGGTAGACAGACTAGAAGCACGAAACTGTCTAGATTTCAATTTATTTAAAACCTCATTCGAATTTTTTATAGACCAAAACAGATTTCTTCCTGATCTTTCAAAGACTTTATCACAATATTTAATTACATGCGTTTTAATAGCAGTAAGACAGGAAGTTAATAATTTAGAAAGTTCAGTGGTAGTGCAAGAACTAGAATTTGCAATAAACCGTGCTTTGTAAGGTTTTTTATGAAGTTTTGGTAAACAGTATAGCGTAGGAATTTTAACCCAATCACGGTTGGCAACTTTGCTTCCCTCTTTAATTGCACGCCGGTGGGTCAGGCCTCGGATTCTATGACGGCTCCAACGTAAAGGCTTATTGAGAATTAGAGAGATCTAATTCAAGGTAATGTTGGTTGGTGCCTGATGCTCTGTCTCTGGTCGGGCCCATCGGAGTCTAACTGTTGGTTTTCTTTTGCTCCAGCATTTCAGTGGTTTCTTGCTGTCGAGTCCTCACCGTTGTCTCACCTCTGTGGTTCTTTGATTTTTAGTGTTCACGGAGATGTTGCACTGACGAGTTAGGAGGCCTGCATGCGGACTGAACAAATTATTTGTCTAAATCGCGACGGAAGTAAGGGCGAGGATTGTGGCCACGTAAAATCGATTTAAGCCCCCCAGTGGAAATCATTCCACTGACCGTTCCAAGGTGGTTCTTCTGTGGCGGTTTGTTTGTGGTGTTGTTTGTTACTTACTGTGTGTATCACTTGTGTTTTTTTATTTTGGATGGCCATATGGCCATTTTGTGGGAAAGTAACTGTCCTTATGGCCTTCCTTTGTTTAGGTTTCCATTATGGTCTGGTCGCTTAATGTTTGTGTTTCTTTCCATTTGGTGTCTTTGATGGGTGGAGTAAGTTAATTGTATCGATTCCTGATCTTTGTTTTACTTCTACTTTTCTATCTCAAATGGTTCAAACGTTATGATAAAGTAGGTCACTTGTCAAGGTGAGAGTCACAGGTCATTTTTGTATGAAAAGGTAGCGCCTTGTCACAAGGAACATACATGCCAAATATGAAGGCTCTAACTTAAATGCTTCAAAAGTTATGACATAGTAGGTCAAAGGTCATGGCCATAGGTCAAACGTTTTGCATGCTTGGGAAGACCTTGTCATAAGGAATATACATGCCAAATATGAAGGCTTTTTGAAATGCCTTTTTCACGTCTGAAGAGCATAAAAAATATACTTTATGGTCATGTTAGAAAGAGTGTGAAACTCTTACCTTTGTACTTGACAAAATTTACATAAGATTTGGTACTAAGTTATTTAGATAAATTGTGGGTATTCCGATGGGTACTAATTGCGCACCCCTTGTGGCTGATCTGCTTTTGGTTTGTTATGAGGGAGACTTCAAGATGTCCCTTGCTGCTAAAAACCAGTCCGAAATCATTGAAGCTTTTAACTCCACTTCAAGATATTTGGATGATTTATTTAATACTGACAAAGTAGAAGTAAAACAAAGATCAGGAATTGATACAATTAACTTACTCCATCCATAAAAGACACCAAAGGGAAAGAAATACAAACATTAAGCGACCAGACCATAATGGAAACCTAAACAAAGGAAGGCCATATGGACAGTTACTTTCCCACAAAATGGCCATATGGCCATCCAAAATTAAAAGACACAAGTGATACACACAGTAAGTAACAAACAACAACATAAATAAATCGCCACAGAAGAGCCGCATTGGAACGGTCAGTGGAAGATTTCCACTGGGGGGCTTAAATCGATTTTACGTGGCCACAATCCTCGCCCTTACTTCCGTCGCGATTTAGACAAATAATTTGTTCAGTCCGCATGAAGGCCTCCTAACTCATCAGTGCAACATCTCCGTGAACACAGAAATCAAAGAACCACAGAGGTGAGACAACGGTGAGGACTCGACAGCAAGAAACCACTGAAATGCTGGAGCAAAAGAAAACCAACAGTTAGACTCCGATGAGCCCGACCAGAGACAGAGTATCAGGCACCAACCAACATTATCTCTTTAATTTTCAATAAGCCTTTACGTTGGAGCCGTCATAGAATCTGAGGCCTGACCCACCGGCGTGCAATTAAAGAGGGAAGCAAAGTTGCCAACCGTGATTGGGTTAACTACCATGCATGCAGTCTGTCGTATAATACCCATGTTGTACCCAATCTTTTTATATCGAAGAATGATTTTACGAAATTGGGTGCTGAAGTCATTGCGGTTATATATTTTTCTGAATTTATATACTAAGTCACCATAAAATTCGGGTTCCGATAGACCTTGTTGCAGAAGAGATTTAAGTCCAATATTGAATTTTGAAATTAAATCAGAATGGCGTCTATAAAATTTTGAAAAGGCTTTGCGTAGTTTATGGTACCGATAACCCTGATTAAGAAGTTTAGCCGTTAATAATTTATTACGAGTGTTGAAGTCAGTTACATGACTACACACTCTAGCAAATCGAATTAATTGCGAAATATAAACGCCATAGGATGGCGCACGAGGAACATCACCATCCAAAAAAGGAAAATTTACAATCTCAAAATCAAAGTCATCGCGTTTATCATAAATTTTGCAAGAAACAAATCCATCTACAATAGATAGATGTAAATCCAAAAACGGGGCCTCGGTATCAGAAGAATTTGCTTTATTTAACTGAAGTTCTAGGGGGTAAATCTGACTGATCAAACCATCAAAATAGGTATTATCAATATTTAATAAATCATCTAAATATCTAGAAGTAGAGCTAAAGGCTTCAATAATTTCAGATTGGTTATCAATGGAAAGCGACAAAATGAAGTCTCTTTCATAACAATACAAGAACAGATCAGCCACAAGAGGTGCGCAATTAGTACCCATCGGAATACCCACAATTTGTCTAAATAACTTAGTACCGAATCTAATATAAATATTGTCAAGTAGAAAGGTGAGGGCATCACACACTTTCTGACATGACCAAAGTGTATAATTCTTATGCTCTTTAGAAGTGAAAAATGCATTTCTGACATTACATGCAAGATAGAGAGAATCTTCTCTGTGAAAAGCCCATTCAATTAAATCATTAAGCTTTTCTTTTATAAGATTATGAGGAAGTGTAGTGTAAAGAGTGGAAAAATCGTAGGTAGACAGACTAGAAGCACGAAACTGTCTAGATTTCAATTTATTTAAAACCTCATTCGAATTTTTTATAGACCAAAACAGATTTCTTCCTGATCTTTCAAAGACTTTATCACAATATTTAATTACATGCGTTTTAATAGCAGTAAGACAGGAAGTTAATAATTTAGAAAGTTCAGTGGTAGTGCAAGAACTTGAATTTGCAATAAACCGTGCTTTGTAAGGTTTTTTATGAAGTTTTGGTAACCAGTATAGCGTAGGAAGCTTGTCTTGGCCTTCGTTAACACACACAGCAAACTTGGTGGCTGAAAGACAAACATGTTTATCTACTATAGCTCTCTCTTCAGCCAAAGGCTGAAGTTCATAGGCCTTAGTACCACCAAGCTCCTGCTTAAGCGTGTTAACATAGTGGAGCCGTCACACAACGACGACGTTGTTAGCGGCCTTGTCTGCAGGGGCCAAAACAAACTTCTTTTGAAATTCTTGAATACCTAGTTTAAGATGACGTAAAGACGTCTTGGGCTTAGGAGGTAATAAGTTAGTATTTTGAGAATAGAAAGAAATGCGTTTATTCACTAGTCTTAAAATGCTAAGTTTCCAGTCCTTTAGGGCTTTATACTCAACATACTCTCGCTTACACCATCGATTACCGAATTCATTCAAGGAAGCAGCGATTTCATCTCTACATTTACTGAAATCAATTTTAGAAGGAAACCGATATTTCGGTCCTTTAGAAATTATATTCCTTAACCTAGAATCAGGAATAATTTTCAAATTGCCAGTAATTACATGACCAGCAGCAGGATAGCAATACTTTGAGTTTTTACAATCACATGAATCAGGAGTATTAGTATCAATATCAAGATCTGAAACAAGTTTATTGAAATTAAAAATGATAGATCTAACACCCTACTTCAGTGGTTTGATTAGTCAGATCTAACCCCAGAACTTCAATTAAATAAAGCAAATGACTTACCGAATGTTATGTAAATATTGTCAAGAAGAAAGGTGAGGGCTTCACACCCTTTCTGACATTACCATAAAGTATAATTTTTATGCTCTTCTTACATTACATGCAAGATAGAGGGAGTCTTCCCTATGAAATGTCAATTCATTAAAATCATTAAGTTTTTCTTTTATAAGATTATGAGGAAGTGTAGGGTAAAGGGTGGAAAAATCATAAGTAGACAGACAGCACGAAAACGCCTGGATTTCAATTTATTTAAAACTTCTTACTTACTGTGTGTATCACTTGTGTCTGTTTATTTTGGATGGCCACATGGCCATTTTGTGGGAAAGTAACTGTCCTTATGGCCTTCCTTTGTTTAGGTTTCCATTATGGTCTGGTCGCTTAATGTTTGTGTTTCTTTCCCTTTGGTGTCTTTGATGGGTGGAGTAATTTAATTGTATCGATTCCTGATCTTTGTTTTACTTCTACTTTTCATCAGAAATTTTTATAGACCACAACAGATTTCTACCTGATCTTTCGAAGAATTTGTCGCAATATGAAGTTTATAATTTGGAGAGTTTAGTGGTGGTTCAAGAGCTTGAACTTGCAATACACCGTGCTTTGTATGGTCTTTTATGAAGTTTAGGTAACCAATATAACGTAGGAAGCTTGTCTTGGCCTTCCGTAACACAGACAGCAACCTTGGCGGCTGGTCATCAACTAAAGCCCTCTCTACAGCTGTCATATTGGATGATAAAAGTTTAACAATACGTTAAGTATTAGCGACATCATTAGGTTTGACCAACTGGACCCTGAAAATCTGCATGAATTGCTAAGTAATAAATCACAATTTGTCGATATGCTTTACGAGGAATGAATACGCATGCTAGATATATTCTGTTATGTTTCCAAAGGAAGGAAAGTTTCTGTTCTTTTTTTCCTGTAACGCCGGAAAAAAGTCTCGAAACCCGAGTTTTATGGTGACTAAGTATATAAAGTCAGAAAAATATATAATTGCAATGACTTCAGCACCCAATATAGTAAAATCGTTCTTAGATTGGTTACAACATAAATGTTATACGACGCACTGAATGCATTGGAGTTAACCCAATCACGGTTGACAACTTTGCTTTACTTTATAATTGCACGCCGGTGGGTCATGCCTCAGATTCCATGACGGTTCCAGCGTAATGGCCTACTGAGAATTTAAGTAAATCTAATTATGTGTAATGCTGCTCGCTGCCTGATGCTCTGTCTCTGGTCGGGCCCGTCGGCTTCAAACTGTTGATTTTCCTTTGCTCCAGCATTTCAGTGGTTTCTTGCTGTCGAGTCCTCAGCATTGTTTCATTTTTGTGGTTGTGTTCACGGAGATGTTGCACTGATGATTTAGTCGGCCTTCATACGGACTGAACAAATTATTTGTCTAAATCACGACGGAAGTAAGGGCGAGGATTGAGGCTATGTAAAATAGATTTAAGTCCCACCACCCTAGTGGAATTCCTTCTACTGACGGTTCCAAGGCGGTTCGTCTTTCAACGTTTATTTTTGTTATGGCTTGTCTTTGTGTGTGTGTGTGTGTGTGTGTGTGTGTGTGTGTTTGTGTGTGTGTATCGCTTATATTATTTTGTTTTGGATATCCAATTGGCCATTTTGTAGAAAAGTAACTGTTCTTTTGGCTTTCCACTACTGATGTTTCCATTAGGGTCTAATTGTTTCATGTGTGTGTTTCTTGTCCTTTGGTCTCTCTGATGGGAGCTGCGGGTTAATTGTTTCGATTCCTGATCATTGCCTACACTTCTATTATACTTCAAGAGTAAACGCCTATTGATATTGTGCATCCCTGGAGGCGGATACATTCCTCTTAAGCGGAAAATATTAATCGCGTTAGGTGCCCGTAATGTTCCTTTCTTTATAATTGATCATCAGTCAACAAATTACTGCGAGAACAGATCTATTTATCTTGAACGGAAATCTCTTGGAAAATGTACGGCCAGGCAACAAGTTTGAAAACAGACACAGGTACTAAAGCTGTAATCACCACAAAGTCTTACAAGCAATAAATATATAATGATGTGCACAAGGAAAGATACTTTCGAGAAAGAACGTCAGCTTGTGAACATGTAAGTAAATACATATCTTTTTGAAAAGTCTCTTTGTATTTGTTAAAGAAACGGACTTCTTTTTATGTACTTAGTCCTCATATTTCTGTCTTATGATAGTTCTTTCAGTATCAACACAATACATGTATACGGAATCTAAGGTTCTTGAGAGGTGGATGGCAAAGGATCTTGTAAAGAGATGTTACACAGCTTCTGTGTCTCATAGTTGTGAAGAACTGCATACACTATATTTCCTAAAGCAATTATATTTGCAATATCATCAGTCTCCTTTTCCAGCAATAATGGTCTACAAACCAATGCGACGCTGAAACGTTTCTGAAATTGAAATTCAAAGACTTAAATGCACACACTGGAAAGTGAAACAAGATGGCCATGATGGCCCTGAATCGTTCACCTGAGTCCAAGCTGTTTCATAGCTTATAGAAACAAGTTCCAAGACCGAGATCAATTTTATCGTTAAAGCTGGTCACAGGTCCAGGTCCAAGTCACAAGACAAACACGTTGCATGAGTGGGAAGCCTTGTCGCAAGAACATACACGCAAAATATGAAGACGCTATCTCAAACGGTTCTAAGGATTAGTAGGTCACAGTTCAAGGTTAAAGGTCCAAATGTTTGTGTGTGAGTGGAAGTCCTTGTCACAAGAAACCTTCATGCCGAATATTAAGTCTCTAGCTGCAATGTTTCAAAAGGACTGGCAACGTAAGCAACTAGTCAAGGTCATAGGTTAATTTTTTGTATAAGTGGGAAGCTCTTGTCACACAAAACCTACATGACAAATATGAAGGCTGTATCTCTTTAGTTTTATGATAAAGTAAACCACAGGTCAAGGTCACAAGCCAAAATTATTGTAGAGGTGGGCCGCCCTTTGTAATCTTCATGGCAAATTTGAAGGTTCTATCTCAAAATGTAAAAAAAATGAAAAAGGGTCACATATCAATGTCCAAGTCAACCTTTTTAGTCATCTCAAATCACAGGTCAAGGTCACAGGTCAAAATTACTGTATGGAAGGGAAGCCCTTGTCACAAAGAACATACATGTAACATATTAAGGCTCTATCTCAAACGGTTTAATAGATGTGACAAAGTAGATCACAGGTCAAGGTCAAAGTCACAGATCATTTTTTGTACGAGTGGGAAGCCATTGTCACAAGGAACCTACATCCCAAATATGAAGGCTCAAATTGTTACAGTTATAAATGCATGGTAGTTAACCCAATAACGGTTGACAACTTTGCTTTACTTTATAATTGCACGCCGGTGGGTCAGGCCTCAGATTCCATGACGGTCCAGCGTAAAGTCTTACTGAGAATTTAAGTGAATCTAATTATGTATGCTGTTGCTTGCTGCCTGATCGGGGCCATCGGCTTCAAACTGTTGGTTTTCTTTTGTTCCAGTATTTCAGTTGTTTCTTGCTGTCGAGTCCTCTGTGGTTGTGTTCACGGAGATGTTGCACTGATGAGTTAGGAGGCCTTCATACGGACTGAACAAATTATTTGTCTATATCACGACGGAAGTAAGGGCGAGGATTGTGGCTATGTAAAATCGATTTAAGCCCCCCCCCCCCCCGCCCCAGTTGAATTCCTTCCACTGACCGTTCCAAGGCGGTTCATCTCTCAAAGTATATTTTTGTTATGGCTTGTCTTTATGTGTGTCTGTATCGCTTATATAAGTATGTTCTGGATAGCCAATTGGCCATTTTGTGAGACAGTAACTGTCCTTTTGGCTTTCCATTATTGATGTTTCCATTAGGGTCTAGTTGTTTCATGTTTGTGTTCCTTTTCCTTTGGTGTCCCTGATGGGAGCTGTGGGTTAATTGTATTGATTCCTGAGCATTGGCTACACTTCTATTAAACTTCAAGAGTATACACCTATTGATATTCTGCATCCCCTGGAGGCGTATACATTCCTCTTAAGCGGAAAATATCAATCGCGTAAGGTGCTCGTAATGTTCCTTCCGCAAGGTCAGTCAACATTTTTAGTATGAGTTGATAGCCCTCGTCACAAATCACAGGTCAAGGTCACAGGTCAAAATTACTGAATGGGTGGGAAGCCCTGTCACAAGGAACATACATGCAAACTATTCAGGCTCTATCACAAACGGTTTAAAAGTTATGGTTAAAGTAGGTCACAGGTCAAGGTCAAAGTCACAGATCATTTATTGTACGAATGGGAAGCCATTTTTCACAAGGAACCTACATCCCACATATGAAGGCTTAAATGGTTAAATAGTTATGAATGCATGGTAGTTAACCCAATCACGGTTGACAACTTTGCTTTACTTTATAATTGCACGCCGGTGGGTCAGGCCTCAGATTCCATGACGGTTCCAGCGTAAAGGCTTACTGAGAATTTAAGTGAATCTAATTATGTGTAATGTTGCTTGCTGCCTCAAAGTTAAATAATTATGACAAAGTAGGCCAAAGGTCAGGGACACAGGTCAAACATCTTTGTTTGAGTGGGACGCCCTTGTCACAAGTAACTTACATGCCAACAATAAATGCTTTATGTCCAATGATTCAAAACTTATGACCAAGTAGGTAAAAGGACAAGGTCATGGGTGAAGATGTTTGTATGGGTGGTAAGCCCTTGTCACAAGGAACATACATGCGAAATATGAAAGATCGATCTCAAGCGGTTTAAAAGTTATGATTAAGTAGGTCAAGGTCACAGGTCAAACTTTTTGCATGCGTGGGAAGCCCTTGTCACAAGGAAACTACATACCAGATATGACGTCTCTACCTTAAATGATTCAAAGGTTAGGACAAAGTAGGTCAAAGGTCAAGGTCAAAGGTCAAACTTTTTGTATGGGTGGGAACTCCTTGTTAGAAAGGAACATACATGCAAAATATTAAGGCTCTTCTGTAACTTCAGTTAATCTCAATGGAGCAGGCAATACCAATGTTTTTGGGAGTAGTCTTCGTATAAGACTATCTCCTCTCAAATCGCCGATCCTTCGAAAATATATTAATCCGTGGAAAAGAAGTGGAATGTATCCTAGTATTTCTAAGTGCAATGCCAAGAGGTGCAGATGTTGTTCGCATTTAAGCACTGCGTCTACCGTTACTTCATCTGTAAACGGTAGACGCTTCTCTTCAGTTAACATGTCTGATTTGACATGACAGTCTACAGGTTTAATTTATCTAATTACATGACGTGCTGCAAACTGTAATATGCAGTACGTCGGTCAAACTAACCGCATGCTTAAAACTAGATTGAACGAGCATTATTGTAGAATGAGTAAGCCTAAGAAAACTGACACTTTCTTGTACCGTCACTTTCGACGTACAGGTAATTCTGTAAATAACATTGTTATACAACCAGTGGAAAAACTTTATTACGATGCAAGGTCTACATCTAGATTCAAAATAATCAAAAGACATGAAGCTGAACTTAAATGGATTAATTTTTTACAGACCCCTTTTCCACTGGGATTTAATGACAACATTTATCATGAGGGTAATATTTCCAGAATGCCGGACTTTGATATTTTCTCGCTCCTGGAATGTCGAAAACGCAGAACCAGATCTCACGGCACCAGGAAAAATGGTAACTTTAAACGTAAATCACGTGCGTTTAAACGAAACAATACTAGACTGAAGTGACTGTGAATCATATTATTAAATCATGGACGCCACTCTATGCTTTCATTTTTAAGTTCATTACCTGTTTCTGTTTTACGTCTTCTGGACACCGAGGCGAATAAATTCTACGATAGTTCTCATCAGTTATATGATGCGGCTCTCTTAACTAGAGGCTATACTCAGCATACTCTCCGTCCTTACATTGATTCTGAAATTAATCATAAACGCCATTTCTTCAAAATATCCTTCATTAATAAGGGTATGGATTTTATAGATTTGCCCAGTATCTACCGTGAGATATCGGTGCTTTCTTCCATTCCTGCTTATTTTCAAAATACTGAAACACCTATAATTTGCTATAAATATAACAAACCTGTTAGATCTATCATTTTTAATTTCAATAAACTTGTTTCAGATCTTGATATTGATACTAATTCTCCTGATTCATGTGATTGTAAACACTCAAAGTATTGCTATCCTGTTGCTGGTCATGTAATTACTGGCAATTTGAAAATTATTTCTGATTCTAGGATGAGGAATATAATTTCTAAAGGACCGAAATATCGGTTTCCTTCTAAAATTGATTTCAGTATATGTAGACATGAAATTGCTGCTTCCTTGAATGAATTCGGTAATCGATGGTGTAAGCGAGAGTATGTTGAGCATAAAGCCCTTAAGGACTGGAAACTTAGCATTTTAAAACTAGTGAATAAACGCATTTCTTTCTATTCTCAAAATACTAACTTATTACCTCCTAAGCCCAAGACGCCTTTACGTCATCTTAAACTAGGTATTCAAGAATTTCATAAGAAATTTGTTTTGGCCCATGCAGACAAGGCCGCTAACAACGTCGTCGTTGTGTGACGGCTCCACTATGTTAACACGCTTAAGCAGGAGCTTGGTGGTACTAAGGCCTATGAACTTCAGCCTTTATCTGAAGTGAGAGCTATAGTAGATAAACATGTGTGTCATTCAGCCACCAAGTTTGCTGTGTGTGTTAACGAAGGCCAAGAAAAGCTTCCTACGCTATACTGGTTACCAAAACTTCATAAAAGACCTTACAAAGCACGGTTTATTGCAAGTTCTAGCTCTTGCACTACCACTGAACTTTCTAAATTATTAACTTCCTGTCTTACTGCTATTAAAACGCATGTGATTAAATATTGTGATAAAGTTTTTGAAAGATCAGGAAGAAATCTGTTAGGCCTTCATGCGGACTGAACAAATATTTTGTCTAAATCGCGACGGAAGTAAGGGCGAGGATTGTGGCCACGTAAAATCGATTTAAGCCCCCCAGTGGAAATCTTCCACTGACCGTTCAAAGGCGGCTCTTCTGTGGCGATTTATTTATGTTGTTGTTTGTTACTTACTGTGTGTATCACTTGTGCCTTTTAATTTTGGATGGCCATATGGCCATTTTGTGGGAAAGTAACTGTCCATATGGCCTTCCTTTGTTTAGGTTTCCATTATGGTCTGGTCGCTTAATGTTTGTATTTCTTTCCCTTTGGTGTCTTTTATGGATGGAGTAAGTTAATTGTATCAATTCCTGATCTTTGTTTTACTTCTACTTTGGTCTATAAAAAATTCGAATGAGGTTTTAAATAAATTGAAATCCAGACATTTTCGTGCTTCAAGTCTGTCTACTTACGATTTTTCCACTCTTTACACTACACTTCCTCATAATCTTATAAAAGAAAAGCTTAATGATTTAATTAAATGGGCTTTTCACAGAGAAGATTCTCTCTATCTTGCATGTAATGTCAGAAATGCATTTTTCACTTCTAAAGAGTATAAGAATTATACACTTTTGTCATGTCAGAAAGTGTGTGATGCCCTCACCTTTCTACTTGACAATATTTATATTAGATTCGGTACTAAGTTATTTAGACAAATTGTGGGTATTCCGATGGGTACTAATTGCGCACCTCTTGTGGCTGATCTGTTCTTGTATTGTAATGAAAGAGACTTCATGTTGTCGCTTTCCATTGATAACCAAACTGAAAGTATTGAAGCTTTTAGCTCCACCTCTAGATATTTAGATGATTAATTAAATATTGATAATACCTATTTCGATGGTTTGATCAGTCAGATTTACCCCCCAGAACTTCAGTTAAATAAAGCAAATTCTTCTGATACCGAGGCCCCGTTTTTGGTTTACATCTATCTATTGTAGATGGATTTGTTTCGTGCAAAATTTATGATAAACGCGATGACATTGATTTTGAGATTGAAAAGTTTCCTTTTTTGGATGGTGATGTTCCTTGTGCGCCATCCTATGGCGTTTATATTTCGCAATTAATTCGATTTGCTAGAGTGTGTAGTCATGTAACTGACTTCAACACTCGTAATAAATTATTAACGGCTAAACTCCTTAATCAGGGTTATCGGTACCATAAACTACGCAAAGCCTTTTCAAAATTTTATAGACGCCATTCTGATTTAATTTCAAAATTCAATATTGGACTTAAATCTCTTCTGCAACAAGGTCTATCGGAACCCGAATTTTATGGAGACTTAGTATATTAATTCAGAAAAATATATAACCGCAATAAATTCAGCACCCAATTTCGTAAAATCATTATTCGATATAAAACGTTTGGGTACAATATGGATGTTAAACGACAGACTGCATGCATAATAGTTAAAGTAGAAGTAAAACAAAGAACACAGAAATCAAAGAACCACAGAGGTGAGACAACGGTGAGGACTCGACAGCAAGAAACCACTGAAATGCTGGAGCAAAAGAAAACCAACAGTTAGACTCCGACGAGCCCGACCAGAGACAGAGCATCAGGCACCAACCAACATTATCTCTTTAATTTTCAATAAGCCTTTACGTTGGAGCCGTCATAGAATCTGAGGCCTGACCCACCGGCGTGCAATTAAAGAGGGAAGCAAAGTTGCCAACCGTGATTGGGTTAACTACCATGCATGCAGTCTGTCGTATAATATCCATGTTGTACCCAATCTTTTTATATCGAAGAATGATTTTACGAAATTGGGTGCTGAAGTCATTGCGGTTATATATTTTTCTGAATTTATATACTAAGTCACCATAAAATTCGGGTTCCGATAGACCTTGTTGCAGAAGAGATTTAAGTCCAATATTGAATTTTGAAATTAAATCAGAATGGCGTCTATAAAATTTTGAAAAGGCTTTGCGTAGTTTATGGTACCGATAACCCTGATTAAGGAGTTTAGCCGTTAATAATTTATTACGAGTGTTGAAGTCAGTTACATGACTACACACTCTAGCAAATCGAATTAATTGTGAAATATAAACGCCATAGGATGGCGCACGAGGAACATCACCATCCAAAAAAGGAAAATTTACAATCTCAAAATCAAAGTCATCGCGTTTATCATAAATTTTGCACGAAACAAATCCATCTACAATAGATAGATATAAATCCAAGAACGGGGCCTCGGTATCAGAAGAATTTGCTTTATTTAACTGAAGTTCTAGGGGGTAAATCTGACTGATCAAACCATCAAAATAGGTATTATCAATATTTAATAAATCATCTAAATATCTAGTAGTAGAGCTAAAAGCTTCAATAATTTCAGATTGGTTATCAATGGAAAGCGACAAAATGAAGTCTCTTTCATAACAATACAAGAACAGATCAGCCACAAGAGGTGCGCAATTAGTACCCATCGGAATACCCACAGTTTGTTTAAATAACTTAGTACCGAATCTAATATAAATATTGTCAAGTAGAAAGGTGAGGGAATCACACACTTTCTGACATGACCAAAGTGTATAATTCTTATACTCTTTAGAAGTGAAAAATGCATTTCTGACATTACATGCAAGATAGAGAGAATCTTCTCTGTGAAAAGCCCATTCAATTTAATCATTAAGCTTTTCTTTTATAAGATTATGAGGAAGTGTAGTGTAAAGAGTGGAAAAATCGTAGGTAGACAGACTAGAAGCACGAAACTGTCTAGATTTCAATTTATTTAAAACCTCATTCGAATTTTTTATAGACCAAAACAGATTTCTTCCTGATCTTTCAAAGACTTTATCACAATATTTAATTACATGCGTTTTAATAGCAGTAAGACAGGAAGTTAATAATTTAGAAAGTTCAGTGGTAGTGCAAGAACTAGAATTTGCAATAAACCGTGCTTTGTAAGGTTTTTTATGAAGTTTTGGTAAACAGTATAGCGTAGGAATTTTAACCCAATCACGGTTGGCAACTTTGCTTCCCTCTTTAATTGCACGCCGGTGGGTCAGGCCTCGGATTCTATGACGGCTCCAACGTAAAGGCTTATTGAGAATTAGAGAGATCTAATTCAAGGTAATGTTGGTTGGTGCCTGATGCTCTGTCTCTGGTCGGGCCCATCGGAGTCTAACTGTTGGTTTTCTTTTGCTCCAGCATTTCAGTGGTTTCTTGCTGTCGAGTCCTCACCGTTGTCTCACCTCTGTGGTTCTTTGATTTTTAGTGTTCACGGAGATGTTGCACTGACGAGTTAGGAGGCCTGCATGCGGACTGAACAAATTATTTGTCTAAATCGCGACGGAAGTAAGGGCGAGGATTGTGGCCACGTAAAATCGATTTAAGCCCCCCAGTGGAAATCATTCCACTGACCGTTCCAAGGTGGTTCTTCTGTGGCGGTTTGTTTGTGGTGTTGTTTGTTACTTACTGTGTGTATCACTTGTGTTTTTTTATTTTGGATGGCCATATGGCCATTTTGTGGGAAAGTAACTGTCCTTATGGCCTTCCTTTGTTTAGGTTTCCATTATGGTCTGGTCGCTTAATGTTTGTGTTTCTTTCCATTTGGTGTCTTTGATGGGTGGAGTAAGTTAATTGTATCGATTCCTGATCTTTGTTTTACTTCTACTTTTCTGTCTCAAATGGTTCAAACGTTATGATAAAGTAGGTCACTTGTCAAGGTGAGAGTCACAGGTCATTTTTGTATGAAAAGGTAGCGCCTTGTCACAAGGAACATACATGCCAAATATGAAGGCTCTAACTTAAATGCTTCAAAAGTTATGACATAGTAGGTCAAAGGTAATGGCCATAGGTCAAACGTTTTGCATGCTTGGGAAGACCTTGTCATAAGGAATATACATGCCAAATATGAAGGCTTTTTGAAATGCCTTTTTCACGTCTGAAGAGCATAAAAAATATACTTTATGGTCATGTTAGAAAGAGTGTGAAACTCTTACCTTTGTACTTGACAAAATTTACATAAGATTTGGTACTAAGTTATTTAGATAAGTTGTGGGTATTCCGATGGGTACTAATTGCGCACCCCTTGTGGCTGATCTGCTTTTGGTTTGTTATGAGGGAGACTTCAAGATGTCCCTTGCTGCTAAAAACCAGTCCGAAATCATTGAAGCTTTTAACTCCACTTCAAGATATTTGGATGATTTATTTAATACTGACAAACCCTACTTCAGTGGTTTGATTAGTCAGATCTAACCCCAGAACTTCAATTAAATAAAGCAAATGACTTACCGAATGTTATGTAAATATTGTCAAGAAGAAAGGTGAGGGCTTCACACCCTTTCTGACATTACCATAAAGTATAATTTTTATGCTCTTCAGAAGTGAAAAAAGCATTTCTTACATTACATGCAAGATAGAGGGAGTCTTCCCTATGAAATGTCAATTCATTAAAATCATTAAGTTTTTCTTTTATAAGATTATGAGGAAGTGTAGGGTAAAGGGTGGAAAAATCATAAGTAGACAGACAGCACGAAAACGCCTGGATTTCAATTTATTTAAAACTTCTTACTTACTGTGTGTATCACTTGTGTCTGTTTATTTTGGATGGCCACATGGCCATTTTGTGGGAAAGTAACTGTCCTTATGGCCTTCCTTTGTTTAGGTTTCCATTATGGTCTGGTCGCTTAATGTTTGTGTTTCTTTCCCTTTGGTGTCTTTGATGGGTGGAGTAATTTAATTGTATCGATTCCTGATCTTTGTTTTACTTCTACTTTTCATCAGAAATTTTTATAGACCACAACAGATTTCTACCTGATCTTTCGAAGAATTTGTCGCAATATGAAGTTTATAATTTGGAGAGTTTAGTGGTGGTTCAAGAGCTTGAACTTGCAATACACCGTGCTTTGTATGGTCTTTTATGAAGTTTAGGTAACCAATATAACGTAGGAAGCTTGTCTTGGCCTTCCGTAACACAGACAGCAACCTTGGCGGCTGGTCATCAACTAAAGCCCTCTCTACAGCTAAAGGCTGATGTTCATTGGCTGAAGTTCATAGAGGGGTAAACCTTATTTTTCTAATTTCTGCTCTAACTGATACTGACAGTGCTAGGAGAATAGGTCAGCAGACCTTGCCTTGCTTCCTCTTTGTGATGAAATTGATTTACAAGGGTCTGAGATAACGTATACATTTGGTACAGAAGCCATTGTTCGAACCCCATATTTTGTGTTTAATCTTCAGAATTTCGACAACATTCGGGAACATAGTCATGTATGGCAAGGTTTTAGGAAAAAAAAACAGTCGTTTTGGCTTTCAAGTTTTTTTGAATCGGCGTTTCTTTCCCTTTCGTGTCTTAAAGGGGAGGTGTATGCCATTGTATCGATTCCTGATCACTTTCGCATAATTTTCCATCTAAAAGTTAGTTTGAATCGATTATATGACTGTTTTAACCGATTGCTGCGATGTGTGGCTAGCTGATTGTCGATGTACAGTTGCAGCAGCTTTCGATTGAACAGGGTATACTGTAAAATACAGAGCTTTCGTGACAGCGTAATGATTTCCTCAGAATTTATTGGATATTTCCTTTCGAGAATGATGAAGAGAATATATATTTTACTTGTTGCAGTTTGATTAGGACACGTCTCCTATATATATGCCATTACGCAAACACGCCAAATACATTGCCACCTTTATCGCCGAAAAAATGAAAGTTTTATGATGAAAAATTGTGATATTTTTGTTATTTCTGCTCAAAATATAGGCGGTTCTAACGAGTACCCACAATCTATATTTTAGAGCGAAATAAGAAAAATAAGGTATACCTCTGGAAACCCCAGTTTTACTATATAAAAGAGGGGTGCAAGGGGGTCAAAATTATATAGGCGTTTTTTCGTGATGCCAAGCATCATGATTAGAAGTTCTTGCAATGAAGGTCCATGCCAATTCCGCTTTTTATACAAACAACTGAGGTGTGCATGTGTAGACAATTTTTTTATATTTTGGTAAAAGAAAACAATGAATACGTGTGTATTCATTAGAACAGCCTAAATTATATCTATACTCCAAATACGAACACGAATTTCGCCGAAGGTTATATTCTGAACAATAAAATGTAGATCGAGATCAAACATGAATACTTGAATTAAAGTTGCCATCCCTAGATGCAAGCTTGATAAAAAGTATTGTGATCAATCAGTTAGTATTAGGTTGAAAAAGAAGTACAGGCATTGATCAGGAATCGATAAAACTAACCCACAGCTCGCACCAGCGACAGTTAAGGGACAGAAACACAAAAACGAATCAACCAGACCCCAATGGAAACACCGTTTGCGGTAATTTCAAAAGGACAGTTACTTTCACGCAAAATGGCAAATGGGCTATCCAAAAGAAAAACAAACGCGATACACACACCCAAAGACAAACCATACAAAATATACCGCGACAGATGAACCGCCTTTGAACGGTCCGTGAAGCGAATTTTACTGGTGGGGGAGGTGGGGGGGGCTTAAATCGATTTTACGCTGCAATCCTCGCCCTTCCGTCGCGATTAAGACAAATAATTTGTTCAGTCCGCATGAAGGCCTCCTAACTCATCGGTGCAACATCTCCGAGAATACAAAAATCAAACAACCACAGAGACGAAACAACGGTGAGCACTCGAAAGCAAGAAACCACTAAAACGCTGGAGCAAAAGAAAACCAACAGTCAGACACCGATGGGCCTAGCCAGAGACAGAGCATCAGGCACCAACCAACATTACATAAAATTAAATTCTCTCTAATTTTCAGTAAAATAGAAATGACGGCAATGTTCAGGAATCGATTCAATTAACCAACAGCTCACACCAGAGACACCAAAGAGAAAGAAACACAAACGGAAACATCAATAGTGAAACGAAATATACGGGGGGGGGGGGCGGAGGAGGGTTAAAATCGATTTTACGTGGCCACAGTATTCACCCTTACTTTCGTCGCGGCTTAGATAAATAAATTGTTCAGTCCGCATGGAGGCCTCCTGGCTCATCAGTGCAACATCCCCGTGATCACAGAAAATCAAAGAACCACAGAGATAAAACAACGGTGAGGACTCGACAGCGAGAAACCACTGAAATGCTGGAGCAAAAGAAAAACAACAGTTAGATACTCTTTACAACTATTCCTCATGATAAATTGAAAACTAAACTCAAGAAAATCATAATTTAATGTTTCTTCCATAAGAATGGTAACCGTTGCTGCCAGTATGTTTTCCTTGGCTACAAAGACACATAATTCGTTCGAGATCACTCTGATGCACCACAAAAGTACATTGATGCAGATGTCTTAAAGATGGTGGAATACGTAATTGACAATATTTTCGTGGAGTTCAGTGGCCTAATATTTCAGCCAACAATTGGCATACCAATAATGGGTACTAACTGTGCACCGTTGCTTGCCGACTTGTTCTTGTACTCGTATGAGGCGGAGTTTGTTCAAGGTCTTTTCAAAGCATGCAAGAAACGCCTTGTACAACAATTCAATTTCACCTACAGATATATAAATGATTTATTGTGTCTGAAATATGCTAAATTCGCAGAGTACCTGGAATTCATCTATCCACGTGAACTTGAAATTAAGGAAACAACAAAGACTGCAACCTCCTCCTCATACTTGGATTTTTATCTCTATATTGACAACGGGAAGCTTACTACTAGGCAGTACGATAAACGAGATGACTTCAATTTTCCGACTGTTAACTTTTCCATCCTGAGCAGTAATATACCGTCTGTACCAGCAGATGGAGTTTACGTTTCACAGTTAATCCGTTATGCAAGAGCCTGTTCCAAGTATCAGGACTTAATTGAACGGGTATCAAAAAACCAAACTGGTATCAGCAATAAAGAAGTTCTATGGGAGGCACCATGATCTTGTTGATCCGTACACTGTGGCCATTTCCAGAATTATTTCTGATGTGTTTGCCAATGGAAAGCCATAGGAAGACTTCCTAAATCTCGGACATACCCTTCTCGGCATTTACTACTTTTCTTCGTTCAGGTCGATAGGCATTGTGAGCGAAGCTTGCTTACCAAGTTATGCTTACTTTCCTAGGACGTCTGATTACACTCTCCTGGAGTTCATGTCTGTTGGTCTGTATATTCATATGTGCCATTTGCCATGGGTTAATGATTTTGGATTAACGCTTTGGTACTACGACCTAAACTACCTTAGACTCCGATGGGCCCGACCAGAGACATAGCATCAGGCACCAACCAACATTACATAGAATTAGATTCTCTCTAATTCTCAGTAAGCCTTTGCGCTGGAACCATCATAGAATCTGAGACCGGACCCACCGGCAAGCAATTAAAGAGGGAAGCAAAGTTGTCAACCGTGATTGGGTTAAATACCATGTATGCAGTCTGTCGTATAACATTTATACTGTAGCCAATCTTTTTATATCGAAGAATGATTTTTCGAAATTGGGTGTTGAAGTCATTGCGTTTAAATATTTTTTTTTCTAAATTTATACACTTAGTCCCCATAAAATTCGGTTTCCGATAGACCATTTAGCAGAAGAGATTCAAGTCCAATATTGAATTTTGAAGTAAAATCAGAATGACATCTATAAAATTTTGATAAGGCTTTGCGTAGTTTATGGTACCGATAACCCTGATTAAGAAGTTTAGCAGTAAACAATATATTACGGGTGTTGAAGTCAGTTACATGACTACACACTCTTGCAAATCGAATTAATTGCGAAATATAAACGCCATAGGGATGACGCACGAGGAACATCACCATCCAAAAAAAGGAACATGTACAATTTCAAAATCAAAATCATCGCGTTTATAAAATTTTGCTTTAAACAATCCCATCTACAATAGATAGATGTAAGTCTCAAAGCGGGGTATTGGTATCAGAAGAATTTGTTTTATTTAACTGAAGTTCTGGGCGGGGGATAAATTTGTCTGATCAAACCATCGAAACAGGTATTGTCAATATTTAATAAACCATCCATATATCTAGAAGTCGAGCTAATAGCTTAAATGATTTCAGATTGGTTTTCAGCAGAAAGGAACATCATGAAGTCTCTCTCATAACAAAACAAAAACAAATCAGCCACAAGGGGTGCGCAATTAGTGCTCATCGGAATACCAACAACTGGTCTAAAATCTTATATAAATATTGTCAAATAGAAAGGTGAGAGCTTCACACACTTTCTGACATAATAATAAAATAACAATAATAATAAAATAATCGACCTTATTTATAGCGGGTAACACATTTAGTACTAGTACTAATCTTCCATGTGGCCCTCTTCCATGATCATAAAGTATAATTTTTATGCTCTTCAGAAGTGAAAAATCATTTCTTACATTACATGTCTATTCAATTAAATCATTCAGTTTTTCTTTTATAGGATTATGAGGAAGTGTAGGGTAAAGGGTGGAAAAATCATAAGTAGATAGACTTGAAGCACGAAAACGTCTGGATTTCAATTTATTTAAAATTTCATTAGAGTATGTATAGACCAAAACAAAATTTCTACCAGATCTTTCGAAGATGTGTCGCAATATTTTATCACATGCTTTTTGATGGCAGTAAAACATGAAGTGAATAATTCGAAGAGTTCAGTGGTGGTACTAGAGCTTGAATTCGCAATTTGCTTTGTATGGTCTTTTATGAAGTTTTGGTAACCGATATAACGTAGGAAGCCTGTCATGGCCTTCTGACACACAGCAAACTTGGTGGCTGAATGACAAATGTGGTCATCAACTGAAGCCCTCTCTACAACTAAAGGCTGCAGTTCATAGGCCTTAGTACCACCAAGTTCTTGCTGAAATGTGTTGACTTAGTGAAGCCGTCAAAAACAAACACTGGAACCGTCATAGAATCTGAGGCCTGACCGACCGGCATGCAATTAAAGAGGGAAGCAAAGCTGTCAACCATGATTGGGTTAACCGCCATGCATGCAGTCTGTCGTGTAGCATTTATGCTGTATCCACTCTTTTCGAAGAATGACTTGAAATTTGATAGTGAAGCCATTGCAAGTATATATTTTTTAATTTATATAATAAGTCATCATAAAGTTGGGGTTCCGATAGACATTGTTGCAAAATAGATTTAAGCCCAACATTGAATTTTGAAATTAAATCGGAATGACGTCTATAAAATTTTGAAAAGGCTCTGAGTAGTTTATGATACCGATAACCCTGATTAAGAGCTTTTGATGGTAATAATTTATTACTAGTGTTGGAGTCAGTAACATGACTAGAATCTCTGGCAAATAGAATTAATTGCGAAATATAAACGCCATAGGATGCCGCATGAGGAACATCACCAGCCAAGAAAGTAAAATTTACAATCTCAAAATCAAAATCATCCCGTTTATCATAAAATTTCGCAGGAAACGAATACATCTACAAAAGAAGGATTTAAATCCAAAACCGAGGCCTCGGTATCAGAAGAATTTGGTTTATTTAACTGAAGTTCTAGGGGCACCATCGAAAAAGTTAATGTAAATATTTAATAACTCATCCAAATATCTAGAAGTCGAGCTAACAGCTTCAATGATTTCAGATTGGATTTCAATGAAAAGGACCAAGTGCCATAAATGAAGCTGATAGTTCTTGAGAAACGGACTTGAACATTAGGGTGAACACTAGTGTTGATGTAAAATTTCACGAAGTCAGTGAACTATGTGATATAGGTCAAGGTCAACGAATTATGCTTGATCGAAAGTATGCATACTTGTTAGAAAATGTCACTCGGGAACGGCCACAATGGAAGAACGGAACCATCTCCAGTCACCGAAAGAAAGAAAGCGACATGGAGGCACACACAAAACATCAGACGAAACATGTACCAATGACACAGAGTCGTTTAACAAATACGACACTGCAAACGATTCCAAATATCATTAATGTAACTCTTTTAGTTCTTGAGAAAGTGACGCTTGCATTAGGTAAACGCTAGGGTTGACGCAATAGTCCGCAAAGTAAGTGAACCATGTAATATACGTCAATATAAAATATGGATTCTTGTATAAAAGTTTCCTTCCCTGGATTCAAGTGTAACAAGTATCATAAATACAGCTGTTGTATCAGGGTGAACGCTAGGGTGATCATAAATTGTTGACGGTCGGACGGAAACCGGTCCCCTATACCATAGTCCCGCCATGCTTAAAGCTGTCGCGACAATAAATCGAATTTGTGGAGCCATGAAAGTCAATTGAAAGCTTTTGCAGCCATAATAAGCTGGGTCCTTTGACAATGTTACTGAAGTTCTAGCCATAAAATTGTGCCTTTCTTTTCTTGAAAAAGTTTATTTATAAACGTATACCAACCTTGCTAGGATTTCTTTCTAAATATACATCAGTCATCTTAAGGTCCTCTTGCTGCAAACCTCGGCGGTGCAAACCCTCAACAAGTCGTGTAACTCCTCGTAGAACTAATGCACAGTCTCTAGCCAGAAGAGGTTTGCGCTTAACCCATTGTGTGAGGGAAGCAAAATTGTCCCTATGCGATTTACACCACCAATAGCAACGATTTGTAACCAGCGACAGAACATTATCGAATTCAGCTGTGAAATTAAATAAATACTATTTTGTATGCATAATATAAAGTGGAAAACCTGCATGGCTAACATGTGATCGTTCATTAAACAAACCGCCTTCCAATGAGCAATCTCGGATACTGTCTGTCTTTATCACTGTCTATATTAACCCTTGACCTGCTGAATATTTATATATGCCCCACCCACTACCTATTATTACCCAATCAGGTTACTTGATGCAAATGATTACAACAGATTCACAATCCGAATGGCAAACAATGTAGATATTGATCAGTTTGTCAGAAGCCAACTGATCTGGATCTTCATTGTTTGAAAAATAAGGCATATCCGGGCTCAGCAGGACAAGGGTTGATGATATATTACAATTGTAGTTGCTCTAACTGGGCTGTTTGAGGACAACAGGTATGCAGCTTGTTGAATTTGTACATACAATGTACATGTAGTGTCGAAATGCTGGCTTATTACTATTAATACGGGTACAACTGGCGTGATGCAGTTTATCTTCTTAATGTTTGCACCCTGGTGCCCAATAAGGCTATGCAAAATAGGTAATGCGTAACTGTCCCCATCCGGGGCTCGACAAAACAACCAGTAACGCCTACGTTGACGTTAAGCTGCAGACTTATCAGCCGAACCAAGAGAACAAAGCGTTTTGTATTGTCCGATATATGATATACAAATGTGCATAGAAGCCTCTTAAGAGGCCTAGACGCACAACTGCCTGCACGGAGCTACCTCAAGATCTGAACTATTTGTCCGATAGAAACACGTGGCTTTGCTGGTCGCCTATATGCTATAATCTAAGAATCTTATATGGTGTGTGTGTGTGTGGGGGGGGGGGGTGATATTCCGTCCTGAAGATCACTGTCCGGCATCACGAGGCTTGCCGAGTGATACCGGACAGTGATCATGAGGGACGGATTTACGCCGAGTGATACTGGACAGTGATCCCGAAGGACGGATTTAAGCCGAGTGATACCGGACAGTGATCCTGAGGGACGGATTCTTCTATCCACTCCTCACACCCATATAGGATTCTTTTTCTTGCATACCTTCCATTTCTAGCGAGGAATTTTAATGCTGCACTCAATTCGGTTACCTACGTCTTCCGTATTGTGATGACACTACAGGAATGTTTAGTGACGTCACGTAACGAGCTGTGACGACAACCTTAACGACGGCGCATATGGAGGATCTTACATGAGTGTTCATGAATTATTGAATTTATTAAACGAGTTGTGGAGAAGGAATAAAATGCGAGACAAATACGAGGCTTTGCCGAACATTTTATCCCTTTTTCCTCGACGACTTTAATAAATTAAATAATTCATGAACACGAGCCTCCCATTTTATTCCTTTTCCACAACTCGTTTAATAAATTCAATAATTCATGAACACGAATGCAATATTTCATTTATCATACGACCTTTAATACTTATTTTATTAATGATTTTTAACAAAAAATATCAATATTCCGCCATTAGTAAACGTGGTGTCGTTAAGGACGCCGTGCATGTAACGTAACGGGCCATATCTAACTAATTTGCATATTTAATCCACCAGTGGATTATCGAATTTATTACATGGCGTTATTACATTCTCAGACGCGTGGTCATACGATAAATATAGGGTATGCCGGTACCGGCGTAGTACATAACATATATTCTGTAAACTGCAACATATGTAACGCTGCATCATAGGAGTCAGTATAGTCCATAACTTATTGAATATACAGGAAGGAAAATATGTCAACAAAATAGATTATTTTGTTTGTTTGATTTGATGTTTACCGTCCCCGTCAACACTATTAAGGTCATGTTGGAGACGTTTGTTGCAATTTTGTGGAACGTTTACCCGACATTGAAATGAAATGACAACTCAAGCCCTGTCGCCCAATGAAACCGATATATTCTATAAGCATGGATGGTCCGACTCGCACAGCTTTGCCTGAGCAGGCTTAGATCCTCTGAGCGGTTTACCAGTATTCGTGTGCGGTCGGTTCCAGCTCTGCGTGGAAGCATCATGCAGCCCATTTATTTACTCAAGCATCGATGTGCAACAAATAGAAATGAAGGCAATGATCAGGGTTCAGGAATCGATACAATTACCCCACACCTCCCACCAGAGGCACCAAAGGAAAGAAACAAAAACGTTAAACAACTAGACCCTACTCGAAACAGCAAAAGCGGAAAAAGCCAAACGCACAGTTACCTTCCTACAAAATGGCCAAATGGCTATCCAAAAGAAAATTATATAAGCGATACACACACTCAAAGACAAATCATAACAAAAATAAACCGCGTTTGTATACCCTTCCAAACTATTGACGCGGTGTTTTACTTCTCAATATATGCAGGGTAAATAAAGTATAAAACTTTCAGCGATTTTACTCTGAAGTATTTGGACAAAAGTAGAGTTTAAGAATTATGAAACAGTTTTGCAGCGTTCCTATCGGTAATTGGCGATAACTCGACGTTACTTGCGTTATAAAGTTAAGTCGGCTTCGGCGTTGGCGTAGTAACGCACGAGAGTCGGTTGCATGGTGAATAGAGTCGGTATTTAGAAGACGCCGCGCTTCATCGAGAGGAACGCAAAGGACTATCTTTTTAATAATTAAACTGATTGATCGCAGTTGACTCTTATTTTTGGTGTTATTTATACTATCGGGAAAGGCTTTACACCAGTATTTGATGAAACTGAAATGAAAGCTGGTCTGATCTAGTGTGAGTGCGTTTCGTTTGTTGGTACCTTCTGAACATAGCACCGGGCGGCTCTGCTCTTCTGGGTGTGGCATAAAACCCTGCAAAACATAAGACAGAATACCAATACAACAACATGTATCCTCTCATAATAGCAACCAACCAACGAGTTGTTTGACGCCGGAGGCAGCAAACAACGAGAGTTGGTTGCTTAACGGTAACACGTGTATTTATTTATGAACATACCCCACCCATTCAAAACCTCAAAAGCCAACAGGACTAAGGCCAAAAATTTGTTCGTACTTCCGGTTTTACAGCTTCCGGTTGCCGGAAGCAAACCTGATTGGATAAAACTTGAACTTCCTTATTTCCATGGACGCACGTTCATCTTTTCGAAATAAACAAACTTGGCTGCGCTATCATGGCTATATCAACTCAAAATACAGCTTTTTCCAGTTTAACAGCTGCATCTAATTCAACGATAAAAAACGTGTCTTTTTTAGCCTTTCGCTGGTATATACCACTGCATGAGGTAGTACTACACACATAGTGTCACAGACCGTGTCAAAACTAATAGCCGTTAGTGTTGGCGAGAGGAAGGAAGTAAACAAAAGTTTTCCTGCTGTGAAATGAGTGAATAAAATATACAGTAGGTACATTTTTCTTGAAACATCTTGCTTAAAAATTGGTGTTTCAGTTCAATGTTCCTGTTGTTAAAACAATACAGCCAACAATTAATGCTCAGTGATATTTTCCCACTCCAGTCGAAGAAAATTAGGACCGATCAATCCACAGGCGCTTGAAGTTTGGTCCATTAAACGTGCTAAACATGTCCAAATGCAAAAGCTCCAGAAGCAATTTAAAAGTAATTGCCAGGTGTGCAAGCGCTCTTTCGGAGCCATTGCGCCTCTGACTTCCGTAACACCGCAGCAAATGTTGCACGGCAACGTCATGAACGTCAAAGTATTCGATGGAAACTTGACGTAAAATAAAAGTGGACGAATGCTATGCAGAAAGACTCAGAATTAGCGTTGACGAGACAAAACATGCATGTCTCTGCACGTTGTGTATTTGGCAACAGCTTTTAATACGTAGCTATACAATTACAAGCTGCCCCTTTCGAGGTTTTCACTCGTCGAGGTGACATATCTTACTGCACAATGTCTTAAAGCACCTTGCAATTTATCCGGCCATACTGACTGAGGGTAACGTGAGAGAAATTGCACTACAATGTTCCAAACCTTCACAAATGTGGTTGAAGCAGAGAGACAATGAAACTCTAGAAAGGGTAGCTTCTTAAATCGCACACTATCCCCAACCAAAACCTAAAGATGATTAAGTAAATCTCAGTTGTTACCTATTGTTTACATGGCATCGGGTCGCATGAAAACAGGAATGTAGGCCTACTCATCAGGTAGCGCTCTGCGCTGTCAATGTTCGAAGAATATGACATGCGTAGACAAACAAAAAACAAAAAAAACAAAAAAAAAAAAAACAGTAGTCACATCCAGCTACACAGTTCATCCGATTTCTGAATAGATATGTGACCTTTATACTGCATCGATGATCTAAATATGACGTCAAATGTATCACGAAGTATAATCGTACAGTGCATTATAGATAATAGAAGAAATAGATGGGCTGCATGATGCTTCCACGCAGAGCTGAAACCGAATGCACACGAGGACTGGTAAACTGCGTAGAGGATAGAGCCTGCGAGCCCATACTTATAAACCCTATTGGTTTGTTGGGCGACAGGGCTCAAAATGTCATTTTTTTTTTCATCTCAATGTTGGGTAAAAGTCCCCCAAAATTGAAGCGACATAGAGTGTTGACGGGGACGTTAAATCTCAAATCAAACAAACAAAACAAACATTCCTAAAGATCTTAGTCGTCACCATGACAAATTTCTCTGTCACCGTGTTCCTTCGACTTGTCACCGAGACAAACGAGACAGCTAGCACGACGCACAGGTGTTCTCAGCATGACATTGTAGCGGTACACTGAGCGAGCCAGCGCAGATCAAAAAACCTTTTCCTACCAAGGAAGAATGAGATCCACATATGAATCTAGGCAATGTGCTTAAGTCTTTGCCGGGTTGTAACTCTTATGCGAACAGTGCAGACTTAGTTAAGTCTACGCAGATGTGCAGGCTGATCTCAGTTGTCAGTGATCGCTCATTTCTTATTGACCTAAACGGTAAACTTCAAGATAGAACCAAGGGCGAAGATGGTGGCCACGTAAAATCAAATTACAGCATCCCCCACCTCCACCTCCGCCAGTATTTTTTTTCACTGGCCGTAACCAGTACAGCGCACATCTATCCTCCAGAAACTGACAAATGCCCTTCTTGAATCAGCGGAAGGGAGAGAATGACTCTAGAGAAGATTTCATGATCAATCTCCACGAAAGAATGTTGCCGACCCCGGCAGATATCGAACCCGCGTCCTCCTGATCACAAGTCAGATGCACATCCGACTGAGCTACTGAGGGCGGCACAGGAGAGATGGAGTGGACAAGAAAGTCAAGGCTCAAACACGTGACATAGTTTGTGAACATGGTATGGTAATGAGTTCTGCAAATCAACTCGTGACGGCGAATATTTGACGGAAGTTTTTTTTTTCTGTTGGAATAACTTGCATCAACATTGATCCAGTATTATGTCTTGTGTCTTCTTTTGCGGCTGGACTCCAGCTGGTCCGTGTCTATGCTTTTCAAGATGCGTTGTGGTTGGGTCTATACCATGCGTTCTTAGTCTGTTTAAAGTCCGATTATAATGTGGTCAGCCTGAGCGTCGACGCGTCCTGGCAATTTATCTTTTTTTTATTTTTTTTTTAATATATTTTTTTTTATTTTTTTTGTGGTCCGTTGTTATTTCCTCTATGGGGCTGGTAATAGTTTTCCGTGATGCGGCAATTCGTTAGATTTACATGCGTGCGCGGCGGCCCCCGCCCATCGGGCCTTGAAGAAATAGATGGGCTGCATGATGCTTTCACGCAGAGCTGAAACCGACCTGCACACGAGCTTAGAGGATCTAAGCCTGCCCAGGCAAAGCCGTGTGAGGTGGTCCGTCCATGCTTATAAACCCTATTGGTTTCATTTGGCGACAGTGCTTGACATGTAATTTTCATCTCAGTGTTGAGTAAAAGTCCCACAAAATTGGAAGCGACGCCTCCAAAATGACCTATACTGTGTTGACGGAGACGTTAAAAACAAACCATACCGGACTTATACGGACATGACTGCTATCTTTGCTGGTAATCAAGGGAACTAACGCGTACAACACAGAAAATAAATGGTTATCTCCCAAAGGCCTCATGGTTACCTAGGTGGCATCCGAACGATTTTGAGGCATCAGTATGAAGTCTGAGGACCACTTTATATGTATTTTATAGGTCACTTCTAATTCATGAAAGTAGAGATAGTGTTATAATGTAACTTCGCCCCCCCCCCCCCCCCCAACCCCAACCCATCCCCTCTCCCCCGCCCCTCGGAGCTTGAAGAAATAGATAGGCTGCATGATGCAGAGCTGAATCCGACCGTCACACGAATACGGGTAAACCGCTTAGAGGATCTAAGCCTGCCCAGGAGTCGATAAAAAAAAGACTGAATAAAGAATAATTTACATAATGATATATTAATTACAAACTGTCAAATGTATCAATTAGTACATCGAAGGAATAACATAGCCTTTGTTATTGTTAACCGTAGTGACAACCGCTGCCCGCTGATTGCTAAGGTAAACTGAAAACAGAAAAAAGGGGGTAGTGTATTTCATTTTCAAAAAGGACCGAATTATTTTTATTTTTATTTCACAAAATTTACATGGATGTGTTCACAATAAATTTGCAATTTTACTCCCGCTGGCACAGAAAAGAAAAAAAAATACAAAAAAGTTATGAAAATAAGTTATCAGTTTTTGTCGCTGTATTCAGTAGTTTTACTATGTATTCTATACATTTAGAGGGTGCTTCCAAATATATGTAAAAAGGACTAAAAAATTGTTTAAAAAATTGCATAAAAATATATGTGGATATTCGAAAAAGGATGTAAACTCACGAGCCGCTTGCACAGGAAAGATATTCCTAAAAGTTTTTATTTTATGGGGCAATACTTATCAAGTTCCTATATAAATCCATGTATTAACTTTAACCAACAGCAGTTACCTGGATGTCCGTTAAAGTTCGACATGAAAAGATTTACATGCGTGCCCGGCTTTGACTCGGCTCAGCCTGTGCTTTTGCGCAGTCTGATCTGGGTCTTCGCTGTGTGCGCTTTGGATGGCCGGACAACAAAACAAACGCATAAAAACCCAAGAGAATGGACGAATTTGTTTACATATGAGCGACATCATATTCTTGTAACGACCTTTTCATATGCAATAACCGCTCGTGCTGGAAAATACTCAATGACATCACGTGTCGCTGTAGAATTAACGAGGCACTGCATGAAAATAGTTGCATGATACAAAATTGAAAACAAACTGTTAGCGCCCCATATAAGAGGTCAATAGTCTGTTAAAAGCGGGTTCACTACTGAAACGCCTCGGTGAGGCTAATCTTACTGAAAATGGCTAATGTCAAAAATGCTATCGCTATTCTATATATGTAGCCTATATCATAATATTTGTATTAAAGCGATGGTAGTTTATCAACGACAATTGAGAGTTCAACGTTCAAGCGTGCTAAGACTATTCCATGTTTAAGGGGAAGCAGGTTTCGAATTTCTTTTTTCCACAGGATTTTAAAATTATAAATAAGTTTTTTGATAATGCCAATATGCAGAATTCGTGGCCAAGTGGTCAATATGATGCAATACGATCCTCAGTAAAACTATATCGCCCAATATAAAATCCCAACTGAAGACGATTTACCTAAAACGCGGACTAGTCCAAAATTAAAAGTGCATTCATGTCTCACTGCGTTTTGAAAGACTATAGATTGCGACGAGGTCAAGACACAAACCGGTCATCTCAGCTCCGAACCGGCAGCAAATTAAAGAGCTGATCAGACTGCACGGATGCGCACGCTGACCGTCCCTATGTTGCATGAATATAATTGAACAGGTTTTCTCATGACGTGAGCAATGGGGTCAGATTGTTCCATTGTGTTTTTGCGGCTTCACATTTGAAACACCTCTGCGAGGCTAGCTAAAATAATGGTCAATTAAGTTGTGTAACGACGAGGGTGTTATCTGATCAGTCTTGGTAATCTTCAAAGTCTATACTGCTCCTATTTTTTCCGTGTATCAGTTTAATATCATGACGCCAATGAGCCAGCGCACACCCCCCCCCCCCACCCCCCACCAAAAAAAAAAAAAAAAAGGAAACTGTTTCCTACCAAAGAAGAATGTTTTTTTTTTGTTTGTTGTTGTTTTTTGTATTTTTTTTTTTGGCTTGCCTGAGAGGGTGTGGCCACCTTTCAAATTATGGCGCTGTCCACACCTGTAAAAAGGTATGAACTATTTCATAATTTTACCTGTTTTGAATCTCTAATCGAAGATCGACGTTTGGGTGTTTCTGCTATCAAAGCGGCTTTGAAGTAATTGGCCAACAGTGACAAAATGGATCTTGTCGCAGCAGGCAAGAAAGGGGCTAATGCGAGCGATGCGACTTTGAATCTTGTTCTGTCTGGATCGGGCCTTGATCAGACTGGTCGGATGTGTACTGAGGTTGATCATCTGTTTTTCTTTCGAGCCGTTGAACATTTTATGATAAGCCTGTCCAGGAACCGCGGTGCGAGGCGGACCGTCCATGCTAATAAAGCCTTTTTGGTTTCATTGGGCGACTGAGGGCTTGTAATGTCATTTCATCTCAATGTCGGGTAAAAGTCCCATAAAATTGGAAGCAACGTCTCCAAAATGACCTTTACAGTGTTGCCGGGGACGTTAAACCTTAAATCAAACAAATGAAACAAAACCTTCTTAATCAGTGTTTACACTGGTGTTTAACCCGCCTGGGAAGACGGGCACCTTTACTTCTATATAAATCTACAGATAGCATAAAAGAAGTGGTCGATACAATTACCCCTGACAGAAGAGACAAGAACACAAACATGAAACAAATGAAACATCACTAGCGGAATGTTTAAAGGACAATTACATGTACTTTCCCAGAAAATGGTCAAATGGCCAACCAAAATACAAAAAAAATTGAAGCAAGAAGATTTCTAACAAAAATAAACGAAACCGCGACAGAATAGGGTGCCGGGAGGGGGGGGGGTTGAATCGATTTAATACGTGACCACAACTCTGTCAGACAAATGATTTATTTAATCCGCATGAAAGCTTTCTAACTCGTAAGAAGGACATCTCCACGAACACACACACATACATACACTAATGATTATGGAGATGAAGCAATCGGGGAAGCTGTGGTGAGAATCACTGAACGTTAGATTCCGGCATAGCATAAGTAACGGTTGTGCATTGTGGTTTGCAAACGTCATCAAGATGTGCCAACGTCATTATGATGTAGCCGGTGCACTGGTAAACAAAGGCTTTGGAAAAACCGTTTTCTATTTTGAATCTATTTTTTCAAAACATGTTCTCGTCTAAGACTTAGGTAAGGATTGCATTTAAATAATCTGACAAATACATAAAAATGACCTGTTTTATTTATCTAATCAATTTTATGCATTTGTTAAAATTGATTTTACCAAAGCGTGACAAAGAGATTTTTCTACCCGAGGGTACCGGAAACTGGACACGCAATGGCTGTCGTCAATTTTGACAACATTTTAATCGTTGTTTATTGCGTCATGCTGATGTGTCAGAAAAAGTTGTCCATGCCCCGCATTATAATTTGATATATATTTTCACTGCACACAGTCGGTATTTGCCGAGAATCTGTGGTTGAAGCATTTCAAAGGTGCAGCAAAAACGCTTGCACTCCTGGCCATTTCTTACGAAATGGCTTACTGTCACTTTTGTTTTTGGACATTATGAATTATTTATGGACATAACTCCAAGCTCCTGTGAACAATCTAAGAAATGAAAACTAGCTCCAGAAGAAAACAACAACAACAAAACTCTACACCCTGATGGCCAGAATCACAGCAAAAGGTGAATTGTGATGCAGACATCTTGTTCAAATTTTGGTGTTTCATTTCAAAGTACCACTTGTTCAAACAAAGCAGCATTGGAGGTCACATAACTTGTTCAACTGCTGAAGTTCTTTACATTCCTAACATTCTATTGAGGCCACCATTTTCATTATAAATTTCAGTACAAGTGTGTGTGTGTGTGTGTGTGTGTGTGTGTGTGTGTGTGTGTGTGTGTGTGTGTGTGTGTGTGTGTGTGTGTGTGTGTGTGTGTGTGTGTGTGTGAATTCGGGTTTAACGTCGCTTTCAACAATTTTTCAGTCATATCACGACGGTGTCTGGTTGCGACAGGGAGCTCAATGCTCACTTTTATAGTGCTGCCTCACTGAAGTATCATGTCCCAGACACATTGCATGATACCACACCCAGTCACATTATCCTGACACTGGGTCGACCAGTCCTAGCTCTACCCTGTAAATCTGAGTTACAAACGAGGAGCAGCTAGTACCATTTTTAACGACTTTGGTATGTCGCGGCCCGGGATCGAACCCGTGACCTCCCGTTCCCCGGAGCGGACACTCTACCAACTGAGCTATCGGGGCCGGTTCCAGTACAAGTGAATGTGGAAGTGCAAGTGGTCTCAATACGCCTCCTTACAAAGATTATCCAATTGTACATACTGCCCAGAAAAATTTCAATACCTGGTCAAAAATAGGCGTCCAAAAATTACACCTTATGTTCATTTCACATACTTGAAGTATGCAGCAGTTTATTTTCTTTCTTTCTACTTTAACTGCGATCGGTCACATCTGACCATTACTCTCAGGTGTACTTTACATTAGGGCTGGCTAATCGGAGCTGAAAAGATAATCGATTATCAGTCCCGTCATTGCGATCGATATTCGATTAGTAGTCGCTATGGTTTTTTGTCATAATTTTAACTGTCTGGCTTTCTTCTGAGCATGACTCGTACCATATGTTGCACTTTACCACATGTATATTTGAACAGACAGGCCTGAGCAAACAGTGTAGACCCAGATGAGACGCCGCAGGATGCGGCGTCTCATCATGGTCTGCACGGTTTGCCACTCATCCAGCTATTTTAGGCAAAAATTTTGGTAGTAAATTGTACCTATCAAGTAATCGATTAAAAGCAAATCAGAAATGATAATCATTTTTGTTGAATTTATCGATCGATTATACGATTAATCGTGTCACCCTTACTTTACATACACCCGAGGTTTGCAGGATGAAAGCCTACACAGTAATCTTGTAATTATTATTTTAGGGGTCTTTAACCCATTTAGTACCGGAAACCCCAAAATGGGTACCCTGGCAAACAGTGCAGGCCCAGATGAGACGCCGCAGAACGTGGAAACTGATCAGGGCCTCCACTGTTTGTTAAAAGTATAGTCATTTTCCAAATACATTTTGATAAAAACACAACCTGACACCCCTAAATTTTGAAATGAACTCCTGCACTATATACGAAAGAAGACTCCATTTGGTACAAAAAGGGTTAACCTGCACAGGGCATAACTCTCCCTGCACAGGGCTTCCAGCTAACATCCAGATCCGAAGGACGGTGCACTTTATGACATTCATCCCTGCAAATAATGCAAATGGGGCGTGTTAGGACACCGAAATTTTATAGTCCCTGCCGGGGACGGAACCCGGGACCCCTAGCATTAGAGGCAAGTGCGCTAACCACTGAGCTATCACACTCCAGTTTGTTTGCTAAACCAGGGTGAAACTGACAAAGATCATACAGCTAATAATTACCACACAGATAAGCTACCTTTTCATTTGTTTGAATTTACCTTTACATCCCTGTTTACATTACTTACATCATTTTGAAGATGTTGATTCACATTTTGTGGGACTTTTAACTGAACTTTGTATTAAATGCCATCTCAAGCCCTACCACACCCACAAATTAAAACCATATTTTTCCATCTTACTATCAACAGCTCATATTTTGCCATAATCTTATGCCATAAAAGGAGCAGAATAATTAAATGGATAACTTTTCGAAACCATTGACCATTGTATTTCATTTTCCACGATATATAATATTTAGGGACAGAAATACAAATGTATTATAAAAGTAATGGACAGATGAAATAAAAAACAAAAACAAAAAAAAAAAAAAATAAAATAAAATAAACAGGACTATGTTGAAAAATTTGGACTTTCCCTCATGGCAGCTGGGCAATGGATTTGTCAGGCCCTGCTTATTAGAGGTTCTCATTTAGAAGTGCATTAAAGTATTTGCCTGAGCTAGAGTTTAGAATCTGTCTCGCACTTCAACCATTTCATTTTTTCTGGCTAATGAAACATCTTTGATAGATAACAGCATTGCATGCATCTAATGTATCAGAAGTCTATACAAATCATTGTGTCAAACCCTGCCATCCAATGAAACCAGTGTATATGTATAGACAGTCAGACTCACACCACTCTGCCTGGGCAGGCTTAGATCCTCTAAGCAGTTTACAAGTAGTTTCATCACAAAAAACAAGCCTATATAATCCTGAGCCCCTTGAACCCTAATAGTACAACTTGGGTTTACAGTGCGAAAACCTTATGTTTCGTTTTTCCTCTCTAAAATATAGATTGTGACGGGCCCCGTGGCCTAGTGGATAAGAGCGCTCACTCTTAATCATTAGGTCTCTCACCACCGTGGTTCGAGCCTCACTCGGGTCACATGTGAGACGCCAAGTTCTGCAATGGTACATGTAGGTCAGGTGGTTTTTCTCCGGGTACTCAGGTTTTCGTCCACCTCTGATTAACGATCGGCTCGATATGAGTAAAATAATCTTAAAATCAACCCCCCACCATAGATTGTGGGAACTGGTTAGAACCGCCTCAATGAGGCGGTTCTAACTTGTACCCACAATCTATATTTTGAGTCGAAGTTTGTTGTTTTTTTCGGCGTTTAAGTTTACATTGTTCTTGTATAGGCATGTTTTCATAATGTAAAGATGCTGTTGATTTCGCTTTACCGGGAAATTCCATGCACCCAAATATATTTCTCCTGGTGTAAAAATAACGTTGGATCAAATAAGATTTAATCTGGTCTTATTCTTATCTTTTGCCAAGGCCTGACCCAAAATAATTGCCGCTTTATTGCTTGGACAGCAAAAAAAAATACTATCAATTACCCAGAATCTCCCCTAAGAACACATATCTTCCCATCTTTAGTTTCTATCTTGGCCCCTTGATTTGCCCTAAAAACTTGTGGAATGTGTAAAAAGTAAAAATATGAGTGACCCCTACCATAATTACATCAACAACAGCGTGATTACTGTGTAGGCAGCTCCATCCTGCCAAACCTGGAGTGTATGTAATATACACCAGGAGTGTTTTGTTTGATTTGAGGTTTAACATCCCCATCAACACTATATAGAAACATTGCTTCTAATTTTGTGGGACTTTTTCTTCCGAGATTGAGATGAAATGATATCTCAAGCCCTGTCACCCAATGAAACCAATAGGGTTTATAAGCATGCATGTTCTGACACACACCGCTTTGTCTGGGCCAGGGCAGGCTTAGATTCTCTAAGCGGAGTACTCATCTGCGTACAAGCATCATGCATCCCATCAATTTCTTCAAGCCCCGATGGTCAGATTAAGTTGTGTAAAGCCTTGAAAACATGAGCTTGCACATGCAGATGTCCCAGTGTCGCAGAACTTTTCAATTTTTCTCAAAATAAGAAAAATCCGAAGATTTCCATAGTCAAGACTGAGTTTAAACTAACCAAAGGCACAAATATTTTATATCTCAACTCACTGCATCTAACAACATTGCAGAATAACAAATCAACAACTTGTTTGTGACAAGCCCCATGTTCAAGTAGCTCAAAACTTTTTTAGTGTGCAGTGTTGGGCGACAAAATTGGTAGTTCCATTTCAAGTGGTATCCCTTTGACCTGTTTGTTAAAAATTCCGAGATCAATTTTCATTGCAGATAGTTGGTAGGGAAAGTGTTGCAATGTTTGTGATTGTCAATGGTGGCTTTGACAAAGTCACATAAGAGCTATCAAAACTTAATATACGCAATGTTACTGGATTGCATTGTAGATATATTTTTTTACCCATATTCTGACTTTTTACACATTCACTAAGTTTACTGGACAAATCAACGGGCCAACTACAAACCCTGTGATACTGAATTAGTCACATTTATATTCTGATAAAGAATTTTCAGTGCCTGTGCAGGTTATAGATGCCGTAATTTCAGAATTACTGTGTAAGCTTTCGGAGTGTATGTAATAATGTACACGAAATGTGACGTACTTGTAACTTGTGTAAAGTGGAATCATGATTCCTGAAGAATCGTCTTTTAGACCAATCTTACATCCCCATTGGGAGTTTTGTTTGTTTCATTTGATGTTTGACATCCCAATCAACACCATATAGGTCATTTTAATGATGTTGCTTCCAATTTTGTGCGACTTTTACCTGACATTGAGATGAAATGACATCTCAGTTTGTTTGTTTGATTTGATGTTTAATGTCCCCGTCAGCACTATATAAGTCATTTTGGAGACGTTGCTTCCAATTTTGTGGGACTTTTACCCGGCATGGAGATGAAATGACATTTCAAGCCCTGTCGCCCAATGAAACTAATAGGGTTTATAGGCTTGGACAGTCCGACTCGCTCCGCTTTCCCTGGGCAGGCTTAGATCCTCTAAGTGGGTGACCAGTACTTGTGTGCGGTCGGATTCAGCTCTGCGTGAAATTACATCTCAAGCTTTGTATCCCAATGAAACCAATACGGTTTATAAGCATGGACGGTCTGACTCGAACCACTTTCCCTGTGCAGGCATAGATCCTCTAACCGGTTAACCAGGCAGTACTCCTGTGCGGTCGGTTTCAGCTCCGCGTGGAAGCATCATGCAGCCCATCTATTACTTCAAGCCTCGATGGGCGGGGGCCACTTCAAGGATAGAGACAGACAGACAGAAAGATAGAGACAGATAGATAGATAGATAGATAGATAGATAGATAGATAGATAGATAGATAGATAGATAGATAGATAGATAGATAGATAGATAGATTTTGTTTGATTTGTTTGTTTGATTTGTGGTTTAACGTCCCCGTCAACACTGTAAAGGTCATTTTGGAGATGTTTAATGTCCCCGTCAGCACTCTAGAAGTCATTTTGGAGACGTTGCTTCCAATTTCGTGGGACTTTTACCCGACATTGAGATGAAATGACATTTCAAGCCCTGTCGCCCAATGAAACCAATAGGGTTCATAGCATGGACGGAGCCTCGCACCGCGGTTCCTGGACAGGCTTAGATCCTCTAAGCAGTTTACCAGTACTAGTGTGCGGGCCAGATTCAGCTCTGCGTGGAAGCATCGTGCAGCCCATATATTTCTTCAAGCCCCTATGGGCGGGGGCGGAGATAGATAGATAGATAGCTAGATAGATAGATAGATAGATAGATAGATAGAATTCTGATAGATGGAACAAGGTATACTAGTTTCTCATGGTACCAAGGGTTCCATGGTACCGGGGTAAACAATATTTTGCCGAATTTTGAATCTTGTACATGTCCCATGGGTGTGATATTCTCACATCAATAAAGTAGGATATATTTCTTTCCACTGAAATATATTTCATTACATTGTTACAATAAATATCTGGATAAATATCTAGAAAGTTAAAGGGCAGGCGGAATATGAGTTTTCTCATTTTCTCTTCACCCCCTGGTTGTTAAATTTGTCTTTAGTTTATTTTTAAAATACCCAATGATTTTTCTTTTGTGGCTTAAGATTTTCTCAGGTAGTTCTTATAAACTGAAATATGGAAAGAACCGTCCTGCATATTTCATGTTGATATATACTGCCTTCTAAAGGTATGCTATTCGTTTAGCATTGAAAGTAAATTTTAGCCTCAAGTGCCCAGATGGTCTATGCATGCATTCTTTAAAACACTCCAAACTTTCCCAGTATTTCTGCACCCAAATGACACCTCTAAGTATAAGCTTAGAAGTAAAAGTCATATGATGAATCAAACTTGCTTGACTTTCATATAACCCTCGTGATGATTAGTACCCCCTGTGTCTCAACTGTAGTTTACTTTATTATTCCATTTGTATCAAAAAATATTTTAAATCATTTTTGCAGTTTCTCCTATTTTCAAAACTAATCTTTATTGTTTTAAATAATATAAAATGCCATTACAGGTATTTTTTGACAAATCAGTTTTCTATATTTGTCGTTTTTCTATTTGCCTTGGTACCATGAGAATGCCTGTTGGCATGAGAAAATGCTGCCTAGGTACATATCTGACAAGTTTGTAAATACAAGCTGGAGTACTGTGATTATCATTCCTCGTTAACTGCAAGAAGAGACCCTAAAGAAATTTTACATAAAATTATTTTATTGCTGAATAGCTCTTACTTTGAAATATTTATACTGAAACATTAACTACCTTGGTACCATGGGAAACCAGGCTACATTTCTATCCTTTGAGCAGAAATAGTAACTCTTCCCTACCCTAAAGATATATATATATATATATATGCAACTGCAGTTTTCAAAATTAATACTGGTAGAGTGCAACTGCAGTTTTCAAAAAAAAATACTGGTTCTTTTGTTTGTTTGATTTAAGGTTTAACTTCCCCATCAACACTGTAAAGGTCATTTTGGAGACGTTGCTTCCAATTTTGTGGGACTTTTACCGACATTGAGATGAAATGACATCTCAAGCCCTGTCGCACCGCTTTACCTGGGCAGGCTTAGATCCTCTAAGCGGTTTACCAGTAATCGTGTGCGGGTCGGATTCAGCTCTGCGTGGAAGCATCATGTAATACTGGTTCTACTAAAGACAGATACCATTCTCTGGGCGGAGTGATTTTTATCCCCCCCCCCACCGAGAATCTTTGATTCGGGGGGCATATAGTATTTGCCCTGTCCGTCTGTTTGTTTGTTTGTCTGCCTGTCCGTCACAAAAACTTTAACCTTGATCATAACTTCAAAAGCATTTGACCTAGCCCCATGAAACTTCATACACTTATAAATTCACCATCACAAGGGCTACATTCTGACCAAGGGCCATAACTCTGTTGTCATTTTTCGCTGAATTATCTCCCCTTGAAATTTTGCAAAAACTCAGAAATTGGCTCCCACAGGGGGCATTGGTCACCTATAGTGACAGCTCTTGTTTTTTTATTTTTATTATTATCATTATTATTATTATTTAGATTAACTGTCTACTGCACAGTTCAAGTTTAAATTTGTTGCTGTCGTTGTTCAGCCTGGGACCACCTTTGAGACTGTTAAACTTTAGAACAGTCCAAAAGGAGATCTTAATATAGGAATTTTACGGAACTACTGCAAATGTCCATTTAGAAAATCTTTTCATTTCAAAAAGACCCACCTAATATAGAATACACAAAATGGGAGGTTTATAAGCATCAAAATAGTTGGTTGCAGTTAGGTCGCACCTATTTCATATAACATATACTATGATGTTATAAATCAATAAATTTGATGCGGGCCCAGTTACAGGTCTGAGGTCTGCTGTATTGGCCGGAGGTCGAACAGGGGCAATGCGAAATTACTCGATTAATTACAATTTTATTAATTGACACAAGTAAAAAGCCTGATTTTTTATTTTTGACTTGAAAGAAACAAAAACATGAAATAACCCCGTACTATACTTCCGGTCCCCTTTGAACCCCACTTTTATACAATAAAACAGGGGCTAACAGGGGAAAATAGAAGTGAAGGCAATGATCAGGAATCGATACAATTAGCCCACAGCTCCCACCAGAGACACCAAAGGGAAAAAAAAACACAAACATAAAGCAACAGACCCTAATGGAAACACCAACAGCGAAAAGCCAAAAGGACAGTTACCTTCCCACAAAATGGCTAATTGGCTATCCAAAAAATAAAAAATAAATGATAACTACACTCAAAGACAAACCATAACAAAAAAAAAAAAAAAAAAAAAACGCGACAGAAGAACCGTCTTAGGAACGGTCAGCGAAACGAATTCCACTGGGGTAAACCTTATTTTCTTATGTCTGCTCTAAAATATCGTTTGTACATCAATGAGGCGGATGTAACGTATACTCACAGTCTATATTTTGGGCAGAAATAAGAAAAATGTCACAATTTTTCATCTTAAAATTTTGGATACAATTTACGATGTATTTGTATAGATGTGATTTCATAATGAATCTATAAAGGCCCTAAACCCGTCAAACATAGCCCGATCTTTGCTGCAAGAACATATGCATATTTTACAGGAAAGCAAAATAATGATGATTTTGGGTAGTTGTATCGATTCATGGTCATCGCTTTCACTTCTACATCCTACACCTAGAAGAATTACGAACAAAAAGCATCGAAAATACAAAATATGTGTGGCACTTCCCGGTTATTTCATACCATAGCAACAGACACGTGAATGTAGCAAAAAACATACTAACGGACGGTCGTCGCTTTTTTTACGTTCATGTTTTCATCGGTTGACAAAATGGCGATGTGTCGAATTGCTTTTACACTGGCCCTTACCGGATAATATTAATATTTTTACCTCTATATTCATTATAGACGACAAATTGAACAGGACTGGGTTTGTTGCCGAAATAAGTGAAACAGCGATTATTGTCAACCACGCATAATCACCATCGTTCACAAGCCATTCCCAATTACCTAAGAAATAGACAAATTAATCATTTTTAACCACCTTTTAACATTTTTAAAAGCATATGTGAGTTAAGTAATTTTAAAATCATTATATAATAACATAATATAACGTCACTATTATTATTATGACATGTCATAAAAATCATATGACCAAAGGTGTAATAACCCATAGTTATTTGCGCGCAATATCATGACATCGTCTTTACAACTGTTTGTTTCATATGGGGTTTAAGGTCCCCTTCAACACTGTATAGGTCAGTTTGGAGACGTTCCTTCCAATTTTTTGGGACTTTTACCCGGCGTTGAGATAAAATGACGTCTTAAGCCCTTTCGCTCAATTAACGGTCCGACTCACCGCTTTACGTTTGGTGTCTCTGAAGGGAGCTTTGGGTTGATTGTATCGATTCCTGAGCATTGCCTCAACTTCAATTTTTAGATCCTATAAGCGGTTTACCTCTACTCGTGTGCGTTCGGTTTCAGCTCTGTGTTAAAACATCATGCAGCCAATCAATGTCTTAAAGCCCCGATGGGCGGGGCCGGCCCTCTTTACCAACCTATGATTTTATTTAAATTCTTTGCAATGTGATCCAATTTTACATCCAGATATGGTAACAGAATCTTAAACTTGTGTTCATATCTTACCATACCGCGCATCACAAGCGTAAGGTCCTCAATACGAAAGTCTGTCTTAAGGCCCTGCAACAAGGTTTAGTGGGTTTGCTCTGCTACACAAACTAGCAAGAGTATTGAAGCAATACAAAGGCGCTATTCAGACCACAAGGATGCGCGGGATAGGCTGCACCAACTATTTATTATAAAAGCCCTAATTACCATTTTGAAACTTTATAATGGATTTGGTTTTGGTTTGTTAATATATTTCCAGTTTTTTTCAGCAATATATCCACCATGCCAATGAGCTCAATGTCAAGGCCCCGGACCGGACCGGTTCTTCTGTGGCGGTTTATTTATGTTGTTGCTTGTTACTTACTGTGTGTATCACTTGTGTCTTTTTATTTTGGATGGCCATATGGCCATTTTGTGGGAAAGTAACTGTCCTTATGGCCTTCCTTTGTTTAGGTTTCCATTATGGTCTGGTCACTTAATGTTTGTGTTTCTTTCCCTTTGGTGTCTTTGATGGGTGGAGTAAGTTAATTGTATCGATTCCTGATCTTTGTTTTATTTCTACTTAGAAATTGTTACGTAACATGCTTTTAAGAATTTATATTTTCAAAACCATACGATGGGTTTGGTTCATAGTTGATATGATGATAGATTTAGGAATAAAGTTTGATACATCAATTAGCCCACGCATGCAGTTGACCTCAATACTTTTCGCAGTAAAAAATCAAAATAATTTAGTTTCAAAAAGAAATAAATTGTTTAAAAACAGATTACATTTGAAAACAATATCTTATGGTAAAGATTATACAAGCTGAAACATAAAAAAAATAAACATAATCACTAGTGCTGTCAGAATCTGATAAAGGGCTTAAAAGCAATCCCATAAGAAATGGCTTAGATAGGGTAGTCACATTGTGACCTTTGGAAAAAATCTTTTAACTCATCCAAGACACCGATGGCATAAAATATCAATGTGAAATTTGTATTGAACTCAAATGTAAAATTCTAGAACAATGGTGTCGCCAGGTCAAAACTGTCATATTGGTGGCCATTTTTGCTGTAATGTTGGAAACTGGAAGTCGCAGAAAGTGGCCATGTTTTCGGCCATCTTGGATATTGGAACGGAACGATTTAAGCAACTCCGAATCTCTATATCACCCTGATGCCTTACACTAAGTTTCAGCTCAATCCTGCCTACGAATCAGAAAATGATGTCGTTTTGAAGAATTTAAAGATGCCGAACGGAAATATTTAAGCAGGTATAAGTTTCAAGGTTGCTATTCGACACTATTCGGGTACAGATGTCGTTTTGAATTTTTAAGGTGTCGCTGAGGCGTCTTTTCTAGATATCATGTTGTCCCAAATGTTTCCATTCAAGCTTCGGCAAATATGACTAAAGGGTCTTCAAACTGTTTACCCTCATGGCCATCTTGGGCCTCGGACCGGAACGGTTTTAGCTAATCAACATTTGCATGTCCATCAGACCCCCCCCCCACACACACACACTTAGTTTCGGCGTAATATGATTTAAAAGTTATTCAAGATAGACTCCTTGGCGTCAGTCTTAGATGTTCGAACTGAATGATTCAAGCATTTCTGAATTCCTATGTCACTGACTTGACTCGCGGCTTCGGATGTTTTTTCTCAAACCCTCAAACGGCCGTCTTGAATATCTTGAACAAACGAATTTGAGCAATTCTGAATCCCTAAAGTCACACCAATTCCTTTGAAAACGCTTCAGCTCAATCCGACATACCAAACGGAAGCAGATATGGTCCAAGGCACCGTCTTGAATATCTTGAACAACCGACATACCAAATATGGTTTAAAGTTTTTTCAAGATGACTACATTGATGTTCCAACTGCATGATTTAAGCAATTCTGTGGTGCTTCCACCAAAGTATCAGCTGTCATGGCGCCATATTGGATATCGGAACGATTTTTGCAATTCTAAGATACTGTTCAATCATACTTATGACGTTTTTTTTTGTTTGGGTGTGTGTGTGTGTGGGGGGGGGGGGGGTAAAAATGTGGTTATCATGGGTGCCATATTCTAAATCCAAACGAAATTTTGTATCGATTCTAATGCTCATTGCTGCCATAATGCCTCCCACCAAGTTTCAGCTCAGTCTGACGAACGGTTCTGGAAATATATCAGAGGTTAAAATATAACGACAGACGATGGGCGACAAACCACGACATAAGCTGACTGGACCTAAGCTCCAGAAGAGTAATTCATTCTAAAAAACGTGTTAAATAAAGCTATATTCTTACCTAGTATATAAATTGTCATCCAGAATAGAACATCAATCGTCACAAGTACCAGAATATTTCTCGATGTCTTCAGATCTTCTGGCCGCATTAACCTTTTCATTTTTACTTGTACTCTGTCAAATTTGATGTTCGTGTAGATTTTATAAAATCCAGTTAAACAAACTACCAAAATGAACGAAGAAATGGTTAAAAGAAAATAACGACTGAGGGAGCCGTCTTTTCTGAGCGGGAATCCATTGCACACCCCAGAAAAGGAAAGATGATCAACACTGATGTAACTAAAACATGAAACTAACCATATCGTCAACCAAGCTATCATCGTCAGAAATAATGACAACCTTTTTGTAAAGTATAACGTCCCAGAAGAGTACCTTATCGCCACAAGTCTTCTTATAGCAATGAGCAATAAGATAAAAGACGTCGTCGACAATGATACCGAAGAAATGATAGATGCAAACTGACACATTTTACTTGACCTCCACACTTCCTCGCCGAACGCATACTTTCCGCGCAGAGATATGTCTTCACTGGCAATAAGTGCGATGTATATACCCATAAGAAGATCTGATATTGACATATTTAACAAGAAAAATGCATGATCGTTGTTTAGTTTAAGCATGTCAAACGAGAAATGATGTTTGACAGACATAATATTGTTCAGAAGGGAAAAGAAACCGATCATCCATAAAACATATCTAGCTTTTTCGTTTCCTAGGAGATCTACACAACTACTTATAACAGTTATTCTGGGAAAGCAATCCTTTTCAGAGAGATAGTATGGCTTGATACAACAAAACTTGAATGAAGTTGTAACCAATTTGCTGACATTTTTAAGGCCTTCGAAAAGCTGATTTGAAAAATCAATTAATTCAGAAGAATCTAAATATACATAGCCAGCTATCAAGTTTCCAAAGGCGTTTGCCTCCAACTTCTCTATGATGCTGTGTTGTATTCTCAAATCATATAATTTTACATCAGAAAATGCATATTCAGACATGCGACCAATGCGTAAGTGAGACAATTCAAAAACATCCAGATAGGATAAACCTGTAAATGTGTTCGTTTCTATTTGCAAAATGTGAATGTTGCCTTTTAAGTGGAATCGTTTAAGGAGCTTTAAATTCTTGAATATTCCAGTGGTTAATCGCTGAATTTTATTAAAGCTTATATCCAAAGTTTTTAAGTCAACCATTCGGTCAAAGAACTTTTCAGGAAACGCAGTAATGTTACAAAATGAAATATTTAAGATTTCAAGTAGACTGGAAGACATCATCTTTGGTTTCATGTGTTGAAATATAGTCGGGTTTAGGCTGAAATCAATTTGTCTGACATCCAGGTAGAAATCAACACCGCTATTGAATACGTTACGAGGTCTATACACTGCACATGCCGTATTTTTCGTACCATATATTGACAGACCTAAACAGGTACAGTTTTCAGGACACCTGAAATGAAATAAATTAGCTTTATTTATTGATTAAAAATAATTATTCTGCTTAGCTGTCCGTTAGAAACAGCACATCCGCAGGTTCTGACGAGTATCCAAACCTTACCGAAGCGTTTATTCAGTCAACACCGCTATCACCTTTGATGGTGCCCGCCCAAAGACGTTTCCGTAAGTCCGATAGTGACTAGTGCATTGTTTCTGGTCAGGCCTATGGAGTCCAACAGTGTTTTTTGTTCAGCATTACATTGTTTGATCTCTAAACTCAATTGAAGTTTAGCTTCTTGGAGATACTGAACTTCACGCGGTCTGAACAAAATATCTGTGTAAACCGCGGAAGAAACTTCGGCAAGGATAATGGCATCCCTTACCCCAGCAAAATTGTATACTGACCCTCCAAGGCGTTGCCTCTATCGTGCTTTGTTGTAGTACATATTCGACTTCGCGAAAAAATACAGGTTTATGGTAGTTAACCCAATCACGGTTGGCAACTTTGCTTCCCTCTTTAATTGCACGCCGGTGGGTCAGGCCTCAGATTCTATGACGGCTCCAACGTAAAGGCTTATTGAAAATTAAAGAGATAATGTTGGTTGGTGCCTGATGCTCTGTCTCTGGTCGGGCTCATCGGAGTCTAACTGTTGGTTTTCTTTTGCTCCAGCATTTCAGTGGTTTCTTGCTGTCGAGTCCTCACCGTTGTCTCACCTCTGTGGTTCTTTGATTTCTGTGTTCACGGAGATGTTGCACTGATGAGTTAGGAGGCCTTCATGCGGACTGAACAAATTATTTGTCTAAATCGCGACGGAAGTAAGGGTGAGGATTGTGGCCACGTAAAATCGATTTAAGCCCCCAAGTGGAAATCTTCCACTGACCGTTCCAAGGCGGCTCTTCTGTGGCGATTTATTTATGTTGTTGTTTGTTACTTACTGTGTGTATCACTTGTGTCTTTTAATTTTGGATGGCCATATGGCCATTTTGTGGGAAAGTAACTGTCCATATGGCCTTCTTTTGTTTAGGTTTCCATTATGGTCTGGTCGCTTAATGTTTGTATTTCTTTCCCTTTGGTGTCTTTCATGGATGGAGTAAGTTAATTGTATCAATTCCTGATCTTTGTTTTACTTCTACTTTGCATATCAGGGCTGTTTTGTTTGTGCCGTGTGGCGGCTGTAAAAGGTCTCCCCGTACATGCATTTAATGCTCTTATTTTTCCAATCCTCGGGGATTGCCTATGCAATTGCTTTTCACTGTTCCATCAATTGACATCCTTTAGATACCTGTTGAAGGTCATTATTAAACCGATGTTCGTTCCTCGTTGTATAACAACTGCTTGTTTGACATCCCTGTACTTTAAGTAGACTAGGATGTTTTGTGGGCTTTTGTTGTACCTTCCTTCTATTCGAAGGAATCTTCTTCAGTAATTTTATTTATTTAATAACCAGTATGAACATCGCTTTAGTTTTGACGGTATCACAACCTTACTATCCAAAATGAGTATTACAAATACATTTAAAATATCAATATCACCCCTTAGGTTACACTCTGCTTCTTCTGTACGGATTCCCCATTCTATTAAGAACTTTAATACTATGTTGCCTTCGGTATTGGTTAGACCCTTAAATTTGTCTTCTGTAACTTCAGTTAATCTCAAAGGAGCAGGCAATACCAATGTTTTTGGGAGTAGTCTTCGTATAAGACTATCTCCTCTCAAATCACCCATCCTTCGAAAATATACTAATCCGTGGAAAAGAAGTGGAATGTATCCTAGTATTTCTAAGTGCAATGCCAAGAGGTGCAGATGTTGTTCGCATTTAAGCACTGCGTCTACCGTTACTTCATCTGTAAACGGTAGACGCTTCTCTGTAGTTAACATGTCTGATTTGACATGACAGTCTACAGATTTAATTTATCTAATTACTTGACGTGCTGCAAACTGTAATATGCAGTACGTCGGTCAAACTAACCGCATGCTTAAAACTAGATTGAACGAGCATTATCGTAGAATGAGTAAGCCTAAGAAAACTGACACTTTCTTGTACCGTCACTTTCGACGTACAGGTCATTCTGTAAATAACATTATTATACAACCAGTGGAAAAACTTTATTACGATGCAAATTCTACATCTAGATTCAAAATAATCAAAAGACATGAAGCTGAACTGAAATGGATTAAATTTTTACAGACCCCTTTTCCACTGGGATTTAATGACAACATTTATCATGAGGGTAATATTTCCAGAATGCCGGACTTTGATATTTTCTCACTCCTGGAATGTCGAAAACGCAGAACTAGATCTCACGGCACCAGGAAAAATGGTAACTTTAAACGTAAATCACATGCGTTTAAACGAAACAATACTAGACTGAAGTGACTGTCAATTATATTATTAAATCATGGACGCCACTCTATGCTTTCATTTTTAAGTTCATTACCCGTTTCTGTTTTACGTCTTCTGGACACCGAGGCGAATAAATTCTACGATAGTTCTCATCAGTTATATGATGCGGCTCTCTTAACTAGAGGCTATACTCAGCATACTCTCCGTCCTTACATTGATTCTGAAATTAATCATAAACGTCATTTCTTCAAAATATCCTTCATTAATAAGGGTATGGATTTTATAGATTTGCCCAGTATCTTCCGTGAGAGATCGGTGCTTTCTTCCATTCCTGCTTATTTTCAAAATACTGAAACACCTATAATTTGCTATAAATATAACAAACCTGTTAGATCTATCATTTTTAATTTCAATAAACTTGTTTCAGATCTTGATATTGATACTAATACTCCTTATTCATGTGATTGTAAAAACTCAAAGTATTGCTATCCTGCTGCTGGTCATGTAATTACTGGCAATTTGAAAATTATTCCTGATTCTAGGATAAGGAATATAATTTCTAAAGGACCGAAATATCGGTTTCCTTCTAAAATTGATTTCAGTAAATGTAGAGATGAAATCGCTGCTTCCTTGAATGAATTCGGTAATCGATGGTGTAAGCGAGAGTGTGTTGAGTATAAAGCCCTAAAGGACTGGAAACTTAGCATTTTAAGACTAGTGAATAAACGCATTTCTTTCTATTCTCAAAATACTAACTTATTACCTCCTAAGCCCAAGACGTATTTACGTCATCTTAAACTAGGTATTCAAGAATTTCATAAGAAGTTTGTTTTGGCCCCAGCAGACAAGGCCGCTAACAACGTCGTCGTTGTGTGACGGCTCCACTATGTTAACACGCTTAAGCAGGAGCTTGGTGGTACTAAGGCCTATGAACTTCAGCCTTTGGCTGAAGAGAGAGCTATAGTAGATAAACATGTTTGTCTTTCAGCCACCAAGTTTGCTGTGTGTGTTAACGAAGGCCAAGACAAGCTTCCTACGCTATACTGGTTACCAAAACTTCATAAAAAACCTTACAAAGCACGGTTTATTGCAAATTCTAGTTCTTGCACTACCACTGAACTTTCTAAATTATTAACTTCCTGTCTTACTGCTATTAAAACGCATGTAATTAAATATTGTGATAAAGACTTTGAAAGATCAGGAAGAAATTTGTTTTGGTCTATAAAAAATTCGAATGAGGTTTTAAATAAATTGAAATCTAGACAGTTTCGTGCTTCTAGTCTGTCTACCTACGATTTTTCCACTCTTTACACTACACTTCCTCATAATCTTATAAAAGAAAAGCTTAATGATTTAATTGAATGGGCTTTTCACAGAGAAGATTCTCTCTATCTTGCATGTAATGTCAGAAATGCATTTTTCACTTCTAAAGAGCATAAGAATTATACACTTTGGTCATGTCAGAAAGTGTGTGATGCCCTCACCTTTCTACTTGACAATATTTATATTAGATTCGGTACTAAGTTATTTAGACAAATTGTGGGTATTCCGATGGGTACTAATTGCGCACCTCTTGTGGCTGATCTGTTCTTGTATTGTTATGAAAGAGACTTCATTTTCATTACGATAACTCACCCGTACGACATAGTGCATTTTTCACATCTCCAAAATGGCTACTTTTCTGAAGAAGATCCTTGATATTTTTCTTATATATGCTCATAACATAGGTTGAGTGTGCTCGTTAGAACCGCCTCATTGAGGCGGTTCTAACGAGTACCCACAACCTATGTCTTGGAGCAGAAATAAGATAAATAATGGATACCCCCGTAAACCCCAGTTGTCTCTATATAAAGTGGGGTTTAGGGGGGTCTTCATTTCACGGACCCGTTCACGTGATGTTGTCGCTTTCCATTGATAACCAATCTGAAATTATTGAAGCTTTTAGCTCTACTGCTAGATATTTAGATGATTTATTAAATATTGATAATACCTATTTTGATGGTTTGATCAGTCAGATTTACCCCCTAGAACTTCAGTTAAATAAAGCAAATTCTTCTGATACCGAGGCCCCGTTTTTGGATTTACATCTATCTATTGTAGATGGATTTGTTTCGTGCAAAATTTATGATAAACGCGATGACTTTGATTTTGAGATTGTAAATTTTCCTTTTTTGGATGGTGATGTTCCTCGTGCGCCATCCTATGGCGTTTATATTTCGCAATTAATTCGATTTGCTAGAGTGTGTAGTCATGTAACTGACTTCAACACTCGTAATAAATTATTAACGGCTAAACTTCTTAATCAGGGTTATCGGTACCATAAACTACGCAAAGCCTTTTCAAAATTTTATAGACGCCATTCTGATTTAATTTCAAAATTCAATATTGGACTTAAATCTCTTCTGCAACAAGGTCTATCGGAACCCGAATTTTATGGTGACTTAGTATATAAATTCAGAAAAATATATAACCGCAATGAGTGACCAATGACTTCAGCACCCAATTTCGTAAAATCATTCTTCGATATAAAAAGATTGGGTACAACATGGATATTATACGACAGACTGCATGCATGGTAGTTAACCCAATCACGGTTGGCAACTTTGCTTCCCTCTTTAATTGCACGCCGGTGGGTCAGGCCTCAGATTCTATGACGGCTCCAACGTAAAGGCTTATTGAAAATTAAAGAGATAATGTTGGTTGGTGCCTGATGCTCTGTCTCTGGTCGGGCTCATCGGAGTCTAACTGTTGGTTTTCTTTTGCTCCAGCATTTCAGTGGTTTCTTGCTGTCGAGTCCTCACCGTTGTCTCACCTCTGTGGTTCTTTGATTTCTGTGTTCACGGAGATGTTGCACTGATGAGTTAGGAGGCCTTCATGCGGACTGAACAAATTATTTGTCTAAATCGCGACGGAAGTAAGGGCGAGGATTGTGGCCACGTAAAATCGATTAAAGCCCCCCAGTGGAAATCTTCCACTGACCGTTCAAGGCGGCTCTTCTGTGGCGATTTATTTATGTTGTTGTTTGTTACTTACTGTGTGTATCACTTGTGTCTTTTAATTTTGGATGGCCATATGGCCATTTTGTGGGAAAGTAACTGTCCATATGGCCTTCTTTTGTTTAGGTTTCCATTATGGTCTTGTCGCTTAACGTTTGTATTTCTTTCCCTTTGGTGTCTTTTATGGATGGAGAAAGTTAATTGTATCAATTCCTGATCTTTGTTTTACTTCTACTTTATATATTGTTTTTATTTGGTAGCCGTTTTACCGTTTTGTTGAAAACAATGTTGTCATTATTGTCCTCTACCCTTAATGTTTTATAATAATAATAATAATAATAATAATAATAATCGACCTTATTTAAAGACGGTAATACATTTAGTGAACTAGTACTAATTGTGACCCTCCTTTGCCCTAGGTAGAAACAAGTGCTACGCAGTGTGAATAAAGTAGAAGTAAAACAAAGATCAGGAATCGATACAATTAACTTACTCCACCCATCAAAGACACCAAAGGGAAAGAAACACAAACATTAAGCGACCAGACCATAATGGAAACCTAAATAAAGGAAGGCCATAAGGACAGTTACTTTCCCACAAAATGGCCATATGGCCATCCAAAATAAAAAGCCACACGCGATACACACAGTAAGTAACAAACAACAACATAAATAAACCGCAACAGAAGAAGTATCTTGCTTAAGGAAACAACACTTGATGTTAGTGGGGATCGCATCCGGTACATCACGATCAGAGTCTTATGCTTTAAGCGCTCAACGGCGCCGTTGGTTTATGCTTGTGCTTCTATCCCATTCGTCTCTGGGATGGAAGTGTAAAGTAATTATATCGATCACTGACTTAATGTCGTTTTGTTTGGATTGAGGTTTTAACTCCCCATCAACATTTAAGTTCATTTTGGCGACTTTGCATATACTTTTGATGGGACGTCTACCCGAAATTGAGATGAATTGACATCTCAATCAAAAAGCTAAACGAACAGGAACTGATACAATCAGATCTAAAATTCTTCCCACAACATTACTAGGTAAGGAAGTAGAAACATGGAGTGATGACAGTAAAGAAAACGGATCACAGGTAAACAGAGTCAGAAGCTCTTTCCCAAACAGGTTGTGACTCAGAATATCCAAATCTAACTAAAGAGGAGCAATATACATAATGGGGGAAAGAATCGAAATCACCAACATAACAAACATTGAACTTGGAGAACAAACATAACTAAAATTAGCAATCACAACGGGGGAAGAATCAGAATCATCAACGTTACAACATTTATAAATATGGAAAGAGTCAGAACCATCAACACAAAATATGAAAGAATCAAAGCAAAAGCACCGACTTGGAACGGTAAGCAAAAATGCTAGTGGGTTGAAGTTAACTTTCCGGGAGCCCAACCCTCAATTTCACTGTGGTTCAGTCAAGTATTTGTTTGGTCCACCTGACGGTTTTCTAACACATCAGTGAATCAACTAGGTAGACAAAGAAATCACGATTAGGGACAAGTTGACACAAGGATGAAGACTCGACAGTAAAACACGCTGAGCCATCTGGTGCTTAAAACAACGCAACAAGAACACTGGTGCAAACGAAAACCAAGAGTAGAACCCCGTTGGACCAAGTAACAGACATATACGGTTTATATGCAGGGACGGTCCGAATCGCACTACTTTGCCTGGGCACCCTTAAACCTCCTAGGCGGTTTGCCAGTACATGTGCGATCGGTTCCAGTTCTGTGTGGAACCAACATGCAGCCAATTCTATTTCTCCAAGCCCCGATTGGTGCAGACCAGTTTTTTATACTGTATTATCTAAGCAGCGACTTTGTAGCTGCAATGCGCAGGTTGATTTGCACCATTAATCTTGGCAACGTAATATGGTCACCTACATAAATCCTGCCACTCATGCCCATGGGGTCAGAATTGACCACGCCCCTCAGCCCCATTGACTTATAATGAAAAAAAAAAATTGTTAAAAATCTAATTCACTGAAACCATGAAGCCCATAGCTTAGATATTTACTATCTAGTAACGTGAAATAGTTTCCTACATAAATCCTGCCAACAATGCCTCTGGGGCCAAAATTAGCCATGCCCCTGGGCTCATTAGCGCAAATAGACTACTACTGGAAAAATAATAAAAAAAGGTCTTATCTGAATCCACAAGGCCCAAACCTCAGATATTTAGTATGTAGCAATGTAAAGTGGTCCCCTACATGAATCTTGCCAATCAGGCCCATGGGGTCCAACTTGGTCACGCCCCGGGGCTTCTTAGCTCCAACAGAAGTATCATGGAAAAAGAAGTTAAAAATGTTCTTGTCTGAAACTATAGAGCCCATAGCTTAGATATTTTGGCTGGAACAACGTAAAATGACCATCTACAAAAGTCCTGCCAACCATGCCCTTGTGGTCAAAATTGGCCATGCCTTGAAGCTCGTTAGCTCCTATTGACTTATAATGGAAAACAAAAATTTAAAAACGTCTTCTCTGAAACCATAAAATAAGATTTTGGGATCATAAGTCTTTAAGCTTGGCTATTTCATATGTAACAATGCTAACTGATCACATATATAAATTCTGCCAATAATGACCCTGGGCTCCAAGTTGTCAACTACTAGGGCTCATTAGCTCCCACTTAACTTATAATAAAAAGTAACTTTTAATCTTCTTCTCTGAAACCATAAGGTCCATCAGTAAGTAGCAACATTAAGTGGTCACCTATATTAGTTCTACCAACCATGCCCCTAGGGTCTAAATTGACTAAACCATGGGACCCATTAACTCCGATTGAGGCCTCTGTGGTGTAGTGGTTATGCTTTGCGCCTGATAAACCAGAGATCCAAGAATAGGCCATGGGCTTCCGGATGAGTCTATTTTATGGTGACTTAGTATATAAATTCAGAAAAATGTATAACCGCAATGACTTCAGCACCCAATTTCGTAAAATCATTCTTCGATATAAAGGGATTGGGTACAGCATGGGTGTTATGCGGCAGACTGCGTGCATGGTGGTTGGCCCAGTCACGGTTGGCAACTTTGCTTCCCTCTTTAATTGCACGCCGGTGGGTCAGGCCTCAGATTCTATGACGGCTCCAACGTAAAGGCTTATTGAGAATTAGAGAGATAATGTTGGTTGGTGCCTGATGCTCTGTCTCTGGTCGGGCTCATCGGAGTCTAACTGTTGGTTTTCTTTTGCTCCAGCATTTCAGTTGTTTCTTGTTGTCGAGTCCTCACCGTTGTCTCACCTCTGTGGTTCTTTGATTTTTGTGTTCACGGAGATGTTGCACTGATGAGTTAGGAGGCCTTCATGCGGACTGAACAAATTATTTGTCTAAATCGCGACGGAAGTAAGGGCGAGGATTGTGGCCACGTTAAATCGATTTAAGCCCCCCAGTGGAAATCTTCCACTGACCGTTCCAATGCGGCTCTTCTGCGGCGATTTATTTATGTTGTTGTTTGTTACTTACTGTGTGTATCACTTGTGTCTTTTAATTTTAGATGGCCATATGGCCATTTTGTGGGGAAGTAACTGTCCTTATGGCCTTCCTTTGTTTAGGTTTCCATTATGGTCTGGTCGCTTAATGTTTGTATTTCTTTCCCTTTGGTGTCTTTTATGGGTTGAGTAAGTTAATTGTATCAATTCCTGATCTTTGTTTTACTTCTACTTTAAACTGAGGTCCTGTTTTCGTATCACCTAAGCCGTTAGTGGAATGTAAAACTAAAACATTCACTCATTAGCTCGTGTATACTAAAAATAAAAAAATAACTTAAAAAAATCTTCTTCTGAAACTATAAGGCCCTGAGATTAGATATTCAGGATTGTCGCAATTTCAAAGGGTCACCCACATAAATCCTGCCAGCCATGCCTATGGCGTCCAACTTGGCCACATCCTTTGGCTCATTAACTCCTATTGATTTATAGTTGGACGAACTTAAAAAAATAGTCTGCACTGAAACCATGAGACAAACAGCTTACTACAATTTTACTCCGGTGAGCGGTTAGGCTCATTGAGCCTCTTGTTTTTAGTTACGATTGGCCTTCCAGTTTAATGTTTATCATGTTGGTGAATCTGATTCTTTCCCTCATTATGTATATTGCTCCCTTTTTAGTTTGGTTTTGATATTCAGAGTCACTACCTGTTTAGGAAAGATGCTGCTGACTCGGTTTACCTGCGGTCCATTTTGTTTACTGTCGCCACTACATGTTTCCACTTCTTTCTCTAGTAATATTGTGGGAAGAATTTGGGATCCGATTCAATAAGTTTCTGACCGTTTCTCGTTTTAATTTTCAAATTGCACGATCAGAACATGAACCTCAAAATTGCCTTTGTTGAAGTTACCAAAGCATTTAACACAGTCAGATGTGAGAGCTAGATGGACGGGTGGATGCTTGGATGCATAGATAGATAGATGCGAGTTTTCTGATCCATTTGCTGTGACAAATGGAGGAAAGCAAGGCTGTGTAGTAGCCTAAACACTGTTCAACATTATGTTCTCTGCCATGCTAGCAGAAGCACATGCTTTTCATAATTGTAATAATAGCATACCTATTAGGTATCGCTTTAACGGGACTTTTTGTCGACCTTAGAAGGTTGCAAGACAAATCCGAGGTTTAGACAGAGGTGCGTGATTAGTTCCTCTTTGCAGATGACAAGGCATTAGGTGCTCCAACAGACGAGAAGTTGCAAAATTATCTGACTCCTGTGACAGGTATGACCCCAAAATCTACATCTCAAAGACTGAGTTGGCCTATCAACTAGTACCTGACAAGCCTTACAAGGATCCAACCGTCCTAGTAAAAGGTAAAAAACTGCAAGTGGTAAACAAGTTCACCTAACTGGATAAAGCACTGTCGAGGGTTGTGGACAGTGCTGCTGCTGATCATGATGATTTCGTGTTTAACGCCGCGTCAACCCTCTTTGTGGGCCATAAGTGTCAGTCGGTTGATGATAACAAGATAGGTAGAATTATGAGCTTATTAAAAGTAAAAAAAGGTCAGAATGATAATCATAAAAATCTAAGAAAAATTAAATCTTATGAAAAAGTCCAATTTCTTTTAAGAATAAAATAATATCAACAACAGGTACAGCTTGAAACAATTGTTGCAAACTGTCAGCTTTGAAGTATAATTACGGGACGGTGAAAAGTCAACACAGTCAAATAAGATATGTTGAACAGTAAAAGGCCGATCACAGCCTACACAAGAAGGTATGGCCAATGCGCAGTCGCGTTAATACTACATCCTCTTTCCTGGAAGACTGGAGGAGAACACTTTGTTCCCACGCCAGGTTTAATGGCATGGAGCTTGTTATCTATTGCACAGTCCCATTCGCCTTGCCATTCCGCCAAGATGTGTCTGTTGATAAATGGTTTAAAATTATTAGAAGGTTTTTTAAAAACAGACTGATCAGGATTGAGCGATTCCTTTGCTTCCTTGTCAGCACACTCACTGCCGACAATGCCAATATGGCTCGGAAGCCAACAAAACAACAATTGATGAGTTTTAGACAATTTCGTGTTTTTGATCAATTTTTGTATTTGAAGATTTTTGGATGATGAATGGTCTAAAGCCTTAAGCACAGAAAGTGAATCAGAAAGTGTAAGTGTTTTTTGAATTGTTGAAGAACTGATAATATCTAAAGCTGGGTCTATTGCTTTGGCTTCAGTTGTAAAAATAGATGAACCATCTGGAAGGCGCAAGGTTTGATGCGTATCTGTAGAAACATACGCACAACCAACTTTATCTCCTTGCTTGGAACCATTAGAATAGACTTGCTGGAAATCATTATAACGTGACTGCAGTACCTGTAAGTTTTGTTTGAGAAGTACTGGATTTGATTCGGACTTTTTGCCATAATGTAAGTCAAACAGAATAGAAGGTTTTTTAATACAGTTTTTGTTTGTTCGATTTTTGGTTTAACGTCCCCGTCAACACTGCATAGGTCATTTTGGAGACACTGCTTCCAATTTTTCGGGAATTTTAACCGACATTGAGATGAAATGACATCTCAAGCCCTGTCGCTCAATGAAACCAGAAGAGTTTATAAGCATGGACGGGCCGACTCGCACCGCTTTGACTTGGCAGGCTTAGATTCCCTAAGCGGTTTACCAGTACTCGTGTGCGGGTCGATTTCAGCTCTGCGTGGAAGCATCATGCATCCCATATATTTCTTCAAGCCCCTTTGGGAAGTAGGATGGAACTCCGGCGGTTATTGGTACCATAAACTACGCAAAGCCTTTTCAAAATTTTATAGACGCCATTCTGATTTAATTTCAAAATTCAATATTGGACTTAAATCTCTTCTGCAACAAGGTCTATCGGAACCCGAATTTTATGGTGACTTAGTATATAAATTCAGAAAAATATATAACCGCAATGACTTCAGCACCCAATTTCGTAAAATCATTCTTCGATATAAAAAGATTGGGTACAACATGGATGTTATACGACAGACTGCATGCATGGTAGTTAACCCAATTACGGTTGGCAACTTTGCTTCCCTCTTTAATTGCACGCCGGTGGATTAGGCCTCAGATTCTATGACGGTTCCAACGTAAAGGCTTATTGAGAATTAGAGAGATCTAATTCAAGGTAATGTTGGTTGGTGCCTGATGCTCTGTCTCTGGTTGGGCCCATCGGAGTCTAACTGTTGGTTTTCTTTTGCTCCAGCATTTCAGTGGTTTCTTGCTGTCGAGTCCTCACCGTTGTCTCACCTCTGTGGTTCTTTGATTATTTGTGTTCACGGAGATGTTGCACTGATGAGTTAGAAGGCCTTCATGCGGACTGAACAAATTATTTGTCTAAATCGCGACGGAAGTAAGGGCGAGGATTGTGGCCACGTAAAATCGATTTAAGCCCCCCCCCCCCCCCCCCCCGCCAGTGGAAATCTTTCCACTGACCGCTCCAAGGGGGTTCTTCTGAGGCGGTTAATTAATGTTGATGTTTGTTACTTGCTGTGTATATCACATGGCCATTTTGTGGGAAAGTAACTGTCCTTATGGCCTTCCTTTGTTTAGGTTTCCATTATGATCTGGTCGCTTAATGTTTGTGTTTCTTTCCCTTTGGTGTCTTTGATAGGTGGAGTAAGTTAATTGTATCGATTCCTGATCTTTGTTTTACTTCTACTTTTCATGTTTTTATGCTCCCGAAGAATTTCGGGGGAGTCCGTGCGTCAGTGTGTCCGTGCGTTCGTCCCGATCCACACGAATTCGCAGACACTACTGGTCGGATTTCAATGAAACTTCATGGGAGTTTTAAGTATTGAAGGTGAATGTGCATATCACCTGCGTGTTTTGGTTTGATGGTTTTTCCAAGATTTATGGCCCTTTGGTGAATTCTGCATGAATTGATAGGGTAGTGTTCGTATCCACGCGAATTCTAAGCAACTACTTGCAGAAATTCAACGAAACTTTAATGGAATCTTTAGCAGCAATAGGGGATGCGCATATGATATGTGCTATTTGGTTAGATGATATGTCACAAAGTTATGGTACTTTGTTTAAAGATGCAGTGTAAGGTCACTATGGCTATTTTTAGAAAACTTTGTCATCAATCTGGTGCCTACATTTATTGATGGATTTTAATATAACTTTATACAAATGTTGGGTATGATACAGCTTGAGTATGTTCGACTTTCAGGGTTCTGGGCTCAAGGTCAAGGTCACGGTGGCTATTTTTAGAATAACTTTATTTTCGCTCTAGTGCCTACATTTATTGATGGATTTTAATATAATTTCCCACAAATGTTGAGTTTGATAATATCTCGAGCAAGTTCAACTTTCAGGGTCCTGGGCTCAAGGTCAAGGTCATTGCGGCTATTTATTGAAAAACACTTTGTCATCGCTCATGCGTCATTTCCTGATGGATTTTGATATAACTTCAAGCAACTGTTTGGTATAATAATAACTAGAGCAAGTTCATATTTCAGGATCCCGGGGTCAAGGTCAAGGTCACTGTGGTTATTTTTTAAAAAAAAACTTTGTCATCGCTCTACTGCCTACATTTACTGATGGATTTTAATATAATTTCACACAAATGTTGGGTCTAATATCTCGAGCAAGTTTGACTTCAAGGTCCTGTGCTCAAGGTCAAAGTCACTGAGGCTATTTTTAGTAAAAACGTTCTCACGCTCTAGCGTCGTTATTTGCTGATGGATTTTAATTTAACTTCATACAAATATTGGGTATGATAATATCTCGAGCAAGTTTGACTTTCAGGGTCCTGGGCTCAAGGTCAAGGTCACTGTAGCTATTTATAGAAAAACGTTGTCATCGCTCTAGCGTCGTCATTTGCTGATGGATTTTAGTATAACTTCACACAAATGTTGGGTATTATAATACTATCTCGAGCAAGTTAGACTTTCAGGATCCTGGGCTCAAGGTAAAGGTCACTGTGGCTATTTTTAGAAAAAAACTTTGTCATTGCTCTAGTGCCTACATTTATCGATAATAATAATAATAATAATAATAATAATAATAATAATAATAATAGTAATCGACCTTATTTATAGAAGGTAACACATTTAGTACAATTACTAATCGTCCATGTGGCCCTCTTTTCCTGGATAGGAACCAGTACCAAGCAATGTGGATAAAGTGTTTTGCTCAAGGAAACAACACGTGGCTCTTGCGAGGATCGAACCGGCTACCTCTCGATCTCAATTTCGATGCTTTACCACTGTACCACAGCGCTCGAATAGATGGATTTTAATATAATTTCACACAAATGTTGGGTATGATAATATCTCGAGCAAGTTAGACTTCTAGGTCCAGGGCTCAAGGTCACTGCGGCTATTTTTAGAAACAAAAACTTGTAATCGCCCTAGCGTCGTCATTTGCTAATGGTTTGAACATAACTTCACACAAATGTTGGGTATGATAATATCTCGAGCAAGTTCGACTTTCAGGGTCCTGGGCTCAAGGGCAAGGTCACCGCGCCTTTTTTAGAAAAAAAAAAACTTGCTGGAGACATAAATCTTTCCAACTGTAAACGGAGTTCCATTGCACACAGCCTTTCATTATCAACTTCTCATCATTCTGATATGACTGAAATACTGCTAAAAAGGATGAAAATTCGCAAGTCATCCATCTGCATTAGAGGTGCAGATAAAGTGGATCAAAGTGAAAGAAGCTAGTCTTGGCAGATGGTCAAAACGACCTTTTTTGACAGTCAAGGGAATAGGATAAGATCCATTTTCGAGCCCGTCTGCTATTTTATATGCATGTAAAGGCACTCAATATGGAACCATACCTGGAGGATTGCCTCTGTGTACGAGAGTAAGTTTTCAATAATTTGTATTAAACAGTTTTACCAAATTAATAAAGCTAAACTATCACCCATGATCTTGGGGTATGGTATCCGTTCCTGAAGACACTTCCTTTCATTCATTCCGACTTTTGTGTTGCTGATGTTTGGATTACAGTGCCATCAGATAAACTAATCTGTCCACCGACAGGTTTTGTTATACTACATTTTGAAGTACAATGAGTTTACACAGTATACCGCTCTTTAACTAGGATATTGTTTCCTGTTCCGACTATTGTAGCTTCGGGGAGCAAACTGTCACGTGACTTCCGGTGATACAGAAACATTACACTTTTAAATGATTGAAATTGTCCCTTAGAACGCCATTGCGGAAACAACCAATGCGTTACCATAAATGCGTTACCATAAATATAATGTTCTTCTAACAAAACATATGGCTGAAAATGACGGTGCAAAAGTTTGACATTGTTCCCTACCTCTGCCCAGAATACGGACCGCGCCTACACATTTGAACAGTATCACTGCGCGAGGCTGTTCCAACGAGTACCCACAATCTGCACGCCAAAGCAGAGACACGGGAAAATGAGTGCACCAACGTCATATTAGCCATATGTTTTGTTAGAAGAACATTATATTTATGGTAACGCATTGGTTGTTTCCGCAATGGCGTTCTAAGGGACAATTTCAATCATTTAAAAGTGTAATGTTTCTGTATTTTATTTGTACTTTGCTTAAGTGTAATAGTTTTGTCTTAAATGTAGTAAGCTTTGGTGCACTGAGGTTATATCAGTCCCACCACGTGTATTCGGCCGCAACGTCGTGACGTCAAATTGACGTTGACGTCATGACCGTTGACGTCGAATATACGTTGACATAACGCTCGCTTGCCCGCTCCTAGTGATCTGTTATGCAGGTTTCCCGTGCAATGAGGGGTGGCTTTCATTTATCGCATTTGTCAAAGGTCAAATTATCTTGAAAGTTTCACAACCCCCCACTTGCGCGGGCATGGCATCACACATCAGGGAGAGAATTTGAAAAGTTGAGGTAAGCAGAGATTATTATGAGATGTTCGTTAATTTCAGACATCTACAAGGGCTTTGTGATCTACCGATGGCCTGTGGCCCGTAGTAGCATCTAATCTACTACTTCGTCAAGCAAAGAGGGTGTTCCATACTTGACGTAGAGTCAGAAAAAAAACGAATCTAACATGAAGGACGTATCTCCAACATGAAGGTCGCATACAGTCGTATGAAGGACGTATACATGCGTCGTGTATAATTGCAGAGATCTCCTTCAACGTGCAGAGTTAAAAAAAAAATGAACACATATATTCCATTCCTGAAACGGGAACAGATAAGGAATTTACTTATTGCTCCTAAGAGCATTATGCGCATGGCCATACGTAACTGTTGTTTTCCATAAGTGTGAGTGTGTTGTGTACTGTTTTATTGAAGTGACGTTGTAAATAAATATTTGTGTTACTTGGACCTTGTTCTTTCTCGATTAGACCACCCCTCGCCTATCTTGACGCACGCTGCCTTTGGGTGTGTGTGAGGCTGAACTGAGACACAGGCCAGCTCAACCGCCCACTCACCGGAAGCCACGTGACATTGATATCAGAAGTGGGATTGGCTAGAATAGCCCAGGTAGAGAAGGAAAGCGAATTAGAGCTGTCTTAATTGGCCCATGAGAAGGAAATAGCGGAGTTGAACATAAGGTTAGAACGCGAACGTTTGACGGCAAACGTTAAAATCGCGCATGAACAGACTGAGAAAGCAGCGCGGGCTAAGGATCCTAAGTTGCCTTACTTTGACGAGGCAAAGGATAAGATGGATAGTTACATTTAGCGGTTTGAGAAATACGCGACCGCGAATAAGTGCGAAACAGATCGTTGGGCTATAAATTTGAGTGCATTATTAAAAGGCCGTGCCCTGGAAGTTTATGATAGGCTCTCAAATGAAGATGCAAATGATTGTGTTAAGCTCAAAGGGGCATAGCTGAAAAACGTTGACATGACTGAAAGAGGTTTCCGGAAAAAGTTTCGTTACGAGAGACCGGTTAAGAGTGAAACTTTTATACAGTTCAGTGGCAGACTGAGAAGTTATTTTGAAAAGTTGTTGTCCTTTGGTAATGTTACGAAATCATATGACGCAGTCTGTGATTTTATGGCAAGGGATCATTTTTGGACGGTTTCGGACCTGCACACAACTAAACACATGTTCTTGATGGAAGTTACGTCTGTCAAATCAGACAGATCCTGTTAAGAAGGCGTATTTTCTAACCAACTAACCTTCTTGAACCCTCTGTTATTCTCTGCTGGCTGGCCTATGCGGTTCTCCATACAGGTGACGTGTCGATCAGGCGACCCGACTTTGGCGAGCTATTGTGGCAAGGCCATCGCATGATCGTATACGTGTACTGACACATCCATATATAAGTAACTGACCGCTCAACATCGGGTGTGGTACATTATTTCCAGGCCGATGTTGCAGTATCGAGCATAGGCCGATAGCAGTGAGTAAAATGATTTTTATTTATTATATTTGATTCTTAGATGCAGCGCTATTCTTGCTTGTCAGTATCCTTCTTGTGTTAATATTGCCATTTCTTTTCCCTGTACAGCACATAAGGGGCACCTTAGTTTTGGGAAGAGAAGAAATGGAACTTAAGCGCTGGATCTATTGCTTACATGGATCGCCATCTATTGTAAGGGTAGATAATTTTGGCGATTTATGTACCGTTCATAGTAGGGGCAGATAATTGCGTTAGGATTAAAAGTTACCGTGTATGACGCCGTTTGTTCATAGGGCACGCACGCTGCCTTTGGGTGTGTGTGAGGCTGAACTGAGCCACAGCCCAGCTCAACCTCACACTCACCGGAAGTCACGAGACACATACATCGGTTTCACCGATATTCTTGTTGAATGTTTTAATGTCGATACCTGAATTTTCTAGCAGTGGTAATATATGTAATTCAAAAGGTTTGATTTCTGTTGATTTAATTTCATACTTATCTATATCTACAAATTAAGATGGAAATGAAATTTTGAAAGCCGGGTGAGATGGATTAGCAGCAAGTCTGATAGCATACTGAAGAGAAAGTTTTTCTCTGCGCGAAGTTACAGATGCTCAATACGGGAGAAGTACGAAAGGCTCCCACAATGCTGAAGAAGCATATATGCCAGGATTGCCATGGCTAGTGCAGTATTTGTCCGACTATGTCGTAGTGTTTGTGATCGAAATGGAATCAGGGTTTTGTCGCGGTTTATTTCTGTTATAGTCTGTCTTTGAATGTATGTATCGCTCAAGTCTTTGTTTTGTATAGCCAATTGACCATTTATGTGGGAAAGTAACTGTCATTTTGGCTTTCCGCTATTGATGTTTCGATTAGGGTCTAATTATTTCTAATGTGCTTATTTTCCTTTGGTGTTTCTGATTGGGAGGTTTGGGCTAATTGATTCGATTCCTGGTCATTGCGTTCACTTTTATTTTGTGACCGTTCCTAGGCGGTTCTTCTGTCGCAGTTTATTTTTGTTATAGGTCGTCTTTGAATGTGTGTATCGCTTATGTATTTTGTTTTGGATAGCTAATTGGCCATTTTAAGGGAAAGTAACTGTCATCTTGGCTTTCCGCGAGCGATGTGTCCATAAGGGTCTAGTTAGTTCGGCTAAGTAAGTAATAATTCAGCAGGAAGAGGGTTACACAGGTCATTTACACACTGATACTAAGACTTATAAAAATATTTTAAGCCTTGATGCATGTTTCCTTATATAAATACTTTGTTCATTAGATATGTTATAGCTACTATACATAACAGAAGTGAAAGCAATATTCAGGAATCGATACAATTACCACACAGTTCCCGTCAGCGGCTCTAAAGGTAAAGAAACACGGACTTGAACATCACGTGAACAAGTCCGTGAAATGAAGACCCCCCTAAACCCCACTTTATATAGAGAAAACTGGGGTTTACGGGGGTATTCATTATTTTTCTTATTTCTGCTCCAAGACATAGGTTGTGGGTACTCGTTAGAACCGCCTCAATGAGGCGGTTCTAACGAGCACCCACATCCTATGTTTTGAGTATTAATAAGAAAAATATGAAGGATTTTCATCAGGAAAGTAGCCAATTTGGAGATATGAAAAATGCCCTATGTCGTACGGGCGAGTTATCGTAATGATAGCTTATTCATAATGGAAACATCACAAGAGGGAAGTCGAAAGGACAGTTACTTTCCCACAAAATTGACCAAATGGCTATCCAAAATGAAAAGATGTAAGCAATACAAACATGCAAAGGCGGACTATAACAACAGGAAACCAAGACAGAAGAATCGACCAGGAACGGTCAATAAACAATAAACGTATTTCACTGGGTATGGGTGGGTGGGTGGCGGGGCTTAAATTGATTTGACGTTGCAACCATCCTCGCCACGTTTCTGCCGTGGTTTAAACGATACCTGTTCATTTCTGACGCATCTGCGAGAACATAAAAAAACATGTGACCACAGAGACGAACGAGACATGAGGACTTAACATCATGAAATAACTGATATGCTGAAGCAAACGAAAAACCAGCAATTAGATTCCGGTGGGCCCGACCAGAGACAGAGCATTAGGTATCACCGACATAATCTAAACATTTAAGTTATCCCTCACACTTGATCCTATATAGAATCTGACACCTAATCCGCCACCGTACAATTAAAGAGGGATATATATATATGCAAAAGAGAAGTGAAGGCAATGATCGATACAATACCCCACATCTCCCATCAGAGACACCAAAGGGAAAGAAGCAAGAACATGATATAACTTAACCCTTAGGCTAATGAAAACGTCACAAACGGAAAGTGAAAAGACGGTTCCTTTCCCTCAAAATGATCATACGGAATCCGAATGAAAAGATATAAGCATAAAACACACCAGTAAAGTCGAACTATAATAATAATATACCGCGACAGAAGAACCGCCCTAGAACAGTCAGTAAAACGTATTTCACACGGGGCTTAAATCGATTTTACATTGCCGCGACCCTCGCCCTTTGTTCTGTCGTGGTTTAGACTATAAGAATCTTATATGGGTGTGAGGGGTGGATTGAAAAATCCGTCCCGAGGGACACTGTCCGGCATCACGAGGCTTGCCGAGTGATGCCGGACAGTGATCCCGAGGGACGGATTTTTCTGCCCACCCCTCAAACTCATATTGGATTCTTTTTCTTGCATACCTTCCATTTCTATTGCGAATTTTTAATGCTGCTGTCACTTCGGTTACCGACGTCCGCCATTTTGTGATGACACAACAGGAATGTTAAGTGACGTCACGCATGACGACGCTGCGCATGAGGTTGTAATCAACCAGTGCACTTATCAAACACTAGATTATATTCGATTTAGGGTCGGAGCACTAGGGTCAGAACACAAATTTCTATCCCAGGGTAAAATCACCGATTTCCTTGTCTGGTGTGCAAGAAAAATAAATCAATTACGCAAACACACCTATACAAATACATTGCCACCTTTTATCGCCGAAAAATGAAAATGTTATGATGAAAAATTATGATATTTTTCTTAAAATAAGAAAGGCGTGTCTAACGAGGACCCACAATCTATATTTTAGAGCAGAAATAAGAAAAGATGAGGCGGTTCTAACGAGTACCCACAATCTATATTTTAGAGCAGAAATAAGAAAAATAAGCTATACCCCCGGAAACCCCAGTTTTAATATATAAAAGGGGGGTTCAAGTGGGTCAAAATTATATAGGCGTGTTTTCGTGATTATTTGTTCAGTAAACATTAAGAATATATAAATCATTACTGCTACATCTCCAAGAACATAAAAAGCAAACGACCCCAGAGATTAGACAATGATGAGGACCCGACAGCAGGAAATAACTCATTACGCAAACACGCCTATACAAATACATTGACACATTTATCGCCGAAAAAAGGAAAATTTTCAGATGAAAAATTGTGATATTTTTGCTCAAAATATAGATTCTGGGTACTCGTTAGAACCGCCTCATTGAGGCGGTTCTAACGAGTACCAACAATGTATATCTCTGAGCAGAAATAAGAAAATTAAGGTTTACCCCTGCAAACCCCAGTTTTACTACATAAAAGTGGGGTTAGAGGGGGGTCAAAATTATATAGGCGTGTTTTCGTGATGTGCTGGAGCAAAAGAACTCCGGTGGGCCCGACCAGAGACAGAGGAGGTACAACCGACATTACCTAAAATTTTAAGTAAGCCATTACGCTGGAGGCGTCACATCACGAAAATACGCCTATATAATTTTGACCCCATTGAAACCTACTTTTATATAGTAAAACTGGGGTTTACAGGGGTAAACCTCATTTTTCTTATTTCTGCTCTAAAATATAGAATTTGGGTACTCGATGAGGCGGTTCTAACGAGTACACAAAATCTTTATTTTGAGCAGAATTAAGAAAAACATTTCTGCTGGAAAATATAGTTTGTGGGTACTAAGGCGGTTCTAACGATTACCCAAAAGCTTTATTTTGAGCAGAAATAAGAAAAAAACATCATAATTTTTCATCTTAAAATTTTCATTTTGTTCGGCAATAAAGGCTACAGTGTATTTGTATAGGCGTGTTTTCGTAATAAAGAATCTGGTACCTGACCACTGGCATGCAATTAAAGATGGAAGCAAAGTTATCAACCGTGATTGTGTTAACCACAATGCATGCAATATGTTATATAACATTTAATGTGTACCCTATCTTTTAATATCGAATAATGATATACGGCGAACGTGGGGGTACTGAAATCATTGCAAGCATACATTTTCTTAATTTATATACACAGTCACAACAGAATTCGGGTTTCGTAAGGCTTTTTGCAGACGAAATTTAAGTCAAACATTGAATTTCGTAACTAAATCACAATGACGTCTATAAAACTCATAGTTTATGATACCAATAACCCTGATTAAGAAGTTTAGCAGTTCACGCTTTATTACGGGTGTTGAAGTCATTACATGATGAGACACTCTGGCAAATCGAATCAATTGCGAAATATTAAAACAATATGCGGCCAAGGAAGGAACATCACCATCCAGGAAAGGAACGCTTAAAATCTCAGAATAAAAACATCATCGCGTTCATCATTAAACTTATACAGGAAACAAACCCATCTACTATAGATAAATTTAAATCCCAAAACTGGTCTGTGGTATCAGAAGAATTCATCACGAAAACACGCCTATATAATTTTGACCCCCCTTGAACCACACTTTTATATAGTAAAACTGGGGTTTCTGGGGGTATACCTTATTTTTCATATTTCTGCTCTAAAATATAGAAGCGGTGAGGCGGTTCTTGTGAGTGCCCACAATCTATATTTTGAGCAAAAATAAGAAAAATATCACAATTTATCAGCATAAAATGTTCATTTTTTCGGCGATAAAGGTGGCAATGTATTTGTGTAGGCGTGTTTGCGTAATGTTGCTTTACATTACGATAACATACCCATGCGCTTAAACGACGTTGATGGCCCCAACTTCGAAAGGTTGGAGGGACATATTGCTTCTTGGCGTCCGTGCGTGCTTGCGTACGGCCGTGCTTCCATTACACATTTTGATGCGTATCATAACTACTGAACCGTGCATGCTTTGATTGATTGATTTGAGGCTTAACGTCCCCGTCAACACTGTAAAGGTCATTTTGGAGACGTTGCTTCCAATTTTGTTGGACGTTTACCCGACATTGAGATGAAATGACATCTCAAGCCCTGTCGCCCAATGAAACCAATAGGGATTATTAGCATGGACGGCCCGCCTCGCACCGCGGTTCCTGGACAGGCTTAGATCCTCTAAGCGGTTTACCAGTACTAGTGTGCGGGCCGATTCAGCTCTGCGTGGAAACATCATGCAGCCCATATATTTCTTCAAGCCCCTTTGGGCGGGGGCGTTAACAGTGCATGCTAGGGTTTCGAAAGTTTATATATGGATTTCTCATGAAAAAATTGACTGACGCCCCAGCAGGCACACGTCGCTAGGACAACGTCAAATCAACGTCGGTGCAACGTCATGACGTTGCACCGACGTTGATGTGACGTTGTATTAACGTCATGACGTTGTACCGACGTCGATGTGACGTCACTATTACGTCATGTGCCTGCTGGGGCATATCTTTTCCTGTCAGGATTATGCCCCTTTCCTGAGGCACGGCCCTTTGTGAAAAAAAAAAAAGATGGATGAAATTTCCAGGAAAATTGTTCGACATTTATTGAGTCTAGGGCCTTGAAATCGAGTGAATGGATTGGTATTGATGAGTAGATGACCTGATTAACCTTTGATTAAATTCTGAAAAATACTAAATGAGTTATGTAGCTTTGGCCTCAGATTCTATGACGGTTCCAGTGTAAAGGCTTATTGAGAATTAGAGAGATCTAATTCAAGGTAATGTTGGCTGATGCCTGATTCTCTATCTCTGGTCGGGCCCATCGGAGTCTAACTGTTGGTTTTCTTTTGCTCCAGCATTTCAGTGGTTTCTTGCTGTCGAGTCCTCACCGTTGTTTCATCTCTGTGGTTGTTTGATTATTTGTGCTCACGGAGATGCTGCACTGATGAGTTAGGAGGCCTTCATGCGGACTGAACAAATTATTTGTCTAAATCGCGATGAAATAAGGGCGAGGATTGTGGCCACGTAAAATCGATTTAAGCCCCCCAGTGGAATTCGTTTCCGCTGGCCGTTCCAAGGCGGTTTTTCTGTCGCGATTTATTTTTGTTATGGTTTGTCTTGAGGTGTTTGTGTCGCTTGTGTTATTTTATTTTGGATAGTCTATTGGCCATTTTGTGGGAAAGTAACTGTCCTTTTGGCTTTCCGCTGTTGGTGTTTTCATTAGGTCTGTTATTGCATGTTTGTGTTTCTTTCCCTTTGGTGTCTCTGATGGGAGCTATGGGTTGATTGTATCGATTCCTGATCATTGCCTCTACTTCTATATTGTAACATCGAATATTTGAACCTTGCCTGCTTTTTTATGCATAGCATAACTTTTGAACCATGCAGGCTAGGGTTTTGAAATTTCATATACAGTCGAACTTCGATGGCACGAACCCCTTTGGGACCATGAAAATTTGTTCGAGACAGGGGATGTTCGAGCCACTGAGATGACTTCCAGGATGCATAACGAGATACTTAAGGACATATTTTCGGAGTTCTGTAATGAAAATGTATGCTGTGTGTACTCATTAGAATCGCCTCATCGAGGCGATTCTAATGAGTACACACAGCATACATTTACAAGATAAAAGACAAAAATCTCCTTATTTATCCCGCGCTATTTCTTTTGTAGAGGATTTCGCTAGGGACTCAAGAATCGGTTCTACTCATCCATGGTACGCGAGCCATCAGTGTTCGAGCCATCGAAGTTCTACTGTATTACTCATGAAAAAATAACTTGCGCGTATTTTCCCGCCAGGTTTATGCCCCTTTCCAGAGTTATGGCCCTTTGAAAAAGTATGAATAAAATAGTGTCAGCAACATTTCTCACATAATATTGAAGCTAGAGCCTTGACACCTGGTGAATATATTGGTATTGATGTGAAGATCATCTGAATAACTCATGAATAAATTTTGAAAAAGACTTCATGAATTATGACCTTTTTAACGTTGTTTATTTATAAATTGCATGCTTTTTGCTGCATATAATAACTTTTGAACCACGCTTGCTAAAGCTTGGGAATTTCATATATGGATTCCTCAGGAAAAATAGCTGTCAGATTGGTTTCACTGACCATTCCAAGGCGGTTCTTCTGTCGCGGTTTATTTTTGTTATGGTTTGTCTTTGAGTTTGTGTATCGCTTATATTATTTTGTTTTAGATAGCCTATTGGCCATTTTGTGGGAAAGTAACTGTCCTTTTGGGTTTCCGCTATTGATGTTTCGTTGGGTCTAGTTGTTTCATGTTTGTGCTTCCTTCCCTTTTGGTGTCACTGATGGGAGTTGTGGGTTAACTGTATCGATTCCTGATCATTGCCTTCAGTTCTGTTTTATTCAGTATCATCATAATTATACCCCTTTTCTGAGTTATTTTCCTTTGAAGAAATCAATCAATCAAGCAAAATACAGTAGAACTTCGATGGCTCGAACACCGATGGCTCGTTTACCATGGAAGTGTCGAACCCATTCTTGAGCCGCTAGCGAAATCCTCTACATAAGAAATAGTGGGGGATAATTACGGAGATTTTAGTCTTTAATCTTGCAAATGTATGCTGTGTGTACTCATTAGAATCGCCTCGATGAGGCGATTCTAATGAGTACACACAGCATACAAATTCATTATAGAACACCGAAAAGATGTCTAAAAGTATCTCGTTATGCCTCCTGACAGCAACCTCAGTGGCTCGAACTACCCCTGTCTCGAACAGATTTTCGAGGTCCCAAAGGTGTTCGAGCCATTGAAGTTCGACTGTATTTCCAAACTATTTAAGCTAGAGCCTCGAAAGTTAACCCATGCATTACCAGAACCCCTAAAGGGGTACTTGGCAAACAGTGCAGGCCCAGATCAGACGCCGCAGAACGCGGCGTCTGATCGGGGCCTCCACTGTTTGCTAAACGCTCAGTCATTTTCCAAATAAATTTTGATGAAAACACAACCTGACACCCCTAAATTTTGAAATGGAGTCCTGCTATATATAAGGAGGAAGATTCCATTTGGTACAAAAAGGGTTAAAGTGTATGTAAGGTAATTGTATCGATTTCTGTTTATTGCCGTATCTACTATTTTTGTCATATATTTTACATTTCTTAGGACTAAGGTATTCTGACATGATTTATTTTGCCAAGAGTAAAGAAGATCAGATAATGTTTCTCCGACATAGGCAATTTAGCTAAAGAACAACGTTTTTAAGAGCCAGTACAATGACGCTTATCATATCCTGCACACTTCAAAGGACCAATGTTAAGATGCTTTGATCAATTATTATGTACAAAATCTGTAAATTCGAGATCTTCAACTGAAACGTTTCAAATACATGTATAGGGAAACCTTAGGTACTGCTTATCTGAAGAGCTGCAACGACTTGAGTTATCCTAGTTTAAATTCATTGGGCAGGTGAAGGTATTAACCTCTGACAATAAATTAGCTAAATCACTTTTGGGACGATTGTTAACCAGTCGATTCAAATTTATTAAGCGCAGTAGCTTTTAAAAGCTCCAAACCACGTGGCCTTAACTGACTTGTGGGAAATTCAGATTCAAGGGCGAGGATTGTGGCTACGTATAATCGCTTTAAGCCCAATAACAGAAGTGAAGGCAGTGATCAGGAAGCGATACAATTAACCACATCAGAGACATCAAACGGAAAGAAACACACGTATTAAATCACTAGACGCTAATGAAAACATCGATAACTCAATAACTGAAATGACCTATTGGCTATTCAAACCAGAAAGATATAAGCGATAGACACATTCCAGGACGAACTTTAACAAAAATAAACCGCGACAGAAAAGCCGCGAAAAGGTTAGCGAAAAGTACCCCACCAGTCGACGGGGGAGGGGGCAACAAATTTTACCCCACGCAACCGCCGCAATCCTCCCTCTTACTCCGTTGCGATTTGTCCAGACCGCATGAACATTTCCTTTCACAGCAGTGCAACATAAAACAAGAATGTCGGTGAAACCGATGGATGCTCCCCGAAGGTGCAATAGTCGGAACAGGAAACATTATCCTGATTAAAGAGCGGTATACTGTGTATACTCGCTGTACTTCAAAATAGAGTATAACAAAACCTGTCGGTGGACAGATTAGCTTGCCTGATGGCACTGTCATACAAACATCAGTAACACAAAAGTCGGAATAAATGAAAGGAAGTGTATCCAGGTACGATACCATATCCCAAGATCCTGGGTGGTAGTTTAGCGATATTAATTGGGTAAAACTGTTTAATACAAATTATTGAGAAAACCTCCTTTCGTTCACAGAGGCAATCCTCATAGGACTGTCTCCAGATATGGTTCCGTATTGGGTGCCTTTACATGCATATAAAATATCAGACGGGTTCGAACATGGATCTGATCCTATCCCCTTGACTGTCAAAAAATGTCATTTTGACCATCTGCCAAGACTAGCTTCTTTCACTTTGATCCAATTTATCTGCAATTCTAATGTAGATGGATGACTTGCGATTGTACATCCTTTTTAGCAGTATTTCAGTCATATCAGAATGATGAGAGGTTGATAATGAAAGGCTGTGTGCAATGGCACTCCGTTTACAGTTGGAAAGATTTCGGCCTCCAGCAAGTTTTTTTTAAAAATAGCCGCGGTGGCCTTGACCTTGAGTCAAGGACCCTGAAAGTCAAACTTGCTCGAGATATTATCATACCCAACATTTGTGTGAAGTTATATTAAACTCCACCAGCAAATGACAAAGCTAGAGCGATGCCAAGTTTTTTTTTCTAAAAATAGCCGCAGTGACCTTGACCGTGAGCCCAGGACCCTGAAAACCAAACTTGCTCGAGATATTATCATACCCAACATTTGTGTGAAATTATATTAAAATCCATCAATAAATGTAGGCACTAGAGCGATGACAAAGTTTTTTTTATAAAAATTAGCCACAATGACCTTTACCTGGGCCCAGGATCCTGAAAGTCGAACTTGCTCGAGATAATATTATACCCAACATTTGTGTGAAGTTATATTAAAATCCAGCAGCAAATGACGACGCTAGAGCGATGATAATTTTTTTCTAAAAATAGGCACAGTAACCTTAACCTTGAGCCCAGGACCGTGAAAGGCAAACATGCTCGAGATATTGTCATACCCACCATTTGTGTGAAATTATATTAAAATCCATCAATAAATGTAGGCACTAGAGCGATGACAATGTTTTTCTAAAAATCACCACAGCGACCTTTACCTTGACCCCAGGACCCGGAAAGTTGAACTTGCTCGAGATGTTACTATACCCAACATTTGTGTGAAGTTATATTAAGATCCATCAATAAATGTAGGCACTAGAGCGATGACAAAGTTTTTTTTTCTTCTAAAAATAGCCACAATGACCTTTTTCTTGGACCCAGGATCCTGAAAGTCGAACTTGCTCGAGATAGTATTATACCCAACATTTGTGTGAAGTTATATTAAAATTCAGCAGCAAATGACGACGCTAGAGCGATTATATTTTTTTCTAAAAATAAGCACAGTGACCTTAACCTTGAGCCCAGGACCCTGAAAGTCAAACATGCTCGAGATATTATCATACCCACCATTTGTGTGAAATTATATTAAAATCCATCAATAAATGTAGGCACTAGAGCGATGACAATGTTTTTCTAAAAATAACCACAGTGATCTTTACCTGGACCCCAGGACCCTGAAAGTTGAACTTGCTCGAGATGTTACTATACCCAACATTTGTGTGAAGTTATATTAAAATCCATCAGCAATTGACGACGCTAGACCGATGACAAAGATCCTGAAAGTTTAACTTGCTCGAGATATTATCATACCCGACATTTGTGTGAAAGTATATTAAAATCCATCAATAAGTGTAGGCACTAGTCTAAGAGCGAAAACAAAGTTTTTCTAAAAATAGCCCCAGTTACATTGACCTTGAGCCCAGGACCCTGAAAGTCGAACATGTTCAAGATATTGTCATACCCAATATTTGTGTGAAGTTATATTAAAATCCATGAATAAATGTAGGCTCCTGAGTGATAACAATTTTTTTCTAAAAAATAGCCACAGTGACCTTTCACTGCAGCTTTAAACAAAGTACCATAACTCTGTGATAAATCATCTAACCAGAAAGCACGGATAATATGCGCATCCCCTATTACTGCTCAAGATTCCATTGAAGTTTCATAGAATTTCTGCAAGTAGTTGCTACGAATTCGCGAGGACACGAACAGTACCCTATATATGCAGAATTCATCAAAGTGTCATAACTGTTGGAAAAATCATCGAACAAAAACACGCAGGTGATATGCGCATCCACCATCGATATGCGCATCCACCTTCGATACTTAATAGTCTCATGAAATGTCATTGAAATCCGACCAGTAGTTTCTGAGAATTCGCGTGGACAAGAGCGCGACGGACGCGCGGACGAAGCGGCGACTATATGCTCCCCCGAAATTCTTCGGGGAGGATAAAAAACACAGAGATGAAACACGGTAAGAACTCACCAGCAAGAACAAGTTGAAATGCTGGAGCATGAATCATTTTTCGGAATTTAGTTTAAAGTTAGTTACGTCATTAACTCATCGCTACCAATGCATTCACCGACTTCCAAGGCTCTAGTTCCAACAGTATTTTGGATATTTTGCAGACCTTTTTTTTTCAAAGGGCCATAACTTTTGAAAATGGGTATAATCCAGATGAGAAAAATGCACGTCAGCTATTGTTTTCATGAGGAATCCATATATGAAATTTAAAAACCTTAGTGGTTAGCGCGTTCGACTCATAATCGAGAGGTTGTGCGTTCGAATCCGCCACCGGTATCGAGGTGTGTCCTTGGGCAAGACACGTAATGACACTGCCCCACTCCACCCAGGTGTAAATGGGTAGCAGTGGTCTAAAAGCCACTGCCTCTCTCTCTCTCGCGCGCGTGAAAACACCCGGAATGAGTGTTCGAGAGCGATTCAATAAGCTTAAAGCTTTCATCGCAATCGAACTAAAATAAATTAGTATAAACTAAACTAAAACCTTAGCATACAGTGTTCCGAAGTAATACCTTGCACAAACAGCGTATCGGATAGACGAAAGACGATCGCCCTCCAAGCAATATGCTCTTCCAACCTTTTCGAAGTTTTGGGTATTCTCACAAAAAAGTACATGTCAGCTATGTTTACATGAGAAATCCATACATCACGGAAACACACCTATATAATTTTGACCCCCTTGAACCCCACTTTTATATAGTAAAACTGGAGTTTACAGGGGTAGACCTTATTTTTCTTATTTCTTCTCTAAAATATAGATTGTGGGTACCCGTTAGAACCGCTTTATCGAGGCGGTTCTAACGGGTACTCGCACTCTGTATTTTGGGCAGAAATAAGAAAAATATCACAACTTTTCATCTTTAAATTTTCATTTTTTTCGGCGATAAAGGTTACAATGTATTTGTATAGGCGAGTTTTCGTAGTGTATAAAACCCTCGAAAACATAGTTCTACAGTTTTGTGATACATCAGAGCATGCAATACACTTATGGCCAAATTTACTAAGGGTGATAACTCATTAGTACTTTTCAGAATTTGATCAGAAGTTAAACAGGTCATCCACTTACCATTACCGATCAATTCATCATTTTTCAATGCTCTAGCTTCAATACTTCTTGAGCTATTATGCTGATAAGATTCAATCAGTGTTTTAAAGGGCAATAGCGCAGAAAAAGGATATAAACCGGATAGGAAAAAAAAATATGTATCAGCTATTTTCCATGCAAAATCAATATATGAAATTCAAAACCCTAGCTTACTTCTTAATAGAAGTGGAGGCAATGATCAGGAATCGATACCATTAACCCACAGCTTCCACCAGAGACATCAAAGGGAAAGAAACACAAACACGAAACAACAGGCCCAAGTTGAAACACCAATAGTGTTATGCCAAGTATCACAAATCATGCTTTGGACAAATGCCCAAATTTACAAAGGGACATAACCTTTGAAGTATTATTCGTAATTTATTCAAACGTAAATCAGGCCATCTACTTATCACTACCAGTCTAATTATCAACGCCCAAGGCTCTAGCTTCGTTTTTGAGATATGCCGACAAGATTCCAACAACTTTTTTCAAAGGGCAATAACTCAGGATAAGGGGTAATCCTGATGAGAATAAAATATGCGTCAGATTTTTTTTTCATTAGTAATCCAGATGTGAAATGTCAAATCCCTAGCATGCATTGTTCAAATGTCTTGCTGTGTACCAAAAACATGCGAAGCACAAATGCCCAAAATTACAAAAGGCATTAACTCATGAAGTATTTTTTTTTCAGAATTAATTCAAAAGTTAATCATGTCATCTAATTATCAACATCAACTTATTCATTAACCCTTTTTGTACCAAATGGAATCGTCCTCCCTATATATAGGAGGAGTCCATTTCAAAATTTAAGGTTGTCGGGTTGTGTTTTCTTCAAAATCTATTTGGGAAATAGCTGAACTTTTCGCAAACAGTGGAGGCCCTGCGTCTGATCTGGGCCTGCACTGTTTGCCAAGTACCTCTTTAGGGGTTTTCCAGTAATAAATGGGTTAACTTTCGAGGCGTTCTTACCGTTGTTTCATCTCTGCGTCTGATCTGGGCCTGCACTGCTTGCCAGGGTACGCGATTTGGGGTTTCTGGTGCTAAATGTGTTAATATCAAAGAAAACAAAGGAAAAGAAGAACATTCATTAGGCAACGGCGCCGTAGCTAAAATATTAAAAGAAAATAGGATGGTTTCTTTGTATTCAGTACATGCACGCAAAGATCAACAATGACACAATAACCACAGCACAGGCACCGTCTTGGAACGTTCAGTAACATAGGTAAACATTGTACTTGTGGACGGAGCTTCATAGAATAAAAATACGATTTACACTGAGATAACTCCCATCAGAGACACCAAAGTGAAAGAAATACAAACATGAAATAACTAGACCCTGATGGAAACTTCAATAGCGGGAAGCCAAAAGGACAGTTACTTTCCCATAAAATGGCCAGTTGGCTTACCAAAACAAAACGATATAAGCGACACACGCCCTTAGTTCTAGCGTGCTTCACACAAATATGAATTTAAAACAAAAGTGTAGGCAATGATCAGAAATTGGTACAATTCCTCATACATGGTACATTCCTCATGAAAGAACCACAAACATAAACAACTTCACCACAATGAAAACGTCACAAGCGGAAACGAAATTGGACCTTTACTTTCAAAATATATGCAGTACACACAACCCATTACGAAAACACGCCTATTCAAATACATTGTAAAAACAGCCGCAAAAACGAAAATTTTCAGATGAAAAATCGTGATATATTTCTTATTTCTGCTCAAAATATTGATTGTAGGTACTCGTTAGAATCGCCTCGATGAGGCGGTTCTAACGAGTACACACAACCTATATTTTAGAGCACAAATCAGAAAAATAAGGTTCACCCCTCTAAACCCAATCTTTACCATATAAAAGTGAGGTTCAAGGGGTTCAAAATTATATAGGCGTGTTTACGTGATGCAAAGAAAGCAGAAGAGCCACATTTGAACGGTAAGTTTTCATTTACTGCTTTGTGTGTGTGTGTGTGTGTGTGTGTGTGTGTGTGTGTGTGTGTGTGTGTGTGTGTGTGGGTGGCGGCTTAAGTGGTCACAATTCTCGCCCTTGGCTATGCCGTGGTTTAGATAAAACATTGTTCGTTCCCAATGTAGGATTTCTAATTCATCGTGCAACATCTCCAAGAACATAAAAATCAAATAATTTCAGAGATGAAACACCGATGAGGACTCAACAGCATGGGATCCATAACGAAAATAAGCCTATATAATTTAACCCCCTTGAACCCCACATTTATATAGTAAAACTGGGGTTTACAGGGGTAAAACTTTTTTTGTTATATCTGCTCTAAAATATAGATTGTGGGTACTCGTAAGAACCGCCTCGATGAGACGGTTCCTACGAGTACCCACAATCTATATTATGAGCAGAAATAAGGAAAATATCACAATTGTTCATCTTAATTTTTTTCGGGGGTAAAGTTTACACTGTATTTGTATTGGTGTGTTTTCGTAATACACTGGAGCTGGAACGGTAAGACAACGGCGGGCCCAACCAGAGACCGAGCATAAGGCACTAACTGACATTATTTAAAAAAAGGTTTAAGAAAGTCTTTCGGATTGAGACGTCATATAAGCTGAGGTCCAACCCGCCGGCGTCCAATTAAAGAGGGCAGAAAAGTTATTGACTTTCATTGGGCTAACTACTATTCATGCAGTCTGTCGTTATGGCTTTATGCTCAATATACTCTCGCTTACGTCATACAGCCTGTCGTATAACATTTATGATGCACCCAAAATAAAAGTGAAGGCAATGATCAGGAATTGATACAATTAAAATCACACCTCCCATCAGAGATACCAATGGGTAAGAAGCACCAACATGAAGCTACTAGTCCCTATTAGAATCAAAGCACTGAGAGTGCTGATGGAGCGTAGCTTTGATAACTTGATTCAGTGTCTGATTGGTATTTTAATTCAGGCTCATATTGATCCAATGAACATAGCTGTTTGCAGCTATTCTGGGCCAGAAGTCGTGTTAAAGCAACAAGACCTATATTGAAATTAACTCACGCTAAGGTGTAGACCCCGCTACAACCATCAAGAAAACACGCCTGTACAAATACATTGTCAATTTTTTGGCAAAAAAATGGAAGTTTTAAGATACAAAATTGTGATATTTTCTTATCTCTGTTCAAAACATTGATTGCGGGTGTTGATTGAACCGCCTTGACGAGGCAGTTTTATCAAGTACCCACAATCAATGTTTTTGAGCAATACAGCAACCATGCAGTTCTACAGTTTACTTGAAGATTTCTGCTGAGCTATAGTTCGTGCAATAACTGCGGCTTGCGCAATTGTATGGCGGCTTTAAAGTTATTTTATGTAATCAGTTTTTGAAAAATTACCTTGGGGTGGTTATTTATCTTGCATTAGACATTCTCCTTGGTTACGTCTTGATGATGTTTATCTTCATGTGAAAAATTATCATAATTTTCCCAGCAGTTTATAAGTTATACATCCGTAACGAGTCTTTAAAAATGCCTCGGTGAGGCTGTTTGTAAAGCTATCTGGCATTAGACAATATCATTAGCTTGATCTTGTCAATTTACATCTGCATGCAAAACATTATAAAAATATACCCGTCGGTTTGAAAGTTATACGACCGTGTCAGTGGGTGGATTTGTTACCTTGTCGAGGCTAAGATAAAGAAATTGGGCATTCAGGAATCGCGTTGGTTAGATCTGTACATTATCTATCAGTATGCTAACAGTTGTATAAAATATTCCAAGTAGATTAGAAGTTACACTTCAAAATCATTTTTCAGTTTGCTTAGGCGAGGCCGTTTGTAAAGTAATTTGGCATAAGGCAATTTTGCGGGTTATGTATTGTCAATATCAACCTGTATGCCGAAAATGATCAAAGCCGGGGTTAGATGTTATATTCCGTATTCATTTTTTATATTATTTTGCCTCGGCGAGGCCATTCATAAAGTAATCTTGCATAAAACAGCCTCATGGGTTAGGTATTGTCAATATCAATCCGAATGCCAAAAATGATCGCAATATTCAGAGATGTTTGAACATTATACTCTGTTAACATTTTTCTAAATATATATTGCATCGGTGAGGCCATTTATGAAGTGGTCTTGCATACGACGTTTTTGGATTAGTTATTGTCAATATCAATCCATACATTACGAAAACATGCTTATACAAATACATTGACTATTTAATCGCCGAAAACTCGAAAATTTTATGATGAAAAATTGTGATATTTTTCTTATTTCTGCTCAAAATATAGATTGTGGGTACTCGTTAGAACCGCCTCATCGAGGCGGTTCTAACGAGTACCCACAATCTATATTTTAGAGCAGAAATAAGAAAAATAAGGTTTACCCCTGTAAACCCCAGTTTTTCTGTATAAGAGTGAGGTTGGAGGGGGGTCAAAATTATATAGGCGTTTTTTCCAGCGTGATGGGAATGTTTGAGGAGGTTTAGACATTATACTCCGATATTATTATATAAAAATAAATTGCCTCGACGAGGCCATTTATGAAATGATCTGGCATTAAGGCAATTTCTTTGGTTAGATATTGTCAATACAACACAGTCCATAGTCTTTTACCGGAAACCAACAACTGCCCTTCTTGAAACAGCGAAATGGATAGAATCACCGTGGAACAGATTTCACGATCAATCTCCTGGAAATAATGTTGCCGAACCCGGCAGGTATCGAACTTGCGTCTGAGCTGATAATTTGCTTTATTTATGGTCACATGCCTAAGACGCAGACAGGTCGCTTTAAAAAAGTAAAATTGTTCTCTCTCTCTCTCTCTCTCTCTCTCCCCCCCCCACACACACACACATTAACCCATACTCTGAGTATATGTCTAGCAGCCCCTTTTAGGGACAAACATAGCAGACCCAGATCAGACGCTCCAACAAGTGGCGTCTCATCTGTGTCTAAACTGCAAAATTTACTGCTTACAATATAAGCCTTGACGTGCCCCTGTCCAAACTCATTCCAACTGTCTAATTATGGTAATACATTATCGACCCACACTGCGCACTTTTAATCCATTTTAAAAGAATGGAATCCTCAACACCTTATACCAGTATGGAATGAGTTCATTTTAAAATCAGGGATTTCAGGTTGTGGCTTCCACGAAATATTTGGCAAAAATGGCTGAACCTTTTTGTAAGTATGCAGTGAGGGTCATATGTAGACTCGGCGTTCTGTGGTATCTGATATGGGTTTGTCCTGTTTGCAAGTTGCCAGGTTTGGGATTTTATGGTACAAATGGGCTGTAAACTGGGTTATATCGACTGAGCTATAAAAAGATTAGACTGCTACACAGATCATCTTATAAAAAATATTCATCTATTCCGTTTGAAATAGGTGGTCTGTGAAGCAGTCTATAAGAAGATACCGCATGGCGTAATAATCTACTTTGTTAACACGGGGTACTATGTTCTCACTGGTGATTGGGTCATATGCAGTAACACCGAAAGTAGTGCCGAAATCACTTCTCATTTCACTGGAGTTACGCTGCAACAGCTACGCTCCAAAAATCACTAACGGAAAGCCAATGAACAGTTACTTTTCAACAAAATGGCCAATTGTATATCTAAAACAAAAATATATAAGGGATACACACATTCAAAGACGTATTACAACAAAAATAAACAGAAGAACCGACTTGGAACGGTCAGAATGATCTCACAAAATTGTGTACTGTAATCATTACAACATATATTTTCCTCCTGAATGTATAAAATTTAGGCTCCGATAGGAGCACTGATGCTAGAGAAGGGTTGTTTGCATGAAGAGGTTTATCGGTCCTGACAGACAGACACAAATTTAGCACTTCTTCGTTGTATGACATTTTAATGAAATTGTCCGAACCCGAAATTGTTATTGTTATTTTGTTTGATATACTGTACTGGAACTGAGGGCGAGGGTTGAAATTTCATAAACTCCGAAGTTGAAGCCCACGGTAGTTTTACGACTGACCGTCCCAAGGCGGTAAAAGAACGCCTGCACTGAGACGATATGCAGGAACATTTCTTGGGATTGGGATGATTATTCGAATTCGGGTTTGCAAAATTCCAACCCTTTCTGTAAGTTCCAGTGACTTATAAATCATGTACTGTCTAAATCAGAATATGAGAATATTTTCTGAATTGTTATTTTAAATGTCGAGGTGACACGCGAGTGCGGTGGCAACTAATTATCTCCACATTGAAGAACTAATAAATGTGTTAGTACAGAAAACCGAAGGTAATGCATCAACAGTTAAAGGTCCCCGGGAAGAATCAAACTCAAAGACAACTAACGATAGAAACGTGTATTTTATTTAGAAAGCTGTTAGTTGTTAATAACTGGTATTTAAAGCATTGTTTCCCGTGAAAGAACTTATTTGCATCAGTAGTAAAAATACACTCACATAGAATAGTTTCATGTACCAAACCTTTGTTAATCTTGCATTTCTTAATTATGAACATAGTTGACTGATAAATATATTGAAAAAAGGACTGCAATGCTTTGTTGTATTCAGTTTTCAGATATCTTAAAGAACTATTCTTCGCCCGTTTAATTTGAAATTGTTGAAATACATTAAGTCATTTGAAAGAAGTGACTGATGGTACGGTGCGGTGAAAACCAGTACCCCAGCAGGGTACACCTTGATCAGAAATGAGGAAGGTCTACTCTGCTGATAAAGAGTCCCTACCCACTAGAACCGACAGTGTGCCAATCCCTGTAGATTAAAACAATGCAAATGAATATTTTATGTAGTCTTGTAAAATAAGTATACTTTAAAATGATGGAAATCTATTGTATGTATTTTGTAAATAAAACTGTACATAGAACATTAAATATACTCAGTGGTATTTTCCACCCCTTATGTCCACCAGGCCTCAAGTCCGGTGATACGAAACTTGGTTGTTCAAGTCAGTGTTTCTGTCAACGTAAAACACAACGCGAGGTTAGACCGGAGTGGGATAGTGACTGGACGCTCCCTAGTCTCTACCCCAGTCTGGCCTACTACAGATATAGTGCCTAAATTGAAGCACAAAAATACTCGCATTATTTACACTGATCCAAAGCTGCGTGACTGTTGCTAACAGTATTTAAGGAGAAGGTGCATTCAGAAAACTCTGCAGACATTATAAGTTAAAATTTAACCTTATTGCACAGTTGAACATCAAGTCAACATTAATGTTTGTTGATTGCCATCGCCCTTCAGGGATCGGAAAAAGATGAGGTGCATAGTGCTTCCGCGCAGAGCTGAAACCGACCTAACCTAAGTATACGTTAACCGCTTAGAAGGCTTAAATAGAAGTGAAAGTGATGATCAGAAATCAATACAATTAACCCACACCCAGGAAAAATGGTGCGAATCGGACTGTCCTTAAACGCAGGCGATTTTCTTGGCTGATAGTGCTTTAGATGACGTTTCATCTCAATGTCGGGTAAGTCTCACAAAATCGACAACAAGGCATCCGAAATGACATAAACAGTGTTGACGGGGATATAAACTTCAAAACAACAAACAATTCCTCTTGTATACATCAGTGTGAGGACAAAATACATTCTGAATCTCCGTAAACAATTTACAGTTATTCAAAACAGAAGTGGAGGAAATGATCAGGAATCGACATAATTACTTCATGCCTTCCTTCCAAGACATCAATGGGAAAGGAACACGAACATAAATTAACATCACTATAATGAAAACGTCAAAGGCGCAAAGCCAAAAGAACAGTTACTTTCTGACAAAATGGGTAAACGTCCATCCAAAATAATAAAATATTAGTACTACACACAAGACAAGACGAGCTAAAAACAATAATACAACACAACATATGAACCACCCTGAACGGTTAGTAAAATGTGTTTTATTCTACTTATGATTTCGAAAGCTTCCACGTGGAATGAACAAATAAATCGCGACGGAAGTAAGGGCGAGGATTGCGGCCGCGTAAAATAGAATTAAGCACCCCCACTCCGCCCCCCCCCCCCGGCGAAATACATTTCACTGAACGTTTTCTGTCGCGGTTTATTTTTGTTATATTTCGTTTTTGAATGTGTGAATCGCTTATGTCGTTTTGTTATGAACAGTCAATTGGCCATTTTGTGGGAAAGTAACTGTCATTTTGATTTTCCGCTATTGACGCTAGTTATTCATGTTTGTGTTTCTTTCCAGTTGGTGTCTCTCCCCGGGCGAAATACATTTCACTGAACGTTTTCTGTCGCGGTTTATTTTTTTTATATTTCGTTTTTGAATGTGTGAATCGCTTATGTCGTTTTGTTATGAACAGCCAATTGGCCATTTTGTGGGAAAGTAACTGTCATTTTGATTTTCCGCTATTGACGCTAGTTATTCATGTTTGTGTTTCTTTCCAGTTGGTGTCTCTGGTGGGAAGTGTGGCTTAATTGTAACGATTCCTGACCATTACCTTCACTTCTATTTTACTGTCGGGCTTCAAGGCGATTTAACGTGGCCATAATCCTCGCCCTGGAATCTGTCGGAACATTGAAACAAAGACAAACGTCGTTTCAACGCAGAATACAATTGAATCGGCTTTGAGTGCCTACTGATGAGCCTACTATATTACCGATATCTGCAAAATCGCTCGTCATCACCATGGGGACAATCGTCTATTCCATCACACACGCTGGTACGAGGAACTTGCATATTTGACAATAAGCAATGATAGTCGCCAGAGCAAAACAGTTCATCTGCAAAACAAATTATAAAAGAACATTATGACATGGCTGTGTTAAAAGCAGCCATGTGCAGACTGCGGCAGTGTTTTTTTGTAATTGTAAACTTGTAAACTTTCATATATATACACCATGATCACATTATAACAACTTTCAACCACTATTTTTGAATTTAACTCCCTTGCTTGAATTCACAATTTATTTAGAAGATACTTTTGAAAAAGATCATTTAACACATCATCTCTTCATCATAAAGCAGCAAAGTTAACCCTTGACCTGCTGAATATTTATATATACCACACCCACTACTGATTATCAACCAATCATGCAGCCCATCTATATCTTCAAGTCCCAATGGGCGGGGGCTAAGGGTTCGTTGTACCCTGTCGCGTTCGTTGTACCGCGGTAACCGGTGTAGTCCTTGGAATAAGATTTTTAAAGGTTTCTTTTCATGTATGGACATAGTGGCCATATTGGTCATGTCACCTAGTCCTTACGAACAGACTTTCAGTCCCTTTTCCCATAGAGGCTCAATGTATAATTTTGTTTCAATCAACCCAGCGGTTTAAGTGGAGAAGAAGATAAAAAACACTGATTCTGAGTCATCCAGGACAAAGGTCAGTACATGACATTGACCTTTAGAATTGATAAACCTCCATTATGCTGATTGAAAATAACATTTCTGATGCCACAGGCTACCATACAATAAAAAATCTCCTGGTTTAGTCACATAAGGATTAGGCTCTTTGCAAGATTAAGAATGAAATCTCGTTAGCAAAAGATCTCTTATATATTTAAAATGGTTAGAGCTAGAACATTGCTGTTTGTTTATAAGATTGCTAGTTATGAGTAGATGACATGTGTAACCATTGAATAAATGGTTAAAGATACTGCATTACGAAAATATGTCTGCTTAAATAAGTTAAGACTGTTGCCTCCCCTCCCCCCCCCCCCCCCAAAAAAAATGAATATTTCCGATGACACATTCGGATATTTTTCTTATTTATGACCTAAACAAAGATTGTTGGTACTCGTTATAACCGCCTGAGTGAGGCGATTGGCATAGGTTATTGGTACCCGTTAGAACCGCCTCAGTGATTAATTATGCCTGTTTTAGTAATGTCATGATTTATTGTCCTTTGAAAATATGGGCAGTTTTATGTTGTCAGAAAAACATCTGAAAAAGCCGTTGGAACTCAGCCTTAGATTGCTATTGTTTAGTACATTACCTTATAAACTGTCGAATTAATTTAGGAAAACAAGTCGTGAGTCACTGCCCTTTGTAAATTTTGTCATTTTAATATTGACAGCAAAATATAAAAAAAAAAACATTAAAAAACATTGGAGCTAGATCCTTGGTATATATAGCGATAAAATTGTTATTGATAACGGCCTGATTAACTTTCGAATAATTTTAGCAAACATAGTTTATTAGTTATAGTCCTTTGAATATATTCCCACAAAATGGCCATATGGCCATTCAAAATAAAAAGACACAAGTGATACACACAGTAAGTAACAAACAACACCATAAATAAACCGCCACTGAAGAACCGCCTTGGAACGGTCAGTGGAAAGATTTCCACTGGGGGGCTTAAATCGATTTTACGTGGCCACAATCCCCGCCCTTACTTCCGTCGCGATTTAGGCAAATAATTTGTTCAGTCCGCATGAAGGCCTCCTAACTCATCAGTGCAACATCTCCGTGAATACAAAAAATCAAAGAACCATAGAGGTGAGACAACGGTGAGGACTCGTCTGGATTTCAATTTATTTAAACCTCATTCGATTTTTTTATAGACCAAAACAGATTTCTTCCTGATCTTTCGAAGACTTTATCATAATATTTAATCACATGCATTTTAACAGCAGTAAGACAGGAAGTTAATAATTTAGACAGATTCAGTGGTAGTGCAAGAGCTATAATTTGCAATAAACCGTGCTTTGTAAGGTCTTTATGAATTTAGGTAACCGGCATAGCGTAGGAAGCTTGTCTTGGCCTTCGGTAACACACACAGCAAACTTGGTGGCTGAATGACAAACATGTTTATCTACTATAGCTCTCTCTTCAGCTAAAGGCTGAAGTTCATAGGCCTTAGTACCACCAAGCTCCTGCTTAAGCGTGTTAACATAGTGGAGCCGTCACACAACGACGACGTTGTTAGCGGCCTTGTCTGCAGGGGCCAAAACAAACTTCTTATGAAATTTTTGAATACCTAGTTTAAGATGACGTAAAGACGTCTTGGGCTTAGGAGGTAATAAGTTAGTATTTTGAGAATAGAAAGAAATGCGTTAATTCACTAGTTTTAAAATGCTAAGTTTCCAGTCCTCAAGGGCTTTATGCTCAAAATACTCTCGCTTACACCATCGATTACCGAATTCATTCAAGGAAGCAGCGATTTCATCTCTACATTTACTGAAATCAATTTTAGAAGGAAACCGATATTTAGGTCCTTTAGAAATTATATTCCTTATCCTAGAATCAGGAATAATTTTCAAATTGCCAGTAATTACATGACCAGCAGCAGGATAGCAATATACTGAGTTTTTACAATCACATGAATCAGGAGTATTAGTATCAATATCAAGATCTGAAACAAGTTTATTGAAATTAAAAATGATAGATCTAACAGGTTTGTTATATTTATAGCAAATTATAGGTGTTTCAGTATTTTGCAAATAAGCAGAAATGGAAGAAAGCACCGATCTCTCACGGAAAATACTGGACAAATCTATAAAATCCATAGCCTTATTAATGAAGGATATTTTGAAGAAATGGCGTTAATGATTAATTTCAGAATCAATGTAAGTACGGAGAGTATGCTGAGTATAGCCTCTAGTTATGAGAGCCGCATAATATAACTGATGAGAAATTTTGAGACCAGATTTCGAAAAATTTAATGCACCCTAAATTCTCACGCTTTATTTGTGCCGTTCCATTGAGATAGAAGCCTAACCTATATGAAATTTATTATTTAGCAAATCTGGTGGGTAAAAGGAGTTGAAAATTCTATGAGTTTACACCCACTCCCATGCGGATGGTATAGTTGGATTAAGTTTAGTTATGTGTAGCTTGCGCTTACACATGAATGTTGATTTATTGCATCAGTCAAAATATTTGTCAATATTCGAAGGCACCAAAATTCATGATATGACGTAACTACATCCGGTGTTACCATAAATTTTGACAATTGAAATTTGCCCCCACAAATTTGGTAAATTTTTCACTATTTTCGCGCTAAATAATTTTTAGTACTTTTTGAAACAATTTCTTTTTCGTCAGTATGCTGGACGGTTATTTCTGCACGTACATGTAAACTTTGATCCCTTTGTTTCAATCTGGGCACGAACAAGGGACTCCGATACCTATGGACCTTTTTATCGCTTTCCCTGTTGTGTCACAGATCTTGATAAAAATCCATATTAAAACAAACATAAAATAAATTATTTTCCCGGCTGGTCATAGATGTATCATAACAGGGACCAACAGATATAATTTTTTGAAAAGTTACTGATGGCCATTTCCTTCCAGTTTATATTTAGGGAGGGGAATATACATGTACATCAAGCATATTTGTCAGCGGGTGAACTATCAAGTGATTCTCTAAACTGGTGACTTGAGTCAATTAACATTTAATGAATATGTTGTGTATTTCCAGAATCATCATCTAAAGTGCCGGTTTGTGCTGAAGGCTCCCAAAGTAACATCGACATTATTATATTCTAAACGCGTAAATATTACTCGCCACTACAAGGTCTCTGTTAAGTCGCACGACTAAAGGTAAATAATACCCGAGCTTTAATGTAACGTAAAGCCACCCCTGAAACATTCTTCTATCTTACCTTTTCCCAGAGTTGTGGTATAACCTGTAAGCGTGCATCTTAAGATGTCACCTGCACTTACTTTCTATCATTTCGTTGGGCAACCCGCCTTCGATAGCCTTGTCCCTCTGTTCACCATTAGCTCTTAATTATTCTGTGTCTCTTGTCACACACTGATTAATCTGGTCTTCAACACCCTTTTTACTACTTCCTTTTACTGATATTTGTCCCATATATTGATTGTTTTGGGTTTAAAGGAACGTCAATCCTTGCTGGTCATTTTGTGTCCTCTCCCCAGAGAAAGGGAGAAAAGCGACAGAAGAGATAGTTGAGCAGATGAAAGTGAGGGACAAATGAGAAAGCGGAAAGATGCAAAAGCAGAAACAGAAGAAGTAACAGTATCCCCCCTATACCCTTACCCACTGCAAGAACAACAGGCCTTGTCCAGCTGTAAGCCAATATCAATTGGATGCTCTATTGACGCAAGGTAGACGTCACATTTGCCTCACCCAACCACCCAAATTATCCATACAGATTGGCCTTCTATGACTAGCCACAAGGAGTTATCACGATTTGAAAAAAGATTGTAGGCAATGATCAGAATTCTGTGCAAAATATCTCGCATCTCCCATTCAAAACACCAAAATGAAAACTTCACGAATGGAAAGCCAGAAGGACAGTTATCTCCCCACATGGCCAAAACGGCTATCCAAAATAAAAAGTCATACATCTTACATCTTAAGGACTAACTATAAAAATAATAAACCACAAAAAATGGACGGCCTTGGAACGGGTCAGCAAGAAGTTTTATGGGGGTGAGGGTGGCCACTTTAATTGATTTGAGGTGGCTACAATACTCGCCCGGTGATAATCTTGGTTAAAACCGATGTTGTTCTTTCTGAATGGTGGAGTTCTAGCTCATCAGTGCAACAACTCCAAGAATAGAAAATCAAAGAGATGAAACAACGATGAGGACTCGACAACATGAGATAGCTAGAATGCTGCAGCAAAGGAAACCAAGCAGTTAGGCTCCGGTTAACCTTTTTCTGGCGTTCTGGCGGAAATGCGTTCCTACACACGAAAGGAACTAGGCGGGCGGGTTAATTTACTTGAGGTTGAAAACTAATATGTCAGATATATTGATCAGCGAACAGGGACGAGGTTTTCATAATAAATGTTACGATTCCTAAGTAAATCAAGCTTCTTATCTATACCTTAGTCAAGAAGGGTGGGAACATCGAGTTCAACACAGACTCGACTGACCTTTTCTGCATCTTCATGTAACTTGGTGACCTCAATTTGCGCACGTTTGCCACAATATCGACCAAAACCAGAGTCATTCAATCAGCAAATAAGGTGGAGTATATCAAATCCGCAGCTGGAGAATTAGATGCTAATATTTAAATTAAGTAGATTATCTTTTTCTGTAGCAAATTAATGCTAAAAACCAAAAAAAAAACAAAAAAACCTCTAAATCATTTAAGTTTCACCACATACTATATAATGTTTCTTTTTTGTTTGCAGACCTTCAGTCAAAAGGAGGCTGGATTGTTCAGAGGCGTTAACTTATTAAAATACGTCTTTCCTTCAATTATGAAATACTGGACAAAAATCTGCCAACCCTTTGAAAAAAGACTGAAAAAGGGCCGCGCTGTTATCTTCACTGAACATTTTCGTCTTTCAGAGGTATTGCTGTCATGGTAACTTCATACCAAACTACCAATGGTCATCAATTAATTGTTTATAAAGGCTGGAAAATGCAGCTAAGCAACAAAAGATAACCAAACAAGCGCAATCAGTAAAGCAGAAAACTGTGGCTGCTGTATCATGACAATTAAATATGGTTTTCGCTGAAGCGGCTTTCAATAAATGCCCTGAACACAAAATTATAAACAATTAAGCGGCCCATGGGAAACTACCAGAGCTCAAGTGGGCATAAATCGCCGACCCCCCCCCCCCCTCACACCCTCCTGGTGGCCATGTATTTTAACAGAACATAATGGTTTAGTAGAGGCCAATCCCAGGACCATTGCTGCCAAATTATTTTGAAATCAACCATTTTTTTAATGTTGCCGTCGCATACATTATGGTCAGCTTTGAACAATTTTAGCAGGGCTAGAGTCCAAAATGTTGCATACCAAGGTCTTGTATTTCTTTAGATGCAGAAATCAAAATCACTTTTGGCCATATATTGGTGTGACTATCACACAGATCCCTCTAACAAACTTTGATTTCTCGACCACACTGATGCAATATATGAAATTTGGTATCAGTTAGTAAAGTAGTTTTAGAAAAATTAAAAAATATTAATCTTATTGTCCAAGGATCATTATGCTGAGTGCAAATATAAACTATGATGTCATAAGCTGCAACAGCACCAGAAAATCCTGTCTTTTCCATACAAAATCCTAAATAACCGGGTGTGACCTTAACGTAAAAAGGTCAAGGTCAACGCAATGTCATCATTTGAACAAATTTGATAGGGTCCAGGTCCCCAATCGTGTATACCAAGTTTTAAGGTCATCGGTCGATTGGTTTCTGAGAAGGCGATTTTCAAAAGTTTTTACCATATATGGGCATGGTGGACATTTTGGTCATGTGACCCAGACATGCAGGATATATGTTTGTTCTTCCACCCCATGACAGCTTCACATATAATTTGGTTCCAATTGGCCTTGTTGTTTCAGAGGAGATATCGTTTGGAATTGTTTGGATACTTAAATGAGAAAAGAGGATAGGAACATTTATCTGCCCTTTTTATGCCTTTTGCCCCACTTTTAAGATTTTCTAACTCCATTTTCAAGATGCTGAAAGACCTCTAAATGAATTCATATCATAGTTAAGTGTGAGAAAGTAAGGTCATTAAACTCCTTAAATATGGTGCTACGAATTTCAAATCCCCGACTATATGGACAGTTTTACCTTGTTTGCAAAATATCTTTAAAAACATTTGACCCAGAGCCTTGAATTTTATGCCCCCAAATTTGAAAAAAGTTGATATGACATATTGTTTGCGTTTGTTTGTCCGCCAGTCCGTTCGTCTGAATATTCGTGACGCTTTTTGATGCATAGCAAAATTTGGGTATTATGCACAATGGGGTTTTGAAATTTAATATATGGATTCCACATATTAAATAGAAGTTAAGGCAATGACCAGGAATCGATAAAATTAACCAACAGCTCCAATCAGAGACACCAAAGGGAAAGAAACACAAACATGAAATAACTAGAACTTAATGGAAATATCAATAGCGGAAAGCCGAAAGGACAGTTACTTTCTCAATAAATGGCCGATTGGCTATCCAAAACCAAAAAAAAATGGAAGCGACACACACTCAAAGACAAAGCATAACAAAAATAAATCGCGACAGAATAACCGCCTTGGAACAGTCAGTGAAACGAATTACACCGGGGTGGGGTGGGGGAGTGGGGGGATGGCTTAAATCGATTTTACGCGGCCGCAATCCTCGACCTTACTTCCTCGCGATTTAGACAAATAATTTGTTCAGTCCGCATGAAGGCATCTAGTCAGGCCCAGAAAACATGTACACTTCATATTTTCCAGTTCTGTGGTGTATTCCTTGCTTCCAAAGGATACCCCTTTTATAGAATATATTCCTCTGCCTCTCGTCGAGCCCATCGGAGTCTAACTGTTGGTTTTCTTTTGTTGCAGCATTTCAGTAGATTTTGCTGTCGAGTCCTCACCGTTGTTTCATCTCTGTGGTTGTCTTATTTTTTTGTGTTCACGGAGATGTTGAACTGATGAGTTAGGAGGCCTTCAAGCGGACTTAACAAATTATTTGTCTAAATTGCGACGGAAGTAAGGGCGAGGATTGTGGCAACGTAACATCGATTTATGCCCCCCAGTGGAATTCGTTTCACTGACCGTTCCAGGGCGGTTCTTCTGTTGCGGTTTATTTTTGTTATGGCCTGTCTTTGAGTGTTTGTATCGCTTATATTATTTTGTTTTGGATAGTCAATTGGCCATTTTGTGCGAACGTAACTGTCCTTTTGGCTTTGCGCTATTGATGTTTCCATTAGGGTCTATGTTTCATGTTTGTGTTTCTTTCCCTTTGGTGTCCTTCTGGGAATTGTGGGTTAATTGTATCGATTCCTGATCGTTGCCATCACTTCTATTTTCCTGCATATCAGTGCAACATCTCCGAAATCAAAGAGATTAGACAGCGGTGAGGACTCGACGGCAAAAAAAAAAACAACAAAAAAACAAAAAAAAAAAACACACACACACACTGAAATGCTGTGCCAAAAGAAAACCAACAGTTAGGCTACGATGAGCCCGACCAGAGATAGAGCATCATAAGGCACCAAGCAACAATACATAAAATTAAATTCTCTCTAATTCTCAGTAGGCATTTACGCTGGAACCGTCAAAGAATCCGATGCCTGAACCACCGGCGTGCGATTAAACCCGGATTCCATGTGTATGAACGTCATTCGACGTGTCACCAGTAACAATAATTCTGATTCTGATTCTGAATTAAAGAGGGAAGTAAAGTTGTCAACCCTGATTGGTTTAATTAACATGCATGCTGTCTGTCGTATAATATTTATATTGTACCAAATCTTTTTACATCGAAAAATGGTTTAACGAAATTGGGTGCTGAAGTCGTTGCAAGTATATATATATAAAGAGAGAGAGAGAGAGAGAGAGAGAGAGAGAGAGAGAGAGAGAGAGAGAGAGAGAGAATATACTAACAGATTTTCAAGAATATATTGAATATATATATTTCTGAACTTATATACTAAGTTACCATAAAATTCGGGTTCCGACCGACCTTGTTGCAGAAGAGAATTAAGTCAAATATTGGATTTTGAAATTAAATCCGAATAACGTCTTTAACATTTAGAAAAAGGCTATGTGTAGCTTATGAATCCGATATCCCTGATTAAGAGGTTTAGCAGTTAACAATTTAATTCGAGTGTTGAAGTCAGTAACATGACTAGATAATCTGAAAAATCGAATAAATTGCGAAATATAAACGCCATAGGATACCACACGAAGAACCTCACCATCCAAGAAAGGACAGTTACAATCTCAAAATCAAAATCATCGCGTTAATCATAAACTTTGCAGCAAACAAACCCATCTACAATAGATAGATATAAATCCAAAAACGGGGACTCGGAATCAGAATAAATTGTTTATTTAACTAGAGCTCTATGGTTAAAGGGGGTCTTTCATTTGTGCCCACGCATGTTTTTTTCTTTAAACTTTGTATATTAATAAGTCAGCATATGCAACCTACAAAAATGTATTTAATAAATTATATAAATCAAAATAGGACTCAGAAGGCCACTCTAACTGACTCCCTCCATGAGCTGGTGTCTGTCTCTAAATAAGTGCGTCTTAAATCTTAAGTTTTATTTAGTTTCAAGAATTGTGAACTGGATTGAATGCAGAAGTCCATAGGCATTCCTTTGATACTAAAAAACTTTTTGAATTAATTAAAGTTTACATTTTCTGATAAAATAATTATCAAAAATCATTTTTTTAATTAAAATTTAAAAAAAAATATCAAAATTCAATCCCTAAGATAAATATGTTCTAGTCTTTGTCAAGATTTCATTTTGCTAGGAACACTTGCCATTTGTATGCTCTTTAGCTATGCCAAATTTCATGAAAATCCAAAACTGGTAACATTGTAGTTTTACACCTTTAATGGATGTAGGTCGTTTCTGCAAAATTTACTATTTCATTCAAATCATCCAAGAACCTTATAAAAAGGCAATTCGTAACACTTACAGTATAAAAATGATATTATACAAATCAAAATGAATACATATTGAGCTGATCTAGCTTAGAAACTATTAAAATATCAAGAATTCTGATATTTTCCTTTCATTTATACACTATGATCTATCCAAAATAGTAGATAGTAAAACACTAAATCAAAAGGTATTCTAATCAATAAATTAGACTTTACAATTATATTGCTTTTTTATTAGCAGCAAAATTATTGTGAACATGCGCAACTTGATTTAATGGCTTTGCATAAGTCATGCTACTCAAATAGGTGTAAGGCAAGGTGATCCATTATTTTCATTTCCATACCAAGCTGGTATGCAAGGACGCAATGGTCCTTGGTTTGTCGTTACTAGTAAAAATAGTTCTGTTGATAAATCCATGGCCAGATTAAGCCTTAGATATACTCTGTCTTTATGAACGCTTGAGTTTTATCCTAACAAAAAAGTTACAGTAATTATTTGTTAGTATTTCCAAAAATCGAAATGTTACTGATATTGAGTTTCTGTTGCAAAAGATATCATTGGTGGATGAGGCGCAGAATATTTGGTGTAAACAAAGCTGTCCCATTGGGTAGAGAAATTTTGCTATTAGACAGTGAGAGAAACAGTTCCCTTCCTTATAGTTCACATGCATACATATGTCTCTTTTCTGCATTTGTATTGTAATTGTTGACGTTTCTTTAGTGTCTTATTTTTTCTATTTACTTTGTCAATATAGTGGTTAATGTATTGGAAGCGAGCTTTTAGTATTTTGTTCTGGTTGTAAAACTTTCAACCACTTCTTAAATGTTTCTGCTGAATGCAAGTTCACTGTTTTTTTTAAGCACTGTTCTTGCTTGTTTTTTGTTCATTTATAATTACCAGTACATTTCTGTGCAATGTATCTCTCAGCTTAGAAAGAGCGTTGCAGTGTTTGGACAGAAAAATGCATCACAATGTATTTACTGAAAATAATTTAAAATCCTATGAGTAATGCGATAACTACTCACAGATTGAATAATTATTATAAACAGTTTAAATGCTTCTTGATAACTTACATAATGTGCTTTGTAATTACTGCAACAACTGCTGAGATAGGTAAATGAAGTGGAAGACCTATACAAATATATAGACAACACAATCATGATCACATAAGTTTTGGAACACTGACAAATGTACGACCATGTGAATTCTAAAAGTAAATTCAAATTAGGAAGCCGTTTGATTTTGTTCATATGGGCTATACAAAAAAAAAAAAAAAAAAAAAAAAAAAAGATTGGCTAGTGCCTATGCAGATACAAATTCTGAAAACTATGTTTAGGAAAGTAATCTCAAGTGTTATTGATTTTCCCTAGAGTAAACCTTTCTTTTTAAATGGACAGTTAGGGTTAAATAAACAAACAACAGTTTGACTTGAGAGTCATTTATCTCGAGTCGGATAACAAATCTCACAAAATCTGAAGCAACATCTAAAGTGACTGGTATGTTGTTGATTTGAATGTTAAATCTAAACATCACCTTAGCACCATTACCAAATTAGACAAGAAAACTGTGCACATGATTACATGGATGCGTTTGATGGCGTTTGTCATCAAAACCATTGCGGTATAGTTCTGTAGACAAAATAGTTTGTTCCATAGGGGCAAATTTACTGAAATGGCTGTTTTTTTAAATAATACTTATAATTATGCTATGAACTACTTACACAAAGCATGCTATACTATCCAAATTGAAAGCAATAGTAAAGTATTATTAAACAGCATGACCAAAACATGATAATCATATAATTTCACATTTTGCTGAATCAGGACTATCAGTATTCAGTCTGTTAAAATATAATGTTACCGGTCCTCAATTTCCATCAAAATTCACCAACATGTTCCTAAGATATGTGGGTAGTTTTTATGCTAAAATGGTGTCTTGACAAAAATTGGAACATGGTAAATATGCATATAAAATTTTAATGAATACAAAAAAGAGCAGAAATATGGGGACACCATTGCAGAAAACTGAATGCCCAGCCACTATTACTAGACATATGAGGTCATTCATAGTATCAACTAACTCACCAATTATGGCTTTAATTCATAAAACATAGCAGCATTAGATATATGAAACTCTGAATACTGTAGACAAGTTTATATCAGAGTACTCTCTGTTGTGATAGAGACTTCATAAAATATGTTATAAATTTACTACGGAAATGGAATTTAAAAGTGAATTCATCGTAATTATAATTGATATATCCATCGCAATTATTGTGCATAATTTCATCAAAATCCAAGCGTGGGCAGAAACCAATGCAAATTTCCTATACCTTGAAAGACCCCCTTCGACTGATCAAACCATCGAAACATATGTAGCCTCATGATGTAGGTATTGTCAATATTTAATAAATCATCCAAATATCTAGAAGACGAGCTAAAGGCTTCAATGATTTCAGAGGGGACATTTTTATCTAATCAGTGTTATGCCCAACCCCTACTTCCTATGTTGTGACCCTTTGAAAAAAAAATAAGAATGATATCTTGCCAGCAAAATATTTTAAAAATTAATGAAACGTTACGAATGTATAAGAAGTGATGACCTGATTTAGTTTTGAATAAATGTTGAAAAATAGTACATGAGTTTTTGCTTTTTGTTAAGGGCATCTTTCATCTGTGCCCACACATGTTTTTCCTTGAAACTTAGTTTATTAATTACCCACCATATACAACCTATGATAATGTATTTATTGAATTATATAAATAAAAGTAGAACTCAGGAGGCAAAATAGAAGTGGGGGCAATGATCAGGAATCGATACAATCAACCCACAGCTCCCATCATAGACACCAAAGAGAAAGAAACACAAACATAAAACAACATACCTAATGGAAACATCAATAGCGGAATACCAAAAGGACAGTTACTTTCCCAAAAATGGCCAATAGGCTATCCAAAATAAAATTATATAAGCGACACAAACACCCAAAGACAAACAATAACAAAAATAAACCGCGACAGAAGAACCCTGACTGACTCCCTCCATGAGCTACTGACAGTCTCTAAATAAGTATGTCTTATATCTTAAGTTTTATTTAGTTTCAAGATTTGTGCACTGGATTGAATGCAAAACTCCTTAGGCATTTTTTGATGCCACAAAACCTTTTGAATTAATTAAAGTGTACATATTCTGATAAAAAAATATAAAAAAATGTCATTTTCGAATCAAAATTAAAAAAAAAAAAAATCCGATTTCAATTCCTAAGATAAATATGTTCTAGTCTTTGTCAAGATACCATATTATCAGAAAAACTTGCCATAAGTATCTTCTGTAGCTGTGTCAGAATTGATGAAAATTCAAAACCGGTACTACTTTAAATTTCCACCTTTAATGGATGTAGGTCATTTTTGCAATATTAACCTTTTTGTTGAAATCAACAAAGGACCTTACAGAAATACATTGCTTTCAAGATTACTAACACTTATCTAATAAAATGAGTTTATACAGATCAAAATAAATATATCTTGAGCTGACCTAGCCTTTAAACCATGAAAATGTCACGTATTTCGAGTATTTACCTTCCATTTATGCACTGTGGTCTGTCCAAAAAGTAGATTGTAGAACATAATAAATAAATAGATTTTCCAATTAACAAATTAGACCTAACAACATCTATTGCTTTTATTCTTAGTAGCAAAATTATTGTGAACATATATGCAACTTTGTTTAATTACTTCACAGAAGTCATGTTACTAAAATAGGTGTAAGGCAAGGAGATCAATTATTTCCTTTCCCATACTAAGATGATGTGCCTTTTGGTCAGTGGTTTGGTTTCGTTCTTGTACACAAAGGCATGTAGGCCTATAGGCTGTACTGTTCAGATATCTATGGCCAGATTACTCTGTCTTTAAGAACATTGGGTTTCTGATCCCAAGACACACACATGAAAAACGTGTAGTAATTATTGGTATTGAAACCGACACTGATATTGAGTGTTTGTTCTATGTTGCAAAACATATCGTTGATGAATGTGGCATTGAATATTGTGTTGGCTAAACCAAACCTGTTCAATGTTGCTATCACACAGGGGGAGCAACAGTTTCTTTTCTATGCGTACTTGAAAATGTTTCTTTCTGCATCGGAATTGTAATTATTTGTGTTTCTGTAGTGTCTCATTCTTAAGGTATACCGTAGTCTCCCACATTAAAAACAGTAGAAAAGTTTACAGTATGACAGAAACATAAGTACCGTATAATTTCACATTTTGCTGAATCAGGACTATCAGTATACAGTCTGTTTAAACAACATGTTACCTGTCCTCAATTTGCATGAAATTTTATCTACATATTCCTAAGATATATGGATATATTTTGTGCTGAAATGATGTCTTGACAAAATTTGGAACATGGTAAAATTACATATAAAATTTGAACGAACACAAAGCTTGCAGCTGAAATGTGGGGATACCAGTGTAGAAAACCGAATGTTCAACCATAATTACAACACACATAAAGCCATTCATAGTATCAATTCACTCACAAATAACGGCTTTAATCCATAAAATATTTCAGCATTACATATATTAAACTCTGATTACTGTAGGAAGGTTTATATCAGAGTACCCTCTGGTTTGGTAGTAACATCATACAAAACGTAATAAATTTACAATGAAATTACATTTGACAGCAAATGCATCATAATTACAAAGGCTACACCCAAGGCAATTATTGTGCATAATTTCATCAAATTCAAAGCGTGGGCAGAAGCCAATATAAATTTCCTATGCCATGAAATACCCCCTTTGGGCACTTTACCATGTATGCAAAAAATTCAAAACGTTTAGAGCTACAGCCTTGTTGTTTGTCAATTAGACTGCTAGAGTTGAGAATATAATTTAAATTTTGGCAGTTTTACGTTGTCAGCAAAATATCTCAAAAACGCATAAAGCTAATGCCGTGTTATGTAGCAAATAGATTACTTGTCATTTGTATATGATCTGATTAACTTTTGAATAAATTCTGAAAACGGTTCATCAGTAATGGCACTTGGTAAATTTTTGTCATATTTACCATGTCAGCATTGCCTTCACTTAAATTCAATATTATTCTTACCCCCTTAAACCCAATCAGCAAAACATCTAAAATCCACTGGAGCTAGCGCCTCAGTATATGTTGATTAAATTGCTAGTGATAAGAATATGACCTGGTTAAATTTGGAATTGGTTTTGAACAGTTAATGAGTTAGGCTCCTTTGTAAATTTAGACAGTTTCAACATGTCTGAAATATATCTCGAAAACCATTGGCGCTAGAGCATTGATACTTGGTGATTAGATTGATAAGTAAGTGGTAAGTAGGTGATTAAATTTCAATAAATTCTGAAAAAAATGCTTTATGATTTATCGCCCTTTGTAGATTTGGGCAGTTTTACCTTGTCAGCAGAACAATTAAAAAAACCCGTTTCAGCTACAGCCTTGATATTTAAAGATTAGAATGCTAGTGACAAGTATATGACCTGAATAGATTATGAATAAATTCTTAAAAATACTTTATGAGTAATTGCCATTTGTAAATTCGGACATTTTTACCTTGTAAGCTTGTTATCTCAACAACGGTTAGAGACAGAGCCTTTGCTGTTAGGTGATAAGGAGGATTGATTTTGGTCACAAATAGTATGCACACTCACATTCCCAACTTTACCTATGAATTATTAAAACAGACATATATTATTATGTATTATGGCCAATTGGCCATTTTGTGGGAAAGTAACTGTCCGTTTGGCTTTTCGCTATTGAAATTTCATGTTTGTGTTCCTTTCTCTTTGTTGTCTCTGATGGGAGGTTCGGGTTAATCATATCGATTCCTGATCATTGCCTTCACTTAAATTCTATATAATTTTTACCCCCTTAAACCCTATTTGTATTTTGTAAAAATTGACTTTACAGGGGTAAACATTATTTTTCTCATTTCTGCTTAAAACATAGATTGTGGGTACTCGTTCGAACCGCCTCGCCGAACCAGCTCTATGTTTTGAGGAGAAATAACTTATCTAAATATTATCATTATCTTTGTTGTTGCAATTTCCAATACATTTGAATAGGCGTGAGGAAAAAGGACTTTTGAAAGAGTAGACTTCTCGGATACCGGGTCTTGTCCATCATCCGTTTCGGTTTGTGTTGATCTGAACATTGATATTTGCCATTTTGTCTAACGCTTTGGTACTATGACCTAAACTACTATCAGAACTTTGGGGTTGAGACACACTGATGAAGATTTACTAGAAAGGCCTCTGTAACACTAAATTCGGTATAGTTACGCCTTAATACAAGAGTGCCGTACTAAGGGTAATATACATACTGGAAGGCAACCCATAAAACATGTATTAGACTCCCTTTGCAATACTTACTTACTCTTGGAAGAAAGCGATTGGTCTCCATGAAAGTTTTTATTCTGTTGTAGACTTCTTTTATAGAACATTCTTAAGAGATTGTGTTTAGCGTAAGGGCAGTCACAACCTTCATGAGACGGTCCTAATGAGTGTCCACATTTACTTCTTAGCAACAATAAGGTAATGATACATACATATACATTTATAAACCCCATTTTCTGCAAACAAAGTGTAGTTTACAAGGACGTTCATTTTAATGACTTGTTCACGTGCAGTGATGAAAACAGGCTGTAGAATAAGCACTTTTTATACACTTTTGAAACGTTTTAGTTTTAATTGTGATTCCCAACTTATTTGCTGTATATTTGTAGTGAAACACGGTTTTAACTTAATATTTTGCCGCTCAAATATACGGATAGTTCGATTTTCGTAATCAGTCTTGTCACATGTGTACATGCATGTAGTATTTAAATATTTATCGATAAATGAACTTGAAGCCATGAAATACTGTAACTTTAAACTCACGGCTTCTAACTTCAGAATTCTTACATCAGATTTCCAAATTCTCACTCTGTCATTTTTGATTCCATTAAATAATAAGTTTGAAGAAGAGTTGGAGGTGGTAAAGTGAGAAGTCGAATTGAAATATTTAAACGTAACAAATGCATGGAATAAGAAGCTTGAAGTCAAATAAATGATGTTAGAGCCATGGGGACTTTGTAAAATGACCAAACTAGAGGCCCGAAGCCCAAAGTAGCAAACTGGAAGTAAGAAGTAATTAAGTTAGGCGTAATGGGTATTAAAGTTAGAAGCCATTCAGTGATTACATAAATATCTGTTTAAATAGACTTAAAGTCGGCTTTTAAATATTTGACACTTGCCAATCTTAATCCGGTTTACGCTCTCTAGCTAATCTTTCATTTGATCTACACAGCCACATTCCTCCCAAATGTAAGTTTACTTTAGAAAGCAGAAATTACCATGTCACATTGTCTTCGATTTTGACAGGAGAGACATTTTGGAAGAGATTTCATGTATGGTTTTCTTCAAACGTAATCCAGTTGTAAAGAGAGATATGATCTTGACAGAAAGACATGTCTTCCAATGGACCAATTCTGTTCTTTAATGATAGGCTCTTTAATGACCAAGAAGTTAAATAACGTCTGAAAGAGTTACCGCCAATGAATGTGAAAAAGAAGTGAAGGTAACGATCAGGAATCACACCTCCCCTCAGAGACATCAAAGGCAAAGAAATACGAACATGAACTAACGAAACCCTTACAAAAGCATCACAAACGGAAAGCCAGCAGGACCGTTCCTAAGTAGAAGTAAAACAATGATCAGGAATTGATACAATTAACTTACTCCACCCATAAAAGACACCAAAGGGAAAGAAATACAAACATTAAGCGACCAGACCATAATGGAAACCTAATTAAAGGAAGGCCATAAGGACAGTTACTTTCCAACAAAATGGCCATATGGCCATCCAAAACCAAAAGACACAAGTGATACACACAGTAAGTAACAAACAACAACATAAATAAATCGCCAAAGAAGAGCCGCCTTGGAACGGTCAGTGGAAGATTTCCACTGGGGGGCTTAAATCGATTTTACGTGGCCACAATCCTCGCCCTTACTTCCGTCGCGATTTAGACAAATAATTTGTTCAGTCCGCATGAAGGCCTCCTAAATATATAAAAAAAAAAAAATTAAAATAATTCACATGGTCGTACATTTGTCCATGGCCCAGGACTCCTAAAATAATTTAAAATCCTATGAGTAATGCGATAACTACCCTAAGTATGCTAAGGCTAAGTCACCTCTTAGATATAATTTTAAGACCGTTTACAAATTATGCATGGCCCAGGACTCCTAAAATAATTTAAAATCCTATGAGTAATGCGATAACTACCCTAAGTATGCTAAGGCTAAGTCACCTCTTAGATATAATTTTAAGACCATTTACAAATTATGCAAAAAAGTAATTTACGAGATACAGCCGATTTTTAACTCACGGTCACGTAGTGACGAGGTGAGCTTTTGGGATCACTTTTTGTCCGTCGTGCGTACGTGCGTGCGTAAACAATTTCTTCAAACGACATCTCCTCCCAAACCACTGATCAGATTTTAACCAAACTTCACAGGAATGATCCTTAGGTGGTCCTCTTTCTTAGTTGTTAAAATGGTTCCGGTCTGTTGCACATCTAGGTCACAGTAGCCAAAAATAGATTTTTTTGCACAAAATACTTAAAAATCTTCTTCTCTGAAACCACAAGGCCCAGATCTTTGATATTTGGTATGAAGCTTCATTTAGTGGACCCCTACCAAGATTGTTCAAATTATAGTGCAGGGGCAAAAAATGCCCCTGCTCTGGGGCCCTTTGGTTTAACATAGGCTTATGTGTGTATCACTTGTGTCTTTTAATTTTGGATGGCCATATGGCCATTTTGTGGGAAAGTAACTGTCCATATGGCCTTCCTTTGTTTAGGTTTCCATTATGGTCTGGTCGCTAATGTTTGTATTTCTTTCCCTTTGGTGTCTTTTATGGATGGAGTAAGTTAATTGTATCAATTCCTGATCTTTGTTTTACTTCTACTTTATATAGGAAAACTCTTTAAAAAATTTTCTTCTCTGAAACCGCAAGGCCCAGGACTTTGATATTTGGTATGAAGCTTCATCTAATGGACCTCTACCAAGATTGTTCAAATTATAGGCATTGGGCAAAAAATGCCCCCGCTCTGGGACCCTTTGGTTTTACTTAGATTTATATAGGGAAAATCTTTAAAAATCTTCCTTCCCTGAAACCACAAGGCCTAGGTCTTGGATATTTGGTATGAAGCTTCATCTAGTGGACCTCTATCAAGATTGTTCAAATTATAGCCTTGAGACCAAAAATGTCCCCGCTCCACGGTCCTTTGGTTTTACATAGATTTATATAGGGAAAAAATCTTAAATAATCTTCTTCTCTGAAACTGCATGGCCCAGGACTTTGATATTCGGTATGAACCTTCATCTAATGGACCTCTACCAAGATTGTTCAAATTATAGGCATTGGGCCAAAAATGCCCCCGCTCCGGGGACCTTTGGTTTTACATAGATTTATATAGGGAAAAAATCTTAAATACTCTTCTTCTCTGAAACTGCATGGCCCAGGACTTTGATATTCGGTATGAACCTTCATCTAATGGACCTCTACCAAGATTGTTCAAATTATAGGCATTGGGCCAAAAATGCCCCCCGCTACGGGGACCTTTGGATTTATATACACTTATATAGGTCAAATCTTTAAAAATCTTCCTTCTCTGAAACCAAAAGGCCTAGGTCGATGATATTTGGTATGAAGCTTCATCTAGTGGACCTCTATCAAGATTGTTCAAATTATAGCCCTGAAACCATAATGTCCCCCTCCGGGGTCCTTTGGTTATACAAAGATTTATATAGGGACAATCTTAAAAAATCTTCTTCTGTGAAACCACAAGGCCGAGGTCTTTGATATTTGGTGTGAAATTTCATCTAGTGGACCTCTATCTAGATTGTGCAAATTATAGCCATGGGGCCAAAATGTATTTTGTTCTGGTTGTAAAACTTTCAACCACTTCTTAAATGTTTCTGCTGAATGCAAGTTCACTGTTTTTTAAAGCACTGTTCTTGCTTGTTTTTTGTTCATTAATAATTACCAGTACAATTCTGTGCAATGTATCTCTCAGCTTAGAAAGAGCATTGCAGTGTTTGGACAGAAAAATGCATCACAATGTATTTACTGAAAATAATTTAAAATCCTGTGAGTAATGCGATAACTACTCACAGATTGAATAATTATTATCAACAGTTTAAATGCCTCTTGATATCTTACATAATGTGATTTGTAATTACTGCAACAACTGCTGAGATAGGTAAATGAAGTGGAAGACCTATACAAATATATAGACAACACAATCATGATCACATAAGTTTTGGAACACTGACAAATGTACGACCATGTGAATTCTAAAAGTAAATTCAAATTAGGAAGCCGTTTGATTTTGTTCATATGGGCTATACAAAAAAAAAAAAAAAAAAGATTGGCTAGTGCCTATGCAGATACAAATTCTGAAAACTATGTTTAGGAAAGTAATCTCAAGTGTTTTTGATTTTCCCTAGAGTAAACCTTTCTTTTTAAATGGACAGTTAGGGTTAAATAAACAAACAACAGTTTGACTTGAGAGTCATTTATCTCGAGTCGGATAACAAATCTCACAAAATCTGAAGCAACATCTAAGGTGACTGGTATGTTGTTGATTTGAATGTTAAATCTAAACATCACCTTAGCACCATTACCAAATTAGACAAGAAAACTGTGCACATGATTACATGGATGCGTTTGATGGCGTTTGTCATCAAAACCATTGCGGTATAGTTCTGTAGACAAAATAGTTTGTTCCATAGGGGCAAATTTACTGAAATGGCTGTTTTGAAATAATACTTATAATTATGCTATGAACTACTTACACAAAGCATGCTATACTATCCAAATTGAAAGCAATAGTAAAGTATTATTAAACAGCATGACCAAAACATGATAATCATATAATTTCACATTTTGCTGAATCAGGACTATCAGTATTCAGTCTGTTAAAATATAATGTTACCGGTCCTCAATTTCCATCAAAATTCACCAACATGTTCCTAAGATATGTGGGTAGTTTTTATGCTAAAATGGTGTCTTGACAAAAATTGGAACATGGTAAATATGCATATAAAATTTTAATGAATACAAAAAAGAGCTGAAATATGGGGACACCATTAAAGAAAACTGAATGCCCAGCCACTATTACTAGACATATGAGGTCATTCATAGTATCAACTAACTCACCAATTATGGCTTTAATTCATAAAACATAGCAGCATTAGATATATGAAACTCTGAATACTGTAGACAAGTTTATATCAGAGTACTCTCTGTTGTGATAGAGACTTCATAAAATATGTAATAAATTTACTACGGAAATGAAATTTAAAAGTGAATTCATCGTAATTATAATTGATATATCCATCGCAATTATTGTGCATAATTTCATCAAAATCCAAGCGTGGGCAGAAACCAATGCAAATTTCCTATACATTGAAAGACCCCCTTCGACTGATCAAACCATCGAAACATATGTAGCCTCATGATGTAGGTATTGTCAATATTTAATAAATCATCCAAATATCTAGAAGACGAGCTAAAGGCTTCAATGATTTCAGAGGGGACATTTTTATCTAATCAGTGTTATGCTCAACCCTTACTTCCTATGTTGTGACCCTTTGAAAAAAATAAGAATGATATCTTGCCAGCAAAATATTTTAAAAATTAATGAAACGGTACGAATGTATTGGAAGTGATGACCTGATTTAGTTTTGAATAAATGTTGAAAAATAGTACATGAGTTATTGCTTTTTTGTTAAGGGCATCTTTCATCTGTCCCCACACATGTTTTTCCTTGAAACTTAGTTTATTAATTATCCACCATATACAACCTATGAAAATGTATTTATTGAATTACATAAATAAAAGTAGAACTCAGGAGGCAAAATAGAAGTGGGACAATGATCAGGAATCGATACAATCAACCCACAGCTCCCATCATAGACACCAAAGAGAAAGAAACACAAACATAAAACAACATACCTAATGGAAACATCAATAGCGGAATACCAAAAGGACAGTTACTTCCCAAAAATGGCCAATAGGCTATCCAAAATAAAATTATATAAGCGACACAAACACCCAAAGACAAACAATAACAAAAATAAACCGCGACAGAAGAACCCTTACCGACTCCCCCCATGAGCTAATGACAGTCTCTAAATAAGTATGTCTTATATCTTAAGTTTTATTTAGTTTCAAGATTTGTGCACTGGATTGAATGCAAAACTCCTTAGGCATTTTTGATACCACAAAACCTTTTGAATTAATTAAAGTGTACATATTCTGATAAAAAAATATCAAAAATGTCATTTTTTAATCAAAATTAAAAAAAAAAAAAACCCATTTCAATTCCTAAGATAAATATGTTCTAGTCTTTGTCAAGATACCATATTATCAGAAAAACTTGCCATAAGTATCTTCTGTAGCTGTGTCAGAATTGATGAAAATTCAAAACCGGTACTACTTTAAATTTCCACCTTTAATGGATGTAGGTCATTTTTGCAATATTAACCTTTTTGTTGAAATCAACCAAGGACCTTACAGAAATACATTGCTTTCAAAATTACTAACACTTATCTAATAAAATGAGTTTATACAGATCAAAATAAATATATCTTGAGCTGACCTAGCCTTTAAACCATGAAAATGTCACGTATTTCGAGTATTTACCTTCCATTTATGCACTGTGGTCTGTCCAAAAAGTAGATAGTAGAACATAATAAATAAATAGATTTTCCAATTAACAAATTAGACCTAACAACATCTATTGCTTTTATTCTTAGTAGCAAAATTATTGTGAACATATATGCAACTTTGTTTAATTACTTCACAGAAGTCATGTTACTAAAATAGGTGTAAGGCAAGGAGATCAATTATTTCCTTTCCCATACTAAGATGATGTGCCTTTTGGTCAGTGGTTTGGTTTCTTACTTGTACACAAAGGCATGTAGGCCTATAGGCTGTACTGTTCAGATATCTATGGCCAGATTACTCTGTCTTTAAGAACACTGGGTTTCTGATCCCAAGACACACACATGAAAAACGTGTAGTAATTATTGGTATTGAAACCGACACTGATATTGAGTTTTTGTTCTATGTTGCAAAACATATCGTTGATGAATGTGGCATTGAATATTGTGTTGGCTAAAGCAAACCTGTTCAATGTTGCTATCACACAGGGGGGAGCAACAGTTTCTTTTCTATGCGTACTTGAAAATGTTTCTTTCTGCATCGGAATTGTAATTATTGGTGTTTCTGTAGTGTCTCATTCTTAAGGTATACCGTAGTCACCCACATTAAAACAGTAGAAAAGTTTACAGTATGACAGAAACATAAGTACCGTATAATTTCACATTTTGCTGAATCAGGACTATCAGTATACAGTCTGTTTAAACAACATGATACCTGTCCTCAATTTGCATGAAATTTTATCTACATATTCCTAAGATATATGGATATATTTTGTGCTGAAATGATGTCTTGACAAAATTTGGAACATGGTAAAATTACATATAAAATTTGAACGAACACAAAGCTTGCAGCTGAAATGTGGGGATACCAGTGTAGAAAACCGAATGTTCAACCATAATTACAACACACATAAAGCCATTCATAGTATCAATTCACTCACAAATAACGGCTTTAATCCATAAAATATTTCAGCATTACATATATTAAACTCTGATTACTGTAGGAAGGTTTATATCAGAGTACCCTCTGGTTTGGTAGTAACATCATACAAAACGTAATAAATTTACAATGAAATTACATTTGACAGCAAATGCATCATAATTACAAAGGCTATACCCAAGGCAATTATTGTGCATAATTTCATCAAATTCAAAGCGTGGGCAGAAGCCAATATAAATTTCCTATGTCATGAAATACCCCCTTTGGGCACTTTACCACGTATGCAAAAACATTCAAAACGTTTAGAGCTACAGCCTTGTTGTTTGTCAATTAGACTGCTAGAGTTGAGAATATAATTTAAATTTTGGCAGTTTTACGTTGTCAGCAAAATATCTCAAAAAACGCATAAAGCTAATGCCGTGTTATTTAGCAAATAGATTACTTGTCATTTGTATATGATCTGATTAACTTTTGAATAAATTCTGAAAACGGTTCATCAGTAATGGCACTTGGTAAATTTTTGTCATATTTACCATGTCAGCATTGCCTTCACTTAAATTCAATATTATTTTACCCCCTTAAACCCAATCAGCAAAACATCTAAAACCCACTGGAGCTAGCGCCTCAGTATATGTTGATTAAATTGCTAGTGATAAGAATATGACCTGGTTAAATTTGGAATTGGTTTTGAACAGTTAATGAGTTAGGCTCCTTTGTAAATTTAGACAGTTTCAACATGTCTGAAATATATCTCGAAAACCATTGGCGCTAGAGCATTGATACTTGGTGATTAGATTGATAAGTAAGTGGTAAGTAGATGATTAAATTTCAATAAATTCTGAAAAAAATGCTTCATGATTTATCGCCCTTTGTAGATTTGGGCAGTTTTACCTTGTCAGCAGAACAATTTAAAAAAACCGTTTCAGCTACAGCCTTGATGTTTAATGATTAGAATGCTAGTGACAAGTATATGACCTGAATAGATTATGAATAAATTCTTAAAAATTCTTTATGAGTAATTGCCATTTGTAAATTCGGACATTTTTACCTTGTAAGCTTGTTATCTCAACAACGGTTAGAGACAGAGCCTTTGCTGTTAGGTGATAAGAAGGATTGATTTTGGTCACAAATAGTATGCACACTCACATTCCCAACTTTACCTATGAATTATTAAAACAGACATATATTATTATGTATTATGGCCAATTGGCCATTTTGTGGGAAAGTAACTGTCCGTTTGGCTTTTCGCTATTGAAATTTCATGTTTGTGTTTCTTTCTCTTTGTTGTCTCTGATGGGAGGTTCGGGTTAATCATATCGATTCCTGATCATTGCCTTCACTTAAATTCTATACAATTTTTACCCCCTTAAACCCTATTTGTATTTTGTAAAAAATTGACTTTACGGGGGTAAACATTATTTTTCTCATTTCTGCTTAAAACATAGATTGTGGGTACTCGTTCGAACCGCCTCGCCGAACCAGCTCTATGTTTTGAGGAGAAATAACTTATCTAAATATTATCATTATCTTTGTTGTTGCAATTTCCAGTACATTTGAATAGGCATGAGGAAAAAGGACTTTTGAAAGAGTAGACTCGGATACCGGGTCTTGTCCATCGTCCGTTTCGGTTTCTGTTGATCTGAACATTGATATTTGCCATTTTGTCTAACGCTTTGGTACTATGACCTAAACTACTATCAGAACTTTGGGGTTGAGACACACTGATGAAGATTTACTATCAGAAAGGCCTCTGTAACACTAAATTCGGTATAGTTACGCCTTAATACAAGAGTGCCGTACTAAGGGTAATATACATACTGGAAGGCAACCCATAAAACATGTATTAGACTCCCTTTGCAATACTTACTTACTCTTGGAAGAAAGCGATTGGTCTCCATGAAAGTTTTTATTCTGTTGTAGACTTCTTTTATAGAACATTCTTAAGAGATTGTGTTTAGCGTAAGGGCAGTCACAACCTTCATGAGACGGTCCTAACGAGTGTCCACATTTACTTCTTAGCAACAATAAGGTAATGATACATACATATACATTTATAAACCCCATTTTCTGCAAACAAAGTGTAGTTTACAAGGACGTTCATTTTAATGACTTGTTCACGTGCAGTGATGAAAACAGGCTGTAGAATAAGCACTTTTTATACACTTTTGAAACGTTTTAGTTTTAATTGTGATTCCCAACTTATTTGCTGTATATTTGTAGTGAAACACGATTTTAACTTAATATTTTGCCGCTCAAATATACGGATAGTTCGATTTTCGTAATCAGTCTTGTCACATGTGTACATGCATGTAGTATTTAAATATTTATCGATAAATGAACTTGAAGCCATGAAATACTGTAACTTTAAACTCACGGCTTCTAACTTCAGAATTCTTACATCAGATTTCCAAATTCTCACTCTGTCATTTTTGATTTCATTAAATAATAAGTTTGAAGAAGAGTTGGAGGTGGTAAAGTGAGAAGTCGGATTGAAATATTTAAACGTAACAAATGCATGGAATAAGAAGCTTGAAGTCAAATAAATGATGTTAGAGCCATGGGGACTTTGTAAAATGACCAAACTAGAGGCCCGAAGCCCAAAGTAGCAAGCTGGAAGTAAGAAGTAATTAAGTTAGGCGTAATGGGTATTAAAGTTAGAAGCCATTCAGTGATTACATAAATATCTGTTTAAATAGACTTAAAGTCGGCATTTAAATATTTGACACTTGCCAATCTTAATCCGGTTTACGCTCTCTAGCTAATCTTTCATTTGATCTACACAGCCACATTCCTCCCAAATGTAAGTTTACTTTAGAAAGCAGAAATTACCATGTCACATTGTCTTCGATTTTGACAGGAGAGACATTTTGGAAGAGATTTCATGTATGGTTTTCTTCAAACGTAGTCCAGCTGTAAAGAGAGATATGATCTTGACAGAAAGACATGTCTTCCAATGGACCAATTCTGTTCTTTAATGATAGGCTCTTTAATGACCAAGAAGTTAAATAACGTCTGAAAGAGTTACCGCCAATGAATGTGAAAAAGAAGTGAAGGTAACGATCAGGAATCACACCTCCCATCAGAGACACCAAAGGCAAAGAAATACGAACATGAACTAACGAAACCCTTACAAAAGCATCACAAACGGAAAGCCAGCAGGACCGTTCCTAAGTATGCTAAGGCTAAGTCACCTCTTAGATATTATTTTAAGACCATTTACAAATTATGTAAAAAAATAATTTACGAGATACAGCCGATTTTTAGCTCACGGTCACGTAGTGACGAGGTGAGCTTTTGGGATCACTTTTTGTCCGTCGTGCGTACGTGCGTGCGTAAACAATTTCTTCAAACGACATCTCCTCCCAAACCACTGATCAGATTTTAACCAAACTTCACAGGAATGATCCTTAGGTGGTCCTCTTTCTTAGTTGTTCAAATGGTTCCGGTCTGTTGCACATCTAGGTCACAGGAGCCAAAAATAGATTTTTTTGCACAAAATACTTAAAAATCTTCTTCTCTGAAACCACAAGGCCCAGATCTTTGATATTTGGTATGAAGCTTCATTTAGTGGACCCCTACCAAGATTGTTCAAATTATAGTGCAGGGGCAAAAAATGCCCCTGCTCTGGGGCCCTTTGGTTTAACATAGGCTTATATAGGGAAACTCTTTAATAAATCTTCTTCTCTGAAACCGCAAGGCCCAGGACTTTGATATTTGGTATGAAGCTTCATCTAATGGACCTCTACCAAGATTGTTCAAATTATAGGCATTGGGCAAAAAAATGCCCCCGCTCTGGGACCCTTTGGTTTTACTTAGACTTATATAGGGAAAATCTTTAAAAATCTTCCTTCCCTGAAACCACAAGGCCTAGGTCTTGGATATTTGGTATGAAGCTTCATCTAGTGGACTTCTATCAAGATTGTTCAAATTATAGCCTTGAGACCAAAAATGTCCCCGCTCCACGGTCCTTTGGTTTTACATAGATTTATATAGGGAAAAAATCTTAAATAATCTTCTTCTCTGAAATTGCATGGCCCAGGACTTTGATATTCGGTATGAACCTTCATCTAATGGACCTCTACCAAGATTGTTCAAATTATAGGCATTGGGCCAAAAATGCCCCCGCTCCGGGGACCTTTGGTTTTACATAGATTTATATAGGGAAAAAATCTTAAATACTCTTCTTCTCTGAAACTGCATGGCCCAGGACTTTGATATTCGGTATGAACCTTCATCTAATGGACCTCTACCAAGATTGTTCAAATTATAGGCATTGGGCCAAAAATGCCCCCGCTACGGGGACCTTTGGATTTATATACACTTATATAGGTCAAATCTTTAAAAATCTTCCTTCTCTGAAACCACAAGGCCTAGGTAGATGATATTTGGTATGAAGCTTCATCTAGTGGACCTCTATCAAGATTGTTCAAATTATAGCCCTGAAACCATAATGTCCCCCTCCGGGGTCCTTTGGTTATACAAAGATTTATATAGGGACAATCTTAAAAAATCTTCTTCTGTGAAACCACAAGGCCGAGGTCTTTGATATTTGGTGTGAAATTTCATCTAGTGGACCTCTATCAAGATTGTGCAAATTATAGCCATGGGGCCAAAATGTCGCCGCCCAGAGACCCTTTGGTTTTACATAGACTTATAATGGAAACTCTTTAAGAATCTTCTTCTCTGAAATCACAAGGTTCATGTCTTTGATAGTTGGTATGGAGCTTCATCTAGTGGACCTCTACCAAGATTGTTCAAATTATAGCACTGGGGCCATAAATGCCCCACCCCGGGGCCCTTTAGTTTTACATAGACTTATATAGCCCCGGGGCCATTTGGTTTTGCATAGGCTTATGTAGGGAATATCTTTAAAAAAAATCTTCTTCTCTGAAACCGCAATGCCCAGGTCTTTGATATTTGGTGTGTAGCTTCATCTAGTGGACCTTTTCCAAGATTGTTCAAAGTATAGCCTTTGGTGATGTTACCTTTAAGACCTCCATCAACATTATGCACATTAAAGCCCTGGGGCCAATAATGGCCCTCCCTGGGGCCCACTTGTTACACTATGGATCAGGTGAGCGATGCAGGGCCATCATGGACCTCTTGTTTAAACAACCTACTAAATAATGTTCCAGCCCGTACTTTGTTAGCTTCATTTGACATTGTAGCACTTTATTCTAACATTCCACACGATCTAGGAATAGAGGCAATTCAGTTCTGGTTTGAAAAACACCCAGAAGCATTAAAAGGTACATGTTCCAAAGAATATATATTGGAAGGAATAAAGTTACTTTTGAAAATAACACATTTTCCTTCAATGATCAACACTACACTATAAACAAGGAAAAGGTACAGCGATGGTTACCAAGTTCGCACCAGTATATGCGACTTTAACAATTGGCTATCTCGAGCGAAAACTTTACAAAGAAATAGAAAAATCATCTGGACCGGAATTTGGAATATTCTTCGTTAGCAATTAGAAAAGATTCTTAGACGATTGTTTCATTCCATGGTCAAAGTCTGCCAAAGATTTGGAGCATTTGCACTCCATACTGAATAATCTACACAAAAATTTTGAAATTTACCTTAGAATGTAGCAATGTAGAGCAGTGCTTTTTAGATGTATTGGTAAAAATAAAGCTGGGAAAATAGAAACCGATATATTTTATAAGGAAACAGACAGCCATAGGATCTGTTATTCAACTCTTGTCATCCAAGGCACACTAAATTAAATATACCATGCAACCTAGCACGCCGACTAAGGGCAATCGTCTCTGAAGAGCAGGTTATGCATAAACGTATGAAAGAACTTAAACCGTTTTTGATAAAACAGAATTATCCATTACAAACTATTGAATACGGATTAAGCAGGACCATGGAGTTAGATAAAGATTCTCTCAGAACCTTTAGGGAAAAGTCTAAAGAAAACCTGATTCCATACGTGTCAACACATAACCCGAAAGATCCAGCACTGTTTCGAGTTATACTCGAAAGTGTCCCCATTTTAAAAGAGGGTGATAAAATGCGGAACATTTTATCAAAATACAAAATCACCAAGAGCAAACGACAACCGTACAGTCTAAAGCGTTTGCTTACAAGGGCTAAGTTCACGTCATATAGCAATGCAGAAGTAAACAAGAGCATCGGTGAAACCGAGGGATGCTCCCCGAAGATGCGCAGTAGGAGGGTTATTTTAGTGAAATGATCCTATACACTTTGAAGTTTGATAAGATTTGTTTGAAGACAAAGGTTATGGGTACTCGTTAGAACCGTCTGAATGAGGAGGTTCTAATGAGTACCCTCAGCTGATGTTTTGAGTACAAATAAAAAAAAACAAGGTAGTGATTTTCAACAAAGAATGCAAAAAAAATGAGAAATGTAAGGCCCCTTCCCTGCAAGGACCTGTAAATCTTAAACCATAAGGCTAAGAAACTCAATTTTGTGTTCCCTAGTAAGTGATTTTCAATGGAAAATGTCACAAGGAATACACATGTGAAACATTAAAGCCCTATCACCCATGGTTATGAAATAACAGGAGATATGTTTTTGAAAAAAGGGAAATGATTAGTGAAAATAAGCAATATAGTAATGGCCCTTTGTCAGAATGTAGGTTTTTGTAATGTAAGTATGTGTGTGAAGTTTCATGAGAGTAGGACAAATACTTTTAAAATTTTGACCGGAGTTTAAGTTGTTTGGGTATGGCCTGACAAACACACACCCAAATGCAATTTGTCAGGATGTAGGTCTTGTGATGGTAATTATGTGTGTGATGTTTCATGAGAGTAGACACAATACTTTTGAAGTTATCACCAAGGTTAAAGTTTTTGGTTTAGGTGTGACAAACACACAAGTTATTCTCCTTTGTCAGAATGCAGGTCTTGTGATGGTAAGTATGTGTGTGAAGTTTCATAAGAGTAGGGCCAGGTTAAGGCGTGACAAACACGAGTTTCATGGCATCTGATCTGGGCCTGCACTGTTTGCCACTTACCCCTTTTGGGGTTTCCGGTACCAAATGGATTTAACCTAAAGTCTAAGAATTCCCTAGTTAGTGATTTTCAACAAAGACTGCAAAAATAAGGAAAAATGTAAGGCCGCTTCCATGCAAGGGCATGTAAATCTTAAACCATAAGACAAAGAAACTCAGTTTTGTGTTCCCTAGTAAGTGATTGTCAATGAAGAATGTCACAAGGAATACATATGTGAAATATGAAAGCCCTATTACCCATGGTTATGAAACAACAGGAGATATTTTTTGAAAAAGGGGAGATAATTCAGTGAAAATAAGCAACATAATGATGGCCCTTTGTCAGACTGTATGTTTTGTGATGGTAAGTATGTGTGTGAAGTTTCATGAGAGTAGGATAAATACTTTTAAAATTTTGACCGAGTTTAAGTTGTTTGGTTATGGCCTGACAAACACACACCGAAAAGCAATATAGTTATGGCCCTTTGTCAGAATGTAGGTCTTGTGATAGTAAGTAAGTGTGTGCAGTTTCATGAGAGTAGGGCAAATACTTTTGAAGTATGACCGAGGTTAAGTTTTTTTGGTTAAGGCGTGACAAACACACGGACAAAAGCAATATGGTTTGTCAGACTGTAGGTCTTGTGATTGTTAGTATGAGTGTGAAGTTTCACGGGAGTTGGGATAATACTTTTGAAGTTATAACCGGTTAAATGTTTTGGTTTAGATTTGAAACTGACTTACAAGGAGATTACTATAGGGCACAAAAATACTGTGTGTGGCCCTAATTAATAAGGGAGTTAACTCCTTAAATACTGTTGGTAGATTTATGCTTTTTGCATTCTGCGATTTCTCTCATAGCCCCCTATCAGTGTATCAAGTTTCACTAAATTACCTTTAAAACTTTTAGAGATATGCTCCGGACAAGCTTAATATAGCAAAAACTAAAAAAAGAAATAACTCTGTAATTACTTGTGATAGAGTTACAGTTCTTGCACTCTGCACTTCCTCTAATGGCCATCTATCAATGTATCACGTTTAACTTAAATCCCTTCTATACTTTCAGAGACATGCTCCGGACAATCTTTTCATTGAAATAGTTAAGAAGGGAAGTAACTCCATAAATACTGGTGACAGGGTTATGGTTCTTGTATTTTACGATTCCCCTAATTGCCCTCTATCAGTATATTAAGTTTCACTTAAATACCTTTAATACTTTTAGAGATATATAGCGTGACGGACGGACGGACGCACGCACGGACAGACGGAGGGTTATGGTTCTTGTATTTTACGATTCCCCTTATCGCCCTCTCTCAGTATATCAAGTTTCACTTAAATACCTTTAATACTTTTAGAGATATAGAGCGTGACGGACGGACATACGGACGGACAGACGGACGTTCTGACGGACGGACGGTCGGACGGACGGACAAAGCGGCGACTATATGGCTCCCCCTTCGGGGAGCATAAAAATGCAACAGACCAAACTGCGGCCACTGCATTAATTTGTTAGAAGGAAGTTCATTCACTTTTAATTGTGGAACTAATTCTAAAATCCACAAACACATGACATGTGATTTAAGAATGTAGTTTATGTCATGAAATGCAGAGGCTGCGGGAGAGGAATATATTGGCGAAACTGGAAACCTATTAAGGCAGAGGGTAACAGTACACAATCAACAAATCCGGGAACCTAGAACAAGGATGCTTAAAGTCAGTGAACACATAGCTAATTGTGCAAACACTGTCATTCCGAAATATAAGATTTTTCCATTTTATAAAATGTACTCTATTTCCGCTGAACTGAAAATTGTCATTTTTACAGCCATTAAAATTCGTAGATAGTATTAATTGTTTTTCGAGCAGGCTCTCCTGAACCTTTGCTCAATGATAAGTACCACTTTTCTCTTGGGATTGGCTAAGATAAAAAAGAAATAAGAACGAAAAAGAAAAAAAAAAGGCTGGCAAATGGCTGTAATTGAGGCGTAACTATACCAAATTTAGTGACACAGACGCCTTTCTGATATTTAATCTTCATCAGTGTGTCTCAACCCAAAAGTTTTGAAACCGAATTGGATGACGGACAAGACCCGGCAACACAGCACATCCCCCTCCGAGCACACACCGACCAACCTAGCTCATGAGACAGGTCAACTGGAGGCATCAGACAAGAGACGCCCACCCGCGGACTTATAGGCGTCCCCCACCGATCCAACATCAGCAAACATGGTCCACACTCCACGGAAGCTCGGGGCATCAGGAAGGAGATGACCAAAGTAGCGAGACTTGCAAAATTTAAAATATTACAAAAAGTGGCAACCAACTCCGCCAAGATACATGTAAACAACTCTTTGAATTAGTTTCATCAGTTCTTTGCAGCAAGACCTAGTCGTATCTCTCCGTTTGGTGCTGACCAAAAACTATGTATGACGCAAATATAATTCATATGATGCAATAAATTAGAGGTAATATGACATTCAAAATTCAACTTTTATTCTGGTATATTTGACTCATCCATAGGCTAACATGATAGGTCGAAAAAATGATAATCAAATACAACATGTATAGCTAATAATAATAATACTTATGATAATAATAACAATAATACAATACAGGATTGCCATTGGTCCTGTCCCATTTCAGAATTCATAATTACTTTTTCCACCTTTCACCTTAGTAGAGTTATGCTACTTTGCAAATTACGTCAAAACAGCAATGGTATCTCTGTTTGAAACAATTTTCAGTCTTATCAAACGGTACCTCTAGGCAGGCCTATTGGAAAATGCTAGGGATACAGATCCGTATCCCTAGCCTCCGAGACTAGAGATACGGATCCGTATCTCTAGCCTCCGAGACTAGAGATACGGATCCGTATCTCTAGCCACTGCCTTATTATACCCCCGCAAACGAAGTTTGAAGGGGGTATATAGGAGTCAGCTTGTCGTCTGTCGTCGTCGTCTGTCGTCGTCGGTCCGTTACAAAAAACTTTAACATTGCTCATAACTTCCTTATTCTTTGACCGATTTCTTTAATATTCACACACCACACACCTTGCCACTAGTTTTTAATAGTCCGTTCCAGTATTTCGGCTTCGTTCCGGTATTTTGGTTTCGTTTTGGTAATTACCAGTACCCCTCTAACAGTACAACTCTAAGAAGGGCAAAAGAAAACTACTTATCAAAACGCTTAAGCCAAAGCCAAACAAAATCAACTGATAGGGACATGTGCCATAAGGGTATGCATGACCAGACTTTGTAATGATACCGTACTTTAACAATCCCAACATAACGTTACTTACGCCGGAAGTAACGAAGTTACGTATTGTTGCCATGTAAATGTTGAGGTCTTCTTGAAAATCTGTCAAAACAGTGAAACTGCAGTAGAAGCTTGGTAAAATACATATTATTGTGGCGATATCGGAATTTTTGTATTCCTCAAAACAATTAAAGAAGCAAAATATTTCCTCATAGTATAAAGATGTTTGATAATGATGATGAAACAACGATTCAGAAAGATGAGTCACTTTATCTGCAACATATTAATGGAAATCATTGGCAACCAGTTCGTAAATCACAGCCTGTAACCTGTTAAGGAAGAATTTGCATAAATGTTTGGGAAATCGCCATCTTTACGTCGGTTTATTTCAAATGTCACAGACATGCGCAAATCAGTCACTTTTTCCTGTCAGTAATGTGTATGACAACCCCGGGCAGCACAACACTCCTGGCATTGCCGAGGCATGTAACGAACCAAATTTTGAACAGTTTGTAAAGTTAGTGTTTTTGAGATACGTCTGTAAAGAATGTCCCACACATGTTCTAATGGGTTTAAGTCAGGAGAACGTGCCGGTCAGTCCATTACTTCAATAGCCTCACGATAAAGGTAATCCATACACACTCTAGCGGTATTGGGGCCGAATGTCCCAGCGAAAGGCCCCACAATAGGATCTAGAATTTCATCTCGATACCGTTATGCAGTCAATGTACCTCCGTTCATCACGTACAAGTCCGTTCGGCCTTCATAAGAAATCCCATTACATACGATCACTGACCCCCTCCATATCTGTCTGTTTCCACAATGTTGCAGTCTTCGTATCGTTCTCCGGGTCGTCTCAAGACTCAAACACGTCGATCACATGCATTCACGTGAATTCCGCTTCCAGCTGCGAACAGAAATGTACGCCAGTCTTGCACTACAGCTACAGCTGGTGTCTGGGAATGTGTGGCGGCCTTAAAAAGTCTCCCTGCCCTACATCATAGTGTAGTTTATATTTTCTTGTCCTTTGGGATCATCGATTCCATTGTGGAATTTTGAAAATATTTGAGGGTCACTGATGAGGCCTAATTGGCCGAAACTAGCTAGTCTGACCCAGAAAACATTACACTTCATATTTCCGGTTCTGTGGTGTATTCCTTGCTTCCAAAGGATAACCCTTTTATAGAACATATTTAACGTCACTACAGCTGGTGTCTGGGAATGTGTGGCGGCCGTAAAATGTCTCCCTGCCCTACATCATAGTGTGGTTTATATTTTCTTGTCCTTTGGGATCATCGATTCCATTGTGGAATTTTGAAAGTATTTGAGGGTCACTGATGAGGCCTAATTGGCCGAAACTAGCTAGTCTGGCCCAGAAAACATTACACTTCATATTTCCGGTTTTGTGGTGTATTCCTTGCTTCCAAAGGATAACCCTTTTATAGAACATATTTGCAATCGCCAGTTCTGATGTTCTTCGGCAAACTTACATCGCCGTGCACGATGTTGCCTGTTGAGAATAGGCCTCTTGCCGGACATCTGACCCTCATATCACATTCATGTAACCTGTCACGTATTATTTGATCGAATATCATTTGACCAACTGCATGCTGAAAATCGATTTGTAGCCTTCTCGGCCTGTACTGCCGATTTCGTAGCGCTAGATTTCGAAGATATTGATCTTCCCTTTGTGACGCCATGCCGTGTCGGCCTTGTCCTTCTCGTCTAGTAAACTCGCCCGTCTCCTGGAAGCGTCTCCATAGCCTGGCAACAACACTTCTCGACACACCAGCAACGATCTGTTGGGTGTACCCACTTTCAAGCAAAGGGACAGCTTGAGCGACCCCAACTTCTTACAAGAACCGCCTAACACCATATGAAGTCACTATGAAGCAAAAACAACGCTTTACCGAATGATTGACATGTTTCTGACCCACACTCAAATTTTGAACAGATCGCCCCATACCGAATTTCAGCCGTTTTATAGGGTATCCATGCTGTAGCTCACATTCTTGCTTTGCGCGTGAATCTTGCTTCTTGACGTCTGCACGAACATTGTTAAGAGATGTCACATTAAAATAGTGTCTTCCTTGAGTTTGAAAATTGCCAAGCGGTGATGTTATACTGCTTTTAAAAAAGTGTTCCTTTAATTGTTTTGACCAGTGTATAAGCAATACATATATAGGCAAAGACGAACTACAACAAAAGTAGAAAATTGGAACGGTCAGGGCGGGGGTCGTAACTCGTTTTAAAGCAGCTGCAATCCTCGCCCTTACTTCCGGTGCGATTTAGACAAATAGTTTGTTCAGTCCGCATGAAGGCCTCCTAACTCATCAGTGCAACATCGCCGAGAACACAAAAATCAAACAACCACAAAGATGAAACATCGGTGAGGGCTCGATAGCAAGAAACGATTAAAATGCTGGAGCAAAAGAACACCAACAGTTAGACTCCGATGTGCCCAACCAGAGACAGACCAAAGTCTTCAATAGAAACATGCGGCATCGTAAAACAAAACCTGAACAATCTTTGGTCCCGCACGACCTTAAACTTAAATATTAAACCAAATCTGGCCCGAACATCATCATCTGGTTCAAGAAATATAGTGCATACAGTGCAAAATTTGCTAATCTCTGCATTTGTGTGACCATGAAAATTAAGTTTAAAAAATCTAAGTCTTTGATAGATTGCAATTATTTAGTGTACGGAGTGCAAAATAATTCATAATTGTTTTCTGGAGAGAAGATGTGGACAAGCTATTTTTGGCCTAAATGGGACATTAGATTGGAGCTTGTAACCTTTAAAAGAAAGCCATTGTCACTTAAAACTAGCTCCAAACTCTTTCAGGGGTCATGACAAAAAATCTTTTCTGGCTTAATATGCGTATTTTGGGAGCCTGTGACCTTGGAAATCTGGTCATACCTACAAATATCTAATTACTTTTTACCCCTGACCTATAAAGGAAAATATTCCAGTTTGGTACAGTCATATAAGGGTCTTTGCTCGGCGATATATGAATGCCAACATACCAGAAACAACTGCATACAGGCATATAGGCTTGTGCCATGACTGCAACAGTACACAGAGATTTGCTTTAGCTCTGAGCGCCCATTTCCAAGTAATCATATATAATACATCATCTATGTTTATTCTTTTTCATTCAATTGTAGTTTTAAGATACATTATAACATAAGATTTTGAATAAATAAAACACTTCCTTAAATTAAAACGGTCACCTGTATAGTACATAAAAAGCGGTCCTCAGATATTAATGCCTCAAAAATGGTACGATTATCAATTTGCCTGTGGCAATTTGCACAGGAGGTAGTTGGGAAGATAGCCATTTATTTTCTGTCTTGTTTGCGCTAATTCCCTTGATTATCAGCACAGCTGAGAAAGGTGATGTCCGTATAAGTCCGGTATGTATGTGTTTTAAAGAAGAATTGATTTCATTTTCATTGCACTATACCTGTCATATAAATAAAAAAGAAGTTTTTCAGCACAAAACATCACATTTTACAAGTTCATGAAATCAGTACCATTGTAAACTCTGTTTTATCCATAGGACAAAGGGTTATTTGGATGATTTATTTAATATTGACAATAATTATTTCGATGGTTTGACCAGTCAAATTTACCCACCAGAACTTCAGTTAAATAAAGCATTTTCTTCTGATACCAAGGACCCCGTTTTGATTTACATCTATCTGTTGCAAAATGGGTTTGTTTCCTGCACAATATATGATAAACGCGGTGATTTTGATTTTGAGCTTGTATTATTTTCTTTCTTGGGTGGCGATGTTCCTCGCGCAGCATCCTATGGCGTTTATATTTCGCAGTTAATTAAATTTGCCAGAGCGTCTAGTCATGTAACTGACTTCATCACCCGTAATAAATTGTTAAATATTAAACTTCTTAATTAGGGTTATCGGTATCATAAACTACGCAGTGCCTTTTCAAGATTTTAAAGATGTCATCCCGATTTAATTTAAAACTCAATGTTGGACTTAAATTTCTTCTGCAACAAGGAATTGGTTTCACTGACCGTTCCCAGGCGGTTCTTCTGTCGCAGTTTAGTTTAATTATGGTTTTTCTTTGAACGTGTGTATCGCTTGTATGTTTTGTTTTCGATAGTCATTTCGCCATTTTTATGTGATTGTAACTGTCGTTAATGCTTTCCGCTATTGGTGTTTCCGATAGGGTCTAGTTATTGCATGTTTGTGTTTCTTTCCCTTAGGTGTTTTGAAGAAATTATTAGTTTAAATCGCGACGGAAGTAAGGCCGATAATATAACCTTGTGATGGCAATAACTGCAATACCCTTTGAGATATATTGATGGTACTTGGCACAATTGTTTTCAAGGTCGAGACGGCACTTCATGCCTGAGAACCACAACTCTGGGTGCTATGGTATTTGCGTTATCTCCCCTTCAGAATGACCACCTTGTGATTTCCATGCCTCCAATACCCTTTGAGTCATATTGGTGGTACTTGATGCAGATGTACATGAGGTTAAGCAGGTGTAACATGCTCAAGAATTACAACTCTGGGTGCTATGGGTTTTTTAGTTATCTCCCCTCACAATATAACAGTGTAATTGTTATAACTCGAACACCCTTTGAGATATATTGAAGGAACTGGGCACAATTGTATACAAGGTATAGAAGGGGTGTCATGTGCAAGAACTACAACTGTTGGTGCTGTGGTATTCGAGTTATCTACCCTTTCAATATAACAGTATGGCCAGCTTGTGATCACCATATCGTCAATACCCTTTGAGACATATCGATGGTACTTGGTACAGAAATACATGAGCTTAAGCAGGCATGTCATGCGCAAGAACCACAGTTCTGAGTGCCCTGATTTTTTAGTTATCTCCCCTGACAGTTTAATCTTGTGATGGCCATAACTCGAATACATTTGTGATATATTGCTGGTTTAATTCTGGTGTACTTTCTATTGGTAAACAATCTTCTGAAGGCCATATTGGCTTTTGGTCGGGGGATTTGCCATCTCTTCCGATGGCTATTTTTGTTTTGGATAGCCAATTGGCCATTTTGTGGGAAAGTAACTGTCCTTTACGCTATTGATGTTTCCATTAGGGTCTAGTTATTTCATGTTTGTGAGCGGACAAATTTTTTGCTCAAAGCATATACCGCATTTATGCAGTAATACGTGCACATAGTTTCTATTTAATAGATAACAAATATATTTTTTCGTCCGAAAAACCTAGTCCAACAGCTCTGAAAGCACCATTATCACCAATTGTTAGCAAAAAAGACCTGGATCCAGGTGTCTACAACTCTGTCAGCTAAGCGAGCTCATTATTGGTCAAACTGTTACACTCTCCAACAAGGACACCTAATACAAACGGGTCTCCGTGGCCTAGTAAATAAGAGAGCTGATTTTTAATCAATAGTTCTCTCACCACTGTGGTTCGAGTCTGGCTCAGCTATATGTGAGATGCCAAGTTCTGCAACGAAAGGTGATTTTGTTTTTCTCCGGGTACTCCTGTTTACACCAACCTCTGATCAATGATCGTCTCGATATAAGTTATATAATTATCAAAGGGTCGCCGTATAATCAAAACCAAACATCAAACGCTGTAGAATTTTGCTGAAAAAATGTGTATCTTTTGCGTTTGCAAAAGCTAACACATTTTTCATCAGGTAAACAAATCTGTGAAAAGAACACTCCCTAAAGCCCACAAAATATAGAGAAAACTGGGGTTAGCATTCTTTTGCTTATTTCAGTTCCAAGAAATAGGTTGTGGGTACTCGTTAGAATCACCTCGTTTAGGCGGTTCAAACGAGCACCTTATCCCTATGTTTGGTGTATAGATAAGAAATATATGACACAATATCATAAAAATAACCGTATTCGAGATATGAGAGAATGGACTTTCTTGCACACCAGACAAGGAAATCCGTGATTTTACCCTGGGATAGAAATTTTTGTTCTGACCCTGGTGTTCCGACCCCAAATCGAATATAATCGCGTGTTTGATAAATGCACTGGTTGATTACAACCTCATGCGCGGCGTCGTCATGCGTGACGTCACTAAACATTCCTGTTGTGTCATCACAAAATGGCGGACGTTGGTAACCGAAGTGACAGCAGCATTAAAAATTCGCAATAGAAATGGAAGGTATGCAAGAAAAAGAATCCAATATGGGTGTGAGGGGTGGATAGAAAAATCCGTCCCTCGGGATCACTGTCCGGCATCACTCGGCAAGCCTCGTGATGCCGGACAGTGTCCCTCGGGACGGATTTTTCAATCCACCCCTCACACCCATATAAGATTCTTATAGTGTCACACAGATGTGCTGCTATCTTAATGTATGCATTTTTATATGAACAAAGTTTGATCAAAACAGTTACTAGATAACCATTACGAAAACAAGCCTATACCAATACATTGTCTCTGGTCGGGCCCATCGGAGTCTAACTGTTGGTTTTCTTTTGCTCCGGCATTTCAGTGGTTTCTTGCTGCCGAGTCCTCATCGTTGTTTCATCTCTGTGGTTGTTTGATTTTTTGTGTTAACGGAGATTTTGCACTGATGAGTTAGGAGGCCTTCATGCGGACTGCACAAATTATTTGTCTAAATCGCGACGGAAGTAAGGGCGAGGATTGTGGCCAGGTAAAATCGATTTAAGCCCCCAGTAGAATTCGTTTTCGCTGACCGTTCCAAGGCGGTTGTTCTGTCGCCGTTTATTTTTGTTATGGTTTGTCTTTGTGTGTTTGTGTCGCTTATATTATTTTATTTTGGATAGCCTATTGGCCATTTTGTGAGAAAGTAACTGTCCTTTTGGCCTTCCGCTATTGATGTTTCCATATGGGTATGTTGTTTCATGTTTGTATTTCTTTCCCTTTGGTGTCTCTGATGGGAGCTGTGGGTTGATTGTATCGATTCCTGATCATTGCCTCTACTTCTAATTATCGCCGAAAAAACGAAAATTTTATGATGAAAAATTGTGATACCCCTGTATAACCCAGTTTCACTCTCTAAAAGTGGCGTTCGAGGGGGTCAAAATTATATAGACGTGTTTTCGTGATGATACCCTAATAGAAGTGAAGGCAATCATCAGATCTCGATATTAACCCACAGCTCCCATCAGAGAAAGAAAAGACAAAGGGAAAGAAGCACAAATATGACCCTAATGACAAGCAGACACTAATGGAAACACCAATAGCGCAAAGCCAAAAGGACAGTGACTTTCCCACAAAATGGCAAGCCATATTCCAAACTTATACAACGAATGGTGAATCAAAATGTTAAATTCAACATATAGGGACAACAGAAGGACGGCTGCAATCAGACGTCCGCCGACATAAGGCGTTACTTGGAAATTCAATACTAACTTTTGAAGCAATGACAACACACAACTGAAATCTGTCGAGGGGACAAGTTTTCTCATATCCCGACGAGCTAGTTTTGGCCAATTAGGCCTCATCAGTAATCCTGAGATGTTTTCAAATTTCGTGGTGGAATCAGTTCCAAAACGACTGGAAAGTAACTCCCGCACTATTATGAAGGCCGCATGCTTATCGACCTGAACGAAGAAAATAAAGGGAAACGCGTAGTTTGTGGGATTTTGTTGTTGTTTTGAACAACTGGTCCAGTGAATCTAAAAAATACGACAAACACAAATAACATCAAGACGACATTATCTGAAAGGGTAGTTTGCAATTAACCCTAAATGTCATTGTGTTATCTTGGTGTGCACACATGTGTGACGTGCACACATGTAAGCGTTGGTGTTTTACCTGTGGTTATAGTATAGGTTAAATTAAATCCAACGTCATTGCCATGGGCGGTCGTTGGTACCGCCTCTCGATTTGACCATCCGTCAGACAATAAATTGATAAAAACATCTTTATATTCAGATACGAAGCTTTTGGGCTTTTCTAGTCCATCTATTTCACTCCATATGCCTTTGTGAAGCTCAAACACCTGTGAAAATATGATATAAAATAATAACTTGTGCCAACAAAATTGAGTTGTCAGAAGTAAAAAACATGTTCCAAAGTGTGCGCTCAACCTTGTCTTAAATCGACGTGCTTGTCCACGTAGAGGACGCCATTCTCTCTTATCATATGACATCGCATCTTAGAACGTGATAACGCAATCTACGAAATTTGGAAATTCACTAGTAGATTAAATATGCAAATAAGTTACATACGCTCCGTAACGTTACACACACGGCGTTCTTAATGACGTTCCGTGTATTTATTTTTAATAAAACTCATGAATACAATGCGTTTTTATTGTCATCTGATAGCTGAAATCTTGCATTCGTGTTCATCTGTTATTGAATTTTATTAAACTCGTTGAGCCATGCATTTTATCTGATTTCCTCAACTCGTTTAAGTAAATTCAATAATACATGACCACTCATGTAAGATCCTCTATAGAGAACGTAGCAGCCGGATAAGACTACATGAACGTTCAAGCGCACATACTCAGGTGTTTGCTTTTTTCTCAAATGACACGCTCAAACGTAATACTATGGACACATAGACGAACCACGTTACTGGCAGGTCCCTTGCGTTGCCGGCATTAATCGACGTTTTTTTAAACAAATCTTATTTCTACTTATTGCAGTTGTGTTACCTGTAAAAGGATTCTCCGTACTTCATCAATAGTACTGTTTATTTACTAAGATTATGAAACTATTGATAACCCTCATTTCGATCATATGGTTAAGGACATATATCCTGCAGAACTACAATTAAACAAGGCTGATTCTTCCGATACCGATATGCCGTTTCTGGGTTTGAATTTATCTATAGATAATGGAATCATTTCGTCAAATATTTATGGCAAACGGGATGATTTTGATTTCGATATTGTTAATTTCCCGTTTCTAGACGGTGATGTTCCCAGACGTCCTTCTTATGGAGTGTACAATTCTCAACATATTCGTTTCGCTGGAGCTTCTACTGGTGTCAACGCTTCCAACAATCGTAACTTGTTCTTTACTGATAAACTCTTAAAACAGGATTGTGGCCACGTAAAATCGATTTAAGCCCCCCAGTGGAAATCTTCCACTGACCGTTCCAAGGCGGCTCTTCTGTGGCGATTTATTTATGTTGTTGTTTGTTACTTACTGTGTGTATCACTTGTGTCTTTTGGTTTTGGATGGCCATATGGCCATTTTGTGGGAAAGTAACTGTCCTTATGGCCTTCCTTTGTTTGGGTTTCCATTATGGTCTGGTCGCTTAATGTTTGTATTTCTTTCCCTTTGGTGTCTTTTATGGGTGGAGTAAGTTAATTGTATCAATTCCTGATCTTTGTTTTACTTCTACTTTTTATAGGTATCATAAACTTCGCAAAGCATTTTCGAAGTTTTTCCATAAACACTATGAATTGATTGAAAAAAAATATAATGTCAGCTTGAAGAAACTTCTACAACAAGGGGTGTCGCAACTTGTATTTTATGGAGATTTGCTTTATAAATTTCAGAAAATTTTAGACAAACCTAATTTTTCGGAGAAGTTCAAACAGACTACCATTCGTTATAACAAGGTTGGGAACAGTTTAGAAATCAAGCGACAGACAGCACGTATGATTGTCGGTCGAATCACGGTAGACAGCTATGCTTGACTCTTTGATTGCACGGCGGCGGGTCAGGCTTCAGACTCAATAACGGCTTCGGTATAAATCTTTGTTAAAAGAGGGCTGAAGCCTGATGATATGTCTGTCGCTGGGCCCATCGTCGTTTAACTATTGATTTTCATTAGCTCAGGCCAACAGTGTAAGGGGGATCGGCTGGCAGCCCTCATATTTGCTTCATATCAGTGTTTGAATTTGATTTATGTCTCTGTGATGATTCATTGATTGAGTTAGGAAATCATTATGCAAACCGAATATATAATTTTTATTGTTGGGAACAACACCCTAACCTAGGGCGGTTGTTTTGGTGTTTGTCTTTTGTTGTATGTTTTTGTTGTATGGCTGTGAATTTGTTTTGAGTTGTTGTTTAGTGTTTTCTAATGGTCTGATCACCCCGTGTGGGAAGAGAGGGCTAATTTTTCCATTTCATAAACAGTCCATTTTTTTTTCTTGTCAGCTTACCTGACCGAAGGTCATGGTGAGCTTTTGTGACTGTGAGATGTCCGGCGACATGCGTGCGTACACTTCTTGTTAACACTCTAGAGACCACAGTTTTAATCCAGTCATCATCAATCTTGGTCAGAATGATCATCCTGACGATACCTCGGCCAAGTTCAAATATGGGTCGTGTCGGGTCAAAAAGTAGGTCACCAGGTCAAATCAAAGGACAACCTTGTTAACACTCTAGAGGCCACAGTTTTGGTCCAATAATCCGCAAACTTGCTCAGGATGATCATCCTGACAGTATCTCGTTCAACTTCGAATAGGGGTCATGTCGGGTCAAAAAGTAGGTCAGTAGGTCAAACCATAGAAAAACCTTGTTAACACTCTAGAGGCCACAGTTTTGGTCCAATCATATTCAAACTTGCTCAGAATGATCAACCTGATAATATTTCGGTCAAGTTTGAATATGGGTCATGTCGGGTCAAAAGTAGGCCAGTAGGGCAAATCATAGAAAAACCTTGTTAACACTCTAGAGGCCACAGATTTGGTCCAATCATCCTCAAACTTGGTTAGAATGATCATCCTGTCAATATCTCGATCACGTTCGAATATAGGACATATAGGGTTAAAAAGTAGGTCAGAAGGTCAAATCATAGAAAAACATTGTTAACACTCTTGAGGCCCCAGTTTTGGTCCAATCATACTTAGCCTTGCCCAGAATGATCATCCTGACAATATCTCGGTCAACTTCGAATATGGGTCATGTGGGAAAAAATAGGTCAGTAGGTCAAACCATAGAAAAGGCTTGTTAACCCTCTAGAGGCCACAGTTGTGGTCCAATCATTCTCAAACTTGCTCAGAATGATCATCTTGACAATATCTAGGTCAAGTTTGAATATTGGTCATGTGATGTCAAAAAGTAGATCAGTAGGTTAAATCATAGAAAAACCTTGTGAACGAACTAGAGGCCACAGGTTTGATCCGATCATTATCAAACTTGCACAGAATGATCAACTTAGCAATATCTCAGCCAAGTTCGAATATGGGTCATGTCGTTCAAAAAGAAGGTCAGAAGGTCCAATCCTAGAAAAATCTTGTGAACACACAAGAGGCCACAGTTTCGGTCCGATCATCATCAAACTTGCCCAGAATGATCATCTTGGCAATATCTCAATCAAGTTCGAATATGGGTCATGTTGGGTCAAAATGAAGGTCAGTATGTCAAATCATAGAAAAACATTGTGAACACTCTAGAGGCCACGAATTTGGTCCGATCGTGATCAAACTTACTCAATCTCGGTTAATTTCGAATATGGGTCATGTCTAGTCAATAAGTGGGTGAGTAGGTCAGAGTTCATAGGAAAACCTTGATAACACACTAGAGGCCCCAGTTTTGGTCTGATCATCATCAAACTTTCTCAGAATGATCATCCTGACAATATCTGGGTCAAGTTTGAATATGGGTCATGTGGGGTCAAAAAGTAGGTCAGCTGGTCAAATCATAGAAAAACGTTGTGAACACTCTTAGAGGCCACAGTTCTGGTCGAATCATCATAAAACTTGCTCAGAATGATAATCTGGACAATATCTCTGTGGGTTATGTCAAATCAAAAAGTAGATCAGTAGGTTATTTTGTCATAACGTTTGAACCGTTTGAGATAAAGCCTTCAAATTTGGCATTTAGGTTCCTTATGACAAGGGCTTCCCACTCATGAACATTTGACCTGTGACCTTGACCTGTGACCAACTTAATCAAAACTTTTGAACCATATGAGACAGAGCCTTCATATTTGGCATGTATATTCCTTGTGACAAGGTTTTCCCAACCATTCAAAAATTTTGACCCATCACCTTGACCTTTGACCTACCTTGTCATAACTTTTTAAGCATTTGAGATACAGCCTTCATATTTCGCATGTATGCTCCTTGCGACAAGGGTTCCTATTCATTCATAAAATGATCTGTGACCTTTACCTTGACATTTGACCTACTTTATCATAACTTTTGAACCATTTGAGATAGTGCCTTTATATTTGGCATGTACGTTCCATGTGAAAACGTCTTCCCACCCATACAAAAGATTCTGTCTTATGAACTTGACCTTTGACCTACTTTGTCATAATGTTTAAAATATCTGTGATAGAGCCTTTATATTTTGGCATGTGATTTCATTGTGTCATACAAAAATGACTTGTGACCTTGACATGTACCTACTTTATCATAACTTTTGAACCATTTTAGGTAGGGCTTTCATATCTTTGTGACAACAACTTTCACCCATACAAAACGTTTGACCTGTGACCTTGACCTCTGACCTTCTTTCTCATAACCTATAATTTTTAACTATTTAAGAGAGAGCCTTCATATTTGGCATGGAGTGTCCTTGTGACCAGGGCTTCCCGACCATCTATTATTTTTGACCTGTGTCCTTGACCGTTGATCGTTTTGTCATAACGTTTGAACCATTTAAGGTAGAAAGTAGAAGTAAAACAAAGATCAGGAATTGATACAATTAACTTACTCCACCCATAAAAGACACCAAAGGGAAAGAAATACAAACACCAAGCGACCAGACCATAATGGAAACCTAAACAAAGGAATGCCATAAGGACAGTTACTTTCCCACAAAATGGCCATATGGCCATCCAAAATTAAAAAGACACAAGTGACACACACAGTAAGTAACAAACAACAACATAAATAAATCGCCACAGAAGAGCCGCCTTGGAACGATCAGTGGAAGATTTCCACTGGGGGCTTAAATCGATTTTACGTGGCCACAATCCTCGCCCTTACTTCCGTCGCGATTTAGACAAATAATTTGTTCAGTCCGCATGAAGGCCTTCTAACTCATCAGTGCAACATCTCCGTGAACACAAAAATCAAAGAACCACAGAGGTGAGACAACGGTGAGGACTCGACAGCAAGAAACCACTGTAATGCTGGAGCAAAAGAAAACCAACAGTTAGACTCCGATGAGCCCGACCTGAGACAGAGCATCAGGCACCAACCAACATTATCTCTCTAATTTTCAATAAGCGTTTACGTTGGAGCCGTCATAGAATCTGAGGCCTGACCCACCGGCGTGCAATTAAAGAGGGAAGCAAAGTTGCCAACCGTGATTGGGTTAACTACCATGCATGCAGTCTGTCGTATAATATCCATGTTGTACCCAATCTTTTTATATCGAAGAATGATTTTACGAAATTGGGTGCTGAAGTTATTGCGGTTATATATTTTTCTAAATTTATATACTAAGTCACCATAAAATTCGGGTTCCGATAGACCTTATTGCAGAAGAGATTTAAGTCCAATATTGAATTTTGAAATTAAATCAGAATGGCGTCTAAAAAATTTTGAAAAGGCTTTGCGTAGTTTATGGTACCGATAACCCTGATTAATGAGTTTAGCCGTTAATAATTTATTACGAGTGTTGAAGTCAGTTACATGACTACACACTCTAGCAAATCGAATTAATTGCGAAATATAAACGCCATAGGATGGCGCACGAGGAACATCACCATCCAAAAAAGGAAAATTTACAATCTCAAAATCAAAGTCATCGCGTTTATCATAAATTTTGCACGAAACAAATCCATCTACAATAGATAGATGTAAATCCAAAAACGGGGCCTCGGTATCAGAAGAATTTGCTTTATTTAACTGAAGTTCTAGGGGGTAAATTTGACTGATCAAACCATCAAAATAGGTATTATCAATATTTAATAACTCATCTAAATATCTAGAAGTAGAGCTAAAACCTTCAATAATTTCAGATTGGTTATCAATGGAAAGTGACAAAATGAAGTCTCTTTCATAACAATACAAGAACAGATCAGCCACAAGAGGTGCGCAATTAGTACCCATCGGAATACCCACAATTTGTCTAAATAACTTAGTACCGAATGTAATATAAATATTGTCAAGTAGAAAGGTGAGGGCATCACACACTTTCTGACATGACCAAAGTGTATAATTCTTATGCTCTTTAGAAGTGAAAAATGCATTTCTGACATTACATGCAAGATAGAGAGAATCTTCTCTGTGAAAAGCCCATTCAATTAAATCATTAAGCTTTTCTTATATAAGATTATGAGGAAGTGTAGTGTAAAGAGTGGAAAAATCGTAGGTAGACAGACTAGAAGCACGAAACTGTCTAGATTTCAATTTATTTAAAACCTCATTCGAATTTTTCTATAGACCAAAACAGATTTCTTCCTGATCTTTCAAAGACTTTATCACAATATTTAATTACATGCGTTTTAATAGCAGTAAGACAGGAAGTTAATAATTTAGAAAGTTCAGTGGTAGTGCAAGAGCTAGAATTTGCAATAAACTGTGCTTTGTAAGGTTTTTTATGAAGTTTTGGTAACCAGTATAGCGTAGGAAGCTTGTCTTGGCCTTCGTTAACACACACAGCAAACTTGGTGGCTGAAAGACAAACATGTTTATCTACTATAACTCTCTCTTCAGCTAAAGCCTGAAGTTCATAGGCCTTAGTACCACCTGCTTAAGCGTGTTAACATAGTGGAGCCGTCACACAACGACGACGTTGTTAGCGGCCTTGTCTGCAGGGGCCAAAACAAACTTCTTATCAAATTCTTGAATACCTAGTTTAAGATGACGTAAAGACGTCTTGGGCTTAGGAGGTAATAAGTTAGTATTTTGAGAATAGAAAGAAATGCGTTTATTCACTAGTTTTAAAATGCTAAGTTTCCAGTCCTTAAGGGCTTTATGCTCACAATACTCTCGCTTACACCATCGATTACCGAATTCATTCAAGGAAGCAGCGATTTCATCTCTACATTTACTGAAATCAATTTTAGAAGGAAACCGATATTTCGGTCCTTTAGAAATTATATTCCTTATCCTAGAATCAGGAATAATTTTCAAATTGTCAGTAATTACATGACCAGCAGCGGGATAGCAATACTTTGAGTTTTTACAATCACATGAATCAGGAGTATTAGTATCAATATCAAGATCTGAAACAAGTTTATTGAAATGAAAAATGATAGATCTAACAGGTTTGTTATATTTTTAGCAAATTATAGGTGTTTCAGTATTTTGAAAATAAGCAGGAATGGAAGAAAGCACCGATCTCTCACGGAAGGTACTGGGCAAATCTATAAAATCCATACCTTTATTAATGAAGGATATTTTGAAGAAATGGCGTTTATGATTAATTTCAGAATCAATGTAAGGACGGAGAGTATGCTGAGTATAGCCTCTAGTTAAGAGAGCCGCATCATATAACTGATGAGAACTATCGTAGAATTTATTCGCCTTGGTGTCCAGAAGACGTAAAACAGAAACGGGTAATGAACTTAAAAATGAAAGCAAAGAGTGGCGTCCATGATTTAATAATATGATTGACAGTCACTTCAGTCTAGTATTGTTTCGTTTAAACGCACGTGATTTACGTTTAAAGTTACCATTTTTCCTGGTGCCGTGAGATCTAGTTCTGCGTTTTCGACATTCCAGGAGTGAGAAAATATCAAAGTCCGGCATTCTGGAAATATTACCCTCATGATAAATGTTGTCATTAAATCCCAGTGGAAAAGGGGTCTGTAAAAATTTAATCCATTTCAGTTCCATTTCATGTCTTTTGATTATTTTGAATCTAGATGTAGAATTTGCATCGTAATAAAGTTTTTCCACTGGTTGTATAACAATGTTATTTACAGAATGACCTGTACGTCGAAAGTGACGGTACAAGAAAGTGTCAGTTTTCTTAGGCTTACTCATTCTACGATAATGCTCGTTCAATCTAGTTTTAAGCATGCGGTTAGTTTGACCGACGTACTGCATATTACAGTTTGCAGCACGTCAAGTAATTAGATAAATTAAATCTGTAGACTGTCAAGTCAAATCAGACATGTTAACTACAGAGAAGCGTCTACCGTTTACAGATGAAGTAACGGTAGACGCACTGCTTAAATGCGAACAACATCTGCACCTCTTGGCATTGCACTTAGAAATACTAGGATACATTCCACTTCTTTTCCACGGATTAGTATATTTTCGAAGGATGGGCGATTTGAGAGGAAATTGTCTTATACGAAGACTACTCCCAAAAACATTGGTATTGCCTGCTCCTTTGAGATTAACTGAAGTTAAAGAAGACAAATTTAAGGGTCTAACCAATACCGAAGGCAACATAGTAATTAAGTTCTTAATAGAATGGGGAATCCGTACAGAAGAAGCAGGGTGTAACCTAAGGGGTGATATTGATATTTTAATTGTATTTGTAATACTCAGTTTGGTTAATAAGGTTGTGATACCGTCAAAACTAAAGCGATGTTCATACCGGTTATTAAATAAATAAATAAAACAGCATATAAAATTACTGAAGAAGATTCCTTCGAATAGAAGGAAGGTACAACAAAAGCCCACAAAACATCCTAGTCTACTTAAAGTACAGGGATGTCAAACAAGCAATTGTTATACAACGAGGAACGAACATCGGTTTAATAATGACCTTCAACAGGTATCTAAAGGATGTCCATAGAGCCTTCATATTTGGCATGCATGTTCCTTGTGACAAGGTCTTCCCACTCATGCAAAGAATTGACCTGTGACCTTGACCTTGATCTGAGACTTACTTAATCATAAGTTACGAACCATTTGCGATAGGGTCTTCATATTTAGCATGTATATTCCTTGTGACAATGGCTTCACATCCATACAAAAAGTTTGACCTGTGACCCTGACCTTTGTATAATCCGATCTTGCATGCATCTTAATATGTCGCTTGACTTTTCCTGACCAATGCCTTCACTTCTATTTCAGGCAAACTGAACAGATTAGTCGCCTATACAACGACAATACATAGGACGAGGTTTGTGGCCGCTTAATATGATTAAAGCCATCCAGTTAAATATTTGTACCGACCATTTCCAAGGCGGTACTTCGGTAGTGATACCACAAGACGCAGCCCACTCACAATACCCAGCCCACTCTTGACACGAAGAGAAAGAGGAAACATACACAAAACGAGACAAATATTGAGTGTTTATGAAATCAATCAGCCCTCTCTTACCCAAACGGGGAAAAGTCAAGCGGTTTATTTTTTGTGGTTTGTCTTTGAGTGTTTGTGTAGCTTATATAATTTTGTTTTGGATAGCCAGTTGGTCATTTTGTGGGAAAGTAACTGTCATTTTGGCTTTCCGCTGTTGATGTTTCCATAAGGTTTTGTTGTTTCATCTTTGTGTTTCTTTCCCTTTGGTGTCTCTGATGGGAGCTGTGGACTAACGGTATCGATTCCTTATCATTGCCTTCACTTCTATTTTAAAATTGCCCTCCATTATGATATTGACGGGTATGTACCAAAGAAACCAATAAGCTGTAAAGATTCTCTCCTACGGATTACCCGTAATTTCAAGCGTAATATGCACAAAAGAGAGCCTCTAACAAAATACAATAACAATCAAACCCGCAGGAACTGGGAGGAATTTCTTACCATTAGGCACCAGATGAAACGCAAACTGTGTGAAACAGAAATGAAGGCAATGATCAAGAATCGATACATTTATCCCACACCTCCCATTCAAGACACCAACATAAAACAACTAAGAACGTCATAAGCGAAAGCAAAAATGACAGATTCGTTCCCATACAATGGCCAAACCGCTAACAAAAATATATATAACAGTTCATTCATGCAAAGAGAAATTATAACAGCAATAAAGCACTACTGAAGTACCGTCTTGCAAATATGTAACTGGATGGCTTAACTCATACTACGCGGCAACAATCCACGTCCTACGTACTGTCGTTGTATAGGCGAATAATTTGTTCAGATCGCCTGAAATTTAAGGGTGGCATTGATCAGGAAACGATACCATTAACCCAAAGCTCCCATCAAAGATACCAAAGGGAAAGAAACACGAACATGAAATAACTAGACCTTAACTGAAACATCAATAGCGGAAAGTCAAAAGGACAGTTACTTTCCCACAAAATGGTCTATGGCTATACAAAACAGAACATATAAGCGATACACACACTCAAGGACCAACCATAACCCGCCTTCGAACGGTCAGTGAAACGAATACTGGCGGGGGTGGGGGTGGGGGGGGGGGCTTAAATCAATTATACGAGGCCGAAACCCTCGCCCTGCCTTCCGTCGCGATTTAGACATATAATTTGTTCTGTCCGCATGAAGGCATTCTAACTCCTCAGTGCAACATCTCCGAAAACACAAAATCCGAGCACAGAGATAAAACAACGGTGAGGAACCACTGAAATGCTGGGGCACAAAAAAAAACTACAGTTAGACTCCGATGGGCCCGAACAGAAACAGAGCATCAGGCACCAACCAACATTACAAAAATAAATTCTATTCTAATTCTCAGTAAGCCTTTACGCTGGAATCTGGGAGCTGGCACACCGGAGTGCAATTAAAGATTAAAGACAGTGGTCAACCCTAATTGGGTGAACTACCATGCATGCATCGGCCCCCGCCCACCGGGGCTTGATGAAGTATATGGGTTGCATGATGCTTCCACGCAGAGTTAAAACCGACCAACACAAGAGTACTGATAAACCGCTTAGAGGATCTCAGCCTACCCAGGCAAAACGGTGCGAATCGGCCAGTCCATGCTTATAAACCCTATAGGTTTCATTGGGCGGCAGGGCTTGAGATGTCATTTCATCTCAATGTCGGGTAAAAGTCCCACAAAATTGGAAGCAACGTCTCCAAAATGACCTTTACAGTGTTGACGAGGACATTAAAAATCTAAAATGAGTTCCTTTAAGAGCAGTGAAAACATTCATAAGAAAGAAGATGGGTCATACTACGTAGTTTCGGCTAATAAAGCCTCATCAGTGACCCTGTAATGATCCGGCAACGAACGCCAGAGGAAACGTACTACAATTTTGCGAATTTCGATCAGACAGTCGATTCAAAGACTGATATAAATCAAAATGGGGTCCAAATAATTAAAAACCTGTCTAGAATATGAGTCTAAACCAATAATTTATTTCTGATTTCTCAGAATATTTACGCTGATCTCAAAGGACCGAAAGTAAAATATAAACTGCACTATGGTTGATGTACGGGGAGACGTTTTCGGCAGCCACACGGCACAACACCAGCTGCAGTGATGGCAAATAAAAATCTAAAATGAGTTCCTTTAAGAGCAGTGAAAACATTCATAAGAAAGAAGATGGGTCATACTACGTAGTTTCGGCTAATAAAGCCTCATCAGTGACCCTGTAATGATCCGGCAACGAACGCCAGAGGAAATGTACTACAATTTTGCGAATTTCGATCAGACAGTCGATTCAAAGACTGATATAAATCAAAATGAGGTCCAAATAATTAAAAACCTGTCTAGAATATGAGTCTAAACCAATAATTTATTTCTGATTTCTCAGAATATTTACGCTGATCTCAAAGGACCAAAAGTAAAATATAAACTGCACTATGGTTGATGTACGGGGAGACTTTTACGGCCGCCACACGGCACAACACCAGCTGCAGTGAAGGCAAATAAAAATCTAAAATGAGTTCCTTTAAGAGCAGTGAAAACAATCATAAGAAAGAAGATAGGTCATACTACGCAGTTTCGGCTAATAAAGCCTCATCATTGACCCTGTAATGATCCGGCAACGAACGCCAGAGGAAACGTACTACAATTTTGCGAATTTCGATCAGACAGTCGATTCAAAGACTGATATGAATCAAAATGGGGTCCAAATAATTAAAAACCTGTCTAGAATATGAGTCTAAACCAATAATTTATTTCTGATTTCTCAGAATATTTACGCTGATCTCAAAGGACCAAAAGTAAAATATAAACTGCACTATGGTTGATGTACGGGGAGACATTTAACGGCCGCCACACGGCACAACACCAGCTGCAGTGAAGGCAAATAAAAATCTAAAATGAGTTCCTTTAAGAGCAAAGTAAACATTCATAAGAAAGAAGATGGGTCATACTACGTAGTTTCGGCTAATAAAGCCTCATCAGTGAACCTGTAATGATCCGGCAACGAACGCAAGAGGAAACGTACTACAATTTTGCGAATTTCGATCAGACAGTCGATTCAAAGACTGATATAAATCAAAATGGGGTCCAAATAATTAAAAACCTGCACTAGAATATGAGTCTAAACCAATAATTTATTTCTGATTTCTCAGAATATTTACGCTGATCTCAAAGGACCAAGTAAAATATATACTGCACTATGGTTGATGTACGGGGAGACATTTTACGGCCGCCACACGGCACAACACCAGCTGCAGTGAAGGCAAATAAAAATCTAAAATGAGTTCCTTTAAGAGCAGTGAAAACATTCATAAGAAAAAAGATGGGTCATACTACGTAGTTTCGGCTAATAAAGCCTCATCAGTGACCCTGTAATGATCCGGCAACGAACGCCAGAGGAAACGTACTACAATTTTGCGAATTTCGATCAGACAGTCGATTCAAAGACTGATATAAATCAAAATGGGGTCCAAATAATTAAAAACCTGTCTAGAATATGAGTCTAAACCAATAATTTATTTCTGATTTCTCAGAATATTTACGCTGATTTTAAAGGACCAAAAGTAAAATATAAACTGCACTATGGTTGATGTACGGGGAGACGTTTTACGGCCGCCACACGGCACAACACCAGCTGCAGTGAAGGCAAATAAAAATCTAAAATGAGTTCCTTTATGAGCAGTGAAAACATTCATAAGAAAGAAGATGGGTCATACTACGTAGTTTCGGCTAATAAAGCCTCATCAGTGACCCTGTTATGATCCGGCAACGAACGCCAGAGGAAACGTACTACAATTTTGCGAATTTCGATCAGACAGTCGATTCAAAGACTGATATAAATCAAAATGGGGTCCAAATAATTAAAAACCTGTCTAGAATATGAGTCTAAACCAATAATTTATTTCTGATTTCTCAGAATATTTACGCTGATCTCAAAGGACCAAAAGTAAAATATAAACTGCACTATGGTTGATGTACGGGGAGACGTTTTACGGCCGCCACACGGCACAACACCAGCTGCAGTGAAGGCAAATAAAAATCTAAAATGAGTTCCTTTAAGAGCAGTGAAAACATTCATAAGAAAGAAAATGGGTCATACTACGTAGTTTCGGCTAATAAAGCCTCATCAGTGACCCTGTAATGATCCGGCAACGAACGCCCAAACAAACAAACATATAATGCATGCAGTCTGTCGTATATCATTTATACTGTCCATTCTGCTGGTTCAAGAAGGGCAGTGGTCAGTTTTTGGCGAAAGAATGTACACTGTACTGGTTAGGTAAACTGACCGGCTCAAAAAGGACCTAAGCTGGGCCGTTAAACTCCAATACAAACAAAACAAACAAATCATTTATAATGTACCCAATCTTTTTAATTACGAAATTGGGTGGTCATTGCAAGTTTATACTGTTTTGAATGTATATAGTAAGTCACCATAAATTCGGGTTCCAATAGACCTCGTTGCAGAAGAGATTTAAGTCCAACATTGAATTTCGAAATTAAATCGGAATGACGTCTATAAAATAAAAAAAAAGCCTTGCGATGAATATGATATGAGAACCCTGATTAAGTAGTTTAAGCTTTTTCCAATTATAAATCTATGAGAGCTAAGGAGTCCCGGGCCTTCGTCAATTTGGATCACAAGGGGCATGATTGGATTTGTGTAAGGGACCACTTGGTGTTGCATTATTCTAAATATCTAAGCTTTGCGCCTTGTGGATTCAGAGAATAAGATTTTTTAAGTGTTTCCCATTATAAGTCTATGAAAGCTATATGGCAACAAGAGTTTCCATCTGATCTGCCCCATACCATTATGCATTCTTTCCCCCTACCCGAAAAAGCGACACATGAAATTTAATCATGATTGGCCAACTGGCTTTAAAGATATTCTTATTTGAAAATGTGAATGGACGACGGACAACGGCCGGCGGACGCCGGAGCATTGGCATACTAATACCTCACATGAGCCTTCGGCTCAGGTGAGCTAAAAACCAAAAAAAGCCAGAGTTGTCTTCCTTGTTCATGACACATCGTCCCAGTACCATGCACGCACCTGTAAAGTTTCATAAATATATTCCATACGGTTTAGGAGTTATTGCTCGGACACGAAGTGGTACGGATGTACGGACGGACATGTCACACCGCCTAACTGCCATGCAGATACCTGTAAACTTTCATTAATATATCCCATACGGTTTAGCCTTAATGACCATAAAACAAAGTGGGACGGACGTACGTACGGACGGACAGGGGTAACACTGAATTTCCTTTCCACTATTCGGACGGATGAATGGACGGGCGGACGAACGGATAGGGGTAACACTTAATTCTCTTATGCTATTCTTCGAATAGGCGAAGGCATAAAAATTGGGAGCTTAGGAGCCCCGAGGACTGGCCAATATGGACCCCGGGGGCATGAATGGCAGGATTTATGTAAGGGACCACTTGGCGTTGCTACCAACTAAATATCCAAGCTTTGAACCTTGAGGATTCAGAGAAGAAGATTTGTAACGTTTTTTTTTTTTTTTTTTTAATTGTAAAGTAGAAGTAAAACAAAGATCAAGAATTGATACAATTAACTTACTCCACCCATAAAAGACACCAAAGGGAAAGAAATACAAACATTAAGCGACCAGACCATAATGGAAACCTAAACAAAGGAAGGCCATAAGGACAATTACTTTCCCACAAAATGGCCATATTGCCATCCAAAATAAAAGACACAAGTGATACACACAGTAAGTAACAAACAACAACATAAATAAATCGCCACAGAAGAGCCGCCTTGGAACGGTCAGTGGAAGATCTCCATTGAGGGGCTTAAATCGATTTTACGTGGCCACAATCCTCGCCCTTACTTCCGTCGCGATTTAGACAAATAATTTGTTCAGTCCGCATGAAGGCCTCCTAACTCATCAGTGCAACATCTCCGTGAACACAAAAATCAAAGAACCACAGAGGTGAGACAACGGTGAGGACTCGACAGCAAGAAACCACTGAAATGCTGGAGCAAAAAAAAAACCAACAGTTAGACTCCGATGAGCCCGACCAGAGACAGAGCATCAGGCACCAACCAACATTATCTCTCTAATTCTCAATAAGCCTTTACGTTGGAGCCGTCATAGAATCTGAGGCCTGACCCACCGGCGTGCAATTAAAGAGTCTATGGGAGCTTATGAGCCCCTGGGCGTGGTGAATTCTGACCCCAGGGGCATGATTGACAGGATTTTGGTAGGTTACCATTTTATGTGCTACATACTAAATACCTTAGCTATGGGCTTTATGGTTTTGGAGAATAAGATCTCTGTACCTTTTTTCCATTATAAGTCTATGGAAGCTAAGGAGTCCTGGGGCGTGGCCAATTTTGATCCAAGGGACATGGTTGGCAGGAATTATGCAGGCGACAACTTAACATTGCTACATACTAAATATCTAATCTTTGGGCCCTGTGGATTCAGAGATGACGATATTTAAAGTTTTTTCCTTTGAAAGTCTATGGGTGCTTACGAACCCCAGGGCGTGGCTAATTCTGACCCCATGGGCAGGCAGGATTTATGTAGGTGACCATTTTAAGTTGCTACATACTAAATATCTTAGCTATGGGCTTTATGATTTCGGGGTACAGGATTTTTGAAGTTATTTGTCCATTATAAGTCTATGGAAGCTAAGGAGCCACAGGGCGTGGCCAATTTGGACCAGTGGGGTATGATTGGCAGGATTTATGTAGGGGACCACTTGACGTTGCTACATACTAAATATCTAAGCTTTGGGCCTTGTGGATTCAGAGACGAAAATTTCTTAAGTGTTTTCACATTTAAGTCTATGGGAGCTTATGAACAACAGGGCGTGGCCAATTCTGACCCCCAGGGGCGTGATTGGTAAGACTGATGTAGGTGACTATTTTGCGTTGCTTCATACTAAATACCTTAGCTATGGGCTTAATGGTTTTGAAGAAGAAGATTTTTGAAGCGATTAGTCCATTATAAGTAGATGGAAGCTAAGGAGCCACAGGGCGTGGGCAATTTGGAGGGACCACGTGACGTTGCTATATACTAAATATCTAAGCTTTTGGCCTTGTGGATTCATAGAAGAAGATTAAACAAAATCCATTGTAAGTCTATGGGAGCTTTTGGGCCCCAGGGCGTGGCCAATTCTGACCCCAGTGGCGTGATTGGCAGGATTTATGAAGGTGACCATTTTGCGTTGCTTCATCCTAAATATTTTGCATCCGCCCATATGGGCTTCAAGAAATAGATGGGCTGCATGATGCTTCCACGCAGAGCTGAAAGCAACTGCACACGAGTACTGGTAAAGCGCTTAGAGTATCCAAGCCTGCCTAGGTAAAGTGTTTATAAACCCTATTGGTTTCATTGGGCGACAGGGCTTGAGATATCATTTCATCTCAATGTTGGGTAAACGGCCCACAAAACTTGGAGCAACGTCTCAAAATGACCTATACAGTGTTGAAGGGGACGTTAAACCGCAAACAAACAAACAAACAAAACAAACTAAATATCTTAGCTATTGGCTTTACGGTTTCGGAGAAGAAAAAAATTTGAAGTTTTTTTTTACCATCATAAGCTTATGGAAGCTAAGGAGCCCCATGGCGTGGCTAATTTGGACCCAAGGGGCATGATTGGCAGGTTTTATGTACGGGACCACTTGGAGTTGCTACATACTATCTAAGTTTTGGGCCTTATGGTTTCAGAGAAGAAGATTTTTGAAGTTTTTCCCATTGTAAGTCTATGGGAGCTTTTGAGCCCAGGGCGTGGTCAATTATGACCACAGGGGCATGATTGGCAGGATTTATGTAGGTGACAATATTACGTTGCTTCATACTAACTATATTAGCTATGTGCTTTAAGGTTTTGGAGAAGAAGATTTTTGAAGCTTTTTTAGCTCACCTGACCGAATGTCATGGTGAGCTTTTGTGACTGTGAGATGTCCGGCGTCGTCGTGCGTCGTGCCTCGTTCGTCGTGCGTGCGTAAACCTTTCTTGTTAACACTCTAGAGGCCACAGTTTTGATCCAATCATCATCAAACTTAGTCAGAATGATCATCATGACAATATGTCGGTCAAGTTGAATACGGGTCATGTCGCGTCAAAAAGTAGGTCACAAGGTCAAATTAAAGGAAAACCTTGTTAACACTCCAGAGGCCACAATTTTGGTCCAATCATCTTCAAACTTACTCAGGATGATCATCTTGATAATATCTCGGTCAAGTTCGAAAATGGGTCATGTCGGGCAAAAAGTAGGTCAGTAGGTCAACCCACACAAAACCCTTGTAAGCGCTCTAGAGGCCACACTTTTGGTACAATCATCCTCAAACTTCCTCCGAATGATCATCCTGACAATATCTCGGTCAAGTCCGAATATGGGTCATGTCGGGTCAAAAAGTAGGTGAGAAGGTCAAATCATAGAAAAACCTTGTTAACACTCTAGAGGCCACAGTTTTGGTCCAATCTTCCTCAAACTTAATCAGAATGTTTATCCTGACAATATCTCGGTCAAGATTGAATATGGGTCATTTCAGGTCAAAAAGTAGGTCAGTAGGTCAGATCATAGAAAAACCTTGTTAACACTCTAGAGGCCAAAGTTTTGGTCCAGTCATCCTCAAACTTGCTCAGAATGATCATCCTGACAATATCTGGGTCAAGTTCGAATATGGGTCATTTCGGGTCAAAAAGTAAGTCAGTAGGTCAGATCATAGAAAAACCATGTTAGCACTCTAGAGGCCACAGTTTTGGTCCAATCATCCTCAAACTTGCTCAGAATGATCATCCTGACAATATCTTGGTCAAGTTCGAATATGGGTCATGTTGGATAAAAAAGGTCAAATCTTAGAAAAACCTTGTTAACTCTCTAGAGGCAATAGTTTTGGTCCAATCTTCCTCAAACTTGGCCAGACTGTTTATCCTGACAATATCTGAATATGGGTCATTTCAGGTCAAAAAGTAGGTCAGGTCAGATCATAGGAAACCTTGTTAACACTCTAGAGGCCACAGTTTTGGTCCAGTGATCCTCAAACTTGCTCAGAATGATCATCCTGCCAATATCTTGGTCAAGTTCGAATATGGGTTATGTCGGATCAAAAAGTAGGTCAGTAGGTCAAACCACGGAAAAACCTTGTTAGCACTCCAGAGGCAACAGTTTTGGTTCAATCATCCTCAAACTTGCTCAGAATGATCATCCTTACAATATCTCGATCAAGTTTGAATATCGGTCATGTCGGGTAAAAATGTAGGTCAGTAGGTCAAATCATAGAAAAACTTTGTTAACTCTCTAGAGGCCACAGTTTTGGTCCAATCTTCCTCAAATTCGGCCAGAATGTTTATCCTGACCATATCTCGGTCAAGTTTGAATATGGGTTTTTTCAGGTCAAAAAGTAGGTCAGTAGGTTAGATCATAGAAAAACCTTGTTTACACTCTAGAGGCCACAGTTTTGGTCCAGTCATCCTTAAACTTGCTCAGAATGATCATCCTGACAATATCTCGGTCAAGTTCGAATATGGGTCTTTTTGGGTAAAAAAGTAGGTAAGTAGGTAAAACCACAGAAAAACCTTGTTAGCACTCTATAGGCCACAGTTTTGGTCCAATCATCCTCAGAATGATCATCCTGACAATATCTCGGTCAAGTTCGATTAGGGGTCATGTCGGCCAAAGATAGGTCAGTAGGTCAAATCATAGAAAAACCTTGTTAACACTCTTGAGGCCACAGTTTTGGTCCAATCATCCTCAAACTTGCTCAAAATGATCATCCTGACAATATCTCGGTCAAGTTCGAATATGTGTCATGCCGGGTCAAAAAGTAGGTCATTAGGTCAAATAATAGAAAAACGTTGTCAACACTCTAGAGGCCACAGTTTTGGTCAAATCATCATCAGACTTGCTCAGAAGGATCATCTCTACAAAATCTAGGTCGAATTCGAATATGGGTCATGCGGGGTCAAAAGTAGGTCAAATCATAGAAATACCTTGTTTACACTCTAGAGACTGCAATTTTAGTCTAATTATCGTCAAACTTGCTCAGAATGATCATCTTGACAATATCAAGGTCAAATTCGAGTATGGGTCATGTGGGGTCAAAAAGTAGGTCAGTAGGTTAAATCATAGAAAAACCTTGTTAACACTCTAGAGGCCTCAGTTTCAGTCCAATCATCATCAAACTTGCTCAGAATTCTCCTCTGTTTGTAATACCTTGGTCAGGAGGGGCGTTTTATTTGACAGAAAATGCTGTTAGCAAACAGTGCAGACAAAAGTATTTTCTTTTGACATAACTACCAATTTTGATTCAATGTTGCCGTGTTTTACAGGAGTGTAATATTATCCATTCATTAACCATTTTTAGTACTTGAGCATAGGCCTTAAGATAATACTGTAAAATCTCTTGCTGTTGATAACTTTTAGGGCTGAAATAATTTTAATGAAATCATATCATAGGGTGATACTTTTGCTGATGATACACATATCGTATCGTGGGGCTAATATCACGATACCTGACGATATGCCAAAAGTATGATTTTCAACGAAAATGAAAACTTTAACATATCTCAAGACCATTTTCATAACGAACTACAAAGATCTTTACTGTTATTGAGATACATTGATTACTTTTATGACAAATATGGACGTTGCTTACAGAGGCTTTGTTACACAAGATTGAACTCTGAGATGGTTTTGAGCCAGTTTTCCAAGAATTTTAAAATTTTTGAGTTGTGATTAAAGCATGAAAGTAGTATTGTGATATGTCTTGTATGGTGAGGCAATTATCGCAATATGTATCATATCGTGGGGTGACTGTATAGTTTACAGCCCTAATCAATTTTAAAGATATTTTGAGTTTTAGATGTAAATAATGATCATCATGCTTGCCCCCGCTCATCGGGGCTGGAAGAAATAGATGTGCTTCATGATGCTCCCACGCAAAGCTGAAACCGACCCGCACACAAGTACTGGTAAACTACATAGAGGATCTAAGCCTGCCCAGGCAAAGCGGTGCAAGTCGGCCCGTCCATGTATATAAACTCTGTTGGTTTCATTGTGGGGCAGGGTTTGAGAAGTCATTTCATCTCGATGCCGGGAAAAAGTCCCACAAAATTGGAAGCAACGTCTCCAAAATGACCTTTACAGTGTTGACGGGGACGTTAAACCTCAAATCAAACAAACAAACAAACAAATGATTATCATGCATGGATAACCTAGATGTAAATAATGATTATCATACATGGATAACCTTATATCCTTCAGATTTAGCAGGAAGAGCAACATTGGGAGAAACCTTTTCTTCATTGCCTTTTGATTCTTGAAGCTATAGATCACCATTTGTGTTAACCCTTTTTGTACCAAATGGAATCTTCTTCCTTATATAAAGTAGGAGTCCATTCCAAACTTAAGGGGTGTATTTTTCTTCATAATTTACTTGGAAAATGTCTTAACTTCTCGCAAACATTGTTGGCCCTGATCAGACGCCGCATTCTGTGGTTTTTGGGGTTTAAATGGGTTAATAGATAGTCAGTATTGGTTGTGTTTGTTTTGAGGCTTTACAACCCCATCAACACTACTTAGGTCATTTTGGAGACCTTGCTTCTGACATTACCCGCCATTGAGATGAAATGACATCAAAAGCCCCACAGCCCAAAGAAACCGCAGTCTGACTTGCATCACTTTGTTTAGGCATGCTTGAACTTTAACGGTTTATCAGTAGTCAAGTTTGGTTGGTCTCAGCTCTGTGTTGAAGCATCATGCAGCCCAATATATTCCTCCACGCCCAGATAAGCAGAGGTGTACAGTTAGTATGGGTACGTTCTCTTTGAAAAGGAATGGGTCCATAGAAACGTTATGCACACAGAGAAGGTGCTGACCAGTTTTCCTGTATGTACACACAGGCCCAAGTCCTGGCTGCCTGGACATGTTATAAAACAGATTTTCTTGCAAGTATAATTGTACAGCTAATAGTCAGTTTCTCTGTACTTAATTTTTGTTTTCCTTTTAATAGACAGTAGCATTTTTATGTAAAACTGAGCCAGGATCTAGTTACGTATCAGCATTACAACAGTAAGAGAATACGGTAGATCACATTGCTTTAATGCTTATAATTAATCAAAGGTATGAGACTTAAAAAGGTTGCATCTGTTACTTAAGAACTGGATACTCGTTAGAACCATCTCTTTGAGGCAGTTCTGGCAGGTGCCCACAGTCTGTGGTTTTTAATGGAGCTAGGATAAATAATATATACCCCTTAAACCCCAGTAGTACTGTGTAAAGGTAGAAGCCTCCGTGTAGTAGTGGTTACGCTACTCGCCTTGTAAACCGGGGATCGCAGGATCGATCCCGGGCTTCTCCAGACTTTCGGATGAGTCTTTAAACCGAGGTCCCGTCTCCTTATGACCTTAGCTGTTGGTGGGACGTAAAACTCAAACACTCACTCACTGTATAAAGGTGGGGTTTAAAGGGGTCAAAATTATATAGACATATTTTTGTGATGATATCCCCTTTATTCATATATTTTATGTTTTGTATATATGTTCTATGCCATTTATCCATTGTGTACTATAATTAATTAAATATTTAACAAAATGCCTGTTTTTTGTAGCTGGCAAATGGCCTTAAAATGTCAAGAACACAATGTATGCAAAACTTTTCAGGAATTGGTCACTAAATGTAACAAATTTGTTGTTTGATACTGAAATTTTTGATATGGGAGTTTTATTATAGATGTTTCACCTTTCTAAACCTCTATGGAAAAATGAAATTTACCAAACGCTGAATTTGACAAATTTTGGCTACATTATATGCAAAAATAACTGTCTGGACTTAAAGAAATCATGTGTGTACAGGAAATAACATCTTTCAAGATTTCAACCCGAGGACAGCTATACATTTTGACCACCCTGGATCTACAAAGCAGTTAGTATCATTCAGGTAAATATGTCTCGTCTTTTCTACAGATTTTTTCATAAACATTCCAGTAGGTTTTTCTGGTTCTCAAGGGTGAGGGATACAGGGCCATCTTGGTCATGTTGTATAGAAATTGTAAAAGAATAAAATCTCAAGTCCCATGCATCTTTCATCATGATGAAGAAAGGTAGTGAAATTTAAGCTTTCTCGTGTGTTGTATCATCTGACAGTCTTGATTTCTATGCTTGTTCAACTGGTAAGCAAAAAAATGTCGTCAGCCTTCCGGATTCAGTTTTGTGTGAATGAAGTGATAAAATGTTTTCCTTAGCAACTGAAATGTGGCATCTGCATATCCAACAGAAACATGCAAAGATTGTTTTACTTTCCTCCACTGTAACTAATTTTCATAACTTTGGAACCATTTGAGATAGAGCCTTCATATTTGGCAATTTGACAGAAAATGCTGTTAGCAAACAGTGCAGACCCTCATCAGATGTCACGTTCTGCGACGTCTGATCTGGGTCTATGCTGTTTGCCAGGCTACCCCTTCAGGGTTTTCTCGCCTTTTATAACTTTAAAAAATATTCTGTATGATAATACAAATATCCAAAGCAATTCAGACTTTCAGGGTGTTTGGGTCAAGGTCAAAGTTCTTTTGGATATTTTTAGAAAAAAAAAATATTGTCATCACTCAACCTACTTTTATTTCACAATTTCCCCACCATAGGCATGCTACAGATTAGACATGATTGAAATCAACATTCAGGCTGCAGAAATATAAATGCTGTCAGACATGAAGTGGGGGGGGGGGGGGGGGGGGGGTGGAACCTTTCATCTCAATGTCGGGTAAAAGTCCCGCAAAATTGGAAGCAACGTCTCCAAAATGACCTAAATAATATAAACCTCAAATCATACAAACAAAATTGGTCAAATCATACTTGAGACTGCATTTTTGGTTCAAGTTTCATGCAACTTGCCAAGAATGTTTGTCTTTATACAAACTTGAATATGGGTCATGTGTGATCAAAAACAAGGTAATGAATAGACTCAGGTGAGCGATACAGGACCATCATGGTCCTCTTGTTCCCATTTTAAGTCTATGGAAGCTAACTAGCTCCTGGGCGTGGCCAATTTGGACCCCAGGGCATGATTAGCAGGATTTATGTAGGGGACTACTTGACGTTGCTACATACTGAGTATCTAAGCTCTGGGCCTTGTGGTTTCAGAGCAGAAGATTTTTTTTTAAGTTTTTCCCATTATAAGTCTATGGGAGCTATATGTTGCCATGGCAACTAGAGTTTCCATCTGATCTGCCCCATAACATTATGCATCCTTTCCCCCTATCGGATAATGCTTCACATGGAATTTAATCATGATTGGCCGACTGGCTTTAAAGATATACTTATTTGAAAGTGTGAACGGACGACGGACGGCGGACGCCGGAGCATTGGCATACTAATACCTCACATGAGCCTTCGGCTCAGGTAAGCTAAAAAAACTAAAACGGGGCCTCGGTTTCAGAAGAATTTGCATTATTTAACTGAAATGTCTTTCGTCTGTTTGAAGCTCACAACCAGTACTATGAAGACTACAGTCGAATTTCCATTGGGACCACAAAAATGAGCCGGGGCACAGCATTTCCTACAATTTACATGTGCGACTAGCGAAGAAATCAGATCAGCCTACGCATCAATGTAGTCTGATGTAAATGTGTTCAAGGCGATACGAACGAGTTCACACAGCATGTAAGAAGTTAGAAGTTAGAAGTAAAAAGTTAGAAGTTAGAAATAAGAAATGATCCTACCCGGCTTTCGTATATTTGGGATATTCGTCTTATTTTACCTAAAAATACATGTTGTGTGAACGCGTTCGTATCGCCTTGAACACATTTACATTTGACCTAGCGCACAAAAAAACAATAAGACATACGCGCTCAGCGAAGACTCAGATCAGCCTGCGCATCCGCATCATCTAAGGATAGCTAAGTGCCCAATGCTCCTTCATGCAGCAAGAGAAGTATCTGATAAAACTACATTGATGCGTAGGCTGATCTGATTTCTTCGCTAGTCGCACATGTAAATTGTAGGAAATGCTGTGCCCCGGCTCATTTTTGTGGTCCCAATGGAAATTCGACTGTAGTCTTCATAGTACTGGTTGTGAGCTTCAAACAGACGAAAGACATTTCAGTTAAATAATGCAAATTCTTCTGAAACCGAGGCCCCGTTTTAGTTTTTTAGCTTACCTGAGCCGAAGGCTCATGTGAGGTATTAGTATGCCAATGCTCCGGCGTCCGCCGTCCGTTCACCCTTTCAAATAAGTATATCTTTAAAGCCAGTAGGCCAATGATGATTAAATTACATGGGAAGCATTATCCGGTTGGGGGAAAGGATGCATAATGTTATGGGGCAGATCAGATGGAAACTCTAGTTGCCATGGCAGCATATAGCTCCCATAGACTTATAATGGGAAAAACTTAAAAAAAACTTCTGCTCTGAAACCACAAGGCCCAGAGCTTAGATACTTAGTATGTAGCAACGTCAAGTAGTCCCCTACATAAATCTTGCCAATCATGCCCTGGGTCCAAATTGGCCGCGCCCAGGAGCTAGTTAGCTTCCATAGACTTAAAATGGGAACAAGAGGACCATGATGGTCCTGTATCGCTCACCTGAGTCTATTCATCACCTTGTTTTTGATCACACATGACCCATATTCAAGTTTGTATAAAGACAAACATTCTTGGCAAGTTGCATGAAGCTTGAACCAAAATGCAGTCTCAAGTATGATTTGACCACTTTGTTTGTTTGATTTGAGGTTTATACTATTTAGGTCATTTTGGAGACGTTGCTTCCAATTTTGCGGGACTTTTACCCGACATTGAGATGAAAGGTTCCACCCCCCTTCATTTCTGACAGCATTTATATTTCTGCAGCCTGAAGGTTGATTTGAATCATTTCTGATCTGTAGCATGCCTATGGTGGGGAAATTGTGAAATAAAAGCAGGTTGAGTGATGACAATATTTTTTTTTTTCTAAAAATAGCCAAAACAACTTTGACCTTGACCCAAACACCCTGAAAGTCTGAATTGCTTTAGATATTTGTATTATCATACAGAATATTTTTTAAAGTTATAAAAGGCGAGAAAACCCTGAAGGGGTAGCCTGGCAAACAGCATAGACCCAGATCAGACGTCGCAGAACGTGACATCTGATGAGGGTCTGCACTGTTTGCTAACAGCATTTTCTGTCAAATTGCCAAATATGAAGGCTCTGAAGAGATTATGTTGGTTGGTGCCTGATGCTCTGTCTCAGGTCGGGCTCATCGGAGTCTAACTGTTGGTTTTCTTTTGCTCCAGCATTTCAGTGGTTTCTTGCTGTCGAGTCCTCACCGTTGTCTCACCTCTGTGGTTCTTTGATTTTTGTGTTCACGGAGATGTTGCACTGATGAGTTAGGAGGCCTTCATGCGGACTGAACAAATTATTTGTCTAAATCGCGACGGAAGTAAGGGCGAGGATTGTGGCCACGTAAAATCGATTTAAGCCCCCAGTGGAAATCTTCCACTGACCGTTCCAAGGCGGCTCTTCTGCGGCGATTTATTTATGTTGTTGTTTGTTACTTACTGTGTGTATCACTTGTTCTTTTAATTTTGGATGGCCATATGGCCATTTTGTGGGAAAGTAACTGTCCTTATGGCCTTCCTTTGTTTTGGTTTCCATTATGGTCTGGTCGCTTAATGTTTGTATTTCTTTCCCTTTGGTGTCTTTTATGGGTGGAGTAAGTTAATTGTATCAATTCCTGATCTTTGTTTTACTTCTACTTTCTATCTCAAATGGTTCCAAAGTTATGAAAATTAGTTACAGTGGAGGAAAGTAAAACAATCTTTGCATGTTTCTGTTGAATATGCAGATGCCACATTTCAGTTGCTAAGGAAAACATTTTATCACTTCATTCAAACAAAACTGAATCAAAACTAAAACAAAAATTAAATCCAGAGAAACTGACTATTAGCTGTACAATTATACTTGCAAGAAAATCTGTTTTATAACATGTCCAGGCAGCCAGGGCTTGGGCCTGTGTGTACATACAGGAAAACTGGTCAGCACCTTCTCTGTGTGCATAACGTTTCTATGGACCCATGCCTTTTCAAAGAGAACGTACCCATATTAAGTGTACACCTCTCTGCTTATCTGGGCGTGGAGGAATATATTGGGCTGCATGGTGCTTCAACACTGAGCTGAGACCAACCAAACTTGACTACTGATAAACCGTTTAATGTCAAGCATGCCTAAACAAAGTGATGCAAGTCAGACTGCGGTTTCTTTGGGCTGTGGGGCTTTTGATGTCATTTCATCTCAATGGCGGGTAATGTCAGAAGCAAGGTCTCCAAAATGACCTTAATAGTGTTGATGGGGATGTAAAGCCTCAAAACAAACACAACCCATACTGACTATCTATTAACCCATTTAAACCCCAAAAGGGGTAAGGGGCAAACAGTGAAGGTCCCAATCAGACACCACAGAATGCGGCGTCTGATCAGGGCCAACACTGTTTGCGAAAAGTTAAGACATTTTCCAAGTAAATTATGAAGAAAAATACCCCCCTTAAGTTTGGAATGGACTCCTACTTTACATAAGGAAGAAGATTCCATTTGGTACAAAAAGGGTTAACACAAATGGTGATCTATAGCTTCAAGAATCAAAAGGCAATGAAGAAAAGGTTTCTCCCAATGTTGCTCTTCCTGCTAAATCTGAAGGATATAAGGTTATCCATGTATGATAATCATTATTTACATCTAGGTTATCCATGCATGATAATCATTTGTTTGTTTGTTTGTTTGATTTGAGGTTTAACGTCCCCGTCAACACTGTAAAGGTCATTTTGGAGACGTTGCTTCCAATTTTGTCGGACTTTTTCCCGGCATCGAGATGAAATGACTTCTCAAACCCTGCCCCACAATGAAACCAACAGAGTTTATATACATGGACGGGCCGACTTGCACCGCTTTGCCTGGGCAGGCTTAGATCCTCCATGTAGTTTACCAGTACTGGTGTGCGGGCCGGTTTCAGCTTTGCGAGGGAGCATCATGAAGCACATCTATTTCTTCCAGCCCCGATGAGCGGGGGAAAGCATGATAATCATTATTTACATCTAAAAGTCAAAATATCTTTAAAATTTATTAGGGCTGTAAACTATAAATCACCCCACGATATGATACATATAGTGATAATTGCCTCACCATACAATACATATCACAATACTACTTTCATGCTTTAATCACAACTCAAAAATTTTAAAACTCTTGGAAAACTGGCTCAAAACCATCTCAGAGTTCAATCTCGTGTAACAAAGCCTCTGTAAGCAACGTCCATATTTGTCATAAAAGTAATCAATGTATCTCAATAACAGTAAAGATCTTTGTAGTTCGTTATGAAAATGGTCTTGAGATATGTTAAAGTTTTCATTTTCGTTGAAAATCATACTTTTGGCATATCGTCAGGTATCGTGATATTAGCCCCACGATACGATATGTGTATCATCAGCAAAAGTATCACCATATGATATGATTTCAATAAATAATTTCAGCCCTAAAAGTTATCAACAGCAAGAGATTTTACAGTATTATCTTAAGGCCTATACTTTTGTCTGCACTGTTTGCTAACAGCATTTTCTGTAAAATAAAATACCCCTCCTGACCAAGGTATTACATACAGAGGAGAATTCTGAGCAAGTTTGATGATGATTGGACTAAAACTGTGGCCTCTAGAGTGTTAACAAGGTTTTTCTATGATTTAACCTACTGACCTACTTTTTGACCCCACATGACCCATATTCGAATTTGACCTAGATATTATCAAGATGATCATTCTGAGCAAGTTTGACGATAATTAGACTAAAATTGCAGTCTCTAGAGTGTAAACAAGGTTTTTCTATGATTTGACCTACTTTTAACCCCGCATGACCCATATTCGAATTTGACCTAGATATTGTAGAGATGATCATTCTGAGCAAGTCTGGTGATGATTTGACCAAAACTGTGGCCTATAGAGTGTTAATGACGTTTTTCTATTATTTAACCTAATGACCTATTTTTTGACCCGGCATGACACATGACCGAGATATTGTCAGGATGATCATTTTGAGCAAGTTTGAGGATGATTGGACCAAAACTGACGCATAAATTTGCAATAAATAAGTCTAAACTGATCTGATCATGCAGTGCATTAATTTGAGAGATTCCGAATCAGTGATATTAAAAAATTGGTGGCAGGGATTGAGACGTCATTCATTTTAACTATTCCGTGTAATAAACATCATCTAAACCCCATTTTCTATCAAAAAAAAAGTGGGATATACAGGTGTATTTAACATTTGCCTAATATTTGCTCAAAACATAGATTGTTGGAACCCGCTAGAATCCCGATTAAGGGGTACTGATGAACACCCAGAACCTATGAAAGATTTGATTATTGGTACTCATTAGAATCGCCTCATTGAGGCAGTTCTGACCAGCACCTACAATGTATCTTTGACGTATAAATAAAGAAAGTATCACAAAATGACATAAAGAGCATTGAAAGGGACGTAGAACTTCAATTAAAACAAACAGTCGTATCAGTTATCCTAGTGTTCGATGATTAACTAGTTAGATTTAAATCATTGGTTAGATCTAAAGATAAAATCATCGTATTAGTATGCCGTGTTAAATAAATGTGTATTATGTGTTATACCCAGCTTTCCAACCACAAATTAATATGCTCTTCTCCTGTACAATGTTTTAACCGTAAAATATCATTGCAACACTAAGAAACGTTGAATATCATGCGGAGATCCCTGCGCTTTCAAGCAAAACGGTCAAGTGCTACAATTATGTTACAAAAAAATCTTCCCCAAACTGAATGACATATATCTATTAAGGCCAGATAATAGGTGCCAATATCATCTTACTCATATGCCCACCCCAATAAACTTCAATGTATGTGCCTACACGGCTACATTGATATCTTAGTACCTTAACCCATTTAGTACTTGGCAAACAGTGGAGGCCCAGAACAGACGCCGCTGAACGCGGCGTCTGATCTGGCCTCCACTATTTGCTAAAAGTTCAGTCATTTTCCAAATAAATTTTGAAGAAAACACAACTTGACACCCCTGAATTTTGAAATTGACTCCAGCCATTTATAAGGAGGAAGATTCCATTTGGTACAATGAGTACCTTAAAGGCATTTATTCTTAGACAGTAGGACACACCGTGTGTTCATTATTGTTTTATTGCCCCCCTGTGATATACTGTCTATAGCAGATCAAAGGCGGTCTTTAATAGGGTGATTAGTAGCTCCTGTTGAATATCCTGACTGAGGCACTAAAGGGGAAAATCAATAATGTACACTACAGTCAACAGTTAGTCAATCATTGATTTTCCCCAAGGAGGCCCCTTACCTGTTGCAGACAGAGGACTTCTCGTAAGTCAGCTCTGAGGGCTACATAATATTATGTAATGACATGATAGTCCTCAATAATCAAGAATAAATGCCTTTAAGCAGCCCCAAAACTGTCAATGCCAGTTTGACAAGGACAGTCAAGTAACAGTGACCACCGTACTCAACTCGCTCAAATTAGCAGTGCGTCTCGGAAAACAGTATACAGTTTTGAACAGTTTGGCATATTCCGCCATTTGCAGCGCTGTGGTGCAGTGGTAAAGTATTAGATTTGAGACTGAGAGGTAACCGGTTCCATCCTCGCGAGCGCCAAGTGTTGTTGCCTTCAGAAAGAGACTTCCCTTTCCGCTATTGATGTTTCCATTAGGGTCTAGTTATTTTACGTTTGTGTTTCTTTCCCTTTGGTGTCTCTGGTGGGAGGTGTGGGTTAATTGTATTGATTCCTGATCATTGCCTTCACTTCTATTTATCCACATTACTAAGTACTGGTTTATACACAGGAAGAGGAAGAAAAAAGGGACACATGGAAATCCGTTTTAGGTCACTAAATAAGTTACCCTCTATAAATAAAGTCGAGTATTATTATTATTTTTATTATTAACTACCGTTTGAATATCATCGCACAACATTTATGATTTGATATATATATGGGAAGTAACGACGTTACGTATTGTTGCCATGTAAATATTTATGTCTTTTTGAAAATCTGTCAAAACAGTGAAACTGCAGTAGAAGCTTGGTAAAAAATATATTATTGTGGCGATATCGGACTTTTTGATTTTATATATATATATATTGTGGCGATATCGGACTTTTTGATTATATATATATTATTTATTTGAAACGGAAACGTTAATTATGACGTTACGTTTCGTTGCTTAGTAATTTAAAATGTCTTCTTGATAATCTGTTGTAAATGCAGTGAAACCGCGGTAGAAGTTTACTGAAAATATAGTGTTATTTGGCAAACTCGGACTTATTGATTTTTCTTTATATATATATATATATATATATATATATATATATATATATATATATATATATATATATATATATATATATATATGAAAATCAAAGTAAAGCACGATACAGGCAATTAAATAGATAAATGAATTAGCGCACAAAAATCGGTCGCACCGCAACCGGGACTCGAACCACGGATCTCCTGCATTCCGGGCAGACGTGCTAACCATTACACCACCGCGGCCTTCCGACATTGTACGCCAATTTTAACATTTATAAACCTTTAACGTCATTAGCGCTATTTAGAGACCTTTCATTTACCGCCATAGGCGACCCTATCATTTTCGGTTCTTTTTTTAACCTACGGACGGCGGCCATTTTATTCTATCTTTTTATTTATTTATTAGATTTACAAATGTTCTACTGTATCGGAGTAAGTATATGAAAATCAAAGTAAAGCACGATACAGGCAATTAAATAGATAAATGAATTAGCGCACAAAAATCGGTCGCACCGCAACCGGGACTCGAACCACGGATCTCCTGCATTCCGGGCAGACGTGCTAACCATTACACCACCGCGGCCTTCCGACATTGTACGCCAATTTTAACATTTATAAACCTTTAACGTCATTAGCGCTATTTAGAGACCTTTCATTTACCGCCATAGGCGACCCTATCATTTTCGGTTCTTTTTTTAACCTACGGACGGCGGCCATTTTATTCTATCTTTTTATTTATTTATTAGATACCTTCCTTTTCTGAGCATGAATTTTAATACTGCAGTCACTTCGATTGCCGGCGTCCGCCATATTGTGATGTTTAGTGACGTTACGTAACGTGTTGTGATGTCAACTTTAACCAAGGCGCATATGAGGTCGTGTTCAATCAGTGCATATATCAAATGCGCGAGAATATTCGATTTTGGGTAAACACACCGGGGTTAGAATAGAATTTCTATACCTAGCTAAAACTATGGATTTTCTTATCTGGTGTGTAAGAAATAACTTACCGCTATTTGATCGCCTCGTCCAATATAAAAGGAAATAATCTGGACAACAACTGCTTGATTCTCTTCTGCTTTAATGTGCCAGGCACAAAAAACATTTAGGTCAAACTGTGAGAAATAGCTTATTGTTCCTGTTGGACTTGTAAGCACACTACCGCAGTCTTTATGTTGACCTTTAAGAGAGTAAAGGACAAGACATTTTAGAATTTGCACATCTCTTATTATTTCAACGATAGTATACTTATTTGCTGAGGAAAAGCAGATGTCTAACAATAAAAGCCAATTCAATTCTCCCATTAAACAGGAACCCAGCATGGGATCTTAATGCACGTTTGCGTTGAAATAAACGTATAACGCTTGCTTGACTTTGATGAATATAAAACAATGTCCAAATTACGGTGTGAATTTAAGTGTGACGTTTATGTCCTGCATTATGACGGCCATCATGTTTGCAATGAACCCCCTCCATTACGTAAAAACGCCTATACAAATACGTTGTAAACTTTACCTCTGGAACTAGTACCAACAATATATATTTTAGAACAGGGATAAGAAAAATAAGGTTTACCCCTGTAAACCCCAGTTTTACTATATAAAAATGGGGTACACAGGGGTCAACATTATGATAACACCCCCGTGCGACATAGCGCCTTTTTCCACATCCGTAAAATGGTTACTTTTCTGATGAAAATCCGCAATACTTTTCTTATTTATACTGCAAACATAGGCTGCGGTTCTAACGAGTACCCACAACCTATGTCTTGGAGCAGAAATAAGCAAAATAATGTATACCCCCGTAAACCCAAGTTTTCTCTATATAAAGTGGGGTTAAGTGGGGTGTTCATTTCACGGACTTGTTAACGTGATGAAATTATATAGGCGTGTTTTCGTGATGTCCAAACAACACTTGCACTGGAGCAAACAGGGCGATTTTAGAGATATACTTTTCCTCCCAGTCACGTTATGCATTTAAGTATGGTTTAGAATCCACTGACCGGATTAGAAAATATAGTGCATAATGTTTTAAAGTATATATGCTGAAGCCGACGTTGTCGCCAAAGTTGACGCAAACAAGGTCTGTAAAAAGACATAACATATGCAGGATATTTGATTTTCATTGTGAATGATCGAATCTATATCATAGAATGAAAATTCAAAAACATTACGATAACAAACTCGTGCGACATAGGGCATTTTTCACATCATAAAAATTGCTAATAATCTGATGAAAATCCGTGCTATTTTTCTTATAAATGCTCAAAGCATAGGTTGTGAGCGCCCGTTAGAACCGCCTTATTGAGGCGGTTCTAACGAGTAGCCACAACCTGTGTCTTGGAACAGAAATAAGAAAAATAATGTTTACTCCCGTAAACCCAAGTTTTCTCTATATAAAGTGGGGTTTAGGGGGGGGGGGGTCTTCATTTCACGGACTTGTTCACGTGATGAGTTGCTATTGTACTCGCTAGAATAGTTAACAAATCAATCAATAACGTTTTTAACAAATGAGTCGAGGTGGACTAATAATGGGGTTGTCTAATATGTCAATTCCACTTACTCCAAATAAAGAATATCTTAGTGTAGGAATTCTGTTAGCGAACCCGGAAGCTGCTTGGGCAAATCGGAAAGAAAACATAGGTCCTTGTTATAGAGACCCCTCCAAACCCCAATTTAAAGAAAACTAGGGTTTATAATATATTTTTGTAGAAGTGGAGGCAATGATCAGGAATCGATACAATCAACCCACAGCTCCCATCAGAGACACCAAAGGGAAAGAAACACAAATATGAAACAACATACCCTAATGGAAACATTAATAGCGGAATGCCAAAAGGACAGTTACTTTCCCGCAAAATGGCCAATAGGCTACCCAAAATAAAATAATATAAGCGACACAAACACACAAAGACAAACCATAACAAAAATAAACTGCGACAGAAGAACCGCCTTGGAACCCTTCTTAATCAGGGTTATCGGTATCATAAACTATTCTAAATTCTATAGACGCCATTCCGATTTAATTTCAAAATTCAATGCTGGACTTATATCTCTTCTGCAACAAAGTCTATCGGAACCCGAATTTTATGGTGACTTAGTATATAAATTCAGAAGAGAAAATATACTAGCAATGACTTCAGCGTCGAATTTCGTAAAATCGTTCTTCGATATAAAAAGATTTTGTACAACATATAATAATTATATTATGTTATACGACAGACTGCAAGCATGGTAGTTAACCCAATCCCGATTGAAAACTTTGCTTCCCTCTTTATTACACACCAGTGAGTCAAGTCTCAGATTATATGACGGTTCCAGCGTAAAGGCTTAATGCGAATTAGAATTAAATTTTATGCAAAGTTGGCTGGTGCCTGATGCTCTGTCTCTGGTCGGGCCCGTCGGAGTCCAACTCTTGGTTTTCTTTTGCTCCAGCATTTCAGTTGTTTCTTGTTGTCGAGTCCTCCAGTTGTTGCATCTCGGTTGTTTGATTTTTTTTGTTCTCAGAGATGATTCACTGATGAGTTAGGAGGTCTTCAATTGCAAATTATTTGTCTAAATCGCGACGGAAGTAAGGACGAGGATTGCGGCCGTGTAAAACAGATTTCAGCTCCCCAACCCCCATCCCCAGTGGAATTCGATTCACTGACCGTTCCAATGTAGGTCTTCTGTCGCGGTTTATTTTTGGAAGGATTTTTCTTTGAGTGTGTGTATCGTTTGTAGCTACTGTGTTTGGATATTGGATAGCCAATTGGCCATTTTGTTGGAAAGTAACCGTCCTTTTGGTTTTCCGCCATTGAATTTTCCATAAGGGTCTAGTTATTTCATGTTTATGTTTCTTTCCCTTTGGTGTCTCGGATGGGATCTGTGGGTTAATTGTATCGATTCCTAATCATTGCCTTCACTTCCATTTTACAGGGGCATTCTTTATTTCTTTATTTTTCCTCAAATTGAGGCGGTTGATGCGGTTCTGACGAGCGCCTCCAACTTATGTTTGGGATATACATGAAAAACATATCACAAGTTTGCATCAGAATATTTACCATATTTAGAGATATGCAGTGTGTCGCGCGGACTTTGTATCGTAATATTAGAAAGCACAAATAAAAAAACGCCCGAAACATAAAAAGGAAAATTAACATTATGAACCACCTTGGGTAGGCAAGCTATAAAAAAGGTGCAGATTCTTACACAATGCATAAAAATAACACGCATGGCAGAATTCTAGATCAATACTGTGCCATGTCATCCAAATACACAGTGAGTGAGTTTTTAGTTTTATGTCCCACCAACAGCTAAGGTCATACGGAGACGGGACCTCGGTTTAAAGACTCATCCGAAAGTCTCCAAATACACAGTTATCCGGTTAACAGGTCCATGTAATGGACACCCCTCTAAACTCCACTTCATACAGCGAAAGCTGGGGTGATTATTGCCTTCACTTCTATTTTACATGCGTATACATTATGTTTCTTATTTCTGTTCTGAGACATGGATTGTGAGCATTCGTTTGGAGCGGTTTCAAAGTGCAGCCACAACCTATTTTGGAATACAGATGAGATAAATATCACACTTTTTGATCAGAAAAGTAACCGTTTTGGAGAAATGAAATTTTTTCTTTGTCGCATGAATTACGGCAATTATGAACACTCTACAACAGTAGAGGAAACCGAGACAGGTCACGGAGGTTCGAACTCAGGAATAAAATATTGGGCTGCATGCCACAGTATTCGAAGTCCGACCTACCGCATGCAACAATACTTTAAGAGCCGACAACGACACATGCCAAACCACTTTAAGGGGATGGGATACACCTTCAGGGGAGGTAACTCCTGCAAAAGTATTGTTGTCTCCCATGTCAATAGGGGTCAACTCTGAAAGGAAAGAATTTGCTCCTTCCGTGAGACAGAACTTATAGAAAAGCGTACAGGAAGTCCCGATAGTTATCTCCCTTAGAAAAATGGCGGAAAAATCTGCCAGGTGTTCCCATTCCCCTTAAATCCGACCTAAATTTCTTGATCATGTCCATGAGTATTTTTCTTGAACTGCACCACCACATTATGCTACATAATATTCCTTAAATAATGATATGAGTCCCGCCAAGCGAATTTGGGTCTTCGAGCATTCCGTCATGACAAGTTTTAACTGCGCATGCCCAGCCATTCAGAAGGGCCAGGGATATGGCTTTCTGTCTGAAGGTTCCTCTTGATTCACTGCTTGTATGAGCGAGCAGCGAAGGTTCTGGCGAGACTGCGCGGATGCGCAGGCTCGCCTGAACCTTCGCTGCTCGCATAGGCGATAAGTACCCAAATCGCTTGACGGGGCCCATATTATAGACGTGTTTTTAAGGTACTTAATTGTAATGACAACGGTAACATTTAGAAAATATTTTGTATAGTTTATGATAGCGACAGCTCTATTTTAGATGTTTTGTGTTGTTGTTTTTTTCAATAACATATTGCTCAAATTAAAGTTCTCTTAAGTAATTAACATAACTTCAAGCCATCACGAAAACACGCCTATATAATTTTGATCCCCCCCCCCTCCACTTGAACCGCACTTTTGAATAATATACATGTAACTGGGGTTTACAGAAGTAAACCTTATTTTTCTTATTTCTGCTCTAAAATAAAGATTTTGGGTACTCGATGAGGCGGTTCTAACGAGTACCTGGTTCTAACGAGTACCCGAAATCTATATTTTGAGCAGAAATAAGAAAAATATCACAATGTTTCATCTTAAAATTTCATTTTTTCGGCAAGAAAGGTTATAATTTATTTGTAAAGGCGTGTTTCCGTAATGTCTAGAAAAACTCAGATGAGTTGTGGAACATTACATTACGATAACACATCCCACGCAACCAAGTGCGTTTTTTTTTCAAATCTCCAAAATGACTTCTTTTCTGATGAAAATATGTGATACTTTTTCTTATTAATACAGCAAACATTGGGTGTGGGTGCTTGTTAGAACCGCCTCATTGACGCGATTCTAACGAGTACACACAACCTATGTCTTGGAGCAGAAAAAATAAAAAAAAATAATGTATACCCCCAGAAACTGCAGTGCAAGAAAATTCTTTTGATACGTAGCCCCCCTTTTTTGGATTAACATCTGTCTATTATAGATGGATATGCTTCCTGCATAATTAATGATAAGCGCGATGATTTTGATTTTGAGATTGTAAATTTTCCTTCCCTAGATGGTGATGTTCCTCATGCGGCATCCTATGGCGTTTATATTTCGCAATTCATTGGGTTTGCTCGAGTGTCTAGTCATGTGACTGACTTCAACACTCGTAGTAAATTGTTAACTGCTAAACTTCTAAATCAGAGTTATCGGTATCATAAACTACGCAAAGCATTTTCTAAATTTATTTGGACGTCATTCCGACTTTATTTCAAAAAGCAATGTTGGATTTGAATCACTTCTGCAACGAGGTCTATCGGAACCCGAAATTTATGGTGACTTAGTATATACGAGTAAATTCAGAAAAATATATACTTGCTATGACTTCAAAACCCAATTACGTAATTTCATTCTTCGATATAAAAAGATTGTGTACAACATTAATCATGTGTTATACGACATACCGCATGCATAGTAGTTAACACAATCACGGTTGACAACATTGCTTCCCTCTTTAATTGCACACCAGTGGGTCATGCCTCAGATTCTATAACGGTTCCAGCGTAAAGGCTACTTGAGAATTAGAATGTATTTTTATGTACTGTTTGCTGGTGCCTGATGCTCGGTCTCTAGTTGGGCCCATCAGAGGCTCACTGTTGGTTTTCGTTTCTTCCAGCATTTCAGTGGTTTCTTGCTGTGGAATCCTTACCTATGTTTCATCTCTGTGGTTGTTTTTTTTGTGTTCTCGGAGATGTTGAGAGGCGTTCGTGCGGATGGAACCAATTATTTGTCCATATCGCTTGGTAAGTAAGGGCTAGGATTGCGGCCGCGTTAATTCGATTAAAGCCACCCCCATTGAAATTCTTTTCACTGACCTTTCAGGTTGTAGTTCTGTCGAGGTTTTATTTTTTGTTATGGTTTGTCTTTGAGTGTGTGTAGCGCGCGTATATATTTTCGTTTTAGATAGCCAACTGCTCATTTGGCTTTCCGTTAAAGATGTTCCCATTAGGGTCTAATTATTTAATGTATGTGTGTCTTTCCCTTTTGTGTCACTGTTGGGTGGTGTGGGTTAATTGTATCGATATCTGATCATTGCCTTCACTTCCATTTTAAAGGGTTTTCATGACCCCAGGGAACATAGGCATTCAAGATTGAAAAATTGCAAAATCAAAACCTATCCAAGGAAAAGTAAAATTGCAGTGCATAATAGCATTACTAAACACGCCTATACAAAGACATTGTAAACTTTACCGCCGAAAACAAAACCAAAAATTTTAAGATGAATAATTGTGATATTTTTTCTTATTTCTGCTCAAAATGTAGATTGTTTGTACTTGTTAGAACCGCCTTATCAAGACTATTCTAACGAGTACCCACAATCTATATTTTAGAGCAGAAATAAGAAAATAATGTTTATACATGTAAACCCCAGTTTTACTATATAAAAGTGGGGTTAAAGGGGGTCAAAATTTTATAGGCGTGTTTGCGTGGTGAAGTGTATAATTGCTCGCATACTTACTATGTTCCTGCCAAAACGATATGTTAAATTCAATATGGCTGACTTCTTTGTATACCATATATTTCAATGTGACCATATTTGACGCAGATCTGAAAGGAGATATGCCCTGGAACCCGCACAAATATCCTGTTGATTGTATCTGCAAAAAAGATTTTCAAACCGCTCATCAGGAAAAAGAAGAAGAAGCAGAAGAATAAGAGGTGGATAAGAAGAAGAAGGACAACAAGCAACAACAATAATAATAATAATATTATTATTACTATTACATTCTATTATAATTTATTATTAATATTATCATTATTACGAGGACTGTTCAAATATGAATGCAAGTAGAACGTTTTCTCATGCACTAATGCGAAAATCACCTGGAAATAAATATCACAGCGTTGAAAAACATTTTACCCATACATTGATACCAAACCTGTTAAAATCCGTACACTTAAGCCATGTATATCGTTCGATAAACACTGTCTACTCTTATATACTAATACAAAACATGGTTGGAAGAAGGTCAGAGTACGCCGTTGAAATACGGTCCTATATTAAGAATTGTTGTTTTCTTGGTATACGGTGCAAAAACATTTTTGATGAAATATGTTCGGTTTATGGGCATAATGAAATGTCTTTTCCAACAGGTTTTCGTTGGTGTTAGAAATTCAGCTGTGGGCCGAAAAGAACAACATCTGCCAAGATGGTTGCTAGAGTGAAAGCAATAGTTGCTACCGATGCACGATACACCACTAGGCAAATAGCTAGTATGGTTGGCATCTCATTAGGAGCAGCTCATACAAAGTAGAAGTAAGACAAAGATCAGGAATCGATACAATTAACTTACTCCACCCATCAAAGACACCAAAGGGAAAGAAACACTAGCATTAAGCGACCAGACCATAATGGAAACCTAAACAAAGGAAGGCCATAAGGACAGTTACTTTCCCACAAAATGGCCATATGGCCGTCCAAAATAAAAAGACACAAGTGATACACACAGTAAGTAACAAACAACGACATAAATAAACCGCCACAGAAGAACCGCCTTGGAACGGTCAGCGGAAAGATTTCCACTGGGGGGGGGGGGGGGGGGGCTTAAATCGATTTTACGTGGCCACAATCCTCGCCCTTACTTCCGTCGCGATTTAGACAAATAATTTGTTCAGTCCGCATGAAGGCCTCCTAACTCATCAGTGCAACATCTCCGTGAACACAAAAAATCAAAGAACCACAGAGGTGAGACAACGGTGAGGACTCGACAGCAAGAAACCACTGAAATGCTGGAGCAAAAGAAAACCAACAGTTAGACTCCGATGGGCCCGACCATTTAACTCTATTTAAGCTCCTTTAACCTAGATGCGCAATTGTCCGGAACCATCAGAACAACTTTGAACGAGGACCAACTAAGGCTTATTCCTGTAAGGTTTGGCCTAAATTCGATCAGTGGTTTAGAGATGTCTTTTGAAGGAATACTTAACGGACGGACGATGGTACATACGCACGCACGGACAAAATGCGATCAGAAAACCTCACCTTATCACATCATGACAGGTGAGCTAAATCAAACAAGCATGTGGCTGTTTCAGACTATGTAAGAGAGTACTATACAATACCCCGACAATAAATGACAGTGACGTAAATGCAAAAGCTACTCATTTTGTTTTTCAGAACAATTACCAGTATTACCATATTGGATGTGATAGAACAATTAACAATTTGTTCACAAACTTGTTAAACTTATGACTCTATGAACAACTGAACCCTGTTTTATATGACGAGGCACCAGAATAGGTGCATTATGTATGTATGTTGATTTCGTTTAAACTTTACCGCTCTCTAGGCTAATTCAGCAGACGGAAAAAATGATAATTTTCTTATTTTACCTTAGAAACAGGTTTTGGTATTACATACAAATTGTCCGATAGGAGAGACAATTAGCATGAAATGTCAAAATCTATAATCTGGGAAAAATAAAAGAGATGTATTAAAATCTCATTTGAGAAAGTTTTGTACAGCGTGCAAAGCGTTAAAACTGCTTAAGTCGGGATAATCTTGACTCTTGTAAAGTATCATTCTTGCACACCAGACAAGGAAATCCGCGATTTTACCCTGGGATAGAAATTTATGTTCTGACCCTGGTGTTCCGACCAAGGCAACTAACAACTGCCGGAATTACTCCCGCACTAATGTTATTTTGTAAACAATATACATGTGCTAGCTGTCAAAACTAAACGACAAAAAAAAAACAAAAAAAAAAAAACAAGAAATAAAAAAGAATGATAATTATTTGACTCATTTATTGTTCAATGACACTGCATACAGGACTTTGAATCTTAAAAAGAAGAAAAGAAATACTGTCTGTAGTTCTGCTATTTGCTACAAAAGGTGTTGTGCAAGACAAAGAATCTAATATGGGGTTCTGTTGTAGATGGGCGCTTCCAACCCTCGGGTTAAAAGTCCCACAAAATTGGAAGCAACGTCTCCAAAATGACCTTTACATTGTTGACGGGGACGTTAAACCTCAAACCTAACCAAAAAAATCCAACCCTCGGGATGACCATGCTGAGCGGAACCATCCCGAAAACACGCCTTTATAATTTTGACCCCTTCGAACCCCATTTTTATATAGTGAAACTGGGGTTTACAGGGGTAAACCTTATTTTTCTTATTTCTGCTCTAACATATAGAGTGTGGGTACTCGTTAGAACCGCCTCGGTTATAACGAGTACCATACTCTATATGTTAGAGCAGAAATAAGAAACATTTAATAAGTTTTCATCTTAAAATTTTCATTTTTTTCGGCGGTAAAGGTGGCAATGTATTTGTATAGGCGTGTTTGCGTAATGCTCGGCGTAGCCTCGGTTCCGCTCAGCACGGTCATCCCTCGGGTTGGAAACGCCCATCTACAACAGAACCCCATATCCGATTCTTATAAGCTTACATTTATATAAGCGAGAATACACTCCCTTGACCATGGTATATCTAGAACATATGGTAGCAGTACAATGACATTTCCGGGTGGTGCAGTAATTACGTAGGTACATTCCAGAGTATCTTTAGCCATTTCGGTATGTATAGGTACCAAAACACCTGACGTAGCGTTGATTTCTCTGTTACACTTGGCTGAAAAACCTGTGAAAGAGTTTACACCAATTAAACTTTTCAGCTATCATTACCAGTAGCGTTTAATGTGTTTCTTAGCACTACGATAACACATTCGTGTAACAAAGTGCAATCTTATATACCTCGAGAAGGGTTATTTTTCATCACGTTAACATCAGTTAAATAATCAACCCTCTGAATAGTAGTGAAGGCAATGATCAGGAATCGATACCATTAACCCACAACTCCCATCAGAGACACCAGAGGGAAAGTAACACAACCATGAAATAGCTAGACCCTAATGACAACATCAATAGCGGAAAGCCAAAAGAACAGTTGCTTTCCCACAAAATGGTGATTTGGCTATTCAAAACAAAAAAAAAAAAAAAAAAGCGATACACACACTCAAAGCCGAAACATAACAAAAATAAACCGCGACAGACGAACCGCCGTGGAACGGTAAATGAATTTTGAGATAATTGCACAGGCATCTTTTTTCAGGTTACATTCACCAAACTTGCTTAAACTAACTGTCCCGCTCTTTTAAACATGATGGCTGTCAGTGCTAAAAAGAAAATCCTTTAAATGTCTTCGCTATAACATGCAACAATGATTTGGTTTAAAATAGAAAAATAATGTGTGCTCCTGTAAACCTCCCTTCTCTCTTGATAAACAGTGTGTGTTAGCCTCGTGAAGGACCTCGACTGAAAACGAGAGTCCCATTTGTTATATGGTCTTTGTTTCCGATCATGTTAGCAAACCCGTGAAATGAACACCACAGTCCACGCCACTTAATCAAGAGGAAACTGGGGTTTACAGGGGTATATATCTTTTCTTATTCCTGCTCCAAGACGTAGTTTTAGAACCTTCTAATGACCATCCGTAACCTATGCTTGGCGTCTAAGAAAGAAACACAATGCAAAATTTCTGTTACAATAAAATGCCCTTATGACATAGTGCATTCTTTCATACCATGAAAACGGTTATTTTCTGAGAAAATTTTGTAATATTTAACCTATTAATACACCAAAACATAGGTTTCGGATGTTCGTTAGAACCGCTTTAAAGTGGTAGTTCTAGCGAGTACCTGTGACCTATGACTTGGGGCAGTAATTAGCAAAATAATGATTACCCCAGTTGACACCATTTTTTATATACAGAGGGGTTTAGTAAGGGCGAGGATTGCGGCCGCGCAATATCGGTTTCAGCAACCCCAACCCCCCATCAGTGCGATTCGTTTCACTAACCGGTTTAGGAACAGAAGTAGATTATTTTGTTTTTTGTTTTCATTTCGCTCTGGTCGCGTTCTTGTTCATCAGAAAAAACGAGCCGAGCCATTTCGGGAAGGGTCATCTAAGGAACATTCCAGTAACATTATTCGAAACCCATCAATAGGTTTAGGACTAGAAATAGTTTAAAGTATTTTCTATTTTTAGCACAGGCTGTCACATTGTTAAAAGGAACAGAACAGTTTGTACCATTTTGGTCGAGTGTCACCCGAGGAATATTCCTGAAACAAGAGGACCATTATGGTCCTAAATCGCTCACCTGAGTTAAGAGATTTACATCTTTAATATTTAAGTTTGACAATGTAGATGCTACAAGTTACTTGACGCTATTATCTGAAAAATCTTCATAGAGATTGAAGATTGAAGCAAAAATCGTGGTCTCAAGGAATTTCAAGGAATTTGACCTAGTTTCTGACCTGACATGATCAATATTCGAACTTGACCCAGATATCATCAAGACAAACATTCTGGTAAGGTTTCGTGAAGCTTGAAGTGAAATTGAAGTCTCTAGAGAGTGAATAAGGTTTTCAAGGAATCTGACCTAGTGACCTAGTTTTTGACCGGACATGATCCATATTCAAACCTAACTCAGATATTATCAAGTCCAACATTCTGGTAAAGTTTAATGAAGTTTGAAGCAAAACAACTGTCTCTACTTGAGGTTGAACAAGGATTTCAAGGAATTTGACCTAGTGACCTAGTTTTTACCTGATATGACCCATATTTGAACTTGACCCAGATATCATCAAGACAAACATTCTGGTAAAGTTTCATGAAGATTGAAGCAAAATTGTGGTCTCTAGAAGATGAACAAGATTATAGTTGACGACGCACGTCGCATGATGAATGATGCACGACGCACTTAAGACGGACAAAAGGTGATCACAAAAGCTCACCTTGAGCTTTGCTCAGGTGAGCTAAAAATTGCAGTATCTAGAGTGTAAACAAGGTTTTTCTATGATTTCAACTACTGACCTACTTTTAGACCCCACATGACCCATATTCAAATCTGACCTAGATATTGTAGAGACGATCATTCTGATCAATTTTGATGATGATTGAACCAAACTTTGGGCTCTAGAGTGTCAACAAGGTTTTTCTATGATTTGACCTACTGACCTACTTTTTGAACCGACATGATCCATATTCGTACATGGCCAAGATATTGTCATGATGATCATTCTGAGCAAGTTTCATGATGATTGGACCAAAAGTATGGCCTCTAGAGTCTTAACAAGATTTTTCTAAGATTTGACCTACTGACCTACTTTTTGATCCGAAATGACCCGTATTCGAGCTTGACCGAGATATTGTCAGGTCGATCATTATGAGCAAACTTGAGGACGATTGGACCAAAACTGTGGTCTCTAGAGTGTTAACAGGATTTTTCTATGGTTTGACCTACTGACCCACATGACCCATATTTTTCATCCCACATGACCCATATTCGAACTTGACCGAGATATTGTCAGGATGATCATTCTGGGCAAGTTTCAGGATGATTGGAACATATTCGTACATGACCAAGATATTGTCAGGATGATAATTCTGAGCAAGTTTCAGGATGATTGGACCAATACTATGGCCTCTAGAGTCTTAACAAGGTTTTTCTATGGTTTGACCTACTGACCTACTTGATGACCCGAAATGACCCGTATTCGAACTTGACCGAGATATTGTCAGGTCGATTATTATGAGGCCTCTAGAGTGTTAACAAGGTTTTTCTTTGATTTGACCTGCTGACCTACTTTTTGACCCGACATGACCCAAAATCGAACTTGACCGCGGTATTGTCTGGATGATCATTTTGAGCAAGTTTCAGGATGATTAAATAAAAATGTAGCCTCTAGAGTCTTAACAAGGTTTTTCTATTGTTTGACCTACTGACCGGATTGTTGATCCCACATGACCCATATTCGAACGTGACCGAGATATTGTCAGGATGATCATTCTGAGCAAGTTTGAGGATGATTGGACCACAACCTGGCCTCTAAAGCGTTAACAAGGTTTTTCTATGATTTGACCTGCTGACCTATTTTTGCCCGAAATGACCCATATTCGAAATTAACCGAGATATTGTCAGGATGATCATTCTCAGCAAGTTTGAGGATGATTGGGTGAAAACTGTGGCCTCTAGAGTGTTAACAAGGTATTTCTATGGTTTTACCTACTGACCTACTTGTTCATTCCACATTACCCATATTCGAACTTGACCAAGATATTGTCAGGATGATCATTCTGAGCAAGTTTGAGGAGGATTGGACCAAAGCTGTGGCCTCTAAAGCGTTAACAATGTTTTACTATGATTTGACCTGGTGACCTACTTTTTAACCAGAAATGACCCATATTCGAACTTGACCGAGATATTGTCATGATAATCATTCTGAGCAAGTTTGAGGGTGATTGGACCAAAACTGTGGCCTCTAGAGTGTTAACAATGTTTTTTCTATGATTTGACCTACTGACCTACTTTTTGACCCAAAATGACCCGTATTCGAACTTGACCAAAACATTGTCAGGATGATCATTCTGAACAAATTTGGGGATGATTGGCCTAAAACTGTGGCCTCTAGAGTGTTCGAAAGGTTTTTCTATGGTTTGACCTACTGACCTACTTTTTCATCCCATATGACCCATATTCGAACTTGACCGAGATATTGTTATGATGATCATTCTGAGCAAGTTTGAGGATGAATGGACCAAAACTGGGGCCTCTAGCGCGTTAACAAGGTTTTTCTATGAGTTGACCTGCTGACCTACTTTTTGACCCGACATGACCCATATTCGAACTTGACCGAGATATTGTCAAGATGATCATTCTGAGCAAGTTTCAGAATGATTGGACCAAAAGTGTGGCCTCTAGAGTCTTAACAAGTTTTTTTCTATGATTTGACCTACTGACCTACTTTTTGAGCCGAAATGACCCGTATTCGAACTTGACCCAGATATCATCAAGTCAAACATTCTGGTAAAGTTTCATGACTACTTAAGCAAAATTGTGTTCTCTTAGAGTCTTAACAAGGTAAATGTTGACGACGCACGACGCACGGACAAAAGGTGATCACGAAAGCTCACATTGAGCTTTGCTCAGGTGAGCTAAAAAGAAATAACACGTTTGATGATACTGGTCGGAGTCTAACTGTAAGTTTTCTTTTGCTACAGCATTTCAGTTGTTTCTTGCTGCCGAGTCCTCACCGTTGTTTCATCTCTGTCGCTATTTGATTTTTGTGTTTTCGGAGACGTTGCACTTATGAGGTAGGAGCCCTTCATGTGGACTGAACAAATTATTTGTCTAAATCGCGACGGAAGTAAGGGCGGTGATTGCGGCAGCGTAAAATCGATTTAAGCTCCCCAGTAAAATTCTTTTTCACTAACCATTCCAAGGCGGGTCTTCTGTCGCGGTTTATTTTTGTGATGTTTTGTCTTTGAGTGTGTGTATCGCTTATAGTTTTTGTTTTAGATAATCAATGGGCCACTTTGTGTGAATGTAACTGCTTTCCGCTATTTATATTTCCATTAGGGTCTATTTATTTCCGGTTTGTCTTTCTTTTCCTTTGGTGTCTCTGATTGGAACTGTGGGTTAATTTTCTCGATTCCTGATCATTCCTCTCATTTCTTTTTCGCACTAGAACTGTGACCGTTAGTGTATCCACAATTTCTTTATATCCTACTTTTGATCCAACATCACCCCCATTTGAACTTATTAGTGATATGTTCAATATGATTATGAGCCAGTTTGATGAAATTTGGACAAAAAAATGCCCCTCGAGTTTTCCCAAAACTTTTATATGATTTAATCTACTGACCTAGGTTTTGTCCCGACATGATCAATATTCAACTGTGGCCGCCTTATTGTCAAGGTGATCATTCTGAGTATTAGACTAACCCTTCTGGCGTGTTAACAAGGTTCTATTATTTGACCTACTGACCTTGTTTGTGACCCGACAGGAAAATATTCAAACTTGACCGTCATATTATGAAGATAATCATCCTGAGCAAGTTTGTTGACGATTAGTCCAAACCTGAGTGTCAACAATTTTTTTCTCTTCTATTATTTATCCTAATGAACAAATTTTGGACCCGACATGACTCTTAATCAAACCTGATCGTGTTATTGTAAAGACATTGTTCTGAGCAAGTTTGATAAAGATTAGACCAAAAATGTGGCCTCTGAACTGTTTACAGGTTTTTTTCTATGATTTGACCTACTTATCTAGGTTTTGACCCGAAATGACCCAAATCCAAACTTAACATAGATTTTATCAAGACGATCATTCAGTTTTAAATGCCATCTATGTGGTTGATGTGTTATTAGGCTATCAACGACAAACAGCCAAAAGGACCATCTACCTGTTAGTCATGGATGAAGTCTGTGTAATGATCATGATGGTCTTCTATATTTGTCTCTAAGTATTATATCGTCCATCTGTGATAATACCAGTCAGTACATTGTTAAATTGTCGTTCAGTTAGTTAGTCATTATGTGTTAAGTTACACAAGTTTACTTCACAAATACGTGACAAATACGTGTCTCCTGATCGACCATTTTATTTATAGTGTGGCGGCCGTAAAAAGTCTCCCTGCTCTACATCATAGTGTAGTTTGTATTTTCTTGTCCTTTGGGATCATTGATTCCATTGTGGAATTTTGAAAATATATGAGGCCGAAACTAGATAGCTTGACCCAGAAAACATATACACTCCGTATTTTCCAGTTCTATGATGTATTCCTTGCTTCCAAAGGATAACCCTTTCTAGAGCATATTTATAGTTTATACTAATTTATTTTAGTTCGATCGCGATGAAAGCTTCAAGCTTAATGAATCGCTCTAGATCACTCATCCCGGGTGATTTCACGCGCGCGAGAAAGAGACAGGCAGTGACTTTTACATCACTGCTACCCATTTACACCTGGGTGGAGTGGGACAGTGTCATTACGGGTCTTGCCCAAGGACACACCTCGATACGTGCGGCCGGACTCAAACGAAAACCTCTCGATCACTGCTTTATTGATATATCTTTGGCAGACATCCGGCTAGATGTATTTTACCAGACAGTATACTACTAAATAGTATTCAGCAAGTCACGCAGCTAGTTAAGCAGGCCAATATAAATACATTAATTTATGCGGTTGGATTTTACTAATTGGCGTCTCTCAACCACACAGTTTTGATTTTCACATAACAACTATCATAACAGTCAATTACTCTTAAATAGTTTTGATGTAAATGTGTCTATCGGTTTAAGCCGAGATTCCAGTCAGTTAGTAAACCGTTTTTCTTGTCTTTAACTTTTTTATTTTTTGTCAGATATGATTCAGACGATTTACTATATCACACGAAGAGCTTTCCATACGCAAGTGTGCCAAACGGTGGGTAAACCACGCAATGTTAATACAATGAGCAGTCTAACATTAGCCTAAATAGGATGTTTAGAATTGCCTTGAAATCAATCTCAGTATGTATAAGCATATAAACATCTAACGGATATATCAAGAAATCTGTGTCAGTAGTATAATTGTTGTCATACATTTTTTTCTTTACAGTTTATTCTAGTTTTTTTATGCTTTGCATGTTTTTCACCATAGTATTCTGTTGGTTCGCAATTGGGCTAGAGACGATGGCGGGGATACCCTTGGCATTCTGCTTGGTTACCTTTAGTTTAATAATATTTTATTGCAAGAAAAGCAATGGGGTTGGGCCACAAGTTCTCTCAACATTAGTTACGGCCCTTCCCCTACATGGTCACAACTGATACAATCACATGAAAATGGCTAGATAAACTACATGCATTTTAAAAGTTAGATAAATAAATAAATAAATAAATAAATAAATAAATAAATAAATAAATAAAAATAAATAAATAAAGTGTTGTCATCGAGATTTCTGGCGAAGTTAAGCAACCATTAACTTGTGACATATATGTATGATAGGTGTATGAGATGATATTGGTAAATCTTCTCGTGCCTTTTATATATCTCTGAACTGCATCAAAAAGTACGGTATTGTCGCTATCGACTAAGTTTTCGTCACCATACAGTAACCTGTTAAGGTTCAGAGGATGAAAATTTTGGGTAGACTGAAATAGAAGTATCCGTTCTCTATTGTATGTGTGGCATGTAAAGAAGTAGTGCTCTGCGTCTTCACGGCTGACTCCACAATCACATGAAGGACTTGGAATAAGATGATTCCGATAAAGGTCGTTTTTAAGGTTGCTGCAACTGTTGCGTATTCTAGCGTGCATTACCGAAAGGTATCTGTCACCAAAATAATAGTATGGCGGGACTTTATTGACAGGAGATCTTGATCTTTTAATATGGTGTTTAAATGTAGATAAGGTATTAGATTCACGAATACTCATGTCAGTTGAATTCCATAGTGCTATTGACGAAGGAATACACGATTTATGTGAGATTTCTGTACGGGTCAAGGGAACCGAAATATTATTACTATTTCTGAGAGGGTAATTAGAAGTTTCTCTGATGAAAGGAGGTATTAAGTCCGAAATGTATGATGGGACAGTGGCATTCACCGTTTTATACATAAACATAAGTTTTTGTTGGTTTCTTCTTTCCGCTAGTAGTATCCACCCACATTCTGTGTACAAATTTTCCAAAGAGACTGATCTTGTAAGTCCTGTCACAATTCGTGCAGCTTCATTTTGGAGCCTTTCTAGAGTCTGGCAGTCTTGTGCAGAACAACCATCCCAGACTATAGAGGAATACTCTAGTATTGGCACCACGAGAGTTGCCGGATGACACCTCTTCCTAACGACAATCACATGATAAATGTAGTGCGCAGAAATAAGCGAGCCAACATGCCGACTTACAATTGAATGTCTAGGTTTAACCCATTTACGTACCGGAAACCCCAAAACGGGTACCCTGGCAAACAGTGCAGGCCCAGATCAGACGCCGCAGAACGCGGCGTCTGATCAGGGCCTCCACTGTTTGCTAAAAGTTCAGATATTTTCTAAATAAATTTTGAAGAAAACACAACATGACACCCCTAAATTTTGAAATGAACTCCTGCTATATACGAGGGTCATCCAAAAATAACTGATCAGTGGGTTATAATTTTTTTATTTATTGACGTACGTATCTAATATTTGGCACGATTGCTGATCAATATCTCCGTCAAAGATTGCGCGCCAAAACACGACGTTACGTGACGTCATTTTTACGTGACGTCATTTATCGCAACGTAATGGCGGACTGCGCGTTCACGCTGACGCGGGAAGAACAGACTACGTATATTAAGATTGAATCAAGACGAGGAAAAGGCGCACCTGAGATTCTAAACGCTCTTGAACAAGTTGTACCAACGTCAGTACTTGCGTATAGTACAATCAGGAGGTGGGTACGTGAATTTAATAATGGGAGGAGCAATGTAAGCAACAAGCACCTGTGCGGAAGGTCTGTGTCTGCAACGGATGGTGAAAATGTTGAAAAAGTAGCGAAACTATTGAATGATGATATAGGATATACATGCACCGAGATAGCTCATGAACTGGATATAAGCCATGGGTCAGCACATTCCATTCTGCTTGAACGTTTGAAAATGAGAAAAGTTGCAGCCAGGTGGGTGCCTCACATGCTGTCAGATTCCGAAAAACACCATCGGGTAAAAATCGCTCGCTCACTCCTGCATAGGTATGGAGAAGAAGGAGATGAAATGCTTCAGAGAATTGTAGCAATCGACGAAACGTGGATACGGTCTTTTGAGCCTGAATTAAAGCGGCAAAGTAGTGAATGGCATACAAAAGATTCACCGAGGCCATTGAAATTTCGCCGAAGTCAGAATTGTCCCAAGATGTTGATGATATTTGCGTACGATTTCCGTGGCGTTCTTACCTCACACCGGGTACCAACAGGTCGAACAGTCAATAAAGAATATCATGAAAAGTATCTACGGACAATACTTCGTCCAGCATTACGCCGCAAGCGCTCAGAACTTATTAACTGCACGCCGTTAATTCTGCACGACAACGCGTCACCACACAAAAGTAACGTTGTCAAGGAGCTGTTGGAAGGGTATGGCTGGGAAGTGCTCGATCACCCCCCGTATTCGCCAGATTTGTCTCCTCCCGACTTCGACCTGTTTCCAAAGTTGAAAGAACCTTTACGGGGAAACCGTTATGACAGTTTGGACGAGTTAGAGTGTCCGACGCATCAACTTCAGTTGCTTAGCAACCGGTATAGAAGCGTTACCAAGCAGATGGAATTCTGTCATCCGTTCGAGGGGAGATTACTTCGAAGGACTGTGAAGAAGTAAGCTGTATTTAAAACCTATTTTAATAGTTATAAGGCATTGATCAGTTATTTTTGGATGACCCTCGTATAAGGAGAAAGATTCCGTTTGGTACAAAAAGGGTTAATCTCCTCCTACACGTTCTGGTGTCTACGTCATTATATCAGAATGATAGTTAGAACATCCGCCATGCAGACTGAATACGTATATTCTAATATTACATTACCATTAACTGTAAGATACTACTCCAGGGTACACCAGGAGATTACGATAATACGCCTATACAAATACAGTGTAACCTTTATCGCCGAAAACATGAAAATTTTAAGATGAAAAATTTTGATATTTTTCTTCTTTCGGCTCAAAATATAGATTGTGTGTAGTCGTTAGAACCGCCTCACTCATCGAGGCGGTTCTAACAAGTACCCACAATCTATAATTTAGAGCAGAAATAAGAAAAATAGGGTTTACCCCTATGAACCCCAGTTTTACTATATAAAAGTGGGGTTCAAGGGGGTCAAAGTTATATAGGCGTGTTTTCGTGTTGAAAAGCTAATACGAATTACACTTCTGGGTTATATTGTACCAGTTATATATAGTTCCATATACACTGATAGAGTGTTTGTTTAACCCTTCTGGGCATTTTGTGTCGTCTCCCAGAGAAAGGGAGAACAGAGATATGAGAGATAGTATAGGATATGACAGCACCTCCCCGTCCCCTGTACCCTTACCTACTGGAATGATATAAGGCCTTGCCAAACTGAAAGCCACTATCAGCTGTGTTTTTTTAACCCTTATCTTGCTGAATATTCATTTAAGCCACACCCATTTCTGTCTATCAACCAATCAAATTACTTGATGTAATTTATTGCTACAAATTCATAAACTGAATGCCAAACAGTGTAGATCCTGATCAGATGGCTTCTTCAGAAGCCATCTGATCTGGATCTACACTGTTTGCAAAGATAGGGGTTGTTATGAACAGCAAGATAAGGGTTAAGTTCTTATGCTTCCGTTCTAATTCCAAATTGTATCATCACATTACCATAACACATCCGTGCGACATAGTGCATTTTTATATCACCAAAATGGCTACTTTTCTGATCCGTGATATTTTCTTATTTAACTGCAAACATAGGTTGTGGGTGCTCGTTAGAGCCGCCTCATTGAGGCGGTTCTAACGGGTACCCACAACCTATGTCTTGGAGCAGAAATAAGAAAAATAATATATACCCCCGTAAACCCCAGTATGTTCTATATAAAGTTGGGTTTAGTGGGTGTTCATTTCGAGGACCTGTTCACGTAATGTTTTGTGATGAACATCTGTGATATTATTCTCATTTATACTGTAAACATGGGTTGTGGGTGCTCGATAGAACGGGAACCCACCACCTATGTCTTGGAGCAAAAATAAGAAAGCTAATGTTTACCCATGTAAGCATCAGCTTTCTCTATATTACGTGGGGTTTAGAGAGGTGTTGGTTTCACGGACTTGTTAACATGATGAATTGTCTCATATTTTCATGATGCTACAGCTACCATAATAAACATGTTTAAATCAAGATGATCATTCCGGGTACGTTTGATGAAGATTAGACCAAAACAGTGGCCTCATGTATGTTCACAAGCTTTTACTATGATTTACCCTACTGACCTGCTATTTGACCCGACAAGACCAATATTCAAACTTGACTGAACTACTGTCGATAATCATCCTGGGCGCGTTTGATGAAGATTGGACAAGACTGTGGAATCTAGAGTTTTCACAAGGTTCTTACGTAGTTACACATACTGACCTACTTTATGACCCGAGAAGACCCATATTCGCATTTGACCGATATAGTGTCAAGGTGATCATTCTGAACTTGTTTCATGAAGATTGGACTAAAATTGTGACCTCAAGAGTGTTAACAAAGTTTGTCGCAGTTTTGACCTACTGACCTTCTGTTCGGCCCGCATGACCCATATTCGAACTTGACTGAGATATTGTCAAGATTATATTGTCAAGATTATCATTCTGAGCAATTCTTTTTTTTTTGTCGGCACCTCCACCCATTCCGAATCCATATACATAGGTGCAAACTAAAATATGAATTTAAATGTAAATATATTGGAATCGGCTACAGTATAAGAAGATAGATAGACAGGGAGACTGATAGATCGCGTATGTATGTATGTATGTATGTATGTATGTATGTATGTATGTATGTATGTATGTATGTATGTATGTATGTATGTATGTATGTATGTATGTATGTATGTAATGGCCAGATATGACCGACTCAGTATAAGAAGATAGATAGACAGGGAGACTGATAGACCGCGTATGTATGTATGTATGTATGTATGTATGTATGTATGTATGTATGTATGTATGTATGTATGTATGTATGTATGCATGCATGCATGCATGCATGTATGTATGTATGTATGTATGTATGTATATATGTATGTATGTATGTATGTATGTATGTATGTATGTATGTGAGTGAAAGTGTTACGTCCTACCAACAGCAAAGGTCATACGGTGAGGGACTTTGGCTCAAAGACCCATCCGAAACCACGCAGACGCCCGGGGTCGATCCTGCAATCCCTGGCTTACCAAGCGTGTAGCCACTACACCTATAGAGGCTCCTCTGATATGTTATGTAGATATAAGTGACATGTCGGTACTTATGAAGATCTCAATAGTAATTAAAAACAACAATGAATGTTGTATGTAGGCCATGCATGCACGCATGTATGTATGTATGTATGTATGTATGTATGTATGTATGTATGTATGTATGTATGTATGTATGTATGTATGTATGTATGTATGTACGCATGCACGTACGCCCGCAGGCAGGCAGGCACGTAAGCAGGCAGACCGGCACGCACGTACGTATGTACGTACGTACTTAATGCGTATGTATGTATGAATTTCACAAATATGTTATCGTTTTTATCATAATAATTATTATTATCATTTGTTTTTTACTTTAACGCGCGCAGCACGATATGTTTGAGAGGATTACCAGGTTGTTTATCCAGCGGTGACTGAACCGACACCTTTTAGTAAGCCCATTTGGCGAACAGAAGATCATTTGGGTTTCCCATCGTGCGTCACAGTCACCGCCGGAATAACAAGATCATAATCCTCTCCTTCACCTTTAATTTTTATTCATTTATTCATTCTATTTTACACATTATCATTCTGAGCAAGTTGCTTTTGATCATGATTGGCGGAATTGAGACCTCTAGTGTTGTAACAAGTTTTTTCTATGATTTGACGAACTAACATCTATTTTTGATTCGACATTATCCTTATTCAAACTTGGCAGAGATAATGTCAAGATGATCATTCTAAGTAAGGTTGATGATGAATGGACTAAAACAGTGTCATCAAGATTCTTCACAGGGTTTTCTATGATTTGGCCTACTAACATACCTTTTGATCCGATATGTACCATGTTCAAACCTGACCGAGATATTGTCAAGCCGATTATTCTTCGCAAGTTTTCTTTTAAAACAAAAACACGCCTTTTCAAATATTTTGGTAAAATTGTACCACCAAAGAATTAAAGTCCTCATATTGTGTTTTATTTCTGTTTAAAGGCACAGGTTTTGGTTGCTAGTTAGAACCGCCGAGGCGGTTATAACGACTACCCTTAAACTATAGCATTGAACAGAAATGAGAAAGAAGATATACCCCTATAAACCCAGTTTAACTTTATACAAATGGGGTTGAAGGGGGGAGAAAATTATATATTAGTGTTTGCGTGATCCATTCAAAATCATCATGTAAAACATGTCTGTGAAATGAACACCCTCTTAACCCCAATTTATATACAGAAAAAGGGGGTTTGCGGTTGTAAACATTATTTTTTATTTCTGCTCCAAGACATAGGTTGTGGGCACTCATTAGAACTGCCTCAACAAGATGGTTCTAACGAGCATCAACAACCTATGTTTTAAGCATGAATAACAAAATTATCCTAAAAATATAATCAGAAAATTAACCTTTTTGGAGAAATGAAAGAATGCACTATATCGCACGGATATGTTATCGTAATGTTAAGGACTTATGGTGATGACAGAGGCACAAAAAGGCATTTTAAGCATACAAAGAGACATGTCTCTATGAAAGACGGCTCTACCTCGCAATTTTTCATACTCATCCATCTTTTTATCCCAAACCAATCAGGAAAAGCCACAATCCCAGAACGCAGCAATCTCAAGTCCCCTAAATGAAAGTGTCACAGAGGCACACACAAAAACAGACGAAACATGAGCCAAATAACAGTAAAGACACTGCAATAGAAAACCGCCTTGGGATGGTCAGCAGTAAAACTACTGGGGGAGAGCTTCAACTCCGGAGTTTTTGAAATGTCAACCCTCGCTCTCAGTTCCAGAACAGTATCAAACAAAATAACAAAAACAAATTGATCTCCATGGAGGCTATATAGTTCAACAGTGAGAAATGATAAAATGCATGGTAAAATGGTTAAGTATAGATTAATATTATCATGAATAATGGTTGAGGACTCAACTACAATCCGACGGCAGAGCAGCAGAAAACCTGTAGTTAGATCGCGGAGGGTCGAACACAGGAAATATCAGGTTCCACAATACCCGAATTCAAAGGATTAAGGGTGGGTCCGTTATCAAAGAGTCCGGAGTCCGGCTCACCGCCGTGCAACCAAACAGCGAAGCAAAAGTTGTCCACTGTATAAGGGTCGACAACCAAACACGCGGTCTGTCGCATAACATCCATGCTATAACCACTTTTCTTAACAATAATTGTTCTGAATTGACCAGAACAATTATCACTACCTATAGTATTCTTCTGAATTAATAAAGCGATTACCCATGAAACTCAGGTTCCGACAGTCCCTGTTGCAGAAGTGTCTTCAAAGAAATGCCATATTTAGAAATAATTTCGTAATGTCGACAATAAAATTTTGAAAACGTTTTGCATAGTTTATGATACCGATAGCCTTAATAAAGAAAGGGAAGTAACTCTATGATAAATAGGCCAACCTCACCAATTGTCGAGCTCACACGAGCTTTTATCCCTGACTTACAAGTGTGTAAATTTCGAGATCTCCGATGTAAACTAAATGGGGCTAGGGTGAGGAAAACAAAAATAGGCATTTTTTGCAAAAAGGGGACGGAATTCTATAATAAATAAACCAACCTCACCAGTTTTCGAACTTATCCGAGCGTTTATACCTGACTTGCTTGCCTATAAGATTCAAGAAAATCAGGTCAAACTGAAGGGGCTACGGTGATGGCAAGGTCGAAAATAGGCATTTTCTGCAATCAAAGGAATGTAACTAGTTTGAAACATAAGCCGACCTCACCTATTTTCAAACTCTTCCGGGCTTTTAACCCTGATTCACTTAAAGTAACTTTCAAGAAGGTCCGATAAAAACTGAAGGGTCTATGTTGATGAATATGTCAAAAAAACAGGCACTTTCCGCAATCGAAGCGACATAACTGTGATAAATAGGCCGAGCTTAGAAATTTTCGAACAACCTCGAGCATGTATTACTGACTTACCTATTTGTAAGTTTCAAGAAGATTTGATACAAACTGAGGGAACTACGGTGATGACAAGGTAAAACTAGATATTTTCTGCAAACAAAGGGACGTAACTCAATGATAAATAGGCCGACCTCATCAGATGTCAAACCGATCCAAGCTTTTATCCCAGACGTACAAGTATTTAAGTTCCAAGAAGAATAAAAATCAAAAATGAGTTCCTTTAAGAGCAATGAAAACATTCATAAGAAAGAAGATGGGTCATACTAGAGCCTATAAAAACGGAAGGCGCTACGTGGATAACAAAGTCACAAATAGACATTTTCTGCAATCAAAGGAACGAAACTCTATGATAAGACAGACGACCTCACCAGTTTTCGAACCTACCCGAGCTTTTATCCCTGGTTAACTTACATGCAAGTCTCAAGAAAATCCAATTAAAACTGAAGGGGCTACCGTGATGACAATGACAAAAATAGACATTTTCTACAAGGAAAGGAACCCAACGCTATAAAAGATGAGCCGAACTTCGAATTCATCCGAGTTTTTATCCCTGACTAACTTGTATGTAATCTTCAAGAAACTCCGATAAAAAACTGAAGCGGCTATGGTGGTGACACGGTCAAAAATAGGCATGTTCTGCAATCAAATGGAATTAACTCTTTGGTATATAGGCCGACCTCACCAGTTTTCAAAATCGTCTGATTTTCTATCCCTGACATACTCACATTTAAGTTTCAAGAAGATCCGACCAAACACCAATACTGAAGGGGCTACGGTGGTGACAATGGCAAAAATAGGCATTTTCTGCAATCAAAGGGACGTAGCTCTATGACAAATAGGCCGAACTCACCGGTTTTTTTAATTCGTCCAATCTTTCATCCCTGACTTACTTGTATGTGAGTTTCAAGAAGATCCGATCAAAACTGAAGGCAATGTCAAAACCAAAAATGTTCAGTAAAGTAAGGGACATAATTCCATGGGTAATCGACCGACATCGCTAATCGATTTTACGTGGCCACAATCCTCGCCCTTACTTCCGTCGCGATTTAGACAAATGATTTGTTTAGTCCGCATAAAGGCGTCCTAATAAAAGTCTGTTTTACTTGAGATACGTTCATACTGAACATTTATGTAAAGTTATATTAAGAGCCATCAAGAAATGAAGGCACTAGAGCCATAACGATTTTTTTTTCTGAAAATAGCTAAAGTGACCTTATGCCTAGCACCCTGAAAATCGAGAAACTATCATACCTGACATTTATGTAATCCACCAAGAGATGTATATGCTAGAGTGATCATAAAGTGTCAAAATTTGCCGCAATGATTTTGACCGCAAATTCGCCCGACATATTAACATTCCCGACAACTGTGTAAATTTATATTAAAACCCATCAATAAATGAAGGCAATAAAGCGATGACTTTTTTCCTAAATATAGCCATATTGACCTTGAGCTTAGGACCCGAAAACTCGAACTCACTTGAGATATAATCATACCCGACATTTGTGAAGATACAATATAATCCATAAATAAACGAAGGCATTAAAGCCATGACGAAGTGTTTCTACACATAGCTACAGTGACCCTGACATTAAGATATTTGCAACATGATACTTCTATGAAAAATAGAAGTGAAGGCAATGATCAGGAATCGATATAATAAACCCAAACCTCCTTTCAAGGACAACAAAGGGAAAATAAAACACAAACATGAAATAACTAGAGTTTAATGGTAACATCAATAGCGGAAAGCAAATAGGTCAGTAACTTTCCCACAAAATGACCAGTGGCTATCCAAAAATAAAAATAATAAAAGCGATACACATTATTCAATGACGAACTATAACAAAAATGCCTTATGGTCGTGTCAGAAAGTGTGTAAAGTTCTCACCTTTCTACTTGACAATATTTACATAAGATTTGGTACTAAGTTATTCAGACAAATTGTGGGTATTCCGATGGTTACTAATTGCGCACCCCTTGTGGCTGATCTTGTTTTGTTTTGTTATGAGAGAGAGTTAATGCTTTCCCTTTCTGCTGAAAACCAATCTCAAATCATTGAAGCTTTTAGCTCGACTTCTAGATATACTCGGTCAAAAAAGTTCCTATACCTAAAATTGCTTCTATTACCATAGGTACACCAATGAAAAATACATAAAATTTGTTTTGTTTTGGTTAGAGGACTCACTTCTCCATGCAAAAGCCCAAACTGTTCTTGTTTATGTAAACTCGCCAGCCTGGGCTATTGTTTTAAACACCCCAGGGGTCAATGTGACAATTTCGCAGCACAAATCATTACGAACGCCAAGATTCAATGCCATTAAAAATTACACTTAGCACAAGATTTCTAAAATCTGATACATGTAACCTTTCATTAGATACCCTGTGTGTCTATTCACAAAATATTTGGAACTTGAGCGCCATTTGCTAAGAGAAACAGACGATCACGTATAGGCCTCCAATTCTTTGAAGCTGTGTGCAAAATGCTGTTTTCAATTGAAACTCCAAAGAAAATTGCAATTGGCAGTGCTATATGCTACATGAATTTTCAACAATAGTTTCCATCATTGTTAACAGCAATGGTGGCAACAAAGCGCTTTTTAAAGAAATTGCAACAATTGGATGACAGGTATAGACATAACAACAGTTTGAAAATTGCTATATTTTTAATTGAAAGGGAGATAATCTGAGAAGTTCACAAATTAAAGTCTTGATTGTAGAGCAATATCATGAGATATTGTAAAGGTAAAATGAGTTTCGATGTTCAATGGATATGATATTTCCTCTCAGACATAAAATGATCATCTGCGCATGCGCAATGTCAAATTCCTTGCAAAACCGTTCAAGGCACATATTGGAAGACAACTCTTGAGGAGAATAGTATGGGCAAATGCAAATTTATGCATTTTGGAGCTAAACGTCCGATTCGTATGTTAACAGCCATCTTTAGCTGGATATCTACCGGATAGCTACTAGAATTTACCCGGAACTTGGTATAGTTACTGTTTTGACAGGGTATATTTGGATGATTTATTAAATATTGACAATACCTATTTCGATGGATTTATCAGTCAAATTTACCCCCACAGAACTTCAGTTAAATAAAGCAAATTCTTCTGATACCGAGGCTCCGTCTATCACATCTATATATTGTTGATGGGTTTGTTTCTTGCAAAATTTATGATAAACGCAATAATTTTGATTTTGAGATTGTAAATTTTCCTTTTTTTGGATGGTGGCGTTCCTCGTGCGCCATCCTATTGCGCATATATTTCGCAATTAATTGTATTTGCCAGAGTGTAGCCGTGTAACTGACTTCAACACTCGTAATAAATTGTTAACTGCTATACTTCTTAATTAGGGTTATCGGTACCATAAACTATGAAAAGCTTTTTCAAAATTTTATAGACGTCATTCTGATTTAATTTCAAAATTCAACATTGGACTTAAATCTCTTCTGCAACAAGGTCTATCGGAATCCGAATTTTATGGTAACTTAGTATATAAATTCAGAAAATATATATGACCGCAATGACTTCAGCACCCGGTTGTGTAAAATAATCATTCGATATAAAAATTTGGGTATAACATAAATGTTATACAACAGTCTGCATGCATGGTAGTTAACCCTATCATGGATGACAACTTTGCTTCCCTCTTTAATTGCACACCGGTGGGTCAGGCCTCAGATTCTATGACGGTGCCAGCGTAAAGGCTTACTGAGAATTAGAGATCTAATCCAATGTAATGTTGGTTGGTGCCTGATGCTCTGTCTCTGGTTTGGCCCATCGGAGTCTAACTGTTGTTTTTTTTTTGGGTCCGGCATTTCAGTGGTTTCTTGCTGTCGATTCCCCACCATTGTTTCACCTCTGTGGATGTTTGATTTTTTGTGTTCACGGAGATGCACTGATGAGTTAGGAGGCCTTCATGCGGACTGAACATTTTTTTTGTCTAAAATCGCGACGAAAGTAAGGGCCAGAATTGTATTTAAGCCCCCCCACTCCCCCGCGTTGCACTGACCGTTCCAAGGCGGTTCTACTGTCGCGGTTTATTTTATTTCAATTTTTATTTAATATTTATTGTTAATTATTTTATTTATTTATTATTTTTTCATTTTTGTTATTTTTTGTTATAGATTGTCTTTGAGTGTTTGTATCGCTTATATTGTTTTGTTTTCGATAGCCAATTGGCAATTTTGTGGGAAAGTAACTGTCCTTTTGGCTTTCCGCTAGTGATGTTTCCATTAGAGTTTCTTGTTTCGAGTTTGTTTTTCTTTCCCTTTGATGTCTCTGATGGGAGCTGTGGGTTAATCGTATCGATTCCTAATCATTGCCTTCACTTCTATTTTACCTATTTTCTAACTTGACATTACTCATATTCTAAACGTACCGCAATATTGTCAAGATGAACCTTCCATGTTTGATCCCGATTGAACCAAAGCTTTGGCCACTACAGTGTTGACATTTTTGTTTCTATGATTTGACCCACTGACATACTTTCTGACTCGGCATGACCCATGTTCGGACATGACCGAGATATTGTTAACCTGATCATTTTGAGTAATTTTTTCTATGATTTGACCTTCAACCTGATTTTTATCTTCGAACTTGACTAAGATATTGTCAAGATGAACATTTTCAGTAAGTTTAGTTATGACTGGATCCAAAATTTGGCCTCAAGAGGGTTCACATGGTTTTCATATGATATGACCTACATTTGGCCCGACATTACCCATATTCAAACCTGACCGAGATCTTGTCATTATGATCATTCTGAGCAAGTATGATGATGATTGGATCAAATCTGTGACCTCAAGGGTGTTCACAAGGTATTTCTACGATTTGACCTACTGATCTACATTTTTGACTCGACATGACCCGTATTCAAACTTGGTTGAGTAAAGATGATCATTCTGAACAAGCGTGATGATAATCGGACTAAAACTGTGGGGTCTAGGGTTTTCACAGTGTTTTTAAATGATTTGACCCGCTGACCTACTTTTTTGACCCGGCATTACCCATATTTCAAATGTAACTGAGATATTACCCTGGTGATAATTCAAGTTTAATGTTGACTGGGTCAAAAATGTGGTTTGTAGAGTGTTAACAAGAACAGTTTAAGCGCGGACGACGGAGGACGCACGACGACGCCGGACATCTCACTGTCACAGAAGCTCAACATAACCTTCGGTCAGGTGTATTAAAAGTACAGATTGAACGATTTGCGGTATTCGGTAGTCACTAATAATGTGTTTGCGTATGTTATCTAACGTGACATACTAAATAGTGCATGGAAAATTGTGTTTTATTGTCAAAGATTGATTTGCTCTTTTCTTCCTTTAATACTCGAGACCTCTTTAAATGTATACAATAAATAACGCGAGAGGATACTATAGCTTTTTACGATAGATATTTCAGCCCCCGTCCCTCGGGGCTGGAAGAAAAAGATGGGCTGCATGATGCTTCCACGTAGAGCTGAAACCAACCGCACGTGGGTACTGGTAAACCGATTATAGGATCTAAGCCTGACCAGGCAAAGCGGTGCGAGGCCATGCATATAAACCCTATTGGTTTCATTGGGCGACAGGGCTTGAGATGTCATTTCATCTCAATGTCGGGTAAAAGTCCCACAAAATTGGAATCAACGTCTCCAAAATAACTTATACAATGTTGACGGGGACGTAACAAACAAACTATAAATATTTATATATTCGATATAAAGGGTAAACAATACTTTCATATAGCCGAAAAGGTCACATACTCTTAGTATTTATTTTATAACATACAGTAAGTGCTGGCTTTTCTGAAAGAACTACGGATCGCTTCGCTTGAGTCAGGAGTGCAGGTATAGTTTTATATCTTTCTTTCTGATATTCTACAGCTTTATCTACAAAGAACCGTGCGTTGTTTAAACGTCAGTTTAAGGTGGCGAATAAGCGAATAGACTCTTCCTTCTAAGTTGGATCCTCACACCACTCCGATCAGCAAAAAGTCTTTTTGCTGTATATCATATGGATGTAACTTAATTAATGATTTTGTTTGTTTGTTTTGTTGTCAACACTATTTAGGTCATTCTTGAGCCGGTCAATTTACCTACCCACTTTCCTGGGCAGGATTATACGTAAGCGGTTAACCACTTCAGTGCCTTCCTGAATTAGCGGAAGGGAGAATAACCGTAGAAATGATTTCATGGTCAGTCTCCACGAAAAAATATTGCCGGCCCAGCAGGTATCGAATCCGCCTTCTCCAGACGACTTTAATTATAGTACCTAGAGAGAGAGAGAGAGAGAGAGAGAGAGAGAGAGAGAGAGAGAGAGAGAGAGAGGGGGGAGAGGTGGAGGTAATACCTTCAATTTCCTCATACGTTGCCTCAAATCCACTGTAATTTATACTATTGTCGGATACAAAGTGAATGTAAAGTTGATTTGAATTGGATATTAATTCAAGTGCTTCTTGATGTTTTATATTTCCGCAATAATAATCCAAAGCTCCGCCATCATCGTAAACCTAAATAAAGTAACAAAGGTCGTTTAGATTTGTCAGTCGAGCTAATCAGAAAATACGCAAAATATTATGTAAAACATACCTGGGCCATGTTAAGCAAAAGATGGGGAAAGCCCGGATCAGTACTTTCCATCAACATAACAAGTTAGTCCAATAAATACCCCTCTAAGCCCCACTTTATTAACCGATTGAAGTTTATGACCCACATGGAGGGTTGGCGCGTCGTTAAACACACCATCATCATTATCATCAAGCCCCACTTTATACAGGACACAGTTCATGTGATAGGGCCCTTAGCGGTTTTTGCACCCCCATATTAAGGCACAGTTCACGTGATAGGTCCGGCGGCGCACCCGCTCGAAGCGCTGCCTCATGGGGCTGTGCCCCCACCCCCCACTCCCCGAATAGGACTCTGAAACGACTGCGGCGATCGGTTTGCTGGGGTCGCCAGCCCGCTGCTATGCTCTGCCGATAGCGGCGGTGATGCCGGCCCAGGGTATGTATGATGAATCATAGTGGAGCGCCTTATTGGACATTGGCGCAATCATGACATACCAGAACACCATGAAAGGTCAGCGTAATTGTGAATGGCTGCTCATCGGCGCTCGAAGCTGTCTCGGTGAGTATTGCAAGGCTCGTATACGCCGGAATTCACCAAGCATTATGCCCTGCCGGAGGTGTAGCAAAGGGACCCAGTCGGGGACTTACCTATGTGGGCCCTGCTGGGCCGACAGGGCTCAAAAGTTCCTTGTTCGGGCCGAAGCGCAATCACGGATTTGTCATGAAAGAGATTGAATACCGCTGGCTGTTGGTCAAAAAGCTGCCATCGTTCGTGAGGCTCTAAGTCCCCGATTCCCATTCTTTCTGGTCCTACCTGACCGACTTTCCATTTAGAGAGATGTGTAATCAAGTTATACCCTGCGCCATGAACTCGTGCTCTGAGGGAAGAGTTTCAGAGAGAAACAGGAGAATGACCTGCTTACCGAAGGTCAGTCGCGGCCCTAAGAAAGCTACGAGAGCTACGTAAAAGACTCGACAACATCGTGTGTGTGTGTGTGTGCGTGTGCGTGTGTGTGTGTGTGTGTGTGTGTGTGAATTCGGGTTTAACGTCGCTTCCAACAATTTTCCAGTCATATCACGACGGTGTCTGGTTGCGACAGGGAGCTCAATGCTCACTTTTATAGTGCTGCCTCACTGAAGTATCATGTCCCAGACACATTACATGATACCACACCCAGTCACATTATCCTGACACTGGGTCGACCAGTCCTAGCTCTAACCCGTAAATCTGAGTGCCAAGCGAGGAGCAGCTAGTACAATTTTTAACGACTTTGGTATGTCGCGGACCGGGATCGAACCCGTGAACTCCCGTTCCCCGAAGCGGACACTCTACCAACTGAGCTATCGGGGCCGGTTTGGTCTCTGATGGGAGCTTGTATCGATCCGTGATCATTGCTTCCACCTCTATTTAGGAAGAGGTAGAATTTGAAGCAGTGAGCGTTTGAGTTTTATCTCCAACCAACAGCTAAGGTCATATGGAGACGGGACCTCGGTTTAAAGACTCATCCGAAAGTCTGGAGAAGCCCGGGATCGATCATGTGACCCCTGGTTTACAAGGTGAGTAGCGTAACCACTACACCACGGAGGCTTCTAGAATTTGAAGCAACGTTAAATTAACGTGTTAACGTTACTCTAGTTTTGTCTCTGATGGCCATTTTGCTCATCAGAGCGGAAATTTTTAGTTACTTTGGTAGAGGGCCACCTATGCAAGTGCCCAATGATAAAGAAGAGTTTGTCGTTGGAAGACGTTTTTTTTTTTATTTAAGCTCTTTCGGCCACCTTGCTCATCAGAGCGAAACGCGATTTTTGCAATTTCGATAGGCAGTCATCTAGGCAATGTTCCCGTGAAGTTTGACACAAGTGTTTTGGAGAAGTTAGCATTTAAAGCGAAATTAATTTGCTTCTATTTTAAGCTCAGTTGGCCATTTTGCGCATCAAAGCAGAACCGTTTTAGCTATTTGGTAAAGGGTCACCTAATCAACGTTCCTATGAAGCTTGAATGAAATTGACCCAAGGTAAAGGCGTTTTGTTTGAAGACTTTTTCTAGTTTACCTCTGGCGGTCATCATGTTCATCGGAGCGGAGCAATTTTAGCTGTTCTGGTCGGGAGCCCGCTAGGCAACATTCCTGTGAAGTTTAAATCAAATTTGCCCTAGGGAGAAGGAGGAATATGAAAAAAAAGCAAATTGTTGACATTTTTTATGCTTTCGGAGGTTCATCTCAGCAACATTCACATTAAGTTAGAATGAAAATTGGCCGAGGGATAATGGAGGAACTATCGATTGAAGATATTTTTATTTTTAGCTCTGGCAGCCATCTTGTTATGAAAGCATAACAATTTTAGCTATTGTGGAGGGAGCCAATAGGCAATATTCCTGTAAAGTTTGAATCAAATTGGCACAAGGGTTCATGAGGAGATAGCATTTAAAGCGAATTGTTGACGTTGTTCTATTTTTAGATGGTCACCTCAGCAACAGCAAGAATAAAATTGGCCCAGGGGTAAAGGAGGATATGTCGTTTAATACTTTTTTTTCTTCTGTTTTGAGCTACGGTGGCTATCGTGTTCATCGGAGCGAAACGGTTTTAGCATTTTTGGTGGGATTCCACCTACGTACGTTCCTATGAAGTTTGAAACTAATCGGCTCAAACCGCAAGCAATTCGTACTAGGTGAGCTAACAAGTGACCATATATATATATAAGTATTAAATTTCGGGGGTGGTTCGACAACATCGTACGCGCCCGTAATGCTGAAGGCGATCCGCCGTTTATCAACCTGGAAAATCAGGCCCCTCCTCCTGTTCCGGCCCCGGCAATAGGTCAACACCGGTCCCGTGTCGCGAGAGATCAACATCGGTCCCGCGGCTTGTCTTTAGCCAAACCCCATGGACAATCGGAAGCTTCCTGCGAGGATTGCAAATGGGTGTGCCTGAAGGACACCAACTTGGTGAAGACTCCAGGGCTTTGCTTTAGGAAGTGGAACCCAAATCCATGACAAGCTCGAGGAAGATATCAAGGCTGAATGGTGTTTAGTTCTAGCTGGCCCTCAAGGTCCAGCTTCGGAAGGACAACCCCGTAGACCATCATAGTGCAGACTATATTTTCTGGTCCTTATGGGTTGACAAGTACAATCAGATGAAAGCTGAAATTCGTTGGCTTGTCTGAGGATAAAAAAGCAGCTATTACAGCGTGCGGGAGACAAGGCAGGCCCCTCCTCCTGTTCCGGTCAGGTCGTACGAAATTATGACAAAATATCAACCAATCGTTAACCTGTTCCACCTGAATATTTCTTGCAGCAGCCGTTTCAGAGTCCTATTTGGGCAGCACAGTCCCATGAGGGAGCTCTTCGCGGCAGCGCTTCGAGTGGATGCGTCCTGACCGCCAGGGGTGGGGCAGGGCCCCGACGGCCCTATCAACGGAACTTTGTAAGAACCCAGGGGGCAAATAAGGTGTCGGGTAAACGGACCCTATCACTTGAACTGTGTCAGACCCCACATTGTATATACTCCTCGTGAGTATCCATTTTCTTTATTTCTGCTCTAAGACATTGGTTGTTGGCACCCTCAACCTATGCTTGGAGTAAAAATAAGAAAAATATCATAAATTTTAATACGAAAAATGTCCTTTTTCAGATATGAAAAATTGCACAATGCCTCACTGATGTGTTGTCGCAATGCCCTTCCAACGGGAGAGATGGGTGAATATAAAGTAACGACATTTGGTTTTTTATCATTTTCTTTCCTTTTTTGTGAAAAGCACTCGGACTGAAATGTTTATTTGGTCAGAACTCTCAAGTATTAAGGGGAATGGGAACATCTGGCAGATGTTTCCGCCATTTTTCAAAGGGCGAATATGTTCGGTCAGTCCCGCTGAAATAAAAGTTCTACTCTTAAAGGAAGGAATTTGCTCCTCGGTAGCAATTTTTTGCGTTTAAGAGTTTACCGCCATTGACATCGGAGACAAAAACACTTTTGCAGGAGTTGCCTACCCTGAAGGTGTTTCCATACCACTTAATTGTCAAGAGATATTTGCCAATACATATTTTCGAAGTAAGCATATATATTTTCAAAGTTAGCTACATGTTATTAACGGTGTTGATACTATCGTCAATATCATAACAGCTACTGTCTTTTCTGCCAGCATTTCACTCCCTGGAAAACTGGAGGAAAAACAAAAACAATACTAAAAGTAGAAAACAAAAGGGCAGTTTCAATGCAACAAATATGGCCAAACGGCTACCCACAATACAACAATATTAGCTGAAAACATGCAAAGACATACAATGACAATAATCAAACACAAACGAAGCCTTGGAACAAACAGTTCAAAACTTTACTAGGGGCCTTTATCGATTATACGTGGCCACAATTTCCGACCTTTATCAGGAAGACACGCCTGTATAATTTTGACCCCCTCTAAGTTTTTAGACAAGTTGTCGGAATCCGATGGGTACAAATTGCGCACCCTTGTGGCTGATCTTTTCTTGTTTTGTTACGAAAGTGACTCCCTGTTGTCTCTTTCCGTTGAAAACCAATCTGAAACCATTGAAGCCTTTAGCTTGGCTTCTAGATACTTGGTTGACTTATTAAATATTGACAATACCTATTTGGATGAGTTGATCAAATTTACCTCCCAGAACTTCAGTTAAATAAAGCAAATTCTTCTGATACCGAGGCCCCGAATTTGGATTTACATCTATCTATTGTAGATGGGTTTGTTTCTTGTAAAATTTATAATAAACGCGATGATCTTGATTTTTAGATTGTAAATTATCCTTTCGTGGATGGTGATGTTCCTAGTGCGGCATTCTATTGCGTTTATATTTCGCAATTAATTCGATTTGCCAGAGTGTCTTGTCATGGAACAACACTCGTATTAAATTGTTAAATGCTAAACTTCTTAATCAGGGTAATCGGTATCATAAAATACGCAAAGCCTTTTCAAAATTTATAGACGTTATTCCGATTTAATTTAAAAATTCGTTGCTGGACTTAAATCTCTTCTGCACCAAGGTCTATCGGAACCCGAATTTTATGGAAAAAAAAAAAAAAAAAAAAAAAAAAAAATAGGTGTGTTTCCGGTTTCCCGACCCTACCTAAGTTTTAGGCCCGACCCTAAATTTTTTATTGCCAAAAAAAAAATCGCGGGGCGAAACGACTCGTAAAAAAATCGCGGGGCGAAACGACTCGGAACTACGCGAGCGGTTGCGGTTTATTTGTTCTAATTCGGTCAGTTTCCGAGCGTTTCGGTGTTTACTACTCTCAAAATGGCAGCGCAGTTGGGCGCGATTTCACTTCTTGCATTGAAATATAAGAAATGTGAGCATTTGTCGGCACCTAATACTTGTTTTGAGCTCGTTCCTTACAAGAAAACGATAAATCAAGTTTTCGAGCTACACCATCCTCCCACTGGAAAGGCTGGTAGCGTTATGGTTGCCCATTGTAGTATCGACCTGAAGAATTCAGAATCCTTTGAGGTAAAGTATGTTTTCAATCGTATTTGGGGCACTTCTTTAGGTCAGTACCTTGTCAGGCTAGGGGGAGCGTCTAGTCCTGCAACGACCAAGCATCACCCGGCTCTGTGAGCACAGTATGGGAGCGGAAGAGATTGGAATGCCCTTCCGGATTCAATTGTTTCATCCGCCGAAGGTGCAAAGGACAGTGTAGCTCAGTTTACTTCTTTGGTGAGAGATAGGGACTAACTTCCCTTTTCAGAGGTCCTGGTGAATGGATGTCATTTGACGTGTCACCAGTAATAATTCAGATCAGATCAGATCAGAAGTGAACGAACATTTGCGATTGAACAGGACTTGCGATTTGTACAGTGGACAATCAGTCACTTGCGTTATTGGGAGGATGGTGTAGCATGTGATTCGCAAGAACCACGATTCTAGATGTCATGGTATTTGATTTATCTCCCTATAACAATGTGATAGCGCTAACTCCAACATGGTACTTTGGGCATTTTTTTGATTTGATCTGGGATTTTTTTTCAATCGCAAATACCCGTTCACATCCGCTCCCATACTGTGGTGAGGCTGAATCAAGATTTGAACCTACCACTCACGTGACTGTCACTGTCAGCGAAGCAGAGCAGGCCTATTAGACCAGACTGAACCTATATGGTCAGATTTTAGCAATTTAGACCCTAATCAGATTACATGATCATATAGCATTTATCATTTCGTAATGGAGGTATTAAACCGCCCGCAATAGCTCAGCTATGGTTGAGCATCCGCCTGCAGATAGGGAGGTTGTGGGTTCGATACTCTGCCGATACTTAAACATTGGTAGTAAATAGCTTACCCCCTTGGCGCTCAGGGTTTCTGGGTTAGCATTACGGCTGGTTTGTCGGTGCCAGGATCGTTGAGATGATTGAATGATTGGCAACATTTCACGCTAATTTACCATGCAAACATGTTGCAGGTATTCATTTTAACTGTCTTGGTGAGATGGTTCAAATGAGAACCCACATGATGTCCTTGAGACATGAGGAAAATTATCCATGAATTAAGACCATTTTTCGATATGAGTGAAATAATCTTGAAAGGGCCGTAAAGCCAAAATCAAAGAATTCTAAGATTTGCTTTGTCCTGGCTCAATTGTAATGGAAAAAATAAATACATAGAATATAATTCATGTTTCAGTTTTTATTTGATTGTACCTTTAGATCAAAGTTTATGCATCTTTAAATACATATAGTTCCGCAGAAATGCTCTATACAAAATAAAAAATTAAGATAAAAAAAAATTAAATCGACCTTCCCCACCTAATTTTTTTCAAGCTGAAACCTGAAACACACCTATTTTTTTTTTTGGCCAATGACTTCAGCACCCAATTTCGTAAAATCATTCTTCGATATCAAAAACTAGGGTACAACATAAATGTTATACGACAGACTGCATGCATGGTAGTTAACCCAATCACGATTGACAACTTTGCTTCCCCTTTAATTGCACGCCGGTGGGTCAGGCCTCAGATTCTATGAAGGTTCAAGCGTTAAGGCTCACTGAGAATTACAAAGTATCTCATTTTAAGTGATGGTGGTTGGTGTCTGATACCCTGTCTCTGTTCGGACCCATCGGATTCTAACTGTTGGTCTTCTTTTGCTCCAGCATTTCAGTGGTTTCTTGCTGACGAGTCCTCATCGCTGTTTCATCTCTGTTGTTGTTTGATTTTTGTGTTCACGGAGATATTTCACTGATGAGTTAGGAGGCCTTCATGCGGACTGAACAAATTATTTGTCTAAATCGCGACGGAAATAAGGGCGAGGATTGTGGCCACGTAAAATCGATTTAAATCCCCCTCCAGTGAAATTCGTTTCACTGACCGTTCCAAGGCAGTTCTTCTATCGCGGTTTATTTTTGTTGTAGTTTGTTTTTGAGTCTGTGTATCTGTGTTTCATGGTGCTCTAGATATCTGTGAAGTTTCATGAAAACATCTGAAATCGTACCGGAGTTATGGAGCGAACATGAAACTATGATAGAAATGGCTATATTCGATGTTCAAGGGGCAATTACTCATAAAGTAGGAAAATTAGAGTTACGGTTTACATGTTCGCATGTTGCTTTATGGTGCTCTACTTATCTTTGAAGTTCCGTGAAAATATCACAAATGGTATCAGAGTTATGGAGCGCAGACGGAACTATGGGGCGCTGACGGACGAACGGACACTAAACATTTCGGAGGGTAAAACATAATATCCCGCCACATTTTAGTGTGGGGCATGATAAAAAAAGGAAGAATCGCATTCACGACTGTAATGTTGGTTGGTGCCTTATGTTCAGTCTCTGGTCGGGCCCATCGGAGTCTAACTGTTGGTTTTCTTTTGCTCCAGCATTTCAGTGGTTTCTTTCTGTCGAGTCCTCACCGTTGTTTCATCTCTGTGGTTGTTTGATTTTTCTATTCAAGGAGATGTTGCACTGAGTTAGAGGCCTTCATGCGGACTGAACAAATTATTTATCTTAATCGCGACGGAAGTAAGGGCGAGGACTGTGGCTATGTCAAATCGATTTAAGTCCCCCCCCCACGTGGAATTCGTGTCACTGACTGTTCTAAGGCGGTTCTTCTGTCGCGGTTTATTTTTATTATGGCTTGTCTTTGAGTGTGTATATCGCTTATATTATTTTGTTTTGGATTTGCCGTTTTGTGGGAAGGTGACTGTCCATTTGGCTTTCCGCTATTGATGTTTCCATTAGGGTCTAGTTGTTTCATGGTTGTGCTTTTGTCTCTTTGGTGTCTCTGATGGGAGCTGTGGGTTAATTGTATCGATTCCGGATCATTGCCTTCACTTCTATTTCTCATGTTTGGTCTCATTTAATAATTCAACTGCTTACCTCGACATAATCGTTCCTGCAATTGAGTGATTGCTCTAGAACAAAATATGTGAATCTCAACTTTATTAAACTAGTTTTGCTAACTCTAATTGTCCATAGACAGTCCTCATTGTAGTCATACTCCTGGTCGTTGTTCCTATCAGGTGTTTGAAACCATCCCGATGAACCATTTAGAATGCCACCACAGTCTTTGGAAAGTTCTGTTAAACAAAATACATCCACCTTATTTGCATTATCTGCTGGTTTCTATACGTTGAAGGTTATCAGTGTTGGAAAAACAGGTAACCAGACCCCCCTGACCTTAAAAGGTAAGGGGGGTCTGGTTACCTGTTTATCCAATATTGACAATGTGCAAGCTGGGAGCCAGTAAATAATGCAAATATGGTGAATAAAGTTTAAGGGGAGACAGCAAATTCTGCACCTGTTTAATTGACATAAAATTAAACCATACACCATAATATCTGATTTTAATGATTTTATTAAGTTCAAAGACTTGAATTGTTGCCAGTCTAAACAAACATTTAAAATAGGAATTTAGAAAGGACAGTGATGCTTTTTACCACGCTTTTTAACAAAACAACATTTTACAGGTAGAAAGATTCTCAATTGAGCTTTCAGAGTTTAGACGGTAAAATAACTGTTCATATGATACACCTTTAGACCCTGTCAACACTATAAATCATACATGGCTAATTTCTTATGGTCCTTCAATATATCATGTCATATATGTTATATACTCAGAACCGATATGTTATACCAATCGAGAGGGGTGTCACGAAGAAATAAATGAAACTGTCTTACTGCTTTCAAAAATATATGATTAAATATTGCGACAAAGTCTTTGAAAGGTCAGTGAGAAATCTATTTTGGCCATATAAAAATTTATTGAAGTTTATCAATAGGCCAAGACAAGCTTCCAACGTAATATTGGTTACCTAAACTTCATAAAAAGATACGACCACACACAGCACGGTTTATAACAAATTCAAGCTCTTGTACTACCACAGAACGTTCTTTATTATTAACTTCATCTTTTACAGCCATCAAAAACATGTGATTAAATATTGCGACAAAGTATTTGAAAGATCAGGGATAAATCGGCATTGGGATATAAAACGAGAGGCCCATGGGCCACTATGCTCACCATAGCTCAGGGAGCACTGCCCACTGGCAGCCATGTATTTTAATTAACCATGGACTCCCTACGCCCAAAGACGCTATAGATAAAATTTGGACCTGATCAGCCTAGTGGCTTCAGAGTTCTGATGTCTATTGAATGTGTTGTTGCAAGACAACAGACGACAATTGACAACCATCAATGGCAACCAATTAGCCTTAAAATCATATTGCAGATCGAACATTGTTTAAGTAACATTTCTATGAAAGTTTTAGAAATATCTTGAAAGGTCTAAAAGTCATTTTTCAATTTTCCCCATTATAAATCTATGGAAACTCTTAACTTCCCCCCAAAAAACAAACTAAACAGCCATTTCATAATAAAAAAACCTGTAAAGGCAAAAATGGTAAATACTTCCATAAAGCCTCAGCCTCTTAGAGCATAGATGATAATGCGGAGATGATTGTTTTAAAAAAAATATCTTTTTGTTTTCTATTTTTTTTTTTATTTTGGTTTCCAATGGCAGCCAGTAAAAATGAGCAGTAGGCCTAAAATCATATGGCAGAAACAAGATTGCTGAAAAAAAAAAAAAAAAACATTTCTATAATCGTTTTGCCAAAACATATACAAGGCTTGGCAGTAAATGCGAATTTTCAATTTTTCCCATTACAAATCTATATGAACTCTAAAATGGCATAGCAACCACACTAAAGAGCCGGTTCTGACAAATATGTTTTCCATAAAGTCTCAGCCTCATAGAGCATATGGTTTTTGAAGAAGATGATTTTTAGGTGTGTTTTTATTCTATTTAGGGCGCATTTTGGTTTCCATAGCAACCGATAAAAGTGACCAATTTCCCTCAAATCATACGGCAGATAGATGATTGCTTAAACATATTTCAGGGAACGTTTTATCGAAATATATGGAAAGGCTTAGCAGTAAGCTCCATTTCTTTCATTTTCCCACATTATAAATCAAAGGAAACACTAAGTTGCCATAGCAACCAAACTAAAGAGCCGAATTTTATAAAAAAAAAAAAAAAAACGTGAAACGGCTAATATGATGAATATTTCCATTAAGACCCATACGTTTTCTGAGGAGATGATTTTTCAAGTATTTTTTTTTTTCTATTTTCATTTGTTTCTATGGCAACCAGTAAAATGATCAATAGACATAAAATCATATAGCAAATGGCAGATTACTTAAGGAACATTTCAATGAATGTTTTGACAAAATATTTACAAAGGCTTGGCAGTTAACGTCATTTTTCTATGGGAAATCTAAGTTACCACAGCAACCAAACTAAAGAGATGAATTTCATAAACAAGATTACATGGATGGTCCTATATCGCTCAACTGAGCTAACAGATTCAAAGTTTCAGGAAATTCCGATCTTTACCGAGGGATTTAGTTTAAACTAATTTATTTTAGTTCAATTGCGATGAAAGCTTCAAGCTTACTGAATCGCTCTCGAACACTAATTCTGGGTGTTTTCATGCGCGCGAGAGAGACAGGCAGTGGCTTTTACAACCCTGCTACCCATTTACACCTTGGTGGAGTGGGGCAGTGTCATAACGTGTCTTGTCCAAGGACACACCCCGATACCCGTGGCCGGGTTCGAACGCACAACCTCTCAGCGTTACCCACTGCGCTATCGAGGATGCCGTCGAAGGATTTATGCTGATGACAAGGTCAAAGACAGGTATTTTCAGCATTTTTCTATGAGAGTGATAGGCAGACATCACCAGTTTTCAAACTCATCTGAACTTTCATTCCCAAACTAGTTATATGCTAGTTTCAGGAACATTTGATCAAAGCTAAAGGACGTATGGTAATGACAAGGTACAAAATAGGCATTTTTAGCAAAACAGGGAATTAACCCTGTGAATGGATATGAGGTTTCTCCATAGAATGAATAGACGTTATTCATAAAACGTTGCGTTTACGTGCAACGTCCAGGAGACGTAATTATAACGTTTGTTGCCAAGCAGTTTTTTTAGTAAGTTGTCGCCATATTAGGATCGATAAGGCAAATTTATTGTGCAGGGACTTATTGAAGAGAAAATCGTATAAAAAATCTTATAACTCACTATCGGAGTTTCATTTTTGTTGCCAATCCATAATCGGGATAAACCACAGCAACAAAACTGGTAGCAGAGCGAGGTTTAACATCGAATAACTAGTGAAAATCGGATTATCCTCAGTATGCCGTCATCGGAAAATACGGACGGTCGGAGCTCATCAGAAAACATCGTGAAGTTGGAAGCGGAATATAAGAAGGACAAGGCCCGAGTAAAGTCTAGTTTTAGTCGGGCGCAAAACAGATTGATCGGGTTATTAGATCAACAAGAGCTGCCAAGCCGTAATGAGGTTCAGGATGCCTGTCGGAGGATGGATTCGTGCGCGGAGCTAGCGGCAGATGTTCTAACAAACTTTTCGGAGTTTTATATTATAATTAATGAAATGCAGAAAAGTATGCGCGTGTCAAATGAGGCGAAAAAGCTCGACGACGAAAACAGTTCCGCTTATGAAGCAGCCACTGAATATCTTCAATCGCGGCAAGATGAATGATCCAGTGTGACATCAGACCTTTTGTCGATTAACATGACTGAGCAAATGAACATTTCGGAAACCAACGGAAGAAAACGACCGGGGATACAGCGAAAAGACAAGGTAGGAACGGTAACATCTAATAATACTTCCTAAAACCACGCACGAAACAGCACGTGCAGCACAGAATAGCACAACAACCGAAAGTGAGCGTAGAAACCGAAATATCCGGGTTTGCGGTTTTATGAAAGACACAGCCACATGACTCACACTGGTCAAGAAAGTCATTCTAAATACGAACAGTCAAATATGGACATTGCTAGGAGGCGGAAAAGTTTGTCGGGACTAGATCCGCACATAGCACCGTTTGAACCAACGCATACATGTAACCGGGAGGCTCCGTCCATCGGGCAGGACTTGTGGCGGAAAATCAAGCATGTGCAGATTCCAGTGTTCCACGGCGATAAACGAAAGTATCAGAGCTGGAAAGCAACATTTTTTGCCTGCATTGACAATGCCCCGGCTACAGCATAGTATACGTTGCTGCAATTACGGCAATATTTATCCGGCGAAGCACTGCAGGTGATCGAAAATTGGGATCAATCTGCAACGGCATACGAGGCAGCGAAAGAGCGGCTTGAACGGAAGTATAGCGACCAGAGGCGACAGATCGCAGCATACTTGGAGGACTTGGATAATTTTAAGCAAGTAAGAACCGGAAATGCTAAAGACCTTGAAAAATTTGCAGACCTGCTAGATATAGCCATAATAAACTTGCAAGAAGCTGGACAAGACCATGAACTGGGGAACGGGTCTCTTTTTATACAAAACTACAGAGAAAATTATCAGAGTCGATGCCCCCGCGATACCATAGATGGGTATTTGAAAACAGCATAACTGAGTCTGTAGCTGCTTTACGAAAATGGGTCATACAAGAAGCAGAGTTTCAAACGATTGCGACAGAAACAATGCACGGACTCGCAGGAAAAGCAGACAACCCACAGCCAGCACAGTCGATGCCTAGGGGCCGAAACCAAAGAACATTCTTTGGTGAATCACAGAATGGCCACAGAACGGAGAAAGCACCATGTCAAGTTTTCGGAGGGTGACATGCGATTTGGAGATGCCAAAAAATTTGCTCAGAAAAGTCCAACGGAACGATGGAATATTGCAAGACGGTCGCAACTATGTTTCCGTTGCCTTGGTGACGGACATTTCTGGAAACTCTGCTCAAAAAGTCGAACGTGTGGAAAAAACTGCTGTCAAGAAATCCACCATAGATTGTTGCACCAGCATAATCGCAGGGTTGAACTATCGGCGAGTAGCGCGAAGGACCAAATCGAACCAAAACGTACCGACCCGGGACAACGCGAACACCGTACCGAACCAGGTGTTTTCCAGGCGGATCCAGCTGATTCTGTCACGGAGGGGAAAGAGCAGCCGCACGATGAGCAAATCACTATGGTGACGCAGAGCAGTTCCAGGACAGACTTCATAGCTCTCAGAACTGTACCAGTCATTCTGAGAAATGGTGACCGGTCGCTAAAAGTGAATGTGCCGTTGGACGAGGCAAGCACCAAGACGTACCTCAACTCGGACGTTGCTGCGGAGCTTGGGCTACACGGCAGGACGGAAAAGGTAGCAGTGACTGTACTTAATGGACAGATCGAGACCTTCTAAACAAAACCATTAAGTTTCAATCCTGTGAGCATCGATCATAAAGTAAATATGAACGTGACCGCATACACTGCAAACAGGGTGACCGGTAACATGCCTGTCATACATTGGAATGACTACAGTTCAAAATGGTCATATTTGAGAAAAATAGACTTCCCCGTTCCGGCTAAGAAAACCACATCTTTATAGGGCTGGACTGTCTTGAACTTCACAGTGCGATCGAAGAGGTGAGAGGTCAACCGGATGAGCCGCTAGCCAGATTAACGCAATGGGATGGACATATATAGGCAACCCTAACACCAGCGAGGCACCAAGGTTAAAACACATTTTGCATGCACATACTTTATCAAGGGTTAATCGGAGATTGAAGAGGTCAATTCCAATCTGAAACGGTTTTGGGAAATTGAAGGAGCTTAACCTTTGAATCCAACGCCTATTGTACAAATGCAGAACCAACTTGCTTTAGGGAAGGCCGAGAACTCTATCCAGTACGACAGAAAAATATACCGGGTTGGTGTCCCATGGGTTAAAAACAAGCCAAGTCTCCCAGCTAACTACCGTATGGCACTGTAACGGCTTCAGAATACCGAAAAAAAGGCTCCAAAAGTCCCTAGAGAAAGCGCAGGCGTACATTGACATTATTGAACGCTACGTTGCGAAAGGATATGTCAAACAGGTACCAAAAAGTGAACAGTCAACAACGAAATGGTACTTACCGCACTTTCCTGTTATACGGCCGGAAAAGGACACGACCAAGACCAGAATAGCCTTTGATGCCCCAGCTACGCGTGAAGACATATCTCTGAATGATGTAATCCACCAGGGCCCGAAACTGCAACGAGACCTATTTGACGTGCTTTTGCGGTTCAGACGTTTTCCGGTAGCCATTGTCTGTGACATTGCAGAGATGTACCTTAGGATTGGTATACTACACGAGGACAAGGCGTACCACACATTCCTTTGGAGGGGAACCAACCAAATTCGCACACCGGACGATTACGAGTTCGACATGGTTGTTTTCGGTGTGAATTCGTCCCCTTTCCTGGCGCAGTTTGTTCTTCAAAGGCATGTGAAGCACTACGGAAATGACTTCCCTATAGCTGCAGAAACAGTTGAGAAATCTACATACATGGACGACTCAATGGACTCTGTACAGACAAAAGAATAAGGTATGGTGTTATATTATCAACTCTCACAATTGTTGGCTAAAGCGGGAATGCAAGCTCGAAAATGGCTCTCAAATTCACCCAGTGTTTTAGCGGACATCCCGGTTGAAGATCAAAAGGCTGAAATTGATTCGGACCGCAGTCAGTTACCTTGTACAAAAACTCTCGGGGTATGGTGGCTCGCAGATCAAGATGTCTTCACATTCAAAGAGACTGCCCCAGATGACAGCATGGTCTACACGAAGCGGAACATTCTGAAGAAAATTGCGACCCTATTTTATCCGATCGGGTTTCTAGCTCCGTTCACAATCCGCGCAGAAATGCTTCTTCAAGAAATGTGGACCAAATGCTTGGATTGGGACGACGAGCTTACCGAACCGCTAACCAATTCGGCACGTGCTTGGTTCGGAGAACTGGGCGAATTAAAGCACATACGGATTCCAAGATGTGTATGGGCGAACGGTATTGTAGCTTACACCATGTCGTTGCATACATTTGCAGACGCATCTGAAAGTGCCTATGGGGCCGTTGTCTATGCAAGGTGCCAGCATGAAGATGGTTGAGTTTCAACCAACAGTGTTGCAGCAAAGACACGTGTGTCGCCGAACATCGCTGCTAGCATTCCATGGATAGAACTGATGGGCGCGGTGGTGGGTGTTCGACTTACCACGAGAATAGCGGAGATGGATTCGAGGTCGTAGCCGCAATTTCAAGCCCTTTGTTGCTCACAGAGTGGGTGAGATACAAACACAGACGGATCCAAACCAGTGGCTCTATGTACCCACTAAAGTCAACCCGGCGGACATGTTGAGCAGATGAATGCCCGCGAACGATCTAGCCAAGTGTAATTCATGGTGGAGAGGACCCGCATTTCTTAGTTAGACGGAAGATATGTGGCCCATGAACAAAATATTTGAACGGCCAATCGGAAACAATGAAATCAGACGTTCTTCAAGAGTGGAATCTAGAACCCACGAACAAAAGGTTGGTGATAAAACCTATCATGTCGGGACCTTTGTAGCAGTCGATGAAGGCGTAGCATCTCCGTTGGCACCACACAAATACTCAAGCTGGTTGAAATTAAAACGTATTCAGGCTGGGATCAATCGGTTTGTTGGAAACTGCCAAAGAAAAGGCATTGGCAGGATTTCTAGGGAGTTGAGGGTTGATGAGCTACAGCAAACAGAGATTCAGCTCATTAAGCAAACACAGCGGGCAGAATTTCCAGAGGAGTGCAAGTCTTTAGCTTAGGGACGTCCGCTACCTGCAAGCAGCAAGCTTCTTGGACTGAAACCCAAATTGGCCTAGTACGATCTGACGGACGTCTGAAAAATGCCAGATTTCTTTCCTATGACGTACGGTACCCAGTGATTTTACCGCGAAAATGTGGCTAACGAAGCTGATAATTACGGATGCTAACGAGAAAGGGAACACGCGTTTGGGACCAACCAGACTTTAGCACTTTGTCGGTTCGGTATTGGATCATCTCGGAACGCGAGGCAATCAGGGAATGGGAACGAGAAGGTGTCGAGTGTCGCCGTCGGAAGGCTAGAGCAGCGCAACAGATCATGGCACCGCTGCCCTTGGCTAGGCTACAGACGTCACTGAAAGCGTTTACAAGAACAGCTATAGACCTCGGTGGACCATTCATCACAATACAGGGCAGAGGCAAACGACGAGAAAAACGGTACTTGTGCCTGTGCCTCGCCACCAGAGCAGTGCATTTAGAAAAAGCTTTCGGTCTCGACACAGACTCATTTTTAAATGCTTTCTACAGAATGACCAATAGAACAGAGCTTCCTGAGGAGATGTTTTCGGATAATGGTACCAACTTTAAAGGAGCTGATCGAGAACTCAAGACGCTACTGTCAGAGCTGGACGAAACAAAAATCAACGCCTCTGTTGCGAACAAGGGAATAAAGTGGCTTTTTAATCATCCACTTGCTCCATTTGTTCGCACCAACTACCGTAGATGAAACACAGTCCAGCCCGCGAAAACGGTGGAGCCCGATCCAGGAGCTAGTCCGTCATTTGTTTGGCAGAGTTGGCTGAGAGAATGGCTGCCGGGACTAAGCATACGGAAGAAGTGTCATCGGTAGCGGAAAGACGTACACGTTTGCGAGGTCGTTCTAGTCATCTCGCCGGATACGCCGCGCGGGAATTGGCCCCTGGTCAGAGTCCTAGAAGTCTACCCCGGGGACGACGGACGGGTCCTTGTGGTCAAAGTTCAGGTCGGGGAAGGCACCTTGACACGACCAGTGACGAAGCTGTGTCCTTTGGAAAGAGAGTTGTGAACCGTAACACTGACAAAGACTAAATGAACAGTTAAACGTTTCATACTGAAGACAATACAAATGGCTACTTTCAATTTTAACATGGAACCATAATTTAATACCGTTCTGATTATAGCCACAATTTAATAAAAATGTAATACATTTCGGGAGGGGAAGAGTGGATATGAGGTTTCTCTATAGAATGAATAGACGTTATTCATAAGACGTTGCCTTAACGCGCAACGTCCAGGAGACGTAATTATAACGTTAGTTGCCAAGAAGTTTTTTTAATAAGTTGTCGCCATTTTAGGATCGTTAAGGCAAATTTATTGAAGACTCACTATCGGAGTTTCGTTTATTTTGTTGTCAGTCCATAATCGGGATTAACCGCAGCAACAATGAGTAATGTGCCAACAATGTTAGTTAGCAAACACATTCAAGCTTTTATCTCTTACTTACTCACATGTAAGTTTCAGGAAGGTCTGTTTAAAACTTAGGGACTTATGATGACAATGTCAAATATGGGTATTTTCAGTAATCAAAGGGACATAACTCTATAATAAAGCTTTTATCCCTGAATAGGTCGACTTGTAAGTTTCAAGAAGATTCGATCAAAACTGAAGAGGCTACGGTGATGACAAGCTCAAAAACAGGCATTTTCTGCAAACAAAGTGATGTAACTCTATAATAAATTAGCCGACCTTACTGGTTTTCGACTGCATACACGCTTTTATCTCTGACCTGCTAATATGTAAGTTTCAAGAAGATCCGATCAAACCTGAAGTGGCCACGGTGATGACAAGGTCATAAATAAGCATTTTCAGCAAAGTGATGTAAGCCCCCCAGTGGAAATCTTCCACTGACCGTTCCAAGGCGGCTCTTCTGTGGCGATTTATTTATGTTGTTGTTTGTTACTTACTTTGTGTATCACTTGTGTCTTTTGGTTTTGGATGGCCATATGGCCATTTTGTGGGAAAGTAACTGTCCTTATGGCCTTCCTTTGTTTGGGTTTCCATTATGGTCTGGTCGCTTAATGTTTGTATTTCTTTCCCTTTGGTGTCTTTTATGGGTGGAGTAAGTTAATTGTATCAATTCCTGATCTTTGTTTTACTTCTACTTTTCTATAATAAATAAGCCAACCTTACTGGTTTTCGAGTGCATGCGAGCTTTTATCTGTGACTTGCTAATATGTAAGTTTCAAGAAGATCCGATCAAAATTGAAGTGGCTACGGCGATGACAAGCTCAAAAACAGACATTTTCTGCAAACAAAGTGATGTAACTCTATAATAAATTAGACGACCTTACTGGTTTTCGACTGCATACAAGCTTTAATCTCTGACCTGCTAATATGTAAGTTTCAAGAAGATCCGATCAAAACTGAAGTGGCTACGGTGATGACAAGGTCATAAATAAGCATTTTCAGCAAAGAAGGAGACATAACTCCGAGAATAATCGACCAACCTCGCTAGTTTTCGAACTCATCTGAGCTTTTATCCCTGACTTACTTATTTAAATAACTGATTTAAATAACTACATTATATCTTTAATTTTGCAGTATAAATTTCTATTTTTTTCTAAAGCTAAGACTGACTTGTCAGGTGAGACATGTATCTTAGCGGATTTGGTTGCCACTGTTTGTAATATTTTAAATTTTGCAAGTCTCGCTACTTTGGACATCTCCTTCCTGATGCCCGGAACTTCCGTGGAGTGTGGGCCATATTTGCTGATGTTGGCTCGGTGGGGGCGCCTATAAGTCCGCGGATGGGCGTCTCTTGCCTGATGCCTCCAGTTGACCTGTCTCATGAGCTACGTCGGAGGGGGATGTGCTGTGTTTACCGGGTCTTGTCCGTCATCCGTTTCGGTTAGAACTACGGGGTTTAGACACACTGAGAAGATAAAATATCAGAAAGCACTAAATCTGTGGCACTAAATTTGGTATAGTTACGCCTTAATTACTTGTTTGTAATTTTCAAGAAGACATGATGAAAACTGTAGAAGTTACGGTGATGACAAGGTCAAAAATAGGCATTGTCTGATTTCAAAGGGACGTAACTCTATGATAAATAGGTTAGGCTCATATTTTTTCGAATTCATCCAAGCTTTTATCCCTGACTTACTTACATGTAAGCTTCTAAAAGATCAAGACAAGGTCCGAAAAAGCATTTTCAGCAAAGTAGGGGACATAACCCCGTAAGTAATCAACCAACATCGCTAGTTTTTGAAGTCGTCCAAGCTTTAAACCCTGACTTACTTGTATGTAACTTTCAGGAAGATCCGATCAAAACTGAATGGGCAGCAGCGATGGCAATGTCAAAAATAGGCATTTTCAGCAATCTAGGGGACGTAACTCTATGATTAATGGACGGACTTGGCCGGTTTTCGAACTCATCCGAGTTTTTATCCCTAGCCATCTTACATATGTTTCAGAAAGATCCGATCAAAACTGAAGGCGCTACGGTGATGACAAGCTTTTTCCATTGTAAGTCAATGGACCTTGTGGTTGCCAAAGAAACCAAAGATTTCATTCGATTTCGAAAAAAGCTAAAGTCATCAATGCCCCCTTCAGAGGCATGCTACAGATGGGAAATGGTTGAGATCAGCCTACAGGTTGCAGACATATAGCTGGTCAAAAGTGTGGACGGACGGACGCGGGAACGACGTACGGACGGACGACCCACTCCGGCCCAGGTGAGCTAAAACATAAAACTTGCAACGGTAAATATGGTGAATATTTCTATAAACCCTCAGCCTCATAGAGCATACGGTTTCTGAGGAGATGATTTTTAAAGTATTTTTTGTATTTTTTTTATTTTGGTTTCCATTGCAACCAGCAAAAATTAGCAATAGACCAAAAATCTTATGGCAGATAGTAGATTGCTTAAGGAACATTTCTTTGAAAGTTGTGTCAAATTAACTGCAAAGGTTTGGCAGTTAATGCCATTTCTCAGTTTTCTTCACTAAAAGTCTATTGAAAATCTAAGTTGCCTTAGCTACCAAGCTAAAGAGCCGAATTTCATAAAAACACAAAACCTGTAAAGGTAAATATTGTGAATATTTCCATAAACTCTCAGCCTCAAAGAGCATACGGTTTCTGAGGAGATGTTTTTTTAGTATTTGTCTTCTGTTTTTTTTTTTTTAGTTTCGTTTCCATGGCAACCAATAGAAATCAGCAGTAGGCCAAAAATCATTTGGCAGACAGCAGATTGCCTAAGGACTATTTCTATGAAATCTTATCAAAACATCTGCAGAGACTGAGCAGTAAATTACATTTTTTCAATTTTCCCTGTTATTTTGTTTTGTTTGATTTGGAGTTTAAAGTCGCCGTCAACACTGTAAAGGTCATTTTGGAGAGGTTGCTTCCAATTTTGTGGGACTTTTACCCAACATTGAGATGAAATGATATCTCAAGCCCTGCCGCCCAATGAAACCAATAGGGTTTATAAGCATGGACGGGCCGACTCGCACCGCTTTGCCTGGGCAGGCTATGTTGCACTGATGAGTTAGGAGGCCTTCATGCGGACTGAACAAATTATTTGTCTAAATCGCGACGGAAGTAAGGGCGAGGATTGTGGCCACGTAAAATCGATTTAAGCCCCCCAGTGGAAATCTTCCACTGACCGTTCCAAGGCGGCTCTTCTGTGGCGATTTATTTATGTTGTTGTTTGTTACTTACTGTGTGTATCACTTGTGTCTTTTGGTTTTGGATGGCCATATGGCCATTTTGTGGGAAAGTAACTGTCCTTATGGCCTTTCTTTGTTTAGGTTTCCATTATGGTCTGGTCGCTTAATGTTTGTATTTCTTTCCCTTTGGTGTCTTTTATGGGTGGAGTAAGTTAATTGTATCAATTCCTGATCTTTGTTTTACTTCTACTTAGATCCTCTAAGTGGTTTACCAATACTCGTGTGCGGGTCAGTTTCAGCTCTGCGTGAAAGCATCATGCAGCCCATGTTTCCCTGTTATATATAAGTTCTGAAGTTAGATCCTTTGGAAGCAAGGAATACACCAAATAAACGAAAATAGCAGACTCGGTCTTATTGAGTCTGTTCATGACCAGTACTGAAATGTGCAACACCGGCCACGCCCTCTAGCACCGGCTAAAGCAGAACTCTATTTTCAAAATGATACCAAATGAACTCAATGATCCCAAAGGACCAGAAAATATAATCTACACCATGATGATGTACGTGGAGACGTTTTACGGCTGCCACACGGCACAACACCAGCTACAGTGAAAATAAATAAGTTCTGAAGTAAGATCATTTGGAAGCAAGGAATACACACAAAAAACGAAAATAGCAGACTCGGTTTTATTGAGTCTGTTCATGACCAGTACTGAAATGTGCAACACCGGCAACGCCCTCTAGCACCGGCGTGCTATAAGTCTATGGAAACTTTAAGCTGCCACTGCGACCGAACGAATGAGCCGATTTTCATATAAAACACAACCTTATAATCGCCCAGCCCAAGGATGCTACAGATAAAATTTGGGCCCAATCGGTTCAGTGGCTTCAGAGGAAATGCCGTTTGATAGTGTGACGGGTGCAGACGACGCATACGCAGACGATGAAGGACAACTGCTTATTCTATAAGCTACCCCGGAGCCTTCGGCTCTGGTGAGCTAAAAACCTAATGTTGTTTTAAATAAATTGAATCCAGATTTTTGTGCTTCAAATCTGTCTACTTATGACTTTCCACACTTTACACTGCACTTCTCCATGATCCTATTAAAAGAAAACTCAACGATTAAATTTAATGGACAGAAGTGAAAAAAACGTTTCTTACATTACATGCAAGATAGAGGGAATTTTGCCTATATAATGTCCAGTGGTTTGTTGCTATCGAGTCCTTTACCATGGACTGTTTCATGTCTGAGGTTGTTTGATTTGGTGTTCGGAGATGTTGCACTGATGGGTTAGGAAGACTTCATTAACTAAGCAAAGTCTTCATCGTTGTTTCATCTTTGTGGTTGTTTGATTTTTGTGTTCACGGAGATGTTGCACTGATGAGGTAGGAGGCCTCCATGAGGACTGAACAAATAATTAGTCGAAATCGCGACGGACGTAAGGGCGAGGATTGTGGCAACGTAGAATCGATTTAAGCCCCCCACCCCCCCAGTGGAATTCGTTTCACTGACCGCTCCAATGCGTTTCTTCTGTCGCGGTTTATTTTTGTTATGGTTTGTCTTTGAGGTTTTGTATCGCTTATATTATTTTGTTTTGGATAGCCAATTGGCATTTTGTGGAAAGTAACTGTCCTTTTGGCCTTCTCCTATTGTTGTTTCCATTAGGGTCTAGTTGTTTCATGTTTGAGCTTTTTTTTCCATTTGGTGTCTCTGATGAGAGTTGTTGGTTAATTGTATCGATTCCTGATCATTGCCTTCTCTTTAGTTCTTTAGGCTTTCCGCTATCCATCAGGCAGTCCTTATTTAATGTTTGTGTTTCTTTCACTTTGATGTCTCTAATGGGTGGTGTGGGTTAATTTTATCGATTCCTGACCATTGCCTTCCCGTCTATTTTAAATCTCTTCAACAACGATGTATAACGGAACCCGAATTGTATGGTAGACTCAGAGAAATATATACTTTCAATGATTTCAGTACCCAATTACGTAAAATCATTCTTTGTTGTAAAAAGATTTGGTACCATATAAATATATTATACGACAGACTGCATGCAATGTAGTTAACTAAATCACGTTGAGAACTTTTGCTGCCCTCTTTAATTGCACGCCGGTAGGTAATGCCTTAGATTCTATGACGGTTCCAGCGTCAAGGGTTACTTATGTCATATTGGTTGGTAGTGTTTTGACCCATCGGAGTCTAACTATTGGCTTTCTTTTGCTCCAGCCTTTCAGAGGTTTGTTGCTGTCGCGTCCTCATCGTTGTTGACTGATGTTTGTGTTCTCGGGGATGTTGCACTGATGAGATAGAAAGCCTTCATGTGGACTGAACAAATTATATGTCTAAATTGCGATGGAAATGGCGAGGAGTGCGGCCTTGCAAAATCGATTTATCCCCCCCCCCCACCTCACCCCCTGAAATGCTTTCCACTGTTCGTTCCAAGGTGAACAGTTTGCGCACCTCATTACGAAAACACGTCTATACAAATACATTGTAAACTTTACCAACGAAAAACGAAGATTATAAGATGAAACAAAAATGTGATATTTTGTTATTTCTGCTCAAAATATAGATTGTGGGTACTCGTTAGGACCGCCTCGATGAGCAGAAATAAGAAAACTTCAGCTAAATAATGTATATTCTTCTGATTGCGAAATCCCGTTTTTTGGTTTACATTTATCTATTGCAGATAGGTTTGTGTCTTGCAAAAGTTATGTCGAACGAGGTGATTTTAAGTTTGAGATTGTAAACTTTCCTTTGCTGGATGGAGATGTTCCATGTGTGCCATCCAACGGTGTTTATATTTCGATATTAATTTGATTTGCAAGAGTGTCTATTAATGTGACTGACTTTTTCCTGGTGGTTTTCTTCTGCTCTGACGTCGGATTGTCGTTGAGTCCTCAACCCTGATTCATGATAATATTAATCTATACATTACCATTTTACCATGTTTTTATCATGACTCACTGTTGAGCTAGAAAGCCTCCACGCGGATCAATTTGTTCTTGTTATTTTGTTTGAAACTGTACTGGAACTGAGGACGACGGTTGGACTTTCATAAACTCCGGAGCTGAAGCCACCAGTAGTTTTACTACTGACCGTCCCAAGGCGTCGTTTTTTTTTTTTTTTGCTGTGTCTTATTTATTATTTGGCTTTGTTGGTTCATGTTTCGTCTGATTTTGTGTGTGCCTCCGTGTCACTTTCTATAGGTGACTTGAGAGGGCTGCGTTCAAGGATTGTGGCCTTTCTGGAGTGACCTTTTCTTAATAGTTTTCAACACTCGTAATAAATTGCTAACTGCTGAACATTTTAATCAGTGTTATCGGTATCATAAACTACGTAAATCCTTTTCTATGTGTTACTGACGCCATTCCGATTTAGTTTCTAAATTCGATGTTGGACTTAATGCACCAATGCCTATGGGAACCCGAATTTCATGGTGCCTTAGTACATAAATTCAGAAAATATATGTTGGCAATGACTTCAGTACCCAATTTCGCAAGATAATTCTTCGATATAAATTGAACGGGTACAACATAATGTTATAGACTGCATGCAGTGTAGTTAACCAAATCACAGTTGACAACGTTGATTCCCTCTTTAATTGCAAGCTCAGATTCTATGACGGTTCCAGCGTAAATGCTTATTTTTTAGCCGGCCTCGGTAGCTCAGTCGGATGCGCGTCTGACTGGTGATCAGCAGGACGCGGGTTTGATACCTGCCGGGGTCGCCAACATTCTTTCTTGGAGACTTTTCTACGGTCATTATCTCCCTTCCGCTGATTCAGGAAGGGCAGCTGTCAGTTTCTGGCGAAAGAATGTTAACTGTACTGGTTAACCGCTTACATACAAACCTGCCCAGGAATAGTGTAGATAGGTGACCTGACCGGCTCAGAATGACCTAAATAGTGTTGACTGGGCCGTAAAACTCCAATACAAACAGACAAAGTATCAACCTCGGCTTTCAAAAATCGGTAGAGCTTTATCAGAACATTTGCCCAGAAAAAGAACCATAATTCTTTGATAACCGTATTTTGAGTCATTTGTTTGTTTGATTTGAGGTTTAAAGTCCCCGTCAACACTGTAAAGGTCATTTTGGAGACGTTGCTTCCAATTTAATGGGACTTTTACCCGACATTGAGATGAAATGACATCTCAAGCCCTGTCGCCCAATGAAACCAATAGGGTTTGTTAGCATGGACGGTCCGCCTCGCACCGCGGTTCCTGGACAGGCTTAGATCCTCTAAGCGGTTTACCAGTACTAGTGTGCGGGCCGGATTCAGCTCTGCGTGGAAGCATCATGCAGCCCATATATTTCTTCAAGCCCCTAGCTATGACGGGGGCCGGTATTTTGAGTCATACCCTATTTATTTTGCATTTATTACATGTCGTCGAGATTGAGAGTGTAGGAGGGTGGGGAGTAATTCATCTGTCTTTAGATTATTTTTTATTTGCTTATATTTTGTAGCTTAAAGTCTCTGCATTGCTGGTATAAAAATATAGGCATACCATGCTTTTTTTCGAGCGTTTTAGCCTTATAGATGGGTACTGTTTTCGAAATTATCGAATGTTTCAACTATTACCCCAGTCATTGACAAATTGTCGATAACAATTGTTTAAAACAATATTTCCCAGTTTGGTTTAAAAAACACGATGCAAGATAATGTCATGTTCGCGTACCTAGCTGTGAAAGACAAACTCTTTCACAGGTTTTTGTCGAAACACCTATTTACAAATGACTTTTTCTGCATTTTTTTGTTGTTTTGATATGCAATTTTCACTATATTTGATAAAATAATGCATTTTTCGTCTTTAGATTTTTCTTACTTTCACATATATTGTGTAATAATATTAGATACACGAAATAAGCGTGAAATTTGACCATGTCACCAGGCATCTGGAAGAAGTAATGCAGAAAAAGTTACCCCACCCCCAATAAAAATGGCTAAAAAAGCATTAAGATATTGTTAAAATGACAAGAACAAGGATTATACCATTATTATTGCACCTACTTTTGCTTCCTTAATGTGATATGTATCAAAGTATTTCATTTTAAATGAAACACAATTTCATTTATAAGTTTTATGGTGTGAAAAATTGATTTTTCTGGCAAAAATCCATGTGTTCATATTGCCATATTGTCGATTTGTTCATGTTCAAAAGATATGAAGCCATTAACATTGTCGCAGACGTTCAAACAATGTCCGATTTATGTTATTAATTTACCTTGGAAACATTATTGTACATTTTTATCTTTATTTTATGCCAATTTATTACCCCACCCCCCTATTGAAATGGGTTGAAATTGATAAAAAAAAATTCCATATGCTGGTGCAAAAGAATATACAAATTTCCTTTGTCCCGTTTCAGTTACTGCCAATGTTATAGGGAAAGTAGAAAAACTAGTAGTTAATTTTTCTCTATAATTTTTACATTTTTTTTTTCATGCCATATTGTCCGGAAACACTATTTAATTATCTATTGCCTGTTTATGCAAACTGTGAAAGGGAGGTGCGATAAGTTATCCATTTACTTTCCGATGAAGGCAATGATCAGGAATCGATACAATTATCCAACACCTCCGATCAGACACACCAAAGGGAAAGAACCACGAACATGAAATAACTAGACCGTAATGGAAACATCACTAGCGGAAAGCCAAAATGGCAGTTACATTCCCACATAGTGGCTTTGGTGGACCTTGATAAGGCATTTGGTTGAGAGTCTCGGAAAGTCATTTAGGAGGCACAGAGAAAATTAGAAGTAGAGGAGTGGAATGTTCGACTGGTCCATTGGATGTCTGCTAATGCGCGGAGACGTGTCCTTGTTTGTGTCGGTTACATTGAAGAATTCGAAATGAATGTCGGTGTTCCTCAAGATACTTTTCTCAGTCAAATACATTCCATTATTGTGCTTTATGTCTTGTCATGCGAGTTCCGCTCTGGAGGCCTTTGTAATCATAGTTGAATCACTAAAAGAAAATATCTGGATACTCTTAATTTTGTTCGATTCGTTTCAGCTCTACATGGAAAAATCATGCGGCACAATTTTTTCTTCAATCCCAGATCCGCGGGGCGCCTATCATGTACTGTACAGACTAACAATGAGAAGTATTTGGGACGACGAAGCACACTGATGCAATTCTCCCTCCTCGATTCCACAGTTCGAGCCTCGATTTTGATTCTCTCTCTCTCTCCGCTCTCTCAGTCTCTCTCTCTCTCTCTCTCTCTCTCTCTCTCTCTCTCTCTCTCTCTCTCTCTAACCCCATGCGTACGGACCTGTTGAGTCTAAGATCCTAAATGTGGGTGGCTATTTGTTCACTGAGGTGGGTTAACAGAAATTGAAACTGAGACTGCGACTGATTATTAACAGAGTAATGTGCGCTGCCAGGCATTACAGTTGTGTCTGCTCTTTTAATTCATACCAATAACTAGGTGGATAAATATGGCAGTGTTTATTTTTTCTATGTATCTATCTACTGATACTGCGGGGCTTGAAGAAATAGATAGGTTGTATGATGCTTCTACGCAGAGCTGAAACCGACCCGCACACGGGTTTTGGTAAACGGCTTAGAGGATCTAAGCCTGCCCAGCAATGCACGTCGGACCGTCCATGCTTATAAACCCTGTTGGGCGACAGGGCTTGAGATGCCATTTCATCTCAATGTCGGGTAAAAGTCCCACAGAATTGGAAGCAACGTCACCAAAATGACCTTTACAGTGTTGACGGGGAGTTAAACTTCAAATCAAGCAAAACTGATACTACGTAGGTCACATTTGACCATTACCCCAGTTATGCATTGCATACACTCCAGGTTTTGCAGGATGAATACCAACACAGTAATCATGTAAGGATCTTAACCAGCACACGAGATGGTTCTCCCTGCACGGGGGGCCTCCAGTTAACGTCCCGATCCGAAGACGGTGCACTTTATGACATTCATCCCTGCAAATGATGCCACTGTCCCAGAGCGTGTTCGGACAAAAAAAAATTTATCGGCGCTGCCGGGGATCGAACCCGGGACCTCTAGCATCAGAGGCAAGTGCACTTACCACTGAGTTATCACGCTCCTTATTGTTTTTTTCCAATCATATGACGTCACGCAAACTAAAGTAAACGTCACTATTGAGTCATTGTTTTGTTTGTATTGACAAAGTATGGCCATGGAATATGTGCAGTGGCAGACTCTTCAAGGCTTATTTTTTTGACACCAATGGAAAAATAAAAGTAAACGTCTTGCGTTAAAGAGAGTTCAGATTTGCCGTGGAAAGATGATGGGCTGCAATCGGAGGAAACAAATCAGTAGCTGAAAAAATACAGGGTTAGTCTGTTTATCACTTAATTTTCATGTGCTTACAGCCATGCGAACTAGACCGGAAAGTAGTCTATGAAGTCGCAAAATATTTTACAACAAAAAACACAATGTAATTGTTATTAAATGTTACAAAAACCTCAGAAAATACTTTAAAAACAAAATACAAACTAAAGTTATTTTGAGGTAAAAGCTCGAACTTGATTACGGCAGAGTCAATTATGCGCGACCCTCCTTAAGTAAGATACGCCCCGTAACGTTATATGAACGACGTCCTTAACGACGTCACGTTTACTAATGGCGGAATATTGACATGTTTGTTAAACAATCGTGAATAAAATGCGTTTGAAATGTCATATGATAAATAGAATCTTGCATTCGTGTTCATGTGTTATTGATTTTCTCGGTGAAGGAAAGGGATAAAATGCTCGGCACAGCCTCCCATTTTATCCCTTTTCCTCAACTTGTTTAATAAATTAAATAATACTTGAACACTCATGAAAGATCCTTTATACAGAACACAAACTTACGAGTTAGCAACTTCTGTTAGTTTATGGTTGGGCCCATCGGAGTCTAACTGTTGGTCTTCTTTTGCTCCAACATTTCTGTGGTTTCTTGCTGTCTATTCCTCATCGTTGTTTCATCTCTATGGGTGTCTGATTTTTGTGTTCACGGAGATGTTGCACTAATGAGTTTGGAGGCCTTAAATTATTTGTCTTAATCGCGTCGGAATTACGGGCGAGGAATCTGGCCACGTATAATCGATTTTAGCCCCCCAGTGAAATTCGCTTCACTGACCGTTCCAAGGCTATTCTTCTGTCTTGGTTTATTTTTGTTATGGTTTGTCTTTGAGTGTGTGTATCGCTTATATTATTTTGTTTTGAATAGCCAATTGGCCATTTTGTTAGAAAGTAACTGTCCTTTTGGCTTTCCGCTATTGATGTTTCCATTTGGGTCTAGTTGTTTCATATTTGTGTTTCTTTCCCTTTTTGTGTCTCTGTTGGGAGCTGCGGGTTAATTATATCGATTCCTGATCATTGCCGTCACTTCTGTTTTTCAAACCGTAATCTGTAGATTCTTGGTTTACAAATTTAAAACTGCCTGGCGACCCTTTTTAAGGCACATTGTATCTGAATCAACAGGTAGGAACCACACCGAAGAAGCGTATCAAATGAATGCCAACATCAAATTAATGATAAGACCAGTATAATGAGAGAGTTGTTATTTATAAAAGATCAGTTCTTAACTCCATACCAATAGCTTTATTGCCCTAACATTTTAAAAATAATACACCCGTTCGATATTAAAGTGTTTTTTATGCCTCTAAAACTAGCAATTTCCAGGTGTAATGAGAATCCACAAGATATACTTTTGTGCAAATATAAAATTAATATGTGAAATATTGCAAGTCCTTTGAACCCCATCTTCCTAATATAATCGCAATGTTAGGAATAAAAACTTTAATTACTAACCACGTAATTGATAATACTTTGCTAGGAACTCTTTCTGTCCACTATTCTGGGCAATATGAAGGCGTACAAAAATGGTTCTAGTTTTGCTTATGAAAAGTTCTGAAAAACTCGATCCCGGCTCGAAGGAATGGCAGACCTTTTTTCTTGGCGAATATTTATCATACACCTGCAAGAAACAAATGAATTAGAATAAGAAACGCTTGTGACTCAGCCGATGTACTGGTTGATCTTAGTCTTCGGTGGACGCATATGATATTAAGAAACCACGGCTATACAACATTAAGATAACACACTCGTGCGACATAGTGCATTTATTCATATCTCCAAAATGGCTACTTTTCTGATGAATATCCGTGACATTTTTTATAAATACTGCACACATAGGTCGTGGGTGAACATAGGTCGTGGGTGCTCGTTAGAACCACCTCATTGAGGCGGTTCTAACGAGTACCCACAACCTATATCTTTGAACAGGAATAAGAAAAATAGTGTAGACCCCGTAAACCCCAGTTTTCTCTATAAAGAGTGGGGTTTAAAGGGGTGTTCATTGCACAGACTTGTTCGCGTGAGGATACATTGTAAACTTTACCGCCTATAAAACGAACTTTTTAAGATCAAAAAATGGGATATGTATCTTATTTATGCTCAAAATATAGTTTGTGGAAACTCGTGAGATCCGCCTCATCGATGCGGTTCTAATGAACAAACACACAATTTATATTTTAGAGAAGAAATACGAACAGAAATAAGAAAAATAAGGTTTACCCTTGTAAACCCCAGTTTTACCACATAAAAGTGGGGTTCAAGGGGATCAAAATTATATAGGCGTGTTTTCGTGCTGTTGCACAACCCATAACCCACAAGTATAGACATATCGTCCTTTACAATTCGGTGTTTTTTTTGTGTGTAATTAGCTATGTCGCTTGAATAAGAATCTCTCTGTTTTTGGTCCTATTCTTTGTCAGTCGAGCTTTTGTTTGTTTGTTTTGGAATTAAAGGGCCCAATCAACACTAGTTTAGGCTTATTCGTAAGCGGTTAACCGGTACAGTGCACATTCTTTCGCCAGAAACTGACAACTGCCCTTCTTGAATCAGCAGAAGGGAGAGAATGACCGTAGAAAATATATTATGATCAATCTCCACGAAGGAATGTTACCGACCCTGGCAGCTATCGAACCCGCCTTCTCCTGATCACCAGTCAGACGCGCATCCGACTGGGCTACCGAGGCCGATTGTCAGTCGAGCCAAAGTAACTAAGCAGAGGAGCGCCTTAGTCCTCTTGTCCACCTGACCATTGATTTGTTAGAATACGCGGTAACGGTCAATTACAGAAATAATGTGTGAGCGGATTATCTATAGCATCTAAATTGGAATTTTTGTATGGTTGGTTAAATAGTGCAGATCCTGATCAGACGCCACAGAAAGCCATTAGGAAAACATGTCCGTGTGAAATAATGGCATCCAACATCGTGACAGAAATTACATATTTTGGGTAAATATGATAACATCGTTCTTATTTCTGCTTCCAACATAGATTGTGGGTACTCATTAGAACCGCCTCAATGAGGCGGTCCTAACGAGTACCCAAAATCTATGTTTTTGAGCAAAAATAAGGCAGATAAGCAATACCCCCTACAATCCACTTTTCTCTATATTAAGTGGGGTTTAGGGGGACTTCCTTTCACAGACGTGTTATTGTGATGGCGGTATTTGATCGGGGTTTACGCTGTTTGCTTACAGTACACGAATTTAATAGGTAATGGAAACAGTTTAAGTCCTAGTTTAGGACAACTGTCCAGCCTAAACAACCAACCAACCAGTGCTTTCACTGCTCTGATTAGACTACTCATATCATATAGATGCACTGTAGACATAGATTCGGATAATCGATCTTTCCATAAAATGATCTCCTCTGAAAATTTGAAAAGCGCAGTATCTCAGAAAATGACAGATTAATGAACGCAGCAACCATAAAGCACTTGAAGAATATAAAGGCTTAGCTCACGTGTAGGCTCATACAATATCAAATACCTCAACAATATAAATTAACCCATTTAGTACCAGAAACCGTAAAGGGGTACCTTGGCAAACAGTTCAGGCCCAGATCAGACGCCGCAGAACGCGGCGTCTGATCAGGGCCTGCACTGTTTGCAAAACGTTAAGCCATTTCCCGAATCAATTTTGAAGAAAACACAACCTGACACCCCTAAATTTTGAAATGGATTCGTGCCATATATAAGGTGGAAGATTCCATTTGGTACAAAAAGGGTTGAATAAGTAAACTGATGGAATCACTAACCAAAGTATATCCTAAATATGAAAGGAAAAGACGGACAGCACATTTTAACAAAAAACAAATCAAAACAAACAAGCAAATTCAGTATCTCTCTCCCAAAACGAACGCATCCCAGTTACAGCCAATTAAATACCACCAAACAGCATTACACGAAATACCGTTTTGACCATATAAATTTGATCAAGATGTGGAAAGCTCACACTAATTAGGATCAGTCATAGCACCAGGCCAAGCGGTACAGTGGGGATAATTTACAGACACTACGAAAACACGCCTATACAAATAAATTTCAACATTTATCGCCGAAAAAATGTAAAATTTTAAGATGACAAATTTTGCTATTTTTTTATTTCTGCAAAAATAAGGTTTACCCATGCAAACCCCAGTTTTACTATATAAAAGTTGGGTTCAGGGGATCATAATTATATAGGCGTGTTTTTGTGATGTATGTTTTCGGCCTTCTCTGAAATAAATTATGTACTCATTAGAATCGCCTTAGTAGCTGTCGCCCCTTGGGGCTTGGAAAAATCGACCGCACCTGAGTACTGTAACCTTTAGAAGGTCTAAGGCAAATTTATGCGAGTCGGACCGACCTGCATGTAAAACAGAAGTGAAAGCAACGATCAGAAATAGATATAATTAACACACAGCTCCCATTGGAAACACTAAAGGAAAGAAACACGAACAGTATATAACTAGACCCTTATGGAAACGTCATCAGTGGAAAGCCAAAAGGACAGATACTTTCCAACAAAAGGGCCAATTGGCTATCCCACACAAAAATGACAATAACAAAAGTAAACCGCGAAAGAAGAACCGCCTTGGAACGGTCAGTGAAAAGTATTCTTACTGGAGGTAAAGTATTTCACTGGGGTGGGAGTGGGGGAGGGGGGAGGGGCTTTAATCGAATTTATGTGGCCTCAATCCTCGCAATTGCTTCTGTCACGGCTTAAAAGACAAATAATGTTTTCGATCCGCATCAAGGCCCTAACTCTTCTGCGGCTAACTCTATAAGATATGACATTGGAATTTTTTTTCATTGGAATGGAGTCATATGATCAAGATGGCCACCGTGTCCATATATAGTGAAAACTCTTTGGAAATCTTCTTCTCAGAAACAAAACGGCCACTGACTTTGGTTCTTTTGTAGCTTTTGGGACTCGCATTACGAAAACACGCATATACAAATACATTGTAAATTTTACCACCTAAACAAAGGCTGCATGATGATTACACGCAGAGCTGAATCTGACCACACGCAAGTACTGGTAAACCGCTTAGAAGGACTAAGCCTGCCCAGGCAAAGCGGTGTGAGTTAGATCGTCCAATGTATACGAGGACTGTTCAAATATGAATGCAAGTAGAACGTTTTCTCATGCATTAATGCGAAAATCGCCTGGAAATAAATTTCACAGCGTAGAAAAACATTTTACCTATACATTGATACCAAACCTGTCAAAAGCCGTCCACTTTAGCCATGTATATCGTTCGATAAACACTGTCTACTCTTGTATACTAATACAAACCATGATTGGAAGAAGGTCAGAGTAAGCCGTTGAAATACGGTCCTATATTAAGAATCGTTGTATTCTTGGTATACGGTGCAAAGACATTTTTGATGAAATATGTTCGGTTGATGGGCATAATGAAATGTCTTTTCCGACAGTTTTTCTTTGGTGTAGGAAATTCAGCTGTGGGCTAGGCTCAACAGAAGATGCACCACATGGTCGTCGGCCGAAAAGAGCAACATATGCTTAGATGGTTACTAGAGTGAAATAAATAGTTGCTACCGATGCACGATACACCACTAGGCAAATAGCTAGTATGGTTGGCATCTCATTAGGAGCAGCTCATACAATTCTGAAACGGGATTCGAAAATGAGAAAAAAACTGTGCTAGATGGATTCCCCAACTGTTGACAGATGAGCAGAAAAAGACACGCGTTAAGTGCGCCAAGAAGTTGCTTAAAAAGTTTCTAAATTACAATGCACGGTTTTTCGCTAATGTCATCACAGGTGACGAGACATGGGTTCACTTTTTTGAGCCAAAACGAAAGATTCAGAACAAACTATGGGCAACGAAGTATTGCAAAAGACCATGCATTGCAAAGCGGACCTTGAGCGTCAAGAAGGTAATGTATGCCATATTTTTTTTCAAATCAGGGCCCTGCTATTCAGGTTGCTGTGCCTAAAGGCAAATCTGTATATGCGAAGTTTTACAAGAATAAAAAGTAGAAGTAAAACAAAGATCAGGAATCGATACAATTAACTTACTCCACCCATCAAAGACACCAAAGGTAAAGAAACACAAACATTAAGCGACCAGACCATAATGGAAACCTAAACAAAGGAAGGCCATAAGGACAGTTACTTTCCAACGAAATGGCCATATGGCCATCCAAAATAAAAAGACACAAGTGATACACACAGTAAGTAACAAACAACACCATAAATAAACCGCCACAGAAAGACCGCCTTGGAACGGTCAGTAGAATGATTTCCACGGGGGCTGGGGGGGGGGGGCTTAAATCGATTTTACGTGGCCACAATCCTCGCCCTTACTTCCGTCGCGATTTAGACAAATAATTTGTTCAGTCCGCATGAAGGCCTCCTAACTCATCAGTGCAACATCTCCGTGAACACCAAAAATCAAAGAACCACAGAGGTGAGACAATGGTGAGGACTCGACAGCAAGAAACCACTGAAATGCTGGAGCAAAAGAAAACCAACAGTTAGAGTTCTTCGAAAATTAAAGAAATATTTTAAAGAACGAAGACCCGCAACTGGTTTCACCAATGTCAGATTGCTACATGACAATGCGCCATCGCAAAAAGGCGTTCATTGTGCAAGACTATCTGAAGCAGGAAAAGGTTGTTGAACTCCTTCACTCCCCCCCCCCCCGTATTCCCCTGACCTTGCCCCGTATGACTTTTTTTTGTTCCCGCGGCTGGAAAAATACCTTTCTGGTCGAAAATTTGTACAGAGCAAACACCTCGGTTTGGCAATATTCCAGTGCCTATAATTTTTATGTGCTTTGTTGCATTCATATTGGAACAGTCCTCGTATAAACCTTCTGGTTTTATTGGACACCAGGGTCTGAGGTGTCATTTCACCTCAGTGCCGGGTAAAAGTCCCACAAAATTGGAAGCGACGTCTCCAAAATGCTGCCCCACTCCACCCAGGTGTTAATGGGTAGCAGTGGTGTAATAGCCACTGCCTCTCTCTCGCGCGCGTGAAAACACCCGATATGAGTGTCGAGAGCGATTCAATAAGCTTGAAGCTTTCATCGCAATCGAAATAAAACTAGAAAAAGTGTCCATATGACACGGATGCCCCCGCCAAATGCCATTCATAAAAAAATATTACAAATGTACTTCAAATCAATCATAAAATATATGCATCAAGGGCAGATAATCCAAAAACCAAAAATGCAAGTGTTGTCTTCCTTGTTCATGACAAATCGTCTCAGTTTGATGAATGCACCTGTGAAGTTTCATGAATATATTCCATACGATTAAGGAGTTATGGCCCGAACACGGTTTACTATATGGTACTAAGTCAAGGGCAGATAATCCAAAAAACAAAAAATGCAAGAGTTGTCTTCCTTGTTCATGACACATTGTCTCAGTGCGATGAATGCACCTGTGAAGTTTCATGAATATATTCCATACGGTTTAGGATTTATGGCCCGGACACGGTTTACTATATGGTACTAAGTAAAGGGCAGATAATCCAAAAACCAAAAATGCAAGAGTTGTCTTCCTTGTTCATGACACATCGTCTCGGTGTGATAAATGCACCATTGAAGTTTCATGAATATATTCCATACGGTTTAGGAGTTATGGCCCGGACACGGTTTACTATATGGTACTAAGTCAAGGGCAGATAATCCAAAAACCAAACATGCAAGAGTTGTTTTTCTTGTTCATGACACATCGTCTCAGTGTGATGAATGCACCTGTGAAGTTTCATGAATATATTCCATACGGTTTAGGAGTTATGGCCCGGACAAGGTTTACTATATGGTACTAAGTCAAGGGCAGATTATCCAAAAACCAAAAATGCAATAGTTGTTTTCCCTGTTCATGACTCATCGTCTCAGTGTGATGAATGCACCTGTGAAGAGTCATGAATATATTCCATATTCCATACGGTTTAGGAGTTAAGGCCCGAACACGGTTTACTATATGGTACTAAGTCAAGGGCCGATATTCCCAAAACAAAAAATGCAAGAGTTGTCTTTCTTTTTCATGACACATCGTCTCAGTGCGATGAATGCACCTGTGAAGTTTCATGAATATATTCCATACGGTTTAGGAGTTATGGCCCGGACACGGTTTACTATATGGTACTAAGTCAAGGGCAGATAATCCAAAAACCCAAAATGCAAGAGTTGTCTTCCTTGTTCATGACGCATCGTCACAGTGTGAGGAATGCACCTTTGAAGTTTCATGAAGATATTCCATACGGTTTAGGAGTTATGGCCCGGACAAGGTTTACTATATGGTACTAAGTCAAGTGCAGATAATCCAAAAACCAAAAATGCAATAGTTGTTTTCCCTGTTCATGACACATCGTCTCAGTGTGATGAATGCACCTGTGAAGATTCATGAATATATTCCATATTCCATACGGTTTAGGAGTAATGGCCCGGACATGGTTTACTATATGGTACTTAGTCAAGGGCAGATAATCCAAAAAGCAATAATGCAAGAGTTGTCTTCCTTGTTCATGACACATCGTCTCAGTGTGATAAATGCACCTGTGAAGTTTCATGAATATATTCCGTACGGTTTAGGAGTTATGGCCCGGACACGATGTCGGGACGGACGGACGGACAAACGAACGGACAGGGGTAAAACTTAATGTCCTTCCGCTATTCTCCGAATAGGCGGGGGCATAATAAATAAGTATAAACTAAAATGACCTAAATAGTGTTGACGGGGACGATAAACCCCAATTCAAACAAACAAACCACCTAAAAATAACAACAAAACGAAAATTTTAGAAGGAAAACTGTGATATTTTTTTTATTTTTGCTCAAAATAGGAGTATAGATTGTAGATACACGTTAGAACGAGTACCCACAATCTATATTTTCGAGCAGCAATAAGAGAAATGCGGCTTAGCCCTGTTTATAACCTCAGTTTTTCTATATAAAAGTAGGGCTCAAGGGGGTCAAATTATAAAGGCCTGTTTTAGTGATGGGCCCAAACAAGTACGCTCATACTGATGACCTGCGATTCACCCTAAACTATTTTACATTAAGGTCAAATTTGGTCACTCAGACCTTTGTGTAGGAACAGGCAAAACAGAGGATTTTTCTCATCTATTGTAGCCTGTGGCATCAGAATTGATATTTGGCGTCTGCTGAATGGAAGTCAATCAATTTCAAAGGTCAATGCCATTTACTGTACTTTTCATTTTCTTTTCCACTACAACAGCTTGGCTTATTGAATGTGATGAGGCAATGATAATGTATTCGTGGAACTGGACCAGTAGTAAAATGTCACTCACGAAAGGCCACAATCAAATCATGCAACCAATGGCACAAAGCCAATAGACAAGTAAGACACTGCAAAAAACGATCGCCTTGGGACGGTCGGTAGTAAATCTACTGAGGGGATGAGGTGGGGGGGGGGGGTGGGGTGAGCTTCAACTCCGAAGCTTATGGATTTTCAACCTTCGCTCTGAGTTCCACTGAAGTTTCAAACATAATAACAATAATAAATTGATCCGCATGGAGTATTCCTATCTCAACAATGATTCATAATAAAATCCCCAGTAAAATTATCATGCTGTCACATAATCAGGGTGGCTGCAATGTCCATGTTTCAAACGTTCTTCTAAGGAACCAAATAGCCGATTTCCTTGAAACTTTGCCTGCAACATTGGGGACTATGGATTAACCCAGTTTATTCAACTTGTGACCTTGATTGACTTTGACCATTTTTTCGTCAAGGCCAACTTTGATCAGTTAGAACTAGGCAAAACATTGCACTTTCCGTATTATGTTGTAGCCTGTGCATCAGAATTTATATTCCTAGCATGTTTGTTCAGCTGGCGACCTTTGGTTGATCTTGACCTTTTTTATGTCAAGATCACATTTGGTAATTTTGGCATTTCTAATTGGAAAAAGGCAAAACCGTGGATTTTTTTATTCTATTGTAGCCTGTGCATCAGAATTGATATTTACTGTCAGCTAAATGGAATATGATAATTATGGCTAAGATGGCCGTCATGCGCAAATATGGTAAAAAGAACCGACAGGTCTTCATTTCAGGAACTTAAGGGCTAGGTGTTTTCAAGCCATCATGTTTTGTTGAAAAACATGGCATCCGGGGACTATGGCGAACCTCTGATGGACGTAGTGGCCCATTGGCAAGGCTACCTAGTTTCGGCCAATATTGCCTCATCAGTGTCCCTACAGTATTTAAAATACTGCAGCGGAATCAATGGTCCGAAGGGACCAGTAATTAAAACTCACACTAAGATGATGGACAGGGAGTTTTTTACGACCGTCACACATTCCATTGAAACCAATGGTGGTGAAGTTGAAGTTCTATGAAATTGAATGTTCTATTGAAAAATAATCCTTCGAAGGCAAAAGACTACAACGCAACTAGCACCACTGGTCTGTATAGGTTTTTGTCTTGGTCACACAAGCTGGTTTCGACCAGCGACTCATAAACTCGATATGCTTCATAATGACGATGACTTATTTAGTGCTATAGACAATGATTTTCCTGACTTACTTTCTTCTCACTTTAATTTTTTTCTCTTTATATGTCAAAATTAATTTTTGTCATAGACTTCTCAGGGGCTCAAACTTTGTTTTCAGTGCAATAATGGTGTCTTATAATGAGAAAGAGGGATGTTCGAAAATAATTGCTTATTTCTATCTGGAGACTTCAAATGTCAAGTTAGCCCAAAAGTGCCCATTTTATGCCCTCGAAGTACTCCCCGTGGTTAGAAATGAGTTTCAGCCGATGTATCGACTTCTTGAAGGCGTTACGGTACCCTGATTTGGGCACAGTAATAAGGTACTAAGACATGGCAGATCCAAGTGCTTGTCTGGACTTGTATTTCCGCCGAGCAAGAAATGATTTCAATTTCGGAAACAAGAAGAAAGCACATGGGGCAAGGTCTGGGGCATAAGGGGGGTCAGACAAAACAGTTACTTTTTCTTTCTTCAAAAACGCCGTAACTATTGTGGAGGTATGAGCAATTGCATTGTCATGTAGAAGACGGACATGTTTAAAACCAGTGGCAGAGCGTCGTTTCTGATAAATAGTTTCTTCAGTAATACGTCTTTGTGGTACTTTCGGGTGATGTTTTTGCCCTTTTTCACCGGCAATTTTATTGTGACTCCTTCACCAGACAAAAAGATTGGATACAAAACAGAAGTGGAGGCAATGGTCAGGAATCGATACACTTAACCCACAGCTCCCATCAGAGACACCAAAGGGAAAGAAACACAAACATGAAACAACAGACCCTAATGGAAACATATACAGCGGAAAGCCAAAAGGACAGTTACTTTCCCACAAAATTGCCAATAGGCTATCCAAAATAAAATAATATAACCGACATAAACACCCAAAGACAAACCATAACACAGAAGAACCGCCCTGGAACGGTCAGCGGAAACGAATTCCACTGGGGGACCTAAATCGATTTTACGTGGTCACAATCCTCCCCTTACTTCCGTCGAAATTAGGACAAATAATTTGTTCAGTCCGCATGAAGGCCTCCTAACTCATCAGAGCAACATCTCCGTGAACACAACAATAAAACAACCACAGAGATGAAACAACGGTGAGGACTTGACAGCAAGAAACCACTGAAATGCTGGAGGATAATAAAACCCACAGTTAGACTCCGATGGGCCCGACCAGAGACAGAGCATCAGGTACCAACCAACCTTCTTTGTACTCAATGAACCTTTGGCTATTATTGCGCGCTGGCTGTGTTTAGTGGCCAGGATCTTATTGCTAACATTTCTGACGGGCTCAAAGTAATAGACCTAGGTTTCATCACCTGTGACAACATTGGCAAGCTGCTTTTTGTCATATTTTGGAAACATTTGAAGCAGCATTTGGCCACATTAAGCCGTTGCCTCTTTTGCTCGTCAGTCAACAGATGTGACACCCACCTAGCAGAAATCTTCCTGACTTTCAAATGCTTCTTCAAAATAAGGTGAACCGTTGATAGTGATATGCCTACGTTTCGTGCAATATCAAAAACTGTAAATCTTGCATCTCCTGCAATGATTTCCTTTATTTTGGAAACGATTTCTTTACGAGATGCAGATTTTGGCTTACCTGATTTCGGTGCATTTTGATGGACTCTACACCAGACTCGAATTTCTTTTTCCACCACAGAACTGTGTCAAAAGACACACAAGAAGAACCAAAAGCAGTAGATATTTCATTCATCATCTTCTTCGAAGAACAACTAAGTTTTGGGCAAGTTTTGATGTAAGCCTGTATTTCAACTTTTTAGTCGACGTTTCTACCAACCATTTTTACTGCAGTGGTAAATGACTGCATATTCAAATGGCAAATTTTATGTCTTACACTTAGTCTAATATGTACATTTATACACCATTGTGTAGATATTAAATAACCCTATACAAGTGTGTGTTGGTTTTGATCGTGCCGCACGACGATATCGAGCTAGAGGACAATAAGCAATTCTTTTCTAACATCCACGTAGTCAACATTGCCTCCATGCCCAAATGGGGTAAAATCCCTAGGAGATTCTTCTCAGAAACAAATAACAGATGGCCTTTAAATTTGGTATGCAGCATTGGGGTGTCCACCCAAACAAGTAGGTTCAAACTGGAAACCTTAGGATGACCTTTGCCTATTTTACGTCAAGGTAAAATGTGGTCACTTAGACTTTTGTATGGGAAAAAGACAAAATAATGGATACGGCTGGTTCTATTGTAGCCTGTGGCATCAGAATTGATACTTCGGGTCGGTTGATTGGAAGTGCATGGAGCAAAGGTCAAGCTCACGGTCAAGGTTATTTACTGACCTTTGTCCTGGATTTCTCAGATTCAATATACTGCTTGGCTTATTGCAACCACATAGCATGATGAGTCTCTATGTGATAAAGCAATGTAAATTCATTCATGGGATTGAAGTCACATAACCAAGATGGCTGCCATGCCCATATATGGCAAACACTCATTTGAAATTTTCTTCAAATGAACAAGTTGTTTGTTGAAATTCATGACTGGAAAGGGGGGCCGGGCCCATCTGAACTCTAGTTAGCATAGTGACCGATGGGAATATTTTTTATATATCGCATACGAATTTTCTCCACGAGTTGCATCGAAAAGTGCAATAACAAAGGTAGGTCACCGAGTTTATTAAGGTGCATGGGGCACGCGAAAATAAGAATCATCTATATAGATAATAATAGAGAATTTGTAAACTTACATTCAAATAACCTATTTATTGTTTCCAGAAACTGATATACTGTGGGGTTTTCACTGATAGCTGTCATTTTCATATCTGAAGGCAAAGGTGACGAATATATTTCGTCACTGGGGCGTCCAACTGATGTTTGCTTACAGAAGGGCAAGACCTGCTATCCTTACAACAGGTAAGGGTAGAGAGGGAGTGCCGTTATTTCTTCTATACACTCCCATACATTTTCCTCTTTCACCTCTATCCTCACTTTCATGTCCTCTACTAACTCTTCTATCTCTTTTCTCCCTTTCTCTGAAAGACGACACAAAATGACCAACAAGGTTTGACGTGTCGTAAAACCCACAACAATCAATCAATCATACCTGATTCTAACATGACGTTAACGTTTTTCCCATTGAACCCAGTGGAAACGTCAGCGTTTGCAAATATGCGATAATTCACGTCGTAAACGTGGTGCGTGCAATTTGGCGTCATCGTGACGTTGCATGTAAACATTTCCTTCTGTCGACATCCGCTGCAAAATAGTCCCCAAGATAACGCTTTGTTACTACTGTATTTCAGTTTAGCATCATGTTAGAATCGAAATAATTTCCACGCACCCGGTGTGTTATCGTGATTAACACACGATGTTGTCGGGCAGATGCGAATATTAATTCACTCCGGCTTCGCCGTCGTGAATTAATATTTCGCAATCTGCCCTCCAACACCGTGTGTTAATCACGATAACACACGGTACGTGAAGATTATTTCTTAAATATAAAGAGGTAAATAATCATTGCCGCACTACCGAGTTAATTGAGCTATTGCGATATATTAACACACGACCCTTGTCCGTTAATAAGGCCCTTACCTGATAATAATCAGTGCATGGCATCTTGTTGTCCATAATCAATTTTTCGAGTCGAAATGCAATTGTCATGTTGCGGCCGGCTTCTATCACCCAGAAACAGTCTACGGACATATTATCATGTGTCACAAATCCACTTTCGGGAAACCTTATGTAGTCCGCATTGCTCGTCTGCAGCCCACCACAATACGGTCCGAAATCTAGTGAAAAAAGACAAACACATTATATACACGAAATAGTATGGAATTACAGAAACCCGATTTTCAATACAATGCTATGAATATGTTCTATAAATAGGTTATCCATTGAAAGCAATGAATATAACATGTACACGTTTTTTCTGGGCCAAGGTTTCGGCTAATTAGACTTCAAAGCGGTTTGGTTTATTATTCTTGCAATTTGTCTCAGCATGTAACCGCCTTGGAAAGCTCAGTAAAAAGTATATCACTGTAGAGAGAGTGTGTGTGGGGGGTGGGGGGGGTGGGGGGGGTTGCTTCGGTTTATATCGATTTTATGTGGCCACAATTCTTGCCCTTTCTTCTGTAAACAGCTGTTAGTTAAATGCCAAACTCGATATGTTAATACAGTAAAATTCCTTTATTAAGACCACCTTTGGGAGTCCCAAAGGTTGTCTCTCATAAGGGGACACTGGGTGTATAAAATAGAGAGAAAAAAAAACGGAAACCTTCTAAATGAGCTTTAAAAAGCAGATTTAGTCATAATTTTAGGTGGTCTTAATAGTGGAATTTTACTGTAAATCCTGGGAAATCGGAGTATATTTACTTCTACATCGGGATATCGGTTAAATAAACTTGGGGAAGCACTTTGAATTAGTTTCTAAATCTAATGTCGAATTGCATTGACATTTGCTGTAGCGGGTCTCACAGCCGAAGGTTTTGGGCGACATTATAATAAAATTAAAGGCCAACTTTTCGAAATAATTTCTGGAAATCATCAAATGTTACAAGCGCATGGGTTACAATACAAATGCTATGAAACATTTCGCATGCATTGCGTTTGGCCCAATCACGGTGAAAAATTGTGCTTTCCTCTTTGCTTGCATTAGGCTTGGTCGGGGTTCAGACTACATGGTGGCTGGTTTAAAGTTATTTACTAGTTGGGCGGAGGGCGAACATGTCTGTTGCTTGGTCCAATCGGCTTCAACTGTTGGTTTTTATTCGTTCCAGTTTTCCGTGTCGCTGTGTACAGCAACGGATATCTCAAAACGTTTTACTGTCGCTTCCTCATAATTTGGTCAACTTCGCTTTACTTGTGATTTCTTTGTCACCCGTGTTGATTTATTGATGAGTTAGAAAATGGTTGAACCACATTGAAAGTGAAGCTGATGGTTTGGATACCGTAAATTATACTTAAACTCGCCAGTATGTTTTATTGAAAGTACTAATTCGGTGCTTTTGCTGTGGATCCTTCCTGTTTAATATTTGTTAAGTTGGTGGTTCTGATTCGTTAACCCATTTTAATTGTTGTTTCTTTTTACTTACGTCTGGATAATCTGAGTCAACACCGGATCGGGAAAGGGCTGCTGACTAGGTTAACTAGCTCGCTATTTTGCTTACTGTCGTAACGCCATGTGTCGACTTCTTTCCATTGTGATAATGTATGGTAATTTTGGATCTGATTGTATCAGTTCCTAATCGTTTTCCTTTTCAATTAAAACATATGCATGTTATGACAATGTTATCTTTACATTGACCACATGTGTATTTTATTTGTTGTTCTCCGCGCTCAACAACATGTTGCTGCATAGCAGTTTAGGTCGTTGAATCAGAGAAGTGATTTCTTTTAGCCCATGCTGTCGAAGCAGACTTTACTTTTGGCTTTCCGCTATTGATGTCTCCATTAGAATCTAGTTATTTCATGCTTATTTTTCTTTTTTTTTTTGGTGCCTCTTTTGGGAGTTATGGGTTAATTGTATCGATTCCTGATCACTGCCTTCATGTCTATTTTACCTGGCTGGATGAGGAAAATCCAGATATGTAGGTTTTTGTTTGGAGTTTCCTTCTCCTACAATGATGGATGACCAGAGCTTGAGGCGCAATCTACCCTAGGTATTGCTACACAGATTGAGTTAACAGCTCTACAGAAGCAGTACAAGTTTCTTATGCAGCCCATGACATAGTACTATTGAAGCACACATACATAATCCACAAAAAAACCCTGTGGCGATGGGCGGCGACAAAGCAACAGCTGAGTAAACAATGGAAGCTGTAGTTGGGGACCTGCACACAGGCAGCATGGTTCAATATGGCCGCTTTTCTCGAAACGAACTAGTACGGGAGATTCGGCAGCCGAACTGAGTGACCAAGCAGACCTTTTTAGGAACGCACTACTCACCCCTTAGCAAAGGGAAGGGGCTTGAAAGGTGCCCTAAAAAATTGCCTGCTTCAAAATCCCTTATTGGTTAACTGTGATTAGCGGGGATCACATGTAGTAGTAGAGCAAGAAAAAAGATCAAGGTGATATCTATGACAATCGGCGCATTCAATGTGCGCACCTTGATGGACAGTGCTGGCTCAGACAGACCACAGCGAGGAACAGCTCTAGTTGGTAAAGAACTTCATCAATACAAAGTCGAGATTGCAGCGCTTAGAGAGACTTGACATGCAGAGGAATGACAATTAAAAGAAGTTGGTGCTGGCTGCGCTTTCTTCGGAGTGAACGCAAGAAATAAGAGTGGTGTGAAGCAGAAGTAGGTTTCGCCTTGAAATAACACCATGTCAGAAAGCTCTAAGGACTTCCAAAAGGCACAAATGACCTAAGGATGACACTGATACTTCACTTATCTGGTAAGAGGCATGCAACTATTGAATGTACCCATTCATAGGTCAAGGACAATTTCTATGATATTTTGAATTCTGTGATTTCTGCTTCATCCCGGGCAGACAAACTCACCCTCTCGAGAGATATAACTCAAGGTAATGTTGGTTGGTGCCTAATGATCTGTCTCTGGTTGGGCCCATCGGAGTCTAACTGTTGGTTTTCTTTTGCTCCAGCATTTCAGTGGTTTCTTGCTGTCGAGTGCTCACCGTTATCTCACCTCTGTTGTTGTTTGATTATATGTGTTCACGGAGATGTTGCACTGATGAGTAAGGAGGCCTTCATGAGGACTGAACAAATTATTTGTCTAAATCGCGACGGAAGTAAGGGCGAGGATTGTGGCCACGTAAAATCAATTTAAAGTAGAAGTAAAACAAAGATCAGGAATTGATACAATTAACTTACTCCACCCATAAAAGACACCAAAGGGAAAGAAATACAAACATTAAGCGACCAGACCATAATGGAAACCTAAACAAAAGAAGGCCATAAGGACAGTTACTTTCCCACAAAATGGCCATATGGCCATCCAAAATTAAAAGACACAAGTGATACACACACTAAGTAACAAACAACAACATAAATAAATCGCCACAGAAGATCCGCCTTGGAACGGTCAGTGGAAGATTTCCACTGGGGGGCTTAAATCGATTTTACGTGGCCACAATCCTCGCCCTTACTTCCGTCGCGATTTAGACAAATAATTTGTTCAGTCCGCATGAAGGCCTCCCAGTGGAATTCGTTTCCTTTGACCGTTCCAAGGCGGTTCTTCTGTCGCTGTTTATTTTTGTTATGGTTTGTCTATGGGTGTTTGTGTCGCTTATGTTAGTTTGGATAGCCTATTGGCCATTTTGTGGGAAAGTAACTGTCCTTTTGGCCTTTCGCTGTTGGTGTTTCCATAAGGGTCTGTTGTTTCATGTTTGTGCGTCTTTCCCTTTGGTGTTTCTGATAGGAGCTGCGGGTTGATTGTATCGATTCCTGATCATTGCCTCCACTTCTATTTAATGCTACAGTGGGAAGCGACCACCAGGCCTAGGCAGGAGTGATTCCGACTGAAGGAGTATGCAAGAGCAACAGCAACTGACTTCTCTGTCTGAAAAAGTGTGTATAGCATGGACTTCCAGCTGTCAACTCGTCACAAGAAGATATGGATGCATCCACGCTCCAAACATCGACATCACATTGATAATTTTATTGTGCGAAGGAAAGCCAGACAGGATGTCAGACTGACAAAGACTATGTGTGTTGCAGACAGCTGGACAGATCACGGTCTTGCCAGCAAACGCGACTTGTGCATTCAGACTGTACGACGACCACAAGAAAAGTAAGTGCCCAAGAGGCTGGTTGTCTGCAAGACAGCCCGAGACAAGCCTTCAAAAATGATATCTGCAGCCGATTATATGCAATAGAACTTGGTCCAGGCGATCATCTAGAAGTGACTGTACGGTCTTCAGAGACACCGTTCACTCTCCAGCTATGGATTCCCTAGGAACAATGTCTCGTAAACACAAAAATAGAAGTGACGGCAATGATCAGGAATCGATACAATTAAACAACATCACCCATCAGAGACACCGCCGGGAAAGAAACACAAACATTTAATAAGTAAACCCTAATGACAACATCAATACAGAAAGCCGAAATGACAGTTACTTTCCCATAAAGTGGCCAATCGGCTATCCAAAACAAGATAATATAAGCGATACACAAACTCAAAGACCAACCATAACAAAATTAAAACGGGATAGAAGAACCGACATTCAATGGTCAGTGAAAAGAATTTTTCACTTGTGTCGGTGGGGTGGGGGGTTAAATAGATTTTACGCGATCGCAATCCTCGCCCTTATTCCGTCGCTATTTAGACAAACAAACCAACCCAGTCCGCATAAAGGCTTCCTATCTCATCAGTGATTCAGCTCCGAGAACACAAAAATCAAACAAGCACAGAGCAGAGATGAAACAATGGTGATGACTCGACAGCAACAAACCACTGAAATGCTTGAGCAGAAGAAAACCAAAACTGATTGGCGAGTGTGAAATCCACAGAACCCTCAAAGAGAGACACCGCAGTATCTAAAGAGGTTGTCTATTTATATATTTGACAATCACAGAGATATGCAAGATACCTGGCTAAGCAGTGCAGCTGATGAAATACTGTCATTTGCAGATAGATAGGATATTAAGCTCTTTGACGCGCTGAAAAAGTTTATTGTCCCCGAAGCTCAGGAACCAACCCTCTTATTAATGCAGATGGAACTAGCCTTTTGTCTGGCAAAGAGGCTATCTTGAAATGATAGGCTGAGCCAATAGGCCATTCTATGGGAAAGTAGCTGTCCGTTTGGTTTTTCGCTATTGGTGTTTCCATAAAGGTCTAGGTATTTCATGTTTGTGTTTCTTTCCCTTTGGTGTCTCTTATCGGAGGTCTGGGTTAATTGTATCGATTCTTGATCATTGCCTTGACTTCCGTTTTGCACTTTCATAATGGTCTTTATCGGCCATCATGTATCAATGCTGACGCTATCAACATACTTCCACGGGTGGAATGTGACTTGCTGCTTGATGAGTTACCAACCGTCTCTGAAATAGGGTATACAATAGAACTTTTGTCATCAGACAAAGGTCCGGGATCGGATGCGATACCTGGTGAGAACTAAAATGCATTTTGTACTCCAGATGCAAAGAAGATGACAGCGGGTTATTCACATTATGTGAAGAAAAGAAGCTATCCCTCAATAGTTATAGGATGAGACAATTATCCACCTCTTCAAATAGTTGTGTGACAATCATTGTTGTATCTCTTTATTGTAATTTTCTGCTAATGTTGTGACGATAGTTCTGTTTAACCGACTGAATGAACAACCTTGAACTGTCAGGGCTTCTACCAGAAAACCAGTGAGGGTCCAGAAAGGACAGGAAATGAATTGGCATGATATTCACATCAAGGCAGCTTCATGAGAAATGTCAGGAAGAGAACAAAGACTTATTCCAGACCTTTGTTGACACAGTCAGTCGTGGGGTGCTTTGGAAAATTGTTGCGAAGTTCGGCTACCCGACCAAATTCATAGCAATGGTGAGGCAGTTCCACGATGGTAAGCTCGCACGAATCCATAATTACGGAGAGTTTTCCAATCCATTCCCTGCGGTAAATAGAGTCAAGCAAGGATGAGTACTAGTCATGATGCTGTTCAGCATGATGTTGTCTGCAAGGCTCATAGATGCTTTCCAGGAGCGGGACAGTGGTATACCTAGTAGATATAGCTTTGATGGGAAGCTTCTTACCAAAAAGGTTGCATGTCAAATCCAAGATGCGACAGAGGTGCTAGACGAGTTGGTCTTTGCTGACCGCATGACAAATGTTGCTCCAAAAGAAGGGAAAATGCAAAACGGTTTGCAGTTATGACCTCACAATCACCATAAAACAGAGGGTGGTTTATCAACCAGCACCTGGCAAACCTTACAAGGAGCCCACCATTAGAATTAGAGTGAAATGTCAAAGATTGCAAGTGGTAGACAAGTTCACCTAACACATCGTCCAGAGTCATGAATATTGATGAAGTCACAGTCGGGATTTCCAAAGCTAGTGCAGAATTTGGCCGACTACGCGGAATTGTTTGGGTTCGAAGCGAAATACGGCTTGATTTTTGATTATTAATTGAAACAAATTAAATAGAAGAAGAAGTGGAGGCAATGATCAGGAATCGATACAATCAACCAACAGCTCCCATCAGAGACACCAAAGGGAAAGACGCACAAACATGAAACAACAGACCCTCATGGAAACACCAACAGCGGAAATCCAAAAGGACAGTTACTTTCCCACAAAATGGCCAATATGCTATTCAAAATAAATAAGCGACACAAACACCAAAAGACAAACCATAACAAAAATAAACCGCAACAGAAGAACCGCCTTGGAACGGTCAGCGGAAATGAATTCCACTGGGGGGCTTAAATCGACCTTACGTGGTCACAATCCTCGCCCTTTCTTACGTCGTGATTAAGACAACTAATTTGTTCAGTCCGCATGAAGGCCTCCTAACTCATCAGTGCAACATCTCGGTGAACACAAATAATCAAACAACCACAATCCTCGCCCTTACTTCCGTCGCGATTTAGACAAAAAAATTGTTCAGTCCGCATGAAGGCCTCCAAACTTCAGACAAACCATAACAAAAATATACCGCGACAGAAGAACCGCCTTGGAACAGTCAGCGAAACGAATTCCACTGGGGGGACCTAAATCGACTTTACGTGGTCACAATCCTCGCCCTTTCTTACGTCGTGATTAAGACAACTAATTTGTTCAGTCCGCATGAAGGCCTCCTAACTCATCAGTGCAACATCTCGGTGAACACAAATAATCAAACAACCACAGAGGTGAGACAACGGTGAGGACTCGACAGCAAGAAACCACTGAAATGCTGGAGCAAAAGAAAACCAAGTTAGTCTCCGATGTGCCCAACCAGAGACAGATCATCAGGCACCAACCAACATTAACTTGAATTAGATCTCACTAATTCTCAATAAGACTTTACGTTGGAACCGTCATAGAATCTGAGGCCTGACCCACCGGTGTGCAAGTAAAGAGGGAAGCAGAGTTGTCCACCATGATTGGATTAACTACCATGCATGAAGTCTGTCGTATAACATTCATGTTGTACCCAATCTTTTTATATCGAAGAATGATTTTACGAAAATGGGTGCTGAAGTCACTGCGGTTATATATTTTTCTGAATTTATATACTAAGTCACCATAAAATTCGGGTTCCGATAGACCTTGTTGCAGAAGAGATTTAAGTCCAATATTGAATTTTGAAATTAGATCAGAATGGCGTCTATAAAATTTTGAAAAGGCTTTGCGTAATTTATGTTACCGATAACCCTGATTAATCAGTTTAGCCGTTAATAATTTATTACGAGTGTTGAAGTCAGTTAAATGACTACACACCCTGGCAAATCGAATTAATTGCGAAATACTAACGCCATAGGATGGCGCACGAGGAACATCACCATCCAAAAAAGGAAAATTTTAATCTCAAAATCAAAAGCATCACGTGTATCATAAATTTTGCACGAAACAAAACCCATCTACAATAGATAGATGTAAATCCAAAAACGGGGCCTCGGTATCAGAAGAATTTGCTTTATTTAACTGAAGTTCTCGAGGGGAGGGTTAAATCTGACTGATCAAACCATCGAAATAGGTATTATCAATATTTAATAAACATCCAAATATATCTAGAAGTGGCGCTAAAAGCTTAAATGATTTCAGACTGGTTTTCAGCAGAAAGGGACATCATGAAATCTCTCTCATAACAAAACAAAAACAGATCAGACACAAGTGGTGCGCAATTAGTACCCATCGGAATACCCACAACTTGTCTAAATAACTTAGTACCAAATCTTCTGTAAATATTGTCACGTAGAAAGATGAGAGCTTCACACACTTTCTGACATGACCATAAAGTATAATTATTGTTATGCTCTTCAGAAGTGAAAAAGGCATTTCTTACATTACATGAAAGATAGAGGGAGTCTTCCCTATGAAATGCCCATTCAATTAAATCATTAAGTTTTTCTTTTGTAATTTATGAGGATTTGAAGTGTAAAGGGTAGACAAAACATAAGTAGACAGACTTGAAACACGAAAAATCCTGGATTTCAATTTATTTAAAACTTCATTAGAATTTTTTATAGACAAAACAGATTTCTACCTGATCTTTCGACGACTTTGTCACAATATTTTATCACATGTTTTTGATGGCAGTAAAACATGAAGTTAATAATTTGGAGAGTTCATTGGTGGCACAAGAGCTTGAATTTGCAATAAACCGTGCTTTGTATCGTCTTTTATGAAGCTTAGGTAACCAATATAACGTAGGAAGCTTGTCTTGGCCTTCTGTAATACAGACAGCAAACTTTGTGGCTGAATGACAAATGTGGTCATCAACTAAAGCCCTCTCTACAGCTAAAGGCTGAATTTCATAGGCCTTAGTACCACCAAGTTCTTGCTGAAGAGTGCTAACATAGTGAAGCCGTCAAACAACGACCACATTGTTAGCGGCCTTATCAGCTGGAGCCAAAAGAAGCTTCCTATGAAATTCTTGAATACCTTGTTTAAGGTGACGTAAAGACGTCTTAGGTTTAGGAGGTAATATGTTCGTATTTTGCGAATGAAAAGAAATGCGTTTGTTCACTAATTTCAGAATGCTAAGTTTCCATTTCTTTAAGAGCTTTATGCTCAACATACTCTCGTTTACACCATCGATTACCAAATTCATTCAAGGCAGCAGCGGTTTCATCTCTACATTTATTGAAATTAATTATAGAATGAAATCGATATTTCGGTCCTTTAGATATTATATTTGCAAAGCATCGGAGCTTAGAACACTATTATATGCATACGAAACGTGGAAGTGTATATACGGTACGCCAAAGGACTGAAACACTTTCACAAAAGCTATATTCCAAACAAGATCCTAAAAAGGCAGGGGTGCTGAGTGTAAATACTCTTCTGAAAATGGCACAGATAAGACGAACAGGCTATGTTACCAGGATGCCTGAGGAACGTTTTCCTAAGAAGGTACGAATGGAGAACTAGAAATAGACATACGTTCCATTGGTGGTCAGAAGAAGAGATTCATTGACATCCCAATGCCTCTCTCAAGGACTTCAACACAGCAACGGCTCCGTGGGAACAAATGCCACAAAACCAAGCAAAGGAGCAGAGTTTCCATTTCTTTAAGAGCTTTATGCTCAACATACTCTCGTTTACACCATCGATTACCAAATTCATTCAAGGCAGCAGCGGTTTCATCTCTACATTTATTGAAATTAATTATAGAATGAAATCGATATTTCGGTCCTTTAGATATTGTATTTGCAAAGCATCGGAGCTTAGAACACTATTATATGCATACGAAACGTGGAAGTGTATATACGGTACGCCAAAGGACTGAAACACTTTCACAAAAGCTATATTCCAAACAAGATCCTAAAAAGGCAGGGGTGCTGAGTGTAAATACTCTTCTGAAAATGGCACAGATAAGACGAACAGGCTATGTTACCAGGATGCCTGAGGAACGTTTTCCTAAGAAGGTACGAATGGAGAACTAGAAATAGACATACGTTCCAATGGTGGTCAGAAGAAGAGATTCATTGACATCCCAATGCCTCTCTCAAGGACTTCAACACAGCAACGGCTCCGTGGGAACAAATGCCACAAAACCAAGCAAAGGAGCAGAGGTGCTAGTGAATATGAGGCATAATAGGGAATCAGCGCCGAGCAGAAACGTGCTCAGCGCAAAGCCAGCCAGAAGGTATCACAAACAGATTTTTCTTCCTCTGGCCTCTGTTTTCCTAACTGCAACAGGCAGCATAGAGCTAGAATTGGTCTAATCAGTCATCTTAGGACACGAAAAATAACATTTCTCGCATATGATTAAGATTGGTCATTGTCAGTAATGGCAGACGACTATTATTAATATATTATTTCGTTACCGAAACTTATCTCCTGAACTAAACAGCATTAAATACCAAAATAAAACTTAAGACAATGATCAGAAACCGACACAATTACCCCACACCTCCCATCAATCCCATCAAAGTCATCAAAGGGAGAGAGACATGAACATCAAACAACTTCAATATCAGAAATTGTCATCGGCGGAAAGCCAAAAGGATAATTACTTTCCCACAAAATTGCCAATGCAAAATAATAGGACATTAGCAATACATACAAGAAAAGGCTGACTATACCAATTATAAATCACGACTTTGGAAAGGTCGGTTATTTTGTGTGTGTGTGTGGGGGGGGGGGGGTGGTATGTGTGATAGGGGGTGGGGGTCGGGAGGCGAGGGACGCTTAAAGCGGTTTTACGTAGCCACAATCCTTGCCCTTGGCTTTGTCGTGGTTCAGTTAAATAATATTTTCAGTTAACATGAAAAATAAAAGTGAAGGTAATGAACAGGAATCGATACAATTACCTAACGTCTCCCATCAGAGACAACAAAGGGAAAGAAGCACGAACATGAAGTAGCCAAACCTAATGAAAACATCACTAGCGGTAAGCCGAAATGGTACTTATTTTTCCACAAAATGGTCAAACGATTATGCAAAATAAGAAGATATAAGCAATACATACACGTGCAGACAAGCTATAACCAATAATAAACCAAAACAAATGAACCGCCTTGGAACGGTTAGCAAAAAGTATTTCACTGTGGGCTTAAATCGATTTTACATAGCAATACGCCTCGCCTTCAGTTCTGTCCTGTTTAAGAAAAATAATTGGATTCAGTCCGCATGAAGGCTTTCTAACTCACCAGTACCACATATCCGAGAACATAAAGATAAAATAATTACAATGGTGAAACAAGGATGAGAACGGAAGCCTGATTGGAGTTTTACAGAATATCTCGCGTCACAATACATAGAGTTTAGGACGTGATAAGATCTTTCCGGTAATCTAACATTTCAACAATGTATACGATAATGTCAGTATCAAATGTCAAAATCAAATTTACAATATGTTTCGTCCCAAAATCTTTATAACTTTACGATAAAACACTCGTGCGACATAGTGCATTTTCCATATCTCGGAAATTGTTGACATTCAACACATTACATGTCTATACTATAAAAGAACTAATGTTTTAATTTGCCCTTCAAATTCCGTGACAAATTGAAGCTTACAACTAAATCAGAGTTATCGAATCTTGTCATTGAAACAGTACCTCTCGAAACCATGATAATTATAGCAATGAATATGTACAATGAAATGTTAACACAATATAAATTATATGACTTCTTGGATGATAATGTAAAATATTAATTTTCATTTTCGACCTTTGGTTTGCCTGAGTGTCTAATCATGTAACTGACTTCAATCGTAATAAAGTGTTAACTGCTTAACTTCTTAATCAGGGTTATTGGTATCATAAACTTCGCAAAGTCTTTTGAAAATTTTATAGACGTCATTCCGATTTAATTTCAAAATTAAATGTTGAACTTAAATCTTCTGCATCAACGTCTATCGGAAACCGAATTTTATGTTGACTTAGTACATAAATTAAGAAAAATATACACTCGCAATGACTTCAGCACCAAATTTCTTAAAATTATAATTCGATATAAAAAGATTGGCTACCGATTCTATGACGGTTACAGCTTAAAGGCTCCTCGAGCCCTCACCATTGTCTCACCTCTGTGGTTGTTTGATTATTTGTGTTCACGGAGATGTTGCACTGATGAGTTAGGAGGACTTCATGCGGACTGAACAAATTATTTGTCTATATCGCGACGGAAATACGGGCGAGGATTGTGGCCTCTTAAAATTGATTTAAGCCCCCCCCCCCCCCGCATTGGAATTCGTTTCCGCTGACCGTTCCAGGGCGGTTCTTCTGGTGCGATTTATTTTTGATATGGTTTATGTTTAGGTGTTTGTTTCGCTTGTGTTATTTTGGATAGCCTATTAGTATAGTTAGTATAATGTTTAAGGTAGAACGAATTGCAAAAGAATTTTTCAGCCACTATGTGGTAAGATAGGTATCTGTCAACAACATACTAAAAGTTGCAAACATTCAACAATGTCCTTCGCAACAAAAAACCTTTTTTAAAAAAGAAAATTTTACATAAAACCTTCTGGCCTCAACAGTCCACCATACAACCCTTTGCAGCAGCAAGGGCTTATAATGACTTATTGATTTACCTCAGTGCCAAGTGTCTGCAGAGCTTGGTTTATTTTCTTTGTTTGAATTTTATAACCTTGGAATGTAGAGAAATCAAATTGTAAGTGTACTGTTTTATTATATTTCTTTAAAATTTCAACATATGCATGAGTAATTTATTTGTTTATATTAAAGAAAATGTTGTTCCCTTTTCTGCATGAATCCAAAAAGTAAACAAAAAATCTGGGTCATTCCAATGCATTGTGATGTAATGAAGGGTAATGGTTTTCATAAAGAAACATATATAAATAGAATTAATCTTTTTCTTGTCTGTTTTAAGATGAAATTCAAAGCAGACCCTCAATTGAAAAAGTTAATGAAAAAAGAAAAAAAATGAAAACCATATTATAGAATGATGCTGTCCAAAAATAAAATCTATGGAAGCACGATCATGCCATCAGAATTCAGTAGGCATGAACAGGAATACATGTACTTTGACGGGTTTTTTTTGTGAACAAATAGTGGGTATAAGGGTTTGATATTTATTAATATTATATTGATTGTCATTTCAGCAATAGATCTACAGCCCATGAAATACTGGCAAACGTAGGGAAGAGTATCAAAAAAACAGTGACTGCTGACATAATCCAAAACTACAAGAGGTATTAAACACTCTACTTGTTACAATACTGTTAGTTTTTTATCATTAGATAAGCATCACTAGGAAAGAGATAAATCGGATTATAATGTAATATTTCTTGTATTTCTTCTGTAGACAAAGATAATGGGTGCCCATCAGAAGATTCATCTAATCAGTGCCCTTAATCTATGTTTTGTTTGTTTGTTTGATTTGAAGTTTAACGTCCCCGTCAACACTGTATAGGTAATTTTGGAGACGTTGCTTCCAATTTTGTGGGACTTTTACCCGACATTGAGATGAACTGACATCTCAAGCCCTGTCACCAAATGAACCAATAGGGTTTGTAAGCATGGACGGACCGACTTGATTTAGATGATTTATTAAATATTGATAATACCTATTTTGATGGTTTGATCAGTCAGATTTACCCCCTAGAACTTCAGTTAAATAACGCAAATTCTTCTGATACCGAGGCCCCGTTTTTGGATTTACATCTATCTATTGTAGATGGATTTGTTTCGTGCAAAATTTATGATAAACGCGATGACTTTGGTTTTGAGATTGTAAATTTTCCTTTTTTGGATGGTGATGTTCCTCGTGCGCCATCCTATGGCGTTTATATTTCGCAATTAATTCGATTTGCTAGAGTATGTAATCATGTAACTGACTTCAACACTCGTAATAAACGGCTAAACTCCTTAATCAGGGTTATCGGTACCATAAACTACGCAAAGCCTTTTCAAAATTTTATAGACGCCATTCTGATTTAATTTCAAAATTCAATATTGGACTTAAATCTCTTCTGCAACAAGGTCTATCGGAACCCGAATTTTATGGTGACTTAGTATATAAATTCAGAAAAATATATAACCGCAATGACTTCAGCACCCAATTTCTTAAAATCATTCTTCGATATAAAAAGATTGGGTACAACATGGATATTATACGGCAGACTGCATGCATGGTAGTTAACCCAATCACGGTTGGCAACTTTGCTTCCCTCTTTAATTGCACGCCGGTGGGTCAGGCCTCAGATTCTATGACGGCTCCAACGTAAAGGCTTATTGAAAATTATAGAGATAATGTTGGTTGGTGTCTGATGCTCTGTCTCTGGTCGGGCTCATCGGAGTCTAACTGTTGGTTTTCTTTTGCTCCAGTATTTCAGTGATTTCTTGCTGTCGAGTCCTCACCGTTGTCTCACCTCTGTGGTTCTTTGATTTCTGTGTTCACGGAGATGTTGCACTGATGAGTTAGGAGGCCTTCATGCGGACTGAACAAAGTATTTGTCTAAATCGCGACGGAAGTAAGGGCGAGGATTGTGGCCACGTAAAATCGATTTAAGCCCCCCAGGGGAAATCTTCCACTGACCGTTCCAATGCGGCTCTTCTGTGGCGATTTATTTATGTTGTTGTTTGTTACTTTCTGTGTGTATCACTTGTGTCTTTTAATTTTGGATGGCCATATGGCCATTTTGTGGGAAAGTAACTGTCCTTATGACCTTCCTTTGTTTAGGTTTCCATTATGGTCTGGTCGCTTAATGTTTGTATTTCTTTCCCTTTGGTGTCTTTTATGGGTGGAGTTAGTTAATTGTATCAATTCCTGATCTTTGTTTTACTTCTACTTTGCACCGCTTTGCCTGGGCAGGCTCAAATCCTCTTAAGCGGTTTACCAGTACTCGTGTGCAGTCGGTTTCAGCTCTGCGTGGAAGCATCATGCAGCCCATCTATTTTTTCAAGCCCCGATTGGCGGGCGAAATCTTTGTCTTGGGAAGAATTAGAAAATATAGAGTAAACTATTGATCAGGATACTGTGGGTTCGATACGTTTTGTGGCGTCTGATCTGAGTCTACAGTGTTTGCCAATGTCCCAAAAGTAGACAGCTGGGCATATATGGGTTAAGTGTGTATATTACATTGGATCAATTGTATTATATGGTGATTAATTCTGATACCATGAAAATCCCTCTTACGGCATAAATTACTTGATACTGTGTGGATACAAACCATTTTGAGATTCCACAGGTAGTGTAACCCATTTGCAAAATGTTCAACCATTTTCCAAAAAACCCAACCTGCGATCTCTACATTTTGAAATGGACTGCTGTCACATATAAGGAGGAAGATTCCATTTGGTACAAAAAGGGTTAATAGGCCTTTTCATTTTATTTACAGACAAAGTCATCCATGGATATCTGTCCAATCTGTGAAGAAAAGCTGAATAGTGGTTTTAAGTCAGAAGGGCAGTGAGACAATTAGTAGGGCCAGTACAAGTAGAGGTGACCTTATACAGACTACAGTTGGTCAGTGTGTGCATACAGCATGTCGCAGAGACTACATTCACCCAAGAAACTGTGCTAGTAAAGACTCTGTTAGCAGTTCTTCTACTAAATCACTGCGTTCTTCAGCATTTTTTGACTTGAACCATGATTTTTTGTTTTGTACGAAACCTGCAAAGGTTTGCAATAGGAAGAGGGGTGAAGATGAGTACCCAGTCAGAAGTCTTGATTTTCAGAACTCGGTTGAGATAAAATATAAAGAGAGAAATGACATATGGGCAAATGAAGTATTGGGTAGGGTTAAATTTGCTATTGACTTGCCTGCAGCTGATACAGTTTACCATCAAAGCTGTAATGTTAATTTCAGGACACGTTAAAATGTACCAAAAACATTTCAAGGAAAGCAAAAGAAAGTGGAAGAATGTCTAAAAAGTCCGGGTAGACCTGCAAATAATGAGTAGAAGACAGCTTTTCTTGAAATTGTAAATTATATAGAGTCTTGTGAAGACGAGGTTTTAACTATCAATGATCTTGTAAACAAAACTAAAGCCCCAATATATATTAAACAGTAACTAATTAAATTCGGTGTCCCTCTTGCAGTGTTGCAGAAGTAATTTAATTTTCGCAATGGTACATCAAGGCCTTCAAATCTGCTATAAAGTCAACACTTCATTTGAAATATGGCAGAAATCACTAAAGGCGGTACGATAAAACTTCTTCCACTTAGGCACTTTCCCTGGAATTGTTTGGAACACTTGTATCTATTTTGAACAAAGAAGCAAACAAATACATAACGATAATACATCCGTGTGACATAGTGCTCCAAAATGGCTACTTTTCTGATTAATATATCTGATTTTTCTCCTTTTTACACTACAAACATAGATTGTGGTTGCGGCGGTTCTAACAAGTACCAACAACCAACGTCTTGGAGCAGAAATAAGAAAAATAACATAAACCCCAGTTTTTTTCTATAAAAAGTACCAACAACCAATGTCTTGGAGCAGAAATAAGAAAATAATGTATACCCCTGTAAACCCCCGTTTTCTATAAAATGTGGGGTTTACAGGGGTGTTCATTACACGGACTTATTAACGTGATAGGAATGCCTTAAGTTTCTTTCTCATTCTCTTAAGAGAAGGGGACTTAAATCTCATCTATACAGTGCATGTTTTAGTGGTTAATGTTTTGTTTTGCACATCTATGCAACTAATTGAGGACTAATTTACAAGAATTGCACATTATAGAACAGGCCACGTCAAACGGAAAGGGATCTCCGACCATCTGGGTCCAGCGAAAATTCCTATCAGCCTGCTCATATGGACAGTCTGATCAGAGTCTTTACTTTGCACTGTATGGGTGACCGTTGATGCAATGTTTTAATGCTTCTTCTTGTAGTTTGGCACTGCTGTATACTGCCTCAGTTTGTATTGTTACTTATTTGATAAGGCACAAACTCAAAGATGCCTTTTCCCTTGGTGTAGGTCAGATTAATTTGCAGAGTATATTTGCTTTTATGTATATTTTAGCTGTTTATTGAAATAGAAAATAAACATCTCATAAAAAATACAATGTTTAAATCACCAGGTGTGGCTTTTGTTTAGTTTATGTGATAGTGGGTGGGGTAATTTAACGTTTTCACTTCATAAGTATTGAATAGATTTACTAATCTGTCATTGTTTAGTAATAATATGCCCTTGAAGTTCGGAATAAACCATTAACATCACTTATCTAAAAGATGAGCATGCAGCATCTTTTCAGTTAAGTAAATTTATGTTGCATACAATATATTTGTTTGATATCAAAGTTTTAAAGGGTATATTAATGGGGGCTGAAAAATAAGAGTTACCACATAAGATACAGTTTGCAACTTTTGGTAAGTTAAAATATATATATTTATCTACCTATTTCAGTCATTATCATTTCTTTTGCAATTTATTCTTGGTTGACCTCATTTTAATCACAGGCTGACTAGACTATATTGGCCATTTTGTGGGAAAGTAACTGTCCTTTTGGCTTTCCGCCGTTGGTGTTTCTATTAGGTCTGTTATTGCATGTTTTTGTTTCTTTCCCTTTGGTGTCTCTGATGGGAACTATGGGTTGATTGTATCGATTCCTGATCATAGCATCTACTTCTATTTTACTGAGAATTAAAATTTGATTTATGTAATGTTAGTTGTTACCTGATGCTGGTCTGTCCCATCGGAGTCTAACTGTTGGTTTTCTTTTGCGCCAGCATTTCAGTGGTTTGTTGCTGTCGAGTCATTGTTTCATGCTGTGGTTGTTTGATTTTTGTGCTCTCAGAAATGTTGCACTGATGAGTTAGGAGGCCTTCATAGGGATGGAACAAATTATTTGGCTAAATCACGACGGAAGTAAGGGTGAGGACTGCGTCGCGTAAAATTGATTAGATCTACCCCTCCCCCACACCCCCACCTCGAGTGAAATTCGTTTCACTGGCCGTTCCTAGGCGGTATGGTTTGTTTTTGAGTGTGTGTATCGCTTATTATGCCCCACGAGAATCTTTGATTCGGGGGCATATAGTATTTGCCATGTCTGTTTGTTTGTTTGTTTGTTTGTCTGTATGTCCGTCACAAAAACTTTAACCTTGATCATAACTTCAAAAGTATTTGTCCTAGCCCCATGAAACTTCACACACTTATTTACCATCACAAGGGCTACATTCTGACCAAGGTCCATAGCACTGTTGTCATTTTTGGCTGAATTATCTCCCCTTGAAATTTTGCAAAGACTCAGAAATTGGCTCCCAAGGGGGGCAATGGTCACCTATAGTGATAGCTCTTGTGTTGTTTTTTTATTGTTTTGGATAGCAAGTTGGCCATTTTGTGGGACTTTTACTTTTGGCATTCCGCTATTGTTGTTTCCATTGGGATTTTGTTGTTTCATGTTGGTGTTTCTTTCCCTTTGGTGTCTCTGATGGAGGCTGCGGGTTAATTGTATCGATTCCTGATCATTGCCTTCACTACTATTTTGGTGTTGTCCTCGGTTCTTTATTGACTGAAATATATTCGTTTCAAATCATACATCATTTAATACTGATGCAAATATGAAGCTATGTTTGTACTTATTGCATATATTTTACTAGCTCAACAGAGACAGAGGTAGACCCTACCATAGACTTGTGAATAAGTAGCATTGAATCGGAAATCGTGAACGCCGGTCTGTGAATTCCATCGAATGAATAAACTGTTGAATTCCGATATAACAGGCATCAGTAGATATGTGTCCGTTGATTGTGATCCACAGAATCTTATGTATGTTGTTTTATCATCATATACCTGCAAGGTATTTAGGACACTTTCAAATTAAAGGAATACAGAATGATTAAATACAAAATAAAATATACAGAAATGTTTACAGTGATATATTGAATAAGACTGGTGTAGCAAACCGAACATATATTGTTATGTAAATAACCAATACATTCCGGGGCATAACTTCCGTAAAGTACAAACACCTAGACATAACAGTGAACATAACATAGCAGTACTAATTTAACCTTCTTATAACGAAGTGTTAACAACTGTGTCTATTAATTTAGATGATGTATTATAGTAAGAAAATGTTTTAAGTCTAGCATCGGGCAACTGATCCTATTGTTATAAGCTTGCTCATGTGATAATGACTTTGGAGTGTCATAAACACAGAAGATAGGCTTTATGGCCTTCCTTTGTCCTTATGGCCTTCCTTTGTTTAGGTTTCCATTATGATCTTGTCGCTTCATGTTTGTGTTTCTTTCCCTTTGGTGTCTTTGATGGGTGGAGTAAGTTAATTGTATCGCTTCCTGATCTTTGTTTTACTTCTTCTTTAAATGACATTAGGAGGAAAAAACACCATACATTACATACATGAATATACAAACGCATCGGAAAGCAAAGTAACCAACTCTTTCATTTGGATAATGAAGATTCTAATCAGACTGCCGACTGTGCAGGCTGATCTAAACATAGAATGTACTTGTTTAAACTGTCAGAATAAAAAAAAAAGAATTAGGTTTTCTGCTGATCATCCAAAGTAGAAGTGGAGGCAATGATCAGGAATCGATACAAGTAACCAACAGCTCCCATCAGAGACATTGGAATAAGAGCATTACATGCATGTACGGGGAGACCTTTTACTGCCACCACACGGCACAAACAACACAGCTTTGATATGCAAAGTAGAAGTGGAGGCAAAGTAGAAGTGGAGTCGTTTTCTAATATGAGAATTGGCATTATACTTTTTTCTGTTGTGCGAGCGTTCGTTTGTGCGTATCGCTGTTTCTTTCGCATCTTTCGGTGCCGTACGCGAGATGGTTGTTTGCGTTCGTTATTTTCTTCTGAGTAACTTTTTTCCATTTCAGCAGGTATTCTTGATATAATTTCAAATTCAAAGAGGCATATTTTGATCAGTTTCTCATCACGAAAACACGCCTATTCAAATATATTGAGAATATTGCCAACACAAAAAGGTAATTTTCCGATCAGAAGTTCCAATGTTTTTCATTTTGGAGACGTTACTTCCAAGTTTGAGGGACTTTTACCCGATATTAAAATAAAATGACTTCTCAAAACAGAAGTAGAGGCAATGATCAGGAATCGATACAATTAACCCATAGCTCCCATCAGAGACACCAAAAGGAAAGAAACACAAACATGAAGCAACAGACCCTAACGGAAACACCAACAGTGGAAAGCCAAAAGAACAGTTACTTTCCCACAAAATGGCCAAAAGGCTATCCAATATAAAATTTGATTTTTGTGTTCACGGAGATGTTGCACTGATGAGTTAGGAGGCCTTCATGCGGACTGAACAAATTGTTTGTATAAATCGCGACGGAAGGTAAAGGCGAGGGTCATGGCCACGTAAAATCGATTTTAGCCCTCCCCCAGTGGAATTCGTTTCACTGACCGTTCCAAGGCGGTTCTTCTGTCGCGGTTTATTTTTGTTATCGCTTGTCCTTGAGTGTGTGAACCGCCCGTACTATAATGTTTTGCCTGTTTGGCCAGTGTGTGGGAAAGAAACTGTCCTTTTTGGCTTTCTGTTATTGATATTTCCAGTTGACGCCTGGCTCAGTTGTTAAGCATTTGAGTTTCACCTGAGCGGCCTGAATTCAAATTCCATTATGCACTCCGACAAACCTCCAAAATTAAAAAATCACACGCCTTTAAATATACTAGGTCTCACATTAAGGGATCCCTTGTGGCAGTTGACAGGACCATCCATTTTCATCTCAGCAATTTCTAATTTTATCCGTTTGTGTTCGTCTCCACTGACAATCCAGAGACATTCGTGTTTTTCTTTGAAATCTAAGGCAATTATTCCAGAACTGTCATTTAAAATGCCGCCACACGTAAGGCTTGAAACTGAAAAAGAAATATGTTTAGTGTCAACTGTACCATTATGAAATCGAAAGTCAATGGTTTGAAACCTTTGTAACCTTGAAGTATTTTTAGATATTGACTTTCGAGCCACTGAGAATTCATCATAGCATCATGTCAGAAGGCAACATGAAGATGAATTAGAACATCACGGAAACACATCTATATAATTTTTACCCTCTTGAACCCCACTTTTATATAGTAAAACTGGGGTTTTCAGGGCTAAACCTTATTTTTCTTATTCCTGCTCTAAACTATAGAATATGGGTACTTGTTAGAACCGCCTCATCGATGCGGTTCTAAGGAGAACCCACAATCTACATTTTGAGCAGAAATTCGAAAAATATCACAATTTTTCAGCCTAACGTTTTCCTTTTTTCGGCGGTAAAGTTTAGAATGTATTTGTATAGGTAAGTTTTCGTAATGTAAAAGTATGTTATGTATTTATTAGAATCTTCTCATTGAAGCGATTTTAATGTGTATACACAACATTTACCTGGGACTCAGGACAAGTACAACTTAGCAATGCATCACGAAAACATGTCTAAATGATTTTGCCCCTTTGAACCCCACTTTTATTGTATTTCTTTCCCTTTGGTGTCTTTTATGGGTGGAGTAAGTTAATTGTATCAATTCCTGATCTTTGTTTTACTTCTACTTTATATTGTAAAACTGGGGTTTATAGGGGTAAACCTTATTTTTCTTGTTTCTGCTCTAAAATAAAGTTTGTTGGGACCCGATGAAGCGGTTCTAACGAGTACCCACAATCTATATTTTGAGCAGAAATAAGAAAAAAATCACAAGTTTTCATCTTAAAATTTTCGTTTTTTCGGTGGAAAAGTTTACAAAGTATTTGTTTAGGCGTGTTTTCGTAATGGGTTAACGAGACATCGGTGTTCTTCGCATTAAAAATTCACTAATAAACTGGTCGGTCTATAAGTCATATAACACTCCAAGTGCTTCATTTATAACACGTTCGTTAGCACTGTAGTGTACAGAAGAAAGAGATCATGACAAAATATCATTCACAGGGCAATCAAAGTTGACACAGTCTTTTCAAAGCGTCGTTGTTCTAAGCGAAGCATTTGTCGCGTTAGAAGCTGCAGTGTTTGCTCATTACATTACAAAGTATTTCAATTAAAATCCTAGTAAAATAGATGTGAAGGCAATGATCACGAATCGAATCAATTAACTCACACCTTCCATCCAAGACATCAAAGGGAAAGAAACACGAATAGGAATTAACATCACTGTATTGAAAACGTCAGAGGCGGAAAGCCAAAAGGAGTGTTTATTTCCCACAAACACCACACGGATATCCATAATAACAGAATATTAGCAATAAACACATGTAAAAACGAGCTACATCAATAATAAATAAAAGCACCGCAGACACTGCATAATACCCCGCCACTGCTAAGCAATGTAACTTTTGAAAATATATCAAGGCTAAATAACTAGAAAGGGGATAGCAGAGATATGATCCGCAAGTGTAATGTCTTAATGTGAGTGGATGAAGTTGTTAGAAGATGTAGGAAGCATATGAAAAAATCCATTTTCAGACATTTGATGGGAAGGCAACTCAATAAGTTGACATTATTAGAAACTTATGGAGGCAAGTATTTACCTTAAATGGCTGTGGAACATGTATCTTTATGTGGTACATGTAAGAATTTCATGTTTTTCGATGTACTGCCTGTCTGACTATATTCTTTCGTGAAGACTGATCATGAAGTAATTTCTATGGTCATTGTGCTCCTTCCGTTGATTCAAGAAGGGCAGGCATGTAGTATGTACACTAAGTACTGGTTAACCACTTAGAAGGGCCTTTATTTCAGGCATCTATTTGGTTAGGCTTTTACTGCACATTCCAAGGGTGAGGTTGATTAGGCTTCAATCAAAAGGATTAAGCATAAATGGCAACAAATCATAAATTAAGATGTTTGTGGGTGATCTTTTGGCATTCTCACAGGGACAAAATCCACAAATTAATTCTAGCATGGGTAGATGTTCTATCTCACCTTTTTCACTATTAGATAGCAGCAGCTTCAGCAAAGAATGTTCAAATTATTGACTGGAAATAAAACACAGATGGCTGGATGGATTTCCATTAAGTATGCACTGACCAACAGACACAAATTCCGTTTTGTATGCACTGACCAACAGACATAAATTCCATTTTTCAGACTTATCAAGGGCAGGGACAGCTAGAGTCATGTACCTTTGCCACAATATGTAATATTTAGTCTGCTGTACATCTATGAAATTTCAGCAAGATATTGCAAATAATAAAGGAACTAGAGTCTAAAATCGATTTTTAATACATCAAGGGCAAATAACTAAAGAACTGGAACAGCCAGAGAAGTGGTCCTTGGCCACAATATGTACCCTTTACTCCTCTATATGGTGCTTGGTCACAATATGTACCCTTTAGTCCTCTATATATCTGTAAAGTTTAATCCAACTATTTAATATAGTAAGGGAACTAGAGGCCAAAAACTATTTTACAGATACTGAAAAGGGACAGACAGACATATGGACAGACATACAAATGGATGGACAGACAGACAGACAGACAGCAGAGGGTGTAGAAGTTTTATCCATATATTTCAAATAATAAATGAACTATAGGCCAAAATCCCTTTTTTATATATTTCAAGGGCAGATAACTCAATTGCTGGGAAAGCCAGAGTCATGTTCCTTTGCCACAGTATGTAACATTTAATCTACTACATATCTATGAAGTTTCAGCAAGATATTGTAAATAATAAAAGAACTACAGTCTAAAATGCATTTTAAATAGTTCAAGGGCAGATAACTCAAGAACTGGTATAGCCAGAGTAGCGGTCCTTGGCCACGATATGAACCATTAAGTCCTCTATATATCTGTGAAGTTTCATCGAGATATTCCATATAGTAAGGGAACTAGAGGCCAAAACCATTTTTCAGATATTTCAAAGGCAGATAACTCAATCGCTGGGAAAGCCAGAGTCATGTTCCTTTGCCACAGTATATAACAATTCATCTACTACATATCTATGAAATTTCAGCAAGATATTGTAAATGATAAACGAACTACAGTCTAAAATGCCTTTTTTAAATACGTCAATGGCAGATAACTCAAGAACTGGAACAGCCAGAGTAGCAGTCCTTGGCCACAATATGAAACGTTTAGTCGTCTATATATCTGTGAAGTTTCATCCAGATATTCCATATAGTAAGGGAATTAGAGGCCAAAAACCATTTTTCAGATACTGAAAAGGGCAATAACTCTGCTAAAAATTAACGGATTTTGCCTATTAACAATCCCAAACCACTCATCCCCGACACCAATATGTATGCAAAATTTGAACAAATTCGTGAAAAATACTCAAGTTATCGATCGGAAACGAAGTGCGGACGGACGAACGGACGCACGTTCTCACAAATGGATACTTATGTGGCTATTTTGAGCAAGATTGATACTTAGGTGGCTAATTTTAACCACATAACAGACCTTTTATGTGTCTAACGGAATAAATCGCACTTTCTCTCATTGACTTACATTGATTCTGTCCAAGTTCATAGCCACCTATCTATCCATTTGTGTGTACGGACAGACATACGGACGGACGGACGGACGGACACCGGAGGGTATAACATAATACACCGCCACTATCGTGTGGCGGGGTATAAAAACACGACAGAAGAACCGCCATGGAACGGTGAAGAACAAAAAATGCATTTATTGTGATTTAGGCCTCCTGCCCATAACACATATGTGCACAATAATAATTACATACAGGACCATCAACACAATTGCGATGAATAACGAGAATCAACTCCTTATGGAACTTGAATGTACAGTGTATATGTTCAGCGCAAAGTAAGAATCGGTACAATTCTAGAATTGTCTTGCGCAAAGTAGGAATTCCTACTTTGTTGCGCAATTCTAGAATTGTACCGGTACAATTCTAGAATTGCGCAAGGGATTCGAATGTTATATGAAACAGGTAAATGTCTCTGCGCAAAGTGGGAATCTTTTGGACAAAGTGAGAATCCAATTTTCATCTGTGGGAATAGCATTTATCATCTGTATTGTCTGGGTAACATTACTTTGATGGTTTTGTGAGTAGAAAATTATTTGCGATTGTAGGAGCTGACTGTTTTGTATATAACATGTACACAATGCATTGTTTTCATTATCCATTAGAAACTTATATCTGATTGGTCAGAAATTTTCAAGGGTAAATCGAAACTTTTATTTTCATCGTTATCAGATAATTGAATTTAGTTGGTTTGCTGTAAAATTATCAGTTTTAAAATAATAAAGTAGAAATTCATGCCTTTATTTTTTAAGAAATAAATATCCATTATCTGCAAAAACTTCGTACCATCTGCCATAAAATAATGATAATAATAATACATATACGAGGGTCATCCAAAAATAACTGATCAGTGGGTTATAATTTTTTTATTTTTTGACGTACGTATCTAATATTTGGCACGATTGCTGATCAATATCTCCGTCAAAGATTGCGCGCCAAAACACGACGTTACGTGTAGTCATCTTTACGTGACGTCATTTATCGCAACGTAATGGCGGACTGCGCGTTCACGCTGACGCGGGAAGAACAGATTACGTATATTAAGATTGAATCAAGACGAGGAAAAGGCGCACCTGAGATTCTAAAAGCTCTTGAAGAAGTTGTACCAACGTCAGTACTTGCGTATTGTACAATCAGGAGGTGGGTACGTGAATTTAATACTGGGAGGAGCAATGTAAGCAACAAGCACCTGTGCGGAAGGCCTGTGTCTGCAACGGATGGTGAAAATGTTGAAAAAGTAGCGAAACTATTGAATGATGATAGAAGATATACATGCACCGAGATAGCTCATGAACTGGATATAAGCCATGGGTCAGCACATTCCATTCTGCTTGAACGTTTGAAAATGAGAAAAGTTGCAGCCAGGTGGGTGCCTCACATGCTGTCAGATTCCGAAAAACACCATCGGGTAAAAATCGCTCGCTCACTCCTGCATAGGTATGGAGAAGAAGGAGATGAAATGCTTCAGAGAATTGTAGCAATCGACGAAACGTGGATACGGTCTTTTGAGCCTGAATTAAAGCGGCAATGTAGTGAATGGCATACAAAAGATTCACCGAGGCCATTAAAATTTCGCCGAAGTCAGAATTGTCACAAGATGTTGATGATATTTGCGTATGATTTCCGTGGCGTTCTTACCTCACACCGGGTACCAACAGGTCGAACAGTCAATAATATAATGTTATTAATCAAGTAATTTGGTATTGGCCCAGGTACAGGTCCGAGGTCTGCTGCATTGGCCCGAGGCCGAAGGCCGAGGGCTAATGCAGATGACCGAGGACCCGTAACTCTGTCAATGCAAAATTACTTGATCAATGACTATTTTATTAATTGACACAATTAAAAAATCATGATTATTGATTTTTTGACCTCACTTGACCTGAGTTAATATTGGTTGACCTGGTGTTAATACGGATGACCTTCGATCAATACAGGATAGTCAATTAATAAAGAAAATTATGAAAAGTATCTACGGACAATACTTCGTCCAGCATTACGCCGCAAGCGCTCAGAACTTATTAACTGCACGCCGTTAATTCTGCACGACAACGCGTCACCACACAAAAGTAACGTTGTCAAGGAGCTGTTGGAAGGGTATGGCTGGGAAGTGCTCGATCACCCCCCGTATTCGCCAGATTTGTCTCCTCCCGACTTCGACCTGTTTCCAAAGTTGAAAGAACCTTTACGGGGAAACCGTTATGACAGTTTGGACGAGTTAGAGGGTGCCGTGAACGCAGAGGTCCGACGCATCAACTTCAGTTGCTTAGCAACCGGTATAGAAGCGTTACCAAGCAGACAGAATTCTGTCATCCGTTCGAGGGGAGATTACTTCGAAGGACTGTGAAGAAGTAAGCTGTATTTAAAACCTATTTTAATAGTTATAAGGCATTGATCAGTTATTTTTGGATGACCCTCGTAATAAAAGGTAATATAAGCCAATATAGGGGTATCATGTTTGTTTTTGTTTGTGGCAAATTTTACAAATATGAAGCAAGCACTGTAGACCCAGATCAGACGCGGCATTTTGCGGCGTCTGATCTGGGTCTGCACTGTTTGCAAATGTTCCACAAAAGAGCCGCTAGGCATGTATGGGTTAAGAAAAAAAAATACACACACAAACAACATTATTTTACATGACGATAATACATCCGTGCGAAAAACGGCATTCTTTCAGATCGCTAAATTGATTTTCAGGTGATAATTTGTTTCTACTCAAATCTTAGGTTTTCGTCGCTCGTTAAAACCGCCACATCGAGGCGGTTCTAACGAGTACTTTACCTAGGGAAGTAATAAAAAATAATATATACCCCTGTAAACCCCAGATTTCTTCATATTAAGTGGGGTTTAGAGGGGTGTTAATTAGACATGATGATTCAGGCAAATATGGTGTTAACAATATACAGTTACGTTTCGATGTATAAAACATTGGTGGCACGTTGTAAAAATTTCAAACTAATTACTACCTTACTTCATTATGCGTTGTATCAAGGGCCCAAGAACGAAATTAAGGGATCAGTTTCCATATGAATGTGATGAAATCCCATAATAATATTTTACTATTTTTTCCATTTGTCCCGATTCCCACTTTGCGCAGAGGCAATTCCGATACTGTAATTGCGCAAGGTAGGAATTCTCACTTTGTCCCGATTCCCACTTTGCGCAGAGACGATTCTGGAATTGTATTGCGCAATGTAGGAATTCTCACTTTGCGCAACAAAGTGAGAATTCTTACTTTGCGCAGGACAATTCTAGAATTGTACCGATTCTTACTTTGCGCAGAACATATATACCTTGCAACAGCATTAATAAGTGGCGCATTTTAGTTAACATTGACACATTAAACTTATCGATATTTGGTGAAATACAGAACTTCTTTGGTAAGTATATTTTTCTTAACGAATCGAGCACAGGAATGTGTCTCGGCTTCCACACCGATATGAAAGTGAAGGCAATGCAAATCTTGCCGATTCTTTCCGTTGACCTGAATATCTACCAACTTTAATCCCATGATTATATGAACACGTTCTGAACTTAGCTAAAGCATGTCTAAATTTCATCAAGCAAAAACACTGTAAACATGTTTCATGCTCAAAGTTAAACTAATAGTCTCTGAAAAGGGTCAATTAAGAATTGACCGCTATATCTGAATGCTAAATGTGAGGAAACTGGTCTTTGATTCTTTGTTGAAATGCTGAGATAAATAATATATGGTTAATCTCTGACTGATTGTCCATACATATCCATAACCGTTTGATTGTAACAGTTTACGCACATGACTAACCTAATTGATTTGACCATAATCATCCAGGATTTTGTGTATATTGTTACATCTTAAATAAAGAGCGTCATCGCCATGAAGCCATGGAACCGTCAGTAAACCCAATATTAACACAGAAAGATCAAAGTTTAGACCATATATCGATTTGGTGTTGACGAGAATCAGCAATCTACTTTCGAAGCACAAAAATCAATCGAGACGGCTGTAATAAACATATATCAAAATCTAAAAAGATGTTTTATTCAACCGTGTGAGGTATTTCAGCTGCTGCAAACACGGCAGACCTTGACCGAATGTACACCCGTATCAGTATAAAACCCCGGTGCGTTATATAACCCGAGAGCCCGTAATGGTGGAATCTAAATTATCAGTTTATCACTATATCAGACAGCTTCTAAAAGAATCGTTCGATCGGGGTTTTTTCCAGCTTACCATATCTATAAACTAGAAATGGTGTTTGTAAAACACTATGCTCCCAATCATATGCTTGCCCTTAAATGCCAAAACTTTCAATGAGCAGTAACTTAAGAATATTTTTAAAATTCTTTTCCAAACTTGAAAAGGTCTCTTACTTATCATTGTCTATCAGCCTGTGAAGTTTTTAGACAATACCGTAAGCAGTTTTCGAGATATTTTGCTTACAAGATTAAAATGCCGAATTGTTCAAAAGGCCCTAACTCCGGAAAAAAAATAGGATTTTTAACTGGTTAACTAGAACATTTGCTCATCATTCCCTATCAACCTAAATAGCCTGAACAGATTTTGAGACATCTTGCTTACAAGGTTAAAATGCAGACATTTTCAAAGGGCCATTACTCAAGAAAAAATAATCAGATCGTTTTAAACTGCTCATCATTCTCTATCAGTCAAGTTTCAAGGAAATACCTAAAACATTTTCCGAGATATCTTGCTTACAGGGTTAAAATGATGAATTTCTAAAAGTCCCATAACTCAAAAAGATAATTTTGTAGTTTTCCGAATAGCTCAAATAATTTTAGAGATATTTAGATATATTTTGTTTATAAAAGTTTGCTTGCCTAAATTTTCAAAGGGCCATAACTAAATAAATCTTCCCATTATCCCCTATCAGTCTGCCAAGTTTTAAAGTGTTTGAGATATCTTTCTTAAATGCTAAATATGCCTCAGTTTTAATACAGCCATACCTCTAAAAAAAACTATTTAGATTTTTTTCAAAAGTTAATCTGTTCATCTAATCTGCATCCTCTATCTACAGATAAATTTCTAATATAATAGCTCAAAAAGTGTTTGAGGTAAGATTCCATTGCATTTTCAAAGGGGCATAACTCAAGAAGGCGGTATAAGAAAGAAGCATAAGTCAACTTTTTTCTTCGAAGTTGGTGGTGGGGGTGGGGAGAGGAGGAGGTCATATTTATACCAGAGTTAAATCAGGTCATCTAAATCATTACGTGAACAAGTCCGTGAAATAAAGACCCCCTAAACACCGCTTTATATAGATAAAACTGGGGTTTACGGGGGTAAACATTATTTTCCTTATTTCTGCTCCAAGACATAGGTTGTGGGTACTCGTCAATGAGGCGGTTCTAACGAGAACCCCAAACCTATGTTTGGAGCAGAAATGAGAAAAATATCACAAATTTTCATCAGAAAGAATACCTTTTTTGAGGTTTGAAAAATGCACTATATCACACGGGTGTGTTATCGTAATGTATTGGTTCCAAACTGTCTGCAAAATTTCAAGAGCCTAGGCCATACAGTTCGTGAGATATTTTGCTTAACGTCTATTTTGCCTGTGTTAAAATGCCTATTTATTAACAGTCCAAAAGGGGACAATATTTGGTCATTTGTTTTATAAAATCATACCAAAATTTAATCAGATCATTTTCACATTAGTTCCAAATAGCCTGCAAAATTTCAAGGGCCTAGCTCAAGTGGTTCTTGAGACATTTTTCTTACAGGCTTTTCCTATACCAAAATATCCAACATAGAAGTGGGGGCAATGATCAGGAAACGATACAAGTAACCCACAGCTCCCATCAGAGACACCAAAGGGAAAGAAACACAAACATGAAACAACAGACCCTAATGGAAACATCAATAGCGGAACGCCAAACGGACTGTTAGTTTCCCACAAAATGGCCAATAGGCTATCCAAAATAAAATAATATAAGCGACACAAACACCCAAAGACAAACCATAACAAAAAAAAAACCGCGACAGAAGAACCGCCTTTGAACGGTCAGCGGAAACGATTTCCAATTGGGGAGGGGGCTTAAATCGATATTACGTGGCCACAATCCATGCCCTTACTTCCGTCGCGATTAACACAAATAATTTGTTCAGTCCGCATGAAAGCCTCCTAACTCATCAGTGCAACATGTCCATGAACACATAATTCAAACACAGAGATGAAACAACGTTGGGGACTCGACAGCAAGAAACCACTGAAATGCTGGAGCAAACAAAAACCAACAGTTAGACTCCAATGGGCCCGACCAGTGACAGAGTATCAGGTACCAAGCAACATAAACCTTTACGCTGGAACCGTCATAGAATCTGAGGCCTGGCCCACCGGGATGAAGTTTAAGAGGGAGCAAAGTTGTCAACCGTGATTGGGTTAGCTACCATGCATGCAGTCTGTCGTATAGGATTTATGTTGTACCCAATCTTTTTATATCGAAGAACAGCTTTACGAAATTGGGTGCTGAAATCATTGCGGTTATATATTTATTTTCTGAATTTATATACTAAGTAACCTTAAAAGTCGGGTTCAGATAGACCTTGTTGCAGAAGAGATTTAAGTCCAATATTGAATTTTGAAATTAAATCAGAATGACGTCCATAAAATTTTGAAAAGGCATTTCGTAGTTTATGGTACCGGTAACCCTGATTAAGAAGTTTAGCCGTTAACAATATATTACGAGTTTTTGAAGTCAATTACATGACTACACACTCTGGCAAATCAATTAATTGCGAAATATAAACACCATAGGATGGAGCACGAGGAACATCACCATCCAAAAAAGAACAATTAGTAATGTCAAATTCAAAATCATCGCGTTTATCATAAATTTTGCGAGTAACAAACGCATCTACAATAGATAGTTGAAAACGCAAAAACGGGGCCTCTGTATTAGAAGAATTTGTTACACATTTTTCGATTACATAACATCCTAATGACCGTTTATTAAAGAATCCAGCCTTGAGATAAAATACATTTGGGGTATTCAGGCTGTCATACAGGTAGGGGACCAAGAGAGGGTAATAAATTACCTAGGGATATGACTTTGACAAATGACATCTATTCATTTACACCTAGTCCTTATTTTGATTTGCATGGAAGAAACAACAGCACTTTTTTCCCATTTTATATTTAGTAGCCATTATTTATAATCATTACAGAAAATGCGAATTCAAATATATTGGTAAATTTTTTCCACCAAAAATGATTTTTTTTTCAGAGAAAATCCTGATAACTTTATTATTTCTGCTCTAAACATATATTGTGGTACTCATTAGAACCACCTCGGCGAAGCGGTTCAGACGAGTACCCACAATTTGTTTTTACAGTGTGACTGCTCGTTAGAACTGCTTCCATAAGGCGGTTCTAACGAGGACACACAATATGTTTTTGAGGAAAAAGGAACATCCCCTAAACGCCTCTTTCTATACAGAAAATGGGGGTTTAAATATAACTTTATTATTTCTGCTCTAAACATATATTGTGGGTACTCATTAGAACCACATCGGCGAAGCGGTTTAGACGAGTACCCACAATTTGTTTTTACAGTGTGACTGCTCGTTAGAACTGCTTCCATGAGGCGGTTCTAACGAGGACACACAATATATGTTTTTTCGGAAAAAGGAATATCCACTTAACCCCACTTTCTATAGAGAAAATGGGGGTTAAAGGGGGTATACATTATTTACCTTATTTCTGCTCCAAGTCATAGGTTGCGGGTGCTCGTTAGAATCGTCTCATTGAGCCATAGGTTGTGGGTAATCGTTAAGGCCTCAATGAGGCGGCTCAAACGAGCACCTACAACCTATGTTTGCATTATAAATAAGAAAAATAATTTAATTGTGTTTGTTAGTTTAGTTTTAAACTTGAAAAGGTGAAAAATAAAATCTTAATTTTTTTTCTCTCTTTTCTGATATGATTGTGTCTAAAACAAAGAACATTTTATAGTTCCATCTTGACTGAAACTATAAAATGCTAATGTTTTAGACTTTATATGATTTGTGTATCACATACTTTCAACCAAAATAATTAAAAAAATAAATTAATAAAGGTAAATTGATTGCTTAAATTTTGAGGTAATCAATTCATTTACCTTTTTTGTTTAATTCTTTGCACTTTTGTGTAACGGAAACAATGGATATCAGTGTTTCTTTACATTATTTTAAAATAAAAAAGGAGTTCTTTAAACAATATGTTGTTGAAAACAATCTCAGTAAATTATACTATCACTCAAGTACCCTTATTGAGGCCCCTATTAAACAAGAAATCTACTCATAATCACCTCATAATCATTTAGATAAGATAAGCCTTTGATGTGCACTATGGTCAGAAGAAAATGTTTATTGGAGATCATTAGACAGGCCACCCCTTTTATATAAGGAAAAATGTGTCTTTAACTGAAGTTCTGGTGGGGGGGGGGGGTGGTTAAATTTGACTAATCAAACCATCGAAATGGGTATTATCAATATTTAATAAAGCATCCAAATATCTAGAAGTAGAGCTAAAAGCTTCAATGATTTCAGACTGGCAAGTACACAAAGGGGCATACATGATATGTGATGATTTTGATTTTGGGATGGTAATTTTCATTTATTGGATGGTAATGTTCCTCGTGCGGCATCCCATGGCGTTTATATTTCGCAATTAATTCGATTTGCCAGAGTTCTAGTCAAGTAATTGACTTCAACACTTGTAATAAATTCTTAACTGCTAAACTTCTTAATCATGGTTATCTGTATTATAAATTACGCAAAGCCGTTTCATAACTTTATAGACGTCATTCCGATTTAATTTCAAACTTTAATGTTGGACTTAAATCTCTTCTGCGAAAAGGTCTATCGGAAGCCGAATTTTATGGTGACTTAGTATATAAATTCAGAAAAAAATATATGAATGCTTCAGCACCCAATTTCGTAAAATCATTCTTCGATATAAAAAGATAGGGTACAACATAAATGTTATACGACAGACTGCATGCATGGTAGTTAACCCAATCACGGCTGACAGCATTGCTCCCCTCTTTAATTCCACGCCGGTGGGTCAGGCCTCTGATTCTATGACGGTTCCAGCGTAAAGGCTTACTGAGAATTAGAGTGTATCTAATTTTATGTTATGTTGGTTGGTGCCTAATGCTATGTCTCTGGTCGGACCCATCAGAGTCTAACTGTTGGTCTTCTTTTGCTCCAGCATTTCAGTTGTTTCTTACTGTCGAATTCTCACTGTTGTTTCACCTCTGTGGCTGTTTGATATTTGTGTTCACTGAGATTTTGCACTGATAGGTTAGGAGGTCTTCATGCGGAATGAAAAAAAATGTCTAAATCGCGACGGATGTTAGGGCGGGGATTGTGGCCACGTAAAATCGATTTAAGCCCCCCCCCACCCCCTAGAGGAATTCGTGTCACTGACCGTTCCAAGGTGGTTCTTCTGACGTGTCGCGGTTTAGTTTTGTTATAGTTTGTCTTTGAGTGTGTTAATCGCCTATATTATTTTGTTTTGGATAGACAATTTGCCCTTTTGTGGGAAGGTGACTGTCCATTTGGCTTTCCGCTATTGATGTTTACATTAGGGTCTAGTTGTTTCATGTTTGTATTTTTCCCTTTTGTTTTGGATGGAAAATGGGCCATTTTTGGGAAAGTAACTTTCCTTTTGGCTTTCCGCTGTTGGTGTTTCCATCAGGGTCTAGTTGATTCATGTGGTCGTTTCTTTCCCTCCGATGGGAGCTGTGGGTTAATTGTATCGATTCTTGATCATTGACTTCACTTTAATTTAGTCATATGTTCATAACATTTCACCAGAATTTTATCACGTTATCTTCACAATGGTTCCAAACAGCCTACAAAATTTCAAGGGCCTAGCTCATGCGGTTATTAAGACTTTTTGCTTACAAGTTTTTCCTATGCCAACATGTTTAATTCTACAAAGGGGCATAATGTGTTTATTTTCTTTATAAAATTATACCAAAATTTAATCAGGTTATTTTCATCTTGGTTCCAAACAGCCTGCGAATTTTCAAGCGCCTAGCACATGTGGTTCTTGAGATAATTTGCTTACAAGCATTTCATATGTCATACAAAGGGGCATTATTTGGTCGTATTTGTTTTTTTTTAATTTTACCAAAATGTAATCAGATCATAATCGCAATTGTTCCAAACAGCATGAAAAATTTCAAGAGCTTAGCATCTGCGGCTAATGAGGTATTTTGCTTTCAAGCTTCAATATGACTAGATGCCTGTCCATAAAAAGGCATAATTTGGTCAATGTTTCATAATATTTTACCTAAACCAAAATTTAATCAGATCATCTTCACATTAATTTCAAACAGCCTGCACAAATTCCAAGAGCCAAGCCCAAGCGTTTCTTGACATATTTTGCTTACAAATCTTTTCTTATGCCAACAAGTCCACAAACGGGCATAATTGGCAAAATTTTATAAAATAAAGTAATGATTTCCTCAAATCATTTTCACATTCGTCCCAAATAGCCTACAACATTTCAAGAGCCTAACCCAAGTACTTTGCTTACAAGCTTTTTCTAAGCCACAATGCCTAAGTCCACAAAGGGGCATAATGTGGTCAAATTTTCATAAAATTATACCAGATTTAATCAGATCATATTCACACTGGTTTCAAACAGCCTACACATTTTCAAGGACCTTACCCAAGCTGTTCTTGAGATATCTCACTTACTAACTTTTCCTATGCCAAAATGCCTAATAAGTTCTGAATAGTTAGATCCTTTGGAAGCAGACTACACAAAATAAATGAAAATAGAGACTCGGTTTTATTGCGTCCGGTCATGGCCAGTACTGAAATGTGCACATCACGAAAACACACCTATATGATTTTGACCCCTTGAACAACACTTTTGTCTAGTAAAACTGGGGTTTACAGGGGTAAACCTTATTTTTCTTATTTCTGCTCTAAAATATAGAGTGTGGGTCTTCGTTTGAACCACCTCGATGAGACGATTCTAACGTGTACTCACAATCTACATTTTCAGCAAAAATAACAAAAATATCGAAATTTTTCATCCCAAAACTTTTATTTTTTCGGTGATAAAATTTATAGTGTATTTGTATAGGCGTGTTTTCGAAATGAACACCAGCAACGCCCTCTAGCATTTATTTAAGCAGAACTCTATTTTCAAAATGTTTCTAAATGAACTCAATGATCTCAAAGGACTAGAAAATATAATCTTCACTATGATGATGTACCGGGTGACTTTTACGGTCGCCACACGGCACAACACCAGCTGCAGTGAAGATAAATAAGTTCTGAATAGTTAGATCCTTTTGAAGCAAAGATTACACAAAAATAAACAAAATTAGCAGACTCAAAAAGTCCCCAAAGGGGCATAGTTTGGTCATTTATGTATAAAATTATACAAATTTCATCAGGGGAGCTTCACATTGGTTCCAAACGAACTGCAAAAATTCGAGAGATAACCCAAGCGATTTTTGAGATTTGCTTACAATCTTTTCCTATGCAAAAATACATAATTCTGCAATGGGCCATAGTCTGCAACGACTAAAAAGAAAAAATAACATATAGGCAAGTCATGTATTCATAAGCAATCCACATACGAAATTTCAGAACCCTGGATTACACGGTTCCTTAGATATGAAACATCCTATAGTGCGGAAGGGTGGCCGGATTGACGGAACGAAAAAAGCAAAAGCAATATGGTGGCATAAATATTAAGAGTATTGACAAATGAGCAATACCTTTGATCGTAACTAAGTAATTACACGCACTAAAATTCCCTGGATCACCAAACGGACGACAAAGATAAAGTTTTGAAATTCAATGAAGTAGCAAGACAACGATTTTTTAGGATAAATACTGAAATGACCTACCTTTTTCCTGAATAACTGAAATGTTGAACCCTTCCCCTGTATCTTCGTAATTTGTATGAAACCGCAGTTTTAATAAGTTTGACTGTGAGGCTATTAGTGGAGGCAGGAACGCTCCACAATACATTGCAATCGACGTATAGTCACCAATTACCTGAAAACATCGAAAACAGTGACACTAATGGTTGGCCTATTGTCTCTGAGTGTAGGCTGAAAGAATGGTGGTGATTGACTCTATTTAACTCAAATGTTTTCAGAAAAAAAATACCCCAGTGTTCATCACCATAACTATGACAAACACTATGTTTACAAAAGTAGAATCAGGTCTTCGTTATGGTGTATGTAAGATGGTATATACATATCCAGCTTGGTCAAAGTTCTTTAGCGAGTTAAGGCATGGTACAGACAAGCAAAACCAACAATCCGGCTTTAGGAACAATCGGTACCATAAACTACGCAAAGCCTTTTCAAAATTTTATAGACATTATTCTTATTTAATTTCAAAATTCAATACTGGACATAAACCTCTTCTGCAACAAGGACTATCGGAACACGAATTTTATGGTGACTTAGTATATAAATTTAGAAAAAATTATAACCGCAATGACTTCAGCACCCAATTTCGTAAAATCATTCTTCTATATAATAAGATACGGTAAAACACGGATGTTATACGACAGACTGCATGCATGGTAGTTAACCCAATCACCGTTGACAACTTTGCTTCCCTCTTTAATTGCACGCCGGTAGGTCAGGCCTCAGATTCTATTACGGTTCCAACGTAAAGGCTTATGTTGGTTGGTACCTAATGCTCTGTCTCTGGTCGGGCCCATTGGAGTCTCACTGTTGGTTTTCTTTTGCTCCAGCATTTTTTGTTGTTTCTTGCTGTCGAGTCCTAACCGTTGTTTCATCTCTGTGGTTGTTTGATTTTTGTGTTCACGGATATGTTGCACTGATGAGTTAGGAGGCCTTCATGAGGACTGAACAAATTATTTGTCTTTATCGCGACGGAAGTAAGGGCGAGGATTGTGGCCACGTAACATCGATTTAAGCTACCCCGGTGGGATTCGTTTCCGCTGACCTTTCCAAGGCGGTTCTTCTGTCGCGGTTTATTTTTGTTATGATTTGTCTGTGGGTGTTTGTGTCGCTTATATTATATTATTTTGGATAGCCGTTTTGCCATTTTGTGGGAAAGTAACTGTCCTCTTGGCTTTCCGCTTTTGGTGTTTCCGTTGGGGTCTGTTGCATTGTGTTTGTGTTTCTTTCCCTTTGGTGTCTCTGATGGGAGCTGTGGGTTAATTGTATCTATTCCTGATCATTGCCTCTACTTCTATTTTGAACCCAAATGACCTTGAAAGCACATCAATTTTATCAAACTCTAGCATAGCCTTTACTAAGAGGAACTGATATTTTGTATCTAACCGGGCCAAAATCCATCGATTAATTCAGGAACTATGCTGCTGATTGTAAAATGTGATACTCACTCTTTGAACAATTGTAACATAGGATCACTAAAATCAAAGCAAATGGTAAATAGCCAGAAATGTTATATTGTACCAATTTTAAGGCGTTTTCCTGCAGGCAAGCTATTTGGCCCAAACTGGAGTTTTGGGAGCATGCGTGCTTAAAACAAGGTAAAGTCATCAAAATCTAACCAAGTCTTTTGCAGTACCCTTTTATAGACCATTGTACAGCTTATCATATTTGTACCTTTTTAAGCAGTATGGACGGTTATGGCCGCTTGTTTGCCTGGATATTGTGTTTTTAAAAATCGGTTAAATAAGAGGCGAGATAATTCAAAATGAAATATAGATATATACAAATATATTCATCGTCTTTCCTATATAATATTGTAGCAACCGCTTAAACTATGTGAAAGACGAAGATATATTGCCATATTTCATTCTGAAAGACACACCACACAATTGTCCGAATTGCATGTGTCTTGTTATGCAAAATGAGCTTGTTTGGTATACTTTCGATACATAAATACTGTTCAGTATCTCATGGCGCCTAAAATGGTATCTGAACGATGACAATACCTTGCTGAATCGGAAGTTGACATCTATAGACAATAAGATACCCCTGTAGTGCGGTTTACTCTGCCGGATCATTAATATGAGCTGCGGTCTTAACTATTATGTGGGCCCCGTCAAGCGATTTTGGTACTTATGGCCTATGCGAGCAGCGAAGGTTCAGGCGAGCCTGCGCATCCGCGCAGTATCGCCAGAACCTTTGCTGCTCGCTCATACAAGCAGTGAATAAAGAGGAACCTTTAGACAGAAAGCCATATCCCTGGCCCCTCTGAATGGCTGGGCATGCGCATTTAAAATTTGTCATGACGGAATGCTCGAAGACACAAATTCGCTTGGCGGGGCTCATGTGTTCTTTAAAACTGTAATACTTTTGCAGCGAGGACTACAACACAGAACCGGACACTTTAAGTTGAGCCCCGCCAAGCGAATGTGTGTCTTCGAGCATTCCGTCATGACAAATTTTAACTGCGCATGCCCAGCCATTCAGAGGGGCCAGGGATATGGCTTTCTGTCTGACGGTTCCTCTTGATTCACTGCTTGTATGAGCGAGCAGCGAAGGTTATGGCGAGACTGCGCGGATGCGCAGGCTCGCCTGAACCTTCGCTGCTCGCATAGGCGACAAGTACAAAAATCGCTTGACGGGGCCTAGTTGTACAAGAATTTTATCCGGACCAGACATTACCAACCATTATTAATTGACTATCCTGTATTATGCAGAGGCCATCCGTATTAACACTGAGGTCAAAAACCAATAATCACGTTTTTCCTGGTGTCAATTAATAAAATTGTCATTAATCAAGTAATTCCGTATTGACCCAGTTACAGGTCCTCGGCCTACTTAATTAATAACATTATAGTATTCCGGATATCAGTGTGCGTTGGGGAGCTCATTGTATGCCCATGTTTAATACTAGTATGAATTGCAGAATATTTTTATATGACAGCGCATGAGAATATTGTGCTTATTGGCTAGGCGGCCATGGAAGACTCAGGCGAGCGAGTGTATAAGCGACATCTCGCCGGAGCCTTTGTTGTACGCGGTGTTGTGAAGTTGTGGTAATAAGTCACGCATTACGAAAACACGCCTATACAAATACACTGTAACCTTTACCGCCGATAAAACTAAAATTTTAAGATGAAACATTTTGATATTTTCTTTATTCCTGCTCAAAATATAGATTGTGGGTACTCGTTAGAACCGTCTAATCGAGGCTGTTATAACGAGTACCCACAATCTATATTTCTAACCGCCTCATTGAGGCAGTTCTAACGAGTACCCACAATCTATATTTTACAGCAGAATTAAAAAAAATAAGGTTTACCGCTGTGAACCCCAATTTTACTGTATAAAAGTGAGGTTCAAGGGGTCAAAATTATATAGGTGTGTTTTCGTGATGAAAGAAGTCTTAGAATGCAAAAGGCTTTTCTTATTGTCGACCCTGGTTTCCAGTACAATGTGCATATTGTATAAATTAAAGCGCATCATTCAGGTCCATACCTCATGAAATTATTCCGCGTACTTGGCCCCGGGCTTCTCCAGAATTTTGGATGAGTCTTTAAACGAGGTCCCGAATCCGTATGACCTTAGCTGTTGGTGGGACGTAAAACTCAAACAGTCACTCATTCCGTGTACTTGGTATTTGTAAAAAAAAAGTTTGAAAATCCTACAAGCAAAAGGGGAGATAATTAATGTTAGTCACTTATATTTTAAAACAGTTCTTTGCCTCAACATAGTCGCCTTCAGTGCAGTCGTTATTTCCCGCAATATCCAAGGAAAGGAAACGAATGATCCAAATGTGCTCTCTTCTGGCCTCTAAGAACCATATACAGTCAAGATTGTAGTCATAGTAACCATCCTTGTCACTGTCTGGCGATCGTATCCAAGCAACTGAATTATTTACGAAGCCACCGCATTGCTTTTTTGGAACTGTAATAAAACAAATACAACCATTACGAAAGCACGCCTATATAATTTTGAACCCCTTGAACCCCCGTTTTATATTGTAAAACTGGGGTATACATGGGTTAACCTTATTTTTCTTATTTCTGCTCAGCGTTGTAGATTGTGGGTACTCGTTTGAACAACCCCAATGAGGCGGTTCTAACGAGTATCAACAATCTATATTCTGAGCAGAAATAAGAAAAATATCATACTTTTTTATCTTAAAATTTTCGTTTTTTTTTTTCGGCGGTTAAGTTCTCAATGTATTTGTATAGGGGTGTTTCCGTAATGACAACGAATCTAAGCAAACAGATACATACACTTGACATACTTGCAGCCATTTGTTACAAGAGGGAAAACTTTCTGGGACTTCATATCTCATTTTCCAAGACATTGTCTACTTTAAAAAGATCTACTCCTACAGAAAAGAATGTGTTTAAACGAAAACATATTAACCCTTTTTCTACCAAATGGAATCTTCTTACTTATATATAGCGGGAGTCCATTCCAAAATTTAGGGGTGTCAGGCTGTGTTTTCATGAAAATTCATTTGTAAAATGACTGAATTTTCAGCAAACAGTGGAGGCCCTGATCAGACGCCGCATTCTGCGGCGTTTGATCTGGGCCTGCACCGTTTGCCAAGGTACCCGTTTTGGGGTTTCTGGTACTAAATGATTAAGTGGTGATATACACCCATTTTCCGGGCCCCAGTACTTAGTGGCTAAGAGCTTTGACCCTTAATCATTAGCTTTGCTACCGCTGCGGTTTGAGCCTTGGTCGGGTCCTATGTGTGGCACCATGTTATGCAACGGAAGGTCGGTTGGCTTTTCTCCGGGTATTCCGGTTTTCGTCCACCTCTGACTAACGATCGGCTCGATATGAATGAAAAAATATTATCTTGAAAGGGCAGAAAATATATCAAGCGTTATCTGGGACAAAAATAAACCGCAACATATGTATAAGTGTACTTGTATATGTTTGCAATGCGTTTCATACGTTAAACTTACAAACACTCAGAGCTTGAAATGTAAAACTGGTATAAAATTCCACAAATACCAATTCACATTTGCACTTTTCATGTGAGAACCGATTTTAGGTACAGATGACTGTATCTCAATTTGTTACTTCGATTTCAATTGCATTTTGAATAGAAAAAAAAAGAAAGAAAAAAAAACAGATACTGCAACAAAATGTTCTACACGAATAAAAATCAGCATCAGTACATTCTGCACTTTTTGTCGTTAACACCAATTTTATATACAAAAATCGCACGGTTCCAAAATGTTTAAATACAATGCCGTATATAGAAACCGTAAACACATTTCAGGTAACACGTGTCAACTATTTCTGAATTTGTTTGCAAATACACTTTAGCAACAGCACATCAATTGTTCAAGGAAATGACAATCTTAAGCAAATGTGCATTCATACGTTTCTTTTAATTAGACTTTTAAAACAGCGAATTATTTTTGCATCGCTACTGAACTAAATTATTGAAGTCATGAGGAAGGTTTGTTAAAGAACATTCTCTATTGAGAACTAGAATCGGTCGGAAGAAGCACTACAAGGAAACCCTCAAAGCCTGCCTCAAGGATTTCAACATACCAACAGATTTGTAGGAACAAATTGCACAGGACAATGCAAAGTGGCGAAGCATCACCAGTACGGAGGCAAAACGAACTGCGAAGCTGAGCAGAAACACGCACAGCGCAAAGCCAGAGCTAAGGCATCACCAACAGAGCTGTCTTCCTATACCCTATGTTGCTTTATCTGCAGCTATAATTGGTCTCATCAGCCATCTAAGAATACAACAACAGTAACATTTCTCAAATGTGACTAAGATTGGTCATTGTCAGTAATGACAGACGAAATGTTATTATTTTAAATGTAGCTTTGTCAGATTTTCCGATGAGGCTCTTCTTGTTGTATGTGTTTATGCGTATGCATTTGTATGCCCTGGGGGATAACGATCAGCCTAGCGGCCGTCCGTCCTTCCAACCGTAGACGAAACCTTGTGAAGACCATAACTCCAATACCCATTGAGATCCATTGATGATACTTGGCACAATTGTTCACAATGCTAAGACAAACTGTCATGCTCAATAAGTACAACTCTGGTTGCCATAGTTTATGAGTTATCGCCCCTTCCAATAAAATCCAATGACTACATTGTGATGGCCAGAACTCCATATTGATGGTACCTGGCACAACTGTTCACAAGGCTGAGACGGCATATCATGCGCAATAATCAAAACTCTGGGTGCCATGTTATTTTGGGGGTAATCTCCCCTTCCAATAAAATAGAAGCATTACCTTGTGATGGCCGCATCCCCTATACTCTTTGAGATATAGTGCCTATAATAACACTGGTACAGTTGCACATGAGGTTAAGCGGGCGTGCAATGTGCAAGAAACACGACTCTGGCTGTTTTGGTTTTTAGCTCACCTTAAGAAAGTAAGGGGAGCTATTGCCATATCCCCGGGCGTCCGTCGTCAGTGTCGGCGTCAGCGTCCGCGCCCGCATTTGGTTCAAGTTTACCTGCAAGCTTTTATATGTGATGTTTTACAAGTTTATTTTGAATATATAGTATAATTAACAATTGGTAAAAAAAAAAATATTTAACATTATCACTGTACTTCATTTTACAGTTTGTTTGTTTGTTTTTTGTTTTGTTTTTTTTTTTTTTGCTTAAATTGGCCGTTTTTGCTCTGTATTACCTCCCTTATTCCCGTATGTTAAAATTTACCTGCAAGCTCTGTGTAGTGTAGTGGATAGAGCTCAGGACTCTGAATCAAAGGGTTGTGGGTTCAAATCCCGGTGAAGAATTATTTTTTTTCATTTCATTTTTTTAAATACACAGCGAGTTCGACATTCAGGGTCAAAGGCTTAAGGTCAAGGCCAGTGTATCTACTTTTAGAAAAACTTTATCATCGCTCTTGTGCCTTCATTTATTGATTGATTTTAATATAAATGTTGGGTATGATGATATCTCGAGCGACTTTGACTTTCAGGGTGCGGGGCTCAAGGTCAAGGTCCGGGCTCAAGGTCAAGGTCACCGTGGCTGTTTTTAGTTAAAACTTTGTAATGGCTCTAGTGCCTACATGTTTGATGGATTTTAATTAAACTTCACACAAATGATGGGTATGATGATATCTCGAGCGAGTTGGACTTTAAGGGTCCAGTGCTCAAGGTCATGGTCACTGTGGCTATTTTTTTTAAAACTTTGTCATAGCTCTAGTGCCTATATTTATCGATGGGTTTTAATAGAACTTCACACAAATGTTGGGTATGATGATATCTCGAGCAAGTTCGACTTTCAGGGTCCGGGCTGAAGGTCAAGCTCGCTGTGGCTATTTTTAGAAAAACTTGTCATTGCTCTAGCCCCTGCATTTATTGATGGATTTTAATATAACTACAAACACATGTTGGGTATGATGAGATCACTAGCGAGTTGGTCTTTCAGGGTCCAGGGCTCAAGGTCAAGGTCACTGGTGCTATTTTTAGAAAAAACTTTGTCATCGCTGTAGCGCATACATTCATTGATGGTTTTAATATAACTTCACACACTTTTTGGGTATGATGATTTCTCGAGCGAGATCGACTTTCCGGGTCCAGGGCTCAATGTCAAGGTCACTGAGGCTATTTTCAGAAAAACGTTGTCATTGCTATAGCGCCTACATTTATTGATGGATTTTAATATTACTACACACAACTGTTGCATATGATACTATCTCGAGCGAGTTCGACTTTTAAGATCCTGGCCTCAAGGTCAAGGTCCGTGTGGCTATTATTAGAAAACTTTGTCATCTCATTTATTTATGTATTTTTAAGTCACAGAAATGATGCGTTTGATAATATCTAAGTTGGACCTTCAGGGTTCTAGGTCCAAGGTCATTTTTGCTTTTTGCATTACAGGCTGCACTCTTTGGTTCTCTTTCATTTGTTGGAGTCTGTTTAGCTTTTTTACATAAGAAAATAGCAAACCATTGAATTGCTTTTTTTTTTCATTTCAAATAAAACAATTTGAACAAAATTTCTTCTTCAGTGGCTCATAGGGGTATCATCTGGTTGTATTTTAATTGCTGCAGTCTGTTGGGTTGTTTTACAGAAGAAGTATTTTATTTTTATAACTTGCCTCCATCCAACTTAGGCCCTCAATGGCGAGCCCAACCTAGGTCCCCAAAGGCGAGCTGTGTTGTCTTCTGACAACTCTTGTTTAGTTATCTCCCCTGACAACATAAACTTGTGATGGGCGTAACACCAATACCCTTTGAGATATACATATTGCTGGTACTTGGCACACTTATAAACACGATTGGGACGGCGGGTAATACCTAAGAACCACAACTGTGGGTGATATGGTATTTGAGCTACCTCCCTTTCCAATATAACAGTATGGCTTGTGATCATCATAACTCCAAGTGGGCTTGAAGAAATAAATGGGCTGCACGATGCTTCCACGCAGAGCTGAATCCGACCGCACACGAGTACTGGTAAACCACTAAGAGGACCTAAGCCTGCCCAGGCAAAGCGGTGCGAGTCAGAGCGTCCATGCTTATAAACCCTGTTGGTTTCATTGGGCGACAGGGCTTGAGGTGTCATTTGATCTCAGTGTCGGGTAAAAGTCCCACAAAATTGGAAGCAACGTCTCCAAAATGACCTATAAAGTGTTGACGGGGACGTTAAAAATCAAATCAAACAAACAAAACCATATCTCCAATACGCTTTGAGACACTTTGGTGGTAATTGATATAGATATACATGAGGTTAAGCGGGTGTGGAATGCGCAAGCATTACAACTCTGGGAGCCCTGATTTTTTAGTTGTCTCCAATGACAATATAGCCTTGTGATTGTCGTAACTCCTACACCCTTTGAATATATTGATGGTACTTGGCACACTTCTTTACAAGGCTGAGACGGAATGTCATGCCTAGGAACACAACTCGGGGCGCTTAAATGAATATTCAGCAAGAGAAGAGTTAAAAGTTATCTTGTTCACGTTTCAGAGATCACAGTTTTGTTTCAATCTTTATGACACTTTAGTGTGTTTGGCCTGGCGATATCTAATTCAGGTTCGAACATGGTCATGGTGGGTTTAAAAATAGGTCACATTACTTTAAACCTTGTTTACCAAGCAGAGGGCACAGTTGTGCTGCAATTTTCATTTAACTATACCAGAATGTATGCATTGATGAAATGTTGTGGGCATTGTCGAATCAAAATAGAAGTAAAGACAATGACCAGGAATCGATACAATTAACCGACAGCTCCCATCAGAGTCTCCAAAGGGAAAGAAACACAAACATGAAACAACATACCCTTATGGAAACATCAACAGCGGATAGCCAAAATGACAGTTACTTTCCCACAAAATGACCAACTTGTCTCTGGTCGGGCCCATCGGAGTCTAACTGTTGGTTTTCTTTTGATCCAGCATTTCAGTGGTTTCTTGCTGTCGAGTCCTCACCGTTGTTTCACCTCTGTGGTTCTTTGATTTTTTGTGTTCACGGAGATGTTGCACTGATGAGTTAGGAGGCCTTCATGCGGACTGAACAAATTATTTGTCTAAATCGCGACGGAAGTAAGGGCGAGGATTGTGGCCACGTAAAATCGATTTAAGCCCCCCCCCCCCCTCCCCCCCCCCCCAGTGGAAATCTTTCCACTGACCGTTCCAAGGCGGTTCTTCTGTGGCGATTTATTTATGTTGTTGTTTGTTACTTACTGTGTGTATCACTTGTGTCTTTTAATTTTGGATGGCCATATGGCCACTTTGTGGGAAAGTGACTGTCCTTATGGCCTTCCTTTGTTTAGGTTTCCATTATGGTCTGGTCGCTGAATGTTTGTATTTCTTTTCCTTTGGTGTTTTTTTTATGGGTGTAGTAAGTTAATTGTATCGATTCCTGATCTTTGGTTTACTTCTACTTTGCTTTCCAAAACAGAATAATATAAAGGGTATCTAAAGGGTTGGAATCTTCCCCAGCCTCTTAGGCAACATGTATGCTTCAGTCTTCATGCCACTACACTAGAATGATTGTTCTGATGTACTGAATGTAGGTCATTTCTACCAAAGACTTGAGCACCAGTTCAAATTACTTTAACACATTGTTCGCCCTCTAGAGACCACAGTTTTGCTTCAGTCTCCTTGAACCTGCACCAGAATATATGTCTTGATGATATCTTGATCACATTTGATTGTGGGTCATGTCGAATCAACATTACGCAAACACGCCTATACAAATACATTGCCACCTTTATCGCCGAAAAAAAAAAGAAGAAAATTTTAGGATGAAAAATTGTGATATTTTTCTTATTTCTTCACAAAATATAGATTGTGAGCACTCGTTAGAACCGCCTCATCGAGGCGGTTCTAACGAGTACCCACAATCTATGTTTCAGAGCAGAAATATGAAAAGTAAGGTATACCCCCGAAAACCCCAGTTTTACAATATAAAAGTGGGGTTCAAGGGGGTCAAAATTATATAGGCGTGTTTTTGTGATGAAAAGCGGGATCACTAGGTCAGATTGCATTAAAACCTTATTCACCCTCTAGAGGCCACGGTTTTGCTTCAGTATTAATGCAACTCTACCAGGTTGTTTGACGTGATGATGTCTTGGTCGAGTTGAAATATGGGTCATGTCAATTGAACACTAAATAACTAGGTCAAATTCAATTAATACCTTTTTCACCCCCTACAGGCCACAGTTTTGCTTCGATCTTCATGACACTATTCGAGAATGTTTGTCTTGAAGATATCTTAGTCAAGTTTGAATATTTGTCATGTCAGATGAAAAACTAAATCACTAGGTCGAATTGCTTTAATACCCTGTTTGCCCTCTAGAGGCCACAGTTTTGCTTCAGTCTTCATGAAACTTTGCCAAAATGTTTGACATGAGAATATCATGCCATTTCAAATATTGGTCATATTGGATCAAAAACTGGGTCACAAGGTCAAATTACTTTAACACCTTCTCCATCCACTAGAGGCAACATTTTTGTTTTAATTTTCATGAAACTGTATCAGAAGGTTTGCCTTTATTATATCTTGGACAAAATTGAGTATGAGTCATCTAGGATGAATAACTAGGTCACCAGATTTGATTTCGCAAAATCCTGGTTCACCCTCTGCATGCCACAAATGCCACAAGTTTGCGTCAATCTTCTTAAAACTTCTTCCGATTTGAATATGGTTCATATTGGATCAAAACCTGGATTAATAGGTCAGATTATTTTAATATAAATGAAAAAGATTGACTTTGAAAGTAAAAAATACATATTAGAATGAAAACCGGAAACTCTTCATAAACAACATTGTTGTCTGCAAGGCTGAATACGCATCTTAGCACCGATTTCAGCGGAACTCGGTTTTCAAGTTACACGCAATGGATTCGATGCCTTGTTCACCCTGTAGAGGTCACTGTAAAGCTTCAATCTTCACGAAACTATCCCAAAATGTTTGTCTTGGTGATGTATTAGCAGCCAGTTGGAAATATGTGTCATGTCAAGTGAAAAAGTAGGTCACTAAGTCAAATAATTTTATAACATTGCTCCGTGACAATTTGGCTTAGTCCTCAAGAAACTTTACCAGAATGTTTGTCTTGATGCTATTTCTATCAAGTTTAAATAGTGGTTATACAGAATAAAAACTCGGCCACTATGTCAAATTACTTTTAGACCTTGTTCATCCACTGTCACGAGAGGCCACAGATTTGCGTCAATCTTCATGAAATTTACCAGAATGTCCAACTTTATCATGATAATATCTATCTAAAATTGCTAAAATGGTTCCCTTCAGTTAACAAAAAATGGCCAACAAAACTTAAAATCGCAAGATTCATAAACGGCATCTCCTAGGTCAGTTGCCATGTTTCAAAATAATTTTACAGAAAAGTTCCTCAAATGATGCTAAAATGGTCCTCTTCAAGACAAAATGCTTGGTCTAAATGTCCTTAAACCAGTGACTCCTTCTTTTCCATAAGCTATGAAACATCTTGGTGGACATGTGAGCGATCCAGGGCCATCATAGCCCTCCTTGTTTTTAGTTTGTTTTTGTTTTCCTTATTGTTGGTTCCATTGTTAGGCTGTAATCTATGATTGTGGCTCTTCCTGGGCAGTAATGTATGTGTTTAAATGGTAAAAATTCTTTATTTTAATTTTGAGACCGCAAAATTTATTTTCTTACGGTCGACTTGCTACATTCTCCCCCTGCTTAATGAGATTCGTCCTGAATCCAGCCTAGCCGCAAACTTAATTCTTCCAACTCCTTCATGCTCTCAGATGCGGTGCTGGACCCACAATGGCAACCAAATGTCACAGGGAAGGAATAGGAACATGCTTGTGACCTTGATATAATCCCCGGGCCTTTCGCATACCGTGCGAAATCTCTACCGACTGAGCTATCGAGCCATATGGTGTACCTTCTAAAACCCACAACTCCGTTGAGTTTGGTTTCACAGTTTATCTAATAAGATTATATGTTACTACTACTGGCAGACATATATGATAGTTGAAAGCACAAAATGGTGTAAATAAAATAAAACACAATCATAAAATGACCAATTAAACATGAAAAGCTAATTTTATAGAGTACTCGTAAGACTAACCAGACTTTACCATATACATAATTTGATGATTTGTTTACTGAACGAAATCCATCACACCCTTTTATATTCTATCTGAACACACATGCATCTTTTTTTTCACGACTTACCGTCTTCAAGAGAATATGTCGCATTAAAGAAGATGTTTTTGAAATTATCATGGACGACAATCACGAACATGTGTTCCGTTTCGGCGAAGATTGGCGGGAGCGTAACAAATCCTTCATCACAGAATGTTCCTAGAATGCGCCTCTCATCTTCAACCTACAAAGCAAATTTCACAAATTTCTATACATTTCAATATCCATCTGACTTTCAGTCAAGTGTAGCAGATCAAACCCGTGCATTCTGATCGGTACTTTCAGAAATCAGTGCACTAAAGTGATCCATCAAACCATTACCAATTTCTTTGTTCTTTAAACTAGTCACAAAGGCAGTTGATTGCTGAGTGAAGGAGATACTTCTTATTGGATATGTGTTTATGAATAAGAGCACTGTGCATCTGACTGGATAGGTGTATATTTGTTGTATTATAGTTTGCCTAATACTTATCCATTCTTGTCAGCTTGAAACGTCATTATCAAAGGATGCAGCAATACAATTGAAATTCGTTTGGATTAGACAATTATTGAGTATTAACACCACTCCAAAATCTAACGCATATTAAATAAGTTCTGCATGCATGGTAGTTAACCCAATCACGGTTGGCAACTTTGCTTCCCTCTTTAATTGCACGCCGGTGGGTCAGGCCTCAGATTCTATGACGGCTCCAACGTAAAGGCTTATTGAAAATTAGAGAGATAATGTTGGTTGGTGCCTGATGCTCTGTCTCTGGTCGGGCTCATCGGAGTCTAACTGTTGGTTTTCTTTTGCTCCAGCATTTCAGTGGTTTCTTGCTGTCGAGTCCTCGCCGTTGTCTCACCTCTATGGTTCTTTGATGTTTGTGTTCACGGAGATGTTGCACTGACGAGTTAGGAGGCCTTCATGCGGACTGAACAAATTATTTGTCTAAATCGCGATGGAAGTAAGGGCGAGGATTGTGGCCACGTAAAATCGATTTAAGCCCCCCAGTGGAAATCTTCCACTGATCGTTCCAAGGCGGCTCTTCTGTGGCGATTTATTTATGTTGTTGTTTGTTACTTACTGTGTGTATCACTTGTGTCTTTTGGTTTTGGATGGCCATATGGCCATTTTGTGGGAAAGTAACTGTCCTTATGGCCTTCCTTTGTTTAGGTTTCCATTCTGGTCTGGTCGCTTAATGTTTGTATTTCTTTCCCTTTGGTGTCTTTTATGGGTGGAGTAAGTTAATTGTATCAATTCCTGATCTTTGTTTTACTTCTACACTGAATAGTTAGATAAGTAACAGGGCTGTAAAATTAACGCCCTTGTAAAACTTATTTTATAACAATAGTAGAAATAGTAAAACATGGTTACTGACCTTAATAATAAAATATAATCGGTAATGTATAGAAAATAGAAGTGAATGCAATGATCAGGAATCGATACAATTAACCCACAGCTCCCAGCAGTTACAAAGAGAGAAAAAAAAAACACAAACATGAAATAATTAGACCCTAATGGAAACATCAATAGCGGAAAGACAAAAGGAAAGCTTCTTTCTTACAAAATGGCCAACTGCCTATCCAAAACAAAATAACATAAGCGAAACACACACTCAAAGACAAACCACAGAAAAAAATAAACCGCGACCAAAGAACTGCCTTGGAACGGTCAGTGAAACGAATTCCACTGGGATTTATTACGCAGCTGCAATCCTCGCCCTTACTTCCGTCGCGATTTAGACAAATAATTTGTTCAGTCCACATGAAGGCCCCTAACTCATCAGTGCAACATCTCAGAGAATACAAAAACCAAACAACCACAGAGATGAAACAACGGTGATGACTCGACAGTAAGAAACAACAGAAATGCTGGAGCAAACGAAAACCAACAGTTAGACTCAGATGGGCCCGACCAGAGACAGAGCATGAGGCACCAACCATTATTACATAAAATTAGATTCACTCTAATTCTCAGTAAGCCTTTATTCTGGAACCGTCATAGAATCTGAGGCCTGACCCACCGGCGTGCAATTAAAGAGGGAAGCAAAATTGTCAACCGTGATCGGCTTAACTACCTTACATGCAGTATGTCGTAGAACATTTATGTTGTAACCAATCTTTTAATATCGAAGAATGAGTTTACGAAATAGGGTCTGAAGTCATTGCAATTAAATATTTTTCTGAATTTATATATTAAATAACCATAAAATTCTGTTTCCCATAGACCGTGTTGCAGAAGATATTTAATTCCAACATTGTATTGGAAATTAAATTGGAATGACGTCTATAAAATTTTGAAAAGGCTTTTCGGAGTTTATGATAACGATAACCCAGATTAAGAAATTTAGCAGTTAACAATTTATTACGAGTGTTGAAGACAGGTACATGACACTCTGGCAAATCGAAATAATTGCGAAATATAAACGCCATAAAATGTCCTTAAGAAATACATTATTTTGGCAATTTTGTTTACATCTTTTTCAGAAAAATTACATTCAAATAATAGTCTATTGCCATATGCTTTTAGTTTGCTCATATAAATAGTTTGTAGTATTCCTCAGTTTTCAGCATTCAGTATTCGCTTTACCCAACTTATTTTTAACGACATTATAAACATTTGTAAGTCTATCATTTTTATCCCTCCTGTTCGTAGTCTTTCGTTAATATTTCTCTTTTGATCTTTTCTGGTATGCCTTCCCATATAAAGTTATACATAATTTTTTCAATGTGTTTAATTATTTCTGTAGGCGGGTTTTGTAACGTTGATAGTGCATATAATAGTTTGGGAAGAGCATAATTTTTTATGACTGTTATTTTGCCAATGTGGGTAAGTTTCCTATGTTGCCATTGTTTTAAGCATTTTTCAAAGTCGATTTTGGGTTCTAAATTTAGTTGAAAGATAGAGTTTCGCTTTGTTGTAAATGTCATTCCTAATGCTTTTGCTTCTGTCGAACTCCATTGAAATTTTCGATGTTTAAGATAAAATATTTCACTTCTTGACAGTGAACCTATTCGTGGAACTTGGCATTTCTTACTATTAAGTCTTAACCCTGAAACATAGCTAAAGTTGTCCAATATTTCAATTAATGTGTGAAAGGATTTAGGGGAACCGTCAAGTATAAATGATGCATCGTCGGCGAATAAAAACCTTCTGAATTCATCACCAGCAAGTTTTATTCCTTTTACTTCTTCCGAAGTAGCAATTTAACGAGACAATAATTCAATACAAATTATAAATAAGTAAGGGGAGAGTGGGCAACCCTGTCGAACGCCAAGTTTTATTGGAAAAAAAGTTTGACATGTAGCCGTTGTTTGAAACGCAGCTTTTCGCCTCTACATAAATAGCTTAATCCATCTTATCAGGCTTTCACCAAAATTAAAATGTCTTAAACAATTTATCATGTATTGGTGGTCTAGACTATCGAACGCCTTTTCGAAGTCAGAGAAAAAAATCATACCTGGCCTATTATGATCCTCTGTATTTTCTGTAATTTCAAAAAGGAGTCTTATATTCTCTCCTGTATATCGTCCTTTTATAAAACCAGTCTGAGAGACGTCTATTATATTAGTTATTATATGTTTTATTCTGTTGGCTACTACTTTTGTAACAACCTTATAGTCAATATTAAGTAGGCTTATAGGCCTCCAGTTTTCAAGGTTTGTTGTTTCTTTATTAGGTTTCGGAATGAGTGTAATTATACCTTGATTTTGTAATTCGGTTAAATGTCCATTTTCATTAGAATAATTAATCGAATTAACATAATATTGTTTCATAGTGCTCCAAAATATTTTGTAAAACTCAACAGTTAATCAATCTGATCCAGGGCTTTTCCGGTTTTTCATATCTTTAAGAGATTTACACATTCTTGTTCTGTTATTAATCCTTCGCAATAATTTCTGTCGTTTTCGTTGAGTTTGTTTATAGAGTTATCGAAAAAAAATCGAAAATTGAGTATTCGGTTGTCCGCTTTTCATACAGATTTTTATAATATGTTTCTGCTTCACTTAATATCTCTTTCTGGTTTGGGCAAATTTCATTTTTTATTATTAGCCTAGATAAAAGTTTATTTTCTGATCGCTTTTTTTCCAGGCTTGCAAAATATCTACTGTTTCTTTCGCTGTTTTCGATTAGATTAGCTTTTGATCTTAGTATCAATCCGTTTAATTTATTTTCAGTAAGTATTTCCAATTCCTTTATATTTTTGTTGCAGTTCGTTTTTGAGTATTTCTTGTCTATTCATATTATTCGTTTCAAGGATATCTTTATTAAGTTTATCTATGTCTAACTTGAGTTGATTTTCAAGTTCATTACTTTCTATCTTTTTCGTTGTCGCATATTTGATTGTTTCGTTTCGTACTGTTCCCTTAATGATTTCCCATAATGTATTCGAGTTGGCTTCATTGTTTAGTATTGCTATTTCGTTTATCTTTGATTTAATTATATTTTGATATTCAGTATCTAAAATGAATTTTAAAGTATCCAGGTCCTCTGTTAATTTTCATTAAATCGAGATTTAATTAAACCAAATTGTGATCTGTTTTATAACGAATTTTATGTTCGCAGGACACTACCGAATTTGTCAAATTTTCTGAAATTAGAAAATAGTCTAGCCTACTAAATATAGGTGGTTTATGAGAAGAGTGCAATGTATATTTTCTTAAATTAAGATGTTTGTGTCTCCAGATGTCTACAAAATTAAACTTATCAATTATGTGTTTTATTTAGCGTCTGCATAGTTTTTGTGTATCTAATGTTCCGTTCTTTTTATCCAGTAATTAGTCGAGTACTGTATTAAAATCTCCCCCAATGATGAACGTTTTTTCGTCATTCTTATTTAAGTAATTCTCCAGGATTTCGAAGTGGGTTGCATCATCTAAATTTGGGCCATATATATTTATTATAGTTATTTCTTTTTCATTTATAATGAGATCCAGAGCTTGTATTCTACCGACAATTATTTCGGTATAATTTAAAACATTATATGATATATTAGGATTTATTAAAATGCCTACGCCTTCACTATTTGTGCTATTGCCGCTGAAATATGCATCGTTTCCCCATTCTTGCTTCCATAAGCTGTGGGTACTTTCTCCAGAATGAGTTTCTTGTAATAACATTATTGCGCAACTGTTTTGTTTAAGCCAAGTGAACATTTGTTGCCGTTTTGTTTTATTGCCCAGACCTCTAACATTGACAGAACATATAGGTAAATGGATAGTGTTGGGAAGTAAATAACAGTACATCATATTCATGCAGGCAGGAGCTTATATTCAAAATACAGTAGAATGAGTGTTATATATCACCAGCCATTTTGGCAAAGTCATATAACATACAATAGGGTGACGAATTGGGTTTTGTTTTTATCTCACGGCAAATCATCTACACAGTCCTTGTTTTTAATTTGTTGCTGACGTTTTCCCGTAAGTAGTTCTATAAAAAAGAGATGAGAGTATTTTTTGCCCAATCAAGTTCATCCAATTACAACAGGTTAATGGACATTAATTATCCAAATTTATAATATCGCCAATGTGATATTGGCAACTATTTGTAAAAGTTGTTACATAACACATGTTAAAAATTAGACAGGCCCGTCCATGCTTATAAACCCTATCGGTTTCATTGGGCGGCAGGGCTTGAGATGTCATTTCATCTCAATGTCGGGTAAAAGTCCCACAAAATTAGAAGCAACGTCTCAAAAATGACCTTTACAGTGTTGACGGGGACGCTAAACCTCAAATCAACCAACCAACCAACGAACCAATCTACGCATCTACCCACCTCCCTCACCTCCTCCACGCACTTATAAGTAATGATTGTGACAGGTGGCAGGTATTGTTTATCTCATATTTTATGGCCCTCTCAACAAGAATTCAGTCGTTCTGAGATAGGATCTCGGTTTGAAATTGAGGAGCAAGGCATTCTTCTGCGACACCTATGTTTGTTTGCTTGATTTGATGTATAACGCCCCTGTCAATACTATTTAGGTTTTTTTGGAGACATTGCTTACAATTTTGTGGGACTTGTACTAAACATTGATATGAAATGACATTTAAAGCACTGTCGCCATATGAAAACAATAAGGTTTATATGCATGGACGGTCCGACTCGCGCCAATATTCCTGGGCAGGCTTAGAACCTCTAACCGGTTTACAAGTACTCATGTGCGGTTAGTTTCAGTTCTGCGTGAAAGCATCAGGCAGCCCAATCTATTTCTTCAAGCTCCGATGGGCGGGGGCCGACACCTTATGTATGCGGCGAGAATGAGTAATTACTTGAGAAGTCAGTGGATGTTTCTTCTTCGTCTTCTTCTTCTTCTTCTTCTTCTTCTTCTTCTTTGGTGATAATGAGATAATTATATCGTAGTATTGAGTTTATTTTCTCGTAATTACGAGTTAATTTTCTCGTTTATACGAGTTAATTATCTCGTAATAACGAGTCAATTATCTCGTAATAACTAGATAACTAAGTCGTAATAACGAGATAACTAACTCGTATTAACGAGATAACTAACTCGTATTTACGAGAAAACTAAGTCGTAATAACGAGATAACTTACTCGTAATAACGAGATAATTAAATCCAAATCCTTATGACGAGAATTGTAACAGCATCCAGAAGTCTTACAGGGACCATTGAGACCTGGTTCCAAGTGATCCTCGGTACTTTAGCTCACCTGCCTGTCAGGGCTCAGCAAGCAATAATAATGGGAATCTGTTCTGGCAGTGGTCGTGCTGTTAGCAATGCATACCACTTCCTCATTTACTACCATCTTCTCAAGTACAGTCGAACTTCAATTGCTCGAACACCGTTGGGACCTCGGAAACCTGTTCGAGACAGGGGTAGTTCTAGCCACTGAGAGTTACTGTCAAGATGCATAACGAGATACTTTTTGACATCTTTCCGGTGTTCTATAATGAATATGTATGCTGTGTGTACTCATTAGAATCACCTCATCGAGGCGATTCTAATGAGTACACACAGCATACATTTGCAAGATAAAAGACTAAAATCTCCTTAATTATCCCCCACCATTTCTTATGTAGAGGATTTCGCTAGGGGCTCAAGAATGTGTTCGAGTCATCCATGGTAAACGAGTCATCGGTGTTCGAGTCGTCGAAGTTCTACTGTAATCACTCATTCTCGCCTGGTACATAAGGTGTCGAAGAATAGTCTTTTTAATGCGATTTTAAACCAAGGGCCCATGTTAGTATGACTACATTGCTGTTGGGAGGACCATAAAATACCCTGTAGAGATTCGGAAAGGCCTGTTGGTATGCACAGTTTAGTCGGGGTCTTCACTGTGTACTTACTCTGGTATTTTTTCAATATGGCTGGTCGGGATCTCGGATCAGACAGCGCAGATGCGCAGTCTGATCTTGGCCTTTGCTAGGCGCAATCACATGCTGTGCTCCGTCCCATATAGTCCCTGACACTGTCATTATTGCATGGCTTTGAGTTATTATTGAGGATTCTTCTAGGTCTGGTCCCGTGGTTGTGGGTATTTTTTCTTGCTCGGCTTGGTTGAGCATGAAATTTGTAATGCTCATAATTTCCAGTATTTAAACAAATTAGGCAATTTGTGTGCTCAAATGAGCGAAGAATGTTGCTTGTCCTTCTCAAGAATTTTATAATGCCAACAATTGTTTGCATTTGGAATTTGTGAGCAGGATCGGCTTCATTTTTGAGTGGGTTGGGCGTGGGAGAAGGTTTGTAGCATCAGGACCGGAGCAATTCATGGTCTGAAGGGGCTTCTCACTTTGTGTAAATTCAAGCATAATTTAGCTCCATGGTTGTGGATACATGTCGTCCCCGCCCATCGGGGCTTGGAAAAATTAATTTGGCTGCATGGTGCTTCCACGCAGAGTTGAATCTGACCGTGAATAGCCGCCGTTTCATGACGTTACTCTTAGATTCTTAAACGTAAACAGGATAACGTCATTTTCTTTCATCTCTGACCATACTGACACGGGGCCTTGGTTTAAAATTACGTTAAAAAGGTTGATAAGCAGGGATTATTCTGCGACACCTTATGTACCAGAATAAGTGATTACTTGAGAAGATGGTAGTAAATAAGGAAGTGGTATGCACCGCTAACAGCACTGCCGCTGCCAGAACAGATTCCCATAATTATTGCTTGCTGAGCCCTGACAGGCAGGTGAGCTAAAGTACCGAGGATCACTTGGAACCAGGTCTCAATGGCCCTTGTAAGACCTCTGGATGTTGTTGCAATTCCCGTTATAACGAGTTAATTATCGCGATATTACGAGTTAGTTATAGAGTTTATTACTCAGCCGATTCTAAATATGGGATTTATAAACCGAGGGAGGTTGAAGATCCGATAAAGAAACGAGTGCGCTTGCGCACGAGTTTCTTTATAGGATGTTCAACCTCCTGAGGTTTATAAATCCCATATTTAGAATGGGCTGAGTCAATAAACTATATATTACATGCATTTGATAGAGCTGATGGATCATTTTGCATCTAATTCTGTTTACAGTTCACTGTTAACATACAGTCTATGCAAAAGGTAGTGGGCGCAGTGACACATAAGCTGACTGAAACAAAAACTGTATAGACGCCATCTTGAAAGCGGTTCCTATTGTAATGCATGAAGATGGAAGAATTAAAGTATTATAATGATAAAACAATTAAAAATGCGAGAGAAAGGTCACCAAACGTACCCCTCATTCTGCAGTTATGTCCAGATAATCTGTATTCCAACCTTGCATCCTACTCGAACGTCACGCATTCTGAACGTTTGTTGATATCTTCTCAGACGCCATTGAGATGACGTCATGATTAACGTCGACGTGTCTGAACTTTCCCGCGTTTGAATATAGCGATTTCATTGCAAAAGCAGTACCTTGTTTCTTGTGTCAAAAGTAGTTCCAGCCAGAAAGAGTTATTTCCCCAGCTAAGAGGAAATATTTCTCCTTAGCTAAAATGAAAATACCATGTTTTTGTCTGATAGAAATCATGGTATTTCTCTGTTATGCATGTAATATATCTCGTTATTACGACTAAGTTTTCTCGTAATTACGAGTTAGTTATCTAGTTATTACGAGTTAGTTATCTCGTTATTACAACTTAGTTATCTCGTAATTACGAGACAATTAAATCGTTATTATAAGATAATTCACTCGTAATACCGAGAAAATTAACTCGTAATTACCAGAAAATTACCTTAATATTACGAGATAATTATCTCATTATCACCACAGAAGAAGAAGAAGAAGAAGAAGAAGAAGAAGAAGAAGAAGAAGAAGAAGAAACAGCCATTGATTTTTCAAGTAATTACTCATTCTCGCCGCATACATAAGGTGTCGGCACCCGCCCATCGGGGCTTGAAGAAATAGATTGGGCTGCCTGATGCTTCCACGCAGAACTGAAACCAACCACACACGAGTATTGGTAAACCGGTTAGAGGTTCTAAGCCTGCCCAGGAATAGTGGCGCGAGTCGGACCGTCCATGCATATAAACCATATTGGATTCATTGAGCGACAGTGCTTGAAATGTCAGTTCATCTCAATGTGTAGTAAAAGTCCCACACAATTGTAAGCAATATCTCCAAAATGAGCTAAATAGTACTGACGGGGACGTTAAACCTCAACTCAAGCAAACAAACATAAGGTGTCGTAGACGAATGCCTTGGTCCTTCGTATTTTGAATAAAATTTCAAACCGAGGTCCCGTCTCAGAACGACTGAATTGTTGTTGAGAGGGCCATATGATATGAGCCAACCAAGCAGCATAAACAATATCTGCCACCTGTCAAAATCATTACTTACATGTGCGTGGGGTGGTGAGCGGGGAGGGTACGTCCGTGTGTGTCTGTTTGTATGCCTCTGTGCACGCGTGTCCATATGCCAGTGTATATGCATGTGTTTAATGAAGATGCTCTTTCGGAAGTGGTGTTTTTAGTTCGGATCTTCTCGTCGGTGCCAAAAGCACTTTTCTCTGAGCCCCATCTAGCACTAGTAGCTGAAAAACTTTGTTGCTGAATATTACTTATGTATCGTTATAACGAGATAGCTATCGCGTTAATTAAGAAATAGATCAGCTCTAGCTGTGATTTGTTGTGTAATAAATCACAGTTTGGAGGTCAGTTGTAAAGTAAACAAATCACAAGCGCGTAGCGCGCGTGATTTGTCTCTTTACAACTGACCGACAAACTGTGATTTATTACCCAACAAATCACTGACTAGAGCTGATCTATTTCGATTCTAACAGGCTGAAAATCGGCAATACTGTTGTTGTTTCCTTCAAAATCTCACAACTTTTCGCCATTGTTAGAAGAAATCCCGCTAAAATTGTCGACTGGAACACATGCATTTATATCCTTTTCTAACGTTTTCGATGCGAGAAAATGACGTTACACCGTCTAACGTCAAGGAAATCGACTAGTGACGTCATAAATTTGGAGTTTTTAATGACGTCACCTATCACGCTCTTCTGAGGTGTGATTTGTTGCATAATAATTCACAGTTCCTTTCCATTGCCTATATAGGCGCGCTGTGTTAGAATACGAGATAGTATCTCGTTAATACGACTTAGTTTTCTCGTAATAACGACATAGTTATCTCGTTATAACGAGAAACATTTTCTCGTTAAAACGACTTAGTTTTCTCGTAATTACAACATAATTGCATAGTTATCTCGTAATAACGACATAGTTATATCGTAATAAGGAGAAAAGTTTTTTTTTTCTTTTTGAAAGTGGTCCTCCTAGGCTTTCGTAGAATAAGTTTGATGCTTTAATGAGTAAAACGTCAAAGCATGTTATTATTGACGTACCTAAGTTTTTGTATTTTGTTTTGAAACTCAGGCATTCTGTGTACGCTACATGATTTTACCCCGTACATGCCATCTGTGCAAATATGACATATTTAAATGCCCCAATGTAAATGGTTTAATGCATGGCTTACTCTCAGTTTCTCACTGTACTTGATATCTGAAGAAGGCTAAAAACATATTTTGTATGTTTAATGCTGAATAAATTTATTGTATTATTGTATTGTATAATGAATCAGGCAAGGACTGAGCGTAGACTAGGCCTTATAAATAATCTATTAATTACATGGGCATGTCTTCACGAAAAAAACACCTACATTATGTTGACCCCATAACTCATTTTGTACCAGAAACCCAAAACGGGTACCCTGGCAAACATGCAGGCCCGGGTCTGACGCCGCGTCTGATCAGAGCCTACACTATTTGCAAAAAGTTAAAACCCAAATCAATAAATAAATACATTTTAAAAATAAGAGAACAAAACAGAATCCTGCTATATAGAAGGCGGAAGATTCCATTCGGTAAGAGTTTTCACAGAGTTAACATTATTTTTCTTATTTCTGCTCCGGCTAGAGCCGCCTCGCCAAAGCGGTTCTAACGAGTTCCCACAGTCTATTTTTGAGCGCCAGGCGGTTCTAACGAGCTCCAATAATCTTTGTTTGAGCAGTAATATAGAAAATATCAGATTTTATAATCTAAAAATTTAATTTTATGGTGGTAAAATTTTCAATTTATTTGAATAGACTTGTTTGCGTAATGTCACGTGAAGTTTAACATTACGTTAACACACTCGTGCGATATAGTGCATTTTTTTTACCTCTCCGAAATGGCTACTTTTTGTTGAAAATTATCGTGATATTTTTCTTATAAATACTGCAAAGTTAACATAGGTTGTGGGTGCTCGTTAGACCCGCCTCATTGACCTATGTCTTGGAGCAAAAATAAGACAATAATGTATACCCCCGTAAACCCCAGTTTTCTCTATATAAAGTGGGGTATAGGGGGTCTTCATTTCACGGACTTGTTCACTTGATGAGTTGGTAACTTACTCTTACTCGGGCTGCCCGGCACTGCGGATGAAATACCATATCCATATCCTTAAACTGCAGTCTTATCATTTTGTCTTTGGCGTTCTTGATGATCCATAGACATTGATGGATTTCGTAAACATTTGCAGGATTAAGCTGCTTCAGTGGAGGGCTGAACCATCCTTTATTATCGGTCAGCTTGGCACCACAGCGAACTGTAAGATCTGAAAATAAAATCTTCCTGGAAATTCAGTGACAATTCAGCGTTGAAACAACTTTAAAGCGTTGCTTCCATTTAGTCCTTGGATGGGATGTGTGAGGTAAGTGTATTGATTCCTGGTCATTGCCTTCACTTCGATTTTCCCAGATGAGCTCATAAAAAAGAAGTGCCTCAGTTAAAAACTGTTTTATGGTCTCCTCTTGAGCCAGGATCTCGATACACGAGAACAATAGACTTTAAATCCTAACAGATGATCTTAACTTGAAGCTAAAAAAAAAAAAACATTACCATTACGACATCGCATTCGTGTGATATAATGCAATTTTTCATATCATGTTAACAAGTCCGTGTAGCAAAAGTCTGGATGTGCCTTGTAGTAGTAGAAGTAGTAGTAGTTGTAGTAGTAGTAGTAGTAGTTGTAGTAGTAGTGGTAGTAGTAGTAGTAGTAGTAGTATAGTTTATTTGATTTGAGATTTAACGTCCCCGTCAACACTGTAACGGTCATTTTGGTGACGTTGCTTCCAATTTTGTGGGACTTTTACCCGACATTGAGATGACATGGCATCTCAAGCCCTGCCGCCCAATGAAACCAACAGGGTTTATAAGCATGCTGTCCGACACGCGCACCGCCTTGCCTGGGCAGGCTTAGATCCTCTAAGCGGTGTGTGGGTCGGTTTCAGCTCTGCGTGGAAGCATCTTGCAGCCCATCTGTTTCTTCAAGCCCCGATGGGCGGGGGCCGTAGTACACGTGAATGAGTGAGTGTGTTTGAGTTTTACGTCCCACTAGCTGCTAAGGTCATACGGAGACGGAAGCTCTGTTTAAAGACTCATGCGAGTCTGGAGAAGCCCGGGATCGAACCCACGACCATTGGTTTAATGAGGCGAGTACCTTATCCACTACACAACGGAGGCTGCTTGAAGAAGAAGTTACAAGAAGTAGTAGTAGTAGTAATAATAGTAGTAGTAGTAATAGTAGTAGTAGTAGTAGTAGTAGTAGTAGTAGTAGTAGTAGTAGTAGTAGTAGTAGTAGTAGTAGTAGTCGTAGTAAATATAGCATACCTTTGCTCAAAACCGGCACAACAGAAATCCACAATAAAGCGATTACATTGCCGATCATCTTGGACAAGAACATCCAGCAAAGACCACTCAATGAATTGTCTTCTCTACTATTGTTTTGTAATTGATACATCTGATATATTTGCCATGTCATGAGAAATCTTCGGGGTCTGCGACCAGGTAAGACAAAAACTGACCTAGTCTGCTATATAGATTAGCAAATCTTAACCCTTCTCTTGCTGAATATTAAATTTAGCCATACCCATTTCTGATTTTGAACCAATCAGATTACTTGATGTAATTTATTCCTACAAATTCATAAAATGAATGTCAAACAGTGTAGATCCTGATCAGATGGCTTCTTCAGAAGCCATCTGATCTGGATCTGCACTGTTTGCAAAGATAGGGATTGCCGTGAACAGCAAGATAAGAGTTAAGAAACGGGGAATGGGGGAACACTTTCAGGGGAAACAACTCCTGCAAGAGTTTTTTTGTCTCCCGTGTCAATACGGGTCAACTCCTAAAGAAAAGAATTTCCTCCTAAGAGTAGACATCTTTTTCAGTGGGACATCCTAAACCAGTGAATGGATTTTGATATAATTTCACAGGAATGTTCCTTGGATGACCCTCTTTCAAAATTGCCTAAATAATTCTGCTCCGTTAAACAAAATGGCCGGCAGAGCTAAACATAGAAAAACCTTTAAATGACATCTCTTCCTAGGCAAATGGCCCGATTTGAAAATAATTTCACAAGAATGTTCCTTGAGAGACCATCTTTCAAAATTGCCTAAATCGTTCCGCTCAGTTAAACAAAATGGCCACCAGAGCCAAAAATAGATAAACCTTTAAATGACATCTTCTCCTAGGCAAATGGTCCGATTTGAAAATAATGTCACAGGAATGTTCCTTGAGTGACCCTCTGCCAAAATTGCCTAAATCGTTCTGCTCCGTTAAACAAAATGGCGCCAGAGCTAACAATAGAAAAAAAACCCTTTAAATGACACCTCCTCCCAGGCAAATGGCCCGATTTGAAAATAATTTCACAGGAATGTTCCTTGAGCGACCCTCTTTCAAAATTGCCTAAATCGTTCTGCTCCGTCAAACAAAATGGCTGCCAGAGCTAAAAATAGAAAAAAATTTTAATGACATCTCCTCCTAGGATAATGGCCCTATTTGAAAATAATTTCACAGGAATGTTCCTTGAGTAACCCTCTGTCAAAATTGCCTGAATCGTTCCGCTCCGTTAAATAAAATGGCCGCCAGAGCTAAAATAGAAAAAAAAACCTATAAAAGACATCTCCTCCTAGGCAAATTGCCCTATTTGAAAATAATTTCACAGAAATGTTCCTTGAATGACCCTCTTTCAAAATTGCCTAAATCGTTCCGCTCCATTAAACAAAATGGCCACCAAAGCTACAAATAGAAAAACTTTTAAATGACATCTCCTCCTAGGCAAATGGCCCGATTTGAAAAGAATTTCACAGGAATGTTCCTAGAGTGACCCTCTTTCAAAATTACCTAAATCGTTCTGCTCCGTTAAACAAAATGGCCATCAGAGCTAAAAAAAGAAAAACCTTTCAATGACATCTCCTCCTAGGGAAATAGCCCATATTGAAAATAATTTCATAGGAATGTTCCTTGAGTGACCCTCTTTCAAAATTGCCTAAATCGTTACGCTCCGTTAAATAAAATGGCCGCAAGAACTAAAAATAGAAAAAAAAAACACATTTAAATGACATCTCTTGGTCAAATGGCCCGATTTGCAAAGAATTTCACAGGAATGTTCCTTGAGTGACCCTCTTTCAACCTTGCCAAAATCGTTCTGCTCAGTTAAACAAAATAGCCGCCAGAGCTAAAAATAGATAAACCTTTAAATGACATCTCCTCCTAGGCAAATGGCCTGATTTAAAAATAATTTCACAAGAATGTTCCTTGAGTGACCCTCTTTCCAAATTGCCTAAATGGTTCCGCTTAGTTACACAAAATGGCCAAAAGAGCTAAATATAGAAAAACCTTTAAATGACATCTCCTCCTAGGCAAATTGCCCTATTTGAAAATAAGTTCACAGGAATGTTCCTTGAGTGAACCTCTTTCGAAATTGCCTTAATCGTTTCACTCCATTAAACAAAATGGCCAAAAGAGCTAAAAATAGAAAAACCTTTAAATGACATTTCCTCCTAGGCAAATGGCCCGATTTGAAAATAATTTCCCAGGAATGTTCCTTGAGTAACCCTCTTTCAAAATTGCCTAAACTGTTCCGCTCTGTTAGACAAAATGGACACCAGAGCTAAAAATAGAAAAACCTTCAAATTCCACTACAATGAATAATAGCCTCTAAAGATAAAAGTCGTTGGTCCACATCTCCTTAAAGCAGTGAATCCTTCATTTCCATAAGCTTTGGAACATCTTGGATTCAGGTGAGCGATTCAGGGCCATCATGACCCTCTTGTTTATTTATTTCTTAATTTATTATTATTTCATTTGGTTTTGTGTCGTTCGTTCAGATTTCGTCTTCCGCTTGTTTTTATTTGCGCCACCATTTAGATGACTTGAGACGGTTGTGTTCTTTGATTATGGTCTTTTCCGAGTGACATTTTCTTGCTAGTTTGCAGGAATAAGGCCTACATAGTAATCATGTAATAACGGTAGGGATCTTTAACCTGCACAGGGGATGGTTATCCCTGCACGGGGCGGGCGCATGCAATGAAGGTCCTGATCCGAAGTACGGTGCACTTCGTGGTATTAAGACCTGCTAATGATGCCACTGAAGCATGTTCGGACACTGACTGTTATTACTGCTGCTGGGTATCGAACAGGGATTCTTGCACACCAGACAAGGAAATCCGTGATATTACCCTGGGATAGAAGTTTATGTTCTGACCCTGGTGTTCCGACCCAAAATCGAATATAATCGCGTGTTTGATAAATGCACTGGTTTATTACGACCTCGTATGCGCCGTCGTTAAGGTTGACGTCACAGCAACGTCACTAAACATTCCTGCAGTGTCAACACACTATGGCGGACGTTGGTAACCGAAGTGACTACAGCATTAAAAATCCGCTTTAAGAAATGGAAGCTATGCAAGAAAAAGAATCTAATATGGGTTTGAGGGGTAGATAGAAAAATCCGTCCCTCGGGATCACTGTCTGGCATCACTCGGCAAGCCTCGTGATGCCGGACACGGCGGACAGTGACCCTCGGGACGTATTTTTCCATCCACCTCTCACACCCATATAAGATTCTTATAGTCTGTAGCATCAGAGGTAAGTGTACTAACCACTAATCTACCAAGCTCAATAAGCTCTGTACCATAGATCACCTCACCGTTACCCATTATGATAACATTTTCGTATGACATGACGCATTTCTTATATTTCCAAAACAGTGCTTTTTCTGAGGAAAGTTTGTGGTTTTTCTCTTTTCAATACTCCAAATAGAGGTTCCGGGTGCTCGTTAGAACCCACTCCTTTTAGGCGGTTCTAACGAGTACCCTCAATTTATGTCTTAGAACAGAAACAAAAAGTAATGTATTTCACTATAAACTCATGGGCCCACTTGTTCAAAACCAACGACGTTGATAGTTAAAGTATCGTTAAAACTTTTATCATTTATTATGGCAAATATGCTAATATTTTGCTGAAAAAAATGTGAGCAGCTTTTGCATTCGCTGAACAACTTTTGCAAAGCTCACATTTTTTCCGCAAAAATACCAAAAGTTTGAATATTAAACTTGCTAGAACAGTTAATAACATGACCACTAACTAGCTCGTTACGCTAACGATGCTTTGAACAACTGACCCCAGGTGTATATACATAAGATGGAATTTAAGGTGTTTATTATACGGAGATGTGAGGTAATTGCATCGATTCCTGTTCATTGCCTTTACTTTCATTTTGTTAACATGATGCGAGCAAAGCAGGCAAATAAATATTTCAAACAGTTTCATTTACTGAAATGAATCACTTTTCCTGGCATCAAAGCATACAAAAACTACAACCAGTATTAGTCACGGATAGTGTAAGAAGAACCTAGGGGCGAAAGCACACAATGTGTCAGTGCTTTGAACCAGTGGAGGGAGCGCGCATGTGCAGTTGAGTAATCACAACTGCTTCGATACACAGAAAAAAAAGTTTCAGTTTACGTATATGGCAGATTACCATAATAAGCAATAAAGAACTCTAATTAGACTTCCAGAATGTGCAGCATGGTATGAGGTTTAGCAGTTTTGCACATGCTTGCTTGTAGGTTTTTTTGTTTTATTAAGGGGAAGGGGAACACCTTGCAGATTTGTCCACAATTTTTCAAAGTTCGTTTTTCTATAAGCCCTGTCACACTGAAAAAGGGGTCTACTCTTGAAGGAAAGAATTTGCTCCTCAGGAGCAAATTCTTTCCATTAAGAGTTGACTCCTATTGACATAGGAGACAAAAATACTTTTGCAGGAGTTGCCTCCCCTGAAAGTGTTTCCATTCTCCTTAATTCATTCTCCTCTGTCTTTCTTGTATGGTTTACTTTAACAAATGATCCTTCCCTTATCATGTTCCTATGTATTTGCATTATTTGAAATCAGTCAGTAATACTGCTTTGGTTTCACTTCCACAAAATTTCTAATAAGAGACTTTATTACAAATCTAATTTCCTCATATTAAATTTTCCTGCTGTTCCAGTCAAGACTGCGTTTTTTTATGTTTTGTCGATTTTCGAACAATATTTACAACCGTACCTGTCCACTAGTTGTCCGAGCACAGCTGATATCTGATGAAATTTCAGTAATATATTTTGTCGTTTCCACAAACCCACCTTGACATCACGAAAACATGCCTATATAACTTTCTTCTTATTTCTGCTCAAAAATATAGATTGTGGGTACTCGTTAGAACCGCCTCGATAAGGCGGTTCTAACGAGTACCCACAATCTATTTTTCGAGTAGAAATAAGAAAAAATATCGCAATTTTTTATCTGAAGATTTTCGGTTGTGCGCGGTAAAATTTACAATGTATTGATATAGGCGTCATGTTTTGGCAATATGTCTTCATTGTTTAGAAAACAACGGTCTTGTTTGCAGGGCTGCATACTGAGCCAATATGTGAAATTATAACTTTCATGTATTTTCGCCATTTGATGTAGTTCTCAGGCGAAGTTAATGACCACAGCTTTGCACTAATACATGTACTCACCAATTTCAGACTTGCCCAAGTCCCTACATTTACAGTTTTTATTTTTAAATGAAAGTCCCTTTAAACAAAAAATATGTGAAAGTCTCTATAGTCTTCATCTCTGAATGTATTCACAATTTTCATAAAAGACGGTATTGCTATTTCATTTACAATGTATTTATTTATTGTTATTGTAAACAATTATTTCTACAATGGACACCTAATTAACAGACTTGGGCAAGTCTATCACCAATTTAGAAATCCGTGCACTGAAAACATCTGTAAACTCTATTGATATAGAGTGGCTTACAGGGGTAAAGTGGGGTTAACGGATTTCAAGTTCATTTTTTTTATCTTTTTACTGAAATACATAGATTATGGGTGCTCGTTTGAACTGCCTTATTATTGTGGTTCTAACGAGCACTCACATTCTACATTTGACTAAAATTGGAAAAGCTATCACTGAAACGTTTTCGTCTAAAAAAGATGTTAAGATAGACGACATGTTTGAACATCAAATTTGTCACGTCTAAAACTCAGATTTGCTGATGTTGGCTCGGTGGGGGACGCCTATTAGTCCTGATGTGGGCGTCTCTTGCCTGATGCCTCCAGTTGACATGTCTCATGATCTGCGTCGGTCGGTGTGTGCTCGGAGGGGGATGTGCTGGGTTTGCCGGGACTTGTCCATCATCCGTTTCGGTTTCAGAACTTTGGGGTTGAGACACACTGATGAAGATTAAATATCAGAAAGGCCTCTGTGTCACTAAATTTGGTATAGTTACGCCTTAATTAAGACGCCATTTGCACAATAAATATGTCCAAATCGTTTAGCATGGCAATGCAAGTCCACAGATAATCTTCAAACGACAGTTTGAATTTCAAACCCAAGATTAAAGTTATCAAAATTGGGTTTGAAAACTTGAAACCACGGCTTCCATTACGAAAACACGCCTATACAAATACATTGTAACCTTTATCGCCGAAAAAGATGAAAATTCTAAGACGAAAAATTGTGATATTTTTCTTATTTCTGCTCTAAAATATTGACTGTGGGTAGTCGTTAGAACCGCCTCGATCTGCTCAAAATATAGATTGTGGGTACTAGTTAGAACCGCCTCATCGAGGCGGTTCTAACGACTACCCACAGTCTATATTTTAGAGCAGAAATAAGAAAAAATAATGTTTACCACTGTAAACCCTAGTTTAACAATACAAAAGTGGGGTTCAAGGGGTCAAAATGTTACAGGCGTGTTTTCTTGATGAACGAAAAACAAAAACAACAAAAAAAAAAAAAAATCACAATAATTCTTTAAACCATAGTTTCAAGTTTTAACTTCTGTTGCTTTCATACCACAGTTGTAATGCCTAATGCACAATAAATGCTTAAACCCAGTTCGGAAGTTGAAACGGTGGTTTATAGAATGTCTTTGAAACAATCGTTTGAAGTTTTCAAATCCTAGATTGAAAACTTCAAACAGGGGTTTCAAGTTCGAACTGTGTTTTAAAGATACAATTGCAACTGGCTTGCCATACCTATTGCTCTTCCACGTGGTTAGAACATTTTCTGCTCTTTCGCTTGTCATGGCGAGTCCCAACAGCTTGTGAACTAGCAAACATCATGTACAATCCAGATGGACTTTATCAGCAAGAATTCCGCCCAAGATTATGTCACGCCTGTATAAACTTGGCCATTTGGTTAAGGCTAGGGTGGTCGCAAATAATGACGGTTTGAACTGCCTTAATATGGCGGTTCCGGCCCCCGCCCATCGGCGCTTGAAGAAATAGATGGGCTGCATGATGCTTCCACGCAGAGCTGAATCCGATCGCACACGAGTACTGCTAAACCGCTTAGAGGATCTAAGTCTACCCAGGCAAAGTGGCGTGAGTCGGACCGTCCATGCTTATAAACCCCATTGGTTTCATTGGGCGACAGGGCTTGAGATGTCATTTCATCTCAATGTCGGTAAAAGTCCCTCCAAAATGTCCTGTATAGTGTTTAACTAGTGTGATGGATGCTCAGATCAGACTGCGATCATGCGCAAGCTGATCCGAGTCTATGGTGGGCGCACAAGCTAGAGGACACCGTTTTTTTTAATGTATTTAATCGACACTGAACTTTCAATTTCCCATCACGTGAACAAGTCCGTGAAATGTAAACCCCCTAAACCCCACTTTATATGGAGAAAACTGAGGTTTACGGGGGTAAACATTACTTTCCTTATTTCTGTTCCAAGACATGGGTTGTTGGTACTCGTTAGAACCGCCTCACTGAGGCGGTTCTAACGAGCACCCTTAACCTATGTTTTGAACATTTATAACAAAAATATTAAGGATTTTCATCAGAAAAGTAGCCATTTTGGAGATGTGAAAAGTGCACTATGTCGCACGGGTGAGTTTTCGTAATGTAATGTATTTAATCGACACTGCACATTCAATTTCCGTATGACTCATAATTCAGGTGATTCCCCTGGAAAAAAAAAGAGTTTCGAAATATCAAATTATCTTGCTAATATAGACATATTGGGGGAATGAACTTTCAAACAAAACTAATTTGATTGTTCGTAAATGCAATAAAATGACAAAGAATCAAATAAAATTAGAAGCAGGTGCATTATAAGACCTTTGTTAAACATAGGAAATAATTTTATGGTTTAGCATGCATTGGAAAACAACTGGACATGGACGTAGGCGGTTCTAATGAATATGGTGGGTAATTGCCAGAATTGACAGTGAGTGAGTGAGTGTTCGAGTTTTACGTGTCCCACTAACAGGTAAGGTCATTCGGAGACGGACCTCGGCTTAAAGACTCATCCGAAAGTCGGGAGAAGCCCGGGATCAATCCTGCGATCCATGGTTTACAAGGCGAATAGTGTAACAACTACACCACGGAGGCTTCTTCCAGAATTGACAGACTCGGTTGAATATATAGTGGGTAATTGACAGGCTCAGTATAGATAGATAGATCTTGTGATGAAGGCTCTCCCTAATTTTTTCGCATTAAATGCGATAATGACACATTGTTATGAAACACCTTGACCCCACCCACTTTTATTACGAAAGAAGGGAAATCACTTGATTCAAATGCAGTGTTTTTCTTTTTGTTGTTGTTTTTGTTTTTTTACTCTTGCTTTCCAAGATAGGTCTATGCATATGATATAGATATGGGACAAGCTTCTCTGGTAGGAAAAGTGTATGGCGTTTTATGCTTGTTTCACGACTGATCGTCTGACTCCCTTGCAATAATTCTCATAAGTGTCTTTTACACTGAATTTTTGTTAGACGTAATGTTAAATGAGCGTTTGTCCCAAAACAGTAGACAAATTAATGAAAGGGCCAAAGAAGCAATCTCTAAACATGTTGAAACATCGCCGACATCCTGTTCATCCTCGCTTGAATTTGCTCTCTTCGTCACTTTGTTTGTGGTTGTTTATTATCGGTTCATACTGATATGGTCGAAAGGTAAAATCTTCATTTATTTCTATTTCTGATGCGCTGTCTGAATCGCTATCAACTTCAAAATCCATCCCGACGCAATGACCCGTAGCTAATGAATGACTGTAAACAGAAATGGCCGGCTACAACTGTGACGCCATTTCCGGTAAGGGGAATGCATTCGCAAAGGGAGATAACCGAAGTTACACTGTATGATCGAAGTTTAATTAATTGCTTAATTAATTAATGAGTAAGCGTTTTTTACTTTTCTTTTCTTTGAACATCATTGTTTATACAAAGTACTACTGAAACAAAAACCAGACCGTGATAATTGGTTTTCGCTTAAATTCACTACAATTGTAAGGAATATAATTAATTACAGCTGTACCTGATAATCTTTAATAATTTCCCGCGGTACAGCGTTTAGTTGGATATATCTGTCTTAAAAGAACGGTGAGGCGCGTGAGTGGGGTTTCAATCATGTTCCAGTAGTTTATAAGAGCTGCATTATGGCGGTGGCAAGGCAGATTCTAGCGAGTTCTCCTCGAATCAAGACTCTTAAAATTTTAATTTTGCAAAATAGATTTGATGTTGATTTTGATTTGAGGCTTTAACGTTCGTTTGCAAAACAGAGTGAGTTTGTTTGTTTGTTTGATTTGAGGTTTAACGTCCCCGTCAACACTGTAAAGGTCAGTTTGGAGACGTTGCTTCCAATTTTGTGGGACTTTCACCCGACATTGAGATGAAATGACATCTCAAGCCCTGTCGCCCAATGAAACCAATAGGGTTTATCAGCATGGACGGTCCGCCTCGCACCGCGGTTCCTGGACAGGCTTAGATCCTCTAAGCGGTTTACCAGTACTAGTGTGCGGGCCGGATTCAGCTCTGCGTGGAAGCATCGTGCAGCCCATATATTTCTTCAAGCCCCTATGGGCGGGGCGGAAAACAGAGTAAGTAAACACTCTTATTTTTTATTTATTTATTTATTTAATTATTTATTTATTTATACAATATTTTGAGAGGGTAACGCACTTAGCTAAAATAGCTAATCTACCTAGCGGTCCTCTTAAAACATATTTACATCTATACAAGTAAGCAAACAAATGCAATATAAACAGTCAATAAAACCAGATATAAAACGCTGGCTGCCAAAAAAAAGTAATGATAATAATAATAAAAATAATAAGAACAGATTAAAAAATAATAGAAAAAAGAAATGAAAGAGACATAAGACGGCAATATTTTGATCTTAAAACAATTAATGAAACAGTATGAAAATCTAGTTAAGACTATCTTAGCAAGCAGGGTAGAGGCAAGCTATTTGCTAAGACATCAAATTAATATTGAGCGCATAAAACAATATTGATAACCGTCTTAAAATAATTCCATCTGTGTTAAAAATAATAATAATAATAATAAAGCTTACCATATTTAAAATATTAGAGCATACAGTATGTGTCAGCAACTATTTTAAGTGTATAGATTTTGAAACGATTTTGCAATTTATGCACACCTGTCTGGTAATACCACGTCTGAGCCGAACAATCGCTATGTGAAACCAGAAATATACTGCTAGGACAACAAATATGTGGCAGACCAATGTCTAAACAGCATACCCGTCGTCCCAGCAGTCGTATGTGCACCGCGACATTCCAGCACAGCATCGTTTCGGGCGTTTGTCTAGTAGTATTGTACCCAGGAGGCACATGGCGCAATTTTGACGCCACATCGACGTCGGTTTAACGTCACGACGCTCATGCAACGTCACATCCACGCCGATGCAACGTCGCGACGCTCCACCGACGCATGCCCCAGCGACGCGCGCCTGTTGGGTACAAAATCAATTAAATTAAAATATATCTTACAATGATATGAAATTATTGTTCATTCCAAGAAATGATTTTTACTGACAGTTTAAAACTTGCAAGGGAAGATGAAGCTTTTACATCATTTGGTAGTGAGTTCCATAGCTTTGGTGCAGAAGCTGAAAACGATCTGTCAAAAGTTGACGTTCTAGATCTTGGTACTAACAAGGAACCATTTATCGTCGACCGTAAAATACGATTATGCGTTTCAGATGTAGGGGTTAGTAAAGCAGTAATGTATTCTGGTGCGAGATTGTTTAAGGCTTTAAAAGTTAGTACTGCTTTGTTATAGTTATGGCGATTTTGAATAGTCGACCACCCCAATTCCTTGAACATTTCTGAAGAAGGTGTGTTATAATCAGCATTTAATATGATACGGGCAGCCCGTTTTTGCAATTTTGATAGTCGCTCGATATTATTCTTTGCCGTCGCACCCCAAGTATTGGACCCATAGTCCAGCAGTGGCAGAACATAACCTTGATAAAACAATTTTGAACTTCATGGGGAACGTATAATGACAGCTGTTTAGAAGGGAAATTTTTGATGAAATATTGGCACAGAGGTAGTCGATATGCGCGGTCCATAAAAAATTTTCGTCGATAAAAACACCTAAAAGCTTTTGTTTATCGACTTGTTCAATCTTATTATTTTCAATTGTGATATTTAAGTTAGATGCATCCCGGGTTTTATGTCTAGTTCCAATAGCCATGCACTTTGTTTTATCAAAGTGAATTTTCATTTTATGTTGTTTTGCCCAAGCATTTGATTTTACGCCGTCATGTTGCAGTTTGGGTTCAATTTCCAGTTTTGTGTTCCCATTTATATGGATAGTTGTACCATCCGCGAAGATGTCACGCAGAAATCCATTTCGAGAGGCAGGTCATTTATAAATATCAAGAATAGTGAAGGTCCCAAAATGGATCCTTGAGGCACCCCTGATTTAATGAATGCAGGTTTTGATGTGCCTTTCCCACTGTCGACAACTTGCTGACGACTGTGAAGATATGAAGAAAGCAAGGCCAGGGAAGAACTATTACATTTGTAAAGAGCTAACTTTTTTATAAGCATTGGGTGGTCAACTAGGTCAAACGCCTTTCTAAAATCAAGAAAGACTGTACCGACTAAATCTCCCTTATCAATGCATGTCATCCACTGATCAATTAATTTTACCAAAGCAGTTTGGCAGCTATGTTTTTGCCGGAACCCGGATTGACTTATATGAATCAGTTTATACTTGTTTAAGTTTGCCATGAAGTGCTTATTTATGTGTTTTTCAAATATTTTAGAAATTGTAGGAAGTATAGATATCGGGTTTGGGCCATCTTTATGAATTGGATATACTTTAGTGATCTTAAGTTGATCGGGGAAAGTACACATTTTGATGCTTTTGTTTATTCTGGCGGTTATGGAGGGTGAAAGAACGCTATTTGCAAGTTTCAATATTCTTGGACCGATACCATCAAGTCCAGTAGCCTTTTTGGAATTTAGTCCATTTATAAATTCGGATACACTGTCCACTGGGATATAAGGAATATTGAAAGAAATGTCGTTTGGGATTTTAGATTTAATGAAAGTTTCCAATTTAGTAAAGTCAGGAGTTGGTATTGATTCATCTTTATCGTTGTACAAGTCGCAAACTGATGCAAAGTAATTATTTAGCCTAAAAGCAATGGCTTGAGAATCCGTATACTTATGTTCGTCAATAATCAGTTCATCTGGTAAGTTCGACTGCGACGTACTATCTTTTTTAGTTACGGATCGAAGATGTTTCCAAATAGTTTTAGAATCTTTAAGGTCGGTATATGATTCAGAAAAAAATATTTCCTCTTTGCACGACGTATGAGAGTTTTGGTTTTATTTCGGTATTTCTTATATGCAGGCCAATTTAGCATTTTCTTATTGGTATCTCTCAGTTTTCGGGTTTCAAGAATTTCTTGAGTGTACCAACCAGGGAGATGGTGAGTTTTGACTCGTCTAGATTGCACCGGAGCATGGTGATCTAATTGACGTTGGATAGCTGAAAGCCATGTAGCACAGTCTTCGTTGATATCAGATTCAGGCGATATAATATGAAACGGTTCCAAATCAATAGCAAGATCCTGCAGAAACTGGTCTTCGTTAAAGTTTTTAAAAGACCTAAACGCTTTAGTTATATGTTCATTTTTTGTTATTTTACAACCAATTTTTCTCGAATAGCAGACGGGGAAATGGTCACTTATTGAGTAAGATCGCACGAAGCATTCTGTTACATTTTCTGGGTTGGTGGTATATATATGGTCAATTAAAGTTGACGAAAACTGCGTGATACGTGTCGGCTCAGTAACCAACTGTGTTAGATCAAACAACTGACCAAATCTAATCACTTTTTATTGGAACAGCACTGGTAGTCAATATTAATGTCACCCATTATTATTATCTCATGGCCCGTTGTTTGGGCTGCTGACAGTTCGTCTTCAAACAAATCTATCCATTCAGTAGTTGCACTTGGTGGACGATATACCGTGCAAATTAGAAATGGTTTTGATTTAGGCACATTAACTTCGGACCAAATAGTTTCAATATCTGATATTTCAAATTCAGATCGCCGTTTACAATTAAGGGGTGTTCGAAAAAAGAGAACAAGCCCGCCACCAGACTTATCTTGGGTTTCACATTTGTCTTTACGAAACCAATCAAATCCGGACAGGTTCAGCAGTTCGTCGCTTACTGCTTGGTCTAAAAAAGTTTCGCATATGCCGAGTATATCAGGGCTGTTTTCCGTGCCTAATGTTACTTGCAGTTCATCAATTTTTGACACAATATGTCTTATGTTCAAATTTGCGATGTGTAGACCTTTTGAGGTAAAGGATAGATCTGATTTCACACGATCATTGTCTACATTTTGGTTATTTGTTGATTTTGGGATAGTGTTAGAATACGAACTGTCAGTAATCAGAATAGTTGGTGTATGGTTCTCTGACATGGTCGAAGGTGGGTCAGTTTGGCTTATTTGGCCACAGGTGTCAACACTGACATCGTTTGACAGTAGATCAAAATTATAACATGTGTTAATTGTTGTAGGTATAGTATTATTTGTAGATTTTATACGCTCGGAAATTTCCTACCGCGGTTTCCAGCCTGACCAACCATCGTTTCTGCCATTCAACCAGCACTCCTGGGTGTTATGTCCCCTTCTGATACAAATATGGCAATATTTTTGTTGCCGATGACCTATTTGATGCCTATGTACACCATTTGATTTGCCAGGTCCAGGTCGATACCTGCCTGTAGGTTTATTATTGTTAATAACAGGCAAATGTCCCTGTTTTGTAACACGATGCACTTTGTTAATATTTGCGAGAAGTTTTTTTCGTGCGATAATTGTTAATGTGAATTTTGTCTTTCATGTAGTACGACTCAGGCAATTCCCCTAAAGCTAGAAAAAAACTATCGTAGTTTTGAATAAATTGAAGATCATATGAGTCACAGAGTTCTTGCAATTTATTGTTATATGGTCGTAGGTCAACAGTTTCTCTTGGCAGTAGACCCGACACAACAATGCGAATATCTCTTGCCAAGAGGGAATTCAATAGTTCCTCAAACTTCTCTGTAAATGTTTCCAAGCTGGCACCGTTATCAGCATCGTTTCCACCTATCATAAGTATCACTGTTTGGCATTTGTCTAAATTAAAGTCGGCCAGTTTGGATGCTATTGTTTCAATTTTGGCACTCGAAAAAGTTCTGACCGTTGTAGACTGGTTTAGGTCACTGACTTTGACATTTTTAAGCAACGAACTTCCAACTATGAGAGTGGACTGTTTGATGATATTTCTCGGTTTGACCGAATGAACACTTGTGCTTACGTCATCATCGGTTAAGTCTATGCTCTCGTCAACTTGTTGTCGCCGTTGTGTGTCAGTACTCTCTGTCTGTGTTGGTGTAGACGGTTTCAGCTGAGTGCTGGGTTTTTGGTGTACTTTTTCCGTAGATTGCTGTCTCTTCGCCTTTGTTTTATATGTTCACTCGTATCAGGTTTAGTAACAATTTGAGCAGCTGTGTTGTTTTTCTTTGTCTGTGTTTTACTTAGCTGAGGACTGCTTAAGAATGTGTTTGCAGTTTTCGACTTTACATGTCCCAAGATTGTTGCAGTTTTATCAAGGATTTGTGAAGCTTTTTGTTCAAGGACACATTTTACATTATTTGTCACATCGGCAACACTTTTAATTGAAGCACATGTACCTTTATCATTTAGCGTCACCTGTTTACTTAAGGCCGCCAGTTTGTCATTTATTTCACCAATGGTGTTCTCCATTTTTGCTGACAAGTCGTGCACAGCACTTAGGATTATTTGTGTTGAGGTTTTCAGGTCATGAACTTCATTTTTGATACATGTAATTTCGCTTTACATGTGCTTAGGTATTTTCCTGCACGTGAGACATAGCCAAAGTCCTACGGGTTGATCCTTGGCAATGCCTACACATTGTTCATGAAACCATTTCATGCAGAGGGAGCACTGGATTTCCTCATGTTTCCTTTTTGATTTAGGTTTTATTTTACATGTGTCATAGCACTTTGAGTTAGTTTTGGATTCTTCACTTTCTTTGCTCCTATCGTTTAGTGTCGCTACTTGTTTCAAGAGAGTAATACTGGCATTTAGTGATTGACTAGAATCAGCATTATTTAGTGTATCGACGATTTGACATTCCTGAATTTGAGCTCCGTCAAATACGCCAGTTTCATCAGTCATTTTGTCATTATCACTGCTGTTTCCATCGTCAGAATGACAAGCGTCGATCTCCAGTAGGGTTTCGAAATCATTGATGACGGTAGCTGACAGCAATGTTGAGACTGTTTTCGCTGAAGTTGATTCGCGTGTTTGATTTTTTAGCTGTGCTTTAGCCTCTCTTTCAAGGGCGTTTGCTATGCACTGTGCCGACTCTTCGAGTTGTTTCTGATTCTTGTGCTCAGGCAGTGATTGCTGAAGGTCATTTAAGGCCCGTTGTTTATATTCACCTTTAGTAAACTGTTTGAGTTCAAGGCAGGACATGTTAGTTATAGTGTCCTTGTATTTTAGTTTGAGCGCATCTTCAATTTCAATAAGTTTTGTAGCTGACCCCATCTTGCAGTTGTTGCTATGCAAAATGAAGGTTATTACCGAGTTGCCTCCCTTGTAATAAAAAATCGAGCGTGACCCGTCTTGTAGGCAAGCGCTAAACAATAGATATTCTCAATTAAGGCCTCGGGGCAAGTAGTATGGCCACTAAAAAGTTTTTTTTTTTTTTTTTGATATGAAGAAGAAATATTGATACGAAGATAGCTCTAATATAAGAACAAATTCACGATTAATATATCACTGAACAATTGTTTATATATTAATCCATAGATCCTCTAAAAATGAGTTCATAAAGTCATATAGTTAAAATGAAATTCCATATTTATCACAGACCGATGTAAACAAAGTATTTCTATTAGCTGGTTCCCCGGATGTCTCTTAAGGACAACAAGGCACGACTGGATTTTGTGTTTGGAGGCAATATACTGCGGGATGATTTCCCATGTAAAAACCGCATATAGAGTTAATTTGCAGTATATTGCGTCTATGTAAATATGGGTTTGGAGTGTAAGCTTGAATGAGTGCGACGTCCTTGGTGGTCTTGAGCCTGGGTAAATCCTACCCCCACCTCCTCCCACAAATCGAATAATGGATAGTTGAATTATGTATATCCAATATTCAAATTATGAAGTAATTCTCTCGGTAACAATTGACCCACGAATACTGTGAGTGCATCACGTGAACATGTCTTTGAAATGAACACCCCCTTAAACCTCACTTTATATAGGGAAAACTGGGGATTCCGGGGGTATTTATAATTTCTCTTATTTCTGATCCAAAACATAGAGTGTGGGTACTCGTTAGTACCCCATCAATGAGGCGGTTCTAACGAGCACCCACAACCTATGTTTGATGTAAAAATAAGAAAAAATACCACAGATTTTCATCTGAAAAGCAGCCATTTTGGAGATGTGAGAAATGCACTTCGTCGCACGGGTGTGTTATAGTAATGGCTTCGATTTGTTTTCACTGTGCGTGTATACTCGAACACATGTTTGCTCAGTTGTAATGTTTTAGTCCAATTAATACTTATCCCCCTGCATAAATAAATCTAGCCACACCTAATTACATTTCAACCAATGAAATTACTTGATGCAATTTAATCATTCCAATTCGCAAACTGCATGACAAACAGTGTAGATCCTGGTCAGTTGGCATCTGATCTGGATCTACACTGTTTGCAAAGATAGGCATTACGAAAAAACACCTATTCAAATATATTGAAATTTTTGCCACCAAGAACGAAAAATTACCGATAAAAGTTTCACTATTTTTCATATATCTTCTCAAAACATAGATTGTGGGTACTCGTTAGAACCTCATATATCTACTCAAAACATAGATTGTGGGTACTCGTAAGAAGCGCCTCATCGAGGCGGTTCTAACGAGTACACACAACCTATGTCTTGGAGCAGAAATAAGGAAAATAGTGTATACCCCCGTAAACCCCTGTTTTCTCTATATAAAGTTTAGGGGGTCTTCATTTCACGGACTTGTTCACGTGATCGGTTGTCGTGAACAGCGGGTTAATCAAAGTAAGTGACATAGAAGTGAGCCCCGAACCTTTGCCCCGATGTTGTTCATACGTCAACGCACGTTAAATGAATAACCTTTATTGCATATATACTTACATTATTTTCCGTCCATCACTACGAAAACACGCCCATACAAATACATCGCCACCTTTATCGCCGAAAACGTGATGATTTTGAGTTGAAAAATTACGATAGTTTTCTTATTTCTGCTCAAAATATATATTGTGGGTGCTCGTTAAAACCGCCTCATCGAGGAGCAGAAATAAGAAAAATAAGGTTTACCCCTGTAAACCCCAGTTCTATAGGGGCTTGAAGAAATATATGGGCTGCACGATGCTTCCACGCAGTGCTGAATCCGGCCCGCACACTAGTACTGGTAAACCGCTTAGAGGATCTAAGCCTGTCCAGGAACCGCGGTGCGAGGCGGGCCGTCTATGCTAATAAACCCTATTGGTTTCATTGGGCGACAGGGTTTGAGATGTCATTTCATCTCAATGTCGGGTAAAAGTCCCACAAAATTGGAAACAACGTCTCCAAAATGACCTTTACAGTGTTGACGGGGACGTTAAACCTCAAATCAAACAAACAAAAACCAAAGTTCTACTATATAAAAGTGGGGTTCAAGGGGGTCAGAATTATATAGGCGTGTTTTCGTGATGTAAGTGACGCAAAAATCTGGCTTGAGGGCTAACTTTAAAGGAAGAAAGCAATTTCACGCAGTTTCGGAAGAGCGCCGTTACCGTCAAAACGTCACCATAAAATATTGGAGAGAACCATCGTTTATTATCGTGTGCAATCGCGTGAGTCAAGATATCCATTGATATGAGCAGTTCAACACCGTTGCGCCCCCATCACGAAAACACGCCTGTATAATTTTGACCCCCTTAAATCAAGTTTTACATAGTAAAGCTTGGGTTTACAGGGATATAAATTGGTTTTCTTATTTCTGCTCTAAACATAGATTGTGGGTACTCGTTAGAACCGCCTCGACGGGACGGTTCTAACGAGTTCCCGCAATCTATGTTTTGAGCAGAAATAGGTCAAATATCGGAATTGTTTATCTAAAAATCTTTATTGTTTTTGTGGTATATTTGAATAGGCGTGTTTTCGTAATGCAATATGTAACTATTGGGACTTTCTGTAAATGAACTGAAACTGGTATGATGGAGCATTCATGTTATCTTTGTTATTTTGCACAGAGGGCCACATGGTAGAATGGCTTTACAGCTAAATGTGCGACACTCTTGAAACATTGTAATAAATAAATAAATAAACAAACACAAATAAAGAACAGGCATTCTGTAGAACTCCTCGTCAGTCACCAATTGTCCCCAACATGCAAACAGTCTACATTAGAAGTAAATTTATCTTCATAATTTGATCATTGGAGCTCATGGTCTCTATTTTCCTATCTTCGAATTATAGATTTACCAGTCATATTGATTCTATTATTTTCATCTGCTTCAAGACAGTTTGCGTGTCTACGAAAAGTTAAATATACATTTTCAAAAGAAATTTTAAACACGGCCAATCTGATAGCGATAGGTACTAAATGTTGTTAGTATCGCTATTGGTTTACCTATTTTTTCATCTTTAAATTCATTGTATTTCGAAACTGGGTGGGAAACTTTAGCATAAAGACAAAATTGCAGAAAACTAAATCTAATGTACTGGATCGTAAACAATGACGTACCGTTTTATTTGCAAGAGCTTTACCGAACAGGGTTAGCGACAAATCAGATTATAATTTAAGGTATAGTCAGAATTTTGAGATGGCATTCCTTTGAATAGTCGTTTTTGCCATCAACAAAAAATTTGGAACCAGTTGGACTTGAATATAAGAAACTCTGAATCATTGTCGCAGTTTTAAAAAAAGCACCAAACGAATTCAACATACGAGGACTGTTCAAATATGAATGCACCTACGCACATAAATATGATTCCGTGATAGATTTCGATGAAAAAATATTTTGTCCCCTCAAAGTATTCCCCTTTAACAGATATACAAACTTTCAGTCTTCTGATCCAATCATTGAATGCATTTTGGTAGTCTTTTCGAGGTATACTATGAAGGCACTGGAATATTGCAGAACCGAGGTGTTTGCGCTGTACAAATTTTCGACCAGAAAGGTATTTTTTCAGCCGCGGGAACAAAAAAAAAGTCACACGGGGCAAGCCCAGGGGAATACGGGGGGTGAGGGAGTTCAACAACCTTTTCCTGCTTCAGATTGTCTTGCATAATGAACGCCTTGTGCGATGACGCATTGTCATGTTGCAATCTGACATTGGCCAAACCAGTTGCGGGTCTTCGTTCTTTGAAATATTTCTTCAATTTTCGAAGAACTTTATTCTTGTAAAACTTCGCATTTACAGATTTGCCTTTAGGCACAGCAACCTGAATTTGAAAAGAATATCGCATACATTACCTTCTTGACGCTCATGGTCCGCTTTGCAATGCATGGTCTTTTGCAATACTTTGTTGCCCATATTTTGTTCTGAATCTTTCGTTCTGGCTCAAAAATGTGAATCCATGTCTCGTCACCTGTGACGACATTAGCGAAAGACCGTGCATTGTAATTTGGAAACTTTTTAAGCAACCTCTTGGCGCACTGAACGCGTGTCTTCTTCTGCTCATCTGTCAATAGATGGGGAATCCATCTAGCACAGACTTTTCTCATTTTCAAATCCCGTTTCAGAATTGTATGAGCTGCTCCTAATGAGATGCCAACCATACTAGCTATTTGCCTAGTGGTGTATCGTGCATCGGTAGCAACTATTTCTTTCACTCTAGCAACCATCTTGGCAGATGTTGCTCTTTTCGGCCGACGATCATGTGGTGCATCTTCTGTTGAGCCTAGCCCACAGCTGAATTTCTTACACAAACGAAAAACTGTCGGAAAAGACATTTCATTATGCCCGTAAACCGAACATATTTTATCAAAAATGTCTTTGCACCGTATACCAAAAATACAACGATTCTTAATATAGGACCGTATTTCAACGGCGTACTCTGACCTTCTTCAAACCTTGTTTTGTATTAGTATACAAGAGTAGACAGTGTTTATCGAACGATATACATGGCTAAAGTGGACGGATTTTAACAGGTTTGGAATCAATGTATAGGTAAAATGTTTTTCTACGCTGTGATATTTATTTCCAGGTGATTTTCGCATTAGTGCATGAGAAAACGTTCTACTTGCATTCATATTTGAACAGTCCTCGTAATCCAAGGAAATTTTTGACAATGAAAATAGGTGAAAGAAACTTCAATATACTCTTGACCAGAATAAGACATAGCATTATTAGGCTTCATGGCGATCTATATAGAGTTAATATAATTCAAAGCCAAAAGCGTGGCTATGGGTACTCTGTAGGGGTGTGCAAATGGATGTGCGTGAGTGCATGCGTGCAGGCAAGACAATGTGCATCAGTGCGTGCACCTGACCATTAACGGAAGGGCGAGGCAGACGGATGGATTTGTGTGTTCGCGTGAGAAAGCGGACTAACATGTTCAAGTGCGTCACTGCGTGCCTACGGGGGTAGGCATGGATGGACGGACCGAGGGAAAGACAGGCGGACGATACGCTTACTTATTTCTTACTTCTAACTTCTTCTTTCTAAATTCTTCCTTCTAACTTCTTCACGTTCTGTGTTAGTATATTGTATGTTTGTTTGTTTGTTTGTATTGGGTTTTAACGGCCCGATCAACACTATTTTAGGTCATTTTTGAGCCCGTTAGTTTAGCTATCCACACTTTTCCTAGGCAGGCTTATACTTTAAGCGGTTAACCAGTGCAATGCACATTCTTTCGCCAGAAACTGTCAACTGCCCTTCTTGGATCAGCGGAAGGGAGAGAATGACCGTAGAAAAGATTTCTTGATCAATCTCCACGAAAGAATGTTGCCGACCCCGGCAGGTATCGAACCCTCGTCCTTCTGATCATCGGTCAGACGTACATACATACATACATACATACATACATACATACATACATACATACATACATACATACATACATACATACATACATACATACATACATACATACATACATACATACATACAGACAGACAGACAGACAGACATACATACATAATTAGAAATGTCCTCTTTGCTTTTGTAATATATGCTTTTGTTTGACTTGAGGTCAACACTATTAAGGTCATTTTGGAGACGTCTCTTCCGATTTTGTGGGACTTTTACCCGACATTGAGATGAAATGACATCTCAAGCCCTACCGCCCATAGAAACCGCTAGGGTTTAAGGAGCGGTCCGACTCGCATCATTTTTCCTGGGCAGGCTTAGACCTAAGCTGTTTACCAGTACTCAAGTTCGGTCGGTTTCAGCTCTGCGTGGAAGCACCGTGCAGCCCAATCTATTTCTCCAGCACAGCGAATGCCGAAAGTTGGAATATTTGTGTGTTGGACATTCGTCCGGATGTCTAATTTCCTCTTTGAGACAAAAGGAGGGAAACTGGAAAATATGGCATTATATGTGATTAGCACAGCAAAAGTCCAATGTCCAATTTTAGGATTGGAAATTATAGCTTCGAAAAAAAAATCACAGCAAAACTGGAAAACAATGTATACCGGTAGCGCATCGAATATCCACATTACAAAAAGTTGGATATTGGGCCAAAGCCCAATATTTTCACAAGCGACTCTCAAAGAAAATTTGCATATTGGACATTTGCGTAAAACAAAGGCTGTGAGTGCTCCTGAGAACCACCTCATCGAGCAACTTATGTTTTGGTTTTCATTGTCACAATACGCTGAGGGGACACGTTTGAATTACTTAGCCTGTGTTTGGAGTATAAATGAGAGAACAAAAATAAAGAGAGAGAGAAAAAAACAAACGCCTGTTTGCAGCCATGAACAAAAACACCATACCATATGGAGTGTCTTCGAAATGTGCTTGTTGTTCTAAATTATAACCATTTTAACCCCGCAGACCGATATCAACTCTGCAAACCATTACGAAAACACGCCTATACAAATACATAGTAAATTTTACCGCCGAAAAACCAATGATTTTCAGATGAAAAATTGTAAGATTTTTTCTTATTTCTCCTCAAAGTATAGTTTGTGGGTGCTCGTTAGAACCGCCTCGTTGAGGCGGTTCTAACGAGTACCCACAATCTATATTGCACGACCCGCAGAAAAATGGATCGACTGAAGTCGGTTGATTTTCTAGAGTGCCCTAAAATCACCGTGTCATTCTGTCAGTCTGTCATTCTGTCAGTCTGTCTGTCCGTCCGTAACCCGTTTGTGAAAATTGGTGATAGCGACTTAACCGCTTGGAATATTTAAACAATTTTTTTGCATACTGATAGATATCAATGAGATCTAACCAATGAACATGCGAAATATTACATTCCATTTAGTATAGCCTCGCCGAGGCAAAAAATGTAAAAATTTTCGAACTGCTTATCCTCGGAAACCGTTGGGCCGATTGAAGTCAAATTTCATATGGAGCCTGTATGGGAAGGGGGAAACCAAAATTTGCACATGGGGTCCAGGTCACATGACCAAAATGGCCGCCAAGCCATGTATGGTTTGTCTGTCTGTCCGTCCGTAACCCGTTTGTGAAAATTGGTGATAGTGACTTAACCGCTTGGAATATTTAAACAATTTTTGGCATACTGATAGATATCAATGAGATCTAACCAATGAACTTGCGAAATATTACATTCCATTAAGTACAGCCTCGCTGAGGCGAAAAATGTGAAAATTTTCGAACTGCTTCTCCTCGGAAACCGTTGGGCCGATTGAAGTCAAATTTCATATGGAGCCTCTATGGGATGGAGGAAACCAAAATTTGATCATGGGGTCTAGGTCACATGACCAAAAATGGCCGCCAAGCCATATATGATGAAAACCCTTCAAAAATAGTCTTCTCCAGAACCACTGGGCAGATTTCCACGAAACTTGATAAATAGCATCTGGGACGTAGGCCAATCATGAATTGCTAAGATAGTGACCCTGGGTTGACCTTGACGTTCTTTGTGCCTAGGTCAAACTTTTATCCTGCAAACGATTCAGAATACAGTACTAAAGTAATGAGATCTAACTAATGAACTTGCGAAATATAACATTCCATCTAGTATAGCCTCGCCGAGGCGAAAAATGTGAAAATTTTCGAACTGCTTTTCCTCGGAAACCGTTGGGCCGATTGAAGTCAAATTTCATATGGAGCCTCTATGGGATGGGGGAAACCAAAATTTGCTCATGGGGTCCAGGTCACATGACCAAAATGGCCGCCAAGCCATATATGGTCTGTCTATGTGCCCGTCCGTAACCCGTTTGTGAACATTAGTGATAGTGACTTAACCGCTTGGAATATTTAAACAATTTTTGGCATACTGATAGATATCGATGAGATCTAACCAATGAACTTGCGAAGTATTACATTCCATTTAGTATAACCTCGCCGAGGCGAAAAATGTGAAAATTTTCGAACTGCTTCTCCTCGGAAACCGTTGGGCCGATGGAAGTCAAATTTCATATGGAGCCTCTATGGGATGGGAGAAACCAAAATTTGCACATGGGATCCAGGTCACATGACCAAAATGGCCGCCAAGCCATATATGGTGAAAACCCTTAAAAAATAGTCATCTCCAGAACCACTGGGCAGATTTCCACGACACTTGATAAATAGCATCTTGGACGTAGGCCCATCATAAATTTCTAAAATGGTGACCCTGGGTTGACCTTGACCTTCTTTGTGCCTGGGTCAAACTTTGACACATATGCTTTTGTATTGGAAAAGTGAGAATGCATTTTATCCTGCAAACGATTCAGAATCCAATACTAAAGTATAAGATATATTTTTGCGCCTTACGATAAGGCGCATTTATTGGGGGAACCGTTTTAGGTCCAGGTCAGATGACCAAAATGGCCGCCATACCCATATATGGTAACACTCATAAAGCTGAAAGCATCCGGCGGGTCTTGCACTTCAGCTGAAGCACTGGTTTTAGAGCAGAAATGAGAAAAAATAAGGTTTACCCCTGCAAACCCCAGTTTTAGTATATAAAAGTGGGGTTCAAGGGGGTCGAAATTATATAGACGTGTTTTCGTGATGCAGTCCAGACTCATACATGTGTAATGAGTCGTCTCATTCGGGTCAACACTGTTTGACATCGTATAAATGATTTTGGCTAAGCCCCCCCGCCCCCCCCCCCGCCACGCCCCCCTATACAAACATGAATGTGTCCAAATTCAAAGATGAAAGAGGTCACTTCAGAAAATGTTCATTATGATAACACCCCCGTGCAACATGGTGCATTTTTTCACTTCTCCAAAATGGATACTTTTCTGATGAAAATTTGCGATGTTTGCCTTATTTATACCGCAAATATAGGTTGTGGGTGCTCGTTAGAACCGCCTCACCGAGGCGGTTCTAACGAGTACCCATAACCTATGTCTTGGAGCAGAAATACGAAAAATAGTGTATACCCCCGTAAACCCCAATTTTCTCAATATAAATTGTGATTTAAGGGGTTGATCATTCCACAGACTTGTTCTCGTCATATAAACTTCGTGTTTTGTACAATGCATTACTAGTACTGTTATTTCAGAATTCATTAACACAGTATTGTCTCCCTTTGTCTGATATTTCATGAACATTTGTTATATTTTCTTGTTTATACTTAAAACATAGATTGTGTCTGATGTCAGAAACGCCGCCTCAGAGAGGTGGTTCTAACGGGTACCCACAACCTTTGTTTTGTTTGTTTGTTTGATTTGAGGTTTTTCGTCCCTGTCAACACTGTATAGGTCATTTTGGAGACGTTGCTTCCACTTTTGTGAGACTTTTACCCGATATTGAGATGAAATGACACCTCAAGCCCTGTCGCCCAATGAAACCAATGAGGTTTATAAGCATGGACGGGCCGACTCGCACCGCTTTACCTGAGCAGGCTTAGATCCTCTAAGCTGTTTACCAGTACTCGTGTGCTGTCGGATTTTAGCTCCGTCGTGGAAGCATCATGCAGCCCATCTATTTCTTCAAGCCCCAATGGGCGAGGGCCGAGGTACCCACAACCTATGTCTTGGATCGGAACTACGATAAATAACGTTTACCACTGTAAACCCAGTTTTCCTTATATAAAGTGGGTTTTTTTGAGACACCAAGTTCTGCAACGGAAGGCCAGGTGGTTTTTTCTCCGGTTCTCCTGTTTTCACCTATCTCTGATTAATGATCGGCTCGATATGATTGAAATAATCTTAAACTGGCCCATAAACCAAAACTAAAAAAGTGGCTTTCATAAGGGTGTTCATTGCACGATTGTTACTGGTCAATGAGTGAACCCCACTTTATTCCAGTGAAATGACGTGGTTATATAATAAAGATATAGCATCGCAAAAAAGTACGTCGTGCCTGTTTGTCGCAATTGTTAACAGGGTCAAGGTTTGAATTCTTACGGTGCCAATCACAACACTTGTGTGTTGCTTTGTTGTCTGCTGCTTAATTTAAAAGTCATTGTGGACCGGGGAGCAGTCTGACAAGGACCCCTAACGTTTGCCTGTATGCCATCACGAAAACATGCCTATATAATTTTGACCCCCTTGAACCCCCCTTTTGTATAGTAAAACTGGGGTTTACAGGGGTAAACCTTATTTTTCTTATTTCTGCTCTAAAATAGATTGTGGATACTTGTTAGAACCGCTCTAAAAATAGTGTGTGTGTGTGTGTGTGAATTCGGGTTTAACGTCGCTTTCAACAATTTTTCAGTCATATCACGACGGTGTCTGGTTGCGACAGGGAGCTCAATGCTCACGTTTATAGTGCTGCCTCACTGAAGTATCATGTCTCAGACACATTACATGATACCACATCCAGTCACATTATCCTGACGCTGGATCGACCAGTCCTAGCTCTACCCCGTAAATCTGAGTGCCAAGCGAGGAGCAGCTAGTACCATTTTTAACGACTTTGGTATGTCGCGGCCCGGGATCGAACCCGAGACCTCCCGTTCCCCGGAGCGGACACTCTACCTACTGAGCTATCGGGGCCGGTCTAAAAATAGATTGTGGATACTTGTTAGAACCGCCCTCAATGAGGCGGTTCTAACGAGTTCCCACAATCTATATTTTGAGCAGAAATAAGAAAAATATCACAATTTTTTATCTAAGAATTTTCAGTTTTTCGGCGATAAAGGTTACAATGTATTTGTATAGGAGTGTTTTCGTATTGAAAAGTATGTTTGAATAGTTTACCATCACGAAAACCCGCCGATATAATTTTGACGCCCTCGAACCCCACTTTTATATAGTAAAACTTGGGCTTGCAGGGGTACAGACTATTTTTCATATTTCGGATCTAAAACATATATTGTGGGTACTCGATAGAACCGCCTCAATGAGGCGGTTATATCGAGCACCCACAACCTACGTTTTAAGTAAAGATAAGGAAAATATCACAATTTTTCAACTTAAATTTTGCTTTTTTCGGCGTTAAAATTGGCAATGTATTTTTTATAGGCGTGTTTTCGTCATGCGAAAGATGCAGCAAATGAAGAAAAAAAAAAAAAAAAAAAAAACAGTAGACATTTTCAGGTGCAATTTTTCTTGGATTCTTAAGTGTTAAATCGACTTACGATCGAGAGGTTGTGCGTTCGAATCCGCCACCGGTATCGAGGTGTGTTCTTGGGCAAGACACGTAATGACACTGCCCCACTCCACCCAGGTGTAAATGGGTAGCAGTGGTGTAAAAGCCACTGACTCTCTCTCGCGCGCGCGTGAAAACACCCGGAATGAGTGTTCGAGAGCGATTCAATAAGCTTGTAGCTTTCATCGCAATCGAACTAAAATAAATTAGTATAAACTAAATCGTTTTTTTTTTTATCTTCATCTTCTTTCTTTTCTTTTCGCTACAGTATCTTCAGGTGTATTTTTCATATTATGACATGAATGCATTTGGCGCGATTCTATACAATCTATAATTTTGAGAAAAATAAGGAAAATAAGGAAGGACATGCCTGGTGAAAATCAGAGTCTGAATTTATCAATCGTCGGATATTTGGCAAATATAGATAAGTGAATTTGCACTGAGTTCAAATGAATACAAAAAAAAAAAAAAAAAACACTAAATATACTATAAAGTCACTAGTTGTTCCGGCCTCGGTAGCTCAGTCGGATGCGCGTCTTTCTGGTGATCAGGAGGACTCGGGTTCTTTCTTTCTTTCTTTCCACTTATACGGCGATCGGTCATATTTGACCATTACTCGCAGGTGTACATTACATACACTCCAGGTTGCAGGGATGGAAGCCTACACAGTAACCATGTAATTACGGTAGGGGTCTTTGACCTGCACAAGATATGACTCTTCCTGCACCCCACTTCCTGTTCTATACCTGTCGGTGTGGGTAACATTCTTTAGTGGAGACTGATCATGAAATATTTTCTACGGTCATTCTCTCCCTACCGCTGATTCAAGAAGAGCAGTTGTCAGTTTTCTGGCGAAAGAATGTGCACAGTACTGGTTAACCGCTTGCATATAAGCCTGCCCAGGAAAAGTGTGGATAGGCTAACTGACCGGTTAAAAAATGACCTAAATAGTGTTGACTAGGCCGTTAAACTAAAATACACACACATACACAAAAACACTAGTATGTAAGGGTAACTAAGAGCTGCGGACCTCATGCTGATTTTTTTTTGTTGTTGTTGTTCTTTCATGAAATAGACTCCATTATGTCCCTTTCTGGGAGTTATTGAAGCTCATCGATGGTTTATTAAATGTTGACAATAACTACTTCGATGGTTTGATGAGTAAAATTTACCCGTCAGAACTTCTAGTAAATAAAGCAAACCCTTATGATAGCCCGAGTTTTTTTAAGGGGTGGGGTTGAGGTGGGTGGGACGAGGTTTACATTTATATATTTGAGATGGATTTGTTTCTTACAAAATTCACGTTTAATGCGATTATTTTTATTTTGAGATCGTTTCCTTTCTTAGATAGAGCTGTTCCTCATGCGACATCCTACGGTGTTTATATATCACAACTTATTCGTTTTGCCAGAGTCTCCAGTCACGTCACTGAGTTCAGCACTCGTGATAAATAATTTGCTGCTTATATTTCTTTATATTTCATCGTTCAGTGATTTTATCTTATAGCTTACAGTCTTTTTGTTGGAGAAATGTCATACCTGGGATAATAGTTCCATGTACCCCAGTGACCGACATTTCAAGATATAATTTCATTTCAAGATATAAGGTAAACTCACTGAATCATGAAATATAGGTCACACTGACTTGACAATATTTTTAGGTCAACCATCGTGTCTCATTGCACTTTCATCATCCAATAATCTTTCACATAAAGGGAAATATCAATGGACACACAGACGTAGATATATTCTATGTCAAACATTGGGTCATATGGAACTTATAATTCTCCATCAAATACAATTCAAGATGTAAGAAAAAATCATTGAACCACGAAATATAGGTCAACATGACCTTGAAATAGTGTCAATAATCGGGTCACATGGAACTAATGTCCGAAGTATGACATTAAAATGTCTTCAAGATATAATGAAAAATCACTGAACCATGAAATATAGGTCATATTGACTGATATGTTTAGGGAGGACAATCTTAGTGTCACATTGAATTTTATTCCAGATATGACATTTCTCCATCAAATACTCTTTGACCATTGAAACATGAAATATGGGTCACACTGACGTAGGCATTTTTATGTCAAACATACGGGCTCATGGAACCTATAATCCAGTCCTTTGTTGTGTGTTGAGGTTTTATGTCTCCAGCAACACTATTAAGGTCAATTTCGAGACATTGCTTCTAATTTTAAGGGCTTTTTAGCCGCCATTGAGATGAAATGACATCTCAAACCCCACCGCCCGAAGAATCCCCTAGGGATTAAGGAATGGTCCGACCCGCACCACCTTTCCTGGTCAGGTTTAGACCTATCAGCTGGTTACCAGTACTTAAGTTCGGTCCGTTGCGTGGAAATACCATGCAGCCCAAAATATTTCTCCAAGCCCCGATGGACGGGGCGCTTTAATCCAAGTAAGAAATTTATCCATCAAATAGTATTCTACACGTAAGCCAAAATCTTTGAACCATGGAATATAGGCCATGTTGATCAACACTTTAAATGTTGGTATTTTTTTTATTGAAAGGGGATAATATGAGAATTTTCACAGATTAAAACCCTGTTTGTGATATTAGAACATGAGATATTGCAAAAATAACATGTTATCCGATGTTCAGTGGATATGGTAGTTCATATTAACCTTTATCTTGCTGAATATTCATTTAAGCCAAAGTCATTTCTGTCTATCAACCAATCAAATTACTTGATGTAAATTTTTGCTACAAATTCATAAACTGAATGCCAAACAGTGTAGATCCTGATCAAAGATAAGGGTGGTCGTGAACAGCAAGATAAGGGTTAATCACCAAAAACGATCGTCTGCGCATGCCCATTTCTTTACAAAACCTTTCTTGGCATATATTGCAAGACAACTCTTGAGCGGACGTGTATGGGTAAATTCCAGTTGATGTATTTTTTAGCTAAACGTCCCATGCATGTACCTACAGCCATCTTTTAGCACAAAAGCTACCGGATATCTAGTAAGTGTACCCAGAAGTTGGTACAATTACTTTATACTAAGTAAACATAGGAACGAACGAGCAGCTATGCTGTTCTGCTACAGCTTTTGTTGTTTATGAAATCAGTTTGATTAATGTTTCACAATAGAATAACCCAAGTTCAATCAAATGGAGAACGGACCATTTTCTATTCGTTAAATGCATTTAGAAATCGTCGTTTTAGAATTTAAACAGTCCCGCACCCAACTTCATTAAGTTACTACTAGACTGGTTGTTCAAGTTTGTTTGCATTAAAATAATTAATATTCTAGTAATATTGCTAATCACCAAGGGGAGATTTGTGAGTGTAAATATCATTTCTGGAGCGTCTGTTTGTTTAGGGTTTGTCTTTATTAGACTGTAGCTCGTATGAAAGGACACATGGGCTAGCGCACCAGAAAACCAATCATAAGCATAACGAAAAATATGCCTATTCAAATATATTGACAATTTTACCACAAAAAATTCTCAGAAGATAAATTGTGATATTGTTTTCTATTTCTGCTCAAACTATAGACTTCGGGTACACGTTAATATTTTGAAGCAGAAATATGAAACGCGGGTTAACCGCTCCAAATATTAAGAGGGTTTCAAGGGGGTCAACATTATACATTACGCAAACACGCCTATACAAATACATTGCCATCTTTATCACCGAAAAAAATGAAAATTTTATGATGAAAAATTTTTATCCTTTTCTTATTTCTGCTCAAAGTATAGATTTTGGGCACTCGTTAGAACCCCCTCATCGAGGCGGTTCTAACGAGTACCCACAATCTATATTTTAGAGCAGAAATAAGAAAAATAAGGTATACCCCCGGAAACCCCCAGTTTTACTATATAAAAGTGGGGTTCAAGGGGGTCAAAATTATATAGGCGTGTTTTCGGGATGCAGGCGTGTTTTCGTAAAGACCCATCACGAAAACACGCCTATATAATTTTGACCCCCTTGAACCCCACTTTTATATAGTAAAACTAGGGTTTACAGGGGTAAACCTTATTTTTCTTATTTCTGCTCTAGAATAAAGATTGTGGATACTCGTTAGAACCGCCTCGATGAGGAAGTCCAAGTGAGATGGTTAAAGTATTAAGACAGTGGGAAACCATTAAGAGTGGTTATAATTGAGTGCAAAAGTCAACAAGGTCAACAGTCTTTTCTCAAATCAAAAATCAAATTTAGAAATGCATTATGAAGTGTAGCAATCTATCGATCAAAAAGAAATACACCCACTAGATGTTATAATTGCCAGGAGTACACAAATATCGCAAAGCTCTATAAAAACAATACAGTTTGTGAAAATTGTGGAAAAGGATTATACAGGAGTCTGTGCAGAGAAGACGTGCTGTCACAACTATGAAGGGTTGCACAAGGCCATTAGCAAGTTTTGTCCAGTGTACCCCTCACTGCTGGACAAATTAAGCAAGCGAGTTTGAAGAGAGCCAGTTATTTATTTATTATTATTGTTTTGTTATTTATTTATTTACATTTCTATGTGATCAAAATGAAGTTTGCTCAAGGCAATATAAGGTCTCTAAATACATCCTTTGATACGCTTGAAACAGTTTGCACCAAAAATAGTGTTGACATAATTTGCCTTTCTGAAATTTGGCATCCAGATTCCCTAATTGTGAATAATATTAAAAGAAAATGGCATTGGGTCAGTAGTGAAAGAGACAGCAAAGGGGGCGGAGGAGTTTGTCTTATGGTCAGTAAACAGTTGAAGATCATTGAAAGGAAGGACTTATTGAATACAAACCTGGAAGTAGTTTGGGGAAATATTTACTCTGACGACTGTAATGTACTTGTAGGGTCCGTTTACATTCAACCTGGCAATATAAGTGCTATGAAAGAATTTTTTGTCTCATTAAACACTATCTTCTTACAAGAGAAATTACAAATCATAGTTACAGGGGACTTTTTGCACATCATCCATCACGGCGTGACAAAAATGAAAAAAGTCTTGGTAAGGACTGCATGAATACCTGATGGACAAACCAGTCACTATCCTGAACAATAATACACCAAATTATAGATTTAACATTGGCAAGTGACACAGTATTAAACAGAATATCTAACCATTGCTTCAGCTGAAGTGCACGACCCGCCGGATGCTTTTAGCATTATGAGTGTTACCATATATGGGTATGGCGGCCATTTTGGTCATGTGATCTGGACCTAAAACGGTTCCCCCAATAAATGCGCCTTATCTTAAGGAGCAAAAATATATCTTATACTTTAGTACTGTATTCTGAATCGTTTTCAGGATAAAATGCATTCTCGCTTTTCCAATACAAAAGCATATGTGTCAAAGTTTGACCTAGGCACAAAGAAGGTCAAGGTCAACCCAGGGTCACCATTTTAGCAATTTATGATGGGCCTACGTCCCAGATGCTATTTATCAAGTTTCGTGGAAATCTGCCCAGTGGTTCTGGAGAAGACTATTTTTGAAGGGTTTTTACCATATATGGCTTGGCGGCCATTTTGGTCATGTGACCTGGACCCCATGAGCAAATTTTGGTTTCCCCCATCCCATAGAGGCTCCATATGAAATTTGACTTCAATCGGCCCAACGGTTTCCGAGGAGAAGCAGGTCGAAAATTTCCACATTTTTCGCCTCGGCGAGGCTATACTAAATGGAATGTAATATTTCGCAAGTTTATTGGTTAGATCTCATTGATATCTATCAGTTTGCCAAAAATTGTTTAAATATTCCAAGCGGTTAAGTCACTATTACCAATTTTCACAAACGGGTTACGGACGGACAGACAGACTGACAGAATGACAGAATGACACGGTGATTTTAGGGCACTCTTAGAAAAATCAACCTACTTCGGTCGGTCGCTTTTTCTGCGGGTCGTGCAATTTGAAAGTTACGGATGAGGTTTTCCTGAATACAGACCATAGACTGATCTCCTTTGATGTGGGTCAGAAGAAGGATAGGGAAAGTTGGGAAAGATGGGATTTTAAAGCTGTATGTTGGGAGACATGGGAAGCTAAGTGCGACGAGAGTTTTAGCAGATGGATAGACACAAACAGACATTAAAAGGATGTTAATAAATAATATGAATCACTGTGCTCAGAATTAACAGAACTGGCTGAAAACAATATTCCCAAGAAGACGATTTGTATACACAGTAGAGGCTGTTAGAACAAAGATTTAGGGGAATTGTCCAAAAAGGTACAACGGGCTAAGAGAATGTTCAATAAAAGAAGTAACGAAACAAATTACAATACATATACAGTACTTATGACAGAATTAAAAGAGCTAGAAAGAGTAGCTAAAATGCAATACCTGGATGACTTGACAAAACTGATGGATCCACGCAAACCACAACAGTTTTGGGATGTTATCAACAAAAGCCGGAAAAGCAGTGTCAAATCCATAATTCAGCCTATAAGAAGAGACGATGGTTCCTTTGTCATCTCAAACCAGGAAATAATCCTGGAAATGAAAAATCAACATGGAAAAGAAACCCTTGATGTAGAAACCAGAATGGTACCATGTAGTTGAAAACTTTGTTGCTGAGGGTATTAGCTATGCAAAAACCAGTCTTAAAACTACCAGTATTGGAGAAGACTTTGAGGACCAAGACCTATTTTTGGTAGAATATGATCTTTAAAAGGGTTATCCTTTGGAAGCAAGGAGTACACCACAGAACTGAAAAATATGGAGTGTACATGTTTTCTGGGCCAGACTAGCTAGTTTCGGCCAATTAGGCCTCATCAGTGACCCTCAGATATTTTCAAAATTCCACCATGGAATCAATGATCCCAAAGGACAAGAAAAATATAATCTACACTATGATGTAGGGCAGGGAGACGTTTTACCGCCGCCACACATTCCCACACACCAGCTGTAGTGAAGTTAAATATGATCTTTAAAAGGGTTATCCTTTGGAAGCAAGGAGTACACCACAGAACTGAAAAATATGGAGTGTACATGTTTTCTGGGCCAGACTAGCTAGTTTCGGCCAATTAGGCCTCATCAGTGACCCTCAGATATTTTCAAAATTCCACCATGGAATCAATGATCCCAAAGGACAAGAATCAATGATCCCAAAGGACAAGAAGTCTGCAATGCAATAGAAAAAAAAACTAGTACGTCCTCTGCATCAAGTCCAGAGGAAAACGTATTCACAATATTGATTAAAAAAGGAGGCGACACATTAGCTGAAGCTCTATTGGTCCTTTTCCAGAGATGTTGGATTTCAGGAGACTTATGTGACAGTTTCAAGCTAGATCCAAAAATTTCAATGCCTAAACCAGGAAAAGATAATTACAACTTGGTTCGTTCCTACCGTCCTGTAACATTGGAGGGTGTTATTAGCATAAGTTTTCAAAGAACAATAGCTTGGAGATTGATGTGGAGATTAGAAGTTTCCTCAGGCTTCGCTAGAGCGCAAGACGCTTACAGAAAGCAACAGTCCTGTATACAGTCCATGATAAGAATCGTAAATCGGCTTCAAGAGGCAAAGTGTCAGAAAGAATACAGTATAGGAGTCTTTATGGATTTTGAGTCTTGCTTTGAGAAAGTCTGGCGTGCTGGGTCCAGTTGTTCAAAGCATCGTTAGCTTATCGAGCTCGTTAGTGGTCATATTGTTAAGTGTTCTAGCAAGTTTAACATGTAAAATTTTGGTATTTTTGCTGAAAAAATGTTTGCACACATTTTTTCAGCAACAATTTCAACACATTTGCCATATTTAATAATCAAAGATTTAACAATACGTTAACTAACGACGTCGTTAGTTTTGAACAACTGGCCCCTGGTCTTTTGTACAAAGCAATGGAAATTGTAATTTGTGGTAGAATGTTAGTGAACCTTCATATTTACATCACAGATATAAAATTCTATTTGAAAGTCAACAAAGTAACTTCAGAATGGCAGACATCTAAGGTCGGTATTCCTCAAAGTTCAGTTTTATTATGTTTGAGAATTAAGGACAAAACTATAGAGCAAGTGCCGCATAAAAAAGGTGCTAGGTATCACTGTTGATGATAATCTTGACTTCAACATGCACATACAAGAAAGAAAAAAACAAAGGGTTCAAGGCTTTGAAAAGCATAGGGCATTTTATCAACAATAACGGAGGATGCTCCCAAGAAACATTTATGAGACTCTATAGGTCACTAGTTATTCCAACAATGGACTATGGAGTTGCCACTTTATCGACATCTACAGATAAAGCATCAAAAGAATTTGGTCAAGTACAAAGAGCAGCTCTTCTCAAAACAACATGGTGACTTTCGAATTCCAGCAATGAATCTTTAGAAGTTATATCAAACTGTCTTCCTATTCATCTACACCTAAAGCTAAGGCAAGCTGAGGAATTATTGAGAATATACAGCCTATAAAAGAGGAATTCATTGCAAGCATGAATAACCAAGCCTTAAGAGGGAAAAAGACTTCCTGCATTATGCTACTGTCAGCCTTTGGGGAAATGAAAGGAAAATTTTCACTAGACAATGTAGCCAAGGAATTTGAGTACACCCCTGAACTAATGAATCTGTGCAGATGCATTTCCTCAAAACGTGAACGGAAGGAACTAGATTTGGATAAGGGAGCACAAGAAGAGAAGATCAAAGATATAATAGAAAATTTAGATTCAGATTGCGCAGTAGCTTTCACAGATGACTCAGCACTAAGTAACCCAGGCCCAACTGGATCAGGAGCTGCCATTTACTACAAGGGTCTGGAGCAAGAACATGTCTCCTTGTCTAAGCCAGTTTGTTCTAATGGTAACAACTATGTGGGTGAGCTTGTTGGAATACAGATTGCTTTACAACATATAATTGAGAAACCAGACCTTAACAGGAATATCCATTTATTTATGGATTGTCAGCCAGCTATTATGTCTGCCTTTGGGCCAGATACACCGAGAACTAAAGTGGATATCATTCTCCAGATCACACAGTTATCAGCAGGCTTGGAGGAAAAGGGTCACACTTTATCGGTTCATTGGAGTCCTGGTCACAGAGACTTCAAGGGAAACGAACTGGCCGATAGCCTGGCAAAGCAAGCAGCAAAAGAAATGGTGGGGAATAATGAGGATTTCTATGAAGGTGTAGCATACAGATCAGAATTATTAAAACTGATGAAAACGGGTTCCAGGGAAAAATGACAGGTTGGAAAAGACTGACCACTTGCAAGAAATAATCACAGAGGTGGGGAAATCCCATCCAAGCACTGGAGGCAGGGCTGTTGAGGCAAGCATAAACCAGATCATTACAGGACAAGTTGCACTGAACTACCTAATATCCAAAGTTGACAACTCTAAATCAGACAAGTGTGATGTGTGTAATGAAAGAGAAACTATTCAACACTTCATATTTGAGTGCCAAAATACAAAATCCATAGAAAACTACTAGAAAGGGACATTGAAGATATTTTAGTTAGAAATGACATTTCAGTTTCAGAAATACAACTCAAAGTGCTAACCGACAATCTAGAAGAAATCAACAGATCCGTAAACACAGAAATGAAAAGCACATTTGGAAAGTTCTTGAAGTCCACAGGCAGATTAAAAAATACTAAAAACGATATTTCACTATTTACCTGATATATACATATATACATGTATATTTTAAAAAAACTCGCTCGAAGGCCTGCTAACTCAGTGAATGCACCTAGAGACAGCAACAATGTCATAGACACACCCAGAGGATAAAACCAGTGTTATATTGGCATTACAAGAATCAGCAACAACAACGACATAAATATTTCTGCTCTAGAATAAAGATTGTGGGTACTCGTTAGATCCGCTTCGATGAGGCGGTTCAAACGAGTACCCACAGTCTATATTTTGAGCAGAAATAAGAAAAATATCACAATTTTTCCTCTTAAATTTTCATTTTTTCGGTGATTAAGGTTACAATGTATTTGTATAGGCGTATTTCCGTAATGAAACATTTCGATAATCCAGCTCATCCGCGTAGTCTAATCAGTGATTTCAGTGATTGCGTGTGACTTCAACGGTCGCAGAGCTATCTCAAGATAGCTGAGCGAAAACCATTTCGAAAACACGCCTATACAAATACATTGCAAATTTTACCGCTGAAAAAAAAAATTAAGATGAAAAATTGTTATATTTTTCTTATTTCTGCTCAAAATATAGATTGTGGGTACACGTTATAACCGCCTCATCGAGGCGGTTCTAACGAGCAACCACGATCTATATTTTAGAGCACTAATAAGGAAAATAAGGTTTACCACTGTAAACCCCAGTTTTACCATATATAAGTGGGGTTCAAGGGGATGAGAATTATATAGACGTGTTTTCATGATGGTTTGCAGACGCGCATGACTATGCGGCTGATTTGAGCCTTAATGTAGATTTTGTCGAACTCTCCAGCAGTTGAAATGCGCTGTTCCCTATGCTCTGGTTGAGTGAACATTCACTAATTGAGAATCGACACATTCAACAGTATGACAAGAACGCTTATCAGTCTTTGCATAGCCCGAAGCTGCTGAAAGGCTCAACGGATCTGCGAAGACTCTTATCAGATCGCGTAGATGTGTAGGATATTCAATCCTCGCTAGTCGCACAATACTTTTGGCATCGATTGATTGTCAATCAACCCAGAGTTACTAAGCACAGAAGCTCCTCAGTGCTGATGTTAACGTGACAATCACTGATTTGTAGGAAATCCAGGATAATGGTTATTTATAAAATGAAAGCTGCGCTATTGATTTTTGCTGTGATGTTAAAGGTTATCTATAGAATCTTGACTGGAATCATGTTTTGCATTATGAAAACAAGCCTATACAAATACATTGTAACCTTTATCGCCGAAAAAATTAAAAAAAAAATCAGATGAAAAATTGTGATATTTTTTTCTGCTCAAAATATAGATTGTGGGTACTCGTTACAATAACCTCATCGAGGCGGTTCTACCGAGTACCCACACTCTATAGTTTAGAGCAGAAATTAGGAAATTAGGTTTACCCCCGTAAACCCAAGTTTTACTGTACAAAAAGGGTTCAAGGGGGTCAAAATAGTATAGGCGTGTTTTCGTGATGGGTTTGGTAAACAAGGTAGACGCAGATCAGACACGGCAGAATGACAAACAGTGCAGACCCAGATATGACGCCACAGAACGCGGCGTCTGATCAGGGTCTATATTCTTTGCTTACATTACAGGAATTTAAAGGTTAAACGATTTTTTCAGCTTACACTCTGAGACAATCGGCCCACCAGTGCTGTCAGTGCTTTAATTGCAAACTTTGTTGTGTGTTGCAGCAAATCATTACGATAACACACCCGTGCGTCATGGTGCAATTTTTACATCTCCAAAACGGTCAATTTTCTGATGAAAATGTGTGATATTATCCTTATTTATACTCAATACATAGGTTGTGGGTGCTCGTTAGAACCGCCTCATCGAGGCGGTTCTAACGAGTACCCACAACCTATGTCTAGGACTAAAAATAAAGAAAATAATGTATACCCCTGTAAACCCCTGTTTTCTCTATATAAAGTGGGGTGTAAGATGGTGTTCATTTCACGGACTTGTCAGCGTGATGTGATTTTATTCCGTACATTTTTCTCACCATTAAAAGCTTTTACGCTGAAACATGAAACGGAAATAGTCTGATTATGTATTCGTTTAGCGTAATTTAGTACCCCTGTTAAAATAGTTAGTCATAATTAAACATGGCATAGCAAAGTTGAGATTTTACTTAGAAAGGTACTTTAGGTATTAACCCTTGTCCTGCTGAATATTCATATATGCCACACCCACTACCAATTATCAACCAATCAGATTACTTGATGCAAACTATTGCAACAAATTCACAATCTGAATGGCAAACAATGTAGATCCTGATCAGATGGCTTCTTCAGAAGCCATCTGATCTGGATCTACATTGTTTCAAAGAAAAGCCATATCCGGGTCCAGCAGGACAAGGGTTAACAAACCACGCATATGTACATCATATGCCCCCACCCCCATCTCCTCGCCCCCGAGAAGACCGTGCCACCAGTCTGAAGTGTCTCTTGCTTGCCGAGACATTGCTCCACTGAATCTACAACCAGCTTTACAGAGGCGGTTCCTATAGTTATTTATTTTGCTGTTATAAAAGCATAGCTGCACTCCTTAATCACTCGAACAAGAACTTATCTATGTCGAAACAAAGGCCCGAAATTCTTGCAACAGCCCTCACGTCCGAGTACAGCAAAATCTCTTAACCGGGCCAGATATAAATGAGCCATGCGTAATTCAAAGCATTACGAAAAGACGCCTATGCAAATACTTCGCATTACGCAGACAAACCCATGCGACATAGTGCATTTTTTCACATCTCCAAAATGGCTACTTTTCTGATGAAAATCGATGATATATAAAGCAAGCATAGGTTGTGGGTGCTCGTTAGAACCGACTCTCCTAACTCATCAGTGCAAAATCTCAGTGAACACAAATAATCAAACAACCACAGAGATGAAACAACGTTGAGGACTCGACAGCAAGAAACCACTGAAATGCTGGAGCAAAAAAAAAACAACAGTTAGACGCCGATGGGCCCGACCATTTAGGACTGTTTAGACTGCTTGAATGCGCCAGCTCATCTACGTCTTCACTGAAAACACTTTCTAGAATACCATACGTGAACAAGTCCGTGAAATGAACAACCCCTAAACCCCAGTTTATAGAGAAAACGCGGGTTTAATGGGGTATACAAAATTATTTTTCGTATTTCTGTTCCAAGACATAGGATGTGAGTACTCTTTAGAACCGCCTCAATGAGGCGGTTCTAACGAGCACCCGAACCGCCTTCGGTCATTTTTATTAAATCTGTGTTATCTTTTTTTTTTCAAGAAAATAAACCCAACATAGGTTCTCAGTGCTCATTAGAACCGCCTCATTATCAAAACCATACTGGCATTTCGGACATATATACGAGGATTTGCTATGTCCAGCATATTGCGTATGCATGCTGGGTTCAAAATATGCTCCTCGAGAGAGCACATTGTGTAAGGGGCACGCTGTAGTTCTATGATGCTCTGTCGATCTCGGGCTTTCCAGACTTACGGGTGAGACTTTAAACCGAGGTCCCGTCTCCGTATGACCTTAGCTGTTGGTGAGACGTAAAACTCAAACACTCACTCACTATGATGCTCTGTTCAGAGAAAAAAGCAAGAAGCATTCTCGTGAGTTGTGTGAGTTTTATGCTATACTTACTTTTTGTACCAGATGGAATCTTCCTCCTTATATACAACAAGAGTCCAATTTCAAAATTTAGGGGTGTCAGGTTGTGTTATCTTAAAAATTGATTTCGAAAATGGCTGCATCCTGCGGCGTCTGATCAGGGCCTACACTGTTTGCCAAGGTATCATTTTAGGGGTTTCTCGTACTGAATGGGTTAAAGACTCATCCGAAAGTCTGGATCGATCAGTCTGTTTGCGTTTTGCCTCCCAACAACAGTTAAGGTAAAACGGAGTCGGAACCTTGGTATGAAGACTCATCCGAAAGCCCGGAACCGAACCAACAACTCCCAGTTTATGAGGCGGGTAGCATATCAACAAACCATCGAAGCTTCCCTTCCATTGTCGTGAGTTAGTATCTGGATATAATTACATGTACATTAATTGCTGTATTTTTAATGTTTACCCGTCTTTTCAAAGAGGATATGTGTCGCTATTGAAGGACATTGTCAAACAGTATGGACAGATCAGACTAACTGACCGTGTAATCTTGGTCGACTAAGTATGCTTAATACACAGTCATTTTTGTAGCAAATCAAACATACAAAACAAGCATATTAAACATTTTGGTTTGTTTGGGTGGGGTTGAGATGTCATTTTATCTCGTGTGGGGTAAAAGTCACACAAAAATTTAAGCAACGTCTCCAAAAATGACCCAAATAGTGTTGACGGGGACGTAAAACCGCAATTCAAACAACTAAAACAAACAAAACGAGCTATGCCACAGTCTCATTGTCACATATTAACTGGAAATGTACCCGAGCCATTAGGGGCCAACTCTTAAAGGAAAGAATTTGCTTCTGAGGAGCAAATTCTTTCCTTTAAGTGTAGACTCCCCTTTCCGTGTGACAGAGTGTATGGAAAAGCGAACAGGAAGGCCCAGAAATTTTCTCTCTTAAAAACTATTGCCAGGTGTATTCATACCCCTTAAAGGGATATCTCGGTTATTTCGTAGAGTCTGCTTGGTTTAGATTGGAGTTAAACGACCCAGTCAAATTTTAGATTATGTCGAGTCGGTAGTGTTACATGTACCTAACCACACATATCCGGGGTAGGCTAATTCACAAGCGGTTAACCAGAACAGTCATCACGTGAACAAGTCCGTGAAATTAAGACCCCCCTAAACCCAACTTTATATAGAGAAAACTGGGGTTTAAGTGGGTATACATTTGTTTTCGTATTTCTGCTCCAAGACATAGATTGTGGGTACTCGTTAGAACCGCCTAAATGAGGCGGTTCCAACGAGCACCCACAACCTATGTGTTTAGTATAAATAAGAAAAATATCACTGATTTTCAACAGAAAATTAGTCATTTTGGAGATGTGAAAAAAAAAATGCACTAGGATGTACGGGTGTGTTATCGTAATGGCACAATCTTTCGCCAGAAACCGACAAACTGTGAAATGAACTCCCCACTAAACCCCAACTTATATAGAGAAAACTGGGGTTGAAGGGGGCATTCCAATTTTTTCCTATTTCTGCTCCAAGACATAGGTTGTGGGTACTCGTTAGAACCGCCTCAATGGGGCGGTTCTAACGAGCACCCAAAACCTATGTTTGGAGCAGAAATACAACAACGCAACCGGCAAGTTAGCACTAGGCCTTCTCTCAGACGCACTTTTGATGTTGTTTGAGACGAATATCAAAAACGTGCCGAAAGCTTTGTAGCACCGTTTTGAACTCTCCATCACGTGCTTCTGAACTGGTATTTGAGATGATTGACAACCGTCTTTGAACGTTAAAAGCGTGGGCGGGACAATAGCGCTGTCACTTTGTTACAATCGATTTTCAATATTGCTGAAAAGGAGATTGTGGATACTCGTTAAAACATCGAAGCGGTTCTAACTAGCAGTACCCACAATCTATAGTCTGCTCAAAACAGAGATTGTGGATACTCGTTAAAACCTCGATGTGGCGACCGGGCTTGAGATGTCATTTCATCACATCACAATGTCGGGTAAAAGTCCCACAATTCGGAAGCAACGTCTCCAAAATGACCTAGACGTACAGTTGTGTGTATTTCTGCTAAAAATATTGATTGTGGATGCTCGTATCGCCTCATCGATTTTTTCTTATTTCTGCTCAAAATATAGATTGTGGATACTCGTTAGTATCGCCTAATCGAGGCGGTTCTAACGAGTACCCACAATCTATATTATGAGCAGAAATAAGAAAAGTAAGATGTACCTCTGTAAACCCCGGTTATTCTATATAAAAGTGGGGTTCCATGGGGTCAAAATTATATAGGCATGTTTTCGTGAAGTGGCCAAGCAGGCACTCGACAGTGAATCAAGCGTGGTAGCGCAATGGTTAGTGCACTTGCCTGTGATGCTAGAACCCCCCCCCCCCCCCGCCCCCCGGTTTGATTCCCGGGAGCGGTAATAAAACTGCGGTGTCTGAACATGCTCCGGATGAATGCAACAAAGTACATCGTCCTCCGCATCGGGACCTTAACTTCGGATCCCCTACACGTGCAGGGAGGCCCATCCTGTGCAGGTTAAAGATTTCTACCGTTATTACACGATTACTGTGTATGCTTTCATCCTGCAAACATGGAGCGTCAAATGTGACCTGGAAACGCTCCAATACTCATTTGACCGATCACAGAAATAATTTTTGTGTTGTTTGAATTGAGGTTTAACGTCCCGTCAACACTGTTTAGGTTTGTTTTGTTTGTTTGATTTCAGGTTTAACGTCCCCGTCAGCACTTTATAGGTCATTTTAGAGATGTTGCTTCCAATTTTGTGGGACTTTTACCAGACATTGAGATGAAAAGGCATCACAAGCCCTGTCGCCCAATGAAACCAATAGGGTTTATAAGCGTGGACGGTCTGACTCGCACCGCTTTGCCTGGGCAGGCTTAGATCCTCTTAAGCGGTTTACCAGTGCTCGTGTGCAGTCGTTTTCAGCTCTGCGTGGAAGCATCATGCAGCCCATGTATTTCTTCAAGCCCCGATGGGTGGGGGCCGCAACACATATGGTTCAAGCCCCAAAGTCTTTCGGATCCTTACGAGACACATGTACCGGCCCCGATAGCTCAGTTGGTAGAGTGTCCGGGTTCGATCCCGGGCCGCAACATACCAAAGTCGTTAAAAATGGTACTAGCTGCTCCTCGCTTGGCACTCGGATTTACGGGGTAGAGCTAGGACTGGTCGACCCAGTGTCAGGATAATGTGACTGTGTGTGGTATCATGTAATGTGTCTGGGACATGATACTTCAGTGAGGCAGCACTATAAAGGTGAGCATTGAGCTCCCTGTCGCAACCAGACACCGTCGTGATATGACTGAAAAATTGTTGAAATCGACGTTAAACCCGAATTCACACACACACGAGACACATGTTCATGGTGCTGCCTAACACAACAGCCTATAATACTGGCACAGCATGCAACGCTTCAGATGTCTGTTAACTTTAGCCATAAAGTCCCTAAGCCTGCCCTGGCGAGTTGGACCATCCGAGCATATAAACCATTTCACTGGGATTGAAATGTCATTTTATCTAACTGTTGGGTAAAATTTCACACAAAACTAGAAGTAATGTCTCAAAATGACCCAAATATTGTTAATGGGGATGTTAAACCTCAAATCAAGTAAACAAACATTCTAACAGAAACGCAGAAATATTGGTCAATTAAAGTCTGTTATTGGTGACATGAAATCTGAGGGAAATGACTTTGCAGATTTTCAAAAGGGGACAACTTTCGGAACTTCCTGTTCTATAAGCTTTGTCCCACGAAATAGTGATATACTCTAAAAGGAAAGAATTTGCTCCTCAGGAGCAAATTCTTTCCTTTAAGAGTTGACCCTTATTGACATGGGAGACTAAAATACGCTTGAAGGAGTTGCCTCTCCTGAAGGTGTATGCATTCCACTTAAAGTCTCAAAAAAATATTTGCCACTTAATTGTTCGACTCGACGGTTAGTAAAATATTTGGGCGGATATTTGCGTGCTCCCAGGAGATCTTATGGGTCCAGCCTTTTAAATTTTGAAACCTTCCTCACAATTGGACAAAAATGGGCGGTAAAAAAGAGAAGAAACCCAGAAAAACTAACAAGTCTTAACCCTTATCCTGCTGAATAAATAAATTTAGCCACAGCCATTGCTGACTGCCAAACATTAAAACTTCTTAACATTATTCACAAGCTGCATGACAAACAGTGTATGACCTCATCTCTGTTTGCAAAAGTAGAGGTTGTTATGGGTTAAATATACACTAAATCCACTTTTTAACCGAGTTTCCTGTTGTGCCCATTTCTGTTTGTTTGTTTGATTTGAGGTTTAACGTCTCCTTCAACACTGTATAGGTCATTTTGGAGACGCTGCTTCCAATTTTGTGGGACTTTTACCCGTCATTGAGATGAAATGACATCTCAAGCCCTGTCACCCAATGAAACCAATAGGGTTTATAAGTATGGGCGGGCTTCCTCGCATCGCTTTGCAAGGGCAGGCTTAAATCCTCTAAGCGCTTTACCAGTACTCGTGTAGTCTGCGTGGAAGCCTCATGCAGCCCATCTATTTCTTCAAGCCCCGATGAGCGGGGGCCGACAATTTCTGTATGTATTGGAATTGCACAAGGCTCTCAGTGTGTGTGTGTTTTGAGCACGCAACGCTGAAACAGCACCGAATCTATGGCATTGTGTGCTTCGAGTTAGTCAATCAACAAAAATCTAATCAAATTTATTTCTCTCAGCATCGCGAAAACACGCCTATACAAATACACTGCAAACCCTATTGCCGAAGAAAAGAAATTGGTTACAATTTTCCAATCTTTGCCCAAAACACAGACCGCGGGTGCCCGCACGAACCGCCTTATCGATGCGGCTCTAACGAGCACCCCCAATCCAGCCCAGAGCAGAAACAAGAAACAAGGTTTACCCTCTGTAAACTCCAGTTTTGCTGTGTAAAAGTGGGGTTCAAGGAGGTCAAACCCATACAGGCCCGTTTTCGCGATGGTTTATACAATATGATAACGAGGAGCAAAACGTTGTGCAAACATACTGTTTCCTGTAACAAACTTATTATTTCATGATTCATTATTATTATTTATTTTATTTATCCGACCACACCCGTTCCTGACTTTAAACCAATCAGATAGCTTATGTAATTTCAAACAGTGCAGATCCCGATCAGACTCAGATGCCATCTGGTCTGGATCTGCACTATGTGCAAAGCTAGTTTTTTTTTTATCAAGAACGGCAAGTTTTGCTCAGACTGGTCCGTATGCAGTAACTTATGTTCCATTCAAAAAATCATAGAGCATGAAACGTGTGAAAAATAAATGGGCCGTTACAAAGCATGTTCTGCACGAGCATGTGTAGTTTGGTAAATGTTCAGACGTGTGGCCAACACGCTAAAGAAAAATATGAATGGGATATTATGTTCACTCCAGAGTGGTAAGTGTAATAAAATATTATATATGCGTCTCTCTCTCTCTCTCTCTCTCTCTCTCTCTCTCTCTCTCTCTCTCTCCTCTCTCTCTCTCTCTCTCTCTCTCTCTCAGTCTCTCTTAACCAGCCAATACACAGGTGTAAACAGATATATTCATTACGAGTACACGCCCATACAAATACACTGCAAACCCTACCGCCGAAAAGAACGAATATTTTCCGATGAAAAACTGATATCCGACACAGATCGTGGATACACGTTAGAGCCATTGTGTACAAAGTTGATTTGTGAAAGCAGGGTTAATTTTAAATATTAGGTAATAGTAATTTTCTCTAGTATGATAAGCGCTAGGACGTAGCAACACTAAATCAAGATTATAGATAAAGGTATGCACATGTATGTAATCAGACCCGGACAGTCGTCGACAGTCGCGAGCGGACGACAAAGGCGAACAGCGCAAAAGGGAAGCGTCCCCGACTGCCACCGGGTGTAGGCTGGGAAAATAGTCCCGGACTGAGATCCAAACTTTCGTTCAAGCCCTAACTTCCACTTTTTATGTAAACAGTGTAGACCCCGATCAGACGCCGATAGAATGACAGGTAAAGTAGCCTATGTCATTAAAGATCCGCGCTTTTTGGTTGTATTTTGACGCCGCGTTCTGTGGCGCCTGATCTGAGTCTCCATTGCTTGCCAAGCCCCTCACAGCTAATACACGCTAACTGGTGATTGATTTTTTACATGACCCGTGGCGTCCAGACAATATTAAATATGGAGAGCGGCGCAGTAGATTTTGACAATCGCTTAGCCCCGCCTCTCCTGTGGGTTAACTGGTATTGGATGGTGATGTTAAGTATTGATTACCGTTACATTGACAAACTTGTCACTTTTAACACCAATTCTGGTGTGGCGTGTCAGCGTTTTTTGACGTATCTGATGAACCGGCGGAATATGGCGTACTGCTAACTTGCCGGTTGCCCTGTTGTAAGGCAAATATCACACATTTTCATCAGAAAAATACCTTTAAATGCACTATATCACACGGATGTTTTAACGTAATGTAAATGCCATCTTTGTCTTCTGAGTATACATGTACACTATGATCACACACCTATGTATGTTACATAAGGATTTTTTTCACAGCCTTTTTATGAAGTTGGCTGGTTATTAAATAGAAGTGAGGGCAATGCAATCACCTTATACACATACACAGACCTAATGGAATAAAACATAAACATAAAACGACTGGAAAACCAAAAGGACACATTACGAAAACACACCTATACAAATACATTGTAACCTTTATCACCGAAAAAATGAAAATTTTAAGATGAAAAATTGTGATATTTTTCTGATTTCTGTTCAAAATATAGATTGTGGGTACTCGTTATGCCGTTTCGGTGAAGCGGTTCGAACGAGTATATACCCACAAGCTATATTTTAGAGCAGAAATGAAAAAATAAAGTATACCCAGTAAACCACAGTTTTACTATATAAAAGTGGGGTTCAAGGGTGTAAAAGAATATATATACTGGCGTGTTTTCGTGATGCATTCCCGTCCAACGACAAAACGGCTATCCAAAATAAAAAATAAAAAATAGCAGTTTTCGCCCTTTGTTCGTTTTATAATTCAAATCAGTATCCACATCTAAGGTTTTCGATTTTCGAGCAGTAATAAAGGAAAACACATTATTTATGCCCCCGCCCATAGGGGCTTGAAGAAATATATGGGCTGCATGATGCTTCCACGCAGAGCTGAATCTGGCCCGCACACTAGTACTGGTAAACCTCTTAGAGGATCTAAGCCTGTCCAGGCAAAGCGGTGCGAGGCGGACCGTCCATGCTAATAAACCCTATTGGTTTCATTGGGCGACAGGGCTTGAGATGTCATTTCATCTCAATGTCGGGTAAAAGTCCCACAAAATTGGTAGCAACGTCTCCAAAATGACCTTTACAGTGTTGACGGGGACGTTAAACCTCAAATCAAACAAAACAAACAAATCCGTCGTAACCCCCACTATTCTCGGATTTTTGTTTGTTTGATTTGAGGTTTAACGTCCCCGTCAACACTGTAAAGGTCAATTTGGAGACGTTGCTTTCAATTTTGTGGGACTTTTACCCGACACTGAGATGATGAAATGACACCTGAAGCCCTGCCGCACAATGAAACCAATAGGGTTTTTAAGCATGGACGGTCCGACACTCGAACCGCTTTGCTTGGGCAGGCTGAGATCCTCTAAGCGTTTTACCATTACTCGTGTGCGGGTCCGTTTCAGCTCTGCGTGGAAGCATCGTGCAGCCAATTTATTTCTTCAAGCCCAAATAGGCGGGGGCCGCACTATTCTCGGGTAGGGAGAGCGTGAGCGTGTTTCAGTTTTACGTCCCACCAACAGCTAAGGTCATACGGAGACGGGACCTCAGTTTAAAGCATTACGAAAACAGGCCTATACAGATACATTGTAAATTTTACCGCCGAAAAATAAAAGATGAAACACTGTGATATTTTTCTTATTTCTGCTCAAAACATATATTGTTGATACTCGTTAGAACCGCCTCATCGAGGCGGTTCTAACGAATACCCACAACCTTTATTTTAGAGTAGAAATAACAAAAATAAGGTTTACCCTTGAAAACCCCAGTTTTGCTATATAAAAGTGGGGGTTCAAGGGGGTCAGAATTATATATGCAAGTAGTCCTGATAAATTTCATTTTGTTAAAACCTCGATTCTTAGATATGTAACAGGTGAAAAAAATCCCTATCACCTTTACTCGCGATCGAACCCGGGTCGTCAGAGTGACAGACCAACATTCTACCGCGTCGCTATAAAAGCCGTTTGTAACGCAGGGCAGCACAAATGAACTATATACCTATCCCTATGACACATACATGTATAGCAAATGTACAAACATGTTTTTTTTTTTTTTTTTTTTTTTGTTTTTTCTGAAAAAAAAAAAAAATTGGAGTGACTTTTGCCTTTACCAAACCTACTCACATTTTTGCAGCAAACATACCAGCGTATTGGATATTGTACTTGCTGGATTAGTTAATACTTCGACCACTAACGAGCTCGTTAAGCTAACGATGCTTTGAGCAACTGGGCCCGGGTGAAATTTAACCCTTGTAAACCGTGTTACATGTACGCGTTACCACCAACAACTCATATTTGACACAGAGAAACATACCATGCATTCACAGCTATATAATTTTGACCCCCCCCCCCCCCCCGTTTAACCCAAATTTTATATAGTAAAACTGAGGTTTTCAGGGGTAAACATTATTTTTCTTATTTTTGCTCAAAAACATAGATTGTGGGTACTCGACAGAACCGCCTCGTCGCGGCGGTTCTATCGAGTTTCCGCAATCTATGTTTTCAGCAAAAATAAGATAAATTTCATTTTTTTTTTATCTGGAAATTTTCCTTTTTGGATGGTAAAATCTTCCAATTTATTTGTATAGGCGTGTTATCGTAATGGAACCTGAATAATGTTAATTCTGGATCCAAAAACAATAGGGCCATGATGGCCCTTGGTCGCTCACCTGATCCACACTGTAGAAATGAAATGGTAGGTAATATAGTAAGGTGCCTTGTCAGAAGGAAAATACATGCCAAATATGAAGGCTCTATATCAGATGGCTCCTAAGTTATGATTAAGTAGGTAACATTTCAAGGTCAAGGTCACAAGTCAAAGTTTTTTGCATGGGTGAGAAGGTTTTGTCACAAGGTACCTACATGCCAAATATGAAGGCTCTATCTTCAACGGTTAAAAAGTTATAAAAAAGAAGGTCAAAGGTCAAGGTCACAGGTCAAAATCTTTGTGTGGATGGAAAGTCCTTGCCACAAGGAACATACATGCCAAATATGAAGGTTCTACCCCAAATGGATCAAAAGTTATGATAAAGTAGGTCACATGTCAAGGTCACAAGTCATTTTTGTATGAATAGGAATCCTTTGTCACAAGGAAACTACATGCTTAATATGAAGGCTCTATCTCAAATGCTTGAAAAATATGACAAAGCAGGTCAAAGGTCAAGGTCATAAGACAAAAATTTTTTATGGGTGGCAAGATCTTTTCACAAGGAACATACATGCCAAATATGAAGGCACTACCTCAAATGGTTCAAAAGTTATAACAAAGTAGGTCAAATGTCAAGGTAACGGTCACAGATCATTTTATGTATGAATAGGAAGCCCTTGTCGCAAGGAACCTACATGCCAAATATGAAGGCTGTATCTCAAATGCTTCAACAGTTATGACAAAGGAGGTCAAAGGTCAAGGTGGTGGGTCAAAATTTTTGAATGGTTGGGAAAACCTTGTCACAAGGAACATATATGAAGGCTCTATCTCACATGGTTCAAAAGTTTTGATAAAGTAGGTTACAGGTCAAGTTCACAGATCATTTGTATATGAGTGGGAAACATTTGTCACAAGGAACGTACATGCCAACTATGAAGGCTCTATCTCAAACGGTTCACAAGTTATGACAAAATAACCTACTGAACTACTTTTTGATTTGACATGACCCGTATTCGAACTTAACTGAGATATTGTCCAGATGATCATTCTTAGTATCTTTTTTGATGATTGGACTAAAACTGTGGTCTCTTAGAGTGTTCACAACGTTTTTTCTATGATTTGATCTGCTGACCTACTTTTTGACCCGACATGACCCATATTTAAACTCGACCTAGAAATTGTCAAGATGATCATTCTGAGCAAGTTTGACGATGATCAAACCAACACTGGGGCCACTAGTTTGTTCACAAGGTTTTTTCTATGATCTGAACTACTGACCTACTTATTGACCAGACTTGATCCATATTCGAAATTAAACGAGATATTGTCAAATGATAATTCTGAGCAAGTTTGATGACGGTCGGACCCAAACTATGGCCTCTAGAGTGTTCGCAAGGTTTTTATATGATTTGACCTACTGACCAACCTTTTGACCCGACATGACCCATGTTAGAACTTGACCGAGATATTGTCAAGGCTATCATTATAAGCAAGTTTGATGATGATCGGACCAAATATTTTGGCCTCTAGTGTGTTCACAAGGTTGTTCTATGATTTGACCTGCTGACCTACTTTTTGACCAGACATTACCCATATTCTGCTGACCTAATTTTTGTCTCGACAAAACCCATATTCGGATGATCGGACCAAACCTGTGGCCTCTAGAGTGTTCACAAGATTTTTCAATGATTTGACCTGCTGACCTACTTTTTGACCCGACATGACCCATATTCGAACTTGTCAAGATGATCATTCTGGGCAAGTTTGATGATGATCGGACCATAACTGTGGTCTCTATTGTGTTCACAAGGTTTTTCTATGTTTTGACCTACTGACCTACTTTTTGACCAGACATTACCCATATTCGAACTTGATCGAGATAATGTCAAGATGACAATTCTGGGCAAGTTTGATAATGACTAAACCTTTGGCCTCTAGTGTGTGCACAAGGTTTTTATATGAATTGACCTACTGACCAACCTTTTGACCCGACATGACCCATATTTGAACTTGACCGAGATATTGTCAAGGCTATCATTCTGAGCAAGTTTGATGATGATCGGACCAAAACTATGGCCTCTAGTGTTTTCACAAGGTTTTTCTTTGATTTGACCTACTGACCTACGTTATGATCCGACATGACCCATATTCGAACTTGACCGAGATATTGTCAAGATGATCATTCTGAGTAAGTTTGATGATGATAGGACCAAAACTGATTTGACCTACTGTTTGACCCGACATGACCCATGTTCGAATTTGACAGAGATATTGTAAAGATGATCATTCTGAGCAAGTTTGATGATGATCGGGACCAAAACTGTGGCTTCTAGTGTGTTCACAACATTTTTCTTTGAACTGACCTTTTGACCTGCTTTTTTGACCCGACATGACCCATATTCGGACTTGACCGAGATATTGTCAAGATGATCATTCTGAGCAAGTTTGATGATGATTGGTCCAAAACTGTGACCTCTAGTGTGTTCAAAAGAAAAGTTTACGCACGGACGACGCAAGGCGGACGACGCACGACGGACGACGAACGATGACGCCGGATATCTCGCGGTCACAAAAGCCCACCAAGACCTCTGGTCAGGTGAGCTAAAAAAAGTATATCACACTGACACTACTAGTCACGAGTCTATAAGCACTCTGAGTAGTTACACTGTACTTATTCATTACGTAAATGGTATTATTGAAAGAACGTGTCTACATAGGTGACAATTAAAGTAAAAGGATAAGCAGTCTGGAACCTCCAGCTCATAAACTTCACTTGTATGTCCATACAAAAAATTTAGATCTCGCGTGATGAATTAAATAATCATTAAGCAATTGTACGAGCGTTCATTGACAATATGATTTCTTTCATAGCATTTGTTCTAAATGTCATTACAATCCGTTTGACACATCCGTAGTGGAGTTTACAATGATGCTCATCGTACGAACGTGCTACGTATGATACCCGTATGACATTATGATACCAACGACGCTGTTCCGCTGCCAACAGGAATGATGTGTGCAATTGTTTCTTTACGAAAACACGCCTATACATATACATTGCAAACTTTACAGCCGAAAAAACGAACATTTTAAGGAGAAAAATTGCAATATTTTTCTTATTTCTGCTCAAAATATAGATTTTGGGTACTCTTTAGAACCGCCTCTTCGATGCGGTTCTTATGAGTACCCACAATCTATATTTTGGAACAGAAATAAGAAATAAAAGTGCACCCCTGTAAACCCCAGTTTTACTGTATAAAAGTGTGGTCCGAGGGGTTCAAAATTATATAGGCGTGTTTTCGTAATGCTTCTTTCATTTCAGTCCTTAAACAAGATTTTGTCGTCCAATCCCCAAAGTGGTTACTTTTCTGGTAACTCTGTGTGATACTTAGCGTATTTATACGTCAAACATAGGTTGTGGGTGCTTTAATAAATGCCTCTGCGAAGCTATTCTAACGTGTATCCATAATCAAGGTTTTTGTTTAGCAGGTATAAGAAAAAATGTATACCCCTGTAAATCCGAGTTAAACCACATATGTATACAAAAGTGGGTTTTAAGGCGATCAAAATTATATAGGCGTGTTACCGTGATGTACAGACAAATGGCGTTGACATATCATCAGGTGAACCGTCATATGAACAATTTATATACTCGTAGATAAAACTGAAATTAACTAGGGTATACATTATTATCAGTCATAGGAATAACGCCAGATGTAAACAAAAAGGTTGACCTCAGAATCAAGTGCAAATTGTTCACAATATAAGAGGTTTTACCACCTTCCCAGCCTTTACTCTCATCTAGCTGATAATATCTGACAGGTCTGCAGCCAATGTTTAGATAACACATTTATATACCACCATCACTGAAAACTTCCACTTCATTTTTTAAAAAAGACCTGTATTGTAAAATATTAACGAAAAGGAATCATTTACTTCTAATTTCTAACAGACTTACAAAGATGAAATGACGCCATCAACATCGATTCTAAGTCAAGACGTTACATATACGTTGATATGACGTTATTTCGAAGGCGTTCAAACTTGTTAGTTAATAATTCGTTCAGACTTTGATCATTAAATATGGCAAATATACTAATATATTTGCTGAAAAAAATGTGAGTAGCTTTCATTTTTTTCAGCAAAAATAACACAATTTTAGATATTGCACTTATGCTAGAACAGTTAACAATCTGACCACTAAGCTAACGATACTTTGAACAACTGGCCCCTAATTTTGTTTGTTTGATTTGAGGTTTAACGTCCCCGTCAACACTGTAAAGGTCATTTTGATGACGTTGCTTCCAATTTTGTGGGACTTTTACCCGACATTGAGATGAAATGACATCTCAAGCCCTGCCACCCAATGAAACCAAAAGGGTTTATAAGCACGGCAGCGCTTCGCCTGGGCAGGCTTAGATCCTCTAAGTCGTTTACCAGTACTCGTGTGCGGGTCGGTTTCAGCTCTGCGTGGAAGCATCATACAGCCCATCTATTTTTTCCAGCCCCGATGGGCGGGGGGGGGGGGGGCGGGTGGGGGGGGGCGTAACTGATGTATAACCTATTGTTAGCATAGTTGAAATGCATATGACATATAACAAGTGTCATAGATCGTAACCCATCGCCAGCACTAACCATCAACACAGTTTGTGTGTGTGTGGGGGGGGGGGGGTTTAGCTCACCTGTCACGTAGTGACGAGGTGAGCTTTTGGGATCACTTTTTGTCCGTCGTCCGTGCGTCCGCGTGTGCGTCCGTGCGTGCGTCCGTAAACAATTTCAAATAAGTATATCTCTAATACCCCATGGCCAGTCTTGATCAAATTTCATGTGAAGCAACATCAGGCTGCATAAGGTTTTTGGGCTGATCAGATTGGAATTTTGGTTGCCATGGCAACATATAGCTCCCATAGACTTATAAAGGGAAAAATTTTAAAAATCTTCTCCTCTGAAACCACAGGGCCCAGAGCTTAGATATTTAGCATGTAGCAAGGGCAAGTGGTCAACTACATAATTCCTGCCAATCATGCCCCTGGGTTCCAAATGGGCCACGCCCCGGGGCCCCTTCGCTCCCATAGACTCATAATGGAAAAAAAAGCTTCAAAAATCTTCTTCTCTGAAACCACAGGGCCCAGAGCTTAGATATTTAGCATGTAGCAATAGCAAGTGGTCACATACATAATTCCTGCCAATCATGCCCCTGGGTTCAAAATGGGCCGCGCCCTGGGGACCCTTTGCTCCCATAGACTCATAATGGAAAAAAGCTTCAAAAATCTCCTTCTCTGAAACCAGAGGGCCCAGAGCTTATATATTTAGCATGTAGTAACGGCAAGTGGTCACCTACATAATTCCTGCCAATCATGCGCCTGGGGTCCAAACGGACCACACCCCGGGGCCCCTTAGCTCCTATAGACTCATAATGGAAAAAAGCTTCAAAAATCTTCTGCTCTGAAACCACAGGGCCCAGGCCACCTACATAAATCCTGCCAATCATGCCCCTTGGGCCAGAATTGGCCACATCCATGGCCCATTAGCTACCATGGATGGACTTTAAATGGAAAAAAAAACTTAAAATGGAAGAAAAAAACTTGAAAAATATTCTTCTGTGAAACCATAAGGCCCAGAGCTTAGGTATTTAGCATGTAGCAACATGGAGTTGTTGCCTACATGAATCCTGCCTGAGTCTTGCCCCTGGGGTTCAAATTGGCCAAATCCTGTGGCTTCTTAACTCCAATAAACTTATAATGGAAAAAAAAAGTTTAAAAATCTTCTTCTCAGAAACCATGAAGTACGGACCTTAGATATTTAGTATATAGCAACATAAAATGGTCGCCTACATAAATCCTGCCACCCATGCCCTTTGGGTCAAAATTGACCTATGGACTTATACTGGAAAAAAAATCAAAAATCTTCTCCAAAGCCATAAGGCCCAGAGCTCAGATATTTAGTATGTAGCAATGTCAAGTGGTCTCCTACACTTATGATTTTCTGGTACACAGGTGAGCGATATAGGGCCATTGGGCCCTCTTGTTTTTTTTTTTTTTTTTTTTTTTTGGCAATCTCAGAAAATCTACCAGAAGCCCAAGTTCTAAATATGAATGATCTTTGATAAGTGACTGTCTAGGAACAAGCATTTGAAAATAATAATAAATACTACTACTACTACCACTACTACTACTACTACTACTACTAATAAAAATAATAATAATTAGCAGTAATGCATAAACCAGAGCTCTACAATCTTCATACATGTACAAGGAGCTAAAAACTGTCCCGAACGAGGACTAAGACTGTTCCCTTCAACCCTTTAATGTTTTAGCTGCAAACAAACAATGTAAAACCTGATTATATGCCACATTCTGATCTGGGGCTACACTGTTTGCCAACTACACTGTTTGCCAGCTGAGCGATCTAGGGCCATCATGAAACTCTTGTTTTTTTGTTTGTTTGTTTTTGTTGTTGTTGTTTTTTGTTGTTGTTGTTGTTTTGGGAGGGGGGGGGTAGTCAATTGACCACCTTCATGGGGGAGTATTGTTCACCTGCTGACCACACAGCACAACACAAGCTGCAGTGTGTATTAATTAAACGTTAAAACAAATAACATCACGAAAACACGCCTATATTAATTTGACCCCCTTGAACCCCACTTTTATATAGTAAAACTGGGGTTTACAGGGGTAAACCATATTTTTTTATTTATGCTATAAAACATAGATTTAGGGTACTCGTTAGAACCGCCTCGATGAGGCGGTTCTAACGTGTACCCACAATCTATATATTTTGAGCAGAAATCAGAAAAATATCACAATTTTTCATCATAAATTTTACATTTTCACGGCCGTAAAATCTACAGTGTATTTGTATAGGTAGTTTACGTAATGTCAGAGGAAATTTAATTGTTAACACGTTATGTAGGACATGAAACGAATCCGATTTTTTTTTTTACCGAATAAATGTTAATTTGTAAAAGTTTAGCTTTTGGTTTTTATAAATATAAATTAATACAAATAATAACTCATATTTCTGTATTATGAGAATTCTGCGATAATTTTACATCTATACAAAAGTGTACAAGCATGTTGTGTGTCAAGGGAAAAAAAAACAAAACAAACAAAAACAACAAAAAAAAAACAAAAAAAAAACAAATATACAGGTAATGCTAAGGTCAGTTAAACAGAAAGTATACATTGCACTTTTGAACATTGCCACAAAATTGCACCAAATCAAGTCTAGTCTGGGTTGACAAAAGCAATACATGTGGTCTATTTGCAGCATTAATAAGAATACATATCACGGACTTTGATCAGAAAAGCAGCCGTTTTGAAGAGGTAAAACAAAGCACGGTACTTCGTGGGTGTATTATCGTAATGCTAAGTCGCGTGATATAATGATGTCGTTCATTGTTTTATTACCACTATTTGCAGATAAAAAGTAGCATGTTTCTTATATACGTATCTGCGCTCACTTTTATAATTGGGCAGTCAAAACGAATACCGCCAATAAATAATTGAGAGCTGAAATTAAGAAAATTAATGTAAACCCTGCAAACTCCTGTTTCCCAATATTTTCTGGGGGCTGACATGCACTTCCAATGACCGCTTCATATAGAGGAAAGTGTGGCTTGTATAGGATGTACATGTATGTTTTTTCTTATTCTTGTCCAAAATATAGACTATGGATGCTCGATCCATCAGTCTTTCTAATGGGTAACTACAACCAATATCTGAAACAAAAAATATATCACAGATTTTCGGCAGAAAAACGCCTACTTTGAGGCATGTAAGGTACGATATACCATTACCTTAAATGTGTTTTGTTTGTTTGCACTGGAGTTTAACGGCCAAGGCCAACACTATTTTAGGTAACATAAGTTTACTATCCCCACGTTTTAGGGCAGGCTTATACGTAAGCTGTAAACCAGTACAGTGCACATTATTTCGCCAGAAACTGAACTGTCCTTCTTGAATCAGCGGAAGGGCGAGAATGACTGTACAAAAGATTTCATGATCAATCTCCACGAACGAATGTTGCCGACCAAGGCAGGTATCGAACCAGTCAGACGCGCTTCCGACTGAGCTACCGAGGTCGGTATACTTTAAATGTGTTTGTTATTCTTATCAATCACAACAGTTTTCATCACGAAAACACGCCTACATAATTTTGACCCCCTTGAACCCCACTTTTATACAGTAAAACGGGTTTACAGGGGTAAAATAGAAGTGGTGGCAATGATCAGGAATCGATACAATTAACCCAACGCTGCCATCAGAGACACCAAAGGGAAGGGGACACAAACATGAAACAACAGACCCAAATAGAAACATCAACAGCGGAAAGCCAGAAGGACAGTTATCCTCTCACAAAATGGCCAATAGGCTATCCAAAATAAACAATATAAGCGACACAACAACCAAAGACAAACCATAACAAAAAAGCGACAGAAGAACAGCATTGGAATGGTCAGCGGAAACGAATTCCACTTTACGTGGCCACAATCCTCGCCCTTACTTCCGTCGCGATTTAGACAAATAATTTGTTCAGTCCGCATGAAGGCCTCCTAACTCATCAGTGCAACATCTCCGTGAACACAAAAAAATCAAACAACAACGGTGAGGACTCGACAGCAAGGAACCACTGAAATGCCGGAGCAAAAGAAAACCAGCAGACTCCGAATGGCCCAACCAGAGACATAGTATCAGGCACCAACCAACGTTACATTGAATTAAAACCTTATTTTTCTTACCTTTGCTCTAAAATCTCGTTAGAACCGCCTCATCGAGGCGGTTCTAATGAGTACCCACAATTTATATTTTGAGCAGAAATAATAAAAATATCACAATTTTTCTTCCTAAAATTTTCATTTTTTCGGCGAAAATGTATTTGCAATGTATTTGTATAGGCGTGTTTTCGTAATGTCATCTGCTTTGTTTTTTGCTGGTCATTGTAAAAGTAAATGTTGCAACTAGTGTGGACCAAGATCAGACCGCGTCTCAGCCTGGTCAGGATCCACACAGTATTGACCTAGATCAGACTGCTGTGTTCCTCGGAGCAGTCCGATCATGTCCCACACTATATATGTCTGTGTGCAAGATGAAGCATACGAAATAAACGAACGACATTTTCAGATGCAGTTTTCTAGGTGTTTTAAGGTTAATAAGAAATGCAGATATGGCGTTAAAATAGCTGTTTTCACTAACATACCCAAAACCGGTATGGGTCGGTTGGTCGGTCGCAAAAACTGTTTATTTTTGTCAAAATTTTATTGGATACAAAAAAGAAAAAAAAAAAACAGTAACAAAAACAAAACAAAAAAACATTAAAACGGCTAAATTTTACCTATATTACCTGAAAACATTCAAATAACGCGGTAAAAACCATCCAGAAAGCAAAAGAACATGGTTTCAGGTATTAGTTTAGTATTAGTGTATACCTTATTGTCCTTATTTCTTCTCTAAAATATAGATTGCGGGTACTCGTTAGAACCGCCTCGATGAGGCGGTTCTAACGAGTGCCCACAATCTATATTTGTTGCAGAAATAAGAAAAATATCACAATTGTTCAGCATAAAATGTTCATTTTTTCGGCAAAAAAGGTGGCAATGTATTGTATAGCCGTGTTTGCGTAATGGTTTTGTAACCACCATTTGCAGATAAAAAAAGCAGCATGTTACTTATATACGTATCTGCGCTCACTTTTATAACTAGGTGGTCAAAACGAATACCGCCAATAAATAATTGAGAGCTGAAAATAAGAAAATTTATGTAAACCCTGCAAACTCCTCTTTCCCAATATTTTCTGGGGGCTGACATGCACTTCCAATGACCGCTTCATATAGAGGAAAGTATGACTTGTATAGGATGTACATGTATGTTTTTTCTTATTCTTGTCCAAAATATAGACTATGGATGCTCGATCCATCAGACAATCTAATGGGTTACTACAATCAATATCTGAAACAAAATATATATATCACAGATTTTCGGCAGGAAAAACGCCTACTTTGAGGCATGTAAGGTACGAAATACCATTACCTTAAATGTGTTTTGTTTGTTTGCACTGGAGTTTAACGGCCTAGGTCAACACTATTTTAGGTAACATAAGTTTACCTATCCCCACTTTTTAGGGCAGGCTTATACGTAAGCTGTAAACCAGTACAGTGCACATTATTTCGCCAGAAACTGAACTGTCCTTCTTGAATCAGCGGAAGGGCGAGAATGACTGTACAAAAGATTTCATGATCAATCTCCACGAACGAATGTTGCCGACCAAGGCAGGTATCGAACCAGTCAGACGCGCATCCGACTGAGCTACCGAGGTCGGTATACTTTAAATGTGTTTGTTATCCTTATCAATCACAACAGTTTTCATCACGAAAACACGCCTACATAATTTTGACCCCCTTGAACCCCACTTTTATACAGTAAAACGGGTTTGCAGGGGTAAAATAGAAGTGGTGGCAATGATCAGGAATCGATACAATTAACCCACCGCTGCCATTAGAGACACCAAAGGGAAGGAGACACAAACATGAAACAACAGACCCAAATAGAAACATCAACAGCGGAAAGACAGAAGGACAGTTATCCTCTCACAAAATGGCCAATAGGCTATCCAAAATAAACAATATAAGCGACACAACAACCAAAGACAAACCATAACAACAAAAAAAAAAAAAAAAAAAAAAAAGCGACAGAAGAACAGCATTGGAATGGTCAGCGGAAACGAATTCCACTTTACGTGGCCACAATCCTCGCCCTTACTTCCGTCGCGATTTAGACAAATAATTTGTTCAGTCCGCATGAAGGCCTCCTAACACATCAGTGCAACATCTCCGTGAACACAAAAAAAAATCAAACAACAACGGTGAGGACTCGACAGCAAGGAACCACTGAAATGCCGGAGCAAAAGAAAACCAGCAGACTCCGATTGGCCCAACCAGAGACATAGTATCAGGCACCAACCAATGTTACATTGAATTAAAACCTTATTTTTCTTACTTTTGCTCTAAAATCTCGTTAGAACCGCCTCATCGAGGCGGTTCTAATGAGTACCCACAATTTATATTTTGAGCAGAAATAATAAAAAATATCACAATTTTTCTTCCTAAAATTTTCATTTTTTCGGCGAAAATGTATTTACAATGTATTTGTATAGGCGTGTTATCGTAATATCATCTGCTTTTTTTTTGCTGGTCATTGTAAAAGTAAATGTTGCAACTAGTGTGGACCAAGATCAGACCGCGTCTCAGCCTGGTCAGGATCCACACAGTGTGGACCTAGATCAGACTGCTGTGTTCCTCGGAGCAGTCCGATCATGTCCCACACTATATACCTGTGTGCAAGATGAAGCATACGAAATAAACGAACGACATTTTCAGATGCAGTTTTCTAGGTGTTTTAAGGTTAATAAGAAATGCAGATATGGCGTTAAAATAGCTGTTTTCACTAACATACCCAAAACCGGTATGGGTCGGTTGGTCGGTCGCAAAAACTGTTTATTTTTGTCAAAATTTTATTCGATACAAAAAAGAAAAAAAAAAAAACAGTAACAAAAACAAAACAAAAAAACATTAAAACGGCTAAATTTTACCTATATTACCTGAAAACATTCAAATAACGCGGTAAAAACCATCCAGAAAGCAAAAGAACATGGTTTCAGGTATTAGTTTAGCTATTTTGACAGTTTGATGATTTTTATCAAAAGTGCTAGAAAATATTTAGGTCGGTAGATGAGAAAATAATTTTATTTTTTTCTGGATGACAATAAAAGTTGCAGGATCGTCACAAAAAATCAGGATCGGTCGTCATCACGACAAAACACCTATAAAACTTTGACCCCCTTCAACCCCACTTTTATATAGTAAAACTGGGGTTTGCAGGGGTAAACCATATTTTCTTATTTCTGCTCTAAAATAAAGATTGTGGGTATTCGTTAGAACCGCCTCATCCGTTAGAACCGCCTCGATGAGGCGGTTCTAACGAGTACCCAATATCTATATTTTGAGCAAAAATAAGAAAAATATCACAAATTTTCATCCTAAAATTTTCAATTTTTCGGCGATAAAGGTTACAATGTATATGTATAAGCGTGTTTTCGTAATGGCGTTAGCGGAAACACGACTATTTTAGGTCTATGCAGCTAGACGTCAGTGAAACATTCATATCACCCTGACTATGTCTTACTTGGACTCACTTCGTCTTATGAAAATAGTCGAAAACCAGTGCTTCAGCTGAAGTGCACGACCCGCCGGTTGCTTTTAGCTTTATGGGTGTTACCATATATGGATATGGCGGCCATTTTGGTCATGTGACCTGGACCTTAAACGGTTCCCCCAATAAATGCGCCTTATCGTAAGCAGCAAAAATATATCTTATACTTTAGTACTGTATTCTGAATCGTTTGCTGGATAAAATGCATTCTCGCTTTTCCAATACAAAAGCATATGTGTCAAAGTTTGACCTAGGCACAAAGAAGGTCAAGGTCAACCCAGGGTCACCATTTAAGCAATTTATGATGGGCCTACGTCCCAGATGCTATTTATCAAGTTTCGTGGAAATCTGCCCAGTGGTTCTGGAGAAGACTATTTTTGAAGGGTTTTTACCATATATGGCTTGGCGGCCATTTTGGTCATGTGACCTGGACCCCATGAGCAAATTTTGGTTTCCCCCATCCCATAGAGGCACCATATGAAATTTGACTTCAATCGGCACAACGGTTTCCGAGGAGAAGCAGTTCGAAAATTTTCACATTTTTCGCCTCGGCGAGGCTATACTAAATGGAATGTAATATTTCGCAAGTTCATTGGTCACATCTCATTGATATCTATCAGTTTGCCAAAAATTGTTTAAATATTCCAAGCGGTTAAGTCACTATCACCAATTTTCACAAACGGGTTACGGACGGACAGACAGACAGACCATATATGGCTTGGCGGCCATTTTGGTCATGTGACTTGGATTCCATGAGCAAATTTTGGTTTCCCCCATCCCATAGAGGCTCCATATGAAATTTGACTTCAATCGGCCCAACGGTTTCCGAGGAGAATCAGTTCGAAAATTTTCACATTTTTCGCCTCGGCGAGGCTATACTAAATGGAATGTAATATTTCGCAAGTTCATTGGTTAGATCTCATTGATATCTATCAGTATACCAAAAATTGTTTTAATATTCCGAGCGGTTAAGTCACATCACCAATTTTCACAAACGGGTTACGGACGGACAGACTGACAGACTGACAGAATGACAGAATGACACGATGATTTTAGGGCACTCTTAGAAATCAACCGACTTCAGTCGGTTGCTTTTTCTGCGGGTCGTGCAATATGTTTCGGAACGAAATAACCGCGATATGCTTTCCACTGGGTTATCACTCTCGTGTGACAAAGCGCATCCTTTCATAGCTCAAAATTGGCATTGGAGCCGGGGCAAAGCATTTTCTACAATTTACATGTACATACGAAGAATCGGATCAGCCTGCACATCCATATAGTCTGACCAGAGACTTCTCTTGTTGTATGAAGGCGCATTGGTTCCTTAGCTATCCTTAGAGCGCACAATAAAGAGTCTTATCAGACTGTCCGGATGCGCAAGCTAATCTGAGTCTTGGGTGGGCGCAAATGTTAATTGTAGGAAATGCTGTGACCCGGCTCATTTCTGATTAGATAAATTAATATGTTTCTTATTTCTGCAACAAACATTGATAGGGAGTTCGTAAGAATCAGTTCTAATCATTACGCAAACACGCCTATACAAGGACATTGCCACCTTTATCGCCGAAAAAATGAACATTTTTATGCTGAAAAATTGTGATATTTTTCTTATTTCTGCTGCAAATATAGTATAACATAGTCATGTTATGCACATGATATTTTGCATAGGCATGTTATCATGTGTATGACTGAAATGTTGTTGAAGGTGTGTAAGAATGTTGATATGACTGAATGAGTGTTGAAAAGGCAGTAAGCTTCTGTCTCAGTACTATTATGAAAATATTAAGCTTCAATTCTTATTATGAAACAGCTTCATTTTAAAACTCTGAAACATCAATTATATAACTTTGCATAAAATGCAGAGATGCACTTGAATTACACATACATGTACCTTACATGTACCTGGCAGCCATTCAAATCATAATTTCGTAATATCATATGACTCTGACATTTCCTTTTAAAGGTTATTTAAGCAGGTGTTCATGTGAAGTACTTTAGAAACCTGATGAAACTGCATTTTAAAGATCATATTATTGGTGCAGTCATCAAAATCATGACAGATAGCTTATAGTTAGAAGAGATTTTGGCAAGAGTTGCGATAACAAGCATGATGCAATGAGAGAGGGATATTGCGTGAGATTTTTGTAGTGATTATAAATACTGGGGTTTCTGACCAAGACTTCAGAAGACTTCAGATGTCTACTTGATCAGCTTGCAGACCGTTAGTCTGGTTTAGGAGTTGTGCACTCGTATGAGGTGCCTGCCTAATAAAGCTGCTGAAACTCTCAATATGACTTTAGTTATATTTTATAATTAAGAAACACTATACGATCACAGTCAAAGGTGTATAGCTACGCTATATATCTTGCTTTGTTGCCGTGCTGCGGATAAATTAAAAAAGGAACCTTTCGACAGGAAACAGAAAAATGGACACCAAGGTAGGTGGCGTTTACTTTTACTTTTTCTGGTTATGTTTGTTGTTTGTTCTGTCACCAATTATCATGCAAAATTATGGTAGAAAATTAATCTAAAACGAAAAACTAAAAATGTAGGCCAAAATTAATTTTAGATTAATTTATTTATTTATTTATTTTTATTCATTTTTTTTTCTTTTCAATATGGCTCAACAAGGACAAGCCCAAGCACAGGCTCAGCATCAACAACAGCTTGATCCTGCTGCACAGGCTTTTGTTAATATTCAATTAGAACTAGCCAATGTGTCACAAGCATTAACGACACAGGGGGCCTCAACAAGCGTGATCAAATTTGATGGCAACTCCAAAAACTTTAGAGAATGGATAAAATCCATTGAAAAATATTCAATTCTTGCTGATATACCTGAGGCAAGAAAGAAGTTGATTGCATATCAATCTTCTGGGGGAGCAGTTAGTGGTTTTATACAGAGGTATATGGCGGCTAACCCAGACGGAAATTGGCAACAACTTAAAGAACAATTAGCTGTCCGTTTCAGTGATGTTACGGATAGGCAAATGGCGCTGTCATTGTTACGCAGCGTAAAACAAAAAGTAGGGGAAAACATACAGCTTTTCGCTGAAAGAATTCTTTCTTTAGCGGAAGAAGCCTACCAAAACCAAGGAGGCGACGCTGTAGAACGTCAACTTATTGACATTTTTGTTGATGGGTTGACCCAAGATAACTTAAAATTAAAGATTCTTAGAGATCAGCCAGATACATTGCAGGGGGCGATTGCAATTGCCACTAATGAGCAGAATCTTAGGGCTAGGGTTCAAATGTCGCATACATTTCACCCACAAAGAAAAGAAGCACCTATGGATGTTGACCATTCTAGAGGTCAACGGTTTAAATTTAGAAATTTTAATAGGGTTAATAGCACCCAGCAAAGTAGAAACTTTAAGGTAAAGTGCTGGAATTGTGGTCAAGAGGGTCACATTTCCAGAGATTGCAAAAACAAAGAACATCAAAGTAGACCACCTATGGGTCATGGAAGACCTAGACATCAGAACAATGTACAAAATGTAGTACCTGGTCAGGAAAACTGGGACACTCATTGCATACAGGGGTCGATGTAATGAGTAAAGAAAACAATAGACATTTACCTCATCAAAAGTTTAAGATCAATGTTTCAGGCAGTCCAAATTCTTGTTTAGTTAAAATAGGTAAACAAAGGTTTAGAACTCTTGTAGACACTGGAGCTGAATGTTCGTTAATGCACCGTAGAATTTATGAGCAGCTTAAGAATAAACCAAGACTCACCCAAAAGAAAGTTTGCTTACAATCTGCAAATGGGAGTGAGCTTAAGTGTGACGGTTGCATTACTGTACAGTTTTGTATCGGTGGTACCGAAATGTCTCAAGACTTCTATGTGATCCGAGATTTAAATAGAAATTTGATACTTGGTTTGGACTGGCTTAAACAGAACAACGTTAGGATATATTTTGATTTAAAATGCTTAAGAATTAATGGTAAACACTATGTTAATTTAGAGGAGGATATACATATAGCTTCAACAGTTAGGATGAAAAGAACATGTTTAATAAAACCTAATACAGCCATGATATGCTACGGAAAAGTAAGAGAAAATCCAGACTTACCAGTAGGTTCGTCATATGAGGTTTCGCAAATAGATAAAGGATTTTTAACTAATCAACCAGGCTTACAAATTATTAACACTGTTTCTACATTAGCAAAAGATAGATCTTTGCCAGTTTTAATTGTTAACAACACCAACAAGTATATTAAAATTTATAGACATGGTTTGTTAGCTAAAATTTCAGAGCTTCAAATAATGTTACACATGTAGATTCAGTCATTCAAAATAACAGTTGTGAAAATAAATTAGACTTAAAAGACCTTGATGTACCTGAAAAATATAGGTCAAAAATTGAAAATCTTATCTTGAGAAATAGAGACTTATTTGCAAATAAAGATTCTGAATTAGGAAAAACAGACACAGTTAAAATGCAAATTGATATAGGTAATCATGAACCAATTAAAATGAAACCTTATAGAACTCCAATTAAGAACAGAGAGGTAATTGACAAAGCAATTAACGAAATGTTAGATGCAAATGTAATTAAAAGGTCAAGATCACCTTGGTCATTTCCTGTTGTGATTGTTGACAAGAAAGATGGCAGTAAAAGGTTCTGTGTTGATTTTCGAAAATTAAATCAAATAACAAAGAAAAATTCATTTCCTTTACCCTTAATAGATGATATCTTAGCCTTACTTGGTAGAGCAAAATACTTTACATCTTTGGACTTGAAAAGTGGATATTGGCAGGTTGCCATGGATGAGAAGGACAAAGAGAAAACAGCTTTCGCATGCCACAAAGGGTTATTCGAGTTCAATGTGATGCCCTTTGGCCTTTCTAATGCTCCTGTGGTATTTCAAGAACTTATGTCTGTTGTGTTACAAGGTTGCAATGATTTTGCTACAGCATACCTTGATGATATATTGATTTTCAGCTCAACATTGGAAGAACATTTGAGACATCTTAGTTTGGTCTTTGACAAATTAAGACAGCATAATTTGAAACTTAAGCTTAAGAAATGTGGTTTTCTTAAATTAGAAACTAATTATCTTGGCTTTGTTATTAGTGAACAAGGAATCAAACCTGATGAAAAGAAGGTTGATGCGATAAGATCTTTACCTGTTCCAACTTGTGTAAAAGAAGTAAGATCATTCATTGGTATGTGTTCTTACTACAGAAGATTTATTCCAAACTTCTCTCAGATAGCTGAACCAATCATTGCTTTGACAAGAAAATATGCACATTACAAGTGGTCAGATGTACATCAAACTGCGTTTGAATTCTTAAAAGAAAGTTTAACAGCTGTCCCACTTTTAGTTTATCCAGATCCAAATAAACCGTATGTTCTTTATACAGATGCTAGCAACTCGTGTGTTGGTGCATGCCTTACACAAGAGTGTGAAGGTGATGAAAAACCAATTTATTATTTGTCCCACAAACTTAGTAAGTCCCAATGTAAATGGGCTGTAGTAGAAAAAGAAGCATTTGCTATACATTTTGCTCTTCAGAAGTTAGATTATTATCTGCACAATGCTCAGTTTGTCATTAGAACTGATCATAAACCTCTGAAATACTTGCTTGAATCTCCTATGCAAAACAAAAAGATTCAACTTTGGGCTTTGAGTATGTCAGGCTATAATTGTACTATAGAGTACATTGCTGGTACAACAAATACATGCGCTGACCTACTTTCTAGGCATCCAGATAATGTAAACAAAACCGAGGAAAGTACAGTTAGTGAAGACGTAGAAGTAGAAAAGGCACTTGATGTCAATGACAACTTATATCAGGTGAATGTGTTAGACTCTAATCAGTTTGATCCAAAAGCGTTTGCTGGTTGTAGTCTTCCAAATGAAGATACATTTGAAAAGTGTGACTGTTCTGATTTTACAAAAGAAGGCTTTGACATGAAAATTGAACAAACTAGGGATGATGATATCTCAAACATTAGGTCAATGATTTTGAATGGGGAAGAGAGTAAAGATGTTCAAAAACATTATCTCTTGGTAGATGGATTGGTATACTATTTATCAAATGCCAATGACGATCCAAATTTAAGATTGTATATTCCAAAACATCTTAGATCTTTGGTTGTAACTCAGTATCATGACAGTAATGGTCATATGGGGGTACAGAAAACTTTTAATTCTATTCGTCAGAAATACTTTTGGCCAAATTTGTTTAAAGAAATTCACAAGTATGTTTCTGATTGTATGACTTGCAGAACTAGGTCAATGCAGAAAACGAAACATCCATTACAAGAAACAGATATTCCACCATACCCTATGGCAAAACTCAGTCTTGATCTTTCGGGTCCATATCCAACAACTTTGTCAGGCAATAAATATATCATTGCATTTGCTGATTGGTATAGTGGTTGGCCTGAAGCTTTTGCAGTTCCTGATAAGACTGCTGAAACAGTAGCTGAATTGATCATTGGACACATTTTCCCACGTTTTGGCTGTCCTTTACAGATCGTGACGGACAATGGAACTGAGAACGTAAACAAGATGGTCAGGGAGACATTGGAAAAACTTAATGTTGACCATATTTTGACAAGCGTGTATCATCCTCAGAGCAATGCAAAAGTTGAGAGATTCCATAGAACTTTGCATGACATTTTAGCTAAAATGGTAGCTGATAATCAACAGAGTTGGGATTTGTATCTTTGTCAAAGTTTAGCAGCAATTAGATTTAATGTTAGTGAATCTTCTAAATTTTCACCTTATTATTTGCTGTACAACAGAGATGTAGTATTGCCAGTTGACAATATATTACAGCCTAGGAGGAAATATTTAGGTGAAGATTTTCACCAAGTTGCTTTACAAGAACAGCACAGAGCTTTTGTACATGTCAGAAATTACTTACAAAAAGCAAAGAAGCGCCAGGCTAAATATGCAGACAAAAGAGGTAGAGTTAAAAATAGGAGATCCAGTTTATTATCAAAATAAACAAAGAAAGGGTAAATTAGGACAGAAATGGAAACCTTATTATAGAATAATTGAGAAAACTGGACCTGTATCTTTCATAATTAAAAACCAATTAGATGGTACAACAAGTAGAGTATATGCAGGCGATTTAATGTTGGCAAATGTAGAAGATTGGCCAGTTTCCAAAAATGAAAGTAGTAGAAAACTTAGGGACGCAGCATATGTAATTCCACCTCACGCCTCTGAAACAGAATCTGATTCTGATTCAGAAGAACAAATTCCCTTGGCTAAGTTAGTCAAGAAATACAGACAAGAAAGAGAAACGTCTTCTGATGAAGAAGACATACCTTTACTGGAGTTACAGAAAAGGTTAAAACACAAAGAAGCTAGGCAAGATCAAAGTGAAGAAACTGAGGTCAAGGACATGGAATGTAATGACGATTTATCCTCTGATAATTCCTGTTCTATGCCTTTGGTTGAAAACGATGATTTAGCTAGTGATATAGATGTGAATGTAGTTTATTCACAGCAGCCACTGTCTAATAGTGTAGCCAGCGAGACAGTTAGGCCATTGAAAAAGAGACGAAGGAAGTCTCGAGATAAAGCAGAGCTTGAGGTTAATGTCTAATATGTTATAAAATGACCTCGTAATGTTATGTCTTTAATGAGGTAAAGGCCTCATGTATGTTAATTGAGGTGAATTGTAAATAAGTACCTCGTTTAACAGTGTAGTAATGCCCATTTTTATTTAATTTCAGATTAACAATATGATGATCACATTAATCTTGGGATCATTGTTTGTTAGCCAGGCATTCGGACTCTTTACATCCGAAAATGTTGTGTTTCAAAAGACTAATGAAGTCTTTATTAACGATGCACACTGGTCTGTAACATTTATTCATGATTTGAGACCGTTTGAAAATTTGATTTTAAAGATTCAAAACGATCTTGTTCGCACTGATGAAATTGTGAAATATATGACAAGATTTTATCAGAAGTCAAATTTAACGGGATATGTAGAAACATTCCAAAGTTTACATGTTGAAGTTAACCTTTTAACAGATACATACAAGTCTGTTTATGAAAACTTTGATGAGTACCAGACACTTTCAGTAAACAGTCATGAACACAAAAGGTCATTAATTCCTATAATAGGACAATTAATGAGCACTCTTTTTGGCACTGTATCAGAAAGTGACCTTGAGAACATAGATAGAAATATCAAAACCTTGGCACTTAACCAAGATCAGATTATACATGATCTTGATGTAAGTTTATCTGTACTTAATTTAACAAGAATGCAAGTAGCAGAAAATAGGAGATCAATAATGGATCTCATCATAGTTATTCAGAAGCTTGACCATAAAATAAGATTGCTCGAAAGAACAATCGAACAACAGTTTGTTAGACTTGAACAATTTATTCATACATACTTACAGTTCAAAATGATACTTGATGAAATTAGGCTTACCACGCAAGATGCTATATTTTATCTTGAGAGCTTAAAATCTGAACTAAACATGTTGTCAGTGCATCATTTATCAACTAATACAATCTCTCCTAAAGATCTGAAGCAATTATTAATTGAAGTAGAAACAAAACTTCCTAATAACTTTGAGCTTCCTAAAAATCCTCGTAAGGATATTTGGTATTTTTATAAGACATTGACATGTATAACATACCTTGAAAATAATGAAATTAGAATTATTCTTAAGATTCCACTAATTAACACGAAAGAGGAATATGAAGTATATAAAATACATAACTTACCACTACCGCTACTCTCAAATAATCAGACAGATGTATTATTAAAATACAGTTTAGAGAATGAAATGTTATTGGTCTCAAAGGATAAAACAAAGTTTTCCCTTCTATCTGAAAGTACATTTCAGATGTGTAATAACTATCATTTTCAGTTCTGCAATCCTGAGACAGCATTTTATCAGACCAACGTAAATAAGTTTTGCGTTGTTGCTCTCTTCATGCAAAACCTGCATGACATTAAAAAGTATTGTAAACAAGTAGTTGTGTTGGATGAAAGGTTGCCAACTACGAAGTACTTGTCATTTGGTATTTGGATTGTTGTTACAAATAGACCTCTGACATTTACATTAAATTGTCAGTCATATGAACCGAAGAATGCTGACATTAAAATCACACCACCACTTGGCATTATCCGGTTAAATAACACATGTAAAGCCTCAAACAAATATTTACAGTTACCTGAATATTTTGGCAGACATAGTAACTTTGAAAGGTCAGATCCTTTGCAAGCACTTTTGAAATTACATAATGTTTCAACCTTTTACCTTTGGCCTGATAGTAAAACTAAACTAGGATCTAAACCAATGAAGTTGCCACCACATTTGTCAGGTTTGAAAGAGATTCCTTTACAAAATTTACTCCATGAAACAAGAAATTATAAACCTGTGATATTAGATGAGAATAAATCCAATACTAGTTGGATACATGTTATGTTAATCAGTATTGCATCGACGGTATTATTAATTGCAATTATCTTAATCATCTTACGTAGAAGAAACTTTGTCTATAAGATAATTGGTGTAAGACAGGCTAACACACATGATCTTGAGAAGGTGAATGTGAAACGGTCACCGATCAAAGGTGATGTTATAGAGATGTCCACTCTGATCGAAGAACAAAACGTCGATAACGTTGAGGAAGGACAAAAGACCTTCAAGTGGACTGATGCAACGGCAGCATGGGCAAAGAAATAAGGAAAATCTGTGCACAGTGTTTTAAAGCAGATTATTTTTGAATACTAGTTATATGAACGTGTTTGTTAACTTAGGAATAAGTTAACAGTGTTTAGCTATTCAACAGAATATAGCTATTATTGTTACATGTTATGAACTATTTGCATAACAGATGAACTTTATTTATCGTACGATGTGTTTTCATCATGTATATAGCTCATGTGATCGTAATAGTACTAATGGTTATAGTACATTGACATTTCAGTGACATTTATTTGTGCCTTGTATAGTCCTGAAGACTATGCATTGACGAAGACTTAGTGATCAGAACTTTAAGTGACTTTAAAATAATAAAGTCCTGAGTATGCCCCTTAAGGTCATGCTTAGGTGAAGATATACATGTGACATTGAACTTTATTTTATTACAGCCAGACGACATTAGTGTTGTACAGGAACACTATGGATATTGTAAAGAACATCCACCACATCCAACTTACCTTATTACTAACCTACACCACCAGCAAATACACAGCTCAGATAACAACGATGGGATACTAACAGCGAATAAAATTTACAGAGTTCCGGTTATACCTATTCCACAACCTCCGACAGTTATAAACTTGAGGGAAGAACAATGTGACTGTGTAAATTCACCATCCAAAAAGGAATAAAAACTTAATCTAAAAACAGTGTGTTTAATGAGCCCTTTATTGGTCTTACAGTTTGTAGAAATCCTGGTTACAAGTATATTGCTTATCCTGGTAATTAGGAAGTCTACTAGATTAGAAGGGTTTATTAAAAGAATTGATTAAAGGAAAACATCTTAGACATTTAATTAACAATTAAACTTTGAAACTTCGTTTTAATCCTGGTCTTAATCCTGGTCAAATCCTAATCAAATGTTTTTATTAGATCCTTGTCACATAGTAGCTTAACTACATAGTAGATTAATTATAATCCTAGTCACATGAAACATACATGACATTAATTAATTAACTAATCTTGATTGATGATATGTTATTCATCCTGGTCTTCATCCTGATGAGTAATATATGTATCATATAATCCTGGGCACTTATATATGTGAATGGATCCTTGACACTAACATGTGTTTATGATGTCTTGTTTATTTATGCATGATCCTGGTCACTGACGTGTGTTTATGATATATGTTGACAATATCATGTTACTATTTAGATATCATCCTGGTTACTGATATACGTTGGTGATCATCCTGGTCACTGATATATGTTGATGATATCTTGTTTATTGCATACATCCTGGTCACTGATGTATGTTGATGATATTTTGTTTCATTATATATTAATTGTGTATACAGTATATGTACAAGAGGTTTTGGTCAGAATTAGATAAATTAATTAAGGGGTTAATTAAATTAATTAAGGGGTTAATTAATTTACTCAACAGTGGAAGGTATATAACATAGTCATGTTATGCACATGATATTTTGCATAGGCATGTTATCATGTGTATGACTGAAATGTTGTTGAAGGTGTGTAAGAATGTTGATATGACTGAATGAGTGTTGAAAAGGCAGTAAGCTTCTGTCTCAGTACTATTATGAAAATATTAAGCTTCAATTCTTATTATGAAACAGCTTCATTTTAAAACTCTGAAACATCAATTATATAACTTTGCATAAAATGCAGAGATGCACTTGAATTACACATACATGTACCTTACATGTACCTGGCAGCCATTCAAATCATAATTTCGTAATATCATATGACTCTGACATTTCCTTTTAAAGGTTATTTAAGCAGGTGTTCATGTGAAGTACTTTAGAAACCTGATGAAACTGCATTTTAAAGATCATATTATTGGTGCAGTCATCAAAATCATGACAGATAGCTTATAGTTAGAAGAGATTTTGGCAAGAGTTGCGATAACAAGCATGATGCAATGAGAGAGGGATATTGCGTGAGATTTTTGTAGTGATTATAAATACTGGGGTTTCTGACCAAGACTTCAGAAGACTTCAGATGTCTACTTGATCAGCTTGCAGACCGTTAGTCTGGTTTAGGAGTTGTGCACTCGTATGAGGTGCCTGCCTAATAAAGCTGCTGAAACTCTCAATATGACTTTAGTTATATTTTATAATTAAGAAACACTATACGATCACAGTCAAAGGTGTATAGCTACGCTATAATAGATTGTTGGCACTCGTTAGAACCCCCTCATCGAGGCGGTTCTAACGAGCATCCACAATCTATATTTTAGAGCAGAAATAAGAAAAATAAGGTATACCCCCAGAAACCCCAGTTTTACTATATAAAATTGGGGTTCAAGGGGGTCAAATTTATATAGGTGTGTTTTCGTGATGGAATAACCGCAGTCTGTACTTTTGAGCAAAAAAAAAACGTGTGTACATGCACCATTGTTTTATTCTATAAAGTGGACTTTCATTAATGAGGCCTCATTGGCCGAAACTAGCTAGTATGGCCCAGAAAATATGTACACTTCATATTTTCCAGTTCTGTGGTGTATTCCTTGCTTCCAAAGGTTAACCCTTTTATAGAACATATTTCATTGGTTTGTTTACATGGATTTTTTGTTAACTTGATGGTCTGCTAATGTTCCACTTGGGGTTGCTTTATTTTAGGCTTAACGTCCCCGCCAACACTATATAGGTCATTTTGGAGACGTTGCTTCCAATTTTATGGGTCCTCTACCCGACATTGAGATGAAATGTCATCTCAAGCCCTGTCGCCCAATGAAACCAATAGGGTGTATAAGCATGGACGGTCCGACTCGCACCGCTTTGCCTGGACAGGCTTAGATCCTCTAAGCTGTTTACCAGTACCCGTGTGCTGCTTGGAAGCATCATGCAATCCATCTATTTCTTCAAACCCCGGTGGTCGGAGCTGGTTCTTCTTGGTGACAATGCTGGTTTTTTTATCTTTGTAAATCGTCTTTGTGGTCTAAGTTAGAGTTTTCACGAAATTCTAGAACAGACTGTGTTCTAAATTGCCCAATTTCCATGTTGGGTTTGACTTTCATGTTCTGAGGAAGCTTTCTATAATAGCTAGAATTTTGATCAGCCAACTGTCTAGAAAATGGGCTGTAAACTCAGGTACAGTCTAATTTGTGCATTTGATGATCGTTTGGTCAACATCAGTAAAGTCTGACTGGTGATCAGGAGGACGCGGGTTCGATACTTGCCGGGGTCGGCAACATTCTTTCGTTGAGATTGATCATGAAATCTTTTCTACGGTCATTCTCTCCCTTCCGCTGATTCAAGAAGGGCAGTTGTCAGTTTCTGGCGAAAGAATGTGCACTGCGCTGGTTAACCGCTTACGTATAAGCCTGCCTAAGAAAAGGTGTTGATAGGTAAACTGACCGGCTCAAAAATGACCTCAAATAGTGTTGACTGGCCGTTAAACTCTAATACAAACAAATAAAAACATCAGTAAAAAATTAGTATCGCATCAGTCCAAAAAAAAAAACTGAAAAACAGAAAAGTTTAGAATTACAGTAAAACTCCGATGGCTCGAACACCGATGGCTCGTTACCATGGTTGAGTCGAACCCATTATTTAGCCCCTAGAGAAACCCTGTACGTAAGAAATAGTGGGATAATTTAAGAGATTTTCGCCTTTTTTTTGCTTGCAAATGTATGCTGTGTGTACTCATTAGAATCGCCTCGATGAGGCGATTCTAATGAGTACACACAGCATGCATTGTCATTATAGAACACCAAAACGATGCCAAAAAGGATATCCTTAGGTCTCCTGGCAGTAACCCTGAGTGGCTCGAACCACCCCTGTCTCGAACAGATTTTCGAGGTCCTAAAGGTGTTCGAACCATTGAAGTTCTCCTGTATAAGGGTACGGTACACACTTTATTTTTCAAAGGTACATGATAGAACTGCCACACTACTGTGTCGAACAATGCTGACAAGACAATCTAATTACTATTAGACAGTGTCATTCCATCTATTATTATCACTATTTCATCATATTCTCATATTCTCGTGGGAGCAGTCTCCTTTATAGGTGTGGTACATGTCATACACAATTTTATTTTCCTTTCATGTTGGTTGAGCAAGAGTTTTAGTTATAACTAAATTACTCCATTTTGACAACAGGCTTGGGACCGTGTTGACCCGCTCACGAGTCACGGCTGCCGATCCGGGTGATATGCAGCCATCCTTTAACCCGTAGCTAAATCAGCTACCCTGAAGTGGTTTACTAATAACGTCCGTGTAATGAACACCCCGTGCATACCCCATAGAGGCAACTTGGAATTACAAGGTAGTCATTATTTGTTTTATTTCTGCTCCAAGACATTGCTTACAGGTAGTCGTCGTTAGAACTGACTCAGTGATGCGGTACCCGCAAGCTATGTTCGATTTTACTTTAAAAGTCCAGAATACATGCAATAATAGATAAAGTGGTTTTAGCCCCCCCCCCCCCCCCCACACACACACACACATACACACACACACCCTACCCAGTGAAAATCGTTTCACTGACCGTTCCAAGGAGGTTCTTCTGTCGCGGTTTAATTTTGTTATAGTTTGTCTTTGAGCGTGTGTATCGCTTATAGTTTTTTTTTTTTTTTTTTTTTTTTGATAGCCAATTGACCATTTATGGGAAAGTAACTGTCGTTTTGACTTTCCGCTATTGATGTTTCCATTAGGCTCTAGTTATTTCATGTTTGTGTTTCTTTCCCCTTGGTGTCTCTGATGGGAGCTGTGGGTTAATTGTAGCGATTCCTGATCATTGCTTTCACTTCTATTTTGCATTTTGCCTGTGAATATGGTAACCGTTACTGAACATGTTTTGTTTATAAAGTGTAATCTTTTTTTTTAATCCAGTGTGTGTATGCGTATCTTGTGGTCACGTTTACAGTCGGTCATTCACTTGACATAAACTGGTAGAAATGGAAACTCATTTCAGCACCTTGATTAGTCTTGAGCTTCAGATGTACATGACAGAATGTATTTACAACTCCGTTAGCGACATCCGTCTTTTACTTGATATAACGATGGGCGTTTGCCGGAGATCCATTAAAATGAATGAGACATGCATTTTGATGGCATCAATAACTTACTTCAAAGCCAATATACCCAAGTCAGCAAGTTGACTGAATAGTTTAGTATGATTTTTCAGGAGTATCCATGGTTTCAGAACCATAACGAAAACATGCCTATTCAAATATATTGATATTTTTACCACAAAAAAAATGAAAATTTTCAGATAAAAATTTCTAATATTTTTCTTATTTCATTTCAAAATATAGATTGTGGGTACACGTTAGAACCGCCGACGAGGCGGTTCTAACTAGTACCCACAATCTCTATTTTTTCAACAGAAATAAGAAAAAATATATACCCCTGCAAACCCCAGTTTTACTGTATAAAAGTGGGGTTTAATGGGGTTAAAATTATATACATGTAGTTGTATTTTTCGTGACGACAAGCTGGTCGTATCTCAGCCCGTAAGCACGTGGAATAATTGTAACAACCGATAGAAAGTTGGTGTCATGTTTCTAGCAATTATCAAGTTTGCCGCATTTAGAGGGCTTGAACCATAACTCTCCTCCAATCTGCCTGGCATAATGAACCAGTAGTATAAGAACCTCCGTGTCAGGTGATATGATTAAGATACTTCCAAACCCAGCTTGAACAGCTACTGTTGCATGAGATGATTCGCGTGTCTGCTTCTTCGTGGGAGCAGCAGAGACTTTGAATCTTTGCAACTTAGTTTGATTCTACAAGAATCGCAGAGGACGGGCCATCTGTTCCACCAGTAATGATTACGATACCAAGTCTCTAGCATATTAGTTGTAATTTAACTTCAGCTTGAGTGTGTGGGGGCAGCAAAATGTCTCCCTGCCCTTCATCATAGTGTAGTTTTTATTTTCTTGTTGTTTGGGATCATTGATTCCATTGTGAAATTTTAAAAATTTTAAGGGGTGGAATACCTTGCCTGTGTTTTCTTCTGACTGTTAATGTAACTATAGAAATTTCTGAGATTCGCCTTTACATCATCTACCAAGTTATTCACATATAAACCATGTTGTCGTTTAATTTCTGTCTTAATTTCCCTTCTCAAAGTTTCAAATTTCGATCGAAGTATACTGCCTTTTTTTTTTTTTTTTTGCTTTGGCATGAATTTTATTCCTTCTGTGGATCTTCCACAGACATACATTCCAAAGACTCGAGGAAACCGTCCTGCTAGTTTTTGAGGGGTATGCTTATCAGTAGAATTCTGAATGAAGAATGTTATTAGATTAAAGTTCTCGCGAACAGATCGAGCATCTGAGTGGCCATTAAAATATTTTCCCTTGCAAATCTTAACGCATCCTCCCTCATAGCTTCGTAGTAACCATTCTGGTATATAAACACTTTTCTCCTACTTTTTTTTTTTTTTTGGGGGGGGGGGTTGGGGCTGGAATGTGGATCTTTAAAGATCCTGCAACAATGTCGTGATCACTAAGTTTGTCTGGAGAATGAATATCTTCAATCTGACCTGGTAAAGAGGTGATGATCAGGACTAAAGTATTCTGATCAAGAGTAGGGAAGTTGACCATTTATTCCAAGCCATGATCATCCATTATATCCAATAGTATTTGTCCTCAGCATTGTACCTGATTTGCTGAGTCTGTCGGGCCAAACATTTTCCCTATAGTTGAAGTCACCTAGGATATGGACCGATGCAGTTTTTTTGCCTTTATGTTGGGACTTCATGTGATTAAGCTGTTCTCGAAACAACTGGAAGTCATCGAGTGTACCATCCGGTTTGCCACAAATGAGAAGTTTTGTTTGTGTTTTTGAATCGCTCTCGAACACTCATTCCGGATGTTATCACGCACGAGAGAGAGGCAGTTATTTCTTACATCACTTCTACCCATTTACACCTGGGTGGTGTTGGGCAGTGGCTTAACGTGTATTACCCAAGGACACACATCGGCTCCGGGGTCGAATTCGAACCCAAAACCTCTCGATCATAAGTCGAACGCGCTTACCACTGAGCTATCGAGGCTGCCTAAGTTTTATAGAGGCAATTCGGATTTAGTTTCAAATTTCAACGTTGAACTTATATCTCTTCTACAACAAGGTCTATCGGAACTTGTATTTTATGGTGACTTGATATATAAATTCAGAAAAATATATATTTGCAATGACTTCAGTATCCAATTTTGTAAAATCATTGTTCGATATAAAAGGATTTGATACAACATGCTTGTTATATGACAGACTCCATGCATGGCAGGGCTCGACAAAGTTAGCAGGATGGCAGGACAGCAGGATGAAACATGTTAAGTTAGCAGGATGGCAGGACTGCAGGATGAAACATTAAGTTAGCAGGATGGCAGGACAGCAGGATGAAACATAATAAGTGAACAGTATGGCAGGACAGCAGGATGAAATATTAAGTCAGCAGGATGGCAGGACAGCAGGATGAAACTAATAATTTAGGCGGATGGAAGAATAGCAGGATGAGAACTTGTTCTGAATTTCAAAATATATACAACAATGTAATTGGCACCTATAGCTATGTTAGAAACTAGAAATCAAATTTAGTCCCTTCCCGTCTTTAAAGCGTACGGCCGCGAAAACCCAATTTTCGTCCTGCCACAAATTCACCCAGATGAAAAATTGTTTCAAATCACTAAACTTTTACCATCATGTTGTAGGCAACAAAAATCTATGTAAGAAAGTGAAAATTATATTTGGCTCCTATCAGCGTTTAAAGCGTACGGCCGTGAAAAATCAATTTTCATCCTGCTGGAAGTGCAACACCGATTTTCATCCTGCTGAACCTGTCAAGTTAGCAGGATGGCAGCACAGCAGGATGAGAAATTCTTCTGAATTTCAAAATAATTACCACCATGTTGTAGGCATCTAAAAACTATGTAAGAAACTAGAAATCAAATTTAGCCCTTTCCCGTCTTTAAAGCGTACGGCCGCAAAACCCAATTTTCGTTCTGCCACAAATACACCCAGATGAAAAGTTGTTTCAAATTACAAAACATTTACCATCATGTTGTAGGCAACAAAAATCTATGTAAGAAAGTGAAAATTAAATTTGGCTCCTATCAGCGTTTAAAGCGTACAGCCGTGAGAACTCAATTTTCATCCTGCTGGAATTGCAACACAATTTTCATCCTGCTGAACCTGTCAAGTTAGCAGGATGGCAGCACAGCAGGATGAGAAATTCTTCTGAATTTCAAAATAAATACCACCATGTTGTAGGCATCTAAAAACTATGTAAGAAACTAGAAATCAAATTTAGCCCTTTCCCGTCTTTAAGGCGTACGGCCGCGAAAACCTATTTTTCGTCCTGCCACAAATACACCCAGATGAAAAATTGTTTCAAATCACATAACATTTACCGTCATGTTGTAGGCAACAAAAATCTATGATAGAAAGTGAAAATTAAATTTGGCTCCTATCAGCGTTTAAAGCGTACAGCCGTGAAAACTCAATTTTCATCCTGCTGGAAATGCAACATCAATTTTCATCCTGCTGAACCTGTCAAGTTAGCAGGATGGCAGCACAGCAGGATGAGAAATTCTTCTGAATTTCAAAATATTTACCACCATGTTGTAGGCATCTAAAAACTATGTAAGAAACTAGAAATCAAATTAAGCCCTTTCCCGTCTTTAAAGAGTACGGCCGCGAAAACCCATTTTTCGTCCTGCCACAAATTCACCCAGATGAAAAATTGTTTCAAATCACAAAACATTTACCATCATGTTGTAGGCAACAAAAATCTATGTAAGAAAGTGAAAATTAAATTTGGCTCCTATAAGCGTTTAAAGCGTACGGCCGTGAAAACTCAGTTTTCATCCTGCTGGAAATGCAACATCAATTTTCATCCTGCTGAACCTGTCAAGTTAGCAGGATGGCAGCACAGCAGGATGAGAAATTCTTCTGAATTTCAAAATATTTACCACCATGTTGTAGGCATCTAAAAACTCTGTAAGAAACTAGAAATCAAATTTAGCCCTTTCCCGTCTTTAAACCGTACGGCCGCGAAAACCCATTTTTCGTCCTGCCACAAATACAACCAGATGAAAAATTGTTTCAAATCACAAAACATTTACCGTCATGTTGTAGGCAACAAAAATCTATGTAAGAAAGTGAAAATTAAATTTGGCTCCTATCAGCGTTTAAAGCGTACAGCCGTGAAAACTCAATTTTCATCCTGCTGGAAATGCAACATCAATTGTCATCATGCTGAACCTGTCAAGTTAGCAGGATGGCAGCACAGCAGGATGAGAAATTATTCTGAATTTCAAAATATTTACCACCATGTTGTAGGCATCTAAAAACTATGTAAGAAACTAGAAATCAAATTTAGCCCTTTCCCGTCTTTAAAGCGTACGGCCGCGAAAACCTATTTTTCGTCCTGCCACAAATTCACCCAGATGAAAAATTGTTTCAAATCACAAAACATTTACCATCATGTTGTAGGCAACAAAAATCAATGTAAAAAAGTGAAAATTAAATTTGGCTCCTGTCAGCGTTTAAAACGTACAGCCGTGAAAACTCAATTTTCATCCTGCTGGAAATGCAACATCAATTTTCATCCTGCTGAACCTGTCAAGTTAGCAGGATGGCAGCACAGCAGGATGAGAAATTCTTCTGAATTTCAAAATATTTACCACCATGTTGTAGGCATCTAAAAACTATGTAAGAAACTAGAAATCAAATTTAGCCCTTTCCCGTCTTTAAAGCGTACGGCCGCGAAAACCCATTTTTCGTCCTGCCAAAAATACACCCAGATGAAAAATTGTTTCAAATCACAAAACATTTACCATCATGTCGTATGCAACAAAAATCTATGTAAGAAAGTGAAAATTAAATTTGGCTCCTATTAGAGTTTAAAGCGTACGGCCGTGAAAACTCAATTTTCATCCTGCTGGAAATGCAACATCAATTTTCATCCTGCTGAACCTGTCAAGTTAGCAGGATGGCAGCACAGCAGGATGAGAAATTCTTCTGAATTTCAAAATATTTACCACCATGTTGTAGGCATCTAAAAACTATGTAAGAAACTAGAAATCAAATTTAGCCCTTTCCCGTCTTTAAAGCGTACGGCCGCGAAAACCTATTTTTCCTCCTGCCACAAATTCACCCAGATGAAAAATTGTTTCAAATCACAAAACATTTACCATCATGTTGTAGGCAACACAAATCTATGTAAAAAAGTGAAAATTAAATTTGGCTCCTGTCAGCGTTTAAAACGTACAGCCGTGAAAACTCAATTTTCATCCTGCTGGAAATGCAACATCAATTTTCATCCTGCTGAACCTGTCAAGTTAGCAGGATGGCAGCACAGCAGGATGAGAAATTCTTCTGAATTTCAAAATATTTACCACCATGTTGTAGGCATCTAAAAACTATGTAAGAAACTAGAAATCAAATTTAGCCCCTTCCCGTCTTTAAAGCGTACGGCCGCGAAAACCCATTTTTCGTCCTGCCACAAATACACCCAGATGAAAAATTGTTTCAAATCACAAAACATTTACCATCATGTTGTAGGCAACAAAAATCTATGTAAGAAAGTGAAAATTAAATTTGGCTCCTGTCAGCGTTTAAAACGTACAGCCGTGAAAACTCAATTTTCATCCTGCTGGAAATGCAACATCAATTTTCATCCTGCTGAACCTGTCAAGTTAGCAGGATGGCAGCACAGCAGGATGAGAAATTCTTCTGAATTTCAAAATATTTACCACCATGTTGAAGGCATCTAAAAACTATGTAAGAAACTAGAAATCAAATTTAGCCCTTTCCCGTTTTTAAAGCGTACGGCCGCGAAAACCCATTTTTCGTCCTGCCATAAATACCCCCAGATGAAAAATTGTTACAAATCACAAAACATTTACCGTCATGTTGTAGGCAACAAAAATCTATGTAAGAAAGTGAAAATTAAATTTGGCTCCTATAAGCGTTTAAAGCGTACAGCCGTGAAAACTCAATTTTCATCCTGCTGGAAATGCAACATCAATTTTCATCCTGCTGAACCTGTCAAGTTAGCAGGATGGCAGCACAGCAGAATGAGAAATTCTTCTGAATTTCAAAACATTTACCACCATGTTGTAGGCAACTAAAAACTATGTAAGAAACTAGAAATCAAATTTAGCCCTTTCCCGTCTTTAAAGCGTACGGCCGCGAAAACCCATTTTTCGTCCTGCCACAAATATACCCAGATGAAAAATTTTTTCAAATCACAAAACATTTACCATCATGTTGTAGGCAACAAAAATCTATGTAAGAAAGTGAAAATTAAATTTGGCTCCTATTAGCGTTTAAAGCGTACGGCCGTGAAGACTCAATTTTCATCCTGCTGAACCTGTCAAGTTAGCAGGATGGCAGCACAGCAGGATGAGAAATTCTTCTGAATTTCAAAATATTTAACACCATGTTGTAGGCAACAAAAATCTATGTAAGAAAATAGAAATTAAATTTGGCTCCTATCAGCGTTTAAAGCGTACGACTGTGAAAACACAATCTTCTTCCTGCTGTTATGCAACATTATTAAACGTTTTTTTAATCATATGACGTTGTTGATAAGCAGTGGATAACGTCGTGTAATAAAAATCGTATGACCACACGTGTAATAACACTTTGGCGGGATTAAGTAACGTCATGTCGACGTCCATGTCAACCATGCATTTTTTTTTTCAAATTGTCAGATAAAAAGGCGATAAAATCCAATTTAAAGTGGTCATATGATAAACAGAATCTTTCACTCGTGGTCATTTCATATGAAATTTATGAAACTCGCCAAAGGCTCGTTTCATAAATTTCAAATGAAATGACCACGAGTGAAAAATCGTCTATACCCGACATTGAGATGAAATGACATCTCAAGCCCTGTCGCCCAATGAAACCAATAGGGTTTATGAGCATGGACAGCCCGATTTGCACAGCTTTGCCTGGACAGGCTTAGATCCTCTAAGTAGTTTACTAGTACTCGTGCGTGGTAAGTTCCAGCTCTGCGTGGAAGCATCATGCAGCCCGACCCATCTTTTCTTTAAGCCCCAATGGGGACGTAAAACTTTAAATAAAATCACATTTGTTGTAAAGCAAACTCAGTCACTAAATCCGTTTAGGCTTGTGAAAAAGTTGGCAAAAAGAAAGAAAAATGATGTGTATCAGCGTATGTAAACATAATGATGCATAAGAAATAAAAAGTCGCCCCGCCCATAGGGGCTTGAAGAAATATATGGGCTGCATGATGCTTCCACGCAGAGCTGAATCCGGCCCACACTCTAGTACTGGTAAACCGCTTAGAGGAACTAAGCCTGTCCAGGAACCGCGGTGATAGACGGACTGTCCATGCTAATAAACCCTATTGGTGGGGACGTTAAACCTCAAATCAAACAAACAAAGAAATAAAAAGCAATAAGTAGAGGTAAAAAATAAAAAAAAAAACATGGAAAAATCAAGACTCGAACACGGGTCGCTAGCGTGAGAGCGTGAGAGTCGACGCGGTTGCTTATCGCGCCATAACACCTTTCAATTATATTAATTAAAAATGTCTGTGGTGATTATTTTATTTTAGGTTTAACTTTCAAGTCGACAGTGTAATGGTTATTTTGGAGACGTTGCTTCCCATTTTGACGGACTTTTACCCGGCATTGAGATGAAATGACATCTCAAGCCCTGCCGCCCAATGAAACCAATATGGTTTTTAAACATGGACGGGCCGACACGCACAGATGACAAATTTTTTTTTATTTTTATTATTTATTTATTTTATTATTGTCGTTTTTTTTGGCTGTTATTTATTTATTTATTTTATTTTATATATTTATTTATTTATTTTTTGCGGGCTATCTCATTAGGAAAGTGTTGTCGCCCTTGCTTCGCCACTTAGATGCCCAATGACCGCATCAAAGAGTTTAAATCCCCTTAAACATGTGACACATATAAGGGGCCCCGTGGGGAAGTCTTAGAACCATCTCTTCGAGGATGTTATAAAGAGCATTAACAGTTTTATTTTTGAAAGCAAAAACAAATATTGGGGTGCTCCTTAGAACCGCCTCATTGGGGCAGTTCAAAAGAGCACCCGTAATATGTTTGCTTTAAAATATTGACTGGGGGTAATTATTAGAACCATATTATCGAGGCATTTCTAACGAGACCCAACAGTCAATATTTGGGGCAGAAATAAGGAAAATTTCATTTTTTTTTTTTTCTTAAATCTTTTTTTTTTTTAGTGTTAAAGTTTTCAAATATATTTAAATAGACGTGTTTTGGTAATGTGCTCGACACTGAGATGACTTCTCAAGCCCTGCCGCCAAATGAAACCAATATGGCTTTTATGCATGGACGGTCCGACTCGCACCACTTTCCTGGGCAGGCTTAGGACCTCATAGTAGTTTACCAGTAGTCTCAGCTCTGCGTGGAACTATCATGCAACCCAATCTATTTCATCAAGCCCCGAAGGGCGTGGGCCAACAGGCCTATGTAATAATTCAATGCGTACCCAAATGTATATCAAGAAATTAAATGGTCAAAACCAGCTTGTGTCCCTGTACCCTTTGAATGAATGGTCCCGCACTTTCGGTATTGGGATATATTGCAAATATATCTCTCCCAATGGAAGTGTCTTTGAGATAGTTTCGTTCAAATTCTTAAACCTGCATTTTTAGCTCACCTGGGCCGAAGGCCCCAAGGGAGCTTATAGAATAGTGGGTCGTCCGTCGTCCGTCCGTCCGTCGTCCATCCGTCCACACTTTTGAGCAGCTATATACCTGCAGCCTGCAGGCTAATCTCAATCAGTTCTCGTCTGTAGCATGCCTCTGGTGGGGCATTATGGCATAAGCTTTCTTTCATCTCGCACGAAAACTTTAGTTGCTATGGCAACCACAAGGTCCCATAGACATACAATGGTAAAATGCTTGTCATCACCGTAGCGCCTTCAGTTTTGATCGAATCTTTCTGAAACTTATATGTAAGGTGGCTTGGGATAAAATCTCAGATGAGTTCGAAAACCAGCCAAGTTGGCCCATTTATCATAGAGTTATGTCCCTTTGATTGCTGAAAATGCCGATTTTTGACCTTGTCATCACCGTAGCCCCTTCAGTTTTGATCGGATCTTTCTGCAACTTATGCGTATGGTGGCCTGGGATAAAATCTTGAAAGTGTTCGAAAACCAGCCAACTCGACCTATTTTTCATAGAGTAACGTCCCTTTGATTGCTGAAAATGCCGATTTTTGACCTTGTCATCACCGTAGCCCTTTCAGTTTTCATCGGACCTTTCTGAAACTTATATGTAAAGTGGCTGGGGATAAACCCTCGGATGAGTTCAAATATCGGCTAAGTTGGCCCATTTATCATAGAGTTACGTCCCTTTGATTGCTGAAATGTCGATTTTTGACCTGTCTATCACCGTAGTCCCTTGAGTTTTGATTGGATCTTTTTGAAACTTATATGTAAGGTGGCTGGGGATGAAACCTCGGATGAATTCGTAAACCGGCCAAGTTGGCCCATTTATCATAGAGTTATGTCCCTTTGATGGCTGAAAATGTAGATTTTTGACCTTGTCATCACCGTAGCCCCTTCAGTTGTAATCGGATCTTTCTGAAACTTATATGTGAGGTGGCTGGGGATAAAACTTTGGATGTGTTCGAATACAGGTCAAGTTGGCCCATTTATCATAGAGTTACGTCCCTTTGATTGCTGAAAATGTCGACTTGTGACTTTGTCATCACCGTAGCCTCTTCAGTTTTGATAGGATCTTTCTGAAACTTATGTGTAAGGTGGCTAGGGATAAAATCTCGGACGAGTTCGAAAACTGGCCAAGGCGGACCATTTTTTATAGAGTTATGTCCCTTTCATGGCAGAAAAAGTAGATTTTCGCCCTTGTCATCACCGTAGCCTCTTCAGTTTTGATCGGATCTTTCTGAAACTTATATGTCAGGTGGCTGAGGATAAAACCTCGGATGAGCTCGAATACTGGCCAAGTCGGCACATTTATCATAGAATTACGTGCCTTTGATTGCTGAAAATGCCTATTTTCGACCTTGACATCACTGCTGCCCCTTCTGTTTTGATCGGATCTTCATGAAACCATTTATCATAGAGTTACATCCCTTCGATTGCTGAAAATGCTAAATATTGACCTTGTCATCACCATAGCTCCTACAGTTTTGATCAGATCTTCCTGAAACTTATATGTAAGGTGGGTGGGAATAAAACCTCGGATGAGCTCGAATACTGGCCAAGTCGGCACATTTATCATAGAATTACGTGCCTTTGATTGCTGAAAATGCCTATTTTCGACCTTGTCATCACTGCTGCCCCTTCTGTTTTGATCGGATCTTCATGAAACTTACAAACAAGTAATTCAGGCAGAAAAGCTCGGAGGAGTTTGAAAACTCTTGAGTTCTTTTATCATAGAGTAACATTCCTTTGATTGCAGCAGTTAATTGCTTATTTTTGAAATTGTCATCACCCCAGCCCCTTCAGTTTATACCGGAGCTTCTTAGCAAGTCAGGAATAAAAGCTTGAATGAGTTTGAAAACCGTGAGGTCAGCCTATATATCATAGAGTTACATTCTACTTGATTTGCAGAAAATGCTGACCCCGTCGTCACCTTGTCCTCCCATAATTCCTTCAGTTAAGTTTGGCACTTCCTGAAACTTTGAATCTGTCAGCTCAGGTGAGCGATACAGGACCATCTTGGTCCTCTTGTTTGTTTCTCTGATTGGGTTTCTTTTCAGTTACTTTGTGAACTTGTAGCATGTCTTTCTTGTTTTCTGTTTCCTCTTAAAAATTAAGTAATTAAATGAATAATTGAATAAGTAAAAATATAAATATCAAGAATTAAATGAACAAAAGTGAACAAATAGCTAAAAAAAAAAGTTGGTTGATTGGCAAATAAATGAAAAAAAGTAAATAATATAATATTATAAAAGAGCAAACTGAATAAATGAAATCATAAAGCTAATATAATAAATTTATAATCCATAAGTACAGATAAATGCATCTAAATAAAGATAAAATAAATAATGCAGTAATGCAGAAGACAGGAATGTCATGCTACAAACCCCTGAATTCTGATACTTAGCTCGCCTGAGCCGAAGGCACCGGGGGGGGGGGGGGGGGGCTTTTGTGATCATGATCAGTCACCTTCCGTCGACATCCGTCTAAAGGTCCGTACTTCCGTCCGTCCACAATTTCTTTAATAATAAGAGATCTCCTTCTAAACCGCTCAACAGATTTTGACCCAAATTGGCTGAAATGATCCTTGGGTAGTCCTCTCTGACTTGTTTAAAGAATTCCATTCTATGCAGAACTCTGGATGCCATGGCAACCAAAAGGGGAAAATTAGGGAAAAAAACTTCGTTTGAAACCAGAAGGCCTAGGTCTTTGATATTTGATATGAAGCTTCATCTAGTGGACCTCTACCAAGATTGTACAAATTATTATCTCTTCCTACGTGAAGGAAGGCACCATAGGAGGAATGTGTATTCCTACCTGGCCATTTGGGGGCCCGAGACAACTTGCGCCGATCTCGTTAGCGACGTAGTTAGTTTTGTTTGTTTGATTTGAGGTTTAACGTCCCCGTCAACACTGTAAAGGTTATTTTGGAGACGTTGCTTCCAATTTTGTTGGACTTTTACCCGACATTTAGATGAAATGACATCTCAAGCCCTGTCGCCCAATGAAACCAATAGGGTTTATTAGCATGGACCCTCGCCTCGCACCGCCTTTCCTGGACAGGCTTAGATCCTCTAAGAGGTTTACCAGTGCGGGCCGGATTCAGCTCTGCGTGGAAGCATCATGCAGCCTATATATTTCTTCAAGCCCCTATGGGCGGGGGCCGACAACGTAGTTAGTACAAATTGATATAATCATGCAGGTCGCATACAATCGCCCACCTGCGCACGTGCGCAGTCGAGCGCTCCAATGCGATTTTGTTTTTTATGTTTCATATTTACAGTTAAAATGTTTGAATTCGTTTTTTGGGAGAAAACTCTTCTTCTTCTATCTCCAGGTTTTTTAATCTCTCTTTTTTTCTATACTATCTTCTCTACTGTATTCTTACCCTCCATGCGTCCGTCCGTCCGTAAACAATTTCTTCAAACAACATCTCTTAAACCAGTGATCGGATTTTGACAAAATTTCACTGAAATGATCCTTAGGTGGTCCCCTTTCAATGTTGTTCAAATGGTTTCGGTCCGTTGCACATCTAGGTCACAGGAGCCAAAAATAGATTTTTTTTCACCGAAAAGTTAAAAACTCTTCTTCTCTGAAACCCCCGCCCATAGGGGCTTGAAGAAATATATGGGCTGCATGATGCTTACACGCAGAGCTGAATCCGGCCCGCACACTAGTACTGGTAAACCGCTTAGAGGATCTAAGCCTGTCCAGGAACCGCGGTGCGAGGCGGACCGTCCATGCTAATAAACCCTATTGGTTTCATTGGGCGACAGGGCTTGAGATGTCATTTCATCTCAATGTCGGGTAAAAGTCCCACAAAATTGAAAGCAACGTCTCCAATATGACCTTTACAGTGTTGACGGGGACGTTAAACCTCAAATCAAACAAATCTTCTCTGAAACCACAAAGCCTATGTCTATGATATTTGGTTTGAAGCTTCATCTAGTGGAACCCCACAAGATTGTTCAAATTATAGTTCTGGGACCAAAAATGCCCCCGCCCTGGGCCCTTTGGTTTTACATAGGATTATATAGGGAGCATCTTTAAAAATCTTCTTCTCTGAAACCACAAGGCCCAAGTCTTTGATATTTGGTAAAAATTTTGTGATTTGAAACAATTTTTCATCTGGGTGAATTTGGGGCAGGACGAAAAATGGGTTTTCGCGGCACTACGCTTTAAAGACGGGAAAAGGCTAAATTTGATTTCTAGTTTCTTACATAGTTTTCAGAAGCCTACAACATCGTGGTAAATATTTTGAAATTCAGAAGAATTTCTCATCCTGCTGGGCTGCCATCCTGCTAACTTGAAAGGTTCAGCAGGATGAAAATTGATGTTGCATTTCCAGCAGGATGAAAATTGAGTTTTCACGGCCGTACGCTTAAAACGCTGATAGGAGCCAAATTTAATTTCCACTTTCTTACATAGATTTTTGTTGCCTACAACATGATGGTAAATGTTTTGTGATTTGAAACAATTTTTCATCTGGGTGTATTTGTGGCAGGACGAAAAAATAGGTTTTCGCGGCCGTACGCTTTGAAGACGGGAAAGGGCTAAATTTGATTTCTAGTTTCTTACATAGTTTTTAGATGCCTACAACATGGTGGTAAATATTTTGAAATTCAGAAGAATTTCTCATCCTGCTGTGCTGCCATCCTGCTAACTTGACAGGTTCAGCAGGATGAAAATTGATGTTGCATTTCCAGCAGGATGAAAATTGAGTTTTCACGGCCGTACGCTTTAAATGCTGATAGGAGCCAAATTTAATTTCCACTTTCTTACATAGATTTTTGTTGCCTACAACATGATGGTAAATGTTTTGTGATTTGAAACAATTTTTCATCTGGGTGTATTTGTGGCAGGACGAAAAATAGGTTTTCGCGGCCGTACGCTTTGAAGACGGGAAAGGGCTAAATTTGATTTCTAGTTTCTTACATAGTTTTAGATGCCTACAACATGGTGGTAAATATTTTGAAATTCAGAAGAATTTCTCATCCTGCTGTGCTGCCATCCTGCTAACTTGACAGGTTCAGCAGGATGAAATTTGATGTTGCATTTCCAGCAGGATGAAAATTGAGTTTTCACGGCCGTACGCTTTAAACGCTGATAGGAACCAACTTTAATTTTCACTTTCTTACATAGATTTTTGTTGCCTACAACATGATGGTAAATGTTTTGTGATTTGATAAAATTATTCATCTGGGTGTATTTGCTGCAGGATGAAAAATAGGTTTTCGCGGCCGTACGCTTTAAAGACGGGAAGGGGCTAAATTTGATTTCTAGTTTCTTACATAGTTTTTAGATGCCTACAACATGGTGGTAAATATTTTGAAATTCAGAAGAATTTCTCATCCTGCTGTGCTGCCATCCTGCTAACTTGACAGTTTCAGCAGGATGAAAATTGATGTTGCATTTCCAGCAGGATGAAAATTGAGTTTTCACGGCCGTAAGCTTTAAACGCTGATAGGAGCCAAATTCAATTTTCACTTTCTTACATAGATTTTTGTTGCCTATAACATGATGGTAAATGTTTTGTGATTTGAAACAATTTTTCATCTGGGTGAATTTGTGGCAGGACGAAAAATGGGTTTTCGCGGCCGTACGCTTTGAAGACGGGAAAGGGCTAAATTTGATTTCTAGTTTCTTAAACAGTTTTAAGATGCCTACAACATGGTGGTAAATATTTTGAAATTCAGAAGAATTTCTCATCCTGCTGTGCTGCCATCCTGCTAACTTGAAAGGTTCAGCAGGATGAAATTTGATGTTGCATTTACAGCAGGATGAAAATTGAGTTTTCACGGCCGTGCGCTTTAAACGCTGATAGGAGCAAAATTTAATATTTTCACTTTCTTACATAGATTTTTGTTGCCTACAACATGATGGTAAATGTTTTGTGATTTGAAACAATTATTCATCTGGGTGTATTTGCTGCAGGACGAAAAATAGGTTTTCGCGGCCGTACGCTTTGAAGACGGGAAAGGGCTAAATTTGATTTCTAGTTTCTTACATAGTTTTTAGATGCCTACAACATGGTGGTAAATATTTTGAAATTCAGAAGAATTTCTCATCCTGCTGTGCTGCCATCCTGCTAACTTGACAGGTTCAGCAGGATGAAAATTGATGTTGCATTTCCAGCAGGATGAAAATTGAGTTTTCACGGCCGTACGCTTTAATCGCTGATAGGAGCCAAATTTAATTTCTAATTTCTTACATAGATTTTTGTTGCATACAACATGATGGTAAAAGTTTTGTGATTTGAAACCGTTTTTCATCTGGGTGTATTTGTGGCAGGACGAAAATTGGGTTTCCGCGGCCGTACGCTCTAAAGACGGGAAAGGGCTTAATTTGATTTCTAGTTTCTTACATAGGGTTTAGGTGCCTACAACATGGTGGTAAATATTTTGAAATTCAGAAGAATTTCTCATCCTGTTGTGCTGACATCATGCTAACTTGACAGGTTCAGCAGGATGAAAATTAATGTTGCATTTCCAGCAGGATGAAAATTGAGTTTTCACGGCTGTGCGCTTTAAACGCTGATAGGAGCCAAATTTCATTTCCACTTTCTTACATAGACTTTTGTTGGCTACAACATGATGGTAAAAGTTTTGTGATTTGGAACAATTTTTCATCTGGGTGAATTTGTGGCAGGACGAAAATTGGGTATTCGCGGCCGTACGCTTTAAAGACGGGAAGGGGCTAAATTTGATTTCCAGATTCTAACATAGCTATAGGTGCCAATAACATGGTTGTATAGATTTTGAAATTCAGAACAAGTTCTCATCCTGCTGCTCTTCCATCCTCCTCAATTATTAGTTTCATCCTGCTGTCCTGCTATCCTGCTGACTTAATATTTCATCCTGCTGTCCTGCCATCCTGTTCACTTATTATGATTCATCCTGCTGTCCTGCCATCCTTCTAACTTAATGTTTCATCCTGCTGTCCTGCCATCCTGCTAACTTAACATGTTTCATCCTGCTGTCCTGCCATCCTGCTAACTTTTTTGAGCTGCATGGCAGTTAATCCAATCACGGTTTAAACTTAATAGCTTCCCTCTTTACTGCATGACGGTGGGTCAGGCCGGATCCAGCGTAAATGCTTACTAAGAATAAAATCATTTTTTTTTTGTAATGTTGGTAGGTACCTGATGGACTGTTTCCGGTCTAGCCCATCGGAGTCTACTCGTAACTGTCGGTTTTCTTCTTCTCCAGCATTTCTGTTGTTTCTTGCAGTCGAGTCCTCACTATTGTGTTCTCAGAGATGTTGCACTGATGAGCTAGGAAGCCTACATAAGGACTGAACACATTATTCGTCTAAATCTAAATAGCGACGGAAGTAAAGGTGAGAATTGCGGCCGCGTAAAACCGATTTACAGAAGCCCCCCCCCCCCCCCCCCCCCACGTGACCGTTCCAAGGCGGTACTTCTGTGGCGGTTTATTTATTTTTCAAAGTTCGTCTTTGAATGTTTGTACCGCTTATTTCTTTTTATTTTGGATAGCAAGTTAGCCATTTTGTTGGAAAGTAACTGTCCTGTTGGCTTTCCGCTATTGGTGTTTCCACTAGGCCACTAGGGTCCAGTTAGTTCACGTGTGTGTTTCTTTCCCTTTGGTGTCTCTGTTGAAAGGTGTGGGTTGATTGTATCAATTCATGATCATTGCCTTCACCTCTATTTCGTCACAATCGCTTCGATGGGGTGGTTCTAACGAGTACCCACAATCTATGTTTGAAGCAGAAATAAGAATTATTACAAATATCCCTGTTTTTCTATATCAAATGGGTCAACATTGGTATTTATTTATCATATTGAACTGTTAACCCTTATCTTGCTGTTCACGACAACCCCTATCTTTTCAAACAGTGTAGATCCAGATCAGATGGCTTCTGAAGAAGCCATCTGATCAGGATCTACACTGTTTGGCATTCAGTTTATGAATTTGTAGCAATAAATTATAGGCGAGGTCTGCTGACAGCCGGCTGGCACCAGACTTTTAGGTCTAGTGACAGCCGGCTGTCACCAGACCTAAAAGTCTGCTGACAGCCAGCAATAATATTTCTTCAATACTAAGTACATTTTCATATTCTTATCTTCACCATATGTCTGGATCCAATTATAGAACTAGAAATGTATAAAGTTTGATTAAAATTCATCAATTGGGCATGAGCTAGGGTGCAGAAAACCAATTTTTGGCTGAAAATCAAGTTTTCTGGAGCCTATGACCTTAAAAATTAGGACTAGGTCACCAAAGTCTAATTAATTTTTTGTTGCTGGTATATTGAAAAGTTGGACCAAAATCCATTGATTTGTTCATGAGATAGGGTGCAAACAAGCCGTTTTTTGTCCAAAGTTGGCAGTTTTTAGGGGCCTTGGCCTTTTAAAACCAAAACATGACATATTTCCCCTTCCTAGTGAACCATGTAAGATTGGTCACAAATCCACAATCCATCCATAGGTTCAGGAGATATAGTGCCTAAATCAGGATATACCGAGCCGCTGTCGCTGATGGAAACAGGATCTGCACCTAAAACAACATATCCTTCTCCCCGTTATTTTTTTAGCTCACCAGAGCCGAAGCTTATGGAATAGGCAGTTGTCTGTCAACACTTTTAAATTACAACTCCTCTGAAGCCACTGGGCCGATTCAGCCCAAACTTAATCTGTAGCATCCTTGGGCTGGGGGATCGAAAGTTTGTGTTTTTTTATGAAAATGGGCCCATTAGTTTGTTTGCTGTGGCAACTTGGAGTTTCCATGGGGAAAATAGAAAAATGGCATTTACTGCCAAGCCTTTGACAAAAAATTTATAGAAATGTTCCTTGAGTAAATTTCTTTCAGCCATATACTTTTATGCCAACCTGGGAGTCTTGGAAACCATTCAGATCCCCACCCCCAAACCATATATACTCTTGTTCTTTGTGATAAGACACACTCAGTGACACCAACCTGGGGATCCCCTGGTTGTGCTGGGGCCATGCCCCATCCCCTCCACTTAGTTAATCCAATATCTCAGAAACCGTTCAAATCCGCATCCCTAAACCATATTATTCTTGTTCCTTATAAGACACATTCAGTGATACCAACCTAAAGGTCTCCCAGGGTGTGCCTGAGTGCCATGTCCCGACCCTCCACTTCAAAAAAGGCGAAATACCTGAGAAACTGTTCAGGTTACCCCATCCCTAAACCACATTAAATTTTTTTCTTATGATAAGACGCATTCAGTGATACCAACATGTGGGCCAAAGGGGTGTTCCGGGTCCGCCGGCCCACCCCTCCACTTCATAAAAAGCCATATATTTCAGAAACCATTAAGATCCCCGCCCCTAAACCATATATTTTCTTATTCCTTATGGTAAGATTCATTCAGTCACACCAACCTGAGGGTCTCTTTGTGCTGCAGCAATGTGCTGGGGCATGCCCCGCCCCTCCACTTCATAAAATGCCATATATCATAGAAGCCATTCAGATCCCAGACCCATAATCATATGCATTCTTATTCCTTATAATTAGACATATTAAATCACACCAACTTGTGGGGTCCTCTCCCCTCCATTTCACAAAAGGGCCTCATATCTCAAAAACTGTTCAAATCCCGACCCTTAAACCATATATATTCTTGGTCCCTATGATAAGACACATTCAGAGACAACACAATCTAGAGCTTTTCTGGTGTCCAGCGGGGCCATGCCCCAACCCCTCTGATGCCGAAAAGGCCTTGTATCTCAAGAATCATACAGATCCCCACCCTTAATCCATATTATATTCTTGTTCCTTTTGATATGGCGCATTCAGTGATACCAACCATGGCTTCATTGGGTCCATGCCCCATCCCCGCCACTTCATAAAATAACAAATATTTCAGATACAGTGTCGACATGGGTGCTCCGGGGTATGGGGTTATGTTTGGGAGACTTTAAAATCGGTATATTAAAATCATATGTTAAAATATATTGCTGCCAGTGGACAGTGCCCAACTGAGATCTGGTGAGCAAAGTGGCCTATGGACCTCTTGTTTTTGTTTTGGTTTTATGGCCCTTTCAAGATTTTCACTTATTTTGAGCTGGTTGATAATGAGGTGGGCAAAAACCAGAGTTCCCAGATAAAAACCACATGACCGTCCCTTGCAGAACCTCCTAATGATTAACAGTTGGTGCTTTTACCCACTAGGCCATGAAGTCTATTTGTTGGGGGACATAATTCTGGTCATACTTGATAGTCATAACAAAGCATTGATTCTACCTACAGTGACATTATATTCTGAGATGTCTTAGAAGCTAGACTAATTATACCCCCGGCATATGAAGTATGCTATACGAGTATATAGTTTTAGCCTGTCATTCGACCATTTGTCTGTCCACCCGTCCATGTGTCAGTCTTTGTCCCAACGGTAACATTTTGGTTAAAGTTTTTGTTTTGTTTGAGTTGCGGTTTTACATCCCCATCAACACTATTAAGTTAATTTTGGAGACATTGCTTCCAATTTTGTGGGACTTTTACCCGACATTCAGAGATGAAATGACATCTCAAGCCCTACCACCCATAAAAAACGTTATGGTTTAAGGAGCCATCCAACTCGCATCACTTTTCCTGGGCAGACTTAGACCTAAGCTATTTACCAATATTCAAGTTCGGTCGGTTTCAGCTCTGCGCAGAAGCACTGTGCAGCACAATCTATTTCTCCAGGCCCCGATGTGGGGGGGAGGGTGCTTGGTTAAAGTTTTGCGTCAAAGTTTCTGAGAGATTTTATCTTCTGAACCCTTTGATAGATATAGTTGATACTTCATTGAAGTTACATACTGGTCTCAAATTTCATTGATGCATGTCCCACCCCCACAGTGACCTTGAGGTCAAGGTTACAGACTCAGAAATTTTACATTTGGTTAAAGTTTTAAGACAAAGTTTATAGATGTGTGTATGTTCTAAACTCTAAGACAAACTCAGTTGATGCTTGCATCAATGTTGCATACCAGTCCAAATATTTTGTGATGTATGTCCCTTCCCTAACCCACGGTGACCTTGACCTCAAGGTCACAGACTTAGAAATTTTACATTTGGTTAAAGTTTTATGACAAAGTTTATACATGTAGATGCCTGTATTTTCTAAATTCTAAGACAAATTCAATTGATACTTGCATGGATGTTGCATACCAGTCCAAAGATTTCATTGATGTATACCCCACCCTGCTGCTTCAGTAACATGGATGCCCCCACCCTTCAGTAACTTTGATGCCCTCACTCCATTGGTCCATTTAGAAATTTTATGTTTGGTTTAGCTTTTACAAGCACATAATAGTCATTTGTAGATTCTTATAGCTTCTTGACTTCTTCATTCATATTACATAAAGCTTGAAAGATATATCAAAGGGTGGTGCTGACCGGGGGTTTGCGTGACTCTTTCTCTAGTTTTTAAGCACTCATATTTTCCAAACCATTTGATGGATTGGGTCCATATTTGGAATGTGTTTGTTTTAATTGAGGTTTAACATCCATGTCAACACTTATTGAGGTCATTTTGGAGACGTTGCTTCCAATTTTGTGGGACTTTTACCTGACATTGAAATGAAATGACATCTCAAGCCCTGCTGCCCAATGAAACCAAAAGGCTTATATGCATTGGACAGTCTGACTCATTCCACTTTAACTTAGCAGGCTTAGTCCTTCGAAGCGGTTTACCAGTACTCATGTGTGGTCAGTTTCAGCTCTGCGTGGAAGCAGCATGCAGCCCAATTTATTTCTCCAAGCCCCGATGGGCGGGTGCAGGTCCATATTGAATGATCATAGTTGTTTTTATAAAGTTTAATCAGCCATACACCCCACCACCACACAAACACCTATGCCAATAACCTCAAAGGAGAGATATGCTGTCTGATGACAAGTGTTGTTACATGCCTTTTTTTGGGGTGAGGTGAGCCCCTAGACCGGGGCATCTGTGTCGTATTGACACATTTCTAGTTCTGTCAGTGCTGTTCAAACCCAGATGAAGTGTATGCCCATCACTCTTCTCAAGTTTGTACATGTAAGTTCTGCTGATGGTATGCCTAGAAATCACCTTATGATTTATGATTTAGAACTAAGCTGCAATAATACCAGCATTGTTACATAAAGTTTGAACAAAAATACAAGTCCCCATTAGAAATTATTGCATCCTTCACTGTTCAACAAAGTTCTGTAAGCAGTATGGTAGCTCATGAAACAGGGTAAGTTATTTAGTTAAAAAGAATATGCTTATTATTGAGTAAATATTATAGCCGGCTGTCAGCAGACTTTTAGGCCTGGTGACAGCCGGCTGTCACTAGACCTAAAAGTCTGCTGCCAGCCGGCTGTCAGCAGACACTTCCTAAATTATATCAAGTACTTTGATTGGTTGATAGACAGAAATGGGTGTGGCTTATATGAATATTCAGCAAGAGAAGGGTTAACCTGTTGTTACCGTAACCCCGAAAATAATGCGTCATATAATCAAGCATCTGCCCACTGCCTCTGCCTTAATTAGTTCGTGCTAGTTCGTGTGTGGGTTTTTTTTTTGTTTTACTAAAAATTTAGGCACACGCCCGCTCTTTTGCTGATTTGATTGGTTCTGTCTGTCTGTGGCGGAATGAGTGGTAATCGATAAAACGTTGCTTTTGGGCGTGCCAGTGCTGTCATTCGTGCGACACAGAGATTAACATTTCCGGTTAGATAAGTGGCGTGTATATGCTTCACTTTGATTGTGACTAAAGTTATACCTCAGCCCAATTTTACCTGCGTAAAACGCTTATCTGTTACTGCCTTATTAGGGTTAGGAGTCCCGCCAAAAACAAACATAGTGATTTTGTTTGATATCGAATAGCTGTGTTGTACTTTTCTGCTCGCGCAGGATAAAAATTCCAATAGACAGAGAGATTTCCCTATAAATATATTTACTCTATGTGGGCATTTTGTATGAAAAAGATTACACATAATCGTATATGAACTTGAATATTTTCAGATTCCACTAGTTTTGTTTTTCGGAAGATCTTTCACCATCATTCAAAGGAATATATTTGAATATATCCGGAATTGTATTATTTTGTCGTGAAAGAACAGTATCATATTCTCCGTAATGCAGACACAAGGCAGATAACAACGCATTTCAGTGCATTTCATAACAAGATAAAACAGGGAAATATTGCATATCAAAAGGTAAGACGTCTACGTGATAATATTTTTTTCTATGTCATTAAATGGTTTGGCCAAAACCTCCCTCTGACTGCGCATGATCAGCGTTAAACGCGTTTTGATTGGCTATCGAACGTTACAGAGTATGCCGTATCGATAAGAAACCTGGTATTAAAGAAGACAGATTCATTGAATGCAAAGAAGAAATCTGGTTATGAAGGGCTAACTCGTTAGTCTGAAATAAGCACATGAATAGACTTTGTAAGTGTAATATGTTTAGTGGGCATCATGTGTTAACAATTTTACATCGCGTGAACAAGTCCGTGAAATGAACACTCCCTAAACCCCAGTTTATAAAACTAAACTGGGGTTTAAGGGGGTATCCATTAGTTTTCTTATTTCTGCTCCAAGACATAGGTTGTGGGTACCGACAAGCTATGTTTGCTGTATGAATAAGAAAAACATCACGGATTTTCATCAGAAAAGCAGCCAATAACTGCACTATGTCACAAGGGGTCGTTATGGTAATGAATATGACTTGCTCATGTTCTTATAAACTGATACATGATATACTGAATAAAATTGACTTAAACAAACAAATGTGCTCGCCAGAAGCAGAGTTGACAAGGGAAATAAAACGTTCTTGAAACAGTCAACTATTCGAATTCGAAAGTATAGTCATTCTGCTTTGACGATGTATCACGAAAACTGTCCTATATAATTTTGACCCACTTGAATCCCACTTTAATATAGGAAAAAGGGGGTGTGGGGGGGGTGGGGGGTACAGGGGTAAACCTTATTTTTCTTCTTTCTGCTCAAAAATGGGGGTTTACAGGGGTAAGCCTTATTTTTTCTTCTTTCTGCTCTAAAATATAGATTGTGGGTACTCGTTAGAACCGCCTCGATGAGTCTACTCTTAAAGGAAAGAATTTGCTCCTCAGGAGCAAATTCTTTTCTTTAGGAGTTGACCCCTATTGACATGGGTAACAAAAATACTTTTGTAGCAGTTGCCTCCCCTGAAAGCGTTCCATTCCCCTTAAGCCAGATAAGGTTAAAAGGCTGCAGATAATTGTTGTACATGTATGTATGTGCGCTTTGCATTCGATTAATTATGACACACCCTTCCCTCTCCGCCTCGCAAAGCTAGCACACAACGAACAGTCTGATCAGACTGTCCGGATGTATGGGCTGATCGGAGTCTTCACTGGTTGCACATACTAGAAGACACATTAGGGCTAGTAGTAAGAATGTTTGTTTTCATCGACGGCCCCCGACCATAGGGGCTTGAAGAAATATATGGGCTGCATGAGGCTTCCACGCAGAGCTGAAACCAACCAGCACACGGGTACTGGTAAACCGCTTAGAGGATCTAAGCCTGTCCAGGAACCGCGGTGCGAGGTGGACCGTCCATGCTAATAAACCATATTGGTTCATTAGGCGAAAGGGCTTGAGATGCCATTTCATCTCAATGTCGGGTAAAAGTCCCACAAAATTGGAAGCAACGTCTCCAAAATGACCTTTACGGTATTGACGGGGACGTTAAACCTCACTTCAAGCATACCAATCGACCATACGACTGGCTAAATGTACCTTTTACACTTTTCAAAGTCCAGGATACATGTAATAATAGGAAAAGTGGTTAGACAAGAGATCCTAAAACGGTCTAATAGAAAATGTAACTCAGATAATTCGTTCAACTAAAAGTCGATGAACGCAATTCTGCGAAATTTATTGCGTTTCAATGTAATACTAAAAGCAAAGTATATTAAATTTATTACTAGAATCCGATGTACATTTGTTTTGGCAATTGATCACGATGAAAAAAAGTTTATATCAACACCATTAGTACGAAAAATCCATGCGATACAGTGACACAATGCTAGTATTCTCCATTATCATGATGATAAATGATATTGTTATTCCCCAGAGAGAGAGAGAGAGAGAGAGAAAGAGAGAGAGAGCATGTGTGTGCGTGTGTGCGTATGCGAGTGCGTTTTTGCTTGAATGTATTTATTTGTTACTTCATTATGTGCTTTTGAAATGGATATGACATAAGAAGGCACCTTTAAAAGCACGATGGGATTTTGGACAACAATATGAAGCTGGCAATGTACAATTGACACGTATATACATACCGATAAACATACAACGACTCTGTATGTGTACTTTTGATAATAAAATAGATCTTGTAGGTACTCTGTAATGGCCTCCGCCCATCGGGGCTTGGAGAATAGATTGGGCTGCGTGGTGCTTCCTAGCAGAGCACACTTTGACCACACATGAGTACTTTTAAACCGCTTAGAAGGCCAACGCCTGCCCAGGCAAAATGGTAAAACCGTCCATGCATATAATCCCTATTTGTTTCATTGGGCGACATAACATCTCAATGTCGGGTAAAGGTCCCATAAAATTGGAAGCAAGGTCTCTAAAATTACCTAAATAGTGTTGGCGTGGACGTTAAATCTCAAATCAAACAAAGTACTCCATACTACAAGCAATACGGATAATTACACTGCAGTCAATGGAATGTAGTCGGAAAATGCGTCGTCATATAAAATAAGAATAGACTGTGGCCACTAATGGCCACTTATGGTGGACATTACAGCAGAGCCAATAAATGCGAGTTGGAGAACGCAATAGGATGCATATATTTGATGTAGAAGCCAACTTACAGAAAGACAGCGTACAGTTTAGGTTTCTACAATGCTTCAGTGCAATAACTCAAAAACTCTAATTTATTAAGAATGTGTCGAAAAAATATGTTCGATCGCAATTCTGGGCACCCAGAATGAGAAATGCTATTTACCCTTTGGTTAGCTTTTAAATTTCGAAAATCGACGTGCATTGGGGGGGGGGGGGAGACAAGACGTGTCTGTGAAACACCAATTCAAGCTGACAAATGTCTTGATCGAGGTCACAGGTTCGAAATATTGTCTCCAAGAGAAAGATCTTTATGGCAAGTAATAATGGGGATAACACATCTGTGTGACACAAGGCAGTCTTTCGAGGATTGCGGCCGCGTAAAATCGATTTAAGCTACCCAGTGGAATTCGTTTCACTGACCCCTCGAAGGCGGTTCTACTGTTACGGTTTATTTTTGTTAAAGTTTGTCTTTGAGTGTGTGTATCGCTTATATTTTTGTTTTGGTTAGCCAAAAGGTCATTTTGTGGGAAAGTAACTGTCCTTTTGGCTTTCCGCTATTGGTGTTTCCACCAACAGTTGGACTCGAGACCTTTCGCCGATTGCTTATGTATCGACCTAACATTAACATTTAAATTTGAGTTATGTTGCAAATGTTCACGCAATTATCACTGATCGGGGAAGGTTTGTTTTGTTTTGGATAGCCAATTGGCCAATTTTGGGAAAGTAACTGTCCTTTTGGCTTTCCGATGGTGTTTCCATTAGGGTCTAGTTATTTCATGTTTGTGTTTCTTTCCCTTTGGTGACTCGGATGGGAACTGTGTGTCACTTCTATTTTTCATTTCTACTAAATGGTCACTTTCCTGTTGAAACTTTTTGACTTTTTTTTTCTTTTTTATTCTCCAAACATAGCATGCGGATGCTCTGTTTTGGAGCAGAGATACGAACAAAATGTATACGTCCGTAAACCCGTTTTCTCCATGTAATGCGGGTTTTACGGGGGTGTTCGTTTCACGTACTTGTTATAATGATGTATATGCCGAACTTAGAAGATATGTGGTACCTGGTTTAAAGTGAGAAACCTAGATTGAATCTTAAAAAAAATCAAAACACAGGTCGAAGTTCACAGTATAATGTTATGTGGCAACTAGTTCCAAAATCAAGCCAGAGATCAACTACATTCCGGTTCTCCCACAAGCAAAACAAATGTGAAAGCTGTATTGCAACTGATTGAAAAATGTTAAGCGTAGAAGTTTTTGTCAAATACAGGCGAACAAAAAGACGGACAGATCCTTGATACATATTGCGAATCGCGAATCGAATGTCTGGCAAACATTGCAATGAGTCTAGCGATCGCTGGCATCGTTTATGTATTGCAAAATAGAAGTGGAGGCAATGATCAGGAACCGATACAATCAACCCATAGCTCCCATCAGAGACACCAAAGGGAAAGAAACACAAAAATGAAACAACAGACCCTAATGGAAACATCAATAGCGGAAGTCTGTAGAAGTGGTATGTATCACCTTCGTGGCTTGGAGAAGTAGATTGGGGTACATGGTGATTCCATGCAGAGCTGAAACCAACCGCACAAGTTTAGTATGTTCTAAGAATGGTAACCCTTTGGAAGCATGTGTACCCTGCTGGCCCAGGCAAAGTGGTGCGATCCGGACCGCCCCTGCATACAGACCCTTTTGGTGTGTTTGGGCGATAGGGCTTCAGATTCCATTTCATCAGCGTCTCCAGATTGACATATATAGTGTTGACGGGGACATAAAAACTCAATTTAAACAAACAAACGGTTACACAAACCAAAGTATTTCTTACTTAAAAACAGAAGTGAAGGCAATGATCAGGAATCGATACAGTTAACACACAGCTCCCACCAGTGACACCAAAGGGAAAGAAACACAAACATGAAATTACCAGACCCTCATGTACACATGAATAGCGGAAAGCCAAAAGGACAGTTACTTTCCCAGAAAATGGCAAATTGACTATCCAAAAGAAAATAAACTTTCCCCGATCAGTGATAGTTGCGTGAACATTTGCAACATAACTCAAATTCAAAAGTTAACGTTATGTCGATACATAAGCAATGGACGAAAGGTCCGGGGTCAAACTGTTGGTTTCGCACAGCCTTTTTCTAAGTTTTATAGACGTCATTTCGATTTCAGTTTCAAAATTCAATGTTGTTCTTAAAGCTCTTCTCCAGCAAGGCATACCTGAACCTGAATTTTATGGTGACTTACAACATAAATTCAGAAACATATATGCTTGCAATGTTTTCAGTACCCAGTTTCGTAAAAACCTTCTTCTGTATGGAAGATTGGATACAAGATAATGTGTGTGTGAATTCGGGTTTAACGTCGCTTTCAACAATTTTTCAGTCATATCACGACGGTGTCTGGTTGCGACAGGGAGCTCAATGCTCAAGTTTATAGTGCTGCCTCACTGAAGTATCATGTCCCAGACACATTACATGATACCACACCCAGTCACATTATCCTGACACTGGATCGACCAGTCCTAGCTCTACCCCGTAAATCTGAGTGCCAAACGAGGAGCAGCTAGTACCATTTTTAACGACTTTGGTATGTCGCGGCCCGGGATCGAACCCGAGACCTCCCGTTCCCCGGAGCGGACACTCTACCAACTGAGCTATCGGGGCCGGTGGATACAAGATAAATGTTGTATGTATGGCATTTAACCAAATCACTGCTGATAATTTTGCTTCCCTCTTAAACTGCACGCCGTTGGGTGTGGCCTCAGACTGTATGACGGCTCAAGCCTTGAGACTTGTCTCTGGTCGGGCCTACCGTAGTCCAAATTTTGGTTTTCCTTTGCTCCCCATCACGAAAACACGCCTATATAATTTTGACCCCTCGAACCCCACTTTCATACAGTAAAACTGGGGTTTGCAGGGGTAATACTTATTTTTCTTATTTCTGCTCTAAAATATAGATTGTGGGTACTCGTTAGAACCGCCTCGATGAGGCGGTTCTAACGAGTACCCACAATCTATATTTTGAGCAGAATTAAAAAAAAATATCACAATTTTTCATCTTAAATTTTTTATTTTTTCGGAGATAAAGGTTACAATGTATTTGAATAGGCGTGTTTCCGTAATGCGTAATTCAGTTATTCCATGCTTCGAGTCCTCATCGTTGTTACATCTCTGAATTGATGTTTATGTTTTCGGAGGTGTTGCACTGATGGGTTAGAAATCCTCCCTGCGGACTGAACATATTATTTGTCCAAACCACAACAGAACCAAGGTCGAGGATTGTGGTGGCTGCTTAAAATCGATTTATGCCCCCTCCCCACCCCACCCAACTGACCGTTCGACAGTTCCAAGGCGGATCTTCTGTTTTTGTTTATTATTGTTATACTATTATGTTTTATTTTGGATAGTCATTTGGCCATTTTGTGGGAAAGTAACAGTTCGTTTGGCTTTTATGCTTTCCGCTTGTGAAGTTTTCATTACATTACGAAAACACGCTGATACAAATACATTGTAACATTTATCGCCGAAAAAAATGAAAATTGTAAGATGAAAAATTGTGATATTTTTCTTATTTCTGCTCAAAATATAGATTGCTGGTACTCGTTAGAACCGCCTCCTCGAGGCGGTTCCAACGAGTACCCATTACGTATATTTTGGAGCAGAAATAAGAAAAATAAGGTTTACCCATGTAAAACCCAGTTTTTCTATATAAAAGTGGGGTCTGAGGGGGTCAAAATTATAAAGCTGTGTTTTCGTCATGATAGCGAGGTTATTTTATGTTCATGGTTCTTTCCCTTTCGTGTATTTGATGGGAGGTGTGAGTTTATTGTATCGATTCCTCACAATTGCCTTCACTTTTACTATTTTTTTTTCTTTTTCTCAGCATTTCAGTTGTTTCATGCTGTAGACTCCCCATCGTTGTTTCATCTCTGTATTCGTTTGATTTTTATGTTCTCGGAGATGTTGCACAATCCTTTATGCGGTCAGAACATATTATTGGTCTAAACCACGAAATCACCAAGCCACGTAAAATCGATTTAAGCCCCTAGTGAAAACACATTACTGACCATTCAACGACGGTTCTTCTGTTGTGTGTTTTATTGTTACAGTTCGTCTTTGCTTGTATTTATTGCTAATATGTTTTTAATTTGGATAGCCGTTTGGCCATTTTGAGGGAAAGTAACTTCCGTTTTGGCTTTCCGCTTGGAACGTTTTCATTATGATGAATTTGTGTTTTGTTTGTGCTTCTTCCATCATTGAAACACGCCTATATAATTTTGACCCGCTTGAACCCCACTTTTATATAGTAAAACTGGGGTTTACAGGGGTAAACCTTATTTTTCTTGTTTCTGCTCTATAATATCGATTGTGGGTACTCGTTAGAACCGCCTCAATGAGGCGGTTCTAACGAGTACCCACAATCTATATTTTTAGCAGAAATAAGAAAACTATCAAAATTATTCGTCTCAAAATTTTCATTTTTTCGGCGATAAAGGTTGCAATGTATTTGTATAGGCGTGTTTTCGTAATGCCCTGTAGTGTTTGGGATGGGAGGTATGAGGTAGTTGTAGCGATTCCTGATCATTTGCCATAACTTCTATTTTATATATATTTGGGTCCATCTTGTTCATGAAATGAATACCCCTCTAAACCCAACTTTATATAGAGAAGAAAAGTGGGTTTACAGGGGTATGTATTATTTTGTCTATTTCTGCTTTGGGGTATTTGATTGTTGGTACCCGTTGAAGCCGCCTCATTGTGTAACCTAAATTCGAAGTATAATTAATAAAAATATCAAATTGTCATCGAAAAAGTAGCCATTTTGTACAAATGCACTGTGTCACATGGGTATGTAATCTTAATGTTCGCTGAGTGCACGTGTCTGGCCCTATTTCGCATGTTGGCGCTCATGAATGTCAATTCTTCTTTTCCAGATAAGATGAAGCAACATCGTTTGTCACCTCCTGTAATTAGCCTTATATGTTGGACATTCGCTCTGCTGGTGTCCTTTCATCGTTGTGAAGGTCAGATAAATCCATTAACTACGCTTGGATGTCATTTGAGAGAGTACACGTATGAAATATCTAAAGCCTTGGTTTCTGAAACAGGCGAATACATGCCGTGTTCTGATAAAGTCACCGTTTATTCGTGCTGGGGAAGATGTGATTCTTATGAGGTATATATTTCTTAATTATTTCATCACGTTAAGAAGTCCATGAATATTATCAGCATTTGATGTAGAAAAGAGTGCATTTAAAATGTCGGCCGATGAAGGTTGTTCGCTTGTTCGTCCATTCATGGCCAGTTTGAGAATAAAGCCCAAACATGTAACTCTTAAACAACTCCGATTACTTTGATTTTTTTTTTTCGGAAATGATTTACATCCATTTGATAACTTTTAGACAATGGGCTTGTTATTTTTAGCTCACCTGTCACGTAGTGACAAGGTGAGCTTTTGGGATTACTTTTTGTTCGTCGTCCGTCGTGCGTCCGTGCGTGCGTCCGTAAACTTTTTCTTCAAACGACGTCTCCTCCTAAACCACTGATCGGATTTTGACCAAACTTCACAGGAATGATCCTTAGGTGGCCCCCTTTCAAAGTTGTTCAAATGGTTCTGGTCCGTTGCACATATAGGTCACAGGAGCCAAAAATAGATTTTTTCACCGAAAACTTAAAAAATCTTCTTCTCTGAAACCGCAAGGCCCAGGACATTGATATTTGGTATGAAGCTTCATCTAGTGGACCCCTACCAAGATTGTTCAAATTATAGTGCTGGGGCCAAAAATGCCCCCCCCCCCCCCCGCACCGGGGCCCTTTGGTTTTACATGGGCTTATATAGGGTGAATCTTTAAAAATCTTCTTCTCTGAAACCGCAAGCCCAGGTCTTTAATATTTGGTATGAAGCTTCATCTAGTGGACCCCTACCAAGATTGTTCAAATTACAGTGCTGGAGCTAAAAATGCCCTCGCACCGGGGCCCTTTGGTTTTACATGGGCTTATATAGGGATATTCTTTAAAAATCTTCTTCTCTGAAACCGCAAGGCCCAGGTCTTTGATATTTGGTATGAAGGTTCATCTAGTGAACCCCTACCAAGATTGTTCAAATTATAGTGCTGGGGTCCAAAATGCCCCCGCCCCGGGGCCCTTTTGTTTTACATGGGCTTTTATAGGGAAAATCTTTAAAAATCTTCTCTGAAACTGCAAGGTCTAGGCCTTTGCTATTTGGTATGAAACTTCATCTAGTGGACCCCTATCAAGATTGTTCAAATTATAGTGCTGGGGCAAAAATGCCCCCGCCCCAGGGCCCTTTGGTTTTACATAGGCTTATATAGGGAAAATCTTTAAAAATTTTCTACTCTGAAACTGCAACGCCCAGGTTTTTGATATTTGGTATGAAGCTTCATCTTGTGGACCTCTACCAAGATTGTTCAAATTATAGCCCTGGGGCCAAAAATGCCCCCGCACCGGGGCCATTTGGTTTTACATAGACTTATATAGGAAAAATCTTGAAAAATCTTTTTCTCTGAAACCACAAGGCTTAGGTCTTTGATATTTGTTATGAAGCTTCAGCAAGTGGACCTCTAACAAGATTGTTCAAATTATAGCCCTGAGACCAAAAAATGCCCCCGCCATGTGGCCCTTTGGTTTTACATTAACTTATGTAGGGAAAATCTTTAAAAATCTTCTCTGAAACCACAAGGCTTAGGTCTTTGATATTTGCTATGAAGCTTCAGCTAGTGGACCTCTACCAAGATTGTTCAAATTATAGCTCTGGGGCCAAAAATGTCCCCTCTCCGGGGCCCTTTGGTTTTACATAGACTTATATAGGGAACATCTTGTTTTACATAGACTTCTATATGCAGGATAAACCTTTAAAATCTTCTTCTCTGAAACCACAAAGCCCAGGCCTTTCATATTCGATATGAAGCTTCATCTTGTAGACCTCTACCAAGATTGTTCAAATTATAGCCCTGGGGCCAAAATGGACCCTGCCCGGGGCCCACTTGTTATACAATGGATCAGGTGAGCTAACCAGGGCCCTCTGGGCCCTCTTGTGTTTTATATTAGGATCACTTTTTGTCTGTCATCCGTGCTTAACAATTTCTACAAACGACATCTCCTCCTAAACCACTGATCGAATTTTGACCAAACTTCACAGAAATGATCCTTAGGTGGACCCCTTTCAAAGTTGTTCAAATGGTTCCGGTCCGTTGCACATATAGGTCACAGGAGCCAAAAATAGATTTTTTTCACCGAAAACTTTAAAAATTTCTTCTCTGAAACCGCAAGGCCGCGGTCTTTGATATTTGGTAGGAAGCTTCATCTAGTGGACCCCTACCAATATTGTTCAAATTATAGTGCTGGGGCCAAAAATGCCCCCGCCCCAGGCCCTTTGGTTTTACATGGGCTTATATAGGGAAAATCTTTAAAAATCTTCTTCTCTGAAATCGCAAGGTCCAGGTCTTTGATATTTGGTATGAAGCTTCATCTGGTGGACCCCTACCAAGATTGTTCAAATTATAGTGCTTGGGCCAAAAATGCCTCCGCCCCTGGGCCCTTTGGTTTTACATGGGCTTATATAGGAAAAATCTTTAAAAATCTTCTTCTCTGAAACCACAAGGCCAAGGTCTTTGATATTTGGTATGAAGCTTCATCTAGTGGACCCCAACCAAGATTGTTCAAATTATAGTACTGGGGCCAAAAATGCCCCCGCCCCGGGGCCATTTGGTTTTACATGGGCTTATATAGGGAAATTCTTTAAAAATCTTCTTCTCTGAAACCGCAAGGCCCAGGTCTTTGTTATTTGGTATGAAGCTTTCTATAGTAGACCCCTACCAAGAATGTTCAAATTATAGTGCTGTAGCCAAAAATGCCCCCGCCCCGGGGCCCTTTGGTTTTACATAGACTTATATAGGGAAAATCTTTAAAAATCTTCTATGAAACCACAAGGCCTAGGTCTTTGATGTTTGGTGTAAAATTTCATCTAGTGGACCTCTATCAAGATTGTTAAAATTATAGCCATTGGACCAAAAATGTCCCCGCCCCGAGACCCTTTGGTTTTACATGGGCTTATATAGGGAAATCTTTAAAAATCTTCTTCTCTGAAACTGCAAGGCCATGTCTTTGATATTTGGTATGGAGCTTCATCTAGTGGACCTCTACCAAGATTGAACAAATTATAGCCCTCGGGCCACAAATGCCCCCGCCCGGGGCCCTTTGGTTTCACATAGACTTATATAGAGATAATCTTTGAAAATCTTCTTCTCTGAAACAGCAAGGCCCAGGTCTTTGATATTTGGTGTGAGCTCCATCTAGTGGACCTTTATCAAGATTGTTTAAATTAAAGCCCTGAGGCCAAAAATGCCCCCGCCCTGGCGCCATTTGGTTTAACATAGGTTCATGTATGGAATACCTTTAAAAAAATTCCTCTCTGAAACCGTAAGGCTCAGGTCTTTGATATTTGGTGTGTAGCTTCATTTGGTGGACCTTTGCCAAGATTGTTAAAATTATCGGAGTGTCTATTGACAAACGTTTGTCAATAGCACAAAGTCGGTAAAAATGCTATTGACAAACGTTTGTCAATAGCACAAAGTCGGTACAAATGCTATTGACAGACGTTTGTCAATAGCACAAACTCGGTAAAAATGCTATTGACAGACGTTTGTCAGTAGCACAAACTCGGTAAAAATGCAATTGACAGACGTCTTTCAGATTTCAGAGTCGAAATGCGAAAGTTTTTTTTTTATATTTCTTTTCAAGGATTTCTGTTTTTCCTGTCATTTCTGACAGAAACATAAACATAATAGATTTCATGTAACTTTTGTATTTTATCATATTTCTCTGTCTTTTCTCTCCTACGACTCATGTTGAAGTATCTAAAAGTCAGATTATGATTTAAGTACGATTCTTGGTTACATGGAAATATCTAGCGGGTAGAGGGGAGAGGGCGCAAAAATGTGTCGGTAGGGCAAAATTTAACCAATACTGTTGCTGAATTCGCCCATCTTTTCTAAGGGCTCATCTGCATCCTAGGTTTGTAGCATTGAAACCATTGTTTCAAATGCTGAGGATGAAACATGGGGGGGGTTGGGTTTTACGGCCCTTTCAAGATTATTTCACTCATATCGAGCCGATCGTTAATCATAGGTGGGCGAAAACCGGAGTACCCGGAGAAAAACCACCTGACCTTCCGTTGCAGAACTTGGCTTCTCACACGTGACCCGAGCGAGGCTCGAACCCACGGCAGTGAGAGACCTAATGACTAAGAGTCAGCGCTCTTATCCATTAGGCCACGGAGGCCCGTTAGGATGAAACGTGTGTACTAAAGCGAAACATGGACTTGCTACTTTCCGCTAGAAGCGGTTTGAATTAACTTTCGACTGGAGCCCTAGATGATGCGGGTTTGGCCCACCGGTTCGCGGCATCTTTCTTTTGAAAGACATTCCTCCTTCCGCTGGTTTGTTTGATCTGAGATTTAATGTCCCCGTCAACACTGCATATTTCATTTTGCTTCCAATTTTATGGCTCTTTAACGTATCATAGGAAAGAAATGACATCGTAAGACCTGTCACCTAATGAAACTTGTAGTGTTTATTAGCATGGACAGTCCTATTCGCACCGCTTAGCCCGGGCAGGCTTAATTCTCTCCGCATCATGCAGCCCAACTATTTATTCAAACCGCGATGGGCGGGGGCCGTCCTTCCGTTGGTTCAAGTAGGACAATAGTAGGTAGCAGATAGTATGAGGAGTGCTTAGATTGGAAGGTCTAAGCTTGTTAAGGAAATATGTTATAAGTATTATAAATGTCACTAAAATGACCTAAAATGTGATGACTGGGACTTATCTTGTATCTTGTATCCCAAAGATCAGCGTTTTTCTTTCTTAATGAAGTTTACTGCCCAGTCAACACTTTTTAAGTCATATCAAGCCGGTCATTATAAGCCATATCAAGCCGGTCAATTTACCTATCCACAATTACCCAAAGACAGACTTACACGGAAGCGGTGAACACATACATGTCAGCGGATTCATGATCAAGCTCCGAGCAAGAATGTTGGTGACCCCGGCAGGCATGGAACCCACGACCTCCTGATTAATACTATTTAGGTCATATCGAGCCGGTCACTTTGTCTATCCACAATCACAAGAACATCTTATACGGAAACGGTTAACACATACATACGCATGCTTTCTATAAAAATTGATAACCGCCCTGCTTGAATCAGTGGGTCCATGATCAATCGTTACGCAAGAATGTTGCCGACGCCGCCAGGTTTCGAACCCACATCCTCCTGATCAACACTATTTAGGTCAATTCTAGCCGATCAGTTAACCTCCCCGCACTTTTCCCTGACATGTTTATAAATAAGCGGTTAACAGGTACAGAGCACTTTTCCATGCCATAAGTCGACAACTGCCCTTCTAAAATTACAATTATGTACAAAAGAAATATAAAAAGAAAAACAATTTTCGCATTTCGACTCTGAAATCTGAAAGACGTCTGTCAATAGCATTTTTACCGAGTTTGTGCTGTTGACAAACGTCTGTCAATAGCATTTTTACCGAGTTTGTGCTATTGACAAACGTTTGTCAATAGCATTTTTACCGACTTTGTGCTATTAACAAACGTTTGTCAATAGCATTTTTACCGACTTTGTGCTATTGACAAATGTTTGTCAATAGACTCTTCCTAAAATTATTGCCTTTGTTGATAGTTGGTATGAAGCTTCACCTTTTTAGAACTCCCTCAAGATTATGCACATTATAACCCTAGAGTCAATAATGGCCCTCCACGGGGCCCACTTGTTACTCTATGGATCAGGTGAGCGATCCAGGGCCATCATGGCCCTCTTGTTTTTGTTTGAAGCTAAGCCGAGGCAAACCGTGACATTGATGTCCCGTCCATTTTATCAGAACTCTTAAACTGTAGCCACGGTAGCGCAGAAGGTTACAATTTTTTTTTCTCTTTTTCCGTCCGTTCGAATGTCCGGCCGTGGTCAATAAGTGAAAAAGGCCATACCTCCAGACATTATAAAATGGTTTGAAATAATTATCCACATTATACACAAATAGGTATCCTTGAACAAGAACCATTGCAAAGAACTAAACAATAAGGCATTCAATTTTCATTAAATTAATGTTTGTTAAACATCTTGGACCATGGATTACAATCGTTATTTTAGTTGAACCTCGCCAAGCGAATTTGTGTCTTCGAGCATTCCGTCATGACAAATTTTAACTGCGCTTGCCCAGCCATTCAGAGGGGCCATGGATATGGCTTTCTGTCTGAAGGTTCCTCTTGATTCACTGCTTGTATGAGCGAGCAGTGAAGGTTCTGGCGAGACTGCGCGGATGCGCAGGCTCGCCTGAACCTTCGCTGCTCGCATAGGCGATAAGTACCAAAATCGCTTGACGGGGCCCAGTTAATGTCGACTTAACGATTTAAGGAGGAATTCTTATCTCAGTAATTAAAAGTATTTCCTTAAAAAGTTGATTCGAAAGTCGCTGTTTTTTTTTTTTACTTAGCTAAGTATTTAACTTCGGATAAGTTCGTAAGTTTGACGGAACTTTACACATTGATGTTAGCGGCCCGGAACTTTCCCGCGATCTTTTAAAATTCCCTTTGTCTGTGCTGTTGAATGGAGAAAATATGGTCTTTGGTTTCAATTTCACTACATAAACCATGTATAAAACGGCTTTATATACTGCAAATATGTTCTATAAAAGGGCTGTCCTTTGAAAGAAAGGAATACACCACAGAACTGGAAAATATGAAGTGTTCAAGTTTTCTGGGCCAGATCCTGTCTCATTGAAGAATCACACTCGATCCCTTTCTGCATATAACTGACCTGTCGGTGAGACGTTCTGTTTTTTTTTCTCCTTGTTAGAATTGAGGGTTAACGTCTCCGTCAATACTATGTAGGTCATTTTGGAGACTTTGCTTCCAATTTTGTGGGACTTTTACCCGACATTGAGATAAAATGACATTTCAAGCCCTGCCAACCAATGAAACTAAAAGGCTTACATGCATTGGACGGTCTGACTCACATCACTTTGCCTTGGAAGGCATAGATCTTCTCAGCGGTTTACAAGTACTTTTGGGTCAGTCTCAGCTCAGCGTGGCAGCGCCATTCAGCCCAACTTATATCTCCAAGCCCCGATGGGCTGAGCGATAATGTAAAACGCTCACTCACTCACCAACACGCTCACTCCCACACACTCAAGAGTATACAAAGAGGTGGTCACGATAATCCGGTAAGCCCCCGACTAACGTATAATTGACCATTTCAAGACAGTAAATCTTTAACTGCGCAATTCCTTGCCATTACCAGCGTGCGTACGCATGCTTCTGTATGTGCCGGAATCAGCCATGTTTTTTCATGCATTAACATTTGCTGCGTCCATAGGACTTTTTTTAACTCGAGGACGCTAGGCCGAGCGTTCAAATATCATCCGTGGGACACAGTGAATGGTATTGCAATGGAATAACCATGGATGATCGTTGTTTTTGCATAACTTGCGATTCCAACGAGAACGCCCCAAAGTTCCATAATACAACCTCCATATGGTCACTTTAAACCAACGTGGCGGCTAGTTCAAATATTGTTTACAAAGATGCCAGTTTTGCAATGCCACCCCTGACGTCATCATAAAAGGTTTAAAATGCTTCGTTCAGAGCGATAACTTTATGTCGCTCAACATTACGTAAACAAAACGAAGCCCATCTTGTGATATCAAAGTTCGGCATCTATGTTCAAACAGCACGTGAATTTCATTCTTTGAACATGGGTTTTTCGTCCCGCTAATCGGGGCTTGAAGAAATAAATGGGCTGCAAGATGCTTCCACGCAGAGCTGAAACCGACTCGCACACGAGTACTGGTAAACCCCTTAGAGGATCTAAGCCTGCCCAGGCAAAGCGGTGCGAGTCAGACCGTCCATGCTTATAAGCCCAATTGGTTTCATTGGGCGGCAGGGCTTGAGAAGTCATTTCATCTCAATATCGGTAAAAGTCCCACAAAACTGGAGGCAGCGTCTCCAAAATTACCTTTACAGTGTTGACGGACACGTTAAACCTTAAATCAGACAAACAAACAAATGAACATGTGTTTTGTTGTTTGAACACGGCTTCTCGCCCATTCAAGAACAGCTTCAAACAGCTTTGTTCATACGAATTTATGCCAGAATATTGGCATCACCCATGGGTATGCATGCATTAACATTTGCCGGTCCCGAGGAATCTGTTTGAATACGAGGCCCAAGGCCGAGTATTCAAATGATTTTCAAGGGACACGGCAAATGTTATTGCAATGAAATAGCCATGGGTGTCGTTATTCGTGCATAACTTACGATTCGAAGGACAAATCGTGAGAACCCCCCTTTCCGTCCAAACTCCATACAAGCTCTTCAAATGCGACCATGAAACCAATATGGTGGCTAGTTCAGAACGTTGTTAACAATGACGACAGTTCCGCAATGACATTCTGACGTCATCATAAAATAAAACGTTCAGGGCGACAACGTTACGTCAAACAAAGCAAGGCCCATATTTTGATACCAAAAGCTCAAAACCCTTCTTCAAACAGTACTTAATTTTCATGAATTGAACATGGATTTTTTTGTTTTAACACGCCCTCTGGCCCAGTAGCTATGTTCATAGGATTTTATGCTGAAATGAGCGTTCAATAAATGCAGCAAACTTCATCTGGAAACCCTGAAAATAAATGCGCCCAGTTTTATCATCAAAGAGGATAAATAAACAGGAACCTTAAATTGTCATTTGCAACAAGATTGACAGATCGAGACATCGTTTCTACATTAGTGCGAGACAGCAACATGAGCCGTAAAACAATCAGGTGCCCTTACAAAGGGATACGCTTGTCCAATGGGTGAGAAATCTGGTTATTTGAAGTCTTCAAATGAAGTAGAATAAGTTACGGCGCAACCAAAATTATATTTCACAGGAAAACAATTCACGTTTTTCACTAGGAAAAAAATTAGATATTCAAATGTCGATTATATTACACTTCCTTATGTATGTTTTTCATAAATTTGTATATCGAGGATGTTACACGAGTGGTCATTCCATATTACTGTCACGAAACGAGCCTTTGAATTGGAACATGTGCCACAGGGTCAGTTTCCCGAAAACAGAAGAAAGCGTTATGCTGCCCCCACCCCCCACCCCTACCCCCCAACTCACGCACACAAACACACACACGCCTGTCCCGAAAAAAATAATCCAAACGTTTAAGATCCCCTCTCACTTGCACAATATTAAGAACCATTCATATGCCAGTACTTTTCTCTCAAACAATAAATTAATTTCTTACCAGCAATGTCATGAAAGGAAGCCTTTACACCTCTGGGGAAGTAAATAGATTTTATTGTGGCACATTGTGAAAACACGCCAATCCAAACCACAGGCGCTTGGCCCGTTGATTTGTCAAAAAAAATGTCAAAATACGAGTAAAAAAAATCCAAACAATTGAAACTTTTACCACGAAAAACATGAACATTTTCAAATATATATATTTTTTTTTTCATATTTCTGCTCAAAACATAGGGCCTGGACTTTGGGTACTCGTTGAACAGGCTCGGCAGGTGGTTCTAACGAGTACCCAGAATCTACGTATTTGAGCAGAAATACGAAAAATAATGTATACCCCTGTAAACCCCCGCTTCACTATATAAAGGTGGGATTAAAGGAGGTCAAAATTATAAAGGGGCGTTTTCTAGATGACATCGAAGTACCTGGGAAACGCGAAACACTGCTCTATATTTGTTGCACGCTTGGAGACACCCAGGTAAACTCAATCCATGGAAAAATACTCCCAATAGCATAAAACCTCTGCGCCAGGATAACTTACAGAAGCGGCGATTATACTATGCTCCGGTTCGTGGCCGAATCCATGCACATGACGGTATAAGTTGAAATGCACATGACGGTATAAGTTGAAAAGTGATACCGGTCCAGAATTTAAGATTTGGCAGATTTTCTGCGGGTTTGCATCACTCTGTCGCCTGAAAACTTTCCCTATGCGTCGTATTCGATGCTTTCTTCTTTAACTTGTCGTCATTTACATTGTATGCATTCATGTGTCAAGGTCAAATCTTAAAAGTTGAGCTTTCTTCCTAGGGTACCTTAAATAGTTAAGTATTTTCTTAGGATAAGTACGACTTAAGCGAAGAATTTCGTTGAAGTTCATTTTACGCGACAGTTAAGTAAATATTTAATTTAACCCTTATCTTGCTGTTCACGACAACCCCTATCTTTGGAAACAGTGTAGATCCAGATCAAATGTCTTCGATCTGATCAGGATCTACACTGTTTGACATTAAGTTTTTGGCTTTGTAGGTATAATTTTTACAACAAGTAATCTGATTGGTTCAAAGTCAGAAATGGGTGTGGCTAAAGGGAATATTCAGCAAGAGAAGGGTTAAGTGTGTACTTATTCAATGGGCGTTAAATAAATTACCTTTATTACGTATATCTGCAATATTGTCCATCCATCATTACGCAATTACGCCTATACAAATACGGTGCCACCTTTATCGCCGAAAAATGAAATTTTTATGATGAAAAATGTGATATTTTTCTTATTTCTGCCCAAAATATAGATTGTAGGCACTCGTTAGAACCGCCTCATTCTAACGAGTACCCACAATCTATATTTTAGAGCAGAACTAAGAAAAATAAGGTATACCCCCGGAAACCCCAGTTTTACTATATGAAAGGGGGGTTCAAGGAGGTCAAAATATTATAGGCGTGTTTTTGTGATGTCATGTGACAAAGGCTTAAATTGAAACAAGAAAATAGTTGTGAGCATTTTTCCTAGTAACAGCGGAAAGGCTCCGTTGACGTTAAAACGTCCCCATCTCCAACTCGGCGTGCGCTCCGAGTTGTCCCTCGAAGTTGCATGACACAAACAATACCCCGAACGAAAGGCTGCATGGTGCTTCGACACAGAACTGACTCACCCCACATAAGTACTGGTAAACTAACCGACTAGAACGTCTAAGTGGTGCGAGTCGGACCTTCCCTGTGTACAAAAATAGAAGTGAAGGCAATGATATTAATCCACAGCTCCCATCAGAGACACCAAAGAGAAAGAAACACGAGCACCAAACAACAGACCCAAATGAAAACACCAATAGCGGAAAGCCAAAAGGACAGTTACTTTCCCTTACAATGGCCAATAGGTACCCTATTGGTTTCATTCGGCGGAAAGATTTGAGATGTCATTTCATCTCCGTGTTGGGTAAAAGTCCCACAAAGCAGCGTCTCCTAAATGGCATAAATACAGCTGGCGGGGACCTTAAACCTCAAATCAAACAAACAAATCCCGATACGGTCCTGCCCACCGTCGCGATTTCCGGCACATGTGTGATCACTTAAGCACAACTTGATTATATCGTACCATATTGTGGTTAGGGTAGACGAACTGAACGCGTCTGACACACACAGATTTCGTGGTAACCCATATATGCCTGACTGCCATTTTTGGGACATTCGCAAACAGTGTAGATCCAGATCAGATGCCGCAAAAAGCGGCGTCGGGCCTGGGTCTACACGGTTTGTGCTAAAAGTGCATTCATGTTTGCAAAACTTACCGCTAAAAAGACAAACCTGGTACCTCTATAATTGGTAATGGACCACTCCAATCTTATTAGGTGGGAGATTCCATTGTCATATATGGTTTAATCAATAAAAAAAACCTTCTGAGATAGAGAGGAAAGTATGACACTAATTATATGTACTCACCGAACACGATAAATCAGTGTTATCTTTTGCCTCCAAAGTTCAAAAGTTCGTTTGGATGCGGCATACAAAATAGACGTGAAGGCAATGATCAGCAAGAGATGCAATTAACCCACAGCTCCCATCAGAGACACCAAAGGGAAAGAAACACAAACATGAAACAACAGACCCCAATGTAAACATCAACAAAAATCATCTACTTTCGTTTTCTTTTTTATTCATTCTCTTTTAGCGGTCAGATTTCTCATACATTTGCTTGAAGTTTTCAGCTGCTATTAAAAAGGGAGCAAAGAGGTATACTGAGCATCAGTCAAACAAAGTAGAAGTAAAACAAAGATCAGGAATTGATACAATTAACTTACTCCACCCATAAAAGACACCAAAGGGAAAGAGATACAAACATTAAGCGACCAGACCATAATGGAAACCTAAACAAAGGAAGGCCATAAGGACAGTTACTTTCCCACAAAATGGCCATATGGCCATCCAAAATTAAAAGACACAAGTGATACACACAGTAAGTAACAAACAACAACATAAATAAATCGCCACAGAAGAGCCGCCTTGGAACGGTCAGTGGAAGATTTCCACTGGGGGGCTTAAATCGATTTTACGTGGCCACAATCCTCGCCCTTACTTCTGTCGCGATTTAGACAAATAATTTGTTCATTCCGCATGAAGGCCTCCTAACTCATCAGTGCAACATCTCCGTGAACACAAAAATCAAATAACCACAGAGGTGAGACAACGGTGAGGACTCGACAGCAAGAAACCACTGAAATGCTGGAGCAAAAGAAAACCAACAGTTAGACTCCGATGAGCCCTTATTTGGCGATAGAAGATTAAACCGTACGGTTCTTGCACATTACCGACCGTTGATTATTTGTCTTATTCTGCTTTCATTAGAGACCGTGGTCACCGGTTGGAACCGCTACAAATCGGGCACCCTCGATCTATGTTTGTTGCAGGAATTGGAGAGTTATCGCCACGTTTCATCCGAAAGAAAAATATATCAGATTTAAAGCCATGATAGAATGTATTTTCGTGTATACCAGATAATAATCCGACATTTGTTAAGAGAAAAGAATCTTTCCTTTTTATTTTACCATGTTTATCACAGCCAGCTGTGCTCTATTTTGACATCGTGCTATAAGAGAGCGAAGACAAAACTACAAGTTTGCATTTAATGCATTTGACCACTTCAAATTCAGCGCAGTTTGAATTTGTTGTCTTTACTATCGGTTAATCTCGACCTCTGCTGTTTACCTATTTTTCTTTTCCATTTTACGTGGCACTGTCTCACCATGTTTATCCCACCCTCCGTGCCCTACCGTGCTTAGCAACATTACGATAAAACACCCGTGTGAACTATTGCATTTTTCCCTTCTCCGAAATGGATACTTTTCCAATGAAAATCCATGATATCTGTCTTATTTGTACTGTAAACTTAGGTTGTGGGTACTCGTTAGAACCGCATCGAATGTGGCGGTTCGAATGAATACCCACGACCTATGTCTTGGAGTAACAATAAGAAAAGCAATGTAAACCACGTAAAACAGATGTGACGACAATGATCAGGAATCGATACAGTCAACCCACAGCTCCCATCAGAGACCCTGATGGAAACAACAATAGCGGAAAGCCAAAAGGACAGTTACTTTCCCTCAAATCGGTCAATTGGCTATCCAAAACAAAACAAAAATATTCATATATAAGCGATATACGCACTCAAATACAAACATTACAAAAATAAACCGCAAGAAAAAAAAACCGCCTTGGAACGGTTTTTGTAACGAATTTCCGAGGGGGGGGGGGGGCTTAAATCAACTTTACGCGGCAGCAATCCTCGCCCCTTACTTCCGTATCGATTTAATCAAATACAGCACGAAACAACTGCAATATAAACCAAGTGACGGACTTCGGTTGGCACTCTGTGAACAAGACCAATTGGCTATCCAAAACAAAAAGTTACCAGCAACACACAGATGCAGACGAAGTATAACACTTATCGACAACAGAAGAACCGCATTGGAACGGTCAGTGAAAACTTTTCACTAGGGGCTTAAATCGATTTTACGCGGCGGTAGCCTCGCCCTTACTTCCGTCGCGATTTAGACAAATAATTTGTTCAGTTCGCATAAATGCCTCCTATCTCATCTGTGCAATATCTCCGAGAACACAAAAATCAAACAAGCAGAGATGAAACAACGGTGAGGGCTCGACTGCAAGAAACCACCGAAATGCTGGAGCAAAAGAAAACCAACAGTTGGGCCCGACCAGAGGCAGAGCATCAGGCACTAACCAATATTAGATAAAATTAAATTCTAATTCTCTGTAAGCCTTGACGCTGGAACCGTGATAGAATCACCGGCGTGCCCAGTTTTCTCTAAATAAAGAGTTTAGGGGGAGCTTTTTTTTCTTTTTTTCCCGACCTCTGCATTTTACCCTACTTTCACGAAGCATCTCATTCTGTTTATCTCATCGCATTATCCTACGCTGTTGAGCACTATTCGCATATCTTGCTGTTAAAAAGCGACAACAAAGTTTTCATTTAGTGCTTTAAGCCGCTAAAGATTTAAAAAATTTAGAATGTGCTGTCTTGATTATCGATTTATCCCGATTTTATGTTTAACGGTATTTTACGAAGTTCTCTTCATCACGTGAACAAGTCCGTGAAATGAAGATCCCCTATACCCCATTTTATATATAGAAAACTGGGGCTTACGGGGGTTTAAATTATTTTTCTTATTTCTGCTCCAAGACATAGGTTGTGGGTACTCGTTAGAACCGCCTCAATGAGGCGGTTCTAACGAGCATCCAAAACCTATGTTTGGAGTATTTATAAGCAAAATATCACGAATTTTCATCAGAAAAGTAGCCATTTTGGGGATGTGAGAAATGCACTATGTCGCACGGGTGTGTAATTGTAATGTTCATCGCGTACTGTAGTCCAAGGATAAGTTGAAAGAGTAGGAAAGACATATTTTATTGTTATTATCATTATAACAATCATAGGCAGGCAAGACAGGTTATACCGTTATAATTATTACTACCGAAGCGTCGTTACCTTAGATCGAGGATAAGAAAGAAGTGATGTCAGCATTATCCACTGTTGTCAAAAGTTAACGACGTTTCGGTAATAATATTTATAACAGTATTTCTCTACCAGTGATGGTTATACATGTAACAATAATCACAACGGTACAACCTGTCCTCTTTGTCGTTACTTTCAACTTATCCTCGGTCTACAGTTGACTTAATAAGAAAAACATTCACTGGCGTCACTTTACGAATACATGCCTATACAAATGCATTGTAACATTTATCGCCGAAAAAATGAAACTTTTATGATGTAAAAGTGTGATAATTTTCTTATTTCTGCTCCAAATATAGGTTGTGGGCACTCGTTAGAACCGCCTCATCGAGGCGGTTCTAACGAGTACCTACAGTCTATATGTTAGAGCAGAAATAAGAAAAATAAGGTGTACCCCCGGAAACCCCAGTTTTACTATATAAAAGTGGGGTTCAAGGGGGTCAAAATTATATAGGCGTGTTTTCGTGATGGAGGTCGTCCGGTTCACCGAAAGAAATACCCGTAAAGGTAATGAACAAATCGGAAGGAAAAAGTTTTGTAATATGCAGGAAAATTAATATTTTATTTGTATGGTTTTGATATAGTTGTTTCTCAATATTTTTATGTCTAGGTTGAAGCGCCTATATCGAATCCATAGTTTTGAAAGATTCTTAAATGTCACGGATGTGAAAATAATTAAACCCGATCAAATACGCGGAAGCAATTATAAAGCATATTCGAATGCGCATGATGTAAAGAACCAGTCATTTAATAATAAAGGCATGTTATTACGACATATTCAGAAATCCGAACATGTAACCAAATACTTTTGAAAAAGTTATTTTAAAATGACGAACAAGCCAATGCACTTTTAACAAATTATTTAAAGACGACATGACAATATCACAGCAAGTGTAGCAGTCGCAGGAAAGATGCAGGGCGGTGCAGTTAAGGTGTTGTCATTATATGTCAAAGTCGCTTAGTCCTCAAGACGACTCGATAGAGCTCCTTTCGCAGGCATTCTTTCACTTCTGAAGAGTATAAAATTTACACTTTATGATCATGTAACAAAGTGTGTGAAGCCCTCACCTTTCTGTTTGACAACATTTACATAAGATTTGGTACTAAGCTATTTAAACAAAGTGTGGGTATTCCGATGGGTGGCTGTTCTGTTCTTGATTTGTTTTGAAAGAGACTTCATGATGTCCCTTTCCGTTGAAAACCAATCTGATATCATTTAGCTCGACCTCTAGATATATTTTATTCCCAAAATACTAATCTTCTATCGCCGAAACCTAAATCTACTTTCCGTCATTTAAAGCATTCGTGGGAAGTACATTTTGGTCCTAGCAGACAAGGCTGCTAATAATGTCGTCTTTGACGGTTGCATTATAATTACACTGTTAAACAAGAACTAAACGGTACCATGGCCTACGAACAGATTCTATTAGACGAAAGGACAGTTGTTGATGGCCATAGCAGGTTTTCTGTGAATGTTAAAGAACGCCAGGATAAGCATCCCGAGATGTGTTGGTTACCAAAAGCCTCACAAAGGACCGTACAAAGCCTGCTTTATTGCTAATTCGTATTCTTGTACGACTACTGAACTTTCTAAACAGAACTGATGCCAATTCTCATGAATCGATACAATTAACCCACAGCTCCCATCAGAGACACCAAAGGGAAAGAAACACAAACATGACACAACTAGAACCTAATTGAAACACCAATAGCGATAAGCTAAAACACAGGTACTTTCCCACAAGATTCATAATCTTCCATGTATTCCTTACTTCTTAACGGTACCCCTTTTATAGAACATATTTTAAGTCACTGCAGCTGCCGTGTGTGGGGCGACCGTAAAAGTCTTCATTCCCTTCATAAATGTGAAGATATTAAATCTTAGTTGCTAGACTTTATTAATGTGCTGATTAGAAATCTAGCTATCTAATTTGCATAAAAGGCACGCGCAAAAAATCGCAAAAGTTTGTTGCTATACACTGCAGAAAAGGTTCAAAAGGATATTGTCTCACGTTTTCATCCGAAAATCGATGGAACAGAAGCCGTTGTATTCAACTTTAAGTAGAGAACCTTTGCAAAATTTATGCAAAATGTATACGAATTATGTACTATCAAATCTAAATTATCTTGGCAAGCGCTAAACTAATAGTTCAGACAAAACACTTTGAGAAAACTACGGGTATCATTCTGCTTTCTACACAAGGTTACTATATAATGGTAAAGCAAGAGCATTGTTGCATCCTTGAGCATGAAACTTTATCTACAGTACTTAGTATTGGTTTCTACCCAGGATGAGTAAGAAAACGCGGGCCACATGGAAGATGAGTACTAGTTTACTAAATGTTACCCTCCATAAATTATTATTATTGTGATAATTATTATTATTATAATTATTATTATTATTACTAAATTTAAGATTTCTAAACTAAATTAACAAGATACTTTTTTATTCTGTAATAGACCTATCTACAGCTACGTGTATTAGGTGGAAGTTTCCATTCTCATATATAGTGCCTAGCGTGGCATAAAATCGACACATATAAACAGTGTAGCCACAGATCAGATACAACAGAAAATGGCATCGGAACAGGGTCTACAATGATTGATTGTTGTTTGGTTGATAACAACTTATAGCTTATGAATAAAAACCGACACCGCTGAAATCGGACAATTCTGTACAAAATAAGTGGTGAAATTACACGACGCGACAAAACCTACAATAAGACGTTTGCGACAATCAACGACTCAGGTCAGGCTCCATATCCACCACATTACGAAAACACGCCTATAAAATACATTGTAACCTTTATCGCCGAAAAACATGAAAATTTTAAGATGAAAAATTGCGATATTTTTCTTATTTCTGATCAAAATATGGATTGTTGGTACTCGTTAGAACCGCCTCATCGAGGCGGTTCTAACGAGTTACCACAATCTATATTTTAGAACAGAAATAAGAAAAATAAGGTTTACCCCCTGTAAACCCTAGTTTTACAATATAAAAGTGGGGTTCAAGGGGGCAAAATTATATAGGTGTGTTTTCATGATGAGTGTACAACGAGCTTTTGCTAATCACTTTATGGCTAGTCCAGAATAAGGAGAAGGCTTTTGCTATCAGCAAAGACTCAGTGGTCTGAGTCTGTGCTGGTCGCATGTCTTACTGCAGGGTATGTCGTGCGCTGGTACATGTACTTTTTGTTTTATTTATTTATTTATTTACAGTTTGGTGACTACAAAATACCTTACAAAGTCAGCTATCACCCAGTGTGCACATATACCAGAAGAAGATCAAGACTAGTGCGCCTGCGCAATTGTCATCCGAAGCATCCGGAACCTATACATACAGTGTTTGATGCCGTAGCGTGCAGCTGCAAACTGTGCAATCCAGACCATACAAGCTGTGAAAATTTAAACGGATAGTCTCATCAGGATATACACTGTTCGCGATCTCGTTATTGTTTGATTGTGTTCAAGTTGTGCGTCCCCGTCTGTCATTACTTAGGTCATTTTGGAAACGTTGCTTCCGATTTTTGGGGGGCATTTTTACCCGAAATGGCATGAGTTGTTTTGGTTTAATGTCCCCGTCAAGGTCATTTTTTGGAGACGTTGCTTCCAGTTTTGTGTGACTTTCACCTGAAATGAAATGACATCTCAAGGCTTACCGTCCAAAGAAACCGCAAAGATATCAGGAACGGTCCGACTCTTACCACTTTTCCTGGACAGGCTCACACTTTCTAAGCGGTTGACTAGTACTCAAGTTCGGTCAGTTTGAGCTCTGCGCGGAAACACCTTGTAGCCAAAGCTTTGTATTCAAACCACTGTCTAGAAGCCTCCGTGGTGCAGTGGTTACGCTACTCGCCTTGTAAACAAGGGATCGCAGGATCGATCCCGGGCTTCTCCAGACTTTCGGATGAGTCTTTAAACCGAGGTCCCGTCTCCGTATGACCTTAGCTGTTGGTGGGACGTAAAACTATAACTCACTCACTCACTCAAACCACTGTCGTCATCAATGGACAAGTCTTATCTTAAAGCTGGATGAGTCCATTTAGAAACGCAAATGGTTATAGAAGATTAGTCCATGTTGAATTCAACACTGTCAAAATCTACATTACGAGTACAATGCAACTGACGTGTTTTTTTTTTTTTTTTTTTTGTGGCGTATAACGTGATAGCGTCAAAAATTCGCTTTTTATTGGCTTCGATTTACTTTTAAGCAGCTTACAGCGCTTGTTTGCCTCTCTCCACCTAATGAAACTTTGGGTACAGTTATTCCCTTGTCGGATTCACTTCGGCCTGACAATATTAAATTTAACCCGTTGCATACTGGTGGACTCTTCCATTGGTTAATGCTGGAGAAGTTCATTTGTCATTTAATGGTTATCGGACCTACTTGTTCAGTTTTATTCTAATTTAAAAAGAAAATCCTGTCAGCAAACAGAGAAAATCCGGATCAGATGTCTGATCCAGTCTGCACTGTTTGCCCCTGGTTTTTACGCGTTTGCAATGCATAATGAGTTAATGTGCATGCAATTAATAAATCCTCGCTTGCTAGGCCAAAAATACCACAAACACAAGGTGCAAGACGTAATTCACGAAGCTCTCCTAAACGTCGTTGCTTGGCATACATATCATCAGGACCCATGTTTTCAAAGTCCTGTTAGCTTAACGAACTTATTGGTGGTCAAAGTTTAACTCTCTTTGAAATCAATACGTGCACCCCCTAAACCCCACTTTATATACAGTAGAGAAAACTTGGGCTTACGGTAGTATACATTTTTTATTTCTGCTCCAGGACATATGGTGTGGGTACTCGTTAGAACCGCCTCGTTGAAGCGTTTCTAACGAGCACTCACAACATATGTTTGCAGTATAAATAAGAAAATATCAGGGATTTTCATCAGAAAAAGTAGCCATTTATGAGTCACGGGTGTGTAGTCGTCATGTTAAAATTTATTTGAGAGACGGGCAAATCAAACCGCTAGCGCAAGGTCGCGAGTCGTGACTGGGTCCAATGTCTGCTTTGTTTGTTTGTTTGTTTTGGAGTTTAACGGTCCAGTCAACACTAATTAGGTCATTTTTGAGCCAGTTAGTTTACCTAGCCACACTTTTCCTGGACAGGCGTATACTTAAGCTGTTAACCAGTACAGTACACATTCATTCGCCAGAAACTGCCAACTGCCCTTCTTGAATTAGCGGAAGGGAAAGCATGATCGTAGAAAAGATATTATTATCAATCTCCATGAAAGAATGTTGCCGACCCCGGCAGGTATCGAACGCGCGTCCTTCTGATCACCAGTCAGACTGAACTAGTGAGGCCGGCCCAATGGCTGCTACATGTATCTAAGGCAGTTATAATTATTTTGAAAAAAGTAAGCGCACATTTTTTTCAGCAAAAACTTGATATGTTTTGCCGTTCAAGGCGAATTTGTTCAAAGCATCGTTAGTTACACGAGCTCGTTTAGTGGTCAAAACGCTTGCACCTGTACTGATTTTTTGCTGACAAATGTGACTAGCTTTCGCGTCTGCAATCGGTACTCACCAATTGGTTCAGCACAACATTATCAAATGTTATTATTCATATTTGACATATTAAATGACAAAATTGTTGACTGAAGTTTAAGTCCTAATGTAACGTTAATTAAGGAATTAACAATTGGGCTTCTTCGCTTGTTCTACATTTACATAGCTGATTATGCTTATATTTTTGGTTTGTTTTTGTTTTTGTTTGTTTTTGTTTGTTTGTTTCATTTGCGGTTTAATGTCCCCGTCAACACTGTATAGATATTTTGGAGACATTGCTTCCAATTTTGTGGGTTTTTTACCCGACATCAAGATGAAATGACAGCTGAAGCCCTGTCGCCCAATGAAACAGAAAAGGTTTATTAGCATGGGCGGGTCCGACTGGCACCACTTTGCCTGGGCATTCTTACTATACACCCTCTAAGCGGTTTACCAGTACTCGTGTGCGGTCGGTTTCAGCTCTGCGTGGAAGCATCATGCAGCCCATCTATTTATTCAAGCCCCGATGGGCGGGGGGCGTAGTCATATATTCACCGGCGCACGACAAAAAGCACGTGTACAACAAGTAACAGCATACGAATCCACAGCGAACGCTCTAATCCGTTCCGATGTGTCTTTTAATACTATTTTGCATATCAGACGGAGATGGTGCACTGATGAGTTAGGAGGCCTTCATGCGGACTGAACAAATTATTTGTCTTAATCGCGACGGAAGTAAGGGCGAGGATTGTGGCCACGTAAAATCGATTTAAGCCCCCCAGTGGAATTCGTTTCCGCTGACCGTTCCAAGGCGGTTCTTATGTGGCGGTTTATTTTTGTTATGGTTTGTCTTTGGGTGTTTGTGTCGCGTATATTATTTTATTTTGGATAGCCTTTTGGCCATTTTGTGGGAAAGTAACTGTCCTTTTGGTTTTCCGCTATTGATGTTTCCCTTGGGGTCTGTTGTTTCATGTTTGTGTTTCTTTCCCTTTGGTGTCTCTGATGGGAGCTGTGGGTTAATTGTATCGATTCCTGATCATTGCCTCTACTTCTATTTTTCATAATTAATATTTTTAACCAAAAAAAAAAAAAAAAAAAAAGGAGAAGAAAATGTAAACCCGTTTAAAGCCCTCGGTTCCGTATACAAATGGGATTTACACGGACTTGCTAACGTGATGTTAAGAAGGGATTGTGCAATATGGATTATGTAGCCTATTACGAAAACACACCTATACAAATACATTGCCAATTTTGGGGCCAAAAATTAGAAAATTTTAGATGAAAAAGTGTGATATTTTTCTTTTTTCTGCTCAAAACATAGATTGCGGGGACTCGATAGAACCGCCTCGATGAGGCGGTTCTATCGAGTACCCCCAATCTATGTGTTTAAGCAGAAATAAGAAAAATAATGTATACCCCCTGCAACCCCAGTTTAACTATATAAAAGTGGGGTTCAAGGGGGTCATGTTAATATAGGCGTTTTTTCGTGATGCGTCATCTCATCGAGGAACAATGCCCTCTGTTACAGTAATTTGCTTTATTATACATCACGTGACTTTCCTATAATGTTTCTTTTGATTTGATTAAGAAAACGCATACCCACATTTTAACGTTTTATTAAAAAAATAGCGAAATTATAGAAGTTTGAACTTTGTAATTTCAGTTTCATCAGCTAACGTCGCTTATGTAGAAAGCCATTTGGAACACGTGCGAGCTGTCCTGTATTTTTCATTAAAAATCAATTACCTTTAATATTAGTTTTGTTCGATATAATAAAATAAATATTACATTCCTGAGAGGGTGATAATGAAAAATGTCACCCTTCGGAATATGGATATATACCTCGGCGGTGCCTAGGTTGATATTCATATTCCTCGGGGTGACATTTTTAACTATCACCCTCTCAGGAATGTATGTGGCCTCGGTTGATATTCATATTCCTCGGGGGGACATTTTTAACTATCACCCTCTCAGGAATGTATGTGGCCTCGGTTGATATTCATATTCCTCGGGGTGACATTTTTAACTATCACCCTCTCAGGAATGTAATATTTATATATTATTAAACCTCACGTGACTTTTCCATTCAAAACTCCCATAGGTCTGGGCGTGATGATTTTGACATTCACCCTGCGATAGTTTCGACTTTCACATGCGCGTAATTCTGGGCGCGTACGGTTGGGTTCTTCAGAAAAGCTGGAGAAAAAGTATCTTAACCAAAAATTGCAATAAAGTCGAGGAATTTTTGTACCAAAATGTTTCTTTTGATTTAATGAAGAAAATGCATACCATTACTTTATGGTTTTATTCAGAAATAATAGAAAGTTATAGACCTTTGAACTTCTGAATTTATGTTTCACCAGCTAACGTCGCTTATGTAAAAAGCCGACGTTGTCCGATTATCTGGAAAGTCATGGCGAAAAAATATGCATGTGAGCTGTCCTGTATATTTCATTTGAATCCCATACCTTTATTATTATTAGAATTCCTTACATTAATTTATACTTCGGAATATGAATATCAACCTCGGCTGCGCCTCTGTTGATATTCATATTCCTCAGCGCGACATTTTTCACAATCACCGTCTCATGAATGTAATGTTTTTATAATAACACTCGGTAAGGAAATAGATCTATTCAGCTTTCAGAGGAGCACAAGTGAGTTAACGGAAAAATACCAGGGTGGGACCTCTGTCTGAAGGTTTTGTCACCCCATCACAAAAAACCGCCTATATACTTTTGACCCCTTGACCCCCACTTTTATAAAGTAAAACTGGTGTTTACAGGGGTAAACCCTATTTTTCTTATTTCTGCTATAAAATAAAGATTGTGCGTACCCGTTAGAACCAAATCAACATTTTTTCATCTGACAATTTCGTTATTTTGGCATTAACGACAATGTATTTGTATATGCGTGTTTTCGTAATCATTATGATAACACACCCGTGCATTTTTCACATCTCCAAAATGGCTACTTTTCTGAAGAAAATCCGTGATATTTTTCTTATTTATATTCCAAACATAGGTGGTGGGTGCTCGTTAGAACCGCCTCATTGAGGCGGTTCTTACGAGTACCCACAACCTATGTATTGGGACAGAAATAAGAAAAATAAGGTATACCCCCGTAAACCCCAGTTTTCTCTATATAAAGTGGAGTTTAGGGGGGTTTCATTTCACGAACTTCTTCACGTGATGTGCTTTTCAATAAAGGTCACTGAGCAGAGACAGAATTAACCACATAACACCAGACAAGAAATAATTAAGTATAATTATTATCTTAATTTAATTTACAAATATATATATATTTTGTGCATTCATTACAATCGCCTCGATTCTAATGAGTACACACAACATGCCTTTCTTTACAGAATATTTGTCAAATCACTGACAGCACGTTTGCATTACGATAACACACCCGAGCGACATAGTGCATTTTTCTTATCTCCAAAATGGCTACTTTTCTGGTGAAAATCCGTAATATTTTTCTTATTTATACTGCAAACATAGGTTGTGGGTGCTTGTTAGGCCCGCCTCATTGAGGCGGTTCTAACGAGTACCCACAACCTATGTTTTGGAGCAGAAATAAGGAAAATAATATTTACCCCCTTAACTCCAGTTTTCTCTGTATAAAGTGGGGTTTAAGGGGGCGTTCATTTCACGGACTTGTTCACGTGATGGGGTAGATTGTTTCTAAGCTGGGAAAGTGGTCCTGAACGAAGAACTGGGCTGTTTTGTTTAATCCTCAAATGCCCGTGCTTTAAGCAAACAGTTTAGACCCTGATAAGACGCTGCGCTCTATGGCGTTCAATCTTGGCCTGAACTGTTAACCAATGTCGCAGCAAATGCGCATAGTCATTTTTTTTTTTCAATAAGCTTTCTATTACCATTACGCAAACACGCCTATACAAATACATTACCACCTTTATCGGTGAAAAAAATGAAAATTTTATGATGAACAATTGTGATATTTTTCTTATTTCTGCTCAAAATATAGATTGTCGGCACTCGTTAGAACCGCCTCATCGAGGCGGTTCTAACGAGTTCCCACAATCTATATTTTAGAGCAGAAATAAGAAATAAGGATTACTCCTGTTAACCACAGTTTTTACTATATAAAAGTGGGGTTCAAGGGGGTAAAATTTATACGGGCGTGTTTTCGTGATGCATAGCAATCTGACACCATAACGGCAAGATCAGTGGGGCTATTTGCTATAAATAGCCGTTACATGTTTTTGTCTTTAAAAATCAGTGATACTGTCACGTGGATTGAGCAGCTGAAAAAATGTATTTCTAAATTCTTGGTTTTGCACTGTGGTCAATCTTAACTGGCTTCAACAACCCCAATTGCATAGACACAAAAGTAGTCGAGATACTGCAGTTCGAATGTGCACCACAACAGGAATGTTATTAAAAGTGATATTATTTAAATACAGTCACGGCTTATTTTTACCCCAATCTTATAAGCGTTACCAGCAGATGAAGCGTCCTCAATGTAATGTATATATATATATATTCTTATCTCTAAATTGGTAATTTTCTAATTTTAACTCCAAACATAGGTTGTGGGTTCTCGTTAGACTAACGAGTACCCACAATCTATGTCTAGGAGCTGAAGTAGTAAAAATAATGTATACCACTGTAAACCCTAGTTGTCTCTGTTTAAAGTGGTGTTGAGAGGGGTGTTTATTACACGGAATTGTTAACGCAATGAAGAGAATCGTTTTATAATAAAAAAATAATGGTGTTGCTAACAGAGACACAATCATTTGATTGCGTGCAGATAAAACTGTGATCAACCTTTTTTTCATCTTCACTGTGTGGCATCGAAACCGAAACTTGTACTCAAAAGCGCCAGATATATGAAGAAAATGACAATGTTGACGGTAGGTAACCGCTTAATTTGGCCTTATTACGTAGTGTGAGAAATTAAAACCACTTCCCATATTTACTCAACTTATTTTTCGCTGAATTTCTTGTACAAACATTTTGGAAAAGCGTTGTCAACTGCCATTTAAACACACAAATGCGTCAACTGGTACGTGTCTGGTACCCCGAAAAATGATGACAGCTTCACAAAACAGAGAATATATTAAACAAAAGGCTGTGACAGTCTTCAATTCAGTGATATGAATAAATCCTCTTCCCATTGCTGCTTATGCTGTGTTATTTTTTCCAAAGAATAATGAGACTGAATAAAACAAGCCTAAATGCTCGAAGTTTAGAGTACGGCAACTGGGCGGCATCTTGCTAGGATCAGTACTGTGCTTTGCTATGGATAATTATACATAGAGTGCTATGACGGAGATATTTTACAACTATCAGTCTTGATATAAACAAAGGTTGGACATAATTTGCCTTTCGTCGCTACTCCTTTTTATAACTACATGTAATTTGAACACGAGAGACAGAAGGGTTGGTCTTCTCAGCCAAGGACACACTTAATGATCACAGCATACTTTACAGCATGGGAGCGCAGTACTTACTGTGTAACCCAGGCCGGATTCAGCTTGGTTATGACCTTACCAGATCATGTTTAAATGGTCAATAAACAGGTCATATTCTGCTAGGTTTTACGAGAAGAAAGGCCTTTGCAAAGGCGAATCACCTGAAGCTCCACCACAAGCTACAGACAGTCAGTGGATTAGGTCTTTACTGGTTATGAGAAGTCAGAGAGATGAACTTGAAAGTGAGTCCTCAGATGAGTACACTTCAGGTGAATCGCTGGGTTTAGACCCTGGCCAAATTTTATTGTTATTTTACCTAAACGAACTGCCCATCACGAAAACACGCCTATATAATTTTGAAACCCTTGAATCCAACTTTTATATTGTAAAAGTGGGGTTTGCAGGGGTAAACCTTATTTTTCTTATTTCTGCTTTAAAATATAGCTTGTGGGTACTCGTTAGAACCGCCTCAATGAGGCGGTTCTAACGAGTAACCAGAATCTATATTTTGAGCAGAAATAAGAAAAATATCACAATTTTTCATCCTAAAATTTTCATTTTTTCGGCGATAAAGGTTACAATGTATTTGTATAGGCGTGTTTTCGTAATGCGACAATGTGCGGTCCTAAGTTCGCCTATTTGCTGATGGCATCGCGGTATACCAAACCATAATCCACCCTGATTGCTCAGCCATCCTCCAGAGGGGCTTGGACCCTACCAATTATAATAATCTCAATTGGACACGGAATTCAACCCTAGTAAGTTCAAGTTCCGCCCCCGGCATCGGGGCTGGAAGAAATAGATGGGCTGCATGATGCTTCCACCCAGAGCTAAAACGGTCCACACACTAGTACTGGAAAACTGCTTAGAGGATCTAAGCCTGTCCAGGAACCGCGGTGCGAGGCGGACCGACCACGCTTATAAACCCTATTGGTTTCATTGGGTGGCCGGGCTTGAGATGTCATTTCATCTCAAGGTCGGGCAAAAGTCCCACAAACTTGGAATAGATGTCTCCAAAATGACCTATACTGTGTTGACGGGGACGTTAAACCTCAAATCAGACAAACAAACAAAAGTTTCACATATAACCCGGGCAAGAACTCCAACCATTACATCATATGTAATGCAAAATCATGTCCTTGAAACTGGGTCATCGGCCTGGTACATAGGTGACGATAATCTCTGCAAATGCTAATAAAAATCCTTTAAACTTATTTATGTAATATTAGAACCAAAAACCCCGGTCTTCGCGAAGAAGCATACAAAACCTTAGCCCGTCCACATCATTCCACTGTATGGAGCCCAAACACACAGTCTTATACCAATATACTCTTGATGGTAAACTCGAATTGTATATCGTGGAGCCTTCGCTGGACTCTAAACAATTATTTTACTTACGACAGTGTAACTAATATGCAGCCTAGTTTAGGCTAGTGATTACTGAAGCAGAGAAGGCCAGATACCCACCTGTTATATAAAATTATTCATGACATATTTGCAATATCCCTCTCCCTATATTTCCAGCACCCAATTGAAAGAAGCCATCCACTCGCATTAGATTCGTACATCAACTAATTATTAAGGGTTCCCGCACATCGGGGCTTGGAGAAATAGATTGGGCTGCATTGTGCTTCCACGCAGAACTGAAACCGACCGCACATGAGTACTGGTAAACCGCTTAGATGGTCTAATATATGAAAGGGTTATCGTTTGGAAGCAAGGAATACACCACGGAACTGGAAAATATGGAGCGTGCATGTTTTCTTGGCCAGACCAGGCAGTTTCGGTCATTTAGGCCTCATCCGGGACCCTCAAGTATTTTCAAAATTCCACAATGGAATCAATGATCCCAAAGGACAAGAAAATATAAACGACACTTTGATTTAGGGCAGGGACACTTTTACGGCCGCCACACATTCCTAGACAGATAAAGCCTGTCCAGATAAAGTTTTGCGAGTTCGTTTGTTTGTTTGTTTGATTCGAGGTTTAACGTCCCTGTCAACACTGTATAGGTCATTTTGGAGATGTCGCTTCCAATTTTGAGGGATTTTTACCCGACATTGAGATGAAACTACATCTCAAGCCCTGTCGCCCAATAAAACCAATAGGGTCGGAAAGCATAGATAGATAGATAGATAGATAGATAGATAGATAGATAGATAGATAGATAGATAGATAGATAGATAGATAGATAGATATGATTTGTTCAAATAAAAGTTTTATGCTTCGATAAAATCTCAGATGTGACAGGTAGTAATATTATGTGACGTAAAAGAGCACGTTAAGAACGAACCCGCGCGTTACGTCATTGTATATAGAAGACATCAGCAGTGTTTGATTAAAAGATGGAAAGCTATTGAAAACGGAAATGTTAGAAAACATATAAACTGAATTTAAAGACTTGACGTTTCTTTCACCTTGGTTCCTTTCAAATATTGAATAACCATTCCGCCTTGGCCTTTGGTCAGTTCATTATTACGCTTTCGAAAGAATTCCAAAAAGTTAACCATTTTAGTGATATTTTAACATTTCGATGACAAAGTAGAAGTAAACCAAAGATCAGGAATCGATACAATTAACTTACTCCACCCATCAAAGACACCAAAGGGAAAGAAACACAAACATGAAGCGACCAGACCATAATGGTAACCTAAACAAAGGAAGGCCATAAGGACAGTTACTTTCCCACAAAATGGCCAAATGGCCATCCAAAATAGAAAGACACAAGTGATAATCACAGTAAGTAACAAACAACAATCTAAATAAACCGCCACAAAAGAACCGCCTTGGAACGGTCAGTGAGAAGAATTCCACTGGGGGCTTAAATCGATTTTACATGGCCATAATCCTCGCCCTTACCTCTGTCGCGGTATACACTAATTTTGTTTAGTCCGCATGAAGGCTTCCTAACTCATCAGTATAACATCTCCGAGAACATACAAATAAAAAAAACTACAGAGCTGAAACAAGGTTAAGGACTCGACAGTATACAACAACAGAATTGCTGGAGCAAAAGAAAACCAACAGTTAGACTCCGAGGGGCCCGACCAAAGACGGAGCATCAGGCGCCAACCAACATAAAGAATACTAAAATAAAATAAAAGTCCATTTATGTTTTTACGCTGGAACCGTCATTTAATCTTAAGCCCGACCCACCGGTGTGCAATCAAAGAGGGAAGCAAAGCAGCCAACCGTAATTGGGTTAACCACCATGCATGCAGTCTGTTTTATAACATTTATGTTGTACCCAATCTTTATATATCGACTAACGATTTTACGAAATTGGGTACTAAAGTCATTACAGGCATGTAAATTTTCTAAATTTATATACTAGGTCACCATAGAATTCGAGTTCCGATAGGCCTTGTTGCAGAAGTGTTTTAAGTCCAACATTGAATTTTGAAACCAAATCAGAATGACGATTGTAAAATTTAGAAAAGGCTTTACGTAGTTTATGATACCGATACCCCTGATTAAGAAGTTTAGCGGTTATAAGTTAAACCCCTTACGATGTCGCACGAGGAACATCACCGTCCAAAAAAAGGAAAATTTACAATCTCAAAATCAAAATCATCACGTTTATCATAAATTTTGCAAGAAACAAACCATCTACAATAGATAAATGTAAATCCAGAAAGGAAGCTTCGGTATCAATTTGCCTTGTTTAACTGAAGTTCTAGGGATAAATCTGACTGATCAAACCATCAAAGTCAGTATTATCAATATTTAATAAATCATCTAAATATCTAGAAGTAGAAGTAAAAGCTTCAATAATTTCAGATTGGTTATCAATGGAAAGCGACAACATGAAGTCTCTTTCATAACAATACAAGAACAGATCAGCCACAAGAGGTGCGCAATTCGTACCCATCGGAATTCCCACAATTTGTCTAAATAACTTAGTACCGAATCTAATATAAATATTGTCAAGTAGAAAGGTGAGGGCACCACACACTTTCTGACATGACCAATGTGTATAATTCTTATGCTCTTTAGAAGTGAAAAATGCATTTCTGACATTGCATGCAAGATAGAGAGAATCTTCTCTGTGGAAAGCATATTCAATTAAATTTTTAAGCTTTTCTTTTATAAGATTATGAGGAAGTGTAGTGTAAAGAGTAGAAAAATCGTAAGTAGACATACTTAAAGAACGAAAACGTACGGATTTCAATTTATTTAAAACCTCATTCGATTTTTTTATAGACAAAAAAGAGATTTCTTCCTGATCTTTCAAAGACTTTATCACAATATTTAATCACATGCGTTTTAATAGCAGTAAGACAGGAAGTAAATAATTTAGAAAGTTCAGTGGTAGTGCAAGAGCCAGAATGTGCAATAAACTGTGCTTTGTAAGGTCTTTTATAAAGTTTTGGTAACCAGTATAGCGTAGGAAGCTTGTCTTGGCCTTCTGTAACACACACAGCAAACTTGGTGACTGAATGACAAATATGTTCATTTACTACATCTCTCTCTTCAGCTAAAGGCTGAAGTTCATAGGCCTTAATACCACCAAGCTCCTGCTTAAGCGTGTTAACAGTGGAGCCGTCACACAACGACGACGTTGTTAGCGGCCTTGTCTGCAGGGGCCAAAACAAACTTCTTATGAAATTCTTGAATACCTAGTTTAAGATGACGTAAAGACGTCTTAGGCTTAGGAGGTAATAAGTTAGTTTTTTTGAGAATAGAAAGAAATGCGTTTATTCACTAGTTTTAAAATGCTAAGTTTCCAGTCCTTAAGGGCTTTATGCTCAACATACTCTCGCTTACACCATCGATTACCGATTCATTCAAGGCAGCAGCGATTCCATCTCTACTTTTACTGATATCAGTATTAGAAGGTAACCGATATTGCGGTCCTTTAGAAATTATATTCCTTATCCTAGAATCAGGAATAACTTTCAAAATGCCAGTAATTACATGACCATAACCAGGATAGCAATACACTGAGTTTTTACAATCACATGAATCAGGAGTATTAGTATCAATATCAAGATCTGAAACAAGTTTATTGAAATTAAAAATGATAGCTCTAACAGGTTTGTTATATTTATAGCAAATTATAGGTGTTTCAGTATTCTGAGAATAAGCAGGAATGGCAGAAAGCACCGAGTTCTCACGAAAAATACTGAGCAATTCTATACAATCCGTACCTTTATTAATGAAGGATATTTTGAAGCAATGGCGTTTATGATTAATTTCAGAATCAATGTAAGGACGGTGCTGAGTATAGCCTCTAGTTAAGAGAGCCGCATCATATAACTGATTAGAACTATCGTAGGATTTATTCGCCTCGGGTTTGGGATTACAAGGAATGGATTATCATTTTTGTGGATTTTATAGATGTGTAAACTCCGGCGAATCACTCGAAAACTTAGCAGGATGCCATGCCGTTTTTGAGCGATTCTCCGGTGTTAACACATCAATAATTACGTTTCCAGTGCAAAGTCTAATGTAAACCCATAGAAAACAATGTAGTTCATACTTTCATGAAAGCATCGAGTCACATGATTTTCAGTGATGTCAAGTGACGTAAGTCTAAACCATTGTTCTCTACAGGCGTTGGGGACGTCAGCGCTTTTCCGCTCTTTGTAGAAAAACAGCGTGTTAATGTCTTTTAGCTTTAAAAATTTGCCCTAAAAGCATTTTCGCCCAGTGATGAAGGGCAAAGAATGTAAATATAAAAATAAACTAAATGTTTCTGCTTTTTATGGACGTATGAACGACAACGGGTCACTAGCAAAGTTTACATGAACCTCTTCGGGGTTCATTTACTTTGCACGTGACCCACTGCGTTCATACTTTCATGAACAGCAGAAAAATAAAATTGATTTCTTAAATAAATAGAAGTGAAGGCAATGATCAGGAATCGATACTCCCATCAGAGACACCAAAGGGAAATGGAATTCATTCCTATACTACAGCGAATGGAACTTCCTTTTGTGAACAAAAAATAATCTTTGAAAAGACTTTAAAAAAAATAAATCTCAAGACATCTTCATCTTCTTAAAGGAGATGAAATCTTTTAAGACAGGCAACTTTTTGTTGTCTTTGACGTTGCTAAATTTTACTAAGATGAAGTATAATATTAAAGATGAACAAGGCAACATGCATGCACCTCCGTGTTCGCCGAATTCGTACAAACCTTATCCATTACATAAAATACAACTTAAACAACTAATAGAAGACCAAAAAAATTAAGGCCGCAATTATAATTCCAAATGACTGGAATATAGCATGCTCACTGCAGGACCCTTCATTTTGTTTGAATAATCGAGCTTTCGCAAAAGGAATGAACCCCTCTCAAAACAAAAAAATAACTTCCATCCCAGTTATAACTATCTCAAAAACGAAGTAGAAATTACTTGAACTCTTTATTTAATAGAAAAAAAAAACTTCCTTGCATGAAAGAAAAGTGTTTTTTTTTTCTGTTTAGATCAACAGAGGACACACTTTGTTTCTACACATCACGAAAACATGCCTATCTAAAACGGATACCGTTAAACCCCACTTTTATATAGTTTGCAGAGTATACATTATTTTCTTATTTCTGCTCAAAAACATAGATTGTGGGTACTCTTTAGAACCGCATCGTTGAGGCGGTTCTAACGAGTATCCACAATCAATGTTTTGAGCAGAAATAAGAAAACTATCACAATTTTTCATCTGAAGATTTCCATTTTTCGGTGGTAAAATTTAAAATGTATTTGTATAGGCGTGTTGTCGTAATGATATGAATATTTCATCAGTATTTGCAAACGCCCCCGCCCATCGCGGCATGAAGAAATAGATGGGCTTCATGATGCTTCCACGCAGAGCTGAAACCCACCGCACACGAGTACTGGTAAACCGCTTAGAGAATCAAAGCCTGTCCAGACAGTAGTTTTAGAAGTAGCAATTTTGTTGCAAGTACATGTAGCCGTACAGTTAATTCAGCATTTTTCCAAGTTGCCGTACTCAAAAATCCAAGTTGTCGTTCTCTTTTGGATTTTGTTTGTTTGGAGAAACTTGTAGTACAAAGCGGGTGTTTCAGTTCAGATTAATGTACAACTACTTTTCTAACCATCTCTGGACAAAAGAAGGCCAGTGGTATTTCATCAAACAAGAAGGAGTACTTTCCACGAAAAAGATTATTTGTTGTTGGAACTAGCTGTCAAGATTTCAGTTTGTTTAGTAATTTCCAGTGAGTTGTTGTCAGACTTGTGGACGCAGGCAATAACTAAATATCTCTCCGACACACTTTCATTTTGTTTTGAAGGGCACAACCCTCTAGAAGCCCGTAAAACTTTTGAAATATTGATTTCCCCTTTACTTTTGAGTAACAAGTTCTGGAGTCGGTGCTACACGGTGATATTGTGACCTGTGCACACCTCTGCTGCATGTGGGCCCTAGGAATCGAAGCCGAAAAACAGCGGAAACATACCACTACGCTATCAAGAAATATGCACATACATATGCTTTGTCACGGCGCCTGGAGTTAGCTTCTTCAACGTTTACGTGTATAAATAATTATTATTTTCAAATTATCTGCTCCATAATAAAGAAAGTGGTTTCTGCAACTCGACAGAAATGCCTCGATGAGGCGGTTATAACTTGCATTAGTTACGATTGGAGCAGAATCATCACGTTAACGAGTCCTTGAAATGAAGACCCCCTATACCCCACTTTAAATAGAGAAAACTTGGGTTTACGGGGGTATACATTATTTTTCTTATTTTTTCTTTATGACATAGGTTGTGGGTACTCGTTAGAACCGCCTCAATGAGGCTGTTCTAACGAGAACCCACAATCTATGTTTGCAGTATTTATAAGAAAAATATCACTGATTTTCATTAGAAAAATGGCCATTTTGGACATGTGAAAAAAATGCACTATGTCGCACGGGTGTGTAATCGTAATGTAAGGAAACGTGTCACATCATTACGAAAACACGCCTATATAAATACATTGTAAATTTTACCGCAAAAAAGAAAAAAAATTAAACTGAGAAAAAATGTGATATTTTTCTTATTTCTGCTTAAAATATAGGTTGTGGTTACACGTTAGTACCGCCTCAGCAAGGAGGTTCAAACGAGTACCCGAAATCTATATTTTAGAGCAGAAATAAGAAAAAATAAGGGTTACCCCTTTAAACCCCAGTTGTACTCTATAAAAGTGGGGTTCAAGGGGGTCAAAATTATATAGGAATGTTTTCATGATGTTTCATCAACGGAAAGTCATGTATCTACTCCTGTTTGTTAACTGCATAATGTTTCCGTATCTTTAAATGCTCTCCAAAATATGTTGTTTTTTTTTTAATAAAAAAGTGTTACATGTTCGATTATTTCTGCATGCTTCAAACAGGTTGTAGGTGCTTGCTGGAATCGCCTTACTGAAGCGGTTATAAAGAGTACCATAATTTAATTGTTAACATTAATAAGGCCGACGCTAATTTATACCCCCTGTAAACCCAACATTTGCTTGGAGAAATATTGTGTTGTATTGTATTGTATTGGAGTTGACGGCCCATTTTTTAGGTCATTTTTGAGCCGGTCAGTTACCTATCCACGCTTTTCCTGGGCAGGCTTATACGTAAGCGGATATCCAGTGCAGTGCACATTCTTTCGCCAGAAACTGACAACTGCCCTTCTTGAAGCAGCAGAAGGGAGAGAACGACCATAGAAAAGATTTCATGATCAATCTCCACGAAAGGATGTTGCCGACCCCGGCAGGTATTGAACCCGCGTCCTCCTGATCACAAGTCAGGAGCGCATCCGACTGAGCTACCGAGGCCGGCTTGGCGAAACAGATAAGGATGGTGATTCTGCGCAGAGGTGAAACCGATTAAGCATTTTGAGTACTGGTGTGTGTGTGTGTGTGTGTGTGTGAATTCTGGTTTAACGTCACTTTCAACAATTTTTCAGTCATATCGCGACGGTGTCTGGTTGCGACAGGGAGGTCAATGCTGACTTTTATAGTGCTGCCTCACTGAAGTATCATATCCCAGACACATTACAAGATACCACACCCAGTCACATTATCCTGACACTGGGTCGACCAGTCCTAGCTCTACCCCGTTAATCTGAGTGCCAAGCGAGGAGCAGCTAGTACCATTTTAACGACTTTGGTATGTTGCGGCCCGGGATCGAACCCGTGACCTCCCGTTCCCCGGAGCGGACACTCTACCAACTGAGCTATCGGGGCCGGTTTTGAGTACTGGTAAACCGCTTAGAAGGTCTTAGTATGTTCTATAACAGGGTTATCTTTTGGAAGCAAGGAATACACCACCGGACTGGAAGATATGAAGTGCACATGTTTTCTGGGCCAGACTAGCTAGTTTCGGCCAAATAGGCCACATCAATGACCCTCAAATGTTTTCAAAATGCCACAATGGTATCAATGATCCCAAAGACCAAGAAAATAGAAACTACATTATGATGTAGGGCATGGAGACTTTATACTTTTCCACACATTCATAAACACCAGCTGTAGTGACGTTACGTTCTATAACAGGGTTATCTTTTTTAGGACATATTTATCCTTTGAGAGCAAGGAATACACCTTCGAAACTGGAAGATATGGAGTGTACATGTTTTCTGGGCCAGACTAAAGTGATGCGACTAGAACTGTCACTTTAACCCTAGTGACAGTACTGGTCAACCGCAATCAAGGCAACCAATTGCTCAACATGACTTAAATAGTGTGGTGTTAAAAACGTTTATATATTTAATATACACGTCAACTGAATGACTATAGAGTTCCTCTCCAAAGAAAACATTAACTTATCATTCTGGCGATAACATGTTATACATCAAACGAATCGAAATGCATGTAGAAATTAAATCGTAATATGAAGAACAAAGCATTATCAACAGAAATATGTTATGAGCAAAAGCAAAGAACAATAAATTGTACATTGTAATGGGGGAGGATTGCCCGGAGCGTAAAACTTCAATAACTTTTTTGCTCTAGTGAGTTTTATTTTTTTTTTGAAATTCTACGAGAACTTAAATGGCAATAAATTCATGCTTCTAGCTTTAAGGTCTCTATAAGATGCACAATAATGAATCTTCATTTCTTGTTTGGGCCGAGGCATTCGAAAAGATGCTTTGGAGCATGTGCGTCCAGCCCATTCTCAAATATTTAGTTAGAATATAACCTTCACTGAGCAAGATTTGGCCAATGCAAATCCACATGGCGCACAGCAAAGACTCAAATCAGACTGCGCGAGTCTGATCTGAGTCGTTGCTCATCGCATATGCATATGCTTGAAGACTCCTTCTTGCTTGGTACAGTCAGTTTTCTTCTGAAATTAAACATTTATCGCGGTACTCAGCACGAATCCAAATGACAGAGCTAGTCATAAAGGAAAGTTTGTGAGCGTGTACAGAAATAGAAAAAGGTTAGAGTAAAGCCGTAGATCCTCTAGCTATTGTCTGTAGCTGGCCTGGCATCCGTCCTAGTAGTGATCACTTTCGTGTTACAACGTAATGCACTATAACCGAATGAAGAAAGTGAAACGCGTGTGTACGTACAACGCATGCGTCCACATGTGTTGTCTTAAAAGGGCAGATTAAATGCTAACATTTAGCCTTGCTAGGTTCTTCTAATTTCTCTGCAGAAATGATAAGAATTAAAACGTTAAATGTATGCTTGTACAACAATCATTCCAAGCGCCCCCGCCCATCGGGGTTTGGGGAAATAGTTTGCTTCCACACAGAGCTGAAACCGACTGAACTTGAGTAATGATAAACAGCTTAGAAGGTCTTAGCCTGCCCAGCAAAAGTGGTGCGAGTCGGACCGTTCCTTAAAACCTATGGGTTTCTTTGGGCGGTAGGGCTTGAGATGTTAGTTCATCTCAATGGCAGGTAAAAGTACCACATTGGAAGCATCGTCTCCAAAATAATGTAAATAGTGCTGTCGGGAACATAAATCTACAGAAACAAAACAGCCATCCGATACCAATCAGAGACCAATCAAATTATTAACTGGAAATAGACCTGGTGAAAGATTAAGTTGATTCCATTAGTCACATTCGCCTCCGCCCATCGGGGCTTGAAGGAAGAGATTGGCATCACGAAAACACGCCTATGTACATTTGAACCCCTTGAACCGCACTTATATACAGTAAGACTTTGGTTTATAGATAGTTTACCTTATTTTTTTTTTTTTTTTCTTATTTCTGCTCTAAAATTCATCGAGGCGGTTCTAACGAGTACCAACAATCTATATTTTGAGCAGAAATAAGAAAAATATCACAATTTTTCATCTTATTTTTCGGCGATAAATATTACAATGTATTTGTATAGGCGTGTTTTCATAATGGCCGCATGATGCTTCCACGCGTGCTGAAACCGACCGCGCACATGCGTACTGGTAACCCGCTTAGAGGCTCTAAGCCTGCCCAGGCAAAATGGTGCGAATCGGACCGCCCATGCATATAAACCCTTTTGGTTTCATTGGGCGACACGACATGAGATGTCATTTTATCTTACTGTCGGGTAAAAGTCCCACAAAATTGAAAGCAACGCTCCAAAATGACCACAATAGTGTTGACGGGGACGTAAAATCCAAAATCAATCTATCCATTAGTCACGAAGGTATTATTAGCCACCCCACGATAGAACCAATAAGATGCTCAGTCTGCATAGTCAACCAGTAGGACAAGACTTTTCACTCATCTTTCGTTGGCCAGTCCAGAAGCTGTGGAAGGCTTATACAATCAAATAAGACTTTGACCATACTGCGTGGATTCGCAGGATGATCTGAGTATTCGCAATTCGCACATTTCTTACTGTAGTTTTCGTCGCGCGCTGGCTCAAACAATTTACGATGTGTGAAAATTAACATAACACTGATTCAGTTTTCAACGGTGTCAAGCATCTAGAGGAAGATTAAGTTTATGACCGTATCTCTCAGTGTTACAATATTAGTTTCCATCCCATTAACGAGTCTTACAATGTCTGCAGACTGACTGTGTAATACTTGCAGAATTCTTAATTTCCCTTGTCTGAAATCACTGCAGAGACTTAATTATTTAAGCCCCTGGACGAAATTACTATCAGCATGTGACCCACGCATTCACATAAACATGACATTTTCATCGCGGTAACAAGTCTGTGAAATTGATACCCCCTCTAATCCCCACTTTACATAGAGACGATTGGGGCATATTGGGGTGTACACTATTTTTTTTCTTATTTCTGATCCAAGATATACGCTGTGGGTACTCGTTAGGACCGCCTCATTGAGGTTTATGGGGGTGTACAATATTCTTTTCTTATTTCTGATCCAAGATATACGCTGTGGGTACTCGTTAGGACCGCCTCAACGAGGCGGTTCTGGCGGGCAACCAGCCTATATTTGCAGTAAAATAAGACAAATACACGGATTTCATCACAAAAGTAGCCATATAGGGGATGTGAACAAATGCACTATATTGCAATGTGTTATCGAAATTTATCATATGACGTCGCGTCTGAGAGTGTAATAACGCCATGTAATAAATTCAATAATCCACTAGTGGATTAAATATGCAAATTAGTTAGATACACCCCGTAGCGTTATATATACGACGTCCTTAACGACGTCGCGTTTATTAATGGCGGAATATTGACATTTTGTTAAAAAATCGTGAATAAAATGCGTTTTAAAAGACATATGATAAATAGAATCTTACATTCGTATTCATGTGTTATTGAATTTATTAAACTCGTTGAGGAAAAAGGATAAAATACTCGGCAAAGCCTCGCATTTTATCCTTTTTCCTCAACTCGTTTAATAAATTCAATAAAACATGAACACTCCTGTAAGATCCTCTATGTATTCCGAGTTTGGTAACATGTGGCTGTACAAGTCTGCGTTGTGCTAGGCGAAACACTCCTTCGTTTGAGATAATGACAAGTGACATGTTCCCATTGAAATGACATTTTCAGATGAAAATATGATGTTTCTTATTTTTGCTTCAGAATCTCACATCGATAGAACCACTCACCCGAGGCTCGTAAGTGAGAAAGAAAGAATGGCATCATTGTATACCCTTTTTTATCATATGACGTCGCGTCTGAGAGTGTAATAACGACATGTAATTTTTTCGATAATCCACTAGTGGATTAAATATGCAAATTAGCTAGATACGTCCCGTAACGTTACATGCACGACGTCCTTAACGACGTCGCGTTTACTAATGGCCGAATATTGATATTTTTGTAAACAATCGAGAATAAAATGCGTTTTAAATGTCATATGATAAATAGAATCTTGCATTCGTGCTCATGTATTATTGAATTTATTAAACTCGTTGAGGAAAAGGGATAAAATGCTCGGCAAAGCCTCGCATTTTATCCCTTTTCCTCAACACGTTTAATAAATTCAATAATACAGGGACACTCATGTAAGATCCTTTATGTCTATATTAAATGGGGCTTAGAAGGGCATTAATGACATGGACCTGATAGTGCGATGCATTCTGTGTGTGTATTCCTGGGGCTGTCTTCTTGTTTCGTATATCCACAGGACCACATCAAGTTGGCAACTCACTGTAACGAACACTCCATAGACCCCAATTTATATAGAGAAAGATGGGACATTCGGGGGTATACATTATCTTTATTTTATTTTTTTATTTATTTATTTTTTTTTTTTTTTTTTTTGTTTTTGCTTGCTCCAAGACATAAGTTGTGGGTACTCGTTAGAACCGCCTTAATGAGGCGGGTCAAACAAACACACACAACTTATGTTTTGAGTATAAACAAGAGATCCAAGTTGGCCAGAAATCGCCCACCTGGATGGCGCTGATCATAATATATTACACTGTGCATTGGTAGCTATCTTGTCTATTCGATCAAATTGCCTTTAGATAAGTTAGAATATGCATGTTGCATTTTTGCCTCTGGTTAAGTTTCTGAGCAGCTCAAACTGATTTTGGATTCAGGAAGAGATGATGATGATGCAGTGTGTGTGTGTGTGTGTGTGTGTGTGTGTGTGTGTGTGTGTGTGTGTGTGTGTGTGTGTGTGTGTGTGTGTGTGTGTGGCGGGGTGGATGGGGATATATGACCACTTTAAAAAGCACGCAAAAGGCACTGTACCGCATTTTCTTGTAGACCCCGCGAATTTGACACATATTGACAGCACCTGAGCTGATCCGCCATGCCAATCTTATCTGCGATTAATATATGTGTGTTTTGAAGAATTTCAAGATGGTCGCCATCTTGGATATCGGAATGCTACACGTTTAGCAATTCTGAATCTCTATGTCACTTAAATGCCTCCCACAATATTTCAACTCAATGCAACTGACCATTCGGGAGCAGATGTGACTTTAAACATTTCAAGATGGCCACAGTGGCAGCCATTGAAATGTCCTTTAAAAATCTCAAGATGGCCACCATGGCGGGCATCTTGGATATCGGAACGAAAATATGTGAGCAAATATGAATCTCCATGTCACCCTGATGCCTCCCATCAAGTTTCGCCTCAATCCGACTTTTCGTACAATAGATGTCCTTTGAAGAATTTCAAGATGGCTGCGATGAGTGTTGCTGAATTAAATTAGCAACACTCATTGATGACTATAAGCAATGGAATTACTTGCTTTAATATGTTCGTTCAATTCATAAACAACACGAAAACCGGTGTAGATCCTGATCGGTTCCAAAGGAAAGGGTTGTTGTATTCAGATGGACAAGGCTTTAAAGTTGTGCCTTAAGACAAATTTTCGATGGAAATCAGGCGGACGTTCAACTGTCCATATCACGAGAACACGCCTATATAGTTTTCTACCCCTACAGTAAAACCGGGGTTTACAGGGGGTAAACCTTATTTTTCTTATTTCTGTTCTAATATATAGATTGTGGGTACTCATCAATGTATTTGTATAGGCGTGTGTTCGTAATACATGCATTTGTATAGGCGTGTCTTTGTAATGCATGTGAGACGTAAAGGATAACATATCTGTGTGATATAATGAAATCTTTCAGAGTTCCAGAATATCGTGTTAACAGGGCAGTGTAATAAACACCCCTCTTAACCCCATTTCACACAGAGAAAAGTGATGTTTATATGGGTATAGTTTGTTGTTATTATTTCTGCTCTAAGACATATGTTGTGGGTTCTCGTTAAAACCGCCCCATTGAGGCGGTCCTAAAATGAGCGCCCTGTTTGGAGTATAAAACGAAAAAAAAAAAAAAATAAAACAAATTTTGATCTGAAAAATAACCATTTTTGAGATATGAAAATTGTACTGTGTCATATGAATGTAATCGTAGTCCAAATATAGTTTGTAAGTGCTCGTTAGGACCGCCTCAGTGAGGCGGTTCTAACAATTATCTACAATCTATTGTTTTTAGCAAAAAGATAAAGAATCAATATACCCCTGTGTACCCCATTTGTCTATATATTAAGTGAGGTTAACAGGAGAGTTAGTTACACGAGCGTGTCAACATGATGCAGTAAGCTGAAATTGATGCCCAGGAAAAGCCACAATCATTACAGCCTACCAATGACACCAGGAGGAAGTGTAACTAAGAACGAGTAAAAAAAATCAAATCATATATAGCCCTCTTCTTCACAACAGGTGCAACAGTCACTATTAATCAAAATTAAATAAATCATCACGAAAACACGCCTATATAACATTGACCCCACTATACCCCACTTTTATATAGTAAAACCGTGGGTTACAGGGGTTAACCTTATTTTTCCTATTATGCTCTAAAATATAGATTGTGGGTACTCGTATGAACCGCCTCGATGAGGCGGTTCTAACGAGTGCCCACAATCTATATTTCGAACAGATATAAGAAAAATATCACAATTTTTCATCTTAAAATTTTCATTTTTTCGGCGATAAAGGTTGTAATGCATTTTATAGGCGTGTTTTCGTAATGTAATAATCATACATCAGTACAACATGAAGAGTCCGTGTAATGAACACCCCTCCAAGCATTTTATTATATAAAAAGAGAAAACTGGTGTTTCACGCGTGTAATCAGTATTTTCCTTATTCCGACTGAAATCAGATTGTCGGTACTCATTAAAATCGCCTCTAATGAGCACTCACAATCTATATTTGAACTAAAAATAAGAAAGATACCAATCCGTTTCATCTGAAAAAGGCTTTTTCTAAAAATAGGCATCGCGAAAATACGCCTTTATAATTTTGAAGCCCTCAAACCCCACTTTTATATAGTAAAAATGGGTTTTGACTCCTATTCTGGACATGCTTTTAATTATTTGGACCCCATTTTGATTTATATCAGTCTTTGAATCGACTGCCTACTCGCAATTCGCAAAATTGCAGTATGTTTCCTCTGGCTTTCTTTGCCGGATCATTACAGGGTCACTGATGAGGCTTTATTAGCCGAAACTACGTAGTATGACCCATTGTCTTTCTTATGAATGTTTTCATTGCTCTTAAAGGAACTCATTTTTGATTTTTATTTACAGGGGTAAGCCTTATTTCTTCTCTAAAATATAGATTGTGGGTACTCGTTTGAACTGCCTCGATGAGGCGGTTCTAACGAGTACCCACAATATATACTTTGAGCAGAAATAAGAAATATGTCATAATTTTTCATCTGACAATTTTCGTGTATTTTTTTTTTCGGCGATAAAATTTACAATGTATTTGTGTAGGCGTGTTCTCGTATTGAAAGACTCCAAGTAAGCACATGGATGTATTGTCGTAATGACATCTCATAACACGGTGTTGTTCACCTGATGTGTGATATTAGAAAGAAACATACTAAAAGTGCTAGTGGGTCCATTGTCTCTGACTGTAAGCTGAAAAAACACGGTACTGTACTTGACATTGATTCCAACCAGCTCAATATTGAAACAGACTTTCCAGTCAGAAGACAAAATGCGGATAAGTTAGGGATATATTTATAAAATAGAAGTATGTTGTTTATACTCATTACAATCCCTCAAATGATAAAATAGAAGTATGTTGTTTATACTCATTACAATCCCTCCAATGATAAAATAGAAGTATTTTGTTAATACTCATTACAATCCCTCCAATGATAAAATAGAAGTATTTTGTTTGTACTCATTACAATCCCTCCAATGATAAAATAGTAGTATTTTGTTTGTACTCATTACAATCCCTCCAATGATAAAATAGTAGTATTTTGTTTATACTCATTACAATCCCTCCAATGATAAAATAGAAGTATGTTGTTTATACTCATTACAATCCCTCCAATGATAAAATAGAAGTATTTTGTTTATACTCATTACAATCCCTCCAATGATAAAATAGTAGTATTTTGTTTGTACTCATTACAATCCCTCCAATGATAAAATAGAAGTATTTTGTTTGTACTCATTACAATCCCTCCAATGAATTTGTTTGTTTGATTTGAGGTTTAACGTTCCCGTCAACACTGTATAGGTCTTTTTGGAGACGCTGCTTCCAATTTTGTGGGACTTTTACCCGACATTGCGATGAAATGACATCTCAAGCCCTATCGCCCAATGAAACCAATAGGGTTTATTAGCGTGGACGGTCCGCCTCGCACCGCGGTTCCTGGACAGGCTTAGATCCTCTAAGCGGTTTACCAGTACTAGTGTGCGGGCCGGATTCACCTCTGCGTGGAAGCATCATGCATCCCATATATTTCTTCAAGCCCCCGCTCCAATGAATACATCACGCTAGCACGCCTATATAATTTTGATATATTATTTTTCTTATTTCTGCTCAAAAACATAGATTGCTGGTACTCGTTAGAACCGTTGAGGCGATTCTAACGAGTACTTATATTCTATGATTTGAGCAGAAATATGAAAAATATCAGGATTTTTATCTGAAAAAAAAATCATTTTGGTGGCAAATTTTTTTTCAATTTATGATATGTGAATAGGCGTGTTTTCTTAATGACACAAACTATACATACTAATGTCAAATGAAAAATCTTCCTTCTACATTGTTTGTTATCTTAAACAACCAGACGTCAGTTGTACCAAAATAACGACGTCGTTAGTTAACGTATTGTTAAAATTTTCGTCATTTAATATGGCAAATATATCAATATTTTTGCTGAAAAATGTGAGCTGCAAAAGTTGCGGTCTTTTTTTTTTTTAGCAAAAATAACACTCAATTAGATATTGTACTTGCTACGATAGTTAACAAGTTGACCACGAACGAGCTCGTTAAGGGCAATGGATACACCTTCACGGGAGGCAACTCCTGCAAAAGTATTTTTGTCTCCCATGTCAATAGGGGTCAACTCTTGAAGGAAAGAATTTGCTCCTGAGGAGCAAATTCTTTCCTTTAAGAGTAGACTCCTTTTTCAGTGGGAAAGGGTTTATAGAAAAGCAAACGGTAAGTCCAGAAAGTTGTCTCTCTTTGAAAAATGCAGAAAACCCTGCCAGGTGTTCCCATGCCCCTTTAGATAACGATACTTTCAACAACTGAGCCTAGAATTCTTAGGGACTCAAGCATACCTTAGATAAGGCATGATAAGTGCGCCATCTGTGATCAAGGCTTTAAAGTTTAACTGCATAAAGGCCCTCCATAGAATCGCCTCAATATCTTGGACCAGAAAAAAAACTTACTAATAGGTAACCCTTGTAAATCTCACTTTTCTTAATATAAATGTTTCAATGGCCTCATGCACCTGATACATAATGCGATGGTTTTCTCCGGGTACTCCTGTTGTCTCCCACCTCTGATTGATTATCGGCTCGCAATATGTGGAATAAATTTGAAAGGGCAGTCAAACCAAAACCAAGAGAGAGAGAGAGAGAGAGAGAGAGAGAGAAAAGCGACATCTGTTGTTCCGACTGGCCGATTCCAAGCAATACAATACATCACATTTCATATTTCCCATCAATTCCGACTGATCAACCTAATCGACAATGATTACTCTTGTTGAGATTGATTTGGAAAAAAAAGAGTTGCAAGCAATGAAAGGACAAAAGAATCACAATTACAATTAGAGCCAGAACGTGACTTCGTCCGATAAGTGCTCGATATCGACTGGGGGAATGCTACAGTAATTCCCTAACAGTACGTTGTTGTGCTCAAAATAAGGCCGGTTTTATTTAAGCATTCTATTTTGTCAGTAAATATGTTCTATAAAAGGGTTATCCTTCGGAAGCACCTTTGAAAACTACGGAACCCGGGAAGGGACATGTTTTTTTTTATTTTTATTATGTTCTGCGAACAAAATAATATCTTAAGCGGACAAGATATCATCTTGTTCGGACAAGATATTATCTTGTGCGGACAAGATATTATCTTGTGCGGACAACATAATATCGTGTTCGCACAACATATTATCTTGTGCGCACAAGATATTAAGTTGTGCAAACAAGATATTATCTTGTCCGCACAAGATAATATCTTGTCCGCACAACATAGATCTTGTGCGGACAAGATAATATCTTGTGTGCACAAGATAATATGTTGTCCGCACAACATAAATAATGTTGTCCGCACAAGATAATATCTTGTCCGCACAACATATTATCTTGTTCGCACAACATATTAAAAAAAATTTATGTCCGCACAACATAAATTATGTTGTCCGCACAAGATAATATCTTGTCCGCACAACATATTATCTTGTTCGCACAACATATTAAAAAAAAATTATGTCCCTTCCCGGGTTCCGTAGAAAACACCTTTGAACTGAAAAGTAAATGTATTTCTGGGCCAGACTAGCTAGTGCTGTGTTGGTGCCATTGGTAGGCTGTAATATTTGATTGTGGCTTCTACTGAGCATCTATTTCTATATTTCTCTTTGGCTTTTCACATCACGAAAACAAACTTATCATTACGAAAACATGCCTATTCAAATACGTTGGACAAATTTTACCACCAAAAATGAAATGTTTCAGATAAAAGTCCTGATATTTTTCATATCAAAACATAGATTGTGGGTACTCGTTAGAACCGCCTCGGTGAGTCGGTTCTAACGAGTACCGACAATCTATGTTTTGAGCAGAAATATGAAAAATAAGGCTTTCTCCTGTAAACCCCAGTTTTACTATATAAAAGTGGGGTTCCAGGTGGTCAGATCTATATAGGCGTGCTTACGTGAAGATTATTTTGACCTTCTTAAACCCAACTTTTATATAATAAAACTCAGGTCTAAAGTGGCATTAAATAGTTTTCTTATTTCTGCTCAAAACATTGATTGTGTGTACTCGCCGAGGCGGTTCTAACGAGATCCCACAATTTGTGGTTTAAGCGTAAAGATGGATTATATAAGAACCAGTGCTTCAGCTGAAGTGCACGACCCGCTGGATGCTTTTAGCTTTATGGGTGTTACCATATATGGGTATGGCGGCCATTTTGGTCATGTGACCTGGACCTAAAACGGTTCCCCCAAATAAATGCGCCTTATCGTAAGGAGCAAAAATATCTTATACTTTAGTACTGTATTCTGAATCGTTTGCAGGATAAAATGCATTCTCACTCCAATACAAAAGCATATGTGTCAAAGTTTGACCTAGGCACAAAGAAGGTCAAGGTCAACCCAGGGTCACCACTTTAGCAATTTATGATGGGCCTACGTCCCAGATGCTATTTATCAAGTTTCGTGGAAATCTGCCCAAGGGTTCTGGAGAAGACTATTTTGAAGGGTTTTTACCATATATGGCTTGACGGCCATTTTGGTCATGTGACCTGGACCCTTTGAGCAAATTTTGGTTTCCCCCATCCCATAGAGGCTCCATATGAAATTTGACTTCAATCGGCCCAACGGTTTCCGAGGAGAAGCAGTTCGAAAATTTTCACATTTTTCACCTCGGCGAGGCTATACTAAATGAAATGTAATATTTCGCAAGTTCATTGGTTAGATCTCATTGATATCTATCAGTATGCCAAAAATTGTTTAAATATTCCAAGCGGTTAAGTCACTATCACCAATTTTCACAAACGGGTTACGGACGGACAGACAGACTGAAAGAATGACCGAATGGCCGAATGACAGAATGACACGGTGATTTTAGGGCACTCTTAGAAAATCAACCGACTTCAGTCGGTCGCTTTTTCTGCGGGTCGTGCAATTTTGTTTGTGAACATTTTCATTTTGTGTGGTAAAATTTCAATATATTTGAATGGGAGTGCTTTCGTATTGAACTTCGTAAACATGAATAAAAAGTGTTTGACGGGGTTGTACTCTACTTCGAAAGCTTGATAGAACAGCCCTTATTTAATTGTGTTAAAAAGCTTCGGCAATCTCGTACGTTTGTCACGGGACGGGGGATTTAGGGGTTGGGTTGCTAGTTGTGTGTATTTGATATCGTGGGTTCTCTGGAGTTCATAACACAAGGGAGCCTACTGTTGATGATGATTGTTTAATGACGATGGTCCACTAACGACGAAACACATGGTAATGGCTGTACAGAAATCGGTAATAATAATTGAAACACTAATCAATGCATGATAAACATGTATGGAAATTAACTATGAATACATGATAAACATGTATATAGAGAGATGAGAAACATAATATTGTTTACTTAACTTTCTGATTAAAATATTTATAACATCAGATTGGAAACAAACAGACTAGCGCCTCAAAGGACGTTACGTACTTTAAATTAAGGTTAACATGTTATCTAATGAATCCTTATTAGCAAAACTAGTAAATCTACCAACCTGTAACAATAATTGAAACACTAATCAATGCATGATAAACATGTATGGAAGTTTACTATGAATACATGATATATAGAGAGATGAGAAACATAGTTGTTTACTCTCACACAACTGACTGGCACATGCACTGGAGCAAAACAACATGCACCCGATTACACCAGTGAGTATTATTTGATACACAGGTTAATACTTGATTCACTGTATAGGACATTTAACGGAAACTTACAGGAATAAAGAGCAGGAAAACAATGTCGTTATGTACCCGATTAATGGACTGGAAATAGTGAGACGTTTACAAAACGAAGTTGGATTAATGCACAACAAAACAACTGTAATAATTTCTTGTGTTTTATTTCTACCTATGACACATTTCCCTGCTATGAAAAATGTCGTCCTCGACATCATGTTAAAAGAAAGCAAATTGAGTATGTATATTCCAAATGACTTCCAACCTGCAATATTAGCACGAGTAAAACATGCATAAATTTATTTACAAAAATATTTATGGTCTAACGGATAACTAACTTGTTAAACTTACTAAGAGAGTAAGCAAGTAAGTAAGTAACTAACTATAACCAACTAACTAACTAACTAACTAACTAGCACTATCGAAGTAACTAACTTAAATATTAACTAACTAACTAACTTCCCGACTGACTGACTAACTGAATTACTGAGTGATTAACTGACTGTTAGACTCACTCACTATATAAATAAATAAACGAACATTACGGCTCGCACTGTGTATCTTAACTGCATGCGATATATCAATTCCAACAGTTAAACATATCGATGCTATTATATACATCGGGACAGTCATCAGCCATAAATGACAACTGCTGTCATTGACCTGTTAGTTAAAAACGAATTGATTGTAATGAGAAATGAGCAGCAACATACATCATGTAACTAGAACCGAACAAATATTCAACCAGGGTGGCTCCAAACTTATGCAACTGGTTAAATCAAGGCAAGGCAAGTTTCAGACTAAGTCAGACCTACCTGTGCAGCAAAACGTGCTGCGCTGCCATTACTGGAGAAGAACATCCGATGCTTTAAAGTTAGATGATCGGTGAAATATTCAAATAAAAACACCGGCACTATTTACAATAAAACAAGTGTCTTTATCTGGATCATCCTGTCTTTGACACTACTGGGCACTTCTAATTGCACTGCCAAATAGCCGCTCTCGACTTAAGCGACGGCTATAGAAGCCACTGACCAGTAGTCATCCACACTGGAGGTTTTCTGTGACGCTGTAGCCGGTTTGAAGGTAGAAGAGAGGACTGGTCTGATTGTTTATCATATGGAACTCCGTAGACTGGTACTGGTGCGTCTTGGGTATCATCTCTGTCAGTTCTGTCGCTATCGGAGGAAGAATCATCTGAGTGGTTATCCTCTTCCGACGATGTCGTTACTAGTTCGATGACATCGGTCGAAACAGTATCACAAACCGTGTCAGCCTTTGTAACGCCTGCATCCCTCGGTAAACAAGAATAAGGCAAAAGCTGATTTCGGTGGAGTGTCTTGACTCGATCTACACCATCTTCCCTCATCACTTTGAAGACCGGTATGCCTGAAAAAGGCTTTTCAAGAATTATGAAAGGTTCTGTCTCCCAGATTTCAGCAATATTATGCGTGCTTTTGTGGCCTACCTTTTCCACAGGGACTCTGTCCCCAACTTCAAGCTGGTTTTCTCTGACTCAGCTCAGCTTGTCTGGCTGCTGCTTCAGATGCCCTTCTATTGACAAAGTCGAGACGCTAAGGAGTTTCTTAGCAAACTCAGTCTGACTTGTACCGCTCGCTGAATCGGGCTGGACGCCTAGAAAGGCATCTACCGCCAATCAAGGCTGACGACCAAACATCAGATAGAACGGTGAAAACCCTGTGCTGTCGTGCCTAGTTGCATTATATGCTTGCACGAGCGATGGTAAATAGGATTTCCAGTGACAATTTTTCGAGCTTTCTAAGGTTTTCAGCATCTGCAACAAGGTCTGGTTTAATCTTTGAACCGGGCCGTTCCCCATCGGGTGGTATGGGGTGGTCCTGGCCTTTTTCATTCCACCAATCTTGCACAGTTGCTGAATAACCTTATATTCGTAATTTTGTGCCTTGTCACTGTGAAGGCGTGCTGGGAACCCGTAATGGACAAAATAGTTGTCGAATAGGGCTTTCGCTGTCGTTCTGGTCGTCTGGTTCCTAGTCGGAATGGCTTGAGAGTAGCGGGTAAAGTGGTCTGTGATGACAAGAATGTTCTCTATGCCACTTTGAAGGGCTCCGGCGTCAGATAGTCAATACACACAAGGTCCATAGGAGCACTTGTGGTTATGCTAAATAATCCTGCAACCGGAATAGGGCGCCTCTTACCGTGGCAACATCTGTCACACAGTTCCACTCCCCTGCTTATCTCTCCGTCCATTCCGAGCCAGAAAAAAATCTTGTCTTAAAGAGCCATGACGGACGATCTCGGCCCTCGTGACCTTGGTCGTCGTGAAGGGCTTTAATGATAATGTCAGTCACATTATTGGGAACAAGAAGTTGTTCATAGTTGTCGCCTTTCACTATAGCTGATCTGTATAAGACGCCATTTTTGACACAAAGCTTGGTCCAGTCTCTCAAATACTGCCCTACTTCGGGACTCTCACTGGCTCGTTCTCTTGCAGTCGGCGGGCTTTAAAGCTGAAGCAGAATCTTTACTCTGGCAAGAACACTGTCCATGTCTTGGCCCTTCGCCCAGTCAGTAGCGCTTAGTGCAGCTGAACATCGTGAGGGATGAGATCATCAAGAGCCTAAACCTGCATGAGCTTTCTGCTAGTGATGTTGTCGGCCAGCGACGGTTCTTTCTCTGGCACTAAGCAGTTTTTTATGGCTTTCAGCTCATCCGGATAAACAGTGTGCATAGTTTCAGTATTTTCATTTACTCTTGACAAACCAACAGCGTCTTTGTTCAACCGACCGCTCCGGTAGGTGATGACAAACATTAGAATTGGCCAGAACTGCAACCCAGCGATGACCTGTAGCGTCAAGTTTTGCCGTTGTTAAGATATATGTCAACGGATTATTGTCTGTCAACACTTCGAAGTCGGCTCTATAGAAGTAGTCATGGAATTTATCCGTTACTGCCCACTTAAGAGCTAGAAACTTTAGCTTATGGGCGGGAAAATTCCGACCGGAAGGTTTCAGACTACGGCTTGCATACGCTATCACGCGATCAAAGCCCTCTTGATGCTGGTAGAGTACAGCACCCATCCTACTACACGAGGCATCCGTATGTAGCTTAAATGGCAACTTGTAGTTAGCATATGCCAAAACATGTGGACTTGATAACCGCTCTATGACGGTATCAAACGCCTTCTGCTGTGGTTCCTCCCATGTAAAAAGGATCTTTCGTTTGCATGAAACTTATAGGAATAAAAAGCAGGAAAACAATGGCGTTATGTACCCGATTAATGGAGGGGAAATAGTGAGACGTTTTACATAACGAAGGTGGATTAAAGCACAACAAAACAACTGTAATAATTTCTTGTCTTTAATTTCTACCTATGACACGTTAGAAAATGTGTTTGTAAAACACTATATCCCCACTATATGCTTTCCCTTAAAATGCATTGAATAAAATACCCACCACCAAAATCACATGCATATCTACAGACCATAGGAAGTTTCTAGTTGACTGGTATACTTTAGTATGAGTTGTTCACACAAAGTACCCTCCATCTTGTTGTCAAATACCTCAGTCAAAAAGAGTAGATTAAGGTAGAATTACTATGCAAGGAGAATGCAAACGAATAAACAAAAAATATGGGTCTGCTTATTTTTCATGCTGATGCTACATATAACATTGAAAAATTTTAGCTCTAACCATTTGGTTTTGTTTGTTTGTTTGAAATAAAGTTCTTCGATTCTTCGATATTAAAAGATTGGGTACAACATAAATGTTATACGACAGACTGCATGCATGGTAGTTAACCCAATCACGGCTGACAACTTTGCATCCCTCTTTAATTGCACGCCGGTGGGTCAGGCCTCAGATTCTATGGCGGTTCCAGCGTAAAGGCTTATGTTGGTTGGTACCTGATGCTCTGTCTCTGGTCGGGCCCATCGGAGCCTAACTGTTGATTTTCTTTTGCTCCAGCATTTCAGTGGTTTCTTGCTGTCGAGTCCTCACCGTTGTTTCATCTCTGTGGTTGTTTGATTTTTGTGTTAACGGAGATGTTGCACTAATGAGTTAGGAGGCCTTCGTGCGGACTGAACAAATTATTTGTCTTAATCGCGACGAAAGTAATGGCGAGGATTGTGGCCACGTAAAATCGATTTAAGCCCCACGCCCCACTGGAGTTCGTTTCCGCTGACCGTTCCAATGCGGTTCTTCTGTCGCGGTTTATTTTTGTTATGGTTTATCTTTGGTTGTTTGTGTCGCTTATATTATTTTATTTTGGATAGCCGATTGGCCATTTTGTGGGAAAGTGGATGTCCTGTTGGCTTTCCGCTATTGATGTTTCCATTGGGGTCTGTTGGTTCATGTTTGTGTTTCTTTCCCTTTGGTATCGCTGATGGAAGCTTAGGGTTAATTGTATCGACTCCTGATCATTGCCTCCACTTTTATTTTTTGCAACTTCTCCGAGTCGAAAACGCAGTGTGTTCATTTTTGTAAGCTACGGAAGAAACACGAAAACCCTTATTGTTTTTATACGAATCAGAAATTCCTGTTGTTGAAGAAGCCAAATTTTCTTGGGGTCATATTTGATTAAAAATTATCCATTATTCCCCATATCAAATATCTTAAAGCGAAATGCTTAAAAGCTTTGAATCTTCTGAAGTTTTAGCTCATACAAGTTGGGAGCAGATCGGTATATCTTATAACATCTTTACCGGTCTTTAATAAGATCTAAATTAGACTATGTGTCTGTTGATTATGGTTTTGCCATAAAGTTCTATTTAAAATCTTTGGATACTCTCTATCAACAAGGCCTTCGTCTGACTATGGGAGCCTTTCGTACTTCTCCCGTATTAAGCCTTCATGTGTAAGCAGGTGGACCATCTTTAACTTCGCGCAGAGAAAACCGTTCTATTCAGTATGCTATCAGACTTGCTGCTAAACCATCTAATCCGGCTTTCAAAATTTTATGTCCACCCGAATTTGCAGACAAGTATGAAATTAAACACACAGCAATCAAACATTTTGTGTTACGTATATTACCACTGCTAGAAAATTAAAAATATTCAAAAACATGAAACTGCCGAAGTTCCATCTTGGTGTATGAAAAAACCTTCTACATGTATTGTGTTTGACTTAAATAAGGGCAAAACATCCGAATCAAATCCAATACTACTCAAACAAAACTTTCAGGTACTGCAGTCACGTTATGATGATTACCAGCAAGTCTTTACTGATGGTTCCAAAGAAGGAGAAAAAGTTGGCTGTGCGTATATTTCTACAGATACGCGCCAAACCTTGCGCCTTCAAGATAGTTCATCTATTTTCACAGATGAAGACAAAGCAATAGATCCAGCTTTAGATTTTATCAGTTCTTCAAGAATTCAAAAAGCAATTATATTTTCTGATTCACTTTCTGTGCCAGGGGGGATCTTCTGTCGCGGTTTATTTTTGTTATGGTTTGTCTTTGGGTGTTTGTGTCGCTTATATTATTTTAATTTGGATAGCCTATTGGCAATTTTAGTGGGAAAGTAACTGTCCTTTTGGCTTTCTGCTATTGATGTTTCCATTAGGGTCTGTTGTTTCGTGTTTGTGTTTATTTCCCTTTGGTGTCTCTGACGGGAGCTGTTAATTGTATCGATTCCTGATCATTGCCTCCAATTCTATATAGCTATGTAGATCATTTTGGAGACGGTGCCTCCAATTTTGTGGGACTTTTACCGATCTGAAATGAAATGACATCGCAATCCCTGTCACCTAATGAAACCGATAGGGATTATATGCATGGACGGTCCCACTAGCATCTCTTTGCCTGGGCAGGCTTGATTTACCAGTACTCATGAGCGGTCGGTTTCAGTTCTGCCAGGAAGCATCATGCAGCCCAATCTATTAATCAAAGCCCCGATGGACGGGGACCATCTAACCATTTGGTACACACTATGATAAACTTTAATATTATTTGACCTCCAAAAATAGCTACGTTCAAAACAGAAATGGAGGCTATGATCAGGAATCAATACAATTAACACACAGCTCCCATCAGAGACATCAAAGGCAAAGAAACACAAACATGAAACAACAGACCCTAATGGAAACATCAATAGCGGAAAGCCAAAAGGACAGTTACTTTCCCACAAAATGGCCAACAGGGTATCCAAAATAAAATAATATAAGCGACACAAACACCCAAAGACATTCCATAACAAAAATAAACCACGACAGTCAAAAGTCGAAAATAAAGACACCAAATTAATTGAGGAAAATGCCAAAATCAGATGCACATCTACAGACCATGACAACAAATGCATGCAAACATTACGAAAACACGCCTATACAAATACAGTGTCAAATTTACCGCCGAAAATATGAACATTTTAAGATGAAAAATTGTGATATTTTTCTTATTTCTGCTCAAAATATAGATTGTTGGTACTCGTTAGAACCGCCACATCGAGGCGGTTCTAACGAGTACCCACAATCTATATTTTTGAACAGAGATAAGAAAATGAAGGTATACCCCTGAAAACCCCAGTTTTACTATATAAAAGTAGGGTTAGAGGGGGTCAAAATTATATAGGAGTGTTTTCGTGATGAAGTTCCAAAACAGTATGTGGAATTGTGCACACAAAGTACCCACCACTGAATTTCAGGTACCCAAGTTGCAAAAGGGGGATAACCCAGACGGAAAAATACGGGTCCGCTTGTTTTTGCATGTTGATGCTATATATAAAATTTCAGGATTCAAATGCACCTTAATAGTATTTAACCCCCTAAATGGCTAAGTTCAAAAGTCGAAAAAAGTGACAAAAAATAAATTGATGATAATGCCAAAATTATATGCACATCTACAGACCATGAAAAAGGGGTTTGAAAAGTTCAAAATTGATCGGTAAAAACGGTCTGAGGAGTTTCAATAGAAAACACAAGAATGCAGGGTCTGCTGGTTTTTATTTTTCGTGCAGATGCTATATATAAAATTTCAGAATTCTAGCCCAAGCCATTTGATACCCGCTATAAAGCAATTTATAGAATTTAAACTAAACAAATTGGGTTAGTTCAAAAGCCGAAAAAGAAAAAAAAAAAAAGATGATAATGTCAAAATCGCATTCAAATCTACATACCATAAACAAGAAAGGCTGGGTCGGTATAAAACTGTATGAGAAGCTGCGCACACAAGGTAACCACCGTTTGTCGTCAAATTTGCAAGCCGGAAAAGGGTTTTAACTCAGCATGAAGAACCCAAAAGGAACAAAACGAAAAACTATGGGTCCGCTTATTTTTAATGTTAATGCTACGTATACAATTTCAGGAATCTACCTTGAACCACCTTGACCCAAACGGACGGAAGGACGGACGGGCGGACAGGCCTAAACCAATATGCTCCCTTAACTTCTTCGAAGTTGGAGGCATAAGAATACGAACATTTGTCTATATCAGAATGTAAACGCATTTCATCATGTGAACAAGTCCGTGAAATGAACACCCCACTAAACCCCACTTTATATAGAGAAAACTTGGGTTTACGGGGGTATACATATTTTTCTTATTTCTGTTCCAAGACATAGGTTGTGGGTACTCTGTCTCAATGAGGCGGTTCTAACGAGCATCCACGACTTATGTTTGAGGTAGAAGTAAGAAAATATCATGGAATTTAATCAGAAAAGTAGCCATTTTATAGATGTGAAAACATGCCCTTTAAAGCACGGGTGTGTAACCGCAATGCATTACGAAAACACGCCTATACAAATACAGTGTTACCTTAATCGCCGAAAAATTGAAAATTTTGAGATGAAAATTTGTAATATTTTTCTTATTTCTGCTCAAAATATATCGACGAGTGCTTAAAAGGCGGTTCTAACGAGTACCCACAATCTATATTTCAGAGCAGAAATAAGAAAAATAAGGTTTACCCCTATGAACCCCTGTTTTTCTATATAAAAGTGGGGTTGGAGGGGGTCAAAATTATATAGGCGTGTTTTCGTGATGACCCCTCCTGACTAATTAGTGACACTATTCGATCTTTGATATGAGACAAGCCAAAAATTGTACGTTAGGTGTTCAGTCGATAATAAGTAATTTAATGAAACACAGTGTAGATCCAGACGAGATGGCTCTTTTATAGCCATCTCATCGCGGGATGTGCAACGTTTGCATTCGTAGTATCTTCACGGGGAACAGCGACACCAATGTGATGCAAAAACTCAGATTTGTCAGCCAGGATTGTATCACGTGACTCGGTCTATGCAAATCCAACTTTGTTAGGAAAGGTTGAATCATTACGATATCATTTGTTATTCTTCAAAACATAAATTGCTGGTTTTTGTTTGTTTGAACTGAGGTTTTAGGTCCCCGTCAACGCTATTTAGATCATTTCGGAGGCACTGTTTCCAATTTTGTGGGACTTGCCGCTCAATGAAACGAATAGGGTTTATGCAAATGGACTGTCTAACTCGCACCACTTTGCCTGGGCAGGCTTAGGTTTACCAGTACACATGTGCGGTCCGTTGCAGCATTGCAGCCCAATCTGTTTTTCCAAGCCCCGATGAGCGGGAGCCTATATATTATTGGTACTCATTAGAACCACCTCTACGAGGAGCGTCCATTTAATGCTGTCATTGGGGTTCTACAGGGTGCGTTATTAATCCCCTTCACGTATCGATTGCTTTAACCCTTCCATTACGATAACACACCCGTGCGACATAGTGCATTTTTCACATCTCTAAATGGCTACTTTTCTGAAGAAAATCCTTGATATTTTTCTCATAAATGATCAAAACTTAGGTTGAGGGTGCTCGACAGAACCGCTTCAGTGAGGCGGTTCTAACGAGTACCTACCTACAACCTACGTTTGGAAGTGGAAATAAGAAAAAATATGTTTATCCCCATAAAACCCTAGTTGTCTCTATATAAATATGTTCTATAAAAGGGTTATCCTTTGGAAGCAAGGAATGCACCACAGAACTGAAAAATATGGAGTGTACATGTTTTCTGGGCCAGACTAGCTAGTTTCGGCCAATTAGGCCTCATCAGTGACCCTCAGATATTTTCAAAATTCCACAATGGAATCAATAATCCCAAAAAACAAGAAAATATAATCTACACTATGATGTAGGGCAGGGAGACGTTTTACCGCCGCCTGGTTGAGGGGGGTCTTTATTTCTCGGACTTGTTCACGTGATGCAAAGTATTCTCCCTTGACGGAAACACATTTTTTTTTCAAAACTCTAAATCCATTCTGTAAAGCCATAGAAGTAGGACCTTTCACGTCTACCCTGAAGACAATGGTAAATTGCACTACCTATTGCACTTCGGGATTCATAACCAAGGCCAGAAAGGATTTGTTTGGTAAAGCAGGGCGAGCGAATAAGGTAAGCGAGAGGGCTTACCGATATTTCCTCTTTTAATACGTCTTGGACAAGAACACACTTGTGAGCAGGTGCGTTGTCATTGATAAATTACAGACCCCTCAAAACGGTTGCATTCCAACGTTTATCATTGTGTGCCTCGCACCATCCTTGTAAGGTACGAGAATGTGAACATTGGGTTCATCGCAATTGAAAAATATCGCGTACAACACGTTTGCTACGCGTTTAATTCTTTTGGCAATGTCATCGGCCTTGATTGGTCTTTCTGCAACCCCTGCTTGTTATTGATGCCTCTCTGTGGCCTGAAGTAATAGATCGCAAAATAATAAACATCTGTAAACAGCTTCGACATTCTACGTTTGTCAATTGTCAAATGTCTTGTACGTTTTCAAACGATGTTTCGCCATTTTCACACGGGTGATCTTTTGTTCTTTGGCCAAGAGATGCGGGACCCATTGTACACAAACCTTTTTAAGTTTCAACTCCTGAATCAAAATCTTAAAATCTGTCCCCGATGAAACAATAACACTATCAGCAATTTCTTTCACCGTGAGCCTTGCATCTTGTTTTGATCATATCTGTCACAGCTGAACATTAGCCTTTCTAGCGGCTTTTCTTTGTTGGCCGTGATGGGACCAACTATTCAGGTCAGTTTTACCACCTTCAAATTTTTGTTTGTTTGGTTTTTTTTTTTTCGTTTTTTTGTCATCTGAAATTGACGTGTTCCATGTATCAACCAATGTCACTATATATCTGTGAAACTGAAACATTCAGACAAACGCGACCTTTAACTTAAGCCTTAGTTTCATACATTATGAAAACACGCCTATGCAAATACATTGTCAACTTTATCGCCGAAAACACGGAACATTTAAGATGAAAAATTGTGATAATTTTCTTATTTCTACTCAAAATATGGATTGTGGGTACTCGTTAGAACCGCCTCATCGAGGCGGTTTTAACGAGTACCCACAATCTATATTTTAGAGCAAAAATATGAAAAATAAGGTTTACCCCTGTAAATCCCAGTTTTACTATATAAAAGTGGGGTTCAAGGGGGTCAAAGTTATAAAGACGAGTTTTCGTGATGCTTGCTTTGTTGTTTTTTTTTTTTTTTTTTTTTTAAATTTGCATAGAGTAAGGGCTGAGTTTGTATGACTGAACCAACTTGAACTTTCGATAATGTTTGAAAGACTGGATGGATTAGACCGAAATTCCATTATATAATATAAAATCAGTCCCTCATGAAATCAACGCAGTTTACACTTGGCATGGTGGGCTATAAATGGCATAATTAAATGAACGCCATTCGTATGAGCCGGTTCTAGCAAGAATAACAAACTGTGTTTAGACCAGAAATAAGAAAATAAAGTGTAAGTTACATTTTTTGACTCATGAAAAGAGAATGCGCATGAATGTTTTGTCCTATGCTATGCTTCTTCAAAATATTTTCCTATCTGCTGTGGCATTAAATCTCAAAGGGCTGGTGCTGTTTCCATGCAAAACACAAAATAATCTAAAATCGACAAACTGATGGAACCAACAGACTTAAAACAAGCAATATGAATATCTATCCACCAAGGTACCTCAAAGAGGAGCAAACAAAAATGCCCTTTTTATCGAACGCACTTTCAATGGCAAATTCCGAACATGCAATTCAGTATTCTGCTATTCTTTTATGAACGTACAACAGATATTGGACATCAGACTGTTGGCCATCAATTACTTAATAAAGGTACATATGCGCACGTTTTACACGCTAACTTCGCAGAAATGCAGCCCGCCGGTGATGTAGCTGACTTTTGTTTTGCTATTTTACCGTTAGATCAATAAGTTTTGCAGTGCTCATAACAAAAGCATATGGTAACGTCACTGTCTAATGGTCTTCGACGGACAGTAGACATATTACAGTGAAATTCTGTAACAAAAACCACCTAAAATTAATACTAATTCTGCTTTAAAAAGCTATTAAGAAGGGTGCAATTATTCTGTCTTCGTGTTTTCTGCACACAATGTCCTCTAGTAAGAGATCCCCTTTGGGACTGTTCAAACGTGGTCTTACACAATGTCCTCTAGTAAGAGATCCCCTTTGGGACTGTTCAAACGTGGTCTTCGGGACCACGTTGAACAGTCCCAAAGGTGGTCTTAATACAGGAATATACTGTAATTGTACTTTATTTACAAAACTATACCCCAGTATACGTATTTTGACTGAACCATGCTGAGACATTGCACTACAAGGTTTGAGGAATAGGCGAAGACTGAGGTCAGCGGATCAGAGTCTTCGCTGATCACGTGCGCATTAAACAGCATTTAACTTTGCCAGTGGAAAGGCAGACTGATCTGAGAATCTGTTGTTGTTCATAATGGGTTTTGCCGTGTGCTGATTAAAACATGGCTAACGTGTCATCAGTTTCCATTTTAAACGCATATTAAGCAAAACGTAAGATCACGCACGGATAGTGCCCCAAGTGCCAACAATAGGATGGTATTTTCTTAGACCTCTTTCCATTTTAAGCACATGATAAACAAAACAGTTCAAGAAATTTCTCCTGGGACATATGTCTGATGAAATACTCATTTAAACTCAATTTAACCCATTTACTACCGGAAACCCCAAAAGGGGTACTTGGCAAACAGTGCAGGCCCAGATCAGACGCCGCAGAACGCGGCGTCTGATCAGGGCCTCCACTGTTTGCTTAAGGTTCAGTCATTTTCCAAATACATTTTCATGAAAACACAACCTGACACCCCTAAATTTTGAAATGAACTGCTGCTATTTATAAGGAGGAAAGTTCCATTTGGTACAAAAAGGGTTAATGTAAATGATAGGATAACAAACTGCTGTCAAGCTCAATATTGACAAGTTAGACCTTATCTGTATGTGAACGTGACGCTTGTTTGACGTAATTGTCAGACAGATCACAGATCAAAAAGGTGCATCCGATTAAATGAAGACTTTAAAGCTATAGATAGATAATCAAAGGACTGACAGCACTGGATCGATTGTCTCAGCGCAGGGAAAATGGTCGTAACAACAATACTAATAATCTAATTTATTTATGGAGGGTAACACATTTAGTAAACTAGTACTAATGTATCTTTCATGGTGCCCTCCTTTCCTGGGAAGAAACCAGTACAAAGCAAAGTGGATAAAGTCTCTTGCTCAACAACACTAGACGTTAATGGTGATCGAATACTCCACGATCTCTAGTCCCAGGATTTACCACTCCACCACAGCGCTCCACTGATCAGAACTAAAATGTACGGAGAATTAGGCTGTTTCGTTAAACCCTTAAACTCCTGTTTTATGCAAACTGCTCAGACCAAATCCGACCCGTAGACCGAATCAGCACCGTATGTTCGGGTCTACACTGTTTGCCGATGCCCCAGTATATGAGCCGCGTTTACAGCTTTCTTTACACCGTACTCTCTAACTAACGTCACAACAACACGAATAGCACATCCTTAAATAAACGTACTACAGCTTTCGTGTATTTCATTGATCAGCAACGTACAGTTACTGAGCTTAGTAAGTTTTGGCGAATGACCAAAACAACCACTGAGATAATGTACGCCAGTTCTTCGAGAACATGTAAACTAAGGAGAATGAATAGATCTACGATGTGTCGAAACCCTGTTCAAAATAAAATGTACCAGTGAACTCTAACAATGGTTTTGAAATTTGTGAAAGGGAAAAAGTAAAAACAGTATATGCACCCTTTAGAAAGCGTTACTCTGGATAAACCAAAATCAGAACCAGGCTACTTCAAATCATTGAAAGAGCAGAAAGGTTAGTGACACGTACGCACACACGAACACACTTCAAACAATACGCACCATTACAGTATCATGAAATGCAGAAACGACCGCCTCACACGATGGTCGTTTCTGCAATTTCTGACACTGTTAACCCTTATCTTGCTGTTCACGACAACCCCTGTCTTTGCAAACAGTGTAGATCCAGATCAGATGGCTTCTGAAGAAGCCATCTGATCAGGATATACACTGTTTGGCATTAGTTTATGAATTTCTAGCAATAAATTACATCAAGTAATTTGATTGGTTGATAGACAGAAATGGGTGTGGCTTAAATGAATATTCAGCAAGATAGGAGTTAAATGAGTTCGATTACTGCCTAAGTGTGTTTGTGTGCGCTGTAGAGAGAGCTCAACTTATACTATGAAAGGGCATCCAGAAAAAAAAAATATCGAAATTATCCACGTGAAATAAAAACGTTTCTCAGGAAAGAATACATGTATCCCGTACCAACGAAAGAACAGAAAGACAGTGATACGCACCTGTGTAGGTACCAACAACGCAAAGTCAATTAAAATTATAAGATACAGTGGAAGTGTATTCTTTCATATTTTTTCTAATGGCAGTTTCCAGCACCATCCTTATTTCTGTTGCAACCATAGGGTTTGGGTGCATCTTTATTCATAATAACAAGAAGTTATAGTTCGCCTTTTAATGTACAGTCGAAATTCGATGGGACCATGGAAATTTGTTCGACAGCGGTAGTTCGAGCCGCTGTTGCATACTTCCAGAAAACATAACGGGGGTACTTTTGGACTTCTTTTCGGTGTTCTTTAACATAAATGTTTGTTGTGTGTACTCATTAAAATCGCCTCATTAAGGCGATTCTAATGAGTAAACACAGCACACATTTGCAAGATAAAAGTTGAAAATATCCTTAATTATCCCACACTTTTCTTATGCAGAGGAATTCCCTAGGGACTCAAACACGGGTTCGACTCAGCCATGGTAAACGAGCCATCGGTAATCGAGCCATCGAAGTTCGACTGTATGTATTTTACTTTTATTTTGGATAGCCGTTTGGCCATTTTGTGGGAAAATAACTGTCCTTTTGGCTTTCCGCTTGTTAAGTTTTCATTAGCATTATGATATCACACCCGTTTGACATTGTGCATTTTTCACATCTCCAAAATGGCTACTTTTCTGATGAAAATTCGTGATATTTTGCTTATAAATACTGCAAACATAGGTTGTGGGTGCTCGTTAGAACCGCCTCATTGAGGCGGTTCTAACGAGTACCGACAACCTATGTCTTGGAGCAAAAATAAGAAAAATAATGTTTACCCCCTTAAACCCCAGTTTGCTCCATATAAAGTGGGGTTTAGATGGGTGTTCGTTTCACGGATTTGTTCACGTGATGATAGTGAAGTTATTTTATATTTGTGGTTCTGTCCCTTTGGGGTCTTTGATGGGAGGTGTGAGGTAATTGTATCGTTTCCTGATCATTGCCTTGACTTCTACCTTCAGGATCATATATAGGGTGACCTGAATCTTTGCTTGCTGTCGCTGTCAACATTGCGAAAACACACCTTTACAAAATCTGCAACCGCCCATCGGAGCTTGAAGAAATATCGGGGGCTGCATGATGCTTCCACGCAGGTATGAAACCGACCCGCACAGAAGTACTGGTAAACCGCCTAGAGAATCTAAGCCTGCCCAGGCAAAGCTGTGCGAGTCGGAACCGTCCATGCTTATAAATCCTATTGGTTTCATTGGGCGGCAGGGCATGAGATGTCGTTTCATCTTAATGTCGGGTAAAAGTCCCATAAAATTGGAATCAACGTCTCCAAAATGACCATTACAGTGTTGACGGGGAAGGTAAACCTCAAATCAAACAAACAAACACCTATACAAACACAGTGTAACCTTTATCGCCGAAAGAATGAAAATGTTTAGAAAAAAATAGTAAAATTGTGATATTTTTCATATTTATGCTCAAAATATAGATTGTGGGTACTCTTTAGACTTCGAGGCGATTCTGACGAATACCCACTATCTAAATTTTTGAGTAGAAATAAGAAAACTAAGGTTTACCTCTGTAAACCCCAGTTTTACTATATAAAAGTAATAATTTAACCGCGTAGCCTTTAAAATTGGCTTTTTGACAGTGACGACAAGCAAAGATTCACATCACGAACACACGCCTATATAATTTTGACCCCCTTGAACCGGGTTCAAGGGGGTCAAAATTATATAGGCGTGTTTGGTTCAAGGGGGTCAAAGTTATATAGGCGTGTTTTCGTGATGTGAATCTTTGCTTGTCGTCACTGTCAAAAAGCCAATTTTAAACGATACGCGGTTCAATTTTTTTCATAAAATACCTAAATTACTATTTTGATCAATGTGCAATACATAAATGTATTTCTAAATAAGTATCATCAAAATAACACGCCTATATAATATTGACCCCCTAGAATCCCACTTTTATACACTAAAACTGGGGTTTAAAGGGGTAAACTTTATTTTTCTTATTTCCGCTCTAAAATATAGACTGTGGGTACTCGTTAGAACGGCCTCGTCTACCCGGTCCTAACGGGTACCCACAATTTATATTTTCAGCAGAAATAAGAAAAACACCACAATTTTTCTACTGAAAATTTTGATTTTTTTTTGCGGATAAATTTGTAATGTATTTGAATAGGCATGTTTTCGTAAAATGATCATTGATTCCACTTCTATTTTCAGGATGTTACATAGGGTGATCCGAATCTTTGCTTGCTGTCTCTGTCATAAAGCCAACTTTAAACGCGACGCGGTTCAATTATTCATTTCGCAAACATGCCTTTACAAATACATTGCCACCTTTATCGCCGAAAAAATGAAAATTTCGTGATGAAAAATTGTGATACTTTTCTTATTTCTGCTCCAAATATAGATTGTGGGCACTCATTAGAACCGCCTCATCGAGGCGGTTCTAACGAGTACCCGCAATCTATATTTTAGAGCAGAAATAAAAAAAAAATCGGGTATACCCCCGAAACCCCAGTTTTACCATATAAAGGTGGGGTTCAAGGGGGTCAAAATTATTTAGGTGTGTTTTCGTGATGTTAATTTTATATAAAATGGCGAAATTACTATTTTGTTCAAATGTATTACCAAATTAGTATCATCTAAATAAGTATCATCTGAATAAAACGGATCTAACGTCATTGATGAGTTACCATTCTGAGCCCAAGTGTATAAAACAGATCACAAAACTTTCTCCTGGGACTTGTTTTACATGAAGTTCACATTTATAGACAATCAGAATTTCAATGAGAAACAGAAATAATATGGCATTGGCCTTCAAGCGGTAAATGGTCTGTTCTATTTTATTCATAAGGCAGTTCATATCTGATTGTCACTTGAAAAACAATTTGTACAATTATTTCTGAATGAACAGTTGCATCCATATCATCACTACTGGAGAAAGATCATTTGATATCAAGCGACTTACTGCATGCTTAGCCTCTATACTTATTATATACAAACATTGTTGAATGAATCTATGTGTGACCAGTATTAATTCGAGATCTCACTCCACCGCGAAAACACGCCTATATAATTTTGACCCCCTTGAACCCCACTTTTATATAGTAAAGTAGAAGTAAAACAAAGATCAGGAATCGATACAATTAACTTACTCCACCCATCAAAGACACCAAAGGGAAAGAAACACAAACAGGGGTACAGGGGTAAACCTTATTTTTCTTATTTCTGTTCAAAGTATAGATTGTGGGCACTCGTTAGAGCCGCCTCATCCTAAAATATAGACTGTGGGTACTCGTTAGAACCGCCTCAATGAGGCGGTTCTAACGATCGAGGCGGTTCTAACGAGTGTCCACAATCTATATTTTTCCTAAAATATAGACTGTGGGTACTCGTTAGAACCGCCTCGATCAGGCGGTTCTAACGAGTGTCCACAATCTATATTTTGAGCAGAAGTAAGAAAAATATTTCACTTTTTCATCTTAAAATTGTCATTTTTTCGGGGATAAAGGATACAATGTATTTAAATAGGCGTGTTACAGTAGCGTCTTCAGTATCTGCATGTATATGTTTTCTTCTTTATTTTGAAACACGGTGAGGCGGTGCGAAAGAGTACCAACTAGCAGTGTTTTTAAATGAAGTTAACAAGATATCGTGCAACCATGTCATCTCCCGTTTTCGCTATTTAAAGTGGAAACATATTTTGACGGCTCCACTATGTTAACACTCTTTAGCAAGAGCTTGGTGGTACCAATGCCTATGAACTGTAGCCTTTGTCTGTAGAGAGGGCTGTAGTTGATGACCACATTTGTTATTTAGCCACCAAGTTTTCTGTATGTATTACAAATGGCCAAGACAAGCTTCCTACGTTACATTGGTTACCTAAACTTCATAAATAGAGGATCTTACACGAGTGGTCATTTCATATGATATTTATGAAACGAGCCTTCAGCTAGTTTCTTAAATTACATATGAAATGATCACGAGTGTAAGATTCTGTTTATCATATGACCACTTTAAATTGGAATTTATCGCCTTTGAATATGACAATTTTTCCACAAAAATGCATGGTTGACACGGACGTCGTCTTGACGTAACTTAATCCCGCAAAAGTGTTATTACACGTGTGGTCATACGAATTTTATTGCACCACGTTATCCACTGCTTATCAACGACGTCATATGCTCTTATACACTACAGAACTTTCTAAATTATTTACTTCATGTTTTACTGCTATCAAAAAACATGTGATTAAATACTGCGACAAAGTCTTTGAAAATTTGTTTTGGGCTATAAAAATTCTAATGAAGTTTTAAATATTTCGATATCCAGACATTGCTCCAAGTATGTTGTTATGCATAAGAATTTATTTTTCTGATTCCCACTTGCACCCCACTGTGACCTAATAGTGCTATAAATATCTTGTTAATCTTCTTATGGAAGATTCTAGAAAACTGATTCACAGATTAATTTTATTTTTGTAAACAACATGTTTACAAGGAAAAGTACTTCAGAACCTTCCAGAAATTTCAGGTTTGCATTATTTTTAGAAAATTACCTCATCTTATTCCACAGCCCTCTGGAATGTTCTAGAGAAATCTTAGGGTCTATAAAAGAGCTTGATTTTTCTCATTGAGTCAGACTTTGGAGTTTGATGTTTGGGCTTATAAGGCAAGTTATTTCTAAATTCTGTGTTGGATTGATAAAGGATATTACTTTTCATTTTGGACTGTTAATTCTGTGGGATCAAGGAAAATAGATTCATTCAGGATATTTCATTCAGAGCTAAGTACATTTAATTTTCTTACTTCTACAGGTTAAAGTTAACTTGTAAATAAACTTTGTTAAATTTTTCCAAAAGGCTTGTTTGCTTTTTCTTTCTGCTACGCCTGGCTCGTAACAGAAATTGGGGGCTCGTCCGGGATAAAACCATTTGAGCATTTTAAAACCGACATTTCATGTGACGGCAGGTAATTGTCATTTCTTATCAAATAGACTTGGCAGTTGCTTCACAGGATTGGTATTTCCTATAGACATATAGGGGATTGTCATTTCATGTGAATTGTCATTTCAGGTGAAATAGTACTTGTCATTTCATGTGAAATTTTTATTGGGCTTGTCATTTCAAAAAAAAAAAAAAAACTTTGTCAAATTAGCCTCAATCTGCATTACCATAATTACTTTATAATACAAACAAAAAGCAAACATGTCGTTTGATTTGAGAAGCTTTTTGGCTCAGCCTACTCAGGAGTTGTTTAATCTGGCCAAAAGGACAGATTTGTTAGATATTGCTTCCCATTATGGGGTCACTGCTGTCAAAACAAGCATGAAGAAGCATGAAATTAAGAATATTTTGGTACAGTTTTTTGTTGATGAAGAACTTTTCGATCCATCTGCTTTGTCTCTCAATATGGTTTCACATACTGAATTGCAAATGAGAGAAATTGAAATAGGAAGGCAAATTGAATTAGAGAAGTTAAGGTTAGAAATGGAAGAAAGAGAGAAGGAAAAGCAAAGAGAAATGGAAGAAAGAGAGAAGGAAAAAGAAAGAGAAATGCAGAGACAAATGCAGATGGAAAGATTAGAAATGGAAGAACGAATTCGAAAAGAAAAATTAGAACAGGAAGAAAAACAAAGAGAAATGGAGAAACGGATTGAGTTAGAAAAGGAAAAAATGAAATATAGTATTGAGGAAAAAGAAAGGGAAAGGCAATTTCAATTAAGGCTGAAGGAAATGGAACTCCAGGGTCAGGATAGGGTGAAACATACCCCTGTTTTTGACTCTGGCAGTTACTTTGATGCCACAAAGCACATAAGGTTAGTTCCGCCATTTCAGGAAAAAGAGGTAGATAAGTATTTTTTGCATTTTGGAAAAGTTGCAGAAAATTTAAAATGGCCGAAAGAGCATTGGACCTTACTTTTGCAAAGCGTTGTTGTCGGAAAGGCTAGAGACATTTACACTCAGCTAACTGTCGAGCAAAGCTCAGACTATGATCTGGTTAAGGAACTTATTCTTAATGCATATGAGTTGGTCCCTGAGGTTTACAGGCAGAAATTTAGGAATTGTAAAAAAGAAATTTCGCAGACCCATGTAGAATTTGCTCGAACCAAAGAACAGCTATTTGATAGGTGGTGTTCTTCTAAAAAAGTAGGCTCTGATCATGACAAACTTAGACAACTTGTCCTTGTTGAAGAGTTCAAACGGTGCATAAATTCAGACATTAAATCTTTTCTCGATGAGAGACAGGTTGAAACTTTGGAGGAAGCTTCTCGTTTGGCAGTTGATTATGCTTTGACTCATAAAGTCTCATTTGTGAACAGGCCTTATCCTCGAAAACCTTATAATCCACAGACAGGTCCAAGATTCTATCCCAGTAATCCTTCTGGTAGTTATAGCCATACATCTAGTACTATGCCCAAACTTTCTGGTGAAAATAAAAGCCAGAATCGTTCCAAACCTTCTGGTGAAAACAGAAGTCAGAATTTTTCCAAACCTTCTGGTGAAAACAAAGACCAGAATCCCTTATCTCAATCTCAAGTAGTTTGTTATTATTGTAAAAATACAGGTCATTTGATCTCTGAGTATTTAAAATTAAAGCGAAGGAAAGAAAGAGAAAGACAAGAGGAACTTAAGCCTACAGGCTTGACTTCTATAAGGCCAAAACCACAGTCTTGTGTAAGGGAGGAAACTCTTTCTGATATCAAATTATCTGAGACTGATTCAGTTATGGAGACTTATGAACCATTCTTATCAGATGGTTTTGTGTCACTAAATGGTGACAGTTATGCCCATCCTACCCCTATTAAAATCTTACGAGATACTGGAGCTTCTCAATCTCTTATTCTAGCAGATACTCTGCCTTTTTCTGAGAAGACTTCTTTGGGCCAAAGTGTCCTTATTCAGGGTGTGGAATGTGGATTTGTTAATGTTCCGCTTCATAACGTTTATTTGTCATCAGACTTGGTATCCGGTTCAGTGGCTGTTGGTATTAGACCTTCTTTACCTTTTAAAGGTTTTCATTTGTTGCTAGGCAATGACTTAGCTGGAGATAAGGTTGTGGTAAACCCACTTTTGACTTCTAATCCTTGCACTGATCAACCACCTGATCCAATTGAGCAGGAAATTCCTGATCTTTATCCGTCCTGTGCAGTCACAAGGGCTATGGCACGTAAGGCCAAGCAAACTGATGAGAAACAGGATTTTGATTTCACTGATACCTTTTTGGGTCAGTCTTTTAATGACGAGATAACAAGGTCTCTGTCTTCAAACCTGCCTGATAAGCAGACAGATTTTCATGAGAATAACTCATCTTTCGATCTAGGCCATGACAAAATGTCTGGGTCTCAACTAGCTATAGAACAGCACAAGGATCCTGAAATTTCGCCTTTGTTTGAAAGGGCTTTAGATGAGCAGGAAGTATCTCAGGTCCCAGTCTGTTATTATGTCAAAAATGACATTCTTATGAGAAAATGGCGTCCACCAGACGTCTCAGCAGAAGACGAGTGGACTGTCAACCATCAGATAGTGGTTCCACGGGTTTACCGTTCCCAAATATTAAACTTGGCACATGAAACTCCCATGTCAGGACATTTAGGTGTAAATAAAACCTATCACAAGATTCTTAATCATTTTTACTGGCCTGGGTTAAAATCAGATGTCTCTCAGCACTGTAAGTCCTGCCATACATGCCAAATGGTAGGAAAACCCAATCAGACTATACCTAAGGCTCATTTGCAGCCTATACCTGCTTTTGATGAACCTTTCAGTCGAATAATTATAGACTGTGTGGGTCCCTTGCCCAGAACAAAGTCTGGCTGTGAATATTTATTGACTATTATGTGTGCTTCCACACGTTTTCCTGAAGCCATTCCACTAAGAAATATCAAAACGAAGACAATCGTCAAGGCCTTAGTGAAGTTTTTCACATTTGTTGGGCTTCCTAAATCTATTCAGTCAGACCAAGGCTCAAATATTATGTCTGGAATATTTCAACAAGTAATCCATGAACTTGGCATTGTACAGTATAAGTCATCGGCCTATCATCCTGAAAGTCAAGGTGCCCTTGAAAGATTCCATCAAACATTGAAAAACATGATAAGATCATATTGCTTTGACACAGAGAAGGATTGGGATGAAGGCATCCATCTGCTTTTATTTGCTGTCAGAGAATCTGTGCAAGAATCTCTTGGCTTCAGTCCATTTGAATTAGTATTTGGCCATACTGTTCGTGGTCCTTTGAAACTTCTCAAAGAGAAATTTCTCTCCAATGATGACACCTCCCTGAATTTACTTCAGTATGTGTCTGATTTTAAAACTAGACTTTCGAAAGCTTGTGAGGCTGCTCGGACCAATCTTCAGTCAGCCCAAAGGAAAATGAAACAGCTATATGACATAGGAACAAAAGAAAGGAATTTTAAACCAGGTGATAAGGTACTAGCTCTTTTGCCTATTCCAGGAAAATCGTTGCAGGCCAGGTATTTTGGTCCATTCACTGTAGACAAAAAGATCAGTGACGTAAATTACATAATAAACACTCCTGGGAGGCGCAAGCTAAAGCAGCTATGTCATATTAACATGCTTAAGGCATACATAGATAGGGACAATACATCTTTAACATCAGTCAATCTAGTTAGCTCTGTTCCACTTAATTCAAGTGACAATGACTGTGAGGATATTAATTCAGTGAAGTCGGATCCCACATCATCAAAACTTCAGAATTCTGACATTCTACGGAATCTTGACCAGAAACTGTCACATCTAGAGCCAAATCAGAGGAATGAACTGAAACAGCTGATATTTGAATATGAACACTTATTTCCTGACATTCCAACACGGACAGACAAAATATTTCACGATGTGGACATAAATGGGTCTAAACCTGTAAAACAACACCCATACAGGATGAATCCTGTGAAACAAAAATATCTTAAAGAAGAAGTTCAGTATCTATTAGACAATGACTTTATTGAACCAAGTCAAAGTGAGTGGAGTTCTCCTTGTATTCTTGTACCAAAGCCTGATGGGACATATCGTATGTGTACAGATTTTAGGAAAGTTAATTCCTTAAGTAAAACAGATAGCTTTCCTATTCCAAGAATGGATGACTGCATTGATAACATCGGGAATGCCAAATACATAACGAAATTCGACCTTCTGAAAGGATTTTGGCAAATTCCACTTACAGATAGAGCAAAGGAGATTTTGGCATTCACAACACCAGACGGATTATTTAACTATAAAGTCATGCCATTTGGAACGAAAAACTCTCCGGCAACGTTTCAGCGCTTAATAAACATGGTAATTGCGGGGCTGGAAGGCTGCAGTGCTTATATCGATGATGCTATCATATACAATGACCAGTGGAATCAACATCTTGGGACTATTCGAGCATTCTTTGATAGACTGAGTAATGCCAAATTGACAATAAATCTTGCTAAAAGTGAATTCTGCCATGCAAGTTTGACATTTCTAGGTCATGTTGTGGGTCAAGGTCATGTGAAACCCATTGATGCTAAAGTTGAGGCTATCTCAAATTTTCCCGTACCCACGTGCAAAAGACAGCTGATGCGATTTCTTGGTATGGCTGGTTATTACAGAAAGTTCTGTAATAATTTCTCTGTCATTGCTGAGCCTTTGACAAATTTGCTCAGCAAAAGAACAAAATTCCATTGGAATGCAATATGCCAAAATGCTTTTGATAAACTTAAAGCCATACTCAAGAGTGAACCAGTTCTCTTAGCACCAAACTTTGAAAAGGAGTTTAAGCTAGCTGTAGATGCTAGTGACGTAGGTGCAGGTAGTGTTTTGTTGCAGGAAGATGAAAATGGTGTGGATCATCCAGTTTGCTACTTTTCCAAAAAGTTTAATAAGCATCAGAGAAATTACTCTACCATAGAGAAAGAGTGCTTGTCTCTGATTCTTGCTCTGCAACATTTCGAAGTTTATCTTACCCCTACTACTGCACCGATTGTTGTTTTCAGTGATCACAATCCACTGACTTTCATACACAAAATGAAAAACAAAAATCAGCGGTTGCTCAGGTGGAGTCTCATGCTACAAGAGTATAATTTGAACATAAGACATATCAGAGGGAGAGATAACATTATCCCTGATGCCCTTTCAAGAGCTTGAGCAGTGTCAGGAGTTGTGTTTTTCTTTCCTACTAAAGTGGATTGTAGATACATGTAATTTTATGTGCTATGCTCAATATTTTATTATTCTTAAAGCAAAAGAAAGCTTTATTACATAAATCTTTCTTTTCCTCGAAGAGGGGGAGTGTTATGCATAAGAATTTATTTTTCTGATTCCCACTTGCACCCCACTGTGACCTAATAGTGCTATAAATATCTTGTTAATCTTCTTATGGAAGATTCTAGAAAACTGATTCACAGATTAATTTTATTTTTGTAAACAACATGTTTACAAGGAAAAGTACTTCAGAACCTTCCAGAAATTTCAGGTTTGCATTATTTTTAGAAAATTACCTCATCTTATTCCACAGCCCTCTGGAATGTTCTAGAGAAATCTTAGGGTCTATAAAAGAGCTTGATTTTTCTCATTGAGTCAGACTTTGGAGTTTGATGTTTGGGCTTATAAGGCAAGTTATTTCTAAATTCTGTGTTGGATTGATAAAGGATATTACTTTTCATTTTGGACTGTGAATTCTGTGGGATCAAGGAAAATAGATTCATTCAGGATATTTCATTCAGAGCTAAGTACATTTAATTTTCTTACTTCTACAGGTTAAAGTTAACTTGTAAATAAACTTTGTTAAATTTTTCCAAAAGGCTTGTTTGCTTTTTCTTTCTGCTACGCCTGGCTCGTAACAATGTCTACTTATGATTTTCCACCCTTTACAATACAGTTCCTTATAATCTTATAAAAGAAAAGTAAAATTCCGCTATAAATACCATCTAAAATAAAGACTAAATCTGTTTTAAAAAGGTTATTTAGAAGGGTGCAGTTATTCTTTCTTTGTGTTGTCTACACACAGTGTTTCCACTGGTCAGGTCCAACTTTTGGGACTGTTCAAAAGTGGTCTTTAAGACAACCTTTGAACGATCCCACAGGTGGTCTTAAAAAGGAATTTTACTGTATGTGTCTTCGAGCATATCTTTACATGGAAGACAAAAATCAGCTTACACACTCAAACAACAGCTTGCCGCTGGCGGACAGGACCTCACGCTCATTGACGGCTCCGGCCTAACATCACGTGAGCACGTTCATGAAATGAACAGCCCCCTAAACCCCACTTTATATATTATATAGAGGAATCTGGGGTTTACGGGGGATAAACATTATTTTTCTTATTTCAGCTCCAAGACATAGGTTGTGAGTACTCGTTAGAACCGCCTCAAAGAGGCGGTTCTAACGAGCACCCACAACGTATATTTGCAGTATAAATAAGAAAAAATATCACGGATTTTCATCAGAAAAAATGCCATTTAGGAGACATGAAAAATTGCACTGCATCGCACGGATGTGTTATCATAATTGAAATTTTAAGTAAGTCGGTTAGTACCTGTTGTTCCGAGTCTTATCAGCGCGCAGGAGTCCATTTGTAGGTTCCTCCTGCTTCAGCACTTCGGTATTTCGGTTACCTCATGCTCCAAGTTGTTTCATCCCTGAATTCATTTGATATTTTTATGTTCTCTTAGAAATTGCACTGATGAGTTAGACACCCCTCATGTTGAATGAAAAAATAACAAGATTAAGTGCAAACAATGGCAGAGCCAAGGGCGATGGTACAAATAACAAGACTTAGTGCAAACAATGGCAGAGCCAATGGCGAAATAACAAATAACAAGACTAAGTGCAAACAATGACAGAGCCAAGATCGAAGGAACAAATAACACGACTAAGTGCAAACAACGGCAGAGCCAATGGCAAGAAAACAAATAACATGGCTAGTGCAAACAATGGCAGAACCAAGGGCGAAGACTAAGTGCAAACAATGGCAGAGCCAAGAGCGAGGAAACAGATAACAAGACTAAGTGCAAACAACGGCATGGCCAATGGCTAGGAAATAAATAAAACAAGACTAAGTGCAAACAATGGCAGAGCCAAGGAAGAGGACACAAATAACAAGACTAAGTGCAAACAATGGCAGAGCCAAGGGCGAGGAAACAAATAACAAGACTAAGTGCAAACAATGGCAGAGCAAATGGCGAAGGAACAAATAACAAGCCTTAGTGCAAACAACGACAGAGCTAATGGCAAGAAAACAAATAACAAGCCTAAGTGCAAGCAATGACAGAGCCAATGAAGAGGAAACAAATAACAATACTAAGTGCAAATAATTGCAAAGCCAATGGCGAGGTTACAAATAACAAGACTAAGTGCAAATAGTCGCAGAGCCAAGGGCGAGGGAACAAATAACAAGCCTAAGTGCAAGCAATGGCAGAGCCAAGGGCGAGGAAACAAATAACAAGACTAAGTGCAAACAATGGCAGAGCCAAGGGCGAGGATTATGGTCACGTAAAATCGATTTAAGCTCCCTTGGAAAATCTTACTGACCGTACGTGTTCCATCACGCAAACACGCCTATATAATTTAAATAAAAAGAAATGGGCTTTATATATACTCGGGGTATTTCTCTTATTCTTGCCCATAACATAGACTGTGTGTACTTGGTCTTAACTGGAAGGAACTGGGCACCGTACACTACTCAATAAAAAAAATAATTGTGTCTTGTATTTTAATTTATACTTGATATTTTAAGTGACGTTTTTGTTGTAACGGGTATTTTTCAAATTTACATAGTGCCTGCCTATGACGTTCTGTTACGATGACATATGATCCAGATCCTGTTTCGACATTGGATCCGCCACATGTTCCTCAATCACTAGCTCTCGACTGAGTACAGCATACCTTTTGTGCCTATCTGGTAAAACACAGGTAAATAGAAAAAAGAAACAAACATTACATGACTATTGTTTTTTTTTTTTTTTTTTTTTTTTTGTTTTTTTTTTGTGTTGTTGTTTTTTCATACTCCCGTTTATCGAAGTCCATGCTATAGGAAAGGGATCTAGCAAAAGGCAACCGGCGCTGTATATATTTGTTGTACATACTGTATATTTAAGAATTGAATCTTATTTTTCTGTTGTTCATGAAAGTATGAACGCAGTGGGTCGCGTGCAAAGTACCTGAACCCAGAAGAGGTTCATCTAAACTTCGCTAGCGACCCGCTGTCGTTTATACTTTCTTGAAAAGCAGAAAAAGTATGTGTTTTTTGTTTATATTTACATTCTTTGCCCATCATCACTGGGCGAAATAATGCTTATAGGACAAACATTTAATGCTATAAAAAAATATTTACACGTTTTTTTTTGTTTTTTTTTTTCTACAAAGAGCGTAACAGCGTTGACGTCACCGCCCCATCCCCCCCCCCGTAAGACTGACGTACCTTGACGTTACTGAAAATCATGCGACTCGATGCATTCATGGAAGTATGAACTGCATTGTTTTCTATAGGTTTACATCAGACTTTATTTACACTGAATATGTAAATTATATAACGTTTTATGTGTATAAGTTTTATGTATCCACTTGGTAGAATAGTTCTATGACTAAATGGGTTTACCCTCTTAATAATGTACAAAATACTGCTAGATTTTTTTCATAGAGGATCTTACATGAGTGCTCATGTATTATTGGATTAATTAAACGAGTTGAGGAAAAAAGATAAAATGCGAGGCTCTGCCGAGCATTTTATCCCTTTTCTTCATCGAGTTTATAAATTTAATACTACGTGGGCACGAATGCAAGATTCTATTTATCATATTACTTTTAAAACGCATTTTATTTACGATTGTTTTACAAATATGCCAATTCCGCCATTAATAAACGTGACGTCGTTAAGGGCGTTGTACATGTAACGTTACGGTGCGTATCTAACCAATTTGCATATTTAATCCACTAGGGGATTATCGAATTTATTACATGACGTTATTACATTCTCAGAGGCGACGTCATATGATAAAAGTTTTTAATTTCAAGACGAACTGGATGATACTTCCTTCCTCATGAACGGGTATGGTAAACCTTAAAGGAAGAAATGTTTTTCAGATAATATAAATGTCCCTCTTACCAATATTTATTCCTGGGGTTAAAATTCCTCATCACGAAAAAACGCCTGTATAATTTTGACACCCTCGAACCCTACTTATATATAGTTAACTGGGGTTTACAGGGGTAAACCTTATTTTTCTTATTTCTGCTCTATATTTTGAGAAGATATAAGAAATATATCACAATTTTTATGCCCCCGCATCGTATGATGCCGGGGGCATATAGTTTTTCGGTTTTCCGTACGTGCGTCCGTGGGTACGTGCGTCCGTGGGTACGTGCGTACGTGCGTACGGTTTCCGAATGTACGAAAGTGCGTACGTACGTACGTACGTACGTAATCCTGTTAGACTCAGGTTAAGGTTTTTGTACAAGGTAGAACTTGAGCTCATATTTTCCAAACCATACAATAGATTTGGTTTATATTTAGTATGATGATAGATATAGGTCCAAAGTTTTATTCAGCAATACCCCCACCCATACCCTAGACCTCAAGGTCAAGGTCGTGGACTTTGAAATTTTTAACGTTTAAGACCCAGGTTAAGGTATTTGTACCAGGTAGAACTTGAGCTCATATTTTCCAAACCGTGTAATGAATTTGGTTCATATTCGGTATGATGATAGATATAGGACTGAAGTTTTATTCAGCAATACCCCCACCCATACCCATGGCCTCAAGGTCAAGGTCATGGACTTGAAATTTTTAATGTTTAAGACCCAGGTTAAGGTATTTGTACCAGGTAGAACTTGAGCTCATATTTTCATAACCATACAATGGATTTGGTTTATATTTACTATGATGATACATATAGGTCCAATGGTTTATTCAGCAATACCCCCACCCATACCCATGACCTCAAGGTCAAGGTCATAGAATTAGAAAATTTTTAATGTTTAAGACTTTGGTTAAGGTATTTGTACCACCAATTTCAATAAACTTCACACAAATGTTCCTTATAAATGTTATATCTCGTGCAGGTTCGACCTTTTAGGTCATGGCCTCAAGGTCAAGGTCACAGAGGTTATTTTTAGAAAAACTTTGTCATTGCTCTAGCGCCTACATTTCTTCACTGATTTCAATATAATTTCACACAAATGTTTCTTATGACAATATCTTCAGCGAGTTCGAGTTTCAAGGTCATCACCTCAAGGTCAAGGTCACAGTGGCTATTTTTAGAAAAACTTTGTCATTGCTCTAGCGCCTATATTTCTTCACCAATTTCAATATAACTTCATACAAATGTTCCTTATGACAATATCTCAAGCTATTTTGACTTTCAAGTTCAAGGTCACTGTGGCTATTTTTAGAAAAACTTTGTCTTCGCTCTAGCGCTTACATTTCTTGACTAATTTCAATATAACTTCACACAAATGTTCCTTATGACAATATCTCTAGCGAGTTCCACTTTCCAGGTCAAGGTCACTGTGGCTATTTTTAGAAAAACTTTGTCACCCCTCTAGCGCTTACATTTCTTCACCGATTTCAAAATAACTTCACACAAATGTTCCTTATGACAATATCTCGAGCGATTTCGACTTTTAACGTCAAGGTCACTATTGGTGGAACGCCGAAACTCGCACAGATTGGTATTTGCACCACTTAAAGATTAATGTGCTAAGCGGGGGCATCTGTGTACTTTGGACACATTTCTAGTTCATCTTAACATTTTCATGTTTTCGGCGAAAAAGGATACAATCCATTTGTATAGGCGTGTTTTCGCAATGTCTGCGAAGAAAATATCTCTTCTTCTGATTTGATTGTTTATGAGAAAGCGGTCAGGAAGTTCCAATAGTTGTATCCCTTGTAAAAGATGGTGGAAAATACGTCCGATGTATCCATCGTCATTAAGTTTTATGTTATATTCTATCTTGGTAGATGACTGTACGTAAGCTGACAACTTGATCAAAGCTAATGGCACCGCTTGAAGTTCCGGAAATATCAGACACTAAACCCCGTAATGAGCCGTGGAACTCGAAAATGTACAAGAATACGTGCGACGGCCAGTCTCAGCTTAGTGGGTCATTACGATAACACATCCGTGCGAAATAGTGCATTCTTTCATATCTCCAAAATGGATAAATTTCTCATGAAAAATTGTGATATTTTTCTTTTTCTTATTTTTACTCCAAACATAGGTCGTGGGTGCTCGTTAGAACCGCCTCACTGAGGCGGTTCTAACGAGTACCCACAACCTATGTCTTGGAGCAGAAATAAGAAAACTAATGTATACCCCGTAAACCCCAGTTTTCTCTATGTAAAGTGGGGTTTAGCGGGGTCTTCATTTCACGGACTTGTTCCCGTGATGAAATAGTTTTACTTGCTAAGTATGTTTAATAATTGGAAACACGTGCTTCTAAACAAGCCTATGTGAGCAATGAAGACTGAGAGCAGACTGCGCATTAGTGCACTGTGGTTTGAGTCTTGTGGTTCCTTAAACATGCAATGCAGTATACGTCTCTGTGCCTTGGCTGTCATCATTAACCTATTATTAGTTTCAAAGGTTCTTATAAAAGAATGCGTGAGCGTTTCCTTTCTTTTTTCTTTTTTTCTTCGCAAAATTGACACCTGAACACTTTGTGTAATATATAATGGATGTTGCTTCCTTTTAATTCGCCTATATGAAAAACAAGGAAGACATAGTAAAGTCTCATAGTACCTGTGAGATATCTTTAGTACTGGTAAAAGGCTTAGAAGATGTAAGCCTGCCCAGGCAAAGTGGTGCGAGACGGCCCGTCCATACACATAAACATTTTGGTTTCATTTGGCGGCAGGGCTTGAGATATCATAACATCTCAATGTCGGGTAAAAGTCCCACAAAATTGGAAGTTAAGTCTCAAACATGACCTTACTTTTTGGGGTGGGGTTAAACCTGAAATCGAACAAACAAAAATCCGTGAGATATGCTTTAGTCTTATACGGTCCTAGAATTAACATATTTTGGTGACAATGAGACAGTCAAAAGTGCTTAAGTTTATATATGTTGTTAATAGTCTAAACGTTGCAGAAGCCACCAGAGGTCAAGGTTTCTTCAGGATGACAGCCACAGCTCTTCTGTAACAGCATATATGCGCGTATAGCCATTTGTAATCTCATAATAATTGAAAATAGTTATAAGAAAATGTGTTTCTGTTTAAAAGTATGAGCAAAAAAGGTGAAAAGTAGCCTGCGCAACCGCATCTTATCAGCATCGTTGTGCTCTCGCTTCTTGGGAAGCGCCCATACCTCTAGTTTCTATATCTAAAACTTAAAGAATCGTCCAAGTGTGTGTAGACGGGCAAAGCAGTTTGTGTCTTCCCTGGTCGAAAACCACGAAAGCAGTTAGCAGGTTCCTGAAGCACATTTGTTAACACATCCTTGTTGTTATAACGTAATTAGATTACAATAGCACATAAATCTGCCCATAGGAGATTATAACAGTCCTTCATGACTAAGGATTCTATACGGACGTGTCCAACCATTGGGGTGACGGGTTGACCGGAATATCGGCCCGGGCATATCGAGGGTCGGACACCGGCAATCCAAAACAGAAGTAAAGGCAACTTTACAATATCATACAATAGACGTATGACTCGAAGATAAAGGCGACATTATACGTTACAAAGCTTAAGATGAAAGAATTTTACCGGTAACTAGAATAAAATGGCGATACCCTGGACATTTGCCCCCAGGACATTTGCCCCCTCGCCCCCAGTGCTTATTTCAGAAAGGGAAACTTGCCCCCCCCCCCCTCCCCCCTCCCCCGATTTACCCTGGCCGAAATCCAAGAAGAAAAAATATATTTATTTATTTATACCGAAATGTTATCAGCGATGAATTTGACTCCAGCTATGCATAAGTACATGTACTAGGATTAAAATATGAAAAATGCTAGTTACCCCAAATTGAAGTGACTCGAAGATAAAGACAACATCGTGGCAATCACTTGTGACTTAAAAGTAGTTCGTATATTGCACTGGTGACTCTAAAATCATGACAATATTATTCAAAATAGTGTTACTTCCATTTTATCTGCAAAGAACAATAAACCGCTTCCCAAAAGCCACCCGACCCCCACCCACTTGACAAATAACACAGTTTGTATGAAATAAGAAAAGGATTACATGATGGGGTAATCTGTGCATTACATGTATCATTAAGAAGCTGGGTGTAACAATGCAATTTAGTTTTAAGGCCAAAAGTCATCGAATATACATCCAGCTTTTGCCATTTTGCCTTCGTCACCACGAGCCCGAACGCATGGAACATGCACAGCCCTTTGTTACATCCAGAAATACATTCTGTGTCTCTAACATATCCTTTAGTGTTTTTTTCAGCCCCGTCCATCGGGGCTTGAAGAAATAGATTGGGCTGCTCGATGCTTCCACGCAAAGCTAAAACCGACCACACACGAGCACTGGTAAACCACCTAGAGGATCTAAGCATGCCCAGGCAAAGCGGTGCGAGTCGGCCCGTCCATGCTTATAAACCCTCTTGGTTTCATTGGGCGACAGGGCTTGAGATGTCATTTCATCTCAATGGCGGGTAAAAGTCCCACAAAATTGGAAGCAGCGTCTCCAAAATGACCTATACAGTGTTGACGGGGACGTTAAACCTAAAATCAAACAAACAAACAAATATTAAGTGTTTTAATATTTGAGACTCACTGGGCTTAACATGACGATGAAACATGCACATGATACAGTGCCTCTTTGAAAAAAAATTCTACATCATCACGAAAACATAACCCCCTTGAACCCCACTTTTATATAGTAAAGGGGTGAATCTTATTTTTCTTATTTCTGCTCTAAAATATAGATTGTTGGTACGCGTTAGAACCGCCTCGATGAGGCGGTTCTCACGAGTACCCATAATCTATATTTTGCAGAAATAAGAAAAATATCACAATTTTTCATATTAAAATTATATTTGTTTCGGCAATAAAAATTAGTGTATTTGTATAGGCGTGTTTTGGTAATGATCGCGAAAACACGCCCGTGCTACATACGTGTCGCGGTCTTATTCACGTGATAATAAGCAACCCTAACTGACGTCTCTTTTTCGACATAGACTCTACTATATGGGTTACATGTACCGGTTATAACGCACAATTTGTCCTTGGAAGCAATTAAGTTCTTTTAATAACACACTTCCGTGACTAGTAATATATTTCAACAACTACCTTAAGGCAGGCAGATCAGTGTCGTCAACGCAAATAACCCATAATATAACAACTGTCATCAGCTTTGTCGTCTAATGGTTACTTTAATAGGCACCATTGCAATCACTGCGGACCCAGATCGGACCGCTCCTTTACGGTCCACACTGTTTTTCTGTATGCCAAAAAAAATGTTGGAAACGTTTGTAAGAAGAGTAGCAGACGACACATACAGCCGCATTTTTCAGATTCAGGTTTTAATTGCAACTTATGACGCTTATGACCCACAAAGAGGGTTGACGTGCCGTTAAACAATAACTCATCATCATCATCATTTGAGCCCCACCAAGCGAATTTGTGTCTTCGAGCATTCCGCCATGACAAATTTTAACTGCACATGCCCAGCCATTCAGAGGGGCCAGGAATATGGCTTTCTGTCTGAAGGTTCCTCTTGATTCACTGCTTGTATGAGCGAGCAGTGAAGGTTCTGGCGAGACTGCGCGGATGCGCAGGCTCGCCTGAACCTTCGCTGCTCGCATAGGCGATAAGTACCAAAATCGCTTGACGGGGCCCATTTAATGGCACCTTAAGAGTAAGAAATAATTACATTAGAGCCAAATCATTTGAGAAGGGATCTTTATAATCCCTTAATTGTTCTTCAAATGCGCATATGCATATAGCAACAGATAAGGAAAGTATTTTGTGATAATTGAAGGTTAGTTTCCCTTATTGCTCCATAAAAACATATGCTGTGCGCACTCATTAGACCCACAATGTAGGATTTTATGGAGAACTGACAAAAACTATCATCCAGTTGTCACAAAATAATGTATCTGTTGCTATGATATTCGGCCTGATAACCCTTCTCTTGCTATTCATGACAACCCCTATCCTTGCAAACAGTGTAGATCCAGATCAGATGGCTTCTGAAGAAGCCATCTGATCAGGATCTACACTGTTTGGCATTCAGTTTATGAATTTGTAGCCATAAATTACATCAAGTAATTTGATTGGTTGATAGACAGAAATGGGTGTGGCTTAAATGAATATTCAGCAAGATAAGGGTTAACAGGATAAAACGCATGACTTCTTGAAGGAAGTTATCGCGAGGTCCCTTCTACATATAGATGAGTTTAGGTTGATTAACTTCCTTGGTTACGCTGCGCATGCGCAGTCTTGTGTGGCAAAAAGTAATCAATCGAGCCAGTGTGTGTACAGTAAACTAAGGTAAATAAGATCTTTTAAGCATAGTGTTTGTCATTTCATTCACAACATTCATATACTATTATACTGCAGTTCAGCGGCCCCCGGCCATCGGGGCTTGAAGAAATAGATGGGCTGCATGATGTTTCCACGCAGAGCTGAAACCGACCCGCACACGAGTACTGGTAAACCGCTTAGAGGATCTAAGCCTGCCCAGGCAAAGCGGTCCGAGTCGGACCGTCCATGCTTACAAACCCTATTGCTTTCATTGGGCGGCAGGGCTTGAGACATCATTTCATCTCAATGTCGGGTAAAAGTCCCACAACATTGGAAACAACGTCTCCAAAATAACCTTTACATTGTTGACGTGGACGTTAAACCTCAAATCAAAGAAACAAAAACTGCAGTTCACAATCTTTTGAATCACAACAGTACTTAGCAGATATCATGTCCGAATATCCTAATTCTCCGATTTTTACTATTCCATTTAACACGTGCGTTTGTTGTATGTTTTAAATGAATGCTTGTTTAATTCTCATACCCTGAGTTAGGGAGCCCTGAATAAATCTTTGACCAGTAAGAATGAGCAGTTAAGCAAAAACATTACTGGCAGAGTTTCAGAAGCGATACTTTGAAAAACCTGAACATGAAAGTACCATAGCCAGACTGGATAGCACTTAGAGATTCGGGACAAATCTCATTAGGTAGTGGGCTGGGGTGGGGGAGGGATGTAAAGGTCGAAGGTGTGGCTCGGTATATCAGTCGGTAGAGTGTTTGTACGGTATACGAGAGGACCTGGGTTCGCACAGCTAAAACTGACCGCACATGAGTAGTGGTAAACCACTATAAACCACATCTTTTTTATTTGGCGCCGGGCCTTGAGATGTTATTTAATCTTAATGTGGGTATAGGAAGCAACGTCTAAAAAATGACCCAAATAGTGTTAACTGGGAAGGTGATTTGTTTGTTTGTTTTGAGATTTAACGTCCCCGTCAACATGGGAACTTTACCCGATATTGAGATGAAATGACATCTCAAGCCCTGTCGCCCAATGAAACCAATACGGTTTATAAGCATGGACGGTCCGATTCGCGCCGTTTTGCCTGGGCTGGCTTAGATCCTCTAATCGGTTTACCAGTATTCGTGTGCGTTGGTTACAGCTCTGCGCGGAAGCATCATGCAGCCCATCTATTTCTTCAAGCCTCGATGGGCGGGGGTCGCGGAGATGGTGAATTTCAATATTCAAACAACCCTGTTACTGGTGGTAAACGATTGATCTTTATCACCCGCATGTTGAATCCGTCAGGGTGGTAATCCTTCGATTCATCTTCACTGTCTCGCCCCCGCCAATCAGGGCTTGGAGAATAGATTGGGCTGCATGCAGAGCTGAAACCGACCACACATGAGTACTGGTAAACCGCTTAGAAGGACTAAGATTGCCCAGGCAAAGTGATGTGAGTCAGACCGTCAAATGCATATAAGCCTTTTGGTTCTATTAGGCGGCAGGGCTTGAAATTGAATTTCATCTCAACGTCGGGTAAAAGTCCCACCAAACTGGAAACAACGTCTCCAAAATGACCTAAATAGTGTTGACGGGGACATTAGACCACAATTCATCCAACCAACCAATCATCTTCACTGTCGCATCGTTTGTCTTGCGATTAACACAACATGACGCGACCAGTGTCAGTTAATTATTTGATTATTAAACGACACGTCAACCCAGGTGGGTAATTTTGTCTCGTCTCCCAGAGAAAGGGAGAAAAACATATAGAAGAGATCGTAGGTTAAAAGACAGAGGAGAAAGAGGAAAATGAATGGAAGTTTAGATACAGAAGGAATAAGAGCACTCCCCTCTACCTGCTGCAAGGATAGCAGGTCTTACCCAATTGTCGGCCGCCACAGTGACGCAAGACATACGTCACCTTTACCTTACGCTCTATTTAAAATTGTCAAATTCAAAGAAATTAACAACTGCTACCGGATGAGTCTGAACAACGGTTATTTATTTGCCACACAAAACTGCGCATGCGCAAAAATACGGAATCGTGGGATAGCATTTCCTTAGCGACCGGTGGCGTCCTAAACTCATCTATATGCGCTTGCGCACATGCATTCCTACGTCTTAATTGGTCGCTTTTATGACGTCATAAGTATTATTTTCTTTGAGCTGGCTCATTTGATTCATATTTTCTCTTTACAGCTGTCAACGTCATTTTGGAATACAATACACATAAAAAGGCTTCCATATTCACATACCACTGAAATCACATAATAAAGTAGCATGGGATAGAAATTCTGTTCTTACCCTGGTGTTCTTACCCAGGCAATCTACAAAAGTATATTGCGCGAAAAATATATAAAGTAAAGCGAAACATTTCGGTGGTGTTGTGCAAAATAGAAGTAGAGGCAGTGATCAGTAATCGATACAATTAACCCACAGCTCCAATCAGAGTCACCAATGGGAAAGAAACACAAACATGAAGCAACAGCCCCCAACGGAAACACCAACAGCGGAAAGCCAAAAGGACAGTTACATTCCCATAAAATGGCCAAAAGGCTATCCAAAATAAAATAATATAAGCGACACAAACACCCAAAGACAAATCATAGCAAAAATAAACTGTGACAGAAGAACCGCCTTAAACGGTCAGCGGAAACGAATTCCACGGGAGTGGGGGTGGGGGGGGGGTTAAATCGGTTTTACGTTGCCACAATAGTCACCCTTACTTCCGTCGCGATTAAGACAACTAATTTGTTCAGTCCGCATGAAGGCCTCCTAACTCATCAGTGCAACATCTCCGTGAACACAAAAATCAAACAACCACAGAGATGAAACAATGGTGAGGACTAAACAGCAAGAAACAACAGAAATGCTGGAGCAAAAGGACTCCAATGGTGTTTTTCCAATTCAAGAATGGAGGTTTGTTGTCCATGGACGTTGATGAAACTGGGGATCACCTGCTGAGCGGAACCGCGGCTACTTGTTGTTCGGCGTTTCCATTCCTGGGGATGACTTTGCTCCGCTCAGCAGGGTCCTACAATAAGGCGGTTATAACGAGCATCCATAACCTATGTTTGAAACATATATATATAGGAAGAGTCTATTTGCAGTCAACTGCAAATAGCCAAAAAACGTTAAAATGGCTATTTGCAGTCAACTGCAAATAGCCAGAAAACGTTAAAATGGCTATTTGCAGTCAACTGCAGATAGCCAAAAAACGTTAAAATGGCTATTTGCAGTCAACTGCAAAGTAGAAGTAAAACAAAGATCAGGAATTGATACAATTAACTTACTCCACCCATAAAAGACACCAAAGGGAAAGAAATACAAACATTAAGCGACCAGACCATAATGGAAACCTAAACAAAGGAAGGCCAAAAGGCCAGTTACTTTCCCACAAAATGGCCATATGGCCATCCAAAATTAAAAGACACAAGTGATACACACAGTAAGTAACAAACAACAACATAAATAAATCGCCACAGAAGAGCCGCCTTGGAACGGTCAGTGGAAGATTTCCACTGGGGGGGCTTAAATCGATTTTACGTGGCCACAATCCTCGCCCTTACTTCCGTCGCGATTTAGACAAATAATTTGTTCAGTCCACATGAAGGCCTCCTAACTCATCAGTGCAACATCTCCGTGAACACAAAAATCAAAGAACCACAGAGGTGAGACAACGGTGAGGACTCGACAGCAAGAAACCACTGAAATGCTGGAGCAAAAGAAAACCAACAGTTAGACTCCGATGAGCCCGACCAGAGACAGAGCATCAGGCACCAACCAACAATACCTCTCTAATTCTCGATAAGCCTTTACGTTGGAGCCGTCATAGAATCTGAGGCCTGACCCACCGGCGTGCAATTAAAGAGGGAAGCAAAGCCGCCAACCGCGACCGGGCCAACCACCACGCATGCAGTCTGTCGCATAACACCCACGCTGTACCCAATCCCCCTACATCGGAGAATGACTCCACGAAATTGGGTGCCGAAGCCATTGCGGCCACACACTCCTCCGAACCCACATACTAAGTCACCATAAAATTCGGGTTCCGATAGACCTTGCCGCAGAAGAGACTTAAGTCCAACATCGAACCCTGAAACTAAATCAGAATGGCGTCTATAAAATTTTGAAAAGGCTTTGCGTAGTTTATGGTACCGATAATGCAGGCGTCACACTGTCCCGAAAATGACACCAGATGGCCATACGAATATGGAATTTTGAATTTCGCGCGAAGATTTCTCCGAACATGGTCAACAGCCAATCTCTAGCCGAAGCAAGTACGATGCATACAGAAGGTCACACGATTGCATCCGAACCACATACGAAGGCAACACGAAGATGTGGTTTTTTATTACGAAGTTTACCCGCAGGCCAATCGAAGGCAACACGACGGCTTCACGACGTCGTATTGAGAGTACGATGCATTTGAACTAGGTCCCGAAGACGACACGTGACCTCCCGATGTTATAAAACCTTCGGCCGACCGTTTGAAATTCATTTGATGATCGGAGAGTACACAGTACATTTCAACTCTCTTAAATTTGATTCAACTTAAAACCAATTTAAAAATGCCACCCAAAGAGAAGACCACTTTTTCAGAGAGACTTGGTTTATAGGAAAATAAGATCTGCTCTTCTTGTTCTCTAAGGTGCATCAAAAGAAGCAATGCTGCTGCCTTCTTCTTCCTGGTTGTCTCATCATCAAAGTATGCTATTCAGCAGGAACGGAATTGTGAATAATTATTATGACTGAAGCTTTGGGAGTTACACAAGCCTATGCTCTGCAGAGTTGCTCATCAGGAATGACTGAGGAAGATGCTCTGGGGTTGGCCTTTTATATGTCTACGTTACCATACACATTGGTATCGCTTGAGATACTCAAATTCAGCTGTCTTCGTCGACACCGTGGTCCAATCTCAATGTCATCGTACTATAATACGATGGCTACACGACGTCATTGCGAGGGTTTCACGTAGTCGTATTGCCTTCCTAAGACAATCGGACGACTTCTTGTTTCCCTCGTATTGTCTTCGTGAGGCGTAAAATGCCCGAGAGCATCGATGATCACACGAAGAAAAGACGAAGATGACAAGATTTGACAAGATGCCCCCACGATGGCCTTGCGAATGGCAAGATGGACAAACGAATTCAACACGAAAATGAACCTTCGCAAGGCCTTCCGGCAATTTTTTGGCATGCCAAAGATTTTGCCGCCGCTCACGAAGTTGCTGCCGGAGCCTCAGAAAATCCACCGGTGATCATACGATGGCTTAAGATGTCCTCACGAATGGCCCGATGTTTTCACGATCAGAGCCGAATTAGAACATTTCCTTTATCGTGTTTCCATCTGGTGTCAATTTCGGGACAGTGTGACGCCTGCATAACCCCGACCAAGGAGCCCAGCCGTTAATAATTTATTACGAGTGTTGAAGTCAGTTACATGACTACACACTCTAGCAAATCGAATTAATTGCGAAATATAAACGCCATAGGATGGCGCACGAGGAACATCACCATCCAAAAAAGGAAAATTTACAATCTCAAAATCAAAGTCATCGCGTTTATCATAAATTTTGCACGAAACAAACCCATCCACAACAGACAGATGTAAATCCAAAAACGGGGCCTCGGTATCAGAAGAATTTGCTGCCAAAAAACGTTAAAATGGCTATTTGCAGTCATTTTATATGCCTGCCTTTTACACGTGCGCCCATCGAAATTCAGATCAGTCTGCGCATCCGCGCTGTCTATTCATAGTCTTCGTTGTGTGCTCTTCGCATCAGGTTAACCAGTCCATGAAATTTGGCTCCTCTAAACCCCACTTTATATAGAGAAAAGCGGGGTTTAAGGGGTAATTATTACCATTCCTTATTTTGGTGCAAACACATAGATTGTGGGTACACGTTAGAACCGCCTCATTGAGTCTGTTCTAACGAGCACATTCAATCTATGTTTAGACTAGAAATAAGGAAAATATACATCATGTTCATTCAAATAAGAAGGCCATGATGGCCCTGGATCGCTCAGCTGATCCTTATGTCAGGTAATATGATACTATTTGGCTGACATTGGCCCAAGGAACATTTTTGTGAAATTATTTCAAAATCAATCTAGCTATTTAGGAACTTAAGTCATTTTAAGGGTCATATTTTTTTTCTGGATATGAAAATTGTCAGACTGGCACTCATGGACCATTCCTTCAAAATTGTTTTCTTTTTTTAAATATTTACTAAATATCTAAGGTCTGTACTTCATGGTATCAGAGAAGAAGATTTTGAAGCTTTTTTCCATTGTAAGTTTATTGGAATTAAGGGGCCACAGGATTTGGCCAATTTGGATCCCAGGGGCATGATTGACAGGATTCATGTAGGCGACTACTCGACGTTGCTACATACTAAATACCTAAGCTCTGGGCCTTATGGTTTCAGGGAAGAATTTTTTTTTTTTTTTTTTTCAATTTTAAGTTTTTTGTTGTTTTTTTTTTTTTTTCATTTTAAGTTTATGGTAGATACTAGGCCAATGGGCGTAGGCAATTTTGACCCAAGGGGCACTGGCAACACTGTATCATTTCACTATCGTACAAGCAAGCCCCTACTGTAGCAGAATATATTTTCTTTCAGTGCAATTTGTTTCTTTTTCTTCCAGTTTGTATTGATACAATATTTATCTTACTTCTAGTCAAAACATATATTGTGGGTCTTTATTAGAGCCGCCTCGCCGCGGCGGTTCTAACGAGTTCCTAGAATTTTATGTTTTGAGCAGGAGTATGAAAGATATCAAAATTTAGGCGCTCAGACATTTGCTCACAAGACAATTGCCCACAAGACAGTTGCTCACAAGACAATTGCTCACAAGACAATTGCCTACAACCTTAATGGAAAATAGGACAATTGCTCACAACACATTTCATCCAAACTACTGATGTTTTAGTTATCACTAATCAGTTGAAATCTAGCCAATTAACTTTCAGGAAGAAATGGTTCCCATAAACTATAGAAATAATAAATAAAAGACTTTCAAAGTAAAAATAAAATAATGAAAAAAAAAAAAAAAAATAGTGTTGTGAGCAATTGTCCTATTTTCCATTAAGGTTGTGGGCAGTGCAACTGTCTTGTGGGCAAATGTCTTGTGAGCAAATGTCATGGAATCAAAATTTAGTATCTGAAAACTTCCACTTCTTGGTGGTAAAAGTTTCACTATATGTGTGATATAAACGTGCATGTCAAGATTCAAATTCTGTAAATATGAGCCAGTCCATGTTGTAATGATAAATCTTTTCTTTCGGTGGTTTCTTTAATATGGGTCACATAGGAAAATAGGAAATTCTTTGTGCATAATCAGTACATGGTATTTGAGCAGATCTTCGCAAAGACAGTTTTTCTCATGGTGTGGTTCATTATACAATTGTGTTTGTATAAAGGCGTGTGGAGACCCCCGGGGGCTGTAATGTTGACCGCATATCTATTGTAATCCTAATGAAAGATATTATAATCCTATTGATGACATTTATTAATTCAATCCTTGAGGTGCTAAGAAAAACTGCTTCTGAAAATGTCGTCTGCGTATCTCATCTATTTCACATTTTTGCAGTCTAAAATAATATTTAGGCATACAAGCAAACAGTGTGGACCCCGATCAGATTGTTCCCAACAGTTTGATCTGGATCCACACTGTTTTCCACAATGACTTTTTAATGTAATCAGCACACAGCAACTCAGATGACAATTGTTGTGATTGGCAGCTTAAGGGGTTAAAACAGTCGAGAAAAATATAATGATACAACGAGTGAATATTGCCCCTACAAATTTAAACTTAGGCTTTAAATTTTCAGTGACAATTGATATCACACAGTATATGCAGCCCATACATTATTATTTTTTTTTCTAAATAAAAAAGGTTTTCTGCATTCTATTCACAAATATATAACAAACACTGCAGATCCTGATCAGATGACTTCCTGATCTGAATCGACATTCTTTGCAAAGGAAGCGTTTGTCTTAAAAAGTATTATAAGTGTTAAATACCACAACAATTACAATTATTTTAGCCACACCCATTGCAGATTATCAAAGAATGACATTACTCCATTTACTGTTACAGTATTTATTCAGTTCACTTCTTCATGACAAACACTGTAGATCCTGATCAGATGGCTTCCTGATCTAAATATATATTGTTTGCAAAGGTAGGGTTGACTTGTCCAGCATGATAATGGTTAAATACCACACCACACCCGTTCATTTTATAGTGAGTGTTTGCCACTACGTTGCATCGACGTTACATAGACGTTACCGGCACATTGAGTGCCTGGTGTACACCATGCAGCGCATTCTATTTCTCCAAGCCCCGATGGGCGGGGGCGGATCATTTGTTTGTTTGAATTGAGGTTTAACGTCCCCAGCAACACCATTTAGGTAATTTTGGAGGCGTTGCTTCCAATTTTGTGGGACTTTTACCCGGCGACATTGAAATGAAATGACAACTCAAGTCCTGCCGACCAATGAAACCAAAAGGCTTATATACATTGGACGGTCTCATTCAGTGTGTAATTTTGTGTCCTGTCCCTAAGAAAGGGAGGAAAGAGATAGAAGATATAGCAGAGATGAAAATGAGAGACGGATGAGTAAGAGGAAAACGAATGGAAGTGTAGAAACAGAAGAAATAACATCATCCCCTCTCTACCATTATCTTAACCAACTGTAAGCCAATATCAGATGGACGCCCAGCTGAGTGACGCAAGACACACGTCACCTTTGCCCCCCCCCCCCCACCGCCCGCCCCCACTGCCCACCAACCTCTCATGGGCTTTACAAATTAGATATTTTAAATAAGCAGATAACATTGCTAAACAGTGAAACAAAAATGGAAACAATATGTGATTTAAAACTATAGGTGTCATATGTTCACACAAAATATAGACTCTATATAGCCATTTTATAGTCCCCGGCCATCGCGGCTTGGAGAATTAGATTGGCTGCATGATGCTTCCATCCAGAGCAGAAACTGCCTGCACATGAGTACCGGTAAACCGTTTAGAAGAACTAAGCCTGCTAAGGCCAAGTGGTGCGAGTCGGTGCGTCCTAGGCCCTATAGGTGTCATAGGCTTGAGATGTCTTTACGTCTCAATCTGTGGAAAAAGTCGCACAAAAATGGAAGTAACGTCTCTAAAATGTCCTAAATAGTGTTGCAGAGCACGTAAAACATCAAATCAAACAAACATAGCCATAACGGCGAGAGTCTTAATGATTAAAAGTCAGAGCACTATTAAGCCGCAGAGGCCCGTTCCATTTTAAAATATTTTGAACATCTCCAGGTGGCCTTTCTAACGTTAATAGAATGACTGCAAATAGCCATTTTAACGTTTTCTGGCTATATAGCCATTTTAACGTTTTTTGGCTATCTGCAGTTGACTGCAAATAGCCATTTTAACGTTTTCTGGCTATTTGCAGTTGACTGCAAATAGCCATTTTAACGTTTTCTGGCTATCTGCAGTTGACTGCAAATAGCCATTTTAACGTTTTTTGGCTATTTGCAGTTGACTGCAAATAGCCACTCCGATATATATAAGAAAATATCACAGATTTTCGTCAGAAAAGTAGTAATTTTGGGCGATGTGATCATGAAAAAATACACTATGTCGCACGGGTTTGTTATCGTAACTGTCAGTGCTTTATCGCATGGACAACACGAGACAGTTTCGTTTGATTCATTCTCATTACGCAAACACGCCTATACAAATACATTGCCACCTTTATCGCCGAAAACAAATGAAAATTTTATGATGGAAAAATTGTGACATTTTTCTTATTTCTGCTCAAAATATAGAATCGAGGCGGTTCTAACGAGTACCCACAATCTATATTTTAGAGCAGAAATAAGAACAATAAGGTATACCCCGGAAACCCCGCTTTACTATATAAAAGTGGGGTTCAAGGGGGTCAAAATTATATAGGCGTGTTTCGTGATGTGCTAGTAAAGCCATGTAACGCGAAGTCCTCATATACAAAATTCGGGGAAACATTTGTTGGAACAAGTTTTAAACTAGCGATAATAGCATAAAGCAAATGCATGTATCTTAACCCATTTAGTACCGGAAACCCCCAAACGGGTAACCTGGAAAACAGTGCAGGCCATGATCAGACGCCGCAGAAAGTAGCCTAAGAGAGCGCCAGCACTTACACTGATTATATATGTACTTAGACAAAAATGACGAAAGTTTCAGGTGAAAGGTTACCATTAATGCAGCTACGAAAAATATCTTTTGACCAATATTTGCGTTTTTGTTGAGGTAAACGAGGCCGTAAAATAAACAGTCCATTTCATATAGAGAATATGGAGTGTACAGGGGTATGCAGGCAGTTTCCCCTTACTTTTGTCTAATAAACATAGGTTATAGGTACTCGTTAAAACCGCCCCAATGAGTGATTGTAACGAGTACACAATATAGGGATCAACCATGGTTTTTCATGCATTAACATTTGCCGGGTCCCGAGGAAGCTGTTTCGACATGAGGCCGCTAGGCCGAATGTTCAAATATCTTCCGAGGGACCCGGCAAATGTTAATGCAATGAAATAACCATGGATGATCATTGTTCTTGCATAACCGACAGCAAATTTTGACGAAAACTTCCAAAAGCTCCATTTAAATTCAATATAAACTCTTCAAATGCGGCAGGCAAACCAAAATTGCGGCAAGTTCAGAATGTTGTTTACAATGACGTTGCCATGCAGTAACCCTCTGACGTCATCATAAAACCCTAAAACGCTACGTTCAGGGCGATAACGTTACGTTGCTCAACGTAACGTATACAAAGCAAGGCCCGTCTTGTGATATCAAAAGCCATGTTCAAACAGCACGCGAATTTCATGATTTGAACATGGTTTTTGCTGTTTCAGCACGGCTTTCGGTCCATTTGACAATGGCTTCAAACAGCCATGCGCATAGGTATTTATGCAAGAATATGTGTTTGGAGTTTAAATAAGAAACACATCCTAAATTTTTAGCCGAAAATGGTATTTCTGGAGATATGAAAGATGCCATTCTAGTAATGACCACTTCGTATATCGATATTCATATCTTGCACACCAGATAAGGAAATCCATAGTTTTAGCTTGTGATAGAAATTCTGTTCTAACCCTGTTGTTCTTATTCCCGCGTGTTTGTTAAATGCACTAGTTGAATACGACCTCGTATGCACCGTCGTTAAGGTTGACGTCACAGCATGTAACGTGACATCACTAAACATCACTGTAGTGTCATCACAATATGGCGTACGTCGGCAACGGAAGTGTCTGCAGCATTAAAAATCCGCGCTAAGAAATGGGAGGTATGCAAGAAAAAGAACCCTATTTGGGTATGAGGGATGGATAGAAAATTCCGTACCTGGATCACTGTCCGGTATCGCTCTGCAAGCCTAAAGATGCCGGACAGTGACGCTTGGGACGGATTTTTTCGATCCAGCCCTCACACCCATATAAGATTCTTATAATCTATTCAATGCACATCCATGATTACATGTCCCTAAAAATACTTTTCATGGCTGCATTAATGGTAATATTTCAGTTGCAACTGTGAACTCTAAATACATATATAACCAATGTGGATGTTGACATTTTTCGATGCCTCGGTACTTGTGACACTACTCCCACGCCCGGGGCTTTATGCTTAAGATGACTCGCATGGACAAGCCTGCGACCTGAGGAGTAAAGTGCTTACATTACTTTGATAAAGTTAAAGCATCCATAACTCACTTGGGCTATTCTACGTCTGCGATTTTAGGCACTATCAAACCAGTATAGCTGTAGGGGCGTGCTGTTTGGACATTGGTTTCCGCCCTGCGCCTCTCACCCCACCCTTGATAGTCAAGGTCCTTTTAACGTTTAATGTATAATTTGTGAATATGTTTTAACTTTAGTTTGTATCATTAGGTGCGGAAATTTTTATCAACAATGCATACATGCTCATATACGAGATAACTGCATCCGCAATCACCAGGTTAACAAGACGTGTAATAACACCTCTCTAAACCCCCCTTTATACAGAGTACATCATGAAAAATCGCCTATATAATTTTGACCCCCTCGAACCCCACTTTTATATAGAAAAACTGGGGTTTACAGGGGTAAACATTTTCTTTTTCTTATTTCGGCTCTAAAATATGGTTTGTGAGTACTCGTTAGAACCGCCTCTCTAAACCCCACTTTATACAGAGAACATCATGAAAACTCGCCTGTATAATTTTGACCCCCTCGAACCCCACTTTTATAAAGAAAAACTGGGGTTTACAGGGGTAAACATTATTTTTCTTATTTCTGCTCTAAAATATAGTTTGTGAGTACTCGTTAGAACCGCCTCGATGAGGCGATTCTAACGAGTACTCATAATCTATATTTTGAGCAGAAATAAGAAAAATATCACAATTTTTCATCTAAAAATTTAGTTTTATCGGCGGTAAAATTTACAATGTATTTGTATAGGCGTGTTTTCGTTATGAGTGTTTTTTTTTTTTTGCGTGAATACTCATTAGTTCCTTATTTGTGCTCAAAAACATAGATTGTTGGTACTCACTAGAATCGTCTCATTGAGGTGGTTCGAACGAGCACAACAATCTATATTTCAACTAGAAATAAGAAAACTATTCTGTTTTGTCATCCCAAAAATGCTAATTTTAGACATGTGACAGACGCCATTTTAGCGCACGAGTGTGTAATCATAATGTTTACAAAGTGAAATCTGAGATGAACATTTCCCAGTCTAATAGTTGAACATAGATTGGGCAAATAGATCTTATCATAACTCAAATAAATACACGAATAAAGCATCATGGAAATGAGACCATGATATGAAAACCCTGGGGAGACATGGTTTGAAATGAGATTTGACGATTTAGGAAATTTTGGAAACGTTACTTCCAATTTTGTAGGAGTATTGCCCGGCATTGAGATGAAATGACAGCTCAACCCCTGCCGCCCAATGAAACCAATAATGTTTATACCAATGAACGGTGCGACTCACGCAGGCTTAGACCTTTCATGTGCGGTTGGTTTCAGCTCTGCGTGTAAGCACCATGCAATCCAATCTATTTCTCCTAGCCCCGATGGGCGGGGTCCCAGACCTAGAATAAGAATAGAAAAATGGGGTTTATAACCTAAAGGACATAGTATGTTTGTACTCGTATTAATCCTTTTTGTAATAAATTGAATCTTCCTTCTTATATATAGCATGAGTCCATTTCGAACTTTAGGGGTGTCAGGTTGTGCTTTCTTAAAAATTTCTTCGGAAATTTACTGAACTTTTAGCAAACAGTGCAGACCCTGGTCAGACGCTGAATTCTGCGGCGTCTGATCTGGGCCTGCACTGTTTGCCAGGGTACCAGTTTGGGGGTTTCTGGTACAAACCGGGTTAAAGAAACGCTTAATAGGGCAGTTCTAACGAGAATTGCACGACCCGCAGAAAAAGCGACCGACTGAAGTCGGTTGATTTTCTAAGAGTGCCCTAAAATCACCGTGTCATTCTGTCAGTCTGTCTGTCCGTCCGTAACCCGTTTGTGAAAATTGGTGGCTTAACCGCTTGGAATATTTAAACAATTTTTGGCATACTGGTAGATATCAATGAGATCTAACCAATGAACTTGCGAAATATTACATTCCATTTAGTATAGCCTCGCCGAGACGAAAAATGTGAAAAATTTCGAACTGCTTCTATTCGGAAACCGTTGGGCCGATTGAAGTCAAATTTCATATGGAGCCTCTATGGGATGGGGGAAGCCAAAATTTGCTCAGTCTGTCTGTCTGTCTGTCCGTCCGTAACCCGTTTGTGAAAATTGGTGATAGTGACTTAACCGCTTGGAATATTTAAACAATTTTTGGCATACTGGTAGATATCAATAAGATCTAACCAATGAACTTGGAAATATTACATTCCATTTAGTATAGCTTCGCCGAGACGAAAAATGTGAAAATTTTCGAACTGCTTCTATTCGGAAACCGTTGGGCCGATTGAAGTCAAATTTCATATGGAGCCTCTATGGGATGACGGAAGCCAAAATTTGCTCATGGGGTCCAGGTCACATGACCAAAATGGCCGCCAAGCCATATATGATCTGTCTGTCTGTCTGTCCGTCCGTAACCCGTTTGTGAAAATTGGTGATAGTGACTTAACCGCTTGGAATATTTAAACAATTTTTGGCATACTGATAGATATCAATGAGATCTAACCAATGCACTTGCGAAATATTACACACCATTTAGTATAGCCTCGTCGAGGCGAAAAATGTGAAAATTTTCGAACTGCTTCTCCTCGGAAATCGTTGGGCCGTTTGAAGTCAAATTTCATATGGAGCTTCTATGGGATGGGGGAAACCAAAATTTGCTCATGGGGTCCCGGTCACATGACCAAAATGGCCGCCAAGCCATATATGGTAAAAACCCTTCAAAAATAGTCTTCTCCAGAACCACTGGGCACATTTCGACGAAACTTGATAAATAGCATCTGGGACGTAGGCCATCATAAATTGCTAAAATGGTGACCCTGGGTTGACCTTGACCTTCTTTGTGCCTAGGTCAAACTTTGACACATATGCTTTTGTATTGGAAAATTTGTTTGTTTGTTTGATTTGAGGTTTAATGTCCCCGTCAACACTGTAAAGGTTATTTTGGAGACGTTGCTTACAATTTTGTGGGATTTTTACCCGACATTGAGATGAAATGACATCTCAAGCCATGTCGCTCAATGAAACCAATAGGGTTTATTAGCATGGACGGTCCGCCTCGAACCGCGGTTCCTGGACAGGCTTAGATCCTCTAAGCGGTTTACCAGTACTAGTGTGCGGGCCGGATTCAGCTCTGCGTGGCAGCATCATGCGGCCCATATATTTCTTCAAGCCCATATGGGCGGGGGCGGGTTGTATTGGAAAAGTAAGAATGCATTTTATCCTGCAAACGATTCAGAATACAGTACTAAAGTATAAGTTATATTTTTGCTCCTTAAGATAAGGCGCATTTACTGGGGGGACCGTTTTAGGTCCAGGTCACATGACCAAAATGGCTGCCATACCCATATATGGTAACAAAAGCATCCGGCGGGTCGTGCACTTCAGCTGAAGCACTGGTTCACAATATTTTTCACTTAGACGCGTATGTACGGCGTACAGACAGACTGTCATTAAGCAAGCAGCAAGGCAGGCGGGTCGGTGCGAAGCTGCCGTGTAGCTTTCAGCACCGTTTGGCTTCATTAGAGTAAGGGCCTGTTGTGCTTGCAGTAGGTGCGGGATAGGGGATGTTTGTTTAACTTTCATCGTCTACTCTATCCGGAAGTTCCTTACTCTAAGTCCCAACCTCTTGCGGGTTGGCTTGTGATGGGCGGTTGCTTGAGGATTCGGCGTTGACCCACCGGTGGTTGTCAGTTACTGTCGGAGGCGTGGCTAACCGCGCGAAGGGGTCTAAGCCTGTCTAGAGACCGTCAAGGTAACTGACCGTCCTCAATGAGGCGGTTCTAACGAGCACCCGCAACTTATGTGTGCAGTATTTATGAGAAAAATATCACTGGTTTTCATCAGAAAAGTAGCCAGTGTGGAGGTGTGAAAAAATGCACTATGTAGCACGGGTGTGATATCGTAATGAACTGCAAAAATATTTTGGGTACAGGTTAGAACCGCCTCCCTGAGACAGCCCTATGTGATCCTAACGGGTAACCACAAACTACGTTTTTGAGCACAATAAGGGAAATTAATGGGATAAGACGCTCATGATTCGAGGTTAATGACTTCATAGCAAACGAAAACTATCAAAAACAAGTTTGAGCCATCTTAAAATTAAGGACTGGACCATCACAGAGTCTGAAGTCCGGTATAAACCAACGTTTCCTCTACAATCAGGCTTTTTAAGGACCTCGTTGTGCTTATATGCGAGCGTGATGTACTATACTTCAGAACGTTTATCTATGGAATTTAAATAAATCATTGCGTGGTTTGTGGTAATTAATAAAAAAAAGATCAAATGAACTATTCATGGCATTGGCGCGCAGTGATCTTTGATTAAGGCTTTTCCGTGCAACTATTGAACATTTTTGTTGATATTAGCCACTTGATAAGAAAACCCGTTTTTGTCATTTTAAAAGAACGAAAGTTGGACCACCCTGCACATAGAACAGCCTGATCAGCACCATTGAGTAGTACAATATCTCCTGTTGCTATCCAGTCTTAGCTAATCTGTTTTAGTTTGTTTGAACTGAGGATTTAAGTCCCCGTCAACACTATTTAGGTCATTTTTTTGGAGACGTTGCTTCCAGTTTCGTAGGACTTTCACCCGACAACACGCAATCCCTGCCGCTCAATAAAACCATTATGGTTTATATGCATGGTCAATGCGACTCGTACTACTTTGCCTAGACAGGCTTAGACCTCCTGAGCGGTTTTATCAGTACTCATGTGTGGTCGGTTTTGGCTCTGCGTGGAAGCACATTGAAGCCCAATCTATTTCTTCAAGCCCCGACGGGCGGGGACCCAGCTAGTCTGTGTAGCTAAAAAGACCGGTCTGTATCTTACCAGGTTTTCATGAAAGATGGTTCATAAAAAAGGGTGTTAATGAAAAAGTTCAGGAATCTGTTTACAGTGGATGGATGAAGTATCCGGGTTTTGTATGCCTCGTCGTGCCCGGCTTCTAAACCACGTGGGCAGAAATTCCTGAATTCTTACACATGGCTCCCTTGTGGCCGACACATTTGTTATATTTTTTAACAAATTATGCGGATACCTTGCTGGACTTCAGACTCTGCGAAGGTTCATTTCTATTTTTTTAGGCTTCCCTCCATGATCAAACCGGTGGTTTTCTCAGTGCATGAGCGACTTACGGTTCACTGATTAGGCCTAATTGGCCGAAACTAGCTAGTCTGGCCCAGAAAACATGTACACTCCATACTTTCCAGTTCTGTGGTGTATTCCTTGCTTCCAAAGGATAACCCTTTCTAGAACATATTTAACGTCACTACAGCTGGTGTCTGTGGAATTTTGTACACTGGCAAACTGTGTAGACCAAGATCAGACGCCGCAGAAATGATCAGACGCTGATCAGAGTCAACACATTTTGCTAAATGACAAGCTTACCACAAACAAAACAAACATGACACCTCTATAATTTGAAATGGACCGGTCCTAAGCTACAAATATGAAGTTCTTACTCACATTTATGGATTAACTCAGGCTAGCTTGAGACAGTTTCATTTCTTATTTAAATGTTGTCTTATTTAACGCACAGGCGCTTGGCCCGTTGATTTGTCCGAAAAACTTGTGGAATAGGTAAAATGTCAAAATATGAGTAAAAAAAAAAAAAAAAAAATCCATATTTTTTTTTTTTCATACTGGTATAGAAAGCTAGACAAGGTTCACAACAACCAGTGCCATTTTCTCGGTACACATTAAATGACAACTGACAAAAGGCGCGTTCTTTGACTCAGGAAGGTATATTTTGTATGAACTTCAACCTAAGACATGCAGAATTCTATCAAAATAATGCAGAACTCCTGGTTCAAGCCCCATCGTGATCTAAATATCAAATTACCCCGGATAGACCTTAGTAGGACAACTAACTGTCACACCCACCCAATGGTTTTTCACTGTTCCCCTGCGATTTCCTGCAGAAATCAGATAATGTCAGCACAAAAGCCAACATTCTTATAAATATCAATGAAGATGCTCTCACCTGTTGCAAAAGTTTTCTACAGATAACCGTTATTACCAGCAATTTTCACCTTTTTGTGGTGAGCAAGTATTTCTCTTTGCAGTATTGTTTTCATTCTGTATCTTGAAGATGATGTAATCAATGCTCTGATTGGTCAAAAATTTGGGAACTCCAGCAATTTCGACCAATCAGCGCTCGGATTGCATCAGCTTCAAGATATAGAATGAAAACAAAATTGCAACAAGAAGTGCCTGCTCACATACAAAAAGGCGAAAATTGCTGGTAATAACGGTTAACTAGCGAAAAATTTTGCATCAGGCGTGAGCATTTCCACTGATATTTATAGGTGTGATGGATTTTGTGCTGACATTATCGGATTTCAACAGGAAATCGCAGGGAAACGGTGAAAAACCTTGGAGTTGGTGTGACAGTTAGTTGTCCTACTAAAGTATATCCGGGGTAATTTGATGTGTAGATAACAATGGGGCTTGATCCAGGTGTTCTGCATTATTTTGTTGGAATTCTGCATGCCTTAGGTTGAACGTCATACAAAATATACCTTCCTGTGTCAAAAATGTCCCTGCGCCAATTGTTATTTAATGTGTACAGAGAAAATGGTGCTGGTTTGTTGAAAACCTTGTCTAGCTTTCTATACCGGTATGAAACACATTTTTTTTTCCTCATATTTTGACTTAAAACACATTCCACACGTTTTTCGGACAAATCAACGGGCCAAGCGCCTGTGATTTAACGGTTAAGACCTTGATCGTACACCGCGTTCTGAGGTGTCTAATCTTGACGTTCACCTTAGTCCCTTTTAAGGTATACTAGTCTTATATAGGTAAAACAATGACAAAACATTTTTATCAACAAATTTCTGACTACCTGATACCAGTAGACAATGGTGTTCTCAAAGACATAGAAGCCTCCACGGTGTAGTCGTTTAGCTTCTCGTCTCATAAACTAGGTAGAGTGGGTTCGATTCCGTGCTTCTCTGGACTCTCCTCAGTAAGTACCCTAGCCCCCGCCCATCGGGGCTTGAAGAAATAGATGGTTTGAAGAAATAGATACTTCCACGCAGAGATAAAACGACTGCACACTAGTACTGGTAAACCGCTTAGAGGATCTAAGCCTGTCCAGGAAACGCGGTGCGAGCCGGACCGACCATGCTTATAAACCCTATTGGTTTCATTGGGCGACAGGGCTTGAGATGTCATTCCATCTCAATGTCGGGTAAAAGTCCCACAATATTGGAAGCAACGCCTCCAAAATGACCTATACTGTGTTGACGGGGACGTTAAACCTCAAATCAAACAAACAAAAACAGTTAGTACCCACAGTCAATGTTTAAAGTACGAATAAAGCAAAACGGACGCTCCAAGCGAAAAGGATCACACGGGCATGTGCACTCAGCCTCAACGCAGTCTGATCGGAGTCTTTGGATCGTGCTTAATAAATGCCTACTAATACAAGGCTGTATCATGTAGACTTAGAAGGTCATCAAGTCCGTGAAATGTCCACGCTGTAAAGTAGAAGTAAAACAAAGATCAGGAATCGATACAATTTACTTACTCCACCCATCAAAGACACCAAAGGGAAAGAAACACAAACATGAAGCGACCAGACCAAAATGGAAACCTAAACAAAGGAAGGCCATAAGGACAGTTACTTTCCCACAAAATGGCCAAATGGCCATTCAAAATAAAAAGACACAAGTGATACACACAGTAAGTAACAAACAACAACATAAATAAACCGCCACAGAAGAACCGCCTTGGAACGGTCAGTAAACCCCAATTTAAATAGAGCAAACTATTTGTGTTCGAAAATATAGATAATGGGTACTCGTTAGAACCGCCTCATCGAGGCGGTTCTAACGAGTACCCATAATCTATATTTTGAGCAGAAATAAGAAAAATATCACAATTTTTCATCTGAAAATGGTCGATTTTTCGGCGGTAAAGTTTACAATGTATTTGTATAGGCGTGTTTTCGTAATGAAACCCCAATTTAAATAGAGCAAACTGAGGTTTATGGGGGTATATACGATTCTACTTATCTCTTCTCCAAAACATAGGTTATGGTTATTCGTTAGAGCCTCCTCAATGGGGCGGTTCTAACGAGCAACCACAACCTATGTGAAGAGTATAAGTTAGAAAAATTCCACACATTTTCATGAGCTTTTAAAATGATGATAATAATAATAATAATAATCAATCTTATTTATACAGAGAGGATAACACATTTAGTACGAGTACTAATCTTCCATGTGGCCCTCTTTTCCTGGGTAGGAACCAGCACTAAGCTATGTGGATAAAGTCTCTTGCTCAAGGAAACAACACTTGGCGCTTATGGGGATCGAAACCGCTACCACTCGATCTCAAATCCGATGCTTTACCACTGCACCACAGCGCTCCACTTAATACGTAATGTCACAAGGATGTGGTATCATTACGCTACATTCTAAACGAGTGAGGGGTGAGTGTTTGAGTTTTACGTCTCACCAACAGCTAAGGTCATACGGAGAAGGGACCTCGGTTTAGAGACTCACCCGAAAGTCTGCAGAAGCTCGGGATCGATTCTGCGGCCCCTGGTTTACAAGACGAGTAGCATAACCACTACACCACCGAGGCTTCTAAAATAAATGAGTGAGGAATACGCGTTTTGCTTGTTACGACAAAAGTAATGTAAAGAATAGATAGAGGATAGGTATGTCACGTTGAATGCACTTTAAATAAAACAATAGACCGCCGCAATTTCTCCAGAGACTTCCTTCTAACAAAGTTCTCATTTATATAGTCAACATTAATTTAATGAATTAAACTTGTTTGACATCGGGCTTTAAAAGTTACTTAATTCAAACGCATGGTTGAACAATGACATCAATATCACAATAAACTCCACCATGAACCTTCCCTAAGAAGTCTCAGTGTTGTAGTGGTTATGCTACTCGCCTCATAAACCAGGGGTCATGGGTTCGACAAGGGCTTACTCAGACTTTCGGATGAGTCTTTAAACCGAGGTCACGTCTCCGTATGGCCTTAATTGTTGGTGGGAAGTAAAACTCAAACACACACATGAACCTTCCCAATGAGCCATACATAAAGTTTGGATACGTGAAATCGTCAAAGAGCAAATGTAACGGTTTTCAGACATAGGTTGTTGGTGCTCATTAGAACCGCCTCATAGAGGCAGCCTATGTCTTGGAGCAGAAATAAGAAAAAAATGCATGCCTATGTTAACCCCAGCTTTCTCCATATAAAAAAGTTGTTTCCGCGGCATTACACGGCCTCTTTCAATTTTAGTTAGTCTCACAACTTGGGCAGTGCCTCGTTAAAACAATGATCTCATCACGTGATGAAGACCCCCTAAACCCCACTTTATATAGAGAAAACCTGGTTTTACGGGGGTATACATTAATTTTCTTATTTCTGCTCCAAGACAAAGGTTGTGGGTACACGTTAGAACCGCCTCGATGAGGCGGTTCTAACGAGCACCCACGACCTATGTTTGGAGTAAAAAAAAGAAAAAAAATCATCGCTTTTCATCAGAAAATTTTGGAGGTGTGAAAAACATGCACTATGTCGCACGGGTGTGTTTTCGTAATGTTAACTAGATTAACGATTTTCTCACCACTTGCGCGCTGCTCCGGAGCATCCGTGCAATGAACACTCCTGTAAACCAGGCTAAAATTAGAGAAAAGTGGGAATACAGGGGGTATTCATTATTTCCCTTCCCTTTGCTCAAAAACATACATTGAAGGTTCTAACGAGCACCCACAATCTCAAAAGAAAACATGTCAAACATTTCCATGTTACTTTAAGGGGAATTGGAACACCTTCAGGGGAGGCAACTCCTGCAAAAGTGTTTTTGTCTCCCATGTCAATAAGGGACAACCCTTAAAGGCTTCTCTTTAAGAGCCGACTCCTTTTTCCTTGGGACAGAGCTTATAGAAAAGTGAACAGGAAGGGTCGAATGTTGTCTCCCTTTGAAAAATGGCGAGAAAATTGGCCAGGTGTTCTCATTCCCCTTAAAAGACAAGGGATTGGCCACTTTAGTACACGGATGTGTTACCGTCATTAACTACTTCTGTGCAATTCCATATCCATTACGCAATCACGCCTATACAAATACATTGCCACCTTTATCGCCGAAAAAAATGAAAATTTTATGATGAAAAATTGTGATATTTTTCTTATTTCTGCTCAAACTATAGATTGTGGGCACTCGTTAGAACCGCCTCATCGAGGTGTTTATTTAAAAGTGGGGTTCATGGGGGTTAAAATTATATAGGCTTGTGTTTTCGTGATGCTAAAAAAAATTGTTAACGTTCATCCAAGTATGACGTCGTTCAATCATATTAAAGAGAACCATTGTTTATTTCGACGTCACTTATGTCGCATGACCCAATGTATTCATTGAAGTATGAACAACATTGCTACACAGTAGTTTACTCTAGGGGTTTTCTGTCAAAGCACTAAGAATGTAAATATGTGGTATTGACCTTTTTTGGTCATGAATAAAATCTTCGCATTAGGAAAACATGTCCGTGAAAAATGATGATGTCCAATATAGTGTCAGAAATCAGAATGTTTTGGTAAAAATGATAACATCTTTCTTATTTTTGCTTTTCAGCACAGATTGTGGGTCTCACCGCTGCGGGTTCAAGCCTAGCTCGGGTCACATGTGAGACGCCAAGTTCTGCAACGTGTCAGGTGTTTTTATTTTCTCCGGGTACTCCGGTTTTCGCCCACCTCTGATTAACGATCGGCTCGATATGAGTGAAATAATCTTGCTAGGGCCGTAAAACCAAAAACAAAACAAAAACAAAAAAATAGATTGTGGGTACTCTCAATCTATGTTTTTGAGCAAAAATAAAGTAGATAATGTGTGTTTGTTTGATTGTTTGTTTGTTTGTTTGAATTGGGGTTTAACGACCCCGTCAACACTATTAGGTCATTTTGGAGATGTTGCTTCCAATTTTGTGTGACTCTTACCCGACATTGAGGTGAAATGACATCTCAAGCCCAGCCGCCCAATGAAACCAGAAGGCATTGAACTATCGGACTCTCACCGCTTTGCCTGGGCAGGCTTAGTCCTTCTTAGCAGTTTTCCAGTACTCGTGTGTGGTCAGATTCAGCTCTGCGTGGAAGAATCATGCAGCCCAATCTATTTCTCGAAGCCCCGATGGACGGGGACGAGGCAGATAATGTATACCCCTGTAAACCCCACTTCTATATAAAGTGGCGTTTAGAGCGGTCTTCGTTTCACGGACTTGTTATCGTGATGCATCTTACAGCTAGGTCTGTCAGCTTGAAGTATGTTAAGAACTTGATTGACATTACGATAACACACCCGTGCGACATAGAGCATTTTTCACATCCCCAAAATGGCTAGGTTTCTGATGCAAATCTGTGATATTTTTCTTATAAATACAGCAAACATAGGTTGTGGATGCTCGTTAGAACCGCCTCACTGAGGCGGTTCTAACGAGTACCCAAAACCTATGTCTTGGAGCAGAAATAAGAAAAATAATGTTTACCCCCATAAACCCCAGTTTTTCTCCATGTAAAGTGGGGTTTAGGGGGGTCTTCATTTCACGGACTTGTTCACGTGATGGAGAATTACGATAACACACCCGTGGGAAATAGTGCAACCTTTTATTTTTATTTTATTTTATTTATTTATTTTTTTATATTTATTTATTTTTTTGTGGGGGGGTGGTTTTACGGCCCTTTCAATATTATTTCATTCATATCGAGCCGATCGTTAATCAGAGGTGGACGAAATCCTGAGTACCCGGAGAAAAACCACCTGACCTTCCGTTGCAGAACGTGGCGTTTCACATGTGACTCGAGCGAGGCTCGAACCCACAGTGGTGAGAGATCTAATGATAAAGAGTAAGCGCTTTTATCCACTAGGCCACGGAGGCCCGTTGCAACCTTTTATATCTCCCACCATGATAACAAATCCGTGAAATGAACACCCTTCTCATTGAGGCGGTTCTAACGAGTACCCACAACCTATGTCTCAGAGCGGAGATAAGAAAAACAATGTTTACCCCCGTAAACCCAGTTTCCCCTATTTACAGTGGGGTTTAGGGGAGTGTTCCATTACGAAAACATGCCTATACAAATACATTTTAAACTTCACCGCCGAAAAAAAACACGAAAATTTTAAAATGAAAAACTGTGATCTTTTTCTTATTTCTGCTCAAAATATAGATTGTGGGTATTCATTACAACCGCCTAATCGTTCTTACAAGTACCTATAATCTATATTTTAGAGCAGAAATAAGAAAATAAGTTTTACGCCTGTAAACCCAAGTTTCACTATATAAAAGTGGGGTTCAAGGGGGTCAAAATTATATAGGCGTGTTTTCAAGGGGGTCAAAATTATATAGGCGTGTTTTCGTGATAAGTACCTACAACCTATGTCTAGGAACAGAAATAAGAAAAAATAATGTATACCCCTAAAACTTAAACATTACGAAAACACGCTTATACAAATACTTTGCCACCTTTATCGCCGAAAAAATGAAAATTTTATGATGAAAAATTGTGATATTTTTCTTATTTCTGCTCAAAATATAGATTGTTAAAATATAGATTGTGGGCACTCGTTAGAACCGCCTCATCGAGGCGGTTCTAACGAGTACCCACAATCTATATTTTAGAGCAGAAATAAGAAAAATAAGGTATACCACCGGAAACCCCAGTTTTACTATATAAAATTGGGGTTCAAGGGGTTAAAATTATATAGGCGTGTTTCCGTGATGTACATTGTGAACTTTTTTTGCATAAAACGAAAATTTTAAGATGAAGAGATCATGGGTATTCGTTAGAACCGCCTCAATTTAGAGCAGAAATAAGACAAGTAAGGTTTACCCCTGTAAACTCCGGTTTTACTATATAAAAGTGGGGTTCAAGATGGTCAAAATTATAAAGGCGTGTTTTCTCAATATAAAGCGGGGTGTATTGGGGTGTTCAATACACGTATTTATGAACGTGATGTTTTCTGCAAACAGTAAAGTCTGATCCGGACCGGAAGTGAGTGCCAGTGTCACCTTTTGGAGTTTCCTGTATAAAATGGGCTAATAACGGAATCATGGTATTTTTACTGCTTCATTTCTCAGTCTCAAAATCATTGCTTACAGCAAAAGTGCAAGTTTAATCTTGGCAGTTGCATATTATATCTTGATTCTGACAATGCAGTTTTGTGGTTGACGTCACCAAACACGTAAAAGACCAACCTACTGCATCTTAAATTTACATTTCGCCCAACTGTTTCCCGCCAGGCGCTAATAAATACTTTATTATTAATAAAATGCATCGTGTTGTTGACAGAACTCTTTGTGGATTCTCAGCCTGCAGGCATTAGTGTATGGAATTGTATTGTATGAAAGTTGTATGGCTGTTGGCTTCATCAAAAAGTCACTTTGAAATCACTTTCAACCATAGATAACATGGTGGACATACGTAATTTCAGTTTGCTTAGCGGTTGTGCATCACGAAAACACGCTTATATAATTTTGACCCCCTCATACCCCACTTTTATATAGTAAAACTGGGGTTTAAGGGGGTATGCATTATTTTTCTTACTTCTGCTCAAAAACATAGATTTTTTGTGGGTACTCAATAGAACCGCCTCGTCGAGGCGGTTCTATCGAGTCCCCAGCCTCGTCGAGGCGGTTCTATCGAGTCCCCACAATCTATGTTCCGAGCAGAAATAAGAAAAATATCACAATTTTTCATCTATAAATTTCTATTTTTTGGCCAACAAAAATGGCAATGCATTTGTATAGGCGTGTTTTCGTATGCCAGGGTCCGCCAAAGACGCACGCGAACCGCAAAGAGTCGGATCATGCTACAAAGATGCAAACGCAATTTGAACTTTCCAAGTTTTTTCAAACTCAGATTGAATTGGTTCACTAAGAAATCTTTTAACATTACGAGATCTAAAACTGTGCCTTTCCTATCTTTGGAACTAGCATTTTCAGTTGAACAATTTTATTATTTTCCTCATTTGTGCTGCAAATAAAGTTCGCAGGTGTTTGTTAGCATCACGTGAACAAGTCCTTGAAATTAATACCCCATAAAGTTCGTATGTGCTTGTTAGCATCAGCTTATTGCGGCGGCGTGAACGAATTCCCATTACATCACGCGAACAAGTCCTTGAAAGTAATACCCCTTATTCCCCACTTTATATAGAGAAAACTGGGGTTAACGGGTATATATATTATTTTTCCTTATTTCTGCTCCAAGACATAGGTTGTTTGCAATATATTTAATATGAATATCACGGATTTTCATCAGAAAATCAGTCATTTTGGAGATGTGAAAAATGTACTATGTCGCACGGGTGCTATCACGTGATCAAGTCCGTGAAAAGGAGACCCTGTTAACCCAACTTTATATGGTGAGAACTGGGGTTTAAGGGAGCATACCTTATCTTTCTTATATTTGCTCCAAGACATAGGTTGTGGATACTCGTTAGAACGGTTCTATCGAGCACCCACATCCTATGTTTGCAGTATTGATGAGGAAAAATGTCACGGATTTTAATCAGAAAAGTAGCCATTTGGGTTCGCGTGCGTCGTTGGCGGACCCTGCTGGCATTAAGAAAACACGCCTCATATTAAGCATCCTAAAGGTTGAGCATGTACATGGAACAGCTTCTCGATGGACCTGCGGGCGATTTGTGTGATTGTTTGTGATTTGCTAAGCGAGATAGAGTGGCCGTCCCTTGAAGCCTGTCGTGAGAAGTCCTCGTCACCCTTCTTTCATAAGGTATTCTCTGGTAAAGTGTCTCTTAAGGAGGGTGGGGAGTAATTCATTTGTCTTTAGATTTTTTTTTATTTGCTTATATTTTGTAGCTTGGAATCTCTGCATTCGTTTGTCGGTATAAAAATATAGGCATACCATGCTTTTTTTTTTCGAGCTTTTTAGCCTTATAGAGGGGTACAGTTTTCGAAATTATCGAATGTTTCAATAATTATCCCAGTCATTGACAAAGTGTCGATAACAATTGTTTAAAACAATATTTCCAAGTTTGGTTAAAAAAAACACAATGCAGGATAATTTCATGTTTGCGTACCTATGTGTGAAAGACAAACTCTTTCACACATTTTTGTCGAAACACCTATTTACAAATGTCCTTTTCTGCATGTTTTGCTGTTTTGAGATGCAATTTTCGCTATATTTGAAAAAAGAATGCATTTATCGTCTTTAGATTTTTCATATTTTCACATATATTGTGTAATAATATTAGATACACGAAACAGGCGTGAAATTTGACCATGTCACCAGGCATCTGAGAGAAATATTGCAGAAAAAATTACACCCCCCCCCCTCAATAAAAATGGCTAAAAAAGCATTAAAATATTGTTTAAATGACAAGAACAAGGATTATACCTTTATTATTGCACATACTTTTGCTTCCTTAATGTGATATGAATCAAAGTATTTCATTAGAATTGAAACACAATTTCATTTATAAGTTTTATGGTGTGAAAAATGGATTTTTTTCTGGCCAAAAATGCATGTTCTGATATAGCCATATTGTCGTTTTGTTCATGTTTAAAAGATATGAAGCCATTAACATTGTCGCAGACGTTCAAAGAATGTTAGATGTATGTTATTTATATACCTTGGAAATATTATTGTACATTTTTAGCTTTCTTTTTTTGACAATTTATTACCCCACCCCCTAATGAAATGGGTTGGAATTGATAAAAAAAAATACAATAAGCTGATGCAAAAGAATATAAAAATTTCCTTTTTCCCCATTTAAGTTCCTGCCAACGTTATAGGGAAAGTAGTAAAAACTTCTAATTATTTTTTTTCTATAATTTTGACAAGTTTTTTTTTTCATGCCATATTGACCGGAAACGCTATTTAATTATCTACTGCCTGTTTATGCTAACTTTGAAAGGGAGGTGAGATAAGTTATCCTTTTACTTTCCGAAAGTAGATAGAAGTGATGGCAATGACCAGGAATCGATACAATTACCCAACACCTCCGATCAGACACACCAAAGGGAAAGAACCACGAACATGAATAAATAGACCGTAATGGAAACATCACTAGCGGAAAGCCAAAATGGCAGTTACATTCCCACATAGTGGCTTTCGTGGACCTTGAGAAGGCATTTGGTTGAGTGTCTCGGAAAGTCATCTGGGAGGCACAGAGAAAATTTGAAGTGGAGGAGTGGAATGTTCGAATGGTCCAGTGGGTGTATGCTAATTCGCGGAGCCGTATACGTTTTTGTGTTGGTTCCATTGAAGAATTCGAATTGAAAGTGTTCCCCAAGGCTCTTTTCTCAGCCTAATGCATTTCATCATTGTGCTTTATGTCTTGTCTTGTCATGCGAGTTCTGCTCTGGGGGCCTTTGTAATCATAGCTGAATCACTTCAGTGTGCTACACCACTTCAAAGGAAGTAAATGAGTTGGAAAAAAATCAAAATGAAGCTGCCCGTATTGAAACTGGAGCGACAAAATTAGTATCGATTGATTGTCTTAATCATGAAACTGGATGGGAATTACTTGCATCTCGTAGGAAAAAACACAAGTTACAACATGTTTATAAAATGCAAAACAGCCAAACCCCTGATTACCTTTCGTCTTTAGTATCAGACCAAGTTGGAAACAACACTGCATACAACCTACGTAATTCACAAAACTTAAATACTATACACGCGAATTCGCAGCTCTACTATAAATCTTTCCTACCATCTGTTACCCGTGATTGGAACAGTCTGTCAGATGAGATAAGAAACTCACCTTCTCTCTCCTCCTTCAAACAACATCTCAACTCAAATCTTTTTGTACCACCGAAATATTTTTGCGATGGAAATAGGCCTAGACAAATATACCATGCCCGTCTACGAGCGAAATGTAGTTCACTCAACCAAGATCTTTTCTCAAAAAATATTTTTGACAGCCCGCTATGTGTATGTGGGGCTATAGAAGATACACAGCACTTCTTATTTTCTTGTACACGATATGTCAACTTACGACAAGAACTTCTAAATAAGACAATACCTTTATGTCAGCCATCCCTGAATGTTCTTTTAAACGGCGACCGTGAGCTACCAGACTCTGCTAACAAGCAAATATTCTTAGCTGTTCAAGACTTCTTGATCAAAACCAAACGTTTTGAGGTCAGATAAACCACAATAATCTAAGTAGGCAACAAGACTTGTATCTTTAATATAATATGTGATGGTATGAAATGTCAAAGTTAGATAACATGTGCAATTTTCGATTTTTTCTTCTTAAAATTGCATGACAGAACAAAGTTATCTTGTTATTGTCAAGAATCGAGCTACTGCCAATCTTAGCCTGACGCGATTTCAAAAAAATGATGTAAAGAATCCTTATATTACTTATAGTGAATTTTCTTGCACCTGGTATTTCTACGCCCCCCCCCCCCCCCCCCCCCCCCCCGTGGAGCCGCCATCTATCTTCAGATAGAACATATCAGCATGAATTAGGCAAACAGCCAAGAACATACAATAGTCTTAATCTATCATTTGCTTCATTACTAGTCACATATCAATATAGTACTATTATCTGTTGCAAAATGGGAGACAGATCTTCATAATGTCAGTAGACTTTCTTCTGAATCCCATTGTATAATTGTACTTAATGATTCATCTTCATTTGTATTGTACCATATTATGTTATACAAAGAAATAAACGCTTAAACCAAAGGCGTCGCCCAAAAACTTCTCATATATAGTCTGTACAATGCATGATAGCCCCGAACTGGCCTTGAAGAAAAAGATTGTGCTGCATGATACTAACCCAAACAAACATGAATACGAGTAGACCGCCCTGCCCAGGTAAAGTGGTTCAAGACGGACGGTCCTTATAAACATATAGATTGCTTTCACTGGCCGTCAGGTTTCATCTCAATGTCGGGTAAAAAGACCCACAAATTGGGAAGTAACCTCTCCAAAATGACCAATATTATGTTGACGTTAAAATGACATCTCAAGCCCTGCCGCTCAACGAAACCAATAGGGTTCATATGCATGGACTGTCCGACTCGGACCCATTTTCCTGGGCAGGTTTAGACCCTCTAAGCGGTTTACTAGTTCTCACGTGTGGTCGGTTTCAGCTCTGCGTGAAAGCATCATGCAGCCCGATGGGCTGGAGCCGGTACATTGACAAAATTATGTTATGATGGTGGATGTGTGGGCATACAAAAGCACCGTGTGGCCAACCTAAACCATCATCTTTATATTCGAAACAGATCAAAGTGAATTTTTCTTGTACACCCTTTTGTTTATGCTTGATTTCTGTTTGTTTGATTTGAGGTTTAACGTCCCCGTCAACACTGTAAAGGTCATTGTGTAGACGTCTCTTCCATTTTTGTCATCTAAGACCCCGCCGCCAATTGATCCAATAGAGTTTATTAACATGGACAGGCCGACTCGCACCGCTTTGCCTGGGCAGGCTTAGATCCTCTTAGCAGTTTACCAGTAGGCATACACCTGTTGAGTGCAAGATCCTAATTATGGGTGCTGACACAGGCTATTTGTTCACTGAGATGGCTTAACAGTAATTGAACCTGAGACTGCGACTGACAGTTAAAAGAATATTGTGCGCTGCCAGGCATTACAGTCTGCACTTTTAGTTACCAAATATGGCAGTGTTTTCTTTCCACATATATGACGTCACGCAAACTAAAGTTAACGTCACTATTGATTCATTGTTTTGTTTGTGTTGACAAAGTATGGCCGTGGAATATGTTCACTGATAGACTCTTCGAGGCTATATTTTTGACACTAATGAAAAAATAAAGTAAACATCGTGCGTTAAAGAGAATTCCGATTTGCCATGGACAGCTGATGGGCTGCAGTCGGAGGAAACAAACCAGTAGCTGGAAAAATACAGGGTTAGTCTGTTTATCACTCTATTTTCCTGTGCTTCCAGCCATGCGGACTAGACCGGATAGTAGTCTATGAAGTCGCAAAATAATTTATAACAAAATGCATATTGCAATGGTTATTAAATATTACAAAAACCTTAGAAAACACTTTGAAAACTAAATAGAAACAAAAATCATTTTTAGGTAAAAATTCGAACCTGATTACGGCAGAGTCAATTATACTGGGGGGACCGAAGTTCGAGGACGTAAGCGACTTGACCGGTTTATATTTCTATAAATAGCAATATATATATTAAAAAAGTTGGTAACAAAATAATCAAACAACATTTGATGAATAAACTGACAGAAACAAACATAAAAATTAACGAGCAAACATCGACAGAGCTTATTGTTTATCAAATGACCCATTTCCTGGTCATTTTCAAAATGTCATTTAAGTTCGAGGATGCAGTTGTCATGGGGATCATTAAGGTGCTGTGCGGGATAAAAATAAAATGAAGGCGTCTAATTGATAACAAGATACTTTTATTGTAAATAACACAAATTTTCTGGAAATCATTAGGAAAAAAGTGATTTTTTTGCCCTCATTCTCCATTTGAGCTCAAAAAATAATTCTTCTTCTAGATATCTGTTTAGTTCATTCTGTTCTATTCCATTAGAGTCCAAAAATTTAGCTGCATTTTATAATTTGTTCATTGATATCTGCTTCAAACGAGAATTAGATGTCCCAAGAACAAGAACAATTAACTAAAGTTTTAATTATTGAAGTTTTAATATTTCTTAAGAGCACCACATTCACTACTGCTCTCCATTTCCCAGAAGACAAATTAAGCCTCTTAAGAAATAAGGACAGCAGGTATGTTTAGATAAAAAAATTTCCCACATAGATCCTCATACGAAAATAATGGATAAACAGGTCTGCTGGTGTGTGTCAACAGTAAACAAAGGACGCTTGATATTTCTGCCAGAATATGTATGAATGAAGAAATCGTTGGGTTAAAGTTGGGTGTAAAAGTATTAGCAAAAATGACGGATTTTTGTAACTTTTTAATGTCTCAAGTAATATTTACCTCTCCCTCTCTGATACGCATCGCAAGAATATAACACTGCCAAAATAATGGCTTGTATTTGTGGTTTGTTGTTGTTGATTCACGAGAGAATAGCATCAGAGGGAATCGATATATTTATATACAAATGACGTCATCGAACTTGCGTCACCCTCGAAGTTGCATGACGTCACTATATGCGCGACACTCCTTAATAAAGATAAACACTTCACCCTTGCGACAGTTTTACCCCGAACACGGGCATGACAAGTAAACATAACGCAAGGTTGATACCAGCCCTGAAGAATTATTTATTTCCTAGAATCATTTAAGACATGAATCTTAGTTTTCTGCTGTTCATGCAAGTATGAACGCAGTAGGTCTCGTGCAAAGTAAATGAACCCCGGTGGGGTTCATGTAAACTTTGCTAGCGACCCGCTGCCGTTCATACTTTCATGAAAAGCAGGAAAATTAAGTTTAATTTTTATACATGTATTTACATTCTTTGCCTCTCATTACTGGGAAAATAAAAATTATAGGGCAAATTCTTAAAGCTGAAAAACATTTACACGCTGTTTGTCAACAAAGAGCGGAACGGCGTTGACACAGAACTAGGATTTTGACTGACGTCACTTGACGTCACTGAAAATCATGTGACTCGATGCGTTTATGGAAGAGCGAACTACATTGTTTTCTATAGGTTTACATTTACTCTGGAAATGGAAATGTAAATGTTCTTCAGTGGAATAGTCTTCCAGATAAAATCAGTAACATTTTTTCAATAATTGGAAGAAAGGAGTTTGTGATCCATCTCCATGAAATAATGCTGCCAACCTGGTAATAATCCATTACGAAAACACGCCTATACAAATACATTGTAACCTTTATCGCCGAAAAAATGAAAAATTTTAGGATAAAAAAATTGTGATATTTTTCTTATTTCTGCTCCAAATATAGATTGTGGGTACTCGTTAAAACCGCTTCATCGAGGCGGTTCTAACGAGTACCCAAAATCTAATTTTAGAGCAAAAATAAGAAAAAAATAAGGTTTATCCCTGTAAACCCCCGTTTTACTATATAAAAGTGGAATTGAAGTGGGTCAAAATTATATATGGGTATTTTCGTGATGTAACCCGCGACCGCCTGATTACCACTAAGATACCGATGACGGGGAGAGATGAGAGAGGTTGACAATGGTATAAAATATGTAACTTATTCTTACTAAAACAGAGAGATCAGTACGATATCAAATTACGATAATACAACCATGCGACATAGTGCATTTTTCACTAAAATGGCGTGGGGTTTTAAGCTTAAATGTAAATGAAAAAAAAAAAAAAAATGAAAAAAAAAAAACGAAGTATCAGACCGATCAAAAGATGAAACGAGACCTGTACCCATTTCAAGCAACTTATTTGGCTTTATGTAGGTTTAGGTTAAGTTGGCACAAGCTTCTTATCGAAAACGGGCGTTATATTGGGCTACCAATTGAAGAACGCCTCTGCACTAGTTGTCACATGAGACAAATTGAGGATGCATATCATTTTCTATTGGTATGTCCTCAGTACACAGATCTCCGCCGTAAATATTTCAAAAATTATTTCTGCAACTGGCCGACATTAAATAAATTTGATCAATTAATGTCTACCTCAAATAAGAAACTTCTTAATAACTTGAGTAAATTTATTTATTATGCAATGATTAAAAGAATATCAATTTAATCTAACCACAGCATATATCTCAATAATTGTACGTCTGCATTATACTACTGTATAACTCCAATTGAACCTTCAATGTTGCATGCTTATTGCTTCTCGTAAATGCTTGTTTTTTTTTTTTTTTTTTTTTTTTTTTTGCTAAAAGCATTGTATTATGTTTACTGCCAATAAAATATTTGTATTATTGTATTCTTGTATTATTATTTTAAAATCATATAATCACTTTGCATTCATTAATTTACGACCCACCACACTCCTTCCCCCAATTTTCATTTTGTTTGTCCCTTTAACAATAACTAACAATTCGCTCACTCGCCACGCTCCATTTCAATAGTCTGCTTAACGGCCTGCCACTTAAGGCACTGGACGCTGTGATACACAAACACGAATATGACGAAGATATAATGAAATTTGCAAACTACATGTATTCTAACACAGTACGCCTATATAGGCAATGGAAAATCATTACGATAACACACCCGTGCTCCAAAATTGCTAATAATCTGATGAAAATCCGTGACATTTTTCTTATAAATGCTCAAAACACAGGTTGTGGATGCTCGTTAGAACCGCCCCATGAGGCGGTTCTAACGAGTACCCACAACCTTTGTCGTGGAACAGAAATAAGAAAATTTATGTTTACCATGTTTACCCCCGTAAACCCCAGTTTTCTCTAGATAAAGTGGGGTTTAGGGGGTCTTCATTTCCCGGACTTGTTCACATGATGAACTGTGTTTTATTATACAACAAATCACGGCAAGGAAGAGCGTGATGAGTGACGTCAATAATAACTGCCAATTTATGACGTCACTAGACGCCTTCCTTGGCGTTAGACGGTTTAACGTCATATTTTTGCATCGGAAATGTTAGAAAAGTATATAAATGCATGTGTTTCAGTCGATTAGTGGAATTTCTTCTAACAATGGCGAAAGGTTGTGAGATTTTGAAGGAAACAACAACAGTATTGCCGATTTTCAGCGTGTTAGAATCGAAATAGATCAGCTCTAGTTTGTGATTTGTTGAGTAATAAATCACAGTTTGTCGGTCAGTTGTATGTAGAAAAATCACGCGCGTTACGCCCTCGTGATTCGTCTACTTTACAACTGACCTCAACAAATCACAGTTAGAGCTGATCTATTTCTTAATTTCGAAACGAAAACTGATATTTGTCTTATTTTTCTCATCGAGACGTTTCAATCGCGTACCCATGATATGTGTTTAAGAGTAGAAATAAGATCAATGCGGTTCTAACAAGCGCTTACAAGCTAAGTTTTAGAGCAGAAATAAGAAAAAAAATCAGGATTGGTAACAGGTCAGAAAATGATTGAACATTTAGCAAACTTTAAATGGGGCTAATTACATACCCGGAACACCACACTCTTTCTGTGTGAAACATTACGATAACACACCCGTAGGACATAGTGCATTTTTCACATCTCCAAAATGGCTAATTTTCTGATGAAAATCTGTGATATTTTTATTATTTATATTGCAATCATAGGTTGCGGGTGCTCGTTAGAACCGCCTCATTGAGGCGGTTCTAACGAGTACCCATAACCTATGTTTTGGAGCAGAAATAAGGAAAATAATGTTTACCCCCGTAAACCCCATTTTTCTCTATATTAAGCGGGGTTTAGGGGGGTCTTTATTTCACGGACTTGTTCACGTGATGTCGTGTTTACAGGGGAGTTCAATGCGCAGGCTTGATATCTTGACGTTTATCGTGATGGAACCGTGACACATTATTTCTAATCAGTGATTCGTTGCCAGTCAGCAAATAAACGCTTTGTTCTCTTGTAACATGCAACCCCTGACGATTCATGTAAACGCGTTTAAAATATTTCACAAGGCAACATCACGTTTCAGAAAGCTGTAGCCATTTTAAAAGATATCCGAAATATGTCCTCCGAAATCCCCTGCATCATACCTCCGACATCCTGTGATCCTGAAGAAGTGTTAAAATCGTCCAATTTATCAATTCTTTCACATCTGCTGTTTCTTTCATGTTTTAAAGAAAGGTTCTAGATTATAAAGACATGCATACACAACAGAAATTCTTTACACTATAAAAACTACAAACAACTGAAAATGGAATTTGGGTGAACAATAATGAAGTTTCCGCTTCAAACGAGATTTTTAACAATTAGAAGGATACCTTTCACTGAAATACCTTGTTCATATGCTTAATTATTCATTTAAAAATATATCTGTTATGTCGCTTATTTTCGAGAAGCGTTTTTTTCATTTTGATAATCAATAGAGGCTAATAACATACCCTGTCCCTGTTGTAAACATTCGTTTACCTCCGAAATCTCGGAATCTCTGAGATCCCGATATTGGGTTTACCTGGGTGACTGCGACGAAGTGCATTTTTCACATTTTTAAAATGGCTTATGAAAATCCGTGCTTTTTTCTTATTTATTCATTGAGGCGGTTCTAACGATTACCCACAGCCCATGTCTTGGAGCAGAAATAAGATAAAATAATGTATACTCCCGTAAAACCAAGTTTTGTCTATGTAAAGTTGGGTTTGCGGGGTGTTAATTTCACGGACTTGCTCACGCGATGGGATTATCTAAGTCTCTTTTATGTCTATATACAGCAAAGGATTGCAATGATGAAAGTGCAAAACATTGTTGTTATCTATCTAGAAGTATTAGGTCACGGCGATAATGACTCGTAATTACTTGATTAATGTGCACTGTTGCGGATTCTTGTATCACATTCTGAAAAACCAATCTCTGAAATAGATTTCTACCAGGTCAGTTGAGACACTGGATGTCAAAATATGAGACACATCATGGGGAAAATATGTTTAAACCCCATCACGAAAACACGCCAATATAATTTTCACTCCATGAACACCACCTTTACATAGTAAAACTGGGATTTACAGGGGAAAACCTCATTTTTCTTATTTCTGCTCTAAAATATAGATTGTTGTACTCGTTAGAACCGCCTCATTGAGGCGGTTCTAACGAGTACCCACAATTTATATTTTAAGCAGAAATAAGAAAAATATCACAATTTTTCATCTTAAAATTATCGTTTTTCCGGCAGTAAAGCTTACAATGTATATGTATAGGCATATTTTCGTAATGATTTGCGAACAACAAATGTGAAAATCAGTCTGCGCATACTTGCAGCCTAATCAGCACCTTCGTGTTCGCACCTGCAATTTTGTACCTTATCCTGTGCACAGAACCATTCAAAAAAGATGTCAAAACATTACGATAACATATATTTGTGCTTTAATGGTGGCTTCCTTTGGCCCATATTTAACGTTTTCATCACGTTAACAAGTCCATGAAATGAATACCTCCGTAAACCCCACTTTATAAAGAGAAAACTGGGGTTTACAGCGTTATACACTATTTTTCAAATTTGTGCTCATTGGTATACGTTGCGGATACTCGTTAGAATTGCCTCAGTGGTGCGGCTCTAAAGAGTATCCATGACTTAGTTATGGAGTAAAACAATTAGACAATTATTGCAAATTTTCTTCAGAACAAGAACAATGTGCCATATCAAGTGACTCGATTGTGATTGCATTGTACCATTTCGGAAAGAAACATGCAATGATATCTCTTTGTGACCATAGCATAATTATAAACCAACAAGCACAATCAGCAAGAAGACTGTTCTTCTTTATTCTTAGAACCCTCCATTCCAGCATCAAGAACAACACTTTATTATTATTAATATTAGTAGTAGTAGTAGTAGTAGTAGTAGAAGAAGTATTTATTATCATTGTTATTGTTAAATGTTCTTTCCTACAAACAATAGTAGCTAGTGTTTATCCACTTTATTTTCATCACGTTAATAATAATTATTATAATAATAGTTGAAGTGGTGGTAGTAGTACAGTGATAGAAGCAGTAGTAGTAGTAGTGGTGGTAGAAGTGGTGGTGGTAGTAGTAGTAGTAGATGTGGGAGTAGTAGCAAGATAAAATTATCATTACCATCGTTTTGATGATGATGATTATTATTATCATAGCAGTACTGAGTTGTAGTAGTGGGAGTAGTAGTGAGAGTTTAATTATCATTGTCATCAGTTATTATTTTCGTTATTATAAGTAGTATCATCAGCTAACCAATCAGAGCCAAGAACAACGACGGTGTCGCCCGCGGGGAATAACGGGAGGTCCCCACGCCCTCCAGCTTGCTGGCGCAACTTCCGCCGGATGCCCAAACCAACCAGCCGTGAACACGACAACAACGCCGCTTCCGGAAAACACCGATGTTTCCCGAAATCTCCGGGAGCATACACAACATTTGGGTCAGCAACACGGCCAAGATATTTACAGCCAGACCTTGTTGAACACACTGTTACGACAACAGGCGCAATTGGCAACACAGGGACAATCGGTCTCACCACAGGGCAGTGTGACGTCACAAATTGGGACAATAAGTCAGGAGCCCCAGCCATCTTGGAATGACCCACAGATTCACATAGCTTCTGCTACCGGTAAGTCGGTTTCAACCTTTTATGATGTGTGCGATTTTGTCCCCCATTCCCTTGATAAAAACTTAGTGGTTGGGGGGGGGGGGGGGGGGGGGGCAGGCAGATCAGCAGCTCGTCATTAAATCTGGTCCCAAAAAGCCCAAACTGGAATCCCTTACCCTGTCACAATGGTCAATTGCCAACTTGGCTATCCTTTATAGATTGGTAAATGAGGGTAAACTTGTCGGTCCCAGTCTAATGGACTATCTGTCATATACCACCAAGGTCTACCAAATGGTCCAGAGATTCAGCCTTGTGTCGGTGCTTCTCTATGACAGAGAGTATCGCAAACTTCAGAGTACCATGCACTTTCGATGGGGAACTGATGTTCAGCACCTGCACACGCTTTTCCTTCAGCCTCGTCCAAATGCGGGATCCCAGGGTAATACTGGTAATGTCCAAAAGAAGAGTATTATTGGTCACCCCAATTCAAAGCCTAAGATAGACAAGCGGGATCCAATATGCAGAAACTTCAATTCTGATAAGGGATGCAGCTATGATCAGTGTAGGTTTAAACATAAGTGCATCGTTCCTGGTTGTGGCCAAAGCCACCTAGCTACATCCCATTCACAGGAAAAAAAAGTAGAATATGAGGTCAAATCCTTGCCCGGTCTGCGTCTTACAGCCTAAGAAGAAGAATTAGGTGAGGATCATAACTGTCAGTTCATTCTTGACGGTATAAAATACGGTTCCGACATCATCGATGCAGATGCGAAGATTACCCCGGTTTCATGTCAGAACCACCCATCAGCTAGTCCCGGCAGCCCCTTGTACGATAAGGCTACAGCCCAAGTCATCCGTGAAATTGAGAATGGTCATTATGTTGTCTGTGACAAACCACCGCAGATCATAAGTCCACTGGCTGCCATCCCCAAACCTGATGGGGATGTACGTCTTATTCATGACTGCTCTCGGCCGGTAGGAGAAGCGGTCAATGACCATTGCTCAACCGACTGGCATCAAAAATTTGCACGGGTTGATGATGCTGCTACGGTATTGACTGAAGGGTGTTTCTATGCCAAAGTTGACCTCCGGTCAGCATATAGATCGGTTGGTCTCAGCAAACGTAGTCAGGCTGTAACAGGCCTGACTTGGGAACTAAATGGGAAAACTGTCTTCATGAAGGATACTCGTTTGCCTTTCGGCGCGCGCCTTAGTGTTGGTGTCTTCCATAGACTCACCCAGGCTGTAAAACGCATGGTGATTCGCAAGGGATTTGACCTCACTATTGTGTATTTGGATGATTTTCTGATAGTGTCTGAATCAAGAGACATATACGTAGAGGCGCTGAAAACACTTATTGCGCTTCTCAGAAAACTTGTTTTTATGATTCACTGGGGCAAGGTCGTTGACCCCACCACGCGTATAACAGTCTTAGGAATAGAACTCGACTCAGTTACGATGACACTCAGACTACCTGAGGAAAAGCTTTTCGCATTAAAAGAGGAACTCCTTGATTCCCTTAATAGAAAACGTTTTACAAAGCGCCAACTCCAGTCCCTGGCTGGTCGCCTGTCTTGGGCAGCAAGTGTAGTTAAAGGCGGACGAGTTTTTCTCCGTCGTATTTTCAACACCATTGGCATGCTCCGGCATACTGCACATAGGGTGCGCTTAACACCTGAGGTCCGCAAGGACCTGCTGTGGTGGTCCAATTTCATAAGCACTTTTAATGGGCGGTCCACCTTACTTGACCGGCTCCCCATTAAATGTGTCTTCAGTGATGCTTGTGATGAGGGTGCAGGTGGGTCATTTGGGGGTGACTGGTTTTACTTTAACTGGTCCCAGGACTGGCCCAAGGCTGCACACTTTCATATAAATGAAAAAGAAGTAATAGCGGTCACTTTAGCCGCTTTCCGTTGGGCTCATTTCTGGCGGAATAAGCGGATCCTTATTTATTCAGACAGCTCAGTCACGGTTGCTGCCCTAAACAAAGGTACCTGTCGAAATAGTGAAACAATGAAATGTATCCGTAACTTTTTTTGGCTCTCCGCTGTCTTTAACTTCCACCTGTCTGCCAGGCACCTGCCCGGTATCCGGAACACAGTCGCAGATAGCGCTTCTCGTCTAGCTACCTCGGGTCATCTAGAAACCCTGTGGCGTATACAAATAACTTCCCCCCCTACATTTGCACATGACCAATAAGACCCTGCTTTTTCTGCTTGACAGATTCCCCCATTGGAAAGCCAGGTACAGGTTCTGGGGAGGATGTGGTGGTTACTAACTCGAGGGCCATGTCGACATGCCTGGATGACGAAGTCCTTCATTACAGAGCGAATAGTTTTGCCGCTTCCACATCGAAAACGTACCTGACTCAGCTATCGGCATACCTGAAGTTTTGTACTGAGATGAACATTGGCCCGGTCCCTTTATCACAATAAAATCTGGGGCGTTACATAGCTTTTCTTTCTAGACGGTTGTGTTTCAGTTCTGTCAAACAGTACCTGAATGCTGTACCGCTCTTGCATCAGGAATCTGGTTATCAGAACCCTCTAGAAAAGAACTGGTATGTTGCTTCCATACTTAAGGGTGTGCGCCGCCTAAAGGGAGATGCCAGCATCCAAAAATTACCAATTACCTTGGATATTTTAAAGAAACTGTTTTTGAAACTGGACCTGCTAAGTTCATTTGATAGAACCTTTTGGGCAGCCTGCTTGGTCGGTTTCTTTTCCTTCTTTCGGAAGTCAAACCTTTTAATCAAATCACATCTCCTTTTTGACCCCGATCGCAATCTGTGTTCCAGCGATGTGCAATTTACGACCGAGGGCGTCATCCTTACAGTGAGATGGTCATTCAGTTCCAGGAAAGAATTTTACATATCCCCTTGGCCAAGATCCCTGACTCCCCCCTTTGCCCCTCCACTGCCTTGCTTCAACTGACCTTAGAGTTCCCTCCTAACCCCCCCCCCCCCTGTACCAGTGTTCCGATACTCTTGGTTTGGTGCCAGTAATGTCCCCTTGACACAGTCCCAATTTACGGAGAGGCTTCGTACTGGCTTAACCGCCATTGGCCTGGATTGTTCAAAGTATTCTGGACATAGCTTGCGTAGGGGTGGTGCCAGTTTTGCTCTTCAGTGTGGTTTACCAGTGGATCTAATAAAAATTCAGGGGGATTGGCGCAGTAGTGCCTGTGAGCGCTACCTACAACCCTCTTTGGGATTAAGGAAGCAGGTTGCAAAAACTTTGGGGGCCTCCGTTGGTATGTTATCGGGGCCATCATGAGTGGGGGACCTGGGTCGCACCATCTGGTTGATGCCGACTGACCGGTGTCACTGAGTTCTGTTTTTCAGTGGTAGCCTGATGACAGGCTCCTAAAATTTGTAAATAGTTTGTGTTTTCATATTTTTCGTTTTCTATTTATTAATCATTACTATTATTGATAACGTTTTTCATATTTTCTACCATTTACAATGTCTACCACTACAGCCTTTGGAGGTTTGGAGGTATATCATTGAAAATTTTAGCAATCAGTTAAGAAATTAAAATTCCTTTATCCAGTCATATAATTGCTTTATATGACTTTCTCATTTTATTGCTATTATAATTGTGCATGTTTTCAAAAAAAATCAATTATATATGGTTTTGAATTTCCAGAGGCTGGTCTTGTGTCTCATTGAATCCCCTTAAGTGGTGGTAGATGGTTTAATGCATGAGGTTGGCGGCACCTAGCAGATTCAAGGGCAACATTGAATCTGGATGGTGTTGTCAATGATATTGGAAGGTGTATTTAATATATAGATTACTTGTTAATCTGGTTTTAAATCCACTGAACAATGCTTTGTTTACATTACCCCACCCACGTGGGTAATGGATCCATGGTTTGTTCTCAGGCTGGTTCCCAGCCTCTTGAGATTTACTTTTGGTTTGTTTGTAATTGAGAGTTACCTTTCATTTATTTTTTATCATGTTGTCTAGTCATTTCAGTAAGTACTTTTATAAAAAAACAAAAAAAAAAAACAAAACAAATAGTACTAATTATTTGCAACTGAAAGTTGTTTACCCGTTACGTGGTCACGTGACATCGGCGGCCAATCACGGCCAAGCAGGGCTGGGATATCCCCTTCACTATCGTTTTCATTGTTTATTTATTCTCTAACTATTTTTCAAAACAAATTCTCCTACAGCGAAGATTTGGTCCTACCCTCCTTTTCTTATGATCGGAACCGTAATTAACAGGAATTATTTCATTAATAAGGAATTATTTTACTTCCTCCATTGGGAGACACGTGACCAAATCAGCCAATCAAATGTGTGGAACTTGGTTTGAAAATTCAAGTTAACGGACATTGGTCGCTTGACCAATGAGAACTTGTTTATTCTCAAACTGACCAATCACGGTACAGCCTACCCACGCATTGGCGTCGGTTTGGATAACTGCGTCAGTTTCGAAAATTTTTCGTTCAGTGCAGTCATCCTTGAAAGGTTTTCCCGCCCACCCGTACCCTGTATATATATAGTAGTGTTGTTTTGTTTTTAGGATAAATGTAGTTTAGTCAGAAACCATTTATTGATATCTTTGCAGTTGATGCATACATGCAATTCTCAGCTGTTGTGGCTATATACATGTATGCTATATATGTTTACCTTTTCAGGTCAGTGCCTTATCTTATAGTGTCTTTTAATATATGCCTAACCTCCAGCTATGGATTTTGTGCTATTTATCTCCTTAAATTGAGACTCAATTGATGTAGAATATATATAATAATTGTGCCTGGACACTTAAGAGACAGTGATACTACCTAGTCATTCAAGTGCAATACTTACATGTGTGAATTTTTAATGTTAAATGTGCCATGAACTCCCGTCAATACTGGAGATAGTGCGATAAATAGACCTCCTTAGGGGAGCAATAAATGGACTTCCTTAGTAGAGCAATAAATGGACTCCCTTAGTGGAGCAATAAATGGACTTCCTTAGTGGAGCAATAATTGGACTTCCTTAGTGGAGCAATAAACCTTCTGGAAGGAGGTATATCATTGAAAATTTTAGCAATCAGTAAAGAAATTAAAATTCCTTTACCCAGTCATATAATTGCTTTATATGACCTTCTCATTTTATTGCTATTATAATTGTGCATGTTTTCAAAAATGTTCAATTATATATGGTTTCGAATTCCCAGAGGCTGGTCTTGTGTTTCATTGAATCCCCTTAAGTGGTGGTAGATGGTTTAATGCATGAGGTTGGCGGCACCTAGCAGATTCAAGGGCAACATTGAATCTGGATGGTGATGCCAATGATATTGGAAGGTGGATTTAAAGTTTAACTAGAGCTGTCAGTGAAACTGACTAGGGCCCCGGCAGCGCTATCAGAGGAGTAGGAAAATTTGTGGACGGACAGACGGACAGACAGACAGACGGACGGACAGAGTGATTACTATAGGGCACCCACACTTTCAGTGCGGGGCCCTAATTATCATTGTCACCAGTTATTATTTTCGTTATTATAAGTAGTATCATCAGTAGTTTGTATTGAGATATTATGTTCCCGACGACATTATTAAGGTCATTTTGGAGACGTTGCTTCCAATCTGTGAGACTTTTATCCGACATTGAGATGAAATGGCAGCTCAAGCCCTGCCGACCAAACAATCCAAAATGTTAATATATAGGGACGGTCCGACTCACATCACTTTGCCTGGACAGGCTAAGACCTCCTGAACGGTTTACATGTACTCATGCGCGGTCAGTTTCAGCATTGCTTGGAAGCATCATGCAACCCAATCCATTTCTTTAAACCCCGATCGGCGGGGCCAAATAATAGTAGCAGTAGTGGAAAAAGTAGTAACAGTATAATTATTATCATCTTCGATTTATTATAAAAATTATTAGTAGTAGAAGTAATAGTAGCAGTAGTAGAATAGTAGCAGTAGTAGTAGCAGTAGTTATAGTGGTATAATAATAATAATAATAATTATTATTATTATTGTACATCCCAACAAACATTATTGGCTAATTTTATCCAATTTTATTTTCATAACATGAATATGCACATATAATGCCCTTGTAAATCCGATTTTATGTCAAGAAAACTAAGATTTGCATTTCAAACCGCAATTTACCTGCAACTGTATCGTTAGAGAAATGCATTTAACACAGCAAAATTATGGGTGAAGTCCCTTTCAATTAACTGTTATAAACTTCATTTGAAAACAATAACTAAAAATATTACATGAAACATAATAAAAAGATATCTTGTGGACAGTCATATATTTGTCTTTTTGACTTAAGTGCTACATCTTTTAATTTAGCCTCTCTCCAAAGTCAGGACACAGCACAATGTACATGTTGGCAAGTTTGAAACACAACTTCCCACACAAAAAATCCAATGGTACTGAGCCCACTATGTTCCTTGCGCACTCTTGATCTTTTAATGTAGTATCCAAAATAATCAGAACCATTTTTTGACAAAGTGTGTCGGAAAAACTTTTAATTGCTGACAGTCAGAATGTGACATACAAAATCATCCTTTTCTCTTACTGAACTATTTTCTCGCATTTCAAGAACTACTGGTGTAAGAATTGCCGTGCTGAAGTATTAAACAATAGTATTAGTGACATCTCGGAACAGTTTAGGTTAACCATAAGTTCGAGTCACAAAAATCACCGTTTTTTCATCACGATAACAAGTCCGTGAAACGAAGACCCCTCTAAACCCTACTTTATATAGAGAAAATTATGGTTTACGGGGGCATACATCATCTGCCTTATTTTTGTTGAAAAACATAGATTGTGGGTACTCGTAAGAACCGCGTGAGGCGGTTCTAACGAGTTGTTGGTACTCGTTAGAACCGCCTCGTTGAGGCGGTTCTAACGAGTAACCACGATCTATGTTGAAAGCAGAAATAAGAAAGAAGTTATCATTTTTAACCAAAATTTGTCGATTCTGACACCATGTTGGACGCCATTATTTCACACGGACATGTTTTCCTAATGAGATGTGAAAGAATGTACTATGTCACACTGTCACACAGATATTATCGTAATGTCAGGTGATTTTTTTTTTTTTTTTTTTTTTTATTATTATTTTTTTTTCTCGTTTCTCTTTTTCTCACCAAACATACATTGTGGGTGTTCTGTTCTTAACCGAGGGGGGTTCTAACATAAACCCACTTTCTATTTTTAACAAGAACAATGAAAACGATGTTTTAGAGCAGAAATAAGAAAAATAAGGTATACCCCTGTAAACCCCAGTTTTGCTATATAAAAGTGGGGTTAAAGGGGGTCAGTATTATATAGGCATGTTTTCGTGATGGGAGAACATTGGGCTTAAAGAGGTATACATAATTTTCTGTTTTTCGGTTTAACGTCATATTTTGTGTGTACTTGTAAGAACCGCTACTAGTATTAATAACCCGGTGGTTATGAGGCACGCACACAACCTGTGTTTGGACTAAAAATAATAATAATAAAAAGATACCAAAACAGTTCATCTGGAAAATGCTTATTCTGGGATACGAGAGACGCCATTTGAAGCACGGGAATGTTCTCGTGATACATGTGCATGGCCGAAGTCTCAATTTCACAAGGTGAAAGTACGCCTAAGATAAACAATCCGCCCATCGGGGCTTGAAGAAGTAGATGAGCTGCAGGATGCTTCCACGCAGAGCTGAAACCGACTGCACATGTGTACTGGTAAACCGCTTAGAGGATCTAAGTCTGCCCAGGCTAAGCGGTGTGAGTCGGTCCGTCCATGCTTATAAACCCTATTGGTTTCATTGGGCGACAGGGCTTGAGATGTCATTTCATCTCATTTTCGGGTAAAAGTCCCACAAAATTGGAAGGGAAAGAAACACAAACATGACATAACTAGACCCTAATGATAACATCAACAGCGGAAAGCCAAAAGGACAGTTACTTTCCCACAAAATGGCAAATAATATAAGCGATACACACACTCTCCAGCCCATCTATTTCTTCAAGCCCCGACGTATAAAGCAACGGTACATAATTGAAACATTAAAATTAGAGATTCTTTTCCCCAAAAAGGCCAAATAGCTATCCGAATTAAAACAAAATACTAACAGTACATATTACATGCATATGCAAAGACTTGCATTGACAATAATGAACCACAAGAAAAGAACAACTTTGAAATGTGTATGTGGGGATGGGGTATTCAGTCAGCGTCAAAGGTTTTACTGCCGAAAAAATACACGAAAACTTTAAGATGAAAATTCGTGATATTTTTTCTTATTTCTGCTCAAAATATAGATTGTGGGTACTCGTTAGAACCGCCTCATCGAGGCGGTTCTAACGGGTACCCACAATCTATATTTTATATCTAACGAGTACCCACAATCCATATTTTAGAGCAGAAACAAGAAATATAAAGATTACCCCTGCAAAGTAGAAGTAAAACAAAGATGAGGAATCGATACAATTAACTTACTCCACCCAATCACAGACACCAAAGGGAAAGAAACACAAACATTAAGCGACCAGACCATAATGGAAACCTAAACAACGGAAGGCCATAAGGACAGTTACTTTCCCACAAAATGGCCATATGGCCATCCAAAATAAAAAGACACAAGTGATACACACAGTAAGTAACAAACAACAACATAAATAAACCGCCACAGAAGAACCGCCTTGGAACGGTCAGTGGAAAGATTTCCACTGGGGTGGGGGTGGGGGGGTGGGCTTAAATCGATTTTACGTGGCCACAATCCTCGCCCATACTTCCGTCGCGATTTAGACAAATAATTTGTTCAGTCCGCATGGAGGCCTCCTTACTCATCCTAACTCATCAGTGCAACATCTCCGTGAACACACATAATCAAAGAATCACAGAGGTGAGACAACGGTGAGGACTCGACAGCAAGAAGCCATGAAATGCTGGAGCAAAAGAAAACCAACAGTTAGACTCCGATTGGCCCGACCAGAGACAGAGAATCAGGCACCAACCAACATTACCTTGAATTAGATCTCTCTAATTCTCAATAAGCCTTACGTTGGAACCGCCATTGTCTACGCCCATGGGCGTAGACATTATAGAGATTGAGTTTAACACGGAAGTACAGCCATTAGTTATCCACAGTGCAGGTTGACCTTTCCATTCTTATGCAACACAACAAGTATACGCTTTCACAAGAAGAAAAGAGCAGCCTATAGCAAGTGTAAGCTTTCACACAAAAAGAGGCCGGCGCGCAGAGCTCTGGCACAGAATTGCTACATGAATTACATTTGTACAAGCCTATATCTGCTGTCATATTGTACAGGCTAATACAAAAAATATATATCTACAAACTCTCGACAACGACGGACCACTGCCTATCCTACAAGCTACTCAGCAGCCCTCGGCTCTGGTGAGCTAAAAAAATCATACCTCGCCGTTAGTAAACTTTTAGGGTTAATCTTCAATTAGTCTTCTATAAAGTCTAACTTCTCCAACAGTTTTCAAGCATTCAATTTGAAAGATGTCACAAGCATACATCACGAAAACACGTCTATATAGTTTTGACCCCCTTGAACCCCACTTTTATATGTAAAACTGGGGTTTCCGGGGGTATACCTTATTTTTCTTATTTCTGCTCTAAAATATAGATTGTGGGTACTCGTTACAACCGCCTCTACGAGGCGGTTCTAACGAGTGCCCACGATCGATATTTGGAGCAGAAATAAGAAAAATATCACAATTTTTTATCATAAAATTTTCATTTTTTTTTCGGTGACAAAGGTGGCAATGTATTTGTATAGGCGTGTTTGCGTAATGCACGTGCCTTTTTAAAGATGAAAAAGTACTTTTTCACAATATTACAGCATTGTTAGACATTCTATTTCAGTCGGCAGGATGGCAAATTAGAATATTGCCAAAGACAGTTAATTGTATAAAACACATTTCTGGGATTCACATTTAATATGTGCTAAGCGTAGACCTAGCTTTTTGTAAAAGCTATACTTGTAGAATCTGAGGCCTGACCAACCGGCGTGCAATTAAAGAGGGAAGCAAAGTTGCCAACCGTGATTTGGGTTAAATACCATGCATGCAGTCTGTCGTATAACATCCATGTTGTACCCCATCTTTTTATATCGAAGAATGATTTTACGAAATTGGGTGCTGAAGTCATTGCGGTTTTATATTTTTCTGAATATATATACTAAGTCACCATAAAATTTGGACTCCGATAGACCTTGTTGCAGAAGAGATTTAAGTCCAATATTGAATTTTGAAATTAAATCAGAATCGCGTCTATAAAATTTTGAAAACGCTTTGCGTAGTTTATGGTACCGATATTACGAGTGTTGAAGTCAGTTACATGACTACACACTCTAGTAAATCGAATTAATTGCGAAATATAAACGCCGTATGATGGCGCACGAGGAACATCACCATCCAAAAAAGGAAAATTTACAATCTCAAAATCAAAGTCATCGCGTTTATCATAAATTATGCACGAAGCAAACCCATCTACAATAGATAGATGTAAATCCAAAAACGGGGCCTCGGTATCAGAAGAATGATTTTACGAAATTGGGTGCTGAAGTCATTGCGGTTTTATATTTTTCTGAATATATATACTAAGTCACCATAAAATTCGGGTTCCGATAGAACTTGTTGCAGAAGAGATTTAAGTCCAATATTGAATTTTGAAATTAAATCAGAATGGCGTCTATAAAATTTTGAAAACGCTTTGGGTAGTTTATGGTACCGATATAACGAGTGTTGAAGTCAGTTACATGACTACACACTCTAGAAATCGAATTAATTGCGAAATATAAACGCCGTATGATGGCGCACGAGGAACATCACCATCTAAAAAAGGAAAATTTACAATCTCAAAATCAAAGTCATCGCGTTTATCATAAATTTTGCACGAACCAAACCCATCTACAATAGATAGATGTAAATCAAAAACGGGGCCTCGGTATCAGAAGAATTTGCTTTATTTAACTGAAGTTCTGGGGGGGGGGTGTAAATCTGACTGATCAAACCATCGAAATAGGTATTATCAATATTTAATAAATCATCTAAATATCTAGAAGTGGCGCTAAAAGCTACAATAATTTCAGAAGCCCCGTTTTCTAGTTGTTTCATGTGTGTACTTATTTCCCTTTGGTTTCTCTAATGGGAGCAGTGAGTTAATTGTATCGATTCCTGATCATTACATTCCCTTCTATTTTGGTTTGTAACTCATAAGTGCGTCATAATATCTTCGGGGACATACGCAAATTCACGGATGAGGGGGTGTCAGGGAATTGACAGCATAGAATAACTAATATGCTGAAGCAAAAACCAAACTGCTCTCCGGCCCAATTCCGTGAATCTGAAATTCAGCCGCCAGTATAAGAAACTACTCATCACTATACTTATGATTCACACTCTATCTCTTGCACAGCACCATGCCATCATATTAAAGTTTAAAAAAGCTTAAACTCTCATAAAAATCCGCTAATATTTGAACTCCATTCAGAAACACCTTTGCGCGACGCCTAAAACGATTATATAACTATAATTTATAGTGGTATCAGCATGGGTCCTTTCACATTCTTGGAGTGTTATATTTTACAGAAAACCAGTTAAACGTAATTACATTTCACACCAGCAGGGACCCTGGTGCTTGTCAATGGATAATTTTATTGCATTGTGTGCAATAAATTACCGCCCCATTTACAGCGACGTTTAGCGAATTTAATTTCCATGTGTTTCCGAAACAAACCAGTTTCAAATGAAGCAGAAAGAATAAGCCATTTCTCTTCTTTGCAACGCAAAGGGGCTTTGATAGATGTTCAGGAGAGACAACTTTATCAAAAATATATTTGCCTCCTTCTTCAACTCACACATGTAAATTCCAGCATTTGTAGACGTCATTTTTAAATGTGCATTTTACTTTATTTATCAGAGTCATTAATAACAGACGAACTATTATTATTATCTATTAGATAAAATAAAGCTTATCATTACGTGTACGATAATTTCCTGGAAATAATTTACATGTACTTCAGGAAAATATGCTAGAATTCATTTCTATTCAGTTAAATGTTGACAGTAGAATAATCAGGTACAAACCCAGATTGTAAAGTCGTGTTTATGTCGTGTTCTTGCAAGAAGTTGTAATATATTTATGAACGAGTTTTCAACATAAGGAAATCACAGCTATATAATTTTGATCCCCTTGAACCCCACTATTATATAGTAAACTTGAACCCCACTATTATATAGTAAAACTGGGGTTTACACTTTCTTATTTCTGCTCTAAAATATAGCTTGAGTATGAAGCGGTTGTAACGTGTACCCACAATCTATATTTCGAGCAGTAATAAGAAAAAATCACATTTTTCATCTGACTTTTTTGCTTATTTGGCAATAAAATTTACAATGTATTTGAATAGGCGTGTTTCGTACTGAGAACATTTTCAATAAAACTTAGGAGAGAAATTGGTCTGCAGTTTGATATTTCCGAGGGTTCGTCTGCTTTAAAGATAGGGGTAACATTTACTTGTTTCCACATAGTCAGAAATATACCCTTTTCAAAGCTGATAGAGGCTGGGCAAGATCCATCAGAATTTTATTACTAATAAGGTCAGTCTGATGCTTTGCCTGTAGGTGATGTTGAGAGTACGGATTTTACATCTTTACATCTTGGTGTCTCTGATAGGAGCTGTCGGTTGATTGCATCGATTCCTGATCATTGCCTCCACTTCTATCAAGATTGTGTTTGTTACATTTTGAGCATAAGTACATGTATCTAAATAGTTGTGCTTCAGTGAATTCCAGTCGTTTTCATTTAGTTCGCGGCAAAGTGTTTGGCAATCGCCTCAATGATATAAATAAATTTAATCTGTGTGCATTGGGGATGTTATCTTGTTAAATTATAAGCACACAATATAGGGCAATGATACTTTATCTTTTGGTCGGGAAAAGGCTCGCCAACGCCGCCAAGAACTATCTTGTTCTTGTTTGACGCCGAGAATAGGTCAATAATTGATTCAGAGATCTCTGTATAATGAACTGACTCGGTTACTAAAATGCTGGCATAAATCATTAATTTTCCTGAAAGAGGCCTGTTTCAATACATCTAAATTAAAATCGCCCGTTATAGTTACATTTTGAAAATTAGTATCAAATGCAAGTCCGAATGAGTCCTTGGTACATGTATAGATAAGTTATTTGAATTTGAAGGTCTATAAAAAGTACCCAACAACTCTTTTCTGTTATGAATCGAGATTGCAGCTCAAATACATTGAATTTGTGGAAACTAGTAAGAAAAGGTCACCCAGGAAAGGCCACAATCCAAGAACACAGCCGTCTCAAGTCACCTATAGAAAGTGACCCGGAGGCACACACAAAAACAGACGAAACATGAACCAACGGCACAAAGCCAACACTGCAAAAGGAACGACCGCCTTGGGACGAACAGCAGTAAAACTACTGGGGGTGGGTGCTTCAACTCCGGAGTTAATGAAATTTCAGTTCCAGTACAGTATCAAACAAAATAACAATAACAAATTGATCCGCATGGAGGCTTTCTAGCTCAAAAGTGAGTCATGATAAAATACATTGTAAAATGGTCATGTATCATGAATCAGGGGTGAGGACTTAACAAAGATCCGACGTCAGTGCAGAAGAAAACAACCAATTAGTTCACGGAGGGTCGAACCCAGGAAATATCCGGCTCCACCATTCCCGAATTCAAAGAATTCCAAGGTAAAATAGAAATGAAGGCAATGATCAGGAATCGATAGAACCAACCCACAGCTCCCATCAGTGACACCAAAAAGAAGGAAACACAAACATGAAATTACTTGACCCTAATGGAAACATCAACAGCGGAAAGCCAAAAGGACATTCAATTTCCCACAAAATGGCCACCTGGCTATCCAAAACAAAATAATATAAGCGATACACACACTCGAAGACAAAACCATAACACAAATAAACCGCGACAGAAGAACCGCCTTGGAACGGGCAGTGAAACGATTTCCACTTGGGGGCTTAAATCGATTTTACGCAGCTGCAATCCTAACCCTTACCTCCGGCGCGATTTAGACAAATAATTTGTTCAGTCCGCATGAAGGCCTCCTAACCCATCAGTGCATCTCAAAGAACACAAAAATCAAACAATCCCAGAGATGCTACATAAACATAAACACAAATGCACCCCCCCCCCCATGACTGTTTCCCTCACGGTCACGAAGATTTAAGTTATATTCATGTATTTTTATTATTCTACTTGGTTATCTAACAATGTTTACGTGAGTCAAATAGGATCGGATTTTTAAATCAGACTCTATAATGTCTATTTTGCTAGGTAAGCTCTTGATATTAAAAAAAAAATACTATTGAGGATCATATCTCCAAAGGAAGGCCCTGAGGTCGATGAATTTAGAGACTTGTCTAATGGTCCGGGAATATGCTCTGTGCCCCCTATCATTAACTGTGTTATGAAGATAATGTTAGCAGAAATGTAGAAACCATAAAAGGCCTGGACCCAGTTGTTCAAACCTAACGACTTCGTAAGTTAAAGAATCGTTTAAACTTTCATCATTTAATTTGGGAAATATACTAACATTATGCTGGAAAAATGTACGTAGCTTTTGCTTAAGTTACTCCCATTTTGTTTCAGCAAAATGCTGAAATTTAAATATTGTGCTTGCTAGAACAGTTAACAATTTGACAGCTATCGAGCTCGTTAAGCCAACAAGAATGTGAATAACTGGCCCCAGGTTTTTATGTTCGCTGATGTTGTATTGATTGTATTTAACGACACGTCATCACGAAAACACGCCTTTATAATTTTGACACCCTTGAACCCCACTTTTATATAGGAAAACTGGGGTTCCCGGGGGTATACCTTATTTTTCTTATTTCTGCTCTAAAATATAGATTGTGGGTACTCGTTAGAACCGCCTCGATGAGGCGGTTCTAACGAGTGCCCACAATCTATATTTTGAGCAGAAATAAGAAAAAATATCATAATTTTTATCATATTTTTTTTTATTTTTTCGGCGATAAAGGTGGCAATTGTATTTGTATAGGCGTGTTTGCTTAATGTCAACCTTTGCGGCTCATTTTGTGTCGTCTCCCAGAGAAAAGGAGGGAAAAATAGAAGAGATAGCGGGTGTAGAGGAAATGGAAGGGAAGGACAGGGGAGAAAGAGAAAAAATAAATGAAAGTGTAGAGGGAGAAGAAATAAAAACATTCTCAGTCTACCCATACCTGCTGCAAGGACAACAAGCCTTGCCCATCTGTAAGCCAATATCAGTTTGGCACCCCGGTGACACAAGATACACGCAACCTCATGATGTAGCAGTTTATGTTGTTGGTATAGAAAACCATATTAGAAGAAAAAATGGCTTTAATTACGATAGGGGAAAGAGGCTGCTACTTAGTGCTCGTAAAAGAAAGAGTGCCTGTATCGAGATCAGGACTTGTTCTTGAAGGCGAACGTGCTCTGGTCGGGCTCATCGAGTCTAACTGTTGGTTTTCTCTTGCTCCAGCATTTCACTTTTTTCTTGCTGTCGAGTCCTCACCGCTGTTTCATCTCTGTAGTTGTTTGATTTTTGTGTTCTCGGAGATGTTGCACTGTTACGTTAGGAAAATAGAAGTGAAGGCAATGATCAGGAATCGATACAATTAACCCACAGCTCCTCCTCCCATCTGTGACACCAAAGGGAAAGAAATAGTTCACAAACATGAAATAACTGGACCCTAATGAAAGGCGGCTCTTCTGCCGCAGTTTATTTTTGTTATTGTTTGTATCGCTTATATAATTTTGTTTTAGATAGCCAATTGAACATTTTGTGTGAAAATAACTGTCCTTTTGGCTTTCCGCTATTGGCGTATGAGCTGCAATAATTCTATCAACAGACCCATGTATAAGCCCTCGTCGTTTCAAGTTCTCTGTCAGATCGCCACCCCCATCCCCGCCCCCCCCCCCCCCCAAAAAAAAAAAAAAAAAAAAAAAAAACAATCGGTGGGCAACGGCCGAGTCTACAAGCAGCCGTCTACCTCACGCCATCTACCGAGAAAGGTTCCATCAAAATACGGAAAGATGAAATAGCGAAAAAGAAGTAAGAAACTGGAATTGCATCCATAGGACACGTATGCCCCTGCCATATGACATGGCGCACGGAAAACTTGGTGGAGTCCGCCTGGGCCTAGCAAGCCACAGATCTTCTGAGGATGATTAACAAAAACAGTTACTGACTGGCCATTTTTGACATTTGACATTCAGGTATTACCTTGACCTAGAGGTACCGACATAAGTCTTGCGCGCGACATATCGTCTTATGATGGTTTACATTTCTGTCATGTAATTTTAAAACATAATAATAAAAGCATTGGTCGGGCACGATAAAACACATTTTTGACCTTTGACTTCTAAATATGACCATGACTTTCGAGGTACCGACCTAGGTAATTCGTGTGACACATCGTCTCATAATGAATAACATTAATGTTATTTTAGGCATAAAAACGTTTGTTTGTTTGATTTGAGGTTTAAAGTTCCCGTCAACAGTGCAAAGGTCATTTTGGAGACGTTGCTTCCAATAGTGTGGGACTTTTACCCGACATTGAGATGAAATGACATCTCACGCCCTGCAGCCCAATGAAACCTATAGCGTTTATAAGTATGGACGGTCCGACTCGTACCGCTTTGCCTGGGCAGGCTTAGATCCTCTAAGCGGTTTACCAGTACTCGTGTGCGGGTCGGTGTCGGCTGTGTGTGGAAGCATCATGCAGCCCATCTATTTCTTCAAGCCCGGTGGGAGGGGCCTCCAGGCATAAGAACGTTTTTGCCCGGACACGAAAATATTTTTTTTACCTTTGACCTCTAAGAAAGACCTCTACCTTGAAGGAATCGTGCTGGACCTTGCACGCGACACATCGTCTCGTAACGATTAATATTTCTGCCAACATCCATCCATCCATACATACATACATACATATATACATGCCACCACCAACCCAACCTTCCACGTAACCTATGTGCAAACAAGTTTTGGATTTGCCTGTGGTCTTCATTTGAAAACGAAACTATGCAGAGTCACAACCTTTAATGCTGCATATCAAGTGCCAATACTGCTGACAGTTTGATTCCAGACAAGATGCGTTTCAAAGTGTTTGACCATACATGGGCGTAGCGGCCATCTTGGTTATTTCACACGAATTACGGGAACAAACATTCGTTCCACCATCGACATGAGGTCCCGTCTGAAATTGTCTTCCAATGCTATTTTGAAATGACTGACCTATAGCCGGGCGGACGAAAGGACTAAGAAAACGTCTAAAGAGGAATGAGCTTTCTACAGGCTCCCCGTTCCTAGTGAGCCTCAATTTAGCCATTCCAATGTAAAGTGTGTCGTAATGACATGTTTATTTATATAGTGTGTCACATGTATTTGAATATTTATTATTTCACCTGACATATAAATCGTCAGATGGTCTAAGTCTCTGGTCTCATTTCTTTGTTTTGCAATTTTCTCCAAATAATCACAGCCTTTCCTGACTGTCGCAGAGACATGCGACCGGCTGGAGAAGTCGGCGGAGGGTCAGGTCTAAAACATTCCCATAGTGATACATGTATATGGGCTAGAATGAGTATTAAAAGGAAGAAACGAAAAAATCGATGATTCTGATTTTCTGAACGGAGTTTTTGTTTAAGATGCTGCAATTTTGATTTCATGAACTAAACTGGGCCAGATTTGTGCTCAAGTTGTACATCAAAAACTGGACCCCTGTCATATGTGAAAGCAATTCAGATTTTCCTTTCAGCTCACAGCCATTAAACACATATTGTTAAGGATGGCCAAGTCTTTGAACCTAAAGATACACTGTAATCTGATTTCTAGTCTTGTTTCTTTCTTTAGAACTTTACAAACAATTCAGGTGTCGCGTTTCAACTTTTGTTTAGTGTGGAAATTCTAACACAGTGCGCATATATAGGCAATGGAAAATTACTGATTTAATCTCGTAAATCACTGGGCGAAGAAGCGTGTCGAGTGACTTCATAAAAATCGCCTTTACATCGCGAAAACACGCCTATATATTTTTGACCCCCTTGAACCTCACTTTTATATAGTAAAACTGGGCTTTACAGGGGTAAACCTTATTTTTTCTATTTCTTCTCTAAAATAGATTGTGGGTACTCGTTAGAACCGCCTCCTAACGAGCACCCACGACCTATGTTTGCAGTATTTATAAGAACAAATATCAGGGATTTTCATCAGAAAAGTAGCCATTTTGGAGATGAGAAATATGCACTATGTACTATGTCACACGGGTGTGTTATCGTAATGAGACGGTGTATTTTCCCACATCAAAAACATTACATTTGTGATACAGTCAATACTTTTGGTGAGATTTCTTCTAACAATGGCGAAATGTTGAGAGTATTTGAAGGAAAAACAATATTGTTGATTTTTCGTGTGTTAGAATCGATCAGCTCTTGTGTGAAATTTGTTGAGTAATAAATCACAGTTTGTAGGTAACTTGAAAGTAGACAAATAACTCGCGCTACTCAACAAATCACTGCTACGGCTGATTTTTGTTTTATGTAAAAGCATAAGACTACAATTTAAACACCAAAAGCCGACGAATAAAGAGAAATTGCCTAGCGAAATGAAAACTGCGATCTATCAGACAACACCATGGTGACAGACTGCAAAGTTTAATAACCGCTGGAACGATCGGCAATATACAGTTCGTTGCAGTCTTAATAACTGTGACGCACTGGCTGTAGATCATGAATAATGTTATGTTACTCTAACTTGAAGAGACATTAATCCAATTACCGAATTGAAACGCCAAAAACTACGTCAGTGTGTCTTCATAAAAAGTTTTTATTTAATATCAGGTTCCCGTGGTAGCTGTAATAGCACAGTATCCTTCCAAAGCCGAGGCCCCCGTGGTCGTTCATCGTGAAATGTGCTATCATTTTTATGACACCTTAAGAAGTTGACGTGTCACCAGTAACGCGGTCAAGTCAGTCTATTCAATTTAAAAAAATAGATTGCTCAACGGATGTAGATCAAGATATTTGTCGGATGTAAGCTGGAAAGCCCTTACCCTACATTTTCATGCGGAAAGAAAATACCATATCATTGATAATCTCCACGAAAGCACGCCTATACATCACGTGGACTCGTCCGTGAAATGAACACCCCCTTACACCCAATTATATATAGAGAAAACTGGGGTTTATGGGGTAATCATTATTTTTCTTATTTTTACTCCAAGACATAGGTTGTGGGTACCCACAACCTATGTTTGCAGTATAAATAAGAAACGTATCATGAATTTTCATCAGAAAATTAGCCATTTTGGAGATGTGAAAAATTCACTATGTCGCACGGGTGTGTTATCATAATGTAATTTTGACTCTCTTGAACCCATGTTTATATAGTAAAACTGGGGTTTACAGTCAGACTCGATAGCGCAGTGGTTAACGCGTTCGACTTATGGTCGAGAGGTTGTGCGTTCGAATCTTAAAAGCCCAAACATCAAACTCCAAAGTCTGAATCAAAGAGAAAAATCAAGCTCTTTTATAGACACTAAGAATTCTCTAGAACGTTCTAGGGGGGGGGGGGGGGGGGGGGGCTGTGGAATAAAATTAGGTAATTTTCTGAAAATAATGCAAACCTGAACTTTCTGGAAGCTTCCAAAGTACTTTTCCTTGTTAACAAGTTGTTTTCAAATAAAATTAATCTGTGACTCATTTCTTTCCAGAAAGTTCTTTAAGAATAATAGACAAGATATTTTTAGGTCACCCAGTGGGGTGAAAGTGGGAATCAGAAAAAATAAATTCTTATACATAACACTAAAAAAATTAGGCTTAGAGGGTGTTCATCATACGGTCTTGCGTCACGAAAACACGCCTATATAATTTTGACCTCTTTAAACCCACCTTTGTTTGAGCAGAATATGACAAATGTCGGAATTTTTATCTGAATATTTTCCAATTCAAATATATTTAAAACTTTACCACCAAAAACTGAAAATATTGAGATAAAAATTCTGACATTTTTCATATTCGTATTGGCCCAGTTACAGGTTAGAGGTCTGCTGTATTGGCCCGAGGCCGAAGTTACAGTTCCTCGTCTGATGTATTGGCCTCGGCCTTCGGACCTATAACTGGGCCAATACGAAATTACCTGATTAATAATATATGACCTCTGAAAAAAAAACCACTATTTCTAGAGACAAGAAAGGCGAAAATGTAGGAAACAGTTGTGATATTGTATTTACCTTTCCCAATTCGCTATCAGGTTGTTTGTTTGTAACGGTCAGGTCAACACTGTTAAGATCATATCAAGCATGCCAGTTTACAAGGCGACTCTTTTCTGAGTAGGCTTATACACAAGTGGTAAGAAGTGCAATGCGCAGTCTTTCTCCAGAAACTGACGACTTCCCTTCTTAATGTCACGGTCATAAATCACTATTCGAGCCCCGCCCGACTAGTTGGCGACTGATTTGTGGTGAAATCGGGCTGGAGTCCGGCCGGCGTCCTGCCGGATGTCAAGGCCTCGGTGGTGGACGGGAGGGGCCCGGTGAAATTCGCACTTAAAATTCTCACCGAATTCTAATCGACTTCTAGATCGAATTAAAGTCTAGCAGAGCTCGTACCCACGTCGGGACGATGTCGATGGCATCGACTGGCACCCGGTGGTCGTAGAGCGGACCCCGACCAATCAGATAATCTGGCAGTTATCGGCCGACGCCCGGCCGGCGCACGACCGGCACCCGACAGGTAATCAAGCGGAATCCGCTCGAGTCCTGTTTCGGCTGTCACCGCTCGATCGCCGACCAGTTTCCTGCCGGCGTCCCACTGATTGACGCTCGACTATATAACGGCCCGATCTTCGATTCCTTCTAGTTTCTAACAGACCAGTAGGGAAAAGAAGCATCTTGTTCCGCTTTTCTTCGAAGAAAGTTTTCTTCGACGTCAACAAATTGAAGGATGTTCACCCACCAACCGAGCTGACCCATTTGTGGTACAGGCAGGAGAAGATGCAGTTTATATACCCCAGGACAGCTGGACCATTCTCGGCGGGTGTAAACCCTACCCTCGCCTGGCGACCGGCCATGCCCGGCCGGGAACTGGGCGGACATCTGCGGAACATCGACCGATGTTCGGCCGGCTAGTAACAATCGCCAGGTATACGGCCGGCGTACAGCCGGTAACCTACAGTACACCGTCTGATTTCCGCCCGGCGTATACGCCGATGCTTCCCCGCACGGCAGACTTTTTGCGAAAACGGAGCCAGAAACCTACTTCAGCTGGACAACAAGTAGGGCGTGTAATGAACACTCCCGTAGACTCGACTTTATTTTGTCTTATCATCACGAAAACACGCCTATATAATTTTGACCCCCTTGAACCCCACTTTTATATAGTAAAACTGGGGTTTCCGGGGATAAACCTTATTTTTCTTATTTCTGCTCTAAAATATATCGATGAGGCGGTTCTAACGAGTGCCCACAATCTATTTTTTGAGCAGAAATAAGAACAAGAGGACCAAGCCAGCTTGGTCCTGTATCGCTCACCTGAGCTAACATATTCAAAGTTTAAGGAAGTGCCAACCTTTACTGAAGGCTTTATGGGAGGACATGGTGATGACAGGGTACGCATTTTCTGAAAATCAAGTAGAATTTAACTCTATGATAAACAGGCTGACCTCACCGGTTTTCAAACTCATTCAAGCTTTTATTCCTGACTTGCTAAGAAGATCCTATCTAAAATGATGTGGCTATGGTGATGACAAGTTCAAAAACAAGAGTTTTCAAACTCCTCCAAGCTTTCTGCCTGACTTCCTTGTTTGTAAGTTTCATGAAGATCCGTTCAAAACTAAAGGGGCAGCAGTGATAACAATGTCGAAAATAGGCATTTTCAGCAATCAAAGGCACGTCACTCTATGATAAAGGTGCCGACTTGGCCGGTATTCGAACTCACCTGAGGTTTTATTCCCAGCCACCTTACATGTAAGTTTCACAAAGATCCGATCAGACTTGGCCAGTATTCAAACTCATCCAAGATTTTATTCCCAGCCACCTCACATATAAGTTTCAGAAAGATCCGATCAAAACTGAAGGGGCTACGGTGATGACAAGGTCAAAATTTGGCATTTTTAGCAATCAAAGGGATGTTACTCTAAAATAAATGAGCCGACTTGGCCAGTTTTCGAATTCATCCAAGGTTTCATCCCTAGCCACCTTACATATAAGTTTCAGAAAAATCCGATCAAAACTGAAGGGGCTACAGTAATGACAAGGTCAAAAATCAACATTTTCAGCCATCAAAGGGACAGAACTCTACGATAAATGGGCTGACTTGGCCTGTTTTCGGACTCATCCAAGATTTTATCCCCAGCCACCTTACATATAAGTTTCAGAAAGATCCGATCAAAACTGAAGGGGCTATGGTGATGACAAGGTCAAAAATCGTCATTTTCAGCAATCAAAGGGACGTAAATCAATGATAAATGGGCCAACTTGGCCGGTATTCAAACTCATCCTAGGTTTTATCTCCAGTCACCTTACATATAGGTTTCAGAAAGATGCAATCAAAACTGAAGGGGCTACGGTGATGACAAGGTAAAAAATCGACATTTTCAGCCATTAAAGGGACATAACTATATAGTTAATGGGGCAACTTGGCCGGTTTTCGAACACATCTGAGGTTTTATCCCCAGCCACCTTACATATAAGTTTCAGAAAGATCCAATCAAAACTGAAGGGGCTACAGTGTGGACAAGGTCAAAAATCAACATTTTCAGCAATCAAAGGGACCTAACTCTATGATAAATAGGCCACCTTTGCCGGTATGCGAACTCATCCGAGGCTTTATCCCCAGCCACCTTGCATATAAGTTTCAGAAAGATCCGATCAAAACTGAAAGGGCTACGGTGATGACAAGGTCACAAATCGGCATATTCAGCAATCAAAGGGACGTTACTCTGTGATAAATGCACCAACTTGGCCGGTTTTCGAACTCATCCAAGATTTTATCCCCGGCCACTTTACATATAAGTTTCAGAAAGATTCGATCAAAACTGAAAGGGCTACAGTGATGACAAGGTCAAAAATCAGCATTTTCAGCAATCAAAGGGACGTTACTCTACGATAAAAGGGCCGACTTGGTCGGTTTTCGAACTCATCCGAGATTTTATCCACAGCCACCTTACATATAAGTTTCAGAAAGATCCGATCAAAACTGAAGGGGCTACGGTGATGACAAGGTCAAAAATCGGCATTTTCAGCAATCAAAGGGACGTAACTCTATGATAAATCGGCGGACTTGGCCGGTTTTCGAACTCATCCGAGGTTTTATCCCCAGCCACATTACATATAAGTTTCAGAAAGATCCGATCAAAACTGAAGGGGCTACGGTGATGACAAGGTCGAAAATGGGCATTTTCAGCAATCAAAGGGACGTAACTCTATGATAAATGGGCCGACTTGGCCGGTTTTCGAACTCATCCGAGTTTTTATCCCCAGTCACCTTACATATAAGTTTCAGAAAGATCCGATCAAAACTGAAGGCGCTACGGTGATGACAAGCATTTTCCCATAGTAAGTCTATGGGACCTTGTGGTTGCCATAGGAACCAAAGTTTTAGAGCGATTTCAAAAAAAAGTTTATGTCATCAATGCCCCACCAGAGGCATGCTACAGGTGAGAAATGATTGAGATCAGCCTGCAGGATACAGAGATAAAGCTGCTCAAAAGTGTGGACGGACGACGGACGGACGGACGGACGACGGACGACGGAGGACCCACTATACTATAAGCTCCCCTGGAGCCTTCGGCCCAGGTGAGCTAAAAATATCACAATTTTTCATCATAAAATTTTCATTTTTTCGGCGATAAAGGTGGCAATGTATTTGTATAGGCGTGTTTGCGTAATGTTCTGCTTTGAGACAAGGGTTGTGGGTTCTAGGATCTACCCAGCACGCACACCCTATGTTTGGAGTATAACAAAAAAACAACAACTCAAATTGTCCATTACGATAATACATCCGCGTGACACAGTGCATATCGCCAAAAATGGCTACTTTTCCGAAGAATATCTGTGATATTCTTTTCTTAATTATTCTCCAAACATAGGTTGTGGGTGCTCTGTGAACCACCGCACTGAGGCGGTTCTTACGAGCACCCACAACCTATGTCTTAGAGCAGAAAATTAGCAAAATAATATATTCCCCGATAAACCCCATTTTTCTCTATATGGAGTGGGGTTTACAGGGACGTTCATTTCACGGACTTGTTAATATGAAACATCATTTAAATGACCATTTCATCACGTAAACTTGCCTAAATAATTATGACACCATTGAACCCCACTTTTATATAGTAAAACTGGGGTTTACAGGGGTAATTCTTATTTTTCTTATTTCTGCTCTAAAATATAGATTGTGGGTACTCGTTAGAACTGCCTCATCGAGGCGGTGCTAACGAGTACCCACAATCTATATTTTGTGAATATAGATTGTGGATACGCGTTAGAACCGCCTCATTGAAGCGGTGCTAATGAGTACCCACAATCTATATTTTGTGCAGAAATAAGAAAACTATCACAATTTTTCATCTTACAATATTATTTTATTTACAACGTATTTGTATAGGAGTGTTTTCGAAATGTTGGGGAAATTAAAGAGTGCACTCCGTCACATGAATGTAGGGACATAGAGGGTAAACGAAAACAAATCGTTTCTGATTGCCATGTCAAGTATTTTTGTCTTGCTTTCTTTTCAGAGTGATAGCTGTCATTAAGATATAAGAATCAATTTATAAATATCCATTGGCAATGTATTTCTGATTAACCGTAAGAGGCTTTCAGTATTTGTTTCCAATACAAATTCTACTTTCTTCCATTCTTAATCCAAATTTAATATGTTTCTTTATAAAACATATTTAAGAAAAGATATATTATAGCTGAAATCTATGAAATCGACGGCCGAGCCAGAGTTGTTAATATCTATGAAAGGAAATTCTAGAGGGTTTAAGGATGAAACTAGATTGTTCTGAACTAATCAGACGTTTGCAGGCGCTTTATAGGAATGGCCTGCTTCAAATTGCGAGGCATTAGTGTCATTTGATGAAATCCTCACTCGTAATTGCAATGTAATGAATACTCAGAGCAGTCGCAATGTTTCTAACCCATTTTACCCGAACAATTCTTAGTATAATGACAGGCCCCGATAGCTCAGTTGGTAGAGTGTCCGTTCCGGGGAACGGGAGGTTACGGGTTCGATCCCGGGCCGCGACATACATGTACCAAAGTCGTTAAAAATGGTACTAGCTGCTCCTCGCTTGGCACTCAGATTTACGGGGAAAAGCTAGGACTGGTCGACCCAGTGTCAGGATAATGTGACTGGGTGTGGTATCATGTAATGTGTCTGGGGCATGATACTTCAGTGAGGCAGCACTATACAATTGAGCATTGAGCTTCCTGTCGCAACCAGACACCGTCGTGATATGACAGAAAAAATTGTTGAAAGCGACGTTAAACCCGAATTCACACACACACACACACACACACACACACACACTCTCTCTCTCTCTCTCTCTCTCTCTCTCTCTCTCTCTCTCTCTCTCTTAGAGTATTGAAGGTCTTTTCATCACGATAACAAGCATCACGGAAACACGCCTATATAATTTTGACCCCCTCGAACCCCACTTTTATACTGTGAAACTGGGGTTTACAGGGGTAAACCTTATTTTTCTTATTTCTGCTCTAAAATAGAGATTGTGGGTACTCGTCAGAACCGCCTCATTTTTCTTATTTCTGCTCTAAAATATAGATTGTGGGTACTCGTCAGAACCGCCTCGATGAGGCGGTTCTAACGAGTACACACAATCTATATTTTGAGCAGAAATAAGAAAAATATCACAATTTTTCATCTTAAAATTTTCATTTTTTCGGCGATAAAGGTTACACTGTATTGGTATAGGCGGGTTTTCGTAATGCCGTGATTTTTTCAGATAAAAATCCTGATAATTTCCATATTGCTGATCAAAACATAGGTTGTGGGTACTCGTTATCACTGTCTAGGTGAGGCGGTTCTAACGAGTAGAGGCGGTTCTAACGAGTACCCACAATCTATGTTTGTGAGCAGAAGTAGGAATAATAATGTTTACCCCTGTAAACCCCAGTTTTGCTGTATATGAGTGAGGTTTAAGGGGGTCAAAATTATATAGGCGTGTTTGCGTGATGAAAATAACAAGCATTAATATAGTGCATAGGTATAGTATTCGCAGATAAGACTGACTAGGTGGAGCTATCGTTTGTACATGCCTTAGGAATATTCCTTTAACAAAAAGGTAAACCAAGGCACCCGATTGTGTGAATTCAACTGTAACACAAGCATACCTGTGGCGTATATGACTTTTTCGTCCTCTTGTAGAAAGCGTGCGAAAGGCACTCTACCGAATCTTCTGGTGAACTCAGCGAATTTGACATATACATGTATTGACAACACCTGAATAGCTCCGCCTAGTCAATCTTATCTGCGACCACTATAATAATGCATTTTCCAAATTATTACTAAAAGGAGAAAATGCTCCGAGGCGGTTCTAACCAATACGAACAAGTTTGTGTCTCTGGGTGCTAAAATAATTAATGGAGATTTTCAAGAATTTTGTATTTATTACTCAAAGAAGCAAATGCAGTGGATGTTTGCCGTTTAGAATTGCCGATACCCGGCTCTCCGAGGCGATTCTTATTAATATCCACAACAGTTGTGTCGTGAAGTACTAAATCAATAGTCTGAACATATCCATTAATTGAGCTATGAATTTTCCATTGAAAATGTCGTTGAAACGAGTTTGGTTGTCGTTTTGATGACAGTACATTATTATCTGTGCTGTGTACTTGTATAATCTATGAGCTACAGCAGCATCACGATAGCGAGTCTCTAATATGAGGACCTATGTAAAACCCACTTCACATAGAGAAAAGTGGGTTAACGAGGTTGTACATTGCATCACGTGAACAAGTCCGTAGAATGAAGACCCCCTAAACCCCCCTTATATAGAGAAAACTGGGGTTTACGGGGGTAAACATTATTTTTCTTATTTCTGCTCCAAGACATAGGTTGTGGGTGCTCGTTAGAACCGCCTCATTGAGGCGGTTCTAGCGAGCACCCTCAACCTATGTTTTGAACATTTATAACAAAAATATCAAGGATTTTCAGCAGAAAAGTAGCCATTTTGGAGATGTGAAAAATGCACGAGAGTGTTACCGTAATGTAATTTTATCGTTATGTTTATTTCTGCTTTACATTACGAAAACACGCCTATACAAATTCAGTGTAAATTTTACCGCCGAAAAATCAAGAATTTTAAGATGAAAAAATGCGATAATTTACTTATTTCTGCTCATAACATAGATTGCGGGCACTCGTTAGAACCGCCTCATCGAGTGGGTTCTAACGAGTACCCACAATCTATGTTTTAGGACAAAAATAAGAAAAATAAAGTTTACCCCTGTAAACCCCAGTTTTACTATATAAAAGTGGGGTTCAATGGGGTTAAAATTATATAAGCATGTTTTCGTGATGAAGACATAGATTGTAGATATAGTCGTTGAACCCGCCGAAGCGAGGCGGTACTGACAAGCACTCGCAACATATGTTGTAGTAAAATAAGGAAACTATTACTAAGTTAAACCTGCAGAGCAATGCACGCAACTAAAACATCAGACGGACGTGTTAGGCCCCCGCCCATCGGGGCTTGGAGAAATAGATTTGGTTACATGATGCTTCCACACAGAACTGAAACCGACCGCACATGAGTACTGGTAAGCCGCTTAGAAGGCCTAAGTCTGTCCAGAAAAAGTGGTGCGAGTCGGACCATCCGGGCATATATAAAGCATTTTTGGTTTGTTTGGGCTGTAGGGCTTAAGATGTCATTTCACCTCAATGTCGGGTACAAGTCCCCCAAAACACCGTCTTCAAAGTGGCTTAAATATCGTTGATGGGGACGTAAAACCACAATTCAATCAAACACAGATTCAAACATCACGTGAACAAGTCCGCGAAATAAACACCCACCTAAACCCCACTTCATATAGAGAAAACTGGGGTTTAGTGGGGTAAACATCATCGGCATTATTTTCGCTCAAAAACATAGATTGTGGGTATTCGTTAGAACCGCCTCATTGAGGCGGTTCTAACGAGCACCCACAGTTTATGTTGAAAGCAGAAATAAGAAAGATGTTATCATTTTACCCACAATTTGTCATTTCTGACACCATGTTGGACGCCATTATTTTACACGGATATGTTTTCCTATGGGACGTGTTATCGTAATTCCCCGCGGCAACAAGAATCGTCCACTTTGTGATACAAAATAGAAGTGAAGACAATAATCAGGAATCGATGCAGTCACCTATTATCTCCCATCCAAGATACCATCTTTTTTATTTAAAGTAGAAGTAAAACAAAGATCAGGAATCGATACAATTAACTTACTCCACCTATCAAAGACACCAAAGGGAAAGAAACACAAACATGAAGCGACCAGACCATAATGGAAACCTAAATAAAGGAAGGCCATAATGACAGTTACTTTCCCACAAAATGGCCAAATGACCATCCAAAATAAAAAGACACAAGTGATACACACAGTAAGTAACAAACAACAACATAAATAAACCGCCATAGAAGAACCGCCTTGGAACGGTCAGTGGAAAGAATTCCACTGCGGGGCTTAAATCGATTTTACATGGCCACAATCCTCGCCCTTACCTCTGTCGCGGTATACACTAATTTTGTTTAGTCCGCATGAAGGCTTCCTATCTCATCAGTGTAGCATCTCCGAGAACATACAAATCAAAAAACTACAGAGATTAAACAAGGTTGAGGACTCGACAGCATACGACAACAGAATTGCTGGAGCACAAGAAAACCAACAGTTAACCCTTATCCTGCTGGCTTTTGTAATTAGCAACACCAATATCTGACTATCAGCCAATCAGATTACATGATATAATTTATGCATTAAAATTCACAAACGGTATGACAAACAGTGTAGATTCTGACCATATCTCTCTAATTTCTTATACTAAGTGGGTCACATTTGGCAATTATCTCAGTTGGATGGGTGGCTAAATTTAGAATTTAGCTTAAAAAGAGGTTACGATGAGTCCTTAAAATTATTTACAATTGGAATAACAAAGGTGCTCTAAAACGCATACCCCTGAGTCCCAATCTTTACTGTACGGGCTTTGAACTCATCTGCAATCTTGGCATCTACCATAGAAGAGGGAAGACTATTCCACTGATGAATAGTTCTATGAAAGAAAGAATTTTCAGGGTATCGCTATAGGCCTGGTATCTACGATACTGAGTTTTGTTTACGTTTGTATCTCATACCCCTGAGTCCCAATCTTTACTGCACGGGCTTTGAACTCCTCTGCGATTTTGGAATCTACCATAGAAGAGGGAAGACCACTGATGAATAGTTCTGGAACTGATGAAATAGTTCTATGAAAGAAGGAATTTCAGGGCATCGCTATAGGCGTGGTATCTACGATACTGAATTTTGTTTACGTTTGTATCTATCTTTATTAAGACAGCATTCTATACCAGAGTGTATCTCAAGGGGTGGTAAATGTAACTCATTTAGCATATTACCGACGCTACTTATATTTCGCTATTGCCGACAGGTCCATCACGCAGAGCTGTCTTCTATATCTTTACCACCTGCAGGTTCTGAGGTCTTACATAGGGATGCCAAATGGGTGATGCATATTCAAGTTCAGGGTGAACCAATGTTTTGTATGCAACATCCTTTGTCTGCCTAGGTGCAAAACCAAATTACGACTAAGAAATCCTAAAGTCCTCGTTGTATTAGACGCTATCTCTGAAAAATGTTGACCCAAATCAAGATCGTCAGTGATGGTGATACCAAGATATTTGGCGGATTGAACCTGCTCCAAAATTTGCTGGTGAATTCAATAATCCAACTTTATTTATTCAGAAGCAATATGAACTGGATTTACACTCTTTGCAAAGGTCGGGGTTGTTGTGAACAGCACAATAATGGTTAATCATTTCCCTTTTCAAACAAAGTAACGCTGACTCTGGTCGGATTTAGCAGCACTTTTCTCAAATCTTTTTAGGATGCTAGGGACTAATGGGTCATTGTTAAGTGCATTGGTAAAAGGTTAACGTTTTGTATGGAAGTTCTATACGACAGGACGAGCTAAATGCAGCCAGTTGGACTAATGCTTAAGAGCCCTGACTCTAAATGACAAGGTCTTTCATCGTTGTGGTTTCAAGCCTGGCTTGGGTCATATGTCTCTTAGTGAGACGCCAAATTCTGCAATAGAATGTAAGGCTGGCTTTTGGTACGAACCAATCGTAGTTACATGAATGCTCATGCATTATTGGATTTATTAAACGAGTTGAGGAAAAGGATAAAATGTGATGCTTTGCCTCGCATTTAATCCTTTTAATAAATTCAATAATTCATGGGCACGAATGCATGATTATATTTATCGTATGACATTTATAACGCATTTTATGCACGATTGTTTAACAAAAATGTCAATATTCCACCATTAGTAACCGCGACGTCGTTAAGGAAGCCGTACATGTAACGTTACGGAGCGTATCTAACTAATTTGCATATTTAATTCACTAGTGGGTCGTCTTTTTAAAAAATAACAAAATTTATTTACAAAACGTTTGAATTTTTAAACTGTATTGAAACGAAGATGATTTTAAACTCCCTTCAAATATTTTCTTGATCACACAGAATTAGCAAGGAGTCCAAACCTGAGAACAACAATCCTCAAAGTAATCCAACACAGAATTTAGAATGATTTTTTCTTGAAACACCCGGACTGAAGTAAAGGGAAATTATAATCTCATCACGAAAACACACCTATATAATTTTGACCCCCTTGAATCCCACTTTTATATAGTAAAAATGGGATCTACAGGAGTAAACCTTATTTTTCTTATTCTGCTCTAAAATATAGATTGCGGTTCCTCGTTAGAACCGCCTCGATGAGGCAGTTCTAACGAGTACGCACAATCTATATTTTGAGCAGAAAGAAGAAAAATATCACAATTTTTCATCTTAAAATTTTCGTTTTTTCGGCGGTAAAGTTTACAATGTATTTGTATAGGCGTGTTTGCATAATGCTTTTATAGACTTAAGGGAGATTCTGGAGAGATAAATTTGCTCATATGCTAAAAATAATGTGATCTATCTAGTCAAAAGATATTCACAACCAGCCTTTGTTCTGGACAAGGGACCTACACAGTCTATAATTAGTCCGCTCAAAGCTTCACCAAATGCAGGCATAGTCTGACTGGGTTTCTTCTGTCGCGGTTTAGTTTTGTTATGGTTTGTCTTTTAGTGAGTGTATCGCTTATATTTTTAGTTTTGGAAAGCCAATCGGCCATTTTGTGGGAAAGTAACTGTGCTTTTGACTTTCAGCTATTGGTGTTTCCAATATGGTCCAGCGATTTCATGTTTGTGTTTCTTCACTTTGGTGTCTTTGACGGGAGCTGGGGGGTAATTATATCGATTCCTGATCATTCCTGAACATTGCCTTCACTTCTATTGTATACATTATCATTCTTACTTTGTTTTACTTTTAATACCTTCATAATTCTACATACCATGTGGACATTAACTGCTTGACGCTTATGGCCCACAAAGAGGTTTGACGCGTCGTTAAAGACGAAATCATCATCAAGCCTCAATCTCAGTCATGCCCATAAAGTACAGTATGTTCTTGTAAACGGATATCCTTTGGGAGCAAGGAATACATCACAGAACTGAAAAATATGGATTGTGCATGCTTTCTGGGCCAGACTAGCTACTTTTGGCCAATTAGGCCTCATCAGTGACCTTCGAATATATAAAAAAAAAAACAGAATGGAAGCAATGAAGCCAAAGGACAAGTAAATATAAACTACAAGGCTCAGAGAATGTTAATCTAGTAAGTTTATCTATTTTGCATTAAATGGCAGACCCACTACTGATGTCAAGCAAAATGTTAAAAATCTTAATCACAGAACTAAACGGTACTATCAGCATTGAAATTTCGAGCCCATCAAGATGAAAATCTCATAACGATGAACTAAGAATGTCAATAATTAGATTTTACATTGTCACTATCAACTCAAGATGGTCACCAAAATAGAAGTGGAGGCAATGATCAGGAATCGATACAATTAACCCACAGCTCCTAGTTATTGTTTGATTTGAGGTTTGACGTCCCCGTCAACACTGTATAGGTCATTTTGGAGACTTTGCTTCCAATTTTTGTGCGACTTTTACCCGACATAGAAATGAAATGTCATATCAGGCCCTGTTGCTCAATGGCACTAATAGGGTTTATAAGCATGGCCGGTCCTCACCGTGGTTTCATCTCTGTGGTTGTTCGATTTTTAGTTATCGGAGGTATTGCACTGAATAGAAGTGAAGGCAATGTTCAGCAATCGATACAATTAAACCACAGCTCCCATCACAGACACCAAAGGGAAAGAAAGACAAACATGAAATAACTAGACCCTAATGGGAACATCAATTGCGGAAAGCCAAAATAACAGTTACTTTCCCACAAAATGGCCATTTCGCTACACAAAACAAAATAATATAAGCTGTACACACACTCAAAGACAAACCATAAGCAAAATAGACCGCGACAGAAGAACCGCATTGGAACGGTCAGTGAAACCAATTCCACTTGGGGTGGGGTGGGGGGGGGGGCTTAAATCGATTTAACGTCGCCACAATCTTCGCTCTTACTTCCTTCGCGATTTAGACAAATAATTTGTTCAGTCCGTATGACGGCCTCCTCACTCATCAGTGCAACATCTCCGAGAACACAAAAATCAAACAACCACAGTGATGAAACAATAGTGCGGACTCGACAGCAAGAAACCACTTAAATGCTTGAGCAAAAGAAGAACAACAGTTAGACTCTGATAGGCCCGACCAGAGACAGATCATCTGGACCAACCGACATTACACAAATTAAGATACACTCTACTTCTCAGTAAGCCTTTACGCTGGCACCTTCATAGAATCTGATGTCTCACCCACCGACGTGCAATTAAAGAGGGAAACAAAGTTGTCAACCGTGACTGGGTGAACTACCATGCATGCAGTCTGTCGTATGACATTTATGTTGTATAACATTTATGTTGTACCCTATCTTTTTTATATCGAAGAACGATCTTACGAAACTGGATGCTGAAGTCATGGCATTGATATATTTTTCTGAATTTATATACTGAGTTACCATAAAATTCGGGTTCCGATAGACCTTGTTGCTGAAGAGATTTAAGTCTAACATTGAACTTTGAAATTAAATAGGAATGACGTCTATTTTGAAAAGGCTTTGCGTAGGTTATGATACCAAGGCCTTCATGCGGCCTGAACAAATTATGTGTCTAAATCGCGATGGAATTAAGCGCGAGGATTGCGGCCGCGTAAAAATGATTTAAGCCTCCCAGTGGAATTTGTTTCACTAACCGCTCGAAAGCGGTTCTTCTGTTGCGGTTTCATTTTGACTTTTGCTCCGGAAGCATTTAAGAAAAGGTCATGACTAGTTGAATGTTATTTTCTATTAGCATGTCATCCGTATTATTGTCTTCTCCTGCGGGTGTAGACTACCTAAGGTTTACTTTTCCTCCAGAAGCATTAAAGAAAAGGCAATTACTGACTGAATGCTATATTCTCTTGAATGGTCAGCAATGTTATTTGTTATAATAATTAAAAACCGGGATTTACCGAAACACTTCAGCAAGTTTATCACTCCCTATGTTTTCTCGGTTCAAATGATGTTGGTTTCCCTCTGATGATACAGTACATTTATTTTTGTTTGTTTTCATTTAAAGAAGGCAGATGCATCTGTTCTACTGATTTTTCGTTTCCTTAGTACGAGTGGTTATCATAGTAAAAGATTGGTTTTGTTTATATATGAAACTGGAGTCAACTTTTGGAATGTTTGGTTATAATACAAGTTTCAGTATTTACCGGCACACTTATACAGAATACACATGAGCAGCTTTGCCACTTGACAATCCAATCCTATGGCAACACAAATTAATGTGTGCTAAGCGTAGACTCAAGCTTTTTGTAAAAGCGAATACTTATACTTTTGTTTTGAATAGCCAGCTTGCTTTCCACTATTGGTGTTTCCTAGTTATTTCGTGCTTGTGTTTCTTTCCCATTGATGTCTCTGATGGGAGCTGTGGTTTAATTGTATCGATTTCTGATCATTGCCTCCACTTCTATTTCCTACCATTGTTTGGCAGGACTCACAATATGCAGAAACATCATAATTTAACCCAGGCCGTAGCGCCCGCCCATAGGGGCTTGAAGAAATATATGGGCTGCATGATGCTTCCACGCAGAACTGAATCCGGCCCGCACACTAGTACTGGTAAACCGCTTAGAGGATCTAAGCCTGTCCAGGAACCGCGGTGCGAGGCGGACCGTCCATGCTAATAAACCCTATTGGTTTCATTGGGCGATAGGGCTTGAGAAGTCATTTCATCTCAATGTCGGGTAAAAGTCCCACAAAATTGGAGGCAACGTCTCCCAAATGACCTTTACAGTGTTGACGGGGACGTTAAACCTCAAATCAAACAAACAAATAACCCAGGCCGCTGGAACTGATTAAGAATCTTGTGATGGGATTGATTTACACCTAAATGGCCTGACATGGGAGTTGCATGTGCCAAATACAATATTTCGGGACGATAAATCTGTTGAGCCTTTATCTGGTAGTCTACTCATCTTCTGCTGAGAAATCTGGTGGACGCCATTAATCATTACACTGTCTTTGTTGACAAAATAACAGATACGGACCTGAGATACTTACTGCTCATCTGAAGCTCTTTCAAATAAAATAGAAGTGGAGGCAATGATCAGAGATCGACGCATTTAACCCACAGCTCCCATCAGACACCAAAGGGAAAGAAACACAGACATGAAACAACAGACTCTAATGGAAACCTCAATAGCGGAAAGCCAAAAGGACAGCTACTTTCCCACAAAATGGCCAATTGGCTATCCAAAACAAAATAATATAAGCGACACAAACACCCAAATACAAACCATATCAAAAATAAACAGCGACAGAAGAACTGGCTTGGAACGGTCAGTGAAACGAATTCCACTGGTGGGCTTAAGAAGGGTCGCGCATAACTGACTCTGCCGTAATCAAGTTCGAATTTTTACCTCAAAATAATTTTAGTTTGTATTTTGTTTTTAAAGTGTTTTCTGAGGTTTTTGTAACATTACAGTGTGTTTTTTGTTGTAAAATATTTTGCGACTTCATAGACTACTTTCTGGTCTAGTTCGCATGGCTGTAAGCACATGAAAATTAAGTGATAAACAGACTAACCCTGCAAGACTTTTACTTTATTTTTCCATTGGTGTCAAAATTAAGCCTTGAAGAGTCTGCCACTGCACATATCCCATGACCATACTTTGTCAATACAAACCAAACAATGACTCAAAAGTGACGTTTATTTTAGTTTGCGTGACGTCATATAATTGAAAAAAAAAAAACAATAAGGAACGTGATAGCTCAGTGGTTAGTGCACTTGCCTCTGATGCTAGAGGTCCCAGGTTCGATCCCCGGTAGATGCGATTAAATTTCTGTGTGCGAACACGCTCTGGGACAGTGGCATCATTTGCAGGGATGAATGTCATAAAGTGCACCGTCCTTCGGATCGGGACGTTAACTGGAGGCACCCTGTGCAGGGGGAACCATCCCCTGTGCAGGTTAAAGATCCTTAGGCCTACATGATTACTGTGTTGGTATTCATCCTGCAAAACATGGAGTGTATGCAATGTACACCTTGGGTAATGGTCAAATGTGACCTACGTAGTATCAGTTTTGTTTGATTTGAAGTTTAACGTCCCCGTCAACACTCTAATGGTCATTTTGGAGACGTTGCTTCCAATTTTGTGGGACTTTTACCCGACATTGAGATGAAATGACATCTCAAGCCCTGTCGCTCAATAGGGTTTATAAGCATGGATGGTCCGACGTGCATTGCTTGGCAGGCTTAGATCCTCTAAGCCGTTTACCAGTACTCGTGTACGGGTCGGTTTCAGCTCTGCGTGGAAGCATCATGCAACCCATCTATTTCTTCAAGCCCCGATGGGCGGGGGCTAACGCAGTATCAGTATATAGATAGATAGAAAAAACAACACTGCCATATTTATCCACCTAGTTATTGGTATGAACTAAAAGAGCAGACACAACTGTAATGCATGGCAGCGCACATTACTCTGTTAATAATAAGTCGCAGTCTCAGTTTCAATTTCTGTTAACCCACCTCAGGGAACAAATGGCCACCCACATTTAGGATCTTAGACTCAACAGGTCCGTACGCATGGGGGTTAGAGAGAGAGAGAGAGAGAGAGAGAGAGAGAGAGAGAGAGAGAGAGAGAGAGATTCAGCTATGATTACAAAGGCATCCAGAGCGAAACTCGCATGACGACGTAAAGCACGATAATGGAATGTATTTGACTGAGAAAAGAGTCTTGAGGAACACCGGCATTCATTTCGAATTCTTCAATGTAACCGACACAAACAAGGACACGTCTCCGCGCATTAGCAGACATCCAATGGACCAGTCGAACATTCCACTCCTCTACTTCAAATTTTCTCTGTGCCTCCTAAATGACTTTCCTAGACACTCAACCAAATGCCTTATCAAGGTCCACCAAAGCCACTATGTTGGAATGTAACTGCCATTTTGGCTTTCCGCTAGTGATGTTTCCATTACGGTATAGATATTTCATGTTCGTGGTTCTTTCCCTTTGGTGTGTCTCATCGGAGGTGTTGGGTAATTGTACCGATTCCTGATCATTGCCTTCACCGGAAAGTAAATGGATAACTTATCGCACCTCCCTTTCACAGTTTGATAAACAGGCAATAGATAAATAGCGCTTCCGGACAATATGGCATGATAAAAAAACTTGTAAAAATTATAGAGAAAAATTAACTAGTATTTTTTTTTTCTACTTTCCCTTTAACGTTGGCAGGAACTGAAACGGGGAAAAAGAAATTTGTATATTCTTTTGCATCAGCATATGGTATTTTTTTTATCAATTTCAACCCATTTCATTAGGGGGTGGGGTAATAAATTGGCAAAAAAGAAAGATAAAAATGTACAATACTGTTTCCAAGGTAAATTAATAACATATATCGGACATTGTTTGAACGTCTGCGACAATGTTAATGGCTCCATATCTTTTAAACATGAACAAATCGACAATATGGCAATATGATTAACATGGATTTAATTGCCAGAAAAATCAATTTTCACACCATAAAACTTATAAATGAAATTGTGTTTCATTTAAAATGAAATACTTTGATACATATCAAATTAAGGAAGCAAAAGTAGGTGCAATAATGAAGGTATAATCCTTGTTCTTGTCATTTAAACAATATCTAGATGCTTTTTTAGCCATTTTTATTGGGGGGTGGGGTAACTTTTTCTGCATTACTTCTTCCAGATGCCTGGTGACATAGTCAAATTTCACGCCTATTTCGTGTACCTAATATTATTACACAATATATGTGAAAATAAGAAAAATCTAAAGACGAAAAATGCATTCTTTTATCAAATATAGTGAAAATTGCATATCAAAACAGCCAGAAATTCAGAAAAAGTCATTTGTAAATAGGTGTTTCGACAAAAACATGTGGAAGAGTTTGTCTTGCATAGCTTGGTACGCAAACATGACATTATACTGCATTGTGTTTTTTTAACCAAACTGGGAAATATTGTTTTAAACAATTGTTATCGACAATTTGTCAATGACTGGGGTAATTATTGAAACATTCGATAATTTCGAAAACAGCACCCATCTATAAGGCTAAAAAGCTCGAAAAAAGCATGGTATGCCTATCTTTTCATACCGGCAAACGAATGCAGAGAATTCAAGCTACAAAATACAAGCAAATAAAAAAAAATCTAAAGACAAATGAATAACTCCCCACCCTCCTTAAATCGATTTTACATGGCCACAATCCTCGCCCTTACTTCCGTCGCGATTTAGACAAATAATTTGTTCAGTCCCCATGAAAAAGAGAGGTGGAGGCAATGATCAGGAATCAATACAATTAACCCATAGCTCTCATCAGAGACACCAAAGGGAAAGAAACACAAACATGAAACAACAGACCCTAATGGAAACATCAATAGCGGAAAGCCAAAAGACAGTTACTTTCCCACAAAATGGCCAATAGGCTATCCAAAACAAAATAATATAAGCGACATAAACCCCGAAAGACAGACCATAACAACATTAAACCGCGACGGAAGAACCGCCTTGGAACGGTCAGCGGAAACGAATCCCACTGGGTGTCTTCCTAACTCATCAGTGCAACATCTCCGTGAACACAAAAAAAAAATCAAACAACCACATAGATGAAACAACGGTGAGGAATCGACAGCAAGAAACCAATGAAATGCTGGAGCAAAAGAAAACCAACAGTTAGACTCCGATGGGCCCAACCAGAGACAGAGCATCAGGTACATTGAATTAGATCTCTCTTATTCTCAGTAAGCCTTTACGCTGGAACCGTCATGATATCTGAGGCCTGACCCACCGGCGTGCAATTAAAGGCGATTGATTGATTGATTTGAGGTTTACCGTCTCCGTCAACACTGTATAGGTCATTTTGGAGACGTTGCTTCCCATTTTGTGGGACTTTTACCCGACGTTGAGATAAAACAACATCTCAAGCTCTGTCGCCCAGTGAAACCAGGAGAGTTTATATATGCATGGATGGGCCGACTAGCACCACGTTTCCTGGGCAGGCTTAGAAACTTTAAGCAGTTTACCAATACTCATGTGCGGTCGGTTTCAGCTCTGCGTGAAACCATCATGCAGCCAATTTTCAAGCCCCGATGGGCGGGGGCCATCAAATAAAGGCCAAATTTCAGGATCCTTGTGTTGTTCTACAGAAAGTTGTTGCCTGGACATTTTGTCGTGAGATAGATCAAGGGATGAGTGATTCTCATTAAAGTCTGTCTGCTTGTAGGCAGACTTAAAGACTTAGGCCTTGTTATCTCGTGATTAGAAATCAAAAATGAGTTCCTTTAAGAGCAATGAAAACATTCATAAGAAAGAAGATGGGTCATACTACGTAGTTTCGGCTAATAAAGCCTCATCAGTGACCCTGTAATGATCCGGCAAAGAAAGCCAGAGGAAACATACTGCAATTTTACGAATTTCGAATAGGCAGTCGATTCAAAGACTGACATTAATCAAAATGGGGTTCAAATAATTAAAAACCTGTCTAGAATATGAGTCTAAACCAATAATTTATTTCTGATTTCTCAGAATATTCACGCAGATCTCAAAGGACCAAAAGTAAAATATAAACTGCACTATGGTTGATGTACGGGGAGACGTTTTACGGCCGCCACACGGCACAACACCAGCTGCAGTGAAGGCAAATAAAAATCAAAAATGAGTTCCTTTAAGAGCAATGAAAACATTCATAAGAAAGAAGATGGGTCATACTACGTAGTTTCGGCTAATAAAGCCTCATCAGTGACCCTGTAATGATCCGGCAATGAAAGCCAGAGGAAACATACTGCAATTTTACGAATTTCGAATAGGCAGTCGTTTCAAAGACTGTCCCAAGAAGGTATCAGTTAAATCAAAAACCTGTTTCCCGTCAGTTAGCTTGGCTTGCATTCTAGAGCCCTCGTGACTGCACAGGACGCATAACTATCAGGAATTTCCTGCTCAGTGGGATAAGGTGGTTGTTTAATGCAAGGATTAGAATTCAAAAGTGGATTTTCCACAACTTTATCTCCAGCTTAGTCATTTCCAGCAATAAATGAACACCTTTAAAGGGTAAAGACCGCCACTGCACCAGATACCAGGTCGGATGACAAATGAGTGTCATGAAGCGGAAAATTAACAAATCCACATTCCGCACCCTGCGGATCTGCTGAAATAAGAGATCGAGAAACTCCGATATCTCGTAAGATTTTGATAGGGGTAGGACTGGGCATTACTGTCACCAATTTGGTGACATAACACCATCTGATAAAAATGGTTCACAAATCTCCATAACTTAATCGGTCTCATATCATTTCGTATGAGAAAGAGTTTCCTTCCTTAAACAAGACTGTGGTTTTGGTCTTACAGAGGTCAAAATAGAAGTGGAGGCAATGAAAAGGAATCGATACAATCAACCCACAGCTCCCATCAGAGACACCAAAGGTAAAGAAACACAAACATGAAACAACAGACCTAATGAAAACATTAGTTAAAAGCGAAAGGACAGTTACTTTCCCACAATATGGCAAATAGGCTATCCAAAATTTAATAATATCATCGACACAAACACCCAAAAACAAACCATAACAAAAATAAACCGCGACAGAAGAACCGCCTTGGAACGGCAAGCGGAAACGAATTCCACTGGGGGGCTTAAATCGATTTTACGTGGCCGTAAACTCTTAAACTCTTCTTGTCTTTCTCTCATGCTCTTCAATACTAAATATTCAGAGATCGAATGACCTGGTTTTTTGCAATTATTACAAACTATTTGAGTTTGAGATAAGGGATTTTGGTCTCTATTTTCACCGGAAGGTTCCAGACGTTTTCATGCTTCAAAATAGAAGTGACGGCAATGATCAAGAATCGATACAAGTAGCCCGCAGCTTCCATCAGAGACACCAAAGGCAAAGAAACACAAACTTGAATTCCTGGACCCTAATGGAAACATAAATAGCGGGAGGCCAAAGGAACTGTTGCTTTTCCACAAAATTGCCAATTGGCTATCCAAACCAAAAACATATAAGCGATGCAGCCTTGGAATGGTCAGTGAAGCGAATTCCACGGGTGTGTGTGTGGGGGGGGGGGGGGGGCTTTAATCGATTTTACGCGGCCGCAATCAACGCTCTTACTTCCGTCGCGATTTAGACAAATAATTTGTTCAGTCCGCGTGAAGGCGTCCTAACTCATAAGTGCAACATTTCCGAGAACACAGAAATCAAATAACCATGCGATTAAACAACGGTATGTCTCGACAGCAAGAAACCACTGAAATGCTGAAGCAAAAGAAAACCAACAGTTAGACTACGATGGGTCCGACCAGAGACAGAGCACCAGACACCCACCAACATTACATAAAATTTAAATTATCTCTAATTCGCAGTAAGCCTTTACGCTCGAACCGTATCATAATCGGAGACCTGACTATCCGGCGTGCAATTAAAGAGGGAAGCAAAGTTGCCAACTGTGATTGGGTTAACTACCATGCATGCAGTCTGTCGTATAACATTTATGTTGTACCCAATCCTTTTATATCAAAGAATGATTTTACGAATTTGGGTTCTGAAATCATTGCAAGTATGTATTTTTTCTTAATTTATATACTAAGTCACCATAAAATTCGGGTTCCGATAGATATTGTTGCAGAAGAGATTTGAGTCCAACATTGAATTTTGAAATTAAATCGGAATGATATCTAAGAAGTTTGAAAAGGCTTTGCGTAGTTCATGATACCGAAGACCCTGATTAAAACGTTTAGCAGTTAACAATTTATTACAAGTGTTGAAGTCAGTTGCATGAACTTTGCCATCTAAAAACGGGTCCTCGGTATCAGAAGAATTTGCCTTATTTAACTGAAGTTCTGAGGGGTAAATTTTGACTGATCAAACCGATTTCTGGTTTGACCGTAAAGTATAATTTTTATGCTCTTCGGAAGCTCTTTCTTACTTTACATACAAGATAGCGGGAATCTTCCCTATGAAATGTGCATTCAATTAAATCATTAAGTTTGCCTTTAATAAGATTATGAAGACGTGTAGTGTGAAGTGTGGAGGAATCGTAAGTATACAGACTTGTGGTCTGGTCGCTTAATGTATGTATTTCTTTCCCTTTGGTGTCTTTGATGGGAGGAGTAAGTTAATTGTATCGATTCCTGATCTTTGTTTTACTTCTACTTTGAAGCAAATTTACGCCGCATCCACCCCCCCCCCCCCCCGAACTTCAGTTAAATAATTCTTCTGATACCGTGGCCCCGTTTTCGGATATACATCTGTCAATTGAAGAAGGGTTTGTTTCCTGCAAAAATTATGATAAACGCGATGATTTTGATTTTGAGATTGTAAATTTTCCAGTTTCTAGGATAGTGATGTCCCTCGTGTGGCATCCTATGGCGTTTATATTTCGCATTTAATTCGATTGCCAGAGTGGCTAGTCATGTAACTGGCTTAAACACATGTAATAAATTGGTAATTGCTAATCTTCTAAATCAAGGTTATCAGTATCAAAGCCTTTCTAAGTTTTATAGGCGACATTCCGATTTAATTTCTGCTACAAGGTATATTGGAACACGAGTTTTATGGTGAATTAGTATATAAATGCGGAAAAATATATACTTGCAATGATTTCAGTAGCCAATGTCGTAAAATCATGCTTCGATATAAAAAGATTGGGTATAACATAAATGCTACACGACATACCTAATGCATGGTAGTGAACCCAATCTCGATTGATAGCTTTGCTTCTCTCTTTAATTGCACGGTGGGCCAGGCTTTAGATTCTATGACTGTTTACAGCGTAAATGCTAACTTATGTTGGTTGGTACCAGGTGCTCTGATTCTGGTTGGGCCCACAGGAGTCTAACTCTTGGTTTTCTTTTACTCAAGCATTTCAATGGTTTGTTGCTGTCGAATCCTCACCGTTGTTTCATCTCTGTGGTTGTTTGTTACTTTTTGTGTTCTTGGAGCTGTTGCACTCATGAGTTAGGAAGCTGTCATGCGGACTGAACAAATTATTTGACAAAATCGGGACGGAATAGAGGGCGAGGATTGCGGCTGCGTAAAATCGATTTTAGCTTCCCCCCGTTCCAAGGCGGTTCTTCTGTTGCGGTTTTTTGTTAAGGTTTGTCTTGTGCATCGCTTATATCTTTTGATTTGGATAGCCAATTGTCCATTTTGTGGGACAGTAACTGTCATTTTGGCTTTCCGCTATTGATGTACTCATTAGGATATAGTTTTTTAATGTTTGCGTTTCTTTCTCTGATCGGAGGTGGGGGTTGACTGTGTTGATTCCTGATCATTGCCTTCACTTCTATTATGGAAGGATTCTTGCTTCGGTTTTCACGTCGCGTTTACTATCGCGGAAAATTGACATCTTTGTACAAAAGTCGTGAATTTAATGCGCTTTAAACGTCATAGGATAAATAGAAACTTGCGTCGGTGCTCATGTATTATTGAATTAATTAAAAAGGCATTGAGTAAAATGCATAAAAAGCTCGGCTAATCCTCGCATTTTCTTTTTTCCTCTACTCATTTAAATAAATTCAATAATGCATCAACCTCTATATTATTCACAAACGGCAAACAACATTATTCATATAATATAATTTAAAAAACATATCATCACCTTATTGCAACATGAAAGTGGTTTTTGGAATCAGAATGCATGTTATTAAAAGACTCTATCATGGATATTCTAAGTAGATAGATCACAGACTCTCGTAACTTCGTATATTCTCGAGTCGCCAAACAGTGATCTTTGAGGCGGTTTCACACAATGGAAAATCCTAATATCCTTGCATCACACGATAATGAGAGTCTGGAGTTCACCTTGGAATATACATTCTTTACCTACCTAAATTATCCTACCAACGGATAGGATAAGGCCGAGAAGCCACACGTGTTTGATGTGCACTGGTTGTGTTTAACCCATGTACGCCATCGTTATGCTTACTGTCACTATACGTACAGAGTTACCTGAATACACTTAACAGTAATATCATAATATTGCGGATGTGAGTCCATCCACGCCCATCGGGGCTTGGAGAATTAGAGTGAGCTCCATGGTGCTTCCGCACAGAGCTGAAAACGACCGTACTTGAGTACTGGTAAACCACTCAGGACTAAAATAGAAGAAAAGGCAATGACCGAGAATTGATACAACTAACCCACAGCTCCCATCAGAGACACCATAGGGATGAAACAACCAGACCATAATGGTAACATCAACAGCGGAAAGCCAAAAAGACAGTTACTTTCACACAAAATGGCCAATTGGCTATCCAAAACATAATGATATAAGCGATACTCACACTCAAAGACAACCATAGCAAAAAAAACCTCGACAGAAGTACCGCCTTTGAACGGTCAGTGAAAAGAATTCCACTCGGGGGGCTTAAATACGTGGCCACAATCCTCGCCCTTACTTCCGTCGCGAAGACCTGGAAAAGTGATGCGATTCGGACCGCTCCTTAAACCCTGGCGGGTTTTAGGGGCAGTAGGGATTGAGATGCCATTACATCTGAATGTCGGGTAAAGAGCCCACAAAATTGGAAGCAGCGTCTTCAAATAATTAAATCGTGTTGACGGGGATGTTAAGCCTAAATTCAAACAAACAAAAGTACTCGGACTTATGAGCCTGGTGTATCCAAAATTCGATCCTAATATATCGACAGTCGACTTAACTGGGTAGGCCTAAAAGTAACTTAATGGTGACTTTGTTCGAGGTCATTGAACTAAAAATAAGACTTTGGAACCCTGTTTGCGCGAAAATATACATCATACGAGCGGTCTTAGTATCTTTTGTGTGCTGGTAATATTTTATTGGACCCTGTTCATCTTATAACGGTTCGCTGCATAATGTTACCAGGGCATGATTTCATGTCGAGGAAAGTGGCTACATATTAAAAAAGTAGGAATGTGGAGCATGATAGCGCAGTGACCAGTCACAGAGGCTATCGGTTCGATCCCCGACAGTGGAGATAACATTCCAGTGTCACAACATTCTCCACAGGCATCATTTGTAGGCATAAAATGCATTTTTCGGGTTGGTTGGAGCGTTAACTGGAGGCCTTGTGCAATGAGAGTCATCCCCTCAGCAGGTTAAAGACCCCTACCGCAATAACATGATGCCTTTTACATCATCTTGCAAATCTCGAGTTTATAAAATATACACTGTCTGTGTCCTGCGGCGAAAAGGTAGAAAGAAAGAAAATGATGTCGCACAAGGAACAGTCACTAAAAAGAAAGGAAACTTTACATTCGTTCCATTTATACTAACCTTTGCATTAAGTAAACACATCTAGACACATATAAATACCAAACGGGACTTCAGTGTCAGAAGATTTCATTGTGCATGTAATTAATTGGAATTCTGAAGGGTAAATTTGACTGATCAGACTATCGTTGTATGTGTTATCAATATTAAATAAATCTAATCACACACATCTAGACGTCAAGTTAAAAGCTTAAATTATTTCACATTGACTTTCTTCAGAAAGAGACATCATGAACCCTCTTTCACAACAAACAAGAACAAATCAGCCACAAGAGGTGCAAAATTTGTCTTAAAAAATAATTTACATATTTTCAGCTGGAGGTGAAATATTCACACATTTTCTGACAATACCAAAATGTGTCATTCCTGCGCTCTCCACAAAGGAAAAAAGCATTTCTGTCGTTATTCGTTGCATGCAAGAATGAGGGGAAGATTATATTCAATAAAATGAGACAGTACAGCTGTAGTTTGGCCCACTCGGTCATCTAGTCTCTTTTCTGGTGGTTTCAGCTGGTTTTGTTATTCGATCATAACTTTTTCTGCATAAAGATATCTTTTCTATTTTGCAAATTTCAGTTTTACATGTGAAGGGTCTCAATAAATGTTCTGAGAAAGGGGAAATCCTTTGGCAGCAAGAAGTACAGCGCAGAACTGACAATTATGGAGTGTAAAATATTTTCCTGGGCCAGACTAGTTAGTTTCGGCCAATTAAACCTCACCAGTGACCCTAAAATATTTCCCAAATTCCTCACTGAAGTCAATGGTCCCAAATGACTTGAGAATATAACCCGCACTATGGTGAAAGGCAGGGCGACATTTTACGGCCGCCACACATTCCCTTAACACCAGCTGTGGTAACGTTAAATGTTCTGAGAAAGGGATAATCCTTTGGAAGCAAGGAGAACAGCACAGAACGGAGTGCACATGATTTGTCTTTGTCAGACTAGCTTATTTATGCCAGTTAGGCCTCATCAGTGGGCCTCAAATATTTCCCAAATGCCGTAGTGAAATCTATGATCCCAAGGGAATGAGTGAGTGTTTGAGTTTTACGTCTCACCAACAGCTAAGGTCATACGGAGACGGGACCTCGATTTAAAGACTCATCCGAAAGTCTGGAGAAGCCCAGGTTCGATCCTGCGATCCCTGGGTTACAAGGCGAGTAGCATAACCACCACACCACGGAGGCTTCTACGAGGTGCAGTCGAAAAGTTCCAGGACTGCCTTAAAGTTTGTAACTTTATTATTATTGGTAGTAGAATAATAAGAAAAAGAATCAGTATAAAAACAAATCTTTTTTCTACAGCACAGTATAAACGTTTAATCAAAATCATTCACCAAAACAGCACCGTTTACATTGCAAATAACAGTACGCACGCCGAACGGAGCACTTATGACGTCAATGACGTTATCTCATGAAATGACGTCAGGATTAACGCTTGTAAATGTCAGTCATTCTTTTTCAAAGTATCCTCCCTGGTGTTCAATACACTTTCTGTGGCGATGTACCCAGTTTTGATAAATGTTCCTGTACCACTCTGTGTCATAGGTGCGTACCGCTGATCTGACCTCAAATTTTATTTCCTCTTCCGAATCAAATCTACAACCTCGTAAGTCTGCCTTTAACCTCGGAAATACACAAAAGTCCATAGGGGCAAGGTCGGGACTATAGGGCGGATGTTGCAGTCTTTCATATCCCAGGAAGTTTATGGTCAGTAAAGTATCTGCGGCTCGATGTGCTGGGGCGTTGTCTTGATGGAATATCAGATTCTCAATCTCGAGGTCCGGACGTTTTTTTCTCAAGGCATGTGTGAGATGCCTCTGCACGACCTAAAATGGCAATGAAAACGAAATGTTTACTTTCAAATGAACGGTAAAATAAAATGATTGATTGATAATACATATACTTCGAACATATCTTACAAGCATATTTTTATGGCTTAGCCCTTCTCTTGCTGAATATTCAATTAAGCCACGCCCATTTCCGACTTTGACCCAATCAGACTATTTGAAGTAATTAATTCTTACATATTCATAAACTGAATGTCAAACAGTGCAGATCCTGATCAGATGGCTTCTTCAGAAGCCATCTGATCTGGATCTACACTGTTTGCATAGATAGGGGTTGTCGCGAACAGCAAGATAAGGGTTAGGATATAAGATATCAAAAGAATGTGTAACAGGTAGCTTGCCTTTTGATAATATCCTTTGTTCATGGTTTCGTCCCTGGGTACTGCATGCTGAAGGAGCATGCCCTTGCTGTCCATGAAGAAAATGTACATGATCTTCTTTGATGATTTGGAGGTTCTAGCCTTCTTAGGGGGAGGGGAAGACCGCCGTTTCCACACCATGGACTCTCTCTTTGTTTCAGGGTCATAAAAGTTTATCCACGTTTCATCTGTCGTAATGATACGGTTTAGGAAGCGATCGCCTTCTTTTCTCCAGCGCTGAAGAAACATAAATCCGTTAATTCTTACGCGATGACGTTTTTTATAGTTGTTTTGAAATGGCGTTGTCGTGACGTCATATGAAATTTCATGACGAAATAGCGCCAAATAATGAAAAAAATGGCGCTAAGAACAGGGGGTAAAACTCGGACTTGTTAACTAATTTGAAGTGCTCCGTAGCGGTGTTGATAAGTAATGATAAATGATTTGTTAAAAAGAAATACTGGCGCAATGTCAATAAAATGTTATGAAGTTTCAGCAATGAAATCAAAATATTTGCATGGCTAGTTTCAACATGGTCGGACGTCAGAAAGTTGTAATAGATGACCAGTCCGGGAACTTTTTGACTGCACCTCGTATGATGATCCCAAGGGACTAGAAAATATAACCCATACTATGGTGAAGGGCTGGGAGACATTTTACGGCCGCCACACATTCCCTTAACATCAGCTTTGGTGAAAAACCGACTTTCTCCATAATTCCAAAGGCAATCTTTATATATGCATTGTCATAAGCTCTAGTGAGAAGTTACATGTATATGTTATATATGTATTGTCTTAAATATGTTCTATAAAAGGGTTATCCTTTGGAAGCAAGGAATACACCACATAACTGAAAAATATGGAGTGCGCGTGTTTTCTGGGCCAGACTAGCTAGTTTCGGCCAATTAGGCCTCATCAGTGACCCTCAGATATTTTCAAAATTCCACAATGGAATCAATGATCCCAAAGGACAAGAAAATATAATCTACACTATGGTGTAGGGCAGGGTGACGTTTTACCGCCGCCACACATTCCCACACACCAGCTGTAGTGAAGTTAAATATGTTCTATAAAAGGGTTATCCTTTGGAAGCAAGGACTACACCACAGAACTGTAAAATATGGATTGTGCATGTTTTTTGGGCCAGACTAGCTAGTTTCGGCCAATTAGGCCTCATCAGTGACCTTCAGATATTTTCAAAATTCCACAATGGAATCAATGATCCCAAAGGACAAGAAAATATAATCTACACTATGATGTAGGGCAGGGAGACGTTTTACCGCCGCCACACATTCCCACACACAAGTTGTAGTGAAATTAGATATGTTCTATAAAAGGGTTATCCTTTGGAAGCAAGGAATACTCCTCAGAACTGACAAATATGGAGTGTGCATGTTTTCTGGGCCAGACTAGCTAGTTTCGGCAATTAGGCCTCATCAGTGATAAGTTTAAGTGAGAAGTGTATGTTTCAAATAAGCAGTACTTAATCCTCAATCAGCATTTATTGTCACAAGAAAGGAATTATGACCATGCTCCGTCATCGAGACCCAGGATCTCTAATAGAATGCGAGCGCAGTTTTAACCATCAGTTGATAATTGGATTAGCTAAATTTATATGTGAATAATAACTCTTTGTGTACCATTGGCTCAACAAAAAGGTAGCATGTCCTTTATATAACATTAAACGTTGCAAAACTGGCCGCGGGGGGATTCAAATATATTATATAAATAGGCAATCCTTTGATAGCAATCACATACTACATAACTGAATATTTTGGACTGTACATGGTTTTTCAGAGCCAGACCATCCGGCTTCGGCAAATCGGACCTTAACATATACCCCAAATACATATTCAAATATTCGAATCAATGATCCCAAAGGAATTCCGCGTTGCAGTTAAATATGTTCTTGAACATGTTGATATGTTCAAAGCATGTATGCTAAGCTTTAGCCTGTATGTTCCACAGATAAATGATCTGGTCAACTATTATAGAAACGTATAGATGAAATTGGTTTATCTTCTTGCTTTGCATAGTTGCCTAGCATGTTGGAGCTCTGAACAGGCACCATCAATAACACTATAAACTCTGCTTTATACGCGATTACACTTATGGATGCTCCTGATTAACGGTACTGATGGATACCAGAAGTCCTAGGAGAAATCGTCAATTAATTATGCTTTTATTTCCTTTCACGTTACTGCGCTATTTACAGAGATAAAATCAACAATAGATGGATATTAAAGAGCAGATCCGTCATTAACACAGCTCATTAGAAACATATACCAAGCCCAAGCAGTAAAATGATTATTTATTGAATTGTTTGGTTAGCTTTATTTGTTTGATCGAGGTTTAACGTCCACGTCAACACTACTTAGGTCATTTTCACGTTGCTTCCAATTTTGTGGGATTTTTACCCGACAATGAGACGAGATGACATCTCAATCCCTGCCACCCAATGAAGCCAGAAGGGCTTATATGCACTTGACGGTCTGATCGCACATTTTTGCCTGAGCAGGCTTAGTCCGTCTTCTGAGGTCAGTTTCAGCTCAGCGTGGAAGCATCGTGCAGCCCAGTCTATTTCTCCAAGCCCCGTAGGCGGGGCTAAAATATGGTTAGCTTTACAGCTCCATTTCATTCCATGACAAATGGTATAAAGTGCCTTTTGGTGTTGGAATAACGTATCCCCGTGCTTCACCAATTATGCAGTTCACAGGGGTCATTATATCAACACGGTGTTAATTGTGTTTTCTTTGTTAACCGAGTTGATTTACTGATGAGCTAGAAAACCTTCACGCGGACAGACCAAATTCATGTTTGAACCATAATGAAAGTGCGGGTGAGAGTTGGGATCACGTAACGTATACTCGATTTAAGCCCCAAGTGGAATTCGTTTCCGCTGACCGTTCCAAGGCGGTTCTTTTGTCGCGGTTTATTTTTCTTATGGTTTGTCTTTGGGTGTTTGTGTCGCTTATATTATTTTACGAGGACTGTTCAAATATGAATGCAACTAAGCACATAAAAATGATTCCGTGATAGATTTCGATGAAAAATTTATTTTGTCCCCTCAAAGTTTTCCCCTTTAACAGATATGCAAACCTTCAGTCTTCTGATCCAATCATTGAATGCATTTTGGTAGTCTTTTCGAGGTATACTATGAAGGCACTGGAATATTGCAGAACCGAGGTGTTTGCACTGTACAAATTTTCTACCAGAAAGGTATTTTTTCAGCCGCGGGAACAAAAAAAGTCACATGGGGCAAGGTCAGGGGAATACAGGGGAAGGGGGGGGTGAGGGAGTTCAACAACCTTTTCCTGCTTCAGATAGTCTTGCACAATGAACGCCTTGTGCGATGACGCATTGTCATGTAGCAATCTGACATCTGAAGAACTTTATTCTTGTAAACCTTCGCATTTACAGATTTGCCTTTAGGCACAGCAACCTGAATAGCAGGGCCCTGATTTGAAAAGAATATGGCATACATTACCTTCTTAACGCTCATGGTCCGCTTTGCAATGCATGGTCTTTTGCAATACTTTGTTGCCCATATTTTGTTCTGAATCTTTCGTTTTGGCTCAAAAAAGTGAACCCATGTCTCGTCACCTGTGACGACATTAGCGAAAGACCGTGCATTGTAATTTGGAAACTTTTTAAGCAACTTCTTGGCGCACTGAACGGGTGTATTTTTCTGCTCATCTGTCAACAGATGGAGAATCCATCTAGCACAGATCTTTCTCATTTTCAAATCCCGTTTCAGAATTGTATGAGCTGCTCCTAATGAGATGCCAACCATACTAGCTATCGTGCATCGGTAGCAACTATTTCTTTCACTCTAGCAACCATCTTGGCAGATGTTGCTCTTTTCGGCCGACAATCATGTGGTGCATCTTCTGTTGATCCTAGCCCACAGCTGAATTTCTTACACCAACGAAAAACTGTCGGAAAAGATATTTCATTATGCCCATAAACCGAACATATTTCATCAAAACTGTCTTTGCACCGTATACCAAGAATACAACGATTCTTAATATAGGACCGTATTTCAACGGCGTACTCTGACCTTCTTCCAACCATGTTTTGTATTAGTATACAAGAGTAGACAGTGTTTATTGAACGATATACATGGCTAAAGTGCACGGATTTTAACAGGTTTGGTATCAATGTATAATTAAAATGTTTTTCTACGCTGTGATATTTATTTCCAGGTGATTTTCGCATTAGTGCATGAGAAAACGTTCTACTTGCATTCATATTTGAACAGTCCTCGTATTTTGGATAGCCTTTTGGCCATTTTGTGGGAAAGTATCCGTCCTTTTGGCTTTCCGCTGTTGGTGTTTCCCTAGGGGTCTGTTGCTTCATGTTTGTGTTTCTTTCCCTTTGGTGTCTCTGATAGGAGCTGTGGGTTAATTGTATCGATTCCAGATCATTGCCTCTACTTCTATTTTAAACCCACCAGTATTTTTACTAGCCGTTCTAAGTCGATGCTTTTGCTGTTCCTTCCTGTTTTATATTGGTAGTTTTGATTAATCGCTTAATAATGTATGATGTTATGTTGGTGATTCTTATTCTTCTCCCCTTTTCAGTTGAACATTTTAGTTAAGCTTGTCCTTCCTGTTTAATGTTTGTCATGTTGTTGAGTCTAATTCTTTCAAATATTATGTATGTTGTTCTTTTTACTCACGTTTGGAAAAAAGCTGCTGACTCGGTTTACCAATGGTCTGTAAACATACCGTCGTCACTCCATGTTTCGACTTCTTCACCTGGTGATACTGTGGCGAGGATTTAAGATTCCTGATCGTTTCTCTTTCCAATTTATTGCTCGCTCTAGTCTCTGTTCTAAGAACTCGCCCCTGAGAATACTGAGGGTTTAATTTTTTTTTTAGAACGGATAGAATGATCTGAAAAAATCTTTGCAACAGTATCTGCATCTATTCAATTACAGGACCTATGTTTCTTTTTTTCCTTAAATACTCTGGTATCAGAGTTTTTTTGTCAGAATTAGCTTAGTCCAGTCTTTAAATGTGCCGTTCTTTTCTTGGTATATTTAGCGTTTATTGATATTAACCTAGAAACTGTCTATTCAGTACCACTAATATTAACCTTGTTGAGTGACTTTTTCTGATTGGCTGAAATGTCATGTTTTGACAAGGTGAGTATGATGTTTTCGACACATGGTTCACTAACAAAAGATACCGCTAGTTTTAATAGCATGTTTCACCGGTAAATTAAAATATGGCTGATAAAAATGTTTTGAGAAAGGCGCCTTAAAACCAGACCTAATATCCTATATGTTATAAGTTCTTTGTTTCATGAAGGCAATAATCCGGAATCGATATAATTAACCCACAACTCCGCTCAGAAGAAACACAAACATGAAATGACTAGACCCTAATGGTAACAGCAATAGTGGAAAGCCAAAAGGACATTTACTTTCCCACAAAATGGCGAATTGGCTATCCAAAACAAAAAAAAAATATAAGCGACAACCAAAGAAAAAAACATAAAACATAACAAAAACAAACCGCGACAGAAGAATCACTTTGGAACGGTCAGTGAAACTAACTCCACATTGGGGGTGAGGTGGGGCGGTGCTTAAATCGATTTAACGCGACCGCGATCCTCCCCCTGACTCCCGTCGTGATTTAACGAATTCTTTGTTCAGTCCGCGTGAAGGCCTCCTAACTCATCAGTGCAACATCTCCGAGGACACAAAAATCAAACAATCACAGGGATGAAATAATGGTGCTGTATCGACAGCAAGAAGCCACTGAAATGCTGGGGCAAAAGAAAACCAACAGTTGGACTCCGATTGGCCAAATAGAAGAGGAGGTAATTCTCAGTAAGCCTCTACACTGGAAACGTCAAAGAATCTCAGGCCTGACCCGCCGGCGTGCAATTAAAGAGGGAAGCTTAATTGTCCAACGTGATTGGGTTAACTACCATGCATGCAGTATAATATAATATTTATGTTGTACACAATCTCTTTATATCAAAGAATGATTTTACGCAATCGAGTTCTGAAGTCATTGCAAGTATATAATTTTCTGAATTCGTAGACTACGTCATCATTAAATTCGGATTCCGATAGACCTTGTTGCAGAAGAGATTTAATAAACCTCGTCCTTACATCCGTCGTGATTGAGACAAACAATTGATTCAGTCCGCAAAAAAGCCTCCTAACTCATCAGTGCAACATCGACGAGAACACAAAAGTCATACAACCATAGACATTAAACAACGGTGAGGACTCGACAGCAATAAAACCGCTCAGATGCTGAAGCAAAAGTAAACCAACAGTTAGACTCAGATGGGCCAAATAGAAGCGGGCCAATGATCAGGAATCGATACAATTAACCCTCAGCTCCCTTCAGAGACACCAAAGGGAAAGAAACACAAACACGAAACAACAGACCCTAATGGAAACGTCAATAGCGGAAAGCCAAAAGAACAGCCACCCTCCAACAAAACGGGCAACATGCCATCCAAAACAAAACAACATAAGCGACACAAACACCCAAAGACAAACCATAACAAAATAAACCGCGACAGAAGAAAGCCCTGGAACGGTCAGCGGAAACGAATTCCAATGGGGGCCGAAATCGACCTCACGTGGCCACAATCCCCGCCCTTACTTCCGACGCAATTAAGACAAACAACTTGTTCAGCCCGCATGAAGGCCTCCTAACCCACGAGCGCAACATCCCCGTGAATACAAAAATCAAACAACCACAGAGATGAGACAGCGGTGACGTCTCGACAGCAAGAAACCACCGAAATGCTTGAACAAAAGAAACCCAACAATTAGACTCCAACACTGAATTCTGAAATTAAATCGGAATGGCGTCTATAAACTTTTGAAAAGGCTTTGCGTACTTCATAATACCGATAACCTTGATTGAGAAGTTTGGCAGTTAGCAATTTATTACGAGTGTTGAAGTCAGTTACATGACTAGACACTCTGGCAAATCGAACTAATTGCGAAATATAAACGCCATAGAATGCCGCACGAGTAACATCACCATCCAAGTATCTAAGTTTGAAAAATTATGTTTTAGTTTTGATATGCTTTGTTTCACACAGATTTCAATTGCGTTATCCTCTTATACTTAATGCAGAATGAAGATGGAATACACCAAGATCTTTAAAAACCCGAGATGTGCTAAAATATACCTATGTTGATATACGTATGTACATTTTAGCTGATCCTATATTTGCCACTGTTCAAATCCGCTTGGCAGTGGCAATTCGAAAGAACATTGTTTTTTTTTTCTGAAATTCAATCCGTCGCTTCTGTCTGATTGTACTCAAAAGCAGCAACATCTATCCATGTATGGTTTCTCCAATTCGAGACGAAAGAAAAACAAACAGAATGGTTTTCAGGAAGTATTAATTATTCAACTTTTTAATCAGGGTTATCGGTATCATAAACTACGCAAAGCGACCCCCGCCCATCGGGGCTTGAAGAAATAGATGGACTGCATGATGCTTCCACGCAGAGCTGGAACCGACCCCCACACGAGTACTGGTAAACCGCTTAGAGGATCTAAGCCTGTCCAGGCAAAGCGGTGCGAGTCCGTCCGTCCATGCTTATAAACCCTATTGGTTTCATTGGGCGGCAGGGCTTGAGATGTGATTTCATCTCAATGTCGGGTAAAAGTCCCACAAAATTGATAGCAACGTCTCCAAAATGACCTTTACAGTGTTGACGGGGAAGTTAAACCTCAAATCAAACAAACAAACGCAAAGCCTTCTCTGAGTTTTATTGACGTCAGTTCCATTTAGTTTTAAAATTCAATGTTTCTGCAACAAGGTCATACGGAACCCGAATTTGATGGTGAATTAGTACATAAATACTTAAATCTTTAAGAAATGAGGTTGAAAAAATGCGACCAGAACCGGACTCAAACCGGCGACTCCTTGCTTAAATTCAGAAAACTATATGTTTGCAATGTTTTCAGTTTCCAATTTCGTAAAATCATTCTTCGATATAAAGAGATTTGGTACAACATAAATATTATATGACAGACTGCATGCATGGTAGTTAACCCAATCACGGTTGATAATTTTGCTTCCCTCTTTAATACCACGCCGGCGGGTCGGGCCTCAGATTTTATAATGTCCCCAGCCTTGCTCAGGTAATGTTGGTTGATGTCTGATGCTCTATCTCTAGTCGGGCCAACCATTGTCTAACTTTTGGGCTTCTTTTGCTCCAACATTTCAGATATTTCATGCTGTCTCTGTAGTCGTTTGATTTTTATTTTACGTTCTTGGGAATCATGCACTGACACGTGAAGTGAGAAGTGATATGAAATCCTTCATGTGGACTGAATAAATTATTTGAACCACGTTAGAACCGCCTCAATCAATAGGTGTTTCTAACGTGATGTTTTGCCACATGCGTAACGCCACACATGATTGATGAAATACAGACACAGATAAGTCGGAGATATGTTTACTGGAAGATGGAAGAAATTTGTGCAAAACGACCCAATTTTATTTTTCGAGTCCAAAAATGTCACAATCCTGACAGCCAAATGTCAGTAGTATATTCATTTTATGTATTCCCCTGAGCGTCATGTGAAGATGTTTCATTAATAGCGGAAATTGAAACCGATAATGTGGCTTCCGTTATTTAACAATTACCTTTAATAAGTGTCTTAGTGAAAGCTTACAAGGCCGTCTGTCAATTAAGTCTGTTCGGACAATATCATAATCCTACCTACAAGGATATCCGATGAGGGTTTACTGTGAAACACGATGACTGAACTCTCGTATGTATTGGATTAGAAAGCACCGAATGAAATTCAGCAATATGTGACGTCATGGTCGGTCTAAGATTTCCCACACGAATGGCCTTACATCACGAAAACACGCCTATATAATTTTGACCTCCTCGAACCCCACTTTCATATAGCAAAACTGGGGTTTGCAGGGGTAAACCTTATTTTCCTTATTTCTGCTCTGAGATATAGATTGTGGGTACGCGATGAGGCGGTTCTAACAAGTACCAACAATCTATTTTTTTAGCAGAAATAAGAACACTATCACAATTTTTTTATCTGAAAATTGTGCATTTTCTCGGCGATAAATGTTTCAATGTAATTGTATAGGCGTGTTTTCGTAATGAGTACGATGACAATGTGCCCGTCATAACATGACGATAACTAACCCATATGCAAACATGGCGTCTCTCCTATATCTAGAAATAGCACCTTTTAGATGAAATGGTGGTATTGTTTTATATCTAAGTCATTGTGTTGCTCGCGAGAATGTGGCGGTTCTAACGAGAGTCTACTATGTTTTTGAGCAAAAAGGAGATAAACATAGTACAACCCTAAACCCCAGTCTTGTCTATATAAAGTAGGGTTAACAGGGGTTTATTTAATTCACTTCACTTGGTAACGTCATGTAAATTTCTACTCCACATGCGTAAGTAATGCGACATGTGATTTTATAACGAAAATAAATCTTTCAGCACATTGTCAAGATATAATCTAAGAAATTCAAATGATCTCAAAACCATTGACGCAACAACGAATCAGTACTATCGTTCGGTTTTGCCCTCTGCAGATAGAGCACAGAATAGTCTATCCATTGATGTCCATCAATCAAATACTATCAATTCTTTCAAATGTTTCCTAAAGAAAACAGAAATAAAGGTTTCCCAAGTATAATTATCATACAGGGAATAGGAAAAAGCACATTCTACATACTCGCCAGCGAACTAAGTGCAGTTCACTCAGTCTTGACCATTTCATGAAAAATGTCCCTGATACGCAAATGTGCCGTTGTGGCAGTATTGAAGATGCCCAAAACTATTGTTTTTTGTTTTTTTTTTCGTTGAAAATATTACACTTTACAACTGCAAATGTCTTCTTAATTCAATTTCAATAGATACAATTCCTTCCTTAAATGTTCGCTTATATAGAGACAGCACATTGTCATATGAAATCAGCACTTTCATCTTTGATCACGGCCCCCGCCCATCGGGGCTTGAAGAAATATATGGGCTGTATGAGGCTTCCACGCAGAGCTGAAACCGACCCGCACACGAGTACTGGTAAACAGCTTAAGGATCTAAGCCTGTCCAGGCAAAGCGGTGCGAGTCGTCCCGTCCATGCTTATAAACCCTATTGGTTTCATTGGGCGACAGGGCTTGAGATGTCATTTCATCTCAATGGCGGGTAAGAATCCCACAAAATTGGAAGCAACGTGTCCAAAATGACCTTTACAGTGTTGACGGGGACGTTAAACCTCAAATCAAACAAACACATTCATCTTTGATCAGACACAGAAACGATTGTGACGCCTGCGACATACGATCCGTAATAGCTATGTTGACCTGTTCTGATAGTTTGAGGCTATTATGTGCATACATTCCCCATCTCCCTCTCCAAGTTATTTTTCTCACCTCATCTACATATTAAGCAAGTTGTCGTATTTTTCTCAAAAATTAAAACTTAGCCAATAACGTTCCAAGTTGTCGAACTCCATCTATTGCTGTACTTTTCTTCATACTGGTAATTCATTTTTATTTCTTCAACATAATCTATGACTTAGTACTTGGAATTCATCTATCCACGTGAACTTGAAATTAAGGAAACAACAGAGACTGCAACCTCCTCCCCAAACTTGGATTGTTATCTCTATATTGACAACGGGAAGCTTACTACTAGGTTGTACGCTAAACGAGATGACTTCAATTTTCCCATTGTTAGCTTTCCCTTCCTGAGCAGTAATATCCCGTCTGCACCAGCATATGGAATTTACGTTTCACAGTTAATCCGTTATGCTAGAGCCTGTTCCAAGTATCAGGACTTTATGGAACGTGGGAAGGTGCTCACTACCAGGTTGTTATGCCAGGGGTATCAAAAAACCAAACTGGTATCAACACTAAAGACGTTCTATGGGAGGCACCATGATATTGTTGATCCGTACAATGTGGCCATTTTCAGAATTATTTCTGATATGTTTGCCAATGGAAAGCCGTAGAAAGACTTCCAAAATCTCGGACATACCCTTCTCGGCATTTACACCTTTTCTTCGTTAAGGTCGATGGGCATGGTGGGCGAAGCTTGTTTACCAAGTAATGCTTACTATCCGCGGACGCCTGATTACACTCTTCTGGAGTCCATGTCTGTTGATCTGAACATTGATAGTTGCCCTTTTGTCTATGGACTAATGTAGAAGCCTCCGTGGTGCAGTGGTTACGCTACTCGCCTTGTAAACCAGGGATCGCAGGATCGATTCCGGGCTTCTCCAGACTTTCGGATGAGTCTTTAAAACCGAGGTCCCGTCTCCGTATGACCTTAGCTGTTGGTGGGACGTAAAACTCAAACATTCACTCTATGGACTAATGATTCTGGATTAACGCTTTGGTACTACGACCTAAACTACTTATTGAATGTTACAAATATCTTGATATTTATTGAAAATCGCCAAATATAACACAATGTTTTTACTGTGTACACCCAAGGAAAAGATCACCACAGACATTTAGCTTTCGTTCCTATCCTTGAAATTGTTCAGTAAGATATATGCTGCCAATTAAAATAAATATGTTTAAACTAAAAACAAGAGAACCGCAAGCGGGTGCCATGCTCGTCTTGTATTTTTTTCCTGTGTCACAAAGGCAGATAATATCAGTAAAATTGTATGATAAAGTTATGGGACGTGGTCAGAATGTAGCTGGCTCTTGTAATGATACAGATGTGTGTCATGTTTCATGAGGCTGGGTCAAACACTTTTTGAAATATGGCCAATGTTAACGTTTGTTTCTTAAATTTTCTAACAAAGGTCAAAAGTCAAGGTCATAGGTCATAACGTTTGATATCAATGGAAGTGTCTTGCCCAAAGATCACACATGTGGATTTTGAAAACTGTATTATTTATGGTATTAAAATGAGAGACCAAAACCTTGAAACGGAGTTTTCTCGTGTGTCACAAAGGGTGATAAATCAGCCAATTTGCATGATAGAGCTATGGAACTTGGTAAGAATGTAGCTCTTCTAATCATACAGATCTGTGCCACGTTTCAGGAGGCTAGGGAAATACTTTCGGAAATATAGTCAAGGTTAATATTTTGAGGTACAGCTCTGGCAGCCATTTTGTTCAGCCGAGCGGAACTATTTTAGCAATTTTGGTAGAGGTTCACACAAGGAACATTGCTGTGAAATTATTTGGAAATCGGTCTGTTTGCATGATAGAGTTATGGAACTTGGTAAGAATGCAGCTCTTCTAATCATACAGATCTGTGTCACGTTTCAGGAGGCTAGGGAAAATACAGAAATACAGCCACGGTAAAAATGTTTAGTTACAGCTCTGGCAGCCATTTTGTTCAGCCGAGCGGAACCATTTTAGCATTTACCATTTTGGTAGAGGGTCACACAAAGAACATTGCTGTGAAATTACTTTGGAATCAGTCTATCGACCTAGGAGAACATGTCTTTTAAAGTTTGTTTTAGCTCTAGCAGCCATTTTGTTCAGTCGAGCGGAACCATTATAGCAATTTTGGTAGAGGGTCACACAATGAATATTTTTGTGAAATTAATTTGAAATTGGGTCATTGGCCTAGGAGGAGGTGCGTTTAAAGATTTGTTTTCTATTTTAGCTCGGGCGGCCATCGACGGAGCAAAACAATTTTAATAATGGTGTTAGAATGTCACCCAAGGAACATTTCTTTAACATTATTTTTTAATCGGACCATTAGCATCGGAGGAGCTGTCGTATAAAGATTTTGGGTGTTGTTGTTTTTAGCTCTCGAAATTATTTTGAAATCGGGCTATTGGCCTAGGAGAACACGTCGTATAAAGTTTGTTTTAGTTCTGGTAGCCATTTAGTTCAGCTGAGTGGAACCATTTTCGTCATTTAGCCCAGGGCTATAACAGCAACAATTGTGTGAAATTATTTTGAAATCGGCTTAGGGTTTAGGAGATGTCACTGGTAGAAATTGTTGACGGACGGACGAACGACGGACACAAAGCGATCACAATAGCTCACCTTAGTGCTCAGGTGAACTAAAAACTAAAGTGCACATTTAGTGAAACCCTAAATCAAATGTATCTTTCATATGTCAGACTTATTTTCGAATATTCAGCTAACATCTTAGATGGCTGCACTGTGTATGAAAAAGGCATCTCTGGGGCGGCTTAAAATAAAGCTGTTCGGATTGTAACTGTCTTAACACTTTCTGTCTCCATCGTTAATTTGTATAGAGAGTGCGGCTGGGACTCATTTGCAAACGGAAGAGGTTTCTTAAGTTATGTTTTATGCACAAGTATTTTAATAACCTTACGCCGAGTTATATAACTGGGATTATTCCGTCCACTGTTGGAGAAATATCGAATGATCCTCTTCGTAGCCGAGTAAACCTTTCCACTCCGTACACTCGAACTGTAGTCTGTTCTGTATCACGTCTACCTTCTTCTGTTCGTCAAGACCCCGCCCACCGGTGCTTGAAGAAATATATAGGCTGCATGATGCTTCCACGCAGAGCTGAAACCGACCCACACACGAGTACTGGTAAACCGCTTAGCGGATCTAAGCCTGCCCAGGCAAAGCGGTGCGAGTCGGTCCGTCCATGCTTATAAACCCTATTGGTTTCATTGGGCGGCAGGGCTTGAGATGTCATTTCATCTCATTGTCGGGTAAAAGTCCCACAAAATTGAAAGCAACGTCTCCAAAATGACATTTACAGTGTTGACGGTGACGTTAAACCTCAGATCAAACAACCAAATCTTTTGTTTGTCTCAGGAACAACCTACGACCAATAGCTAGAGTTTCGGATACGTATATGTCTTTCAGTTATTTCTTACAAGGCGCAAGGTTATAAGAATTTTATATGGTTGCGATGGGTGGATAGAAAAATCCGTCCCAAGGAAACACCAGGGTCAGAACTATATTTCTATCCCAGGGTAAAATCACGGATTTCCTTGTCTGGTGTGCAAGAATAAATGTTACAACCCTACCAGGTGATTTCAAAAATAGAAAAGTGTCGGTCTGAAATGTGCGAATTCGTAACAATTGCAGTTATTTGAAAAGTGATCGCTTCGATATCGCTTAAGAAACGAATAAGTGTGTGTCGTGGGAATACAAATGAATCTACTCTTTGTTCTTTTTGGGACGATTTTCAACAACAGTCGCCCCATAGTTAACAGAAGAGTACAACTTCGCTTACTCCAGACTGTCTTATCACCACAAAGAGACTTTTGTGAGAAAACATTTCTCGATAGCATGGTGGCCGTTTTTCAGAAAATGGCTAAAAATCACATTCGCTTTACTCTCAGTATAACAGTACTTTTATTTAAGATAATTGAAGATGAATGTATTGGGCTTCAAAACATTGCAGGTGTCATTCCCGGACCACAAGCCAAAAGGCTTATGACATCAAATAATGATGAAATCCGAAAATGTAATGTAAACCGTACAGAAAAGTGTTGACCATGTTCTGTTACGGATCCTATACTCTGATCAACTACGACAAAAAGATGTCAACGAAATGATTAATCACATATTCTAAAGGACGGTTTTACGTTCTGCAAAGGAACCCTGCAGCTATGGAGACCGCAGCAAACGCTTAGTGATAATTGCCTTTATTAATATGTAATCCTTACTTACTTTTACTTTTGGTCCTTTGAGATCAGCGTGAATATTCTGAGAAATCAGAAATAAATTATTGGTTAAGACTCATATTCTGGACAGGTTTTTAATTATTTGGACCCAATTTTGATTTATATCAGTCTTTGTATCGACTGCATATTCGAAATTCGCAAAATTGCAGTATGTTTCCTCTGGCTTTCTTTGCCGGATCATTACAGGGTCACTGATGAGGCTGTATTAGCCGAAACTACGAAGTATGACCCATCTTCTTTCTTATGAATGTTTTCATTGCTCTTAAAGGAACTCATTTTTGATTTTTATTTACGGTCTTTAATTTATCCAAAGTTGTCCGTAAATCGCCGGAATGTCACATATTTCACCAAACTTTTGAGATTTATGACGGTATGAACACTATAGTATACATTTTCCTCTCATTAATTAAAGAGGATGTGAAGGATCACCAACTGCAATTATAATGGCAATGCAGCAAAATGGTTTAGATTTACACTGCGTTTTCCAGCGATATTTAAATTATATACTATGGATAGAAATGGAAGAGAAAACACTGTTTTTAAACATGGACATACATTGAATACAATATAGTACACAAAGGGGCCTATTAGTGCCATACAATCTACCGTTGCAAAGATATATGACGAAATTTTCAGTTTATTAACGTATTGTAATGGTAACTCCTAAACGATCGACACGCAAGCCACACTTAACAATACAGGGTGACAGTCTTCCATTCTTCAATCATTGCCTTCACTTCTATTTGAAATCTTTGTCCAATAAAAATAATAATTTACATATATTTCTTAAATATGTGAAAGCTATCATATACATGCTTTCTATACAAAATAGAAGTAGAGGCAATGTATGCAAGATGTTTTCTAGTCATTTGTCACCGTTGAAAACGTATTTTGTGTATTTACATTACAAAATTGCAGATTTTGTTACCATATGTATCCAAGATGTACCATGTATTGAATACAAGTATCATAAAGTTTTCTATTTGGATGAAATCTATGTAATTCATATTATTTTATTTTAATATATTTGCATGTATATAGAGGATCTTACATGAGTGCTCATGTATTATTGAATTTATTAAACGAGTTGAGGAAAAGGGATCAAATGCGAGGCTTTGCCGAGCATTTTATCCATTGTCCTCAACGAGTTTAATAAATTCAATAATACATGAGCACGAATGCAAGATTCTATTTATCATATGACATTTATAACGCATTTTATTCACGTTTGTTTACAAAAATATCAATATTCAGCCATTAGTAAACACGTCGTCGTTAAGGACGTCGTACATGTAACGTTACGGGACGTATCTACCTAATTTGCATATTTAATCCACTAGTGGATTATCGAAAATATTACATGGCGTTATAACACTCTCAGACGCGACGTCATATGATAAAAACAATTCATCTTAAGCTAATTTGAAAATGTGCTTATTCCACTTATAATGTTTTATTATCCACAAATAGTTATATACAGACATTTTATTTATACTTAATATGAGAGTTGAATAATTAATACTAAAATACATGTACAATGAACAATGAATATACTTCAAACAAACTTCGCAAAATTGCATAATTTGCAATGAAGTTAATTGCTTACTCAAATTACAATGTATTATTTACATCTTGCCTGATGGGTCCAGTTGACCTGTCTCATAAGCTACGAAGGTCGATGTGTGCTCGTGGGGGTGGGGGGGGGGAGTGCTGTGTTTGCCGGGTCTTGTCCATCATCCGTTTGGTTTCAGAACTTTGGGGTTGAGACACACTGATGAAGATTTAATATCAGAACTGCCTCTGTGTCGCTAAAGTTGGTATAGTGACGCCTTAATTACAAATATTTATTTACAAATATACCAATTTTTCATCACAATTGGATATATGCTTTGAAAGTACAGAATGTCCTTGTTACAATTATATTTATAGCATAGATAATTTATCGAATGCATTTTGAAAATTTATGTATGCAATTATATTTATAGCATAGAGAATTTTATCGAATGCATTTTGAAAATTTATGTATGCAATTATATTTATAGCATAGAGAATTTTATCGAATGCATTTTTAAAATTTATTTCGTATACTATATTAATCACAGTTGCATATTTATTGCTTATATACATTGGCTGTCTATAATAATGCTGAAATTAACTCATAGCATAAGTTCCAATCTGTTTGTTATATATCGGAATCAGTTTAAATTTCTATTTACACATATTTACATGTAAAAAGAAGACATTTTTTTTTCAATTTTACAAACCAAACAAATAAGAAAATGTTGATTGCTTTCTCAAATTGCAATGTAATATTTTATACAAAGTAGAAGTGCAGGCAATGATCAGGAATCGATACAATTAACCCACAGCTCCCATCAGAGACACCAAAGGGAAAGAAACACAGACATCAAACAACAGACCCTAATGGACTCAACAATAGCGGAAAGCCAAAAGGACAGTTCCTTACCGACAAAAGGGCCAATCGTCTATCCAAAATAAAATAATATAAGCGACACAAACACCCAAAGACAAACCATAACAAAAATAAACCGCGACAGAAGAACCACCTTGGAACGGTCAACGGAAACGAATTCCACTGGGGGGCGTAAATCGATTTTACCTGGCCACAATCCTCGCCCTTATTTCCGTCGCGATTAAGACACAGCAAGAAACCACTGAAATGTTGGAGCAAAAGAAAACCAACAGCGAGACTCCGATGGGCCCGGCCAGAGACAGAGCATCAGGTACCAACCTACATAAGCCTCTACGTTGGAGCCGTCATAGAATCTGAGGCCTGACCCACCGGCATGGAATGATTTTACGAAATCGGGTGCTGAAGTCATTGCGGTTATTTATTTTTCTGAATTTATATACTGAGTCACCATAAAATTCGGGTTCCGATAGATTTTGTTGCAGAAGAGATTCAAGTCCAATATTGAATTTTGAAATTAAATCAGAATGACGTTTTTAAAATTTTGAAAAGGCTTTTCGTAGTTTATGGTAACGATAACCCTGATTAAGAAGTTTAGCCGTTAACAATTTATTACGAGTTCTGAAGTCAGTTACATGACTACACACTCTAGCAAATCGAATAAATTGCGAATTATGAACGCCATAGGATGGCGCACGAGGAACATCACCATCCAAAAAAGGAAAATTTACAATCGCAAAAACAAAATCATCGCGTTTATTATAATGTTTACAAGAAACAAATCCATCTACAATAGATAGATGTAAATCCAAAAACGGGACCTCGGGGTATCAGAAGAATTTGCTTTATTCAACTGAAGTTCAGGGGGGGGGATAAATTTGACTGATCAAACCATCGAAATAGGTAAAATCAATATTACATAAATCATCCAAATATTTAGAAGTGGAGCTAAAAGCTTCAATGATTTCAGACTGGTTTTCAGCAGAAAGGGATATCATGACGTGTCTCTCATAACAGAACAAAAACAGATCAGCCACAAGTGGTGCCTGGGAAGGTGTGATTGGGAATGAAGGAGTAGGAAAGTGCAATAGCAATGGCCTCCTCCTTTTGAGGAAGTGTGCAGAGCATGAACTGCTGATCACTAACGCATTCGTCCGTCTGCCAACTAGCAACAAAGTAGAAGTAAAACAAAGATCAGGAATTGATACAATTAACTTACTCCACCCATAAAAGACACCAAAGGGAAAGAAATACAAACATTAAGCGACCAGACCATAATGGAAACCTAAACAAAGGAAGGCCATAAGGACAGTTACTTTCCCACAAAATGGCCATATGGTCATCCGAAACTAAAAGACACAAGTGATACACACAGTAAGTAACAAACAACAACATAAAATAAATCGCCACAGAAGAGCCGCCTTGGAACGGTCAGTGGAAGATTTCCACTGGGGGGCTTAAATCGATTTTACGTGGCCACAATCCTCGCCCCTACTTCCGTCGCGATCCAGACAAATAATTTGTTCAGTCCGCATGAAGGCCTCCTAACTCATCAGTGCAACATCTCCGTGAACACAAAAATCAAAGAACCACAGAGGTGAGACAACGGTGAGGACTCGACAGCAAGAAACCACCGAAATGCTGGAGCAAAAGAAAACCAACAGTTAGACTCCGATGAGCCCGACCAGAGACATCATGGATGCATCCTCGCTCCAAACACTGGCATCTCATTGATTATGTCATAGTTAGAAGGAAGGACAGACAGGATGTTTGAGTGATAGAGACTTGTGTGGTGCGGACTGCTGGACAGATCACAGGCTTGTTGTCAACAAACTCAACCTGCGTATCCAGCCTACACGGCGACCACAAGGCAAGAGAGTGCCCAAGAGACTGGATGTCTCTAAACTGAAACAAGACAGCAAGCGGCAAGCCTTCACCCATGACATCTGCAGCAGACTAGATGGAATGGAATTCAGTTCAGATGATCATGAAGAGAATTGGAAAGTCTTCAGAGACACTGTTCACTCTTCAGCAATGGATTCCCTAGGTCCAGTTTCTCGCAAACACCATGACTGGTTTGACGAGAATGATGAAGAAATCTAGGGACTCCTTGAATAGAAGGACCAAAACACAAGGCATGCCTCAGAGATACCAGCTCAGTATCTAACAAGGCGGCATATTCAGATATATGCAAGACAGTCCAAACAAGACTCAGAAACATGCAAGACTCCTGGCTAAGCAACAAGGCTGATGAAATCCAGTCATTTGCAGACAGAATGGATATTAAGAAGTTCTTAGTGCACTTAAGACTGTTTATGGTACTCAGGAACCACTCCTCTCCTCGGTGCAGATGGAACTAGTCTTCTGACTGACAAAGGGGCTATCTTGAAAAGATGGACTGAGCACTTTGGTAGCGTTCTTAATCGACCATCCTCAATCAATGATGATGCTGTCAACAGACTGCAACAGGTTGAATGTAATCTGCTGCTTGACAAGTTCCCAACCGTTACTGAAACAGTGAAAGCAATAAAACTTCTGACAGCTGGCAAGGCTCCAGGACCAGATTCAATACTTGTTGAGATTTACAAAGCAGGAGGCACTTCAGTTGCAATGAAGTTGGCAGAGTTATTTCACATTAATAGTGAAAAGAAACCATCCCTCAAGAATTCAAGGATGCGTCAATTATCCACCTATTCAAACGGAAAGGGAACCCTCAGATATGTGACAATCACCGTGGCATCTCTTTATTGTTAAGTAATGGGAAAGTCCTTGCAAGAGTCCTACTTAACCCACTAAATGAACATCTTAAACATTCAGGGCTTCTGCCAGAAAGCCAGTTGGGGTTTTGGAAGGACCGAGGAACAATTGACATGATCTTCACAGCAAGACAGCTGCAAGAGAAATCCAGGAACATAACATGGACCTATACATGACCTTTATTGACCTCACCAAAGCATTTTGGAAGATCATGGTGAAGTATGGATGTCCAACCAAGTTCATAGCAATGGTGAGACAGTTCCACGATGGTATGCTTGCACGGGTCCAAAATGATGGTGAGTTTTCAGATCCATTCCCTGTGACAAACGGAGTCAAGCAATGCTGTGTGTTAGCCCCAACACTGTTCAGCATGATGTTTTCTGCCATGCACACAAATGCTTTCCAGGATGGTGACAATGGCATACCTATTAGGTATCGCTTTCATGGGAAGCTTTTCAATCTCAGAAGGTTGCAAGCTAAATCCAAGGTGCATACAGAGGTGCTAGATGAGTTCCTCTTTGCTGATGATATGGCAAAAGGTGCTCCTACAGAAGAGAAGATGCAGAAAGGTATAGATCAAGTTTCTGACTCAAGTGACAGCTATGATCTCACAATCAGCATCAAAAAGACTGAAGTAGTCTATAAGCCAGCACCTGGTAAGCCAGCCTAACAAAAAACAACTATCACAGTGAAAGGTCAAGATTGCAAGTGGTAGACAAGTTCACCTACCTTGGGAGCACACTGTCAAGAGCCGTGCACATTGATGATAAGTCAATGCCAGGATTGCCAAAGCTAGTGTGGCATTTGGCCGACTACGTGGTAGTGTCTGGGATCGAAGTGGAATCAGACTTGACACAAAACTGAAAGTCTACAGAGCTGTGGTGCTGCCAACACTATTGTATGCATGTGAAACATGGATAGTTTACCAACGGCACGCCAACAGACTGAATCACTTACATACTAGCTGTCTTAGAAAACTCTTAAAGATTAAGTGGCAAGACAGGATTCCAGACACGGAAGTCCTGAATCGGGCAGGGATGCAAAGTGTACATAATCTTCTGAAATTAGCACAATTAAGATGGACATGCCATGTTACCAGAATGCCTGAGAAACGTTTGCCAAAGAAAATTCTCTATGGAGAACTAGCAATGGGCAAACGCTCCTAAGGCGGTCAGAAGAAGCGCTACAAGGACACCATCAAAGCCTGCCTCAGGGACTTTAACATTCCAACAGAGTCGTGGAAACAAATTGCACAGGGCAGAGCAAAGTGGCGAGGTCTCATCAAAAGGGGTGCCAATGAATATGAGGCAAAAAAGAATCAGGGAATCTGAGCCGAAACGTGGCCAGCGCAAAGCCAGAGCTAAGGCATCACCAACAGAGCTGTCTTCCTCTAGCCTCTGTTGCTCTATTTGCAACAGGCAGTTCAGAGCTAGAATCGGTCTCATCAGCCACCTTAGAACATTTCTCAAATATGTATGATTGGTCATTATTAGTAATGACAGACGAACTATTATTGTAGTCAAGCCCGATTTAAACTACAATATTCTTTAAACTACCAACCAGATGCAATATTTGTCTGACGCTTTCCAAAGTTCTCAAACAATTGCTTTGATGTTGAATATAATAATGATAATGTTCAAACAATACTTATATTTAGAGAAACTCGCGCTTTTCACTCACTTAGTCTTGATACTTTACTCTTTGGTAAACAATATTTTTAAACACATGAACAGAATACTCATCGGACGCGGGTTCGATACCTGCCGGGGTCAGCAACATTCTTTCATGGAGAATGATCGTGAGATCTTTTCTACGGTCATTATCTCCCTTCCGCTGATTCAAGAAGGGCAGTTGTCGGTTTCTGGCAAAAGAATGTGCACTGTACTGGCTAACTGCTTACGTATAAGCCTGCACAGGAAAAGTGTGGCTAGGTAAACTATCCGGCTCAAAATGACCTAAATAGTGTTGACTGGGCCGTTAACTCCAAAACAAACAAACGGAATACTCTTCTTTTTCAGGCTGTTCATAGTGAATCAAAGACACTAAGCGATTAAGTTAACGGTCTAAATTTGACATGCTTAAAAACTGAACTGGTTTCCATAAGTTTGCTCAGCTAGGGGACAAGAGGACATGGGGATTCACAAATCGCAGAGTATACTTGTCCATCACACTTTTTTCCTTTCTCTTCTTTCATCTACTCTAATTGTATTTTTCACATTCATTTATCTGCCATGTAGGGGAAAGGTTGTAACTAATGTTGAGAATTTGTAGCCAAATCCCACTGCAAAATGTAAAGGAAATCAATACGTTTAATCAAGTCAATATATATACTACTCAAATTTTGATAGGGATCACTTTTTATATACCAAATTTTGCACTGAAAATTTAAAATTTCTTGACAGAATTTGTACTCAGTATATTGGTAAATATCTGAAACAGAAACTCATGTGCAGTTCAGTACTCATAAAAGTGCACACTTCTCACACTTCGCAAATGAATTCATGCACCCCCAAAATCTTGCGTAGCACTGCTTTCCAACAGACCAATCAAACTTGCCAGTGTTCCTTTACCAAGCGTAAAATGGACTGATGAGGCCTAATTGGCCGAAACTAGCTAGTCTGGCCCAGAAAACATGTACACTCCGTATTTTTGGTTCTGTGATGTATTCCTTGCTTCCAAAGGATAACACTTTTATAGAACATATTCATTTGAGTTTGTGAAACACTAAAATGCCTAGAGGACAATTCTGAGCCCCGAAGAAATGAATCGTGGCGCCGGAATGTTGGAATCTGACGTCGTGTTGCTGGGATGCTTAATGTGTCTCAGAGCGTGGTTTCCCGAATATGGAGTCGGCATCTTACACATGGAAATCCTTCACATAGACACGGCGGGATCGAGAAAGGGCTACAACTCAACGTCGGGGCCGTTTCTTGTTGATTCAGTCTCGACGTCAACGGTTCCTGAACGCTACACGTTTGCATAACGAGCTTAGGAACGGAACTGGAGTACGAATTTCTGCACAAACTGTCTGAAACGGGCTCCACGAGTTCGGACTTAATGCCATGAGGCCTGCTGTACGTGTTCCGTTGACGAGACAGCACGTGCTAGACCGGTTGGACTTTGCCAGAACTAACGTCAGGTGGACGGTTCGTGACTTGACGCCAGAACTGTTTACTGAGAACTCGAGATTCTGTCTTAACTTCACTTATAAACGTCAATTAGTGTGGCGAATGTCTAAAGAGTGATTCGATGACTTGGATGTGGCAGAGCATGATCGCTATGGAAAGGGGTCAGTCATGGTTTGGGCTGGGATAAGCGTGAACGGTAACACTGACTTGTATGTCGTTGAAAACGGAACGTTAATGGCAGTGAGGTACTCTAATGATATTCTTGATGAGTTTGTGAGACCATATGCAGATGCTATCGGCCCGGACTTTATTCTGCTGGACGATAATGCCCGTCCTAACCGTGCCAACGTCACTGATTCCTATCTGAAACGCGAGACAATCGTTCGTATGGACTGGCCTACTCGGTCACCGGACTTACATCCGATTGAGCATGCGCAGGACATGTGTCAGCGTGCTGTGTCAGCCCGACCTATGCATCCGATGACTTTACAGGAGCTCAAAGATGCATTGGTTGCTGAATGAAAGCTGATTCAACAAAATCGGATACAGACTCGGATTACGAGCATGCGCAGACGATGTCGTACTGTAATTGATTCCCGTGGACGCCATACACGTTATTAGGCACGTCTGTCTAAACAAATTTGGAAATTTGTGAAAAATCAGTTGTCCAAATCCCTTGGTGTTACGGCAAATTTTGGGGGTGCCAAGACGGTTGCTATTGTCACGCTTGAATGCAGTACCAGCTGACAAAATTAATCACAAGGTTTTGTGAAGGATACGTGTTCTATCATTATGTATCAAATTTGGATTCAGCTGATTAATTCATCCAAAAATTATTTTGCATTAAAAAAGTGATCCCTATCAAACTTTGAGTAGTATGTATTATTATACTTTGCTTCAATAAAAATGAAACTTTTCCTGTCCATACACATTAAATGACAGTATGTGACGTTATAAATAAAGTTCTTGAGCAGGATACACATATTTCGTGTCCTTGCTGAGCTGGTATTGAAAAAAAACTATTTTTATTTTAAAAGTCGGAATAAATTAAGGCGCACTGGAGCTGGGCATGAAACGCTTCATAGCATAAATTGTAAACACGGTAGAAGTAATTCATGAATAAAATCATTTTGCAAACTTATGGTTTTCAAGGTGAAGATTTCATAGCCTTTGGGAAGCAACAGGCAAAATTTGTGCCGCAGTTCAGTTTGAAGGCGATTACATCACTAAAACACGCTTGTATATTTTTAACCCCTCCAACCCCACTTTTATATAGTAAAACTGGGGTTAACAGGGGTAAACCTTCTTTTTCTTATTTCTGCTCTAAAATATAGTCTGTGGGTACTCGTTAGAACCGCCTCGATGAGGCGGTTATAAAAGAGTACCGACAATCTATATTTTGAGCAGAAATGGGAAAAATAACACAATTTTTCACCAAGAAAATTTCATTTTTTCGGACGTAAAGTTTACATTGTATTTGTATAGGCGTGTTTTCGTAATTGAATGAAAATGTATCACATTACGCAAACACGCCTATACAAATACATTGCCACCTTTATCGCCGAAAAAATGAAAATTTTATGATGAAAAATTGTGATATTTTTCTTATTTCTGCTCCAAATATAAATTGTAGGCACTCGTTAGAACCGCCTCATCGAGGCGGTTCTAACGAGTACCCACAATCTATATTTTAGAGCAGAAATAAGAAAAATAAGGTATACCCCAGAAACCCCAGTTTTACTATATAAAATTGGGGTTCAAAGTGATCAAATTATATAGGCGTGTTTTCGTGATGTAAATGGCCATGATCATTTTCGGTATGTTACACATATGAAAATCTTAAGAAACCTTTTCTCCAAGAACCAAAACATATTAGCACTTAAAAGCTGTGAATCATCTGGATTCGGGTACTTTACAGATTTCATTTTGAATTATATTTAGCAAGGTCCAAACAGAATGCAATTATTTCTCAGGCAAGTGCACGAACTATTGATCTTTTCATTAGGGCCAAGTTGTTTCATGTTTGTGTTTCTTTCCCTTCGGTGTCTCTGATGGGAGCTGTGGGTTAATTGTATCGATTCCTGACCATTACCATCATTTCTAGTTTGAAAACAAGCTGCCAAAAGAAAAGTGACATGATGTTCTTAAATAGAAAGGTCTGAAATAGTGAAATTATAGAAGCAATTCAAGTGTTAAATCTGAATACTGCACGTGTTTTTGATAAGCTTTTGATTTTAGATTGTCTCGGGAAAACAATACCTCGTAAAAAATCATTAGAACTCTTCAAATCGTGATGAGGGTCATCTGATGAAGGTGGGTTGAAGAATAAAGATGTAAACTGTTATTACTTCACTTTAACTTAATTTACTGTATGTACTTAACCGTTTCCAATTTTCACGAAACATACCAGTGTTACACATTTCAGTACTGGTCATGAATAGAATCTATAAAACCGAGTTTGCTATTTCCGTTTGTTTGGTGCATTCCTTGCTTCCAAAGGATCTAACTATTCAGAACTTATTTATTTTCACTGCAGCTGTGTTGCGCTGTGTAGCGGCCGTTAAAGTCTCCCCATACATTATCATAGTGCAGATTATATTTTCTGGTCCTTTGGGATCATTGAGTTCATTTTCAATCATTTTGAAAATAGAGTTCTGCTTAAGCCGGCGCTGGAGGGCGTGGCCAGTGTTACACATTTCAGTGTTGAAGTGGAGGCAATGATCAGGAATCGATACAATTGACCCACAGCTCCCATCAGAGACACCAACGGGAAAGAAACACAAACATGAAACAACATACCCTAATGGAACATCAATGGTGGAAAGCCAAAAAGACAGTTACTTTCCACAAAATGGCCAATAGGCTATCCAAAATAAAATAATATAAGCGACAAAAACACCCAAAGACAAACCATAACAAAAAATTAACCGCGACAGAAGAACCGCCTTGGAACGGTCAGCGGAAACGAATTTCACTGGGGGGCTTAAATCGATTTTACGTGGCCACAATCCTCGCCCTTACTTCCGTCGCGATTAAAACAAATCATTTGTTCAGTCCGCCTGAATGCCTCCTAACCCATCAGTGCAACATCTCCGTGAACACAAAAATCAAACAACCACAGAGATGAAAAACAACGGTGAGGACTCGACTGCAAGAAACCACTGTATTGCTGGAGCAAAAGAAAACCAACAGTTAGACTCCGATGGGCCCGACCAGTCAGTACTGGTCATGAACAGACTCAATAAAACCGAGTCTGCCATTTTCGTTTGTTTTGTTATTCTTTGCTTCCAAAGGATCTAACTATTCAGAACTTATTAGTCTTCCATGCAGCTGGTCTTGTGCCGTGTGGCGGCCGTAAAACGTCTCCCCGTACATCATCATAGTGCAGATTATATTTTGTGGTCCTTTGGGGACATTCGGTTCATTTTTAAACATTTTCTACTGATCATGTATTCATTTCTATTTTTAAAAGAATTCTCAAACATTTTCGAAGTAAGAATGTGGATGCATATGTGCGGTGGTGAAAGTATATGTGTGAATGTAAAATAATCCACTCCAGCATTTAATTTCAGTATTATATATAACATCAAAATGGTTTAGATCAGAGAACAATGTCGATTACTGAATCAGATATAACTGTGTGTGTGTTTTTATTCTCAGATAAGTCTGTACTGCCACATAGAAGAATGTTTAGTTAAGGTTACCAAAACGCCGAGACAATGCTTATCAGGTCCTGCCTTAAGTCACTATACTGTTCACATACTAAGAGGTAGTATTGTGCGTCCTCAACAGCTCCACAGTCACATAAGGAGTTACTGAGAATATTTTTGAACGAGATGTTGCTGTAACGAGCTGCATTTCAGCCTGACTCTGGCGTGATGTATTTGTCCCAGTTTTTACCAGCACCAGTGTATGTCGTTGGGTTTCTTACATTAGACTGGATCTTGTGTTAAAAAGCTGCTACTGAGGATGAAGTTTTCTTATCATCACACAATCATTTAAACTCCGAGTAACCGATGGAAGAAAGGATGAACAATAAAGCTTTAATTTTGCCCCATTACGAAAACACGCCTATACAAATACAAGGTAAATTTTACCTCCTAAAACGAACACTCTAGACTAAAAATTGTGGAACTTTAACGAGGTGATTCTAACGAGTAACCACCATCTATATTTTTGGAGCAGAAATAAGAAAAATAAGGTTTACCCCTGTAAATCCCAGTGTTACTAGTATATAAAAGTTGGGTTGAAGGGGGGACAAAATTATATAGGCGTGCTTTCGTGATGCGAAAGGCCTGTAAATTGGAGTTACATGTATTTCGCAGTTGATAAACAGTTCTACTACCTACCGTTGGTGGTATCCCAGTGCAAGGTATTCTTTCAGGTGTAAGAGACTTCTGCAGTTTGTAATAAAATACACGTTTATGTTTTGTCTACGAGCTTCTGATTCTGATTCAAGAGACTCCCAGCCAAGGTCATGTAGAAGAGAATTGATTGATACTTGTTTTGTTGCCCGAGTAACGATACGGCATCATTTTGATTTTGTCTGGTTCTTCGCCTCCATTTCGGATTCAGTTATCCTAGACAACATCAGCATACTTGAGAAGTGGTCTAATAGAGGAAGTGTATTTGCGCATTATATTTACCCGAAATCATGTTTTCACTTAAATGCAGTCTAAATGCTCCCGCCAAGTGCAGTCGGTTAAAACAATAAGGCCTAACCGCTTTTGAGAATAAACTTCGTTAATGTGTTGCTGTTTCATGGATAAAGAAGGCTGATAGGGTATACTTTAACTCACTGTTGAGCTAGAAAGGCTGTATGCTGATCAGTTTGTAATTGTTATTTTGTTTGACATTGCACTGGAACTGAGGGCGAGGGTTGAAATTTCATAAACTCCGGAGTTGAAGCCCCCCCCCCCCAGTGGTTTTACTACTGACCGTTCCAAAGCGGTCGTTCTTTTGCAGTGTCTTATTTGTTATTTGGCTTTGTGCCGTGGTTCATGTTTCGTCTGTTTTTGTGTGTGCCTTCGTGTCACATTCTATAGTTGACTTGAGACGGCTGTGTTCTTGGATTTTGGCCTTTCCTGAGTGACCTTTTCTTACTAGTTTATATTAATTTAGAAAAGAAAATCATCAACTCTGAAACAAGCCATTTGACTGCCCTTGAGTGGATCTTTGACAGGTCAGCGCTAATCAGGGCTGTCGCTTGCATGGAGTTCTCTACGATAGTAAGCGGGAACTATAAGGGTATTCATTATTTGCTTCACTGTTACGCACAAAACACCAACATCTTACGCCTTACGCACCCCCCCCCCCACACACACACACACTTAATATTTGTTTGAAGCTAAATGAAAAACAACTACTAATGTAAAAAAATATCAATAATATTGTATTAATAGTATGCCATATTTTTTAGATATTTACGAATTCACTATTTCACAGGTTATGTTAACCTAATTGCTAGGCAAGCAATTCCCGAGCAGGCACTCAACGTTGAACTAACGTTGAAACGACGTTGAAAACGTTGTTTCAACGTTAGTTCAACGTTGAGTCAACGTTTTGTGCCTACAGGGACCACCTTTCAAAAGCTTTAAAGTCATCTTTGGCATGGAGTATCTTACTGTTGCTTGTTCAAAAGTACGGACAAATAATCATTACCAGATGACCAAAATCACGGGCATGCCATACTTGTTTTTTCTTTCTTCGAACCAAATTACTGACGCCCATGATGCTTTGAAAGTATTTCAAAGGAATTGGATGCTGCAATAGTCACTGAAGTGTAGACACTTGTTTGACCCTGATCTATATTAACGGTACATGGGGTTAATTTCTTATGTGGGAAGATGTTTTATTGGTATATTTTAAACCAAATTTGTCATATAGCGAAACTTAACACCTAAATACTTAAGCAAATACTTGTATCGAAACGTGAAAATTATCCAGTCCAGTGTCATAAGCCGCCTATATTTCAATTTTCGCACCTGATATTTGCTCTCAAACCTAGTTACCTGTCAATCCTGGTATTTGCAGAGTAATCGATTCTGCACTGCTTAATATTTAACCTTTTTAGTGTTTGCAACTTCCAGAGTTCGTCATAATATCACGAGCATCCCCGGAGCTCGATTCGACGCAGGGCTCATCAAAATGTCTCGAGTGCTCAGAAGCATGCCAGAGCATAATTCGTTTGATATGAGGTTTAACGTCCCCGTCAGCACTGTATAGGTCATTTAGGAGACGTTGCTTCCAATTTTGTGGGACTTTTACCCGACATTGAGATGAAATGACATCTCAACCCACTTCGCCCAATGAGACTAATAGGGTTTATAAGCATGTGGACTGTCCGATTCGCACTGCTTGCCTGGCTTAGATCCTCCAAGCGGTTTACCAGTATTCGTGTGCAGTCGGTTGCATCTCTGCGTGGAAGCATCATGTAGCCCATCTATTTCTTCAAGCCCCGATTGGCGGAGACCGGCTAGAGCATAATTCAAACATGGAATTTAAACGATTGACAAAGCATTTGATCAGCAAAGACGTCGATTAGCCTGCATATCACTTTTCGCTGTTCTCCCGAGCATTACTATATGTTTTCAAGCAATGGCTCTGCCTCTGATATGTTTTGCCATATTCTTACCAATATATTTCCGTGTCTCTATTTCGGTGTGTTTGGACATACCCCGTTGTTAACACCCCCCCCCCCCCACTTACGACCATCGGGGATTGGAGAAATAGCTTTGGCTGCATGATGCTTCCACTCTGAGTTGAAACCGACCACACGTGTGCTGTTTAACCACTTAGCCTGCCCAGGCAAAGTGGTGCGAGTCGGACCGACCTATGGTTTCATTGGTGCATGGGCATGGATTGAAACGTCATTTTATCTCAATGTCGGGTACACGTCACATAAAGTTGGAATCAACATCTAAATTACCTAAATAGTGTTGAGGGGGAGGTTAAACCTCAAATCAAACAATCAAAGCATACCCGGTTAACAAATTCTAAAACATGATGTTGACTAACAGTGCAGGCACAGATCAGACGCCGCATAATGCGGCGTCTGATCAGTGCCTTCACTGTTCCCCAAAAAGGTCGGCTAAATTCGTAATGACTGAAAATTCATAATTCAACCTGACACACCTTTATAAAAATGGATTCCTGTCACGCATTTTATTAAAAAATCAGTCAAATACAGCAGGCTGTGATGATAATAACATCCTTACTCAACCTACGCCTGTCACTGTATATTAAAACTGATAGACATGATATTATTTTCCGGTTGGTCTTTATAAAACGGATGAAGACCCGTTGTTTTTCCGTTTGCAAATAACAGCACTCCTTTGGCTGCGGTAAGAACCAAGTTGTAATTACAAAATGCATGTTTTTTATCATTATTATTTAGTTGCATTTCTGCAGGATTTGTTCTGTCAATAGGAGAACATTGCATCTATTGTTATATTAATATGGTGGGGAATGCCTTTAAGAACTGAGATTCAATCAACCATAAGCTACTTACTAATGGATTATATATCATGTTAGCCAATCCGTGTAATGATTACTCCTCTAAACTCCACTTTATATAGAGAAATTTGGGCTTTATGGGGGTATATATTTTCCCTGTTTCTGTTCCAAGACATATGATGGAGGTACTTGTAGGAACCGCCTCAATGAGACGTTTCTCTCGAACACCCACAACCCATGCCTGGAGTATAATTAAGAATAGAAATGTGTCCATAGGACACGGATGCCCCCGCCTGAAAATATGTCCTGTTCGTATTCATCCATAGAAAGTTATTGACCGTGTTTAAGTTTTGTACCCTTTTTCACATTTGACCGCTAAGTATGACCTTGACCTTGGAGGTAAGGACCTTGGTTTTATGTGAGATAGATTGTCTCATGGTGGCCAACATTTCTGCCAAGTAATTTAAAAATCCATCCAGAGATAAGAAAGTTATTGACTGCGTTTAACTTTCGAACCATTTTTTTAACTTTTACCTCTAAGTGTGACCTTGACCTTTGAGGTACGGATCTGGGTTTGCACGTGACACATCGCCTCATGATGGTTAATATTTTTTCAAAGTAATTTTAAAATCCATAAAGAAATAAGTTATTGACTGCGTTTAAGCTTCGGACCCTTTTTTTAACCTTTGACCTCTAAGTATGACCTTGACCTTGAGGGTACGGACCTGGGTTTTGCACGTGACACATTGTCTCATGATGGTTAACAGTTCTACAAAGTAATTTCAAAATCCATCCAGAAATAAGAAAGTTATTGACTGCGTTTAAGTTTCGGAGCCTTTTTTTTACATTTGACTTTTAAGTATGACCTTGACTTTGGAGGTACGGACCTGAGTTTTGCAAGTGACACGTCGTCTCATGATGGTTAACATTTCTGCAGAGTAATTTTAAAATCCATAAAGAAATAAGGAAGTTATTGACCGCGTTTAAGTTTCGGACGAACGGACGGACGGCCGGACAGGGGCAACGCTATATGCCCTTTCCACCATTCTTCGAATGGCGGTGGCATAAAAATTATAGAAAATTAACCGTTTTTAGACATGCAAGGATGCTCTACGAGGGTAGGCTGAAAAGTTCTGAGCCTGACCAAGAAGCAGGCATCGAACAGCCATGAAATTTTGTATTCATTAATCCATACCTTTATTACTTGATTTGACTCAAATTAGTTCAAGTTTACCTGCAATAACGTAGAAATTCTAGACTTTGAAACTTGATACTAGCACGTTTTTGAGAAAATGGACAAAATCTGGCATCGTGGTGTCATCAAGTACCTCCATAAAAAGGCGTTAGCTCCTAAGGACATTCATGCCGATATGGTTGCTACATTAAGGGATGATGCTCCTTCGTATGCAACCGTGAAAAGGTGGGCAGCAAATTTTAAGATGGGCAAGGACAGCCTTGAAGATGATGACCGGTGTGGACGACCCACAACGGCAACAACTGAGGAAACCATAAGCCAAGTGCACAGGGCCGTGATCGATGACAGGCGTTTAACTGTTAATCAGTTAGCTAACACTGTTGGCATCTCCCGTGAACGAGTAGAGAACATTCTACACAGTGAATTAGGAATGTCGAAGGTTTCCGCCAGATGGGTGCCACGGCTTTTGACGACTGACCAAAGTTGACCAGACTGAACCTGTCACAAGCCAACTTGGCTATTTTTGAAGCAGACCAGGATGGTTTTCTTTACCAGTTTGTCACTAAGGATGAGTGTTGGGTTCATCACTTTGAGCCAGAGACCAAAAAAAAATCCATGCAATGGAAGCACCCTGGCTCAGCCCCTCCAAAGAAGGCAAAGGTCGTCTCCTCTGCAGGGAAGGTGATGGCATCAGTGTTCTGGGATGCCAAGGGTATAATATTCATAGATTACCTTCAAAAGGGCATAACAATTAATGGTGAGTATTATGCAGATCTGCTAAAACAATTGCGAAAAGAAATTAAGGCTAAACGACCCGGAAAATTGACAAAAGGGATATTGTTCCATCAGGACAATGCGCATGCTCATAAATCGGTTGTCGCAATGGCTGCTGTACATGACTGTGGCTTTACACTTGTCGATCACCCTCCGTATTCACCTCAACTAGCTCCATCAGATTATTTCCTGTTTCCAAACATAAAAAACACTTGGCTGGGCAGCATAATCGGTCAGACGAGGATGTGATAGCTGCTGTGGAGGAGTTTTTCAGGGACCAAGATGAGACCTTCTATACCACTGGGATCCAAGGACTCCAGCATCGCTGGAGAAAGTATGTGGACAGGAAGGAAGACAATGCTGAAAATTAAGGCACTTTCAGCATGGACAAATCATTGGATCTTGGTCCGGCTCAGAACTTTTCAGCCTATCCTCGTATGTCACATCTTGTGTTATTGTAATTAGATATACTGCCCTTGTCCTCGTAACTATCACTTACCGGTATTATTAAACTGTGCATATAGTGTTTGTACGAAATTTCTACATCGGTTACTATGTCTCCCGACTCACAACAGCGTTTGGAGACACAAGACAAAAACGCGCCTATTTAATTTTGACCGCCTTGAAACCCAACATGGATATTATACGACAGACTGCATGCATGGTAGTTAACCCAATCACGGTTGGCAACTTTGCTTCCCTCTTTAATTGCACGCCGGTGGGTCAGGCCTCAGATTCTATGACGGCTCCAACGTAAAGGCTTATCGGGAATTATAGAGATAATGTTGGTTGGTGCCTGATGCTCTGTCTCTGGTCGGGCTCATCGGAGTCTTACTGTTGGTTTTCTTTTGCTCCAGCATTTCAGTGGTTTCTTGCTGTCGAGTCCTCACCGTTGTCTCACCTCTGTGGTTCTTTGATTTTTGTGTTCACGGAGATGTTGCACTGATGAGTTAGGAGGCCTTTATGCGGACTGAACAAATTATTTGTCTAAATCGCGACGGAAGTAAGGGCGAGGATTGTGGCCACGTAAAATCGATTTAAGCCCCCCAGTGGAAATCTTTCCACTGACCGTTCCAAGATTGGGTACAACATCAATATTATAAAACAGACTGCATGCATGGTGGTTAACGCAATCACGGTTGGCAACTTTGCTTCCCTCTTTGATTGCACACCGGTGGGTCGGGCTTAAGATTATATGACGGTTCCAGCTCTTCTGTGGCGATTTATTTATGTTGTTGTTTGTTACTTACTGTGTGTATCACTTGTGTCTTTTAATTTTGGAGGGCCATATGGCCATTTTGTGGGAAAGTAACTGTCCTTATGGCCTTCCTTTGTTTAGGTTTCCATTATGGTCTGGTCGCTTAATGTTTGTATTTCTTTCCCTTTGGTGTCTTTTATGGGTGGAGTAAGTTAATTGTATCAATTCCTGATCTTTGTTTTACTTCTACTTTTTATATAGTAAAACTAGGGTTTTCAGGGTTTACTTTTTTTCTTTTTGTTTCTGCTCTAAAATATAGATTGTGTGTACATGTTAGAGCCGCCTCGATGAGGCGGTTCTAACGTGTACCCACAATCTATATTTTGAGCAGAAATAGGAAAAGTATATATTTTTTTTTTTAGCGGTAAAGTTTACAGTGAATTTATATTGACGTGTTTGCGTTATGTATTAATTTTTCATCGGTCTGTTTGATCGTCTCTCTGTCACGTTTTCATATCCGCTCCGTAACTTGGAAACCATTTGAGATATTTACAGAAATGTAAAAACTCATAAGATGACCTGCTAAGACAAGAACCATAACTTTGAAGTTATAACCCTTTGATCATTGAAAATAGTGAATTTATCAATTACTAGTGTCAGCTCTGTAACTTGGAAGTTTTTAAGCGACTTTTTAGAGACAGGCGACATTACCATAGTGTGAATTATACTTTCTAATCAATTAGGATAGTTGTTTGAGCCGTGTGGTGGCTGTTAAAGGTCTCCCCGTTCATGCATTTAATGCTCTTATGTTTCCAATCTTCAGGGATTGCATTTACATTCCTTAATTTGACATCCTTTAGGTACCTGTTGAAGGTCTTTATAAGACCGTTGTTCGTACCTCGTTGTATAACAATTGCTTGTTTGATATCTATGGGCTTTTTGTATGCATAGCTGTTTTGTGGGCTTTAGTTATACCCACCTTCTATTTGAAGGATTTAGCTCTATCAGTTCTTCCGGATCGTTATGAATATCGCTTTAGTTTTGACGGTATCGCCCCTTTACACACACATGAGTATCGCAAATAAATTTAAACTTACAATATCTCCCCTTAGGTTATATTCTGCTTCTTCTGTACGGATTCTTCATTCTATTAATAACTTAAGAGCTATGTTGCCGTCGGTATTGGTCAGACCTACACATTTGTTTTCTGTCGCTTCCGTTAAATTCAATGGAGCAGGCAGTACCGATTTATTTAAAAATAATCTAAGAATATCCCAGTCCTTTCAAGAGAAGTGGGAGGCTAAGAGGTGCAGGTGCTGTTCGCAATTATGCACTGCGTTTACCGTTTTCTTTATCTGTAAACGGTAGACACTTTCTTCTGTCGCCAATTAATTATTTGTTATGGTTTGTCTTTGAGTGTTTTTATCGCTTATATTATTTTGTTTTGGATAGCCAATTGGCCATTTTGTGGGAAAGTAACTATCATTTTGGCTTTCCGCTATTGATGTTTCTATTAGGGTTTGTTGTTTCATGTTTGTGTTTCTTTCACTTTGGTGTCTCTGATGGGAGCTGTGGGTTAATTGTATCGATTCCTGATTATGCCTTCACTTCTATTTTTTGTAGTTGACATGTGCGATTTGACATGTAAGTCGACGGATTTGATGTATGTGATAACCTGACAGACTGCAAATTGTAAAATGCAGTACGTCGGGCAAATCAATCGCATGCTAAAAACAAGATGTAACGAACACCATCGTAGAATGAGTACGCCTGAAAAACTGATACTTTCTTGTACCGGCATTTCAAACGGACAGGTCATTCTGTAAATGATATTTCTATACAGCCAGTGAAAAAAAATTCTATGATGTAAATTCTACAGCTATGTTTAACGTTATTAAAGGACCTGAAACTGAATTAAAATGGATTAAATTAATACAGAAATCTTTTCCACTTGGCTTAAATGACATAATGTTGTCATGAGGGTAATATATCTAAAATGCCCGATTTTGATATTTTCTTGCGTCCGGGCTGTCGAAAGTGTAAAATTAGATCGCACAGCACCAGAAAAATGACAATTATAAACGTAAATTACGTTCTTTAAAAAGACACAATACCAGGCTTAAGTGACTGTCCATAATATTATTGAATCATGATAGCCACTCAATGCTTGCATTTTTAAGTTCATTATCCATTTTTGTATTACGTATTCTGGACACCGAGGCGATTAAATTCTACGATAGTTTTTTTCAACTATACAATGCTGCTCTTTTAACTAGAGGTTATACTCAGCATGCTCTTCGTCCTTTCATCGTGTCTAGAATTAATCACAAACGTCATTACATCAAAATATCCTTCGTTAATAAGGGTTTGGATTTTATAGATTTACCTTATATCGTTCGGGACAGTTCGCTGATTTCATCTATTCCTGCTTATCTTCAAAATACTGAAACACGCATAATTTGCTATCAAAAGCAATAAATCTGTTAGATCTATCATTTTTAATTCCATTAAACTTGTTTCTGATCTTAATTTTGACACTAACACTCCTGATACCTGTGATTGTAAGAATTCAATGTATTGCTATCCTGCAGCTGGTCATATTACAACTGGCAATTAAGAAATAATTCCTGATTCTAGGATGCGAAATATAATTTCTAAAGGACGGAAATATCGATTTCCTTCTAAAATTGATTTCAGGTGTATAGATGAAATCGATGCTGCTTTGAATGAATTTGGTAATCGATGGTGTAAACGAGAGTAAAGCTCTCAAAGAATTGAAACTTAGCATTCTGAGACTAGTGAACAAACGCATTTCTTTCAACTTTATTACCTCCTCAACCTAAGACGTCTTTAAGAGCGAGGATTGTGGCCCCCAGTGGAATTCGTTTCCGGTCATCGTTCCAAGGCGGTTCTTCTGTCGCGGATAATTTTTGTTATGGTTTGTCTTTGGGTGTTTGTGTCGCTTATGTTATTTTATTTTGGATAGCCTATTGGCCATTTTGTGGGAAAGTAACTGCCCTTTTGGCTTTCCGCTGTTGGTGTACTATTAGGGTCTGTTGTTTCATGTTTGTGTGTCTTTCCCTTTGGTGTTTCTGATGGGAGCTGTGGGTTGATGGTATCGATTCCTGATCATTGCCCCCACTTCTATTTTACGTCACTTTAAACTAGGTATTCAAGAATTTCATAGGAAGTTTGTTTGGGTTCCAGCAGATAAGGTCGCTAACAATGTGGTCGTTGTTTGACGGCTCCACTATGTTAACACTCTTCAGCAAGAACTTGGTGGTACTTAGGCCTATGAACTGCAGCCTTTGGCTGTAGAGAGGGTTTTAGTTGATGACCACATCTGTCATTCAGCCACCAGGTTTGTTGTATGTATTACAGAAGGCCAAGACAAGCTTCCTACGTTAAATTGGTTGCCTAAACTTCATAAAAAACACCCAAAGCACGGTTTATTGCAAATTCAAACTCTTGTACCACTACTGAACTTTCCAAATTCTTAACTTGATGTTTTACTGCCATCAAAAACATGTGATTAAATATTGCGACACAGCCTTTGAAAGATCATGGAGAAATCTGTTTTGGTGTTTACAAATTCAAATGAAGTTTTAAAAGAATTGACATCCAGACGTTTTCGTGCTTCAAGTCTGTCTACGTATGATTTTCCAACCCTTTACACTACACTACCTCACAGTCTCATAAAAGAAAAACATAATTATTTAACTGCATGGACATTTCATTGGGATAACTCCTTCTATCTTGCGTGTAATGTATTCAAAGTAATGTTGTTTTTTTTTTTGTTTTTTTTTCTCAGTTCTAAAGAGCATAAATTATACTTTATGGTCGTGTCAGAATGTGTGTGATGCTCTCACCTTTCAACTTGACAATATTTACATAAGATTTGGTACTAAGTTATTTAGACAAGTTGTGGGTATTCCGATGGGTTGAAATTGCGCACCCCTTATTGCTGACCTGTGCTTGATTTGTTATGAAAGAGACTTCATGTTGTCCCTATCCGTTGAACACCAATGTGAAATCGTTGAAGACTCTAGCTCGCCTTCTAGATATCTTGATGATTTATTAAATATTCACAATACCTATTTCGATGGTTTGATCCGTCAAATTTACACCCCCCCCCCAGAACTTCAGTTAAATAAAGCAAATTCTTCTGATACCGATGCCCCGTTTTTGGATTTACATATATCTATTGTAGATGGGTTTGTTTCTTGCAAAAGTTATGCTAAACGCGATGATTCTGGTTTTGCGATTATAAATTTTCCTTTCTTGGATGGTGATGTTACTCGTGCGGCATCCTATGGCGTTTATATTTCGAAATTAATTCGATTTGTCAGGGTGTCTAGTCATGTAACTGACTTTAACACCCGTAATAAATTGTTAACTGCTAAACTTCTTAATAAGTGTATCGGTATCATAAACTACGCAAAGCTGTTTTCAAAATTTTATAGACGTCATTCCGATTTAATTTCAAAATTCAATGTTGGACTTAAATCACTTCTGCAACAAGGTCTCTCGGAACCCGAATGTTCTGGTAATTTTTATATACATTCAGAAAAATATATAAATGCAAAGACTTCAGCACCCAATTTTGTAACATCATTCTTCGATATAAAAAGATAGGGTACAACATAAAGTGCATGGTAGTATCACGGTTGACAATTTTGCTCCCCTCTTTAATTGCACGCCGGTGGGCCAGACCTCAGATTCTACGACGGTTCTAGCGTAAAGGCTTCATTACCTTCACTTCTGTTTTACTGTGAATTAGGGAGTTTCTAATTTTATGTAATGTTGGTTGGTACCTGATGCTATGTCTATGGTCGGGCCCATCGGAGTCTAAACTGTTGGTCTTCTTTTGCTCCAGCATTTCAGTGGTTTCTTGCTGTCGGGTCCTCATCGTTGTTTCATCGCTGTGGTTGTTTGATTTTTGAGTTGTACTGATGCACACTGTCTGACAAATGTTCTCAAAATTGTTTAAAACTGAAAAATGGATAATCCTTTGGAAGGAAGGACTACGGCACAGAACTGAAAACCATGGTGTACAAGATTTTGTCTGAGCCAGACTAGCTAGTTTGGGGCAATTAGACCTCATCAATCACCATCAAATATTTTTAACTCCGCAGTAAAATCATAATAGATGTCAAGGCAACGATAAGGAATCGATACAATTGACCAACAGCTCCCATCAGAAACACCAATGGAAAAGAAATACATACTTCCCACAAAAATGGCTAATTGGCTATCCAAAACAAAATAATATAAGCGATGCAAACACTCAAAGACAAACCAGAACAAAAATAAACCGCGACAGAAGAACCGCATTGGAACGGTAAGAGAAACGAATTTCACTGGGGGGGGGGGGGGCTTAAAACGATTTTACGTGGCCACAATCCTCGCCCTTACTTCCGTCGCGATTTAGACAAATAATTTGTTCAGTCCGCATGAAGGCCTCCTAACTCATCAGTTAATCACCTCCATGAACACAAAAAACTAAAACAACCACAGAGATGAAACAACGGTGAGGGCTCGACAGCAAGAAACCACTGAAATGCTGGAGCAAACGAAAACCGACAGTTAGACTCCGATGGGCCCGACCAGAGACGGAGCATCAGGCACCAACCAACATTACATAGAATTAGGTTCTCGTCTATTCTGAGTAAGCCTTTACGCTGGAACCGTCATAGAAGCTGAGGCCTTTACCACCGGCGTGCAATCAAAGAGGGAAGCAAAGTTGTCAACCGTGACTGGGTTAACTACCATGCATGCAGTCTGTCGTATAACATTTATGCTGTACGCAATCTTTTTAAATCGAAGAATGATTTTACGAAATTGGTTGCTGAAGTGAGTGAGTTTTTGAGTTTTACGTCCCCACAACAGCTGTGGTTGCTGAAGTCGTTGCAGTTAAATATTTTTCTGAATTTATATACTAAGTCACCATAAAACCAAAATTCCTCGGTACATAACGGATCATCACGAAAACTCGCCTATATAATTATACCCCCTGGAAACCCACTTTCATATAGTAAAACTGGGGTTTCCAGGGGTATAACTTATTTTTCATATTTCTGCTCTAAAATATAGAGTGTGGGTACTCGTTAGAACCGCCTCGATGAGGCGGTTCTAACGAGTGCACACAATCTATATTTTGAGCAGAAATAAGAAAAATATCACAATTTTTCATCCTAAAATTTTCATTTTTCGGCGATAAAGGTCGCAATGTATTTGAATAGGCGTGTTTGCGTAATGTAGAAATATAATAAATATACGTAATAAATGTAATTTGTTTAACGTTCATTGTTCAAAGTACGAAAAACATCGGGTCGCGAGCAAAGTTTGCTTGTGACCCTATATGTTCATACTTCAAGGAATGCTAAATAAACTACATACAGGTTCAAAAAATAAATAAACAAAATGTTAAAAAATAAAATGTTTCACTGTTTCAGGCTAATACATCCGTGTGAGATTATAAGAATCTTACATGGGTGTGAGGGGAGGATGGAAAAATTCGTCCCGAGGGACACTGTCAGGCATCACGAGGCTTGCCGAGTGATGCCGGACAGTGATCCCGAGGGACTGGAAAAATTCGTCCCGAGGGACACTGTCCGGCATCACGAGGCTTGCCGAGTGATGCCGGACAGTGATCCCGAGGGACGGATTTTTCTAACCACCCCACACACCCATGTAGGATTCTTTTTCTGGCATACCTTCAATTTCGGAGCGTGGATTTTTAATACTGCAGTCACTTCGGTTGCCGACATCCGCCAATTTGTGATGACACCACAATGATGTTTAGTGACGTCACTTAACGTGCTGTGACGTTAACCTTAACGACGGCGCATATGAAGTCGTATTCAACCAGTGCATTTATCAAACACGCTAGAATATTCGCTTTGGGGTAATAACACAAAGGTTAGGACAGGCTAAAACTATGGATTTCCTTATCTTGTGTTCAAAAAAATAGAATTCATCACTATTGTTCAGTAGTGACAGACAAAAATACGACTCGAGGGTTCAGCGGTTACGTTTTCCGGCAAACGAAGCTTTACCGAGCTTCCCACGTGGCTATTTGACCCGATGGTTTTGATTTTCTGTACACCTTAAACAACTATGATTGTTTCTTGTTGCACGACCCGCAGAAAAAGCGACCGACTGAAGTCGGTCGATTTCTAAGAGTGCCCTAAAATCACCGTGTCATTCTGTCATTCGGTCAATCGGTCATTCGGTCAGTCTGTCAGTCTGTCTGTCCGTCCGTAACCCGTTTGTGAAAATTGGTGATAGTGACTTAACCGCTTGGAATATTTAAACAATTTTCGGCACACTGATAGATATCAATTAGATCTAACCAATGAACTTGCGAAATATTACATTCCATTTAGTATAGCCTCGCCGAGGCAAAAAATGTGAAATTTTTCGAACTGCTTCTCCTCGGAAACCTTTGGGCCGATTGAAGTCAAATTTCATATGTTGCCTCTATGGGATAGGGGAAACCAAAATTTGCTCATGGGGTCCAGGTCACATGACCAAAATGGCCGCCAAGCCATATATGGTCTGTCTGTCTGTCTGTCTGTCCGTCCGTAACCCGTTTGTGAAAATTGGTGATAGTGACTTAACCGCTTGGAATATTTAAACAATTTTTGGCATACTCATAGATATCAATGAGATCTAACCAATGACCTTGCGAAATATTACATTCCATTTAGTATAGCCTCGCCGAGGCGAAAAATGTGAAAATTTTCGAACTGCTTCTCCTAGAAAACCGTTGGGCCGATTGAAGTCAAATTTCATATGGAGCCTCTATGGGATGGGGGAAACCAACACTTGCTCATGGGGTCTAGGTCACATGCCCAAAATGGCCGCCAAGCCATATATGGTAAAAACCCTTCAAATATAGTCTTCTCCAGAACCACTGCGCAGATTTCCACGAAAGTTGATAAATAGCATCTGGGACGTAGGCCCATCATAAATTGCTAAAATGGTGACCCTGGGTTGACCTTGACCTTCTTTGTGTCTAGGTCAAACTTTGACACATATGCATTTGTTGGAATATTTAAACAATTTTTGGCATACTGATAGATATCAATTAGATCTAACCAATGAACTTGCGAAATATTACATTCCATTTAGTATAGCCTCGCCGAGGCGAAAAAGGTGAAAATTTTCGAACTGCTTCTCCTCGGAAACCGTTGGGCCGATTGAAGTCAAATTTCATATGGAGTCTCTATGGGATGGGGGAAACCAAAATTTGCTCATGGGGTCCAGGTCACATGCCCCAAATGGCCGCCAAGCCATATAGGGTAAAAAACCCTTCAAAAACAGTCTTCTCCAGAACCACTGGGCAGATTTCCACGAAACTTGATAAATAGCATCTGAGACATAGGCCCATCATAAATTGCTAAAATGGTGACCCTGGGTTGACCTTGATATTCTTTGTGCCTAGGTCAAACTTTGACACATATGCTTTTGTGGGAATATTTAAACAATTTTTGGCATACTGATAGATATCAATGGGATCTAACCAATGAACTTGCGAAATATTACATTCCATTTAGTATAGCCTCGCCGAGGCGACAAATGTGAAAATTTTCGAATTGCTTCTCCTCGGAAACCGTTGGGCCGATTGAAGTCAAATTTCATACGGAGCCTCTATTGGATGGGAGAAACCAAAATGTGCTCATGGGGTCCAGATCACATGACCAAAATGGCCGCCAAGCCATATATGGTAAAGCCCTTCAAATATAGTCTTCTCCAGAACCACTGAGCAGATTTCCACGAAAGTTGATCAATAGCATCTGGGACGTAGGCCCATCATAAATTGCTAAACTGGTGACCCTGGGTTGACCTTGACCTTCTTTGTGCCTAGGTCAAACTTTGACACATATGTTTTTGTATTGGAAAAGTGAGAATGCATTTTATCCTGCAAACGATTCAGAATACAGTACTAAAGTATAAGATATATTTTTGCTCCTTACGATAAGGCGCATTTATTGGGGGAACCGTTTTAGGTCCAGGTCACATGACCAAAAATGGCCGCCGTACCCATATATGGTAACACTCATAAAGCTAAAAGCATCCGGCGGGTCGTGCATTTCAGCTGAAGCACTGGTTTTTATTATATATAACGTAGTTTAGGTCGTAGTACCAAAGCGTTAATCCAAAATCAATAATCTATAGTGAAATGGCAAATATTAATGTTCAGACCAACAGACATGGATCCAGAAGAGTGTAATAAGGCGTCCTAAGAAAGTAGGCATTATGTAAACTGAATAATAATGACAATTTGATTTGCAGCTTGATTAGGGTCTACTCTTTTTGCTTACAGTACAGGAATGAAAGGTTCGAGCCTCGCTCTGGTCACATGTGAGACGCCAAGTTCTGCAACGGAAGGTCAGGTGGTTTTTCTCGGGTACTCCGGTTTTCGCCCACCTCTGATTAACGATCGGCTCGATATCAGTGAAATAATCTTGAAAGGGCCGTAAAACCAAAAACAAAACAACAAAAAAAAACAGGAATGTAAGGGTTAACGGTAATGTCAACAGTCGAAGTCACCGTTCAGGATCATTTTTTTCCGAATCAACACTCAGAGACAATCAACCCACCAGTCCTGTCAGTGCCTTGATTCTTATAATTTTTTGGAGACCCGTTAGATCCGCATCGATGAAAACGAACGACAATTTATGCTTATGAGCAAGAATAAAGAAATAACTATTATATTGGTGGTCCACATTTCTGTATACAAAGTGGGGTTTGCAGAGTTGTCAATGTACGGACTTGTTAACGTAATGCGAATTAAAGTTTTCTTGTGACAGGCCTCTCTCATCAAGTTTTAAGTCCGTGAACTGAAGAATCCTGTAAACCCGCTTAATAAAGAAAAAATGGGGTTTACAGGTGTATATATTATATTTTCCTTACTTTTGCTGAAAAACATAGATCGTGAGTACTCGTTAGAACCGCCTCACTGAGGCGGTTCTAAAGAGCACCAATTTATTTGTTTGATGCACAAGCAATATAAAAAATGGCAATGTTATATAAAAAAAAAATCAGTGTTTGATAATGGAAAAATACCGCGGTGTCCTTGTGTTTTATTTTCACTATCATTAGGCCTATATGAACCTCAATTGGAGAAACACGTTTTAATTACGTTAAGTGGGTGTCACCTTTGAAAGCCCAAGCAATTCATATAGATACATGTGGAGTCTTCTTCTTCTTCCAATACGTCTAAACCCCCAAGGGGGACGTCAGACGGGTTCCGGCGAACTGTGTTGAAGGGTGTTATCAATGAGTTTGTACAGTGCGAGAAGAGAGTGTTAGTATTGTTAACAGATAAAACAGAGATTGGTATTTAAGGAGAAGCATGAACCACCAGGCCAACAGCACTGCTAAACTGCGGAAGCGTTACAACATAGGCAGGTAGAGAATTCAAGTTAATAATAGTTACATGAATACATGTATACATTGTTTGACGTATGTTTGATAAATACAGGATCTTACACGAGTGGTCATTTCATATGAAATTTATGAAACGAGCCTTCGGCGAGTTTCATAAATTTCATATGAAATGACCACGATCGTAAGATTCTGTTTATCATATGACCGCCTTAAATTGGATTTCATCGCCTTTAAATTTGACATTTTTTCCACAAACATACATGGTTGACATGGACGTCGTCATGACGTTACGTAATCCCGCCAAAGTGTTATTACACGTGTGGCCATACGATTTTTATTACACGACGTTATCCACTGCTTATCAACGACGTCATATGATAAAACATGATATTTGGATGGTCGTTGGAAACGCTTCGATGAGGAATTCTAACGAACAAACCAATCTATGCCAACAATAAAAATAAGACACATATGCCAAATTTGCAGACCAAATTTCGTTTCTGAGCCTGTGAACTGAGTATGTCATTTTGTGGGTTATCATAATGAATGACAGTGCATATTCACCAACTAAGCAGGGTTCTTGCTGACCATAGCACACGCCACAATGCAAAATATCACGTTGGTTTTAATTAGATCCAAATTATACCATTATCTATCCCAGTTCATTCGGTTTATCTGCAATTTGCAATGGTTATTTTTTATAGAATCATGAATCGTGGGTTCGCTTTAAAATTATCACCCCGCGATACCTGAGAAAAGGAAAGGCCTGTTCGAATTATATCCCGGGTAGGTAACAAGAAAACGCTGTCTAAACTAACGTTTATCCATCAAAATAGAAGCGGAGGCAATGATCAGGAATCGATACAATCAACCAACAGCTCCCATCAGAGACACCAAAGGGAAAGACACACAAACACGAAACAACAGACCCTAATGGAAACACCAACAGCGGAAAGCCAAAAGTGTTTGAGAATGGAAAAATACCGTGGTGTCCTTGTGTTTTATTTTCACTATCATTAGGCCTATATGAACCTCAGTTGGAGAAACACGTTTTAATTACGTTAAGTGGGTGTTACAAACACCTTTTGAAAGCTCAAGCAATTTATATAGATACATGTGGAGACTTCTTCTTCTTCCAATACGTCTAAACCCCCAAGGGGGACGTCAGACGGGTTCCGGCGAACTATGTTGAAGGGTGTTATCAATGAGTTTGTACAGTGCGAGAAGAGAGAGTAAGTATTGTTAACAGATAAGACAGAGATTGGTATTTAAGGAGAAGCATGAACCACCAGGCCAACAGCACTGCTAAACTGCGGAAGCGTTACAACATAGGCAGGTAGAGCATTCCACTGAATAATAGTTACATGAATACATGTATACATTGTTTGACCTATGCTTGATATAAATATAATATTTGGATGGTCGTTGGAAACGCTTCAATGAGGAATTCTAACGAACAAACCAGTCTATACCAACAATAAAAATAAGAAACATATGTTTCTGCGCCTATGAACTGAGCATGTCATTTTGTGGGTTATCATAATGAATGACAGTGCATATTCACCAACTAAGCAGGGTTCTTGCTGACCATAGCACACGCCACAATGCAAAATATCACGTCGGTTTTAATTTGATCCATATAATACCATTATCTATCCCAGTTCATTCGGTTTATCTCCAATTTGCAATGGTTTACTTTTTCATAGAAACATGGATCGTAGGTTCGCTTTAGAATAATCACCACGCGATACCTGAGAAAAGGAAAGGCCTGTTCGAATTATATCCCGGGTAGGTAACAAGAAAACGTTGTCTAAACTAAACTTTATCCCACAAAATAGAAGCGGAAGCAATGATCAGGAATCGATACAATCAACCCACAGCTCCCATCAGAGACAACAAAGGGAAAGACCCATAAACACGAAACAACAGACCCTAATGGAAACTACAACAGCAGAAAGCCAAAAGGACAGTTACTTTCCCACAAAACGGCCAATAGGCTATCCAAAATAAAATAACATAAGCGACACAAACACCCAAAGACAAACCATAACAAAAATAAACCGCGACAGAAGAACCGCCTTGGAACGGTCAGCGGAAACGAATTCCATTGGGCGGCTTAAATCGATTTTACCTTGCCACAATCCTCGCCCTTACTTCCGTCGCGATTTAGACAAATAATTTGTTCAGTCGACATGAAGGCCTCCTAACTCATAAGTCCAACATCTCCGTGAACACAAATAATCAAACAACCACAGAGATGAAACAACGGTGAGGACTCGACGGCAAGAAACCACTGAAGTGCTGGAGCAAAAGAAAACCAACAGTTAGACTCCGATGGGCCCGACCAGAGACAGAGCATCAGGCAGACTAGAAAGCCTGTTCAAACTCTACTCAAAGCAGAAAGAAAATAGAAATGAAAGCAATGATCAGGAACCGATACAATCAACACACACGTTGCATCAGAGACACCCACCAAAGGGAAAGAAACACAAACATGAAATAACTATACCCTAATGAAAACATCACTAACGGAAAGCCAAAAGGACAGTTATCCCCACAAAATGGCCAATTGGCAATCCTAAGCAATACACACAATCAAAGACGAACTTTAACAAAAGTAAACCACGACAGAGGAACCGTCATAAGTTGGGACAGTCAGTGAAAGGTATTTCCTGGGGTGGGGGCAGGGAGGGGGGCTGAAATCGATTTTACGAAATGGGTCACTCCAAACTGGATTTTCCATCATGTTAACAAGTCGGTGGAGGGGGGGCTTAAATCGATTTTACGCGGCCACAATCCTCGCTCTTACTTCCGTCGCGAGCTATACTATATTCACATGAGAAAAAAAGGCCCGCTCCAGCTATACTTATAAGAAGAAACACTCGGAAAAATGTAATACCCGTTCGAACTTAACTATCAGTAGAACGAAAATCATATTTTAACTATATTCTTTTAAGAAAATGAGAAGCCTGCTGTGAATTGTACGTAAAAAGATACTTCTTCCGAACCACCTCAACAACACCCCTATCTTGATCATTAACCCATTTAGCTCCAGAAACCCCAAAACAGGTACCCTGGCAAACAGTGCAGGCCCAGATCAGACGCCGCAGAACACGGCGTCTGATCAGGGCCACCACTGCTTGCTCAAAGTTCAGTCATTTTCCAAATAAATTTTGATGAAAACACAACCTGACACCCCTAAATTTTGAAATGGATTCCTGCTATATATGAGGTGGAAGATTCCATTTGGTACAGAAAGGGTTAAGAAAGTGGTGAACAGATACAATACTTGTCAAGATAACAACTGCAATAAGACAGGAAGTGCATATGCTGCCGACATCAAATTGTATATACAGTCGAACTTCGATAACTCGAACACCTTCGGGACCATGAAACTTTGTTCGAAATAGGGGGAGTCCGATATATTGAGGGTTACTTATACTGCTAGCTGAGACATAATGGGGTTGACCTAAGGATATATCCCCGCCTTTTTTTAAATAAATGTATGCTGTGTGTACTCATTAGAATCGCCTCAATGAGGCGATTCAAATGAGTACACACAACATACATTTTAAAGTTAAAATGAAACAAACCTCTATAAATTGATCTAAACAATGGAGCTATAGAAACAATTCTCTAGGAACCCAATAATGAGTTCCAATTATCCATGGTTAACGAATTATCCGTATTCGAGTTATCGAAGTTTTAATGTATTTGCATCGAGTGCGTGTGGTATATGAAATACCAAACAGATAAGTTATATTCAGAATGTCGTGTCAGTAATCAACAGTGCTTTGCATCTGCATGGCATCAAACGTGAGCCGTTTCTCCATAGGAAGCAATTTCTGTGCAGCAAGTTCCCATTAAGCATGCCAAATGTGTATGACTATGTTGAAACCTTAGAAACCTTATTACTTGTCTGTCCTAATCGGGGGAAGTTGATTAAGTAATTCTGATAAATAGAACAAAATGAAAGCCCTTAACATATAGTATTTCCGAGACGTCAAGAGGACTGACAATCTGGTACACTGTCTGCCGTTTTAACCCATATATTACAATGGATTCTTCGTAATATTAAGTTTGGAGTGGCCCATTACTAATTATAGGAATATCAGAGTTTTTTTTTTTCATTTCCGCTTGGTTTTACAAAAATGTATATTCTTTTGGCCAACAGTGAAGACGTAGATCAGACGCCGCAGCTAGACAGAGTCTACAGTTTGCTTATGTCCGAAATTAGAACGCTAGACCAATATAGGTTAACTAAAGTTTTAAACTGATTAGTTATTCATATAGTTAAAATGCACAGCGCCATTCCATCATGTTAATAAGTCGGTGGAATGTACAACCATTTAAACCCCACTTATATATAGAAAACAGGGGTAGGCATTATTTTCTCCTCCTAGACATTGGTTGTGGGTACTCGCTACAATGAGGCGGTTCTAACACGAATCCACAATATATGTTTGGAGTTTAAATAAGAATAATTTCACAAATTTTCATCGAAAAGATATGAAAGAATGCTCTATGTGACATGGATGTGTTATCGTAATGCCACATGCAAATCAAAACTATATACAGCTCTGCCTGCCGATCCGTGCAGCCATCATCGCCATTGTTGTTGGCTGCTTGATTAGGCCTTCATGCGGACTGAACAAATTATTTGTCTAAATCGCGACGGAAGTAAGGGCGAGGATTGTGGCCACGTAAAATCGATTTAAGCCCCCCAGTGGGAATCTTCCACTGACCGTTCCAAGGCGGCTCTTCTGTGGCGATTTATTTATGTTGTTGTTTGTTACTTACTGTGTGTATCACTTGTGTCTTTTTATATTTGGATGGCCATATGGCCATTTTGTGGGAAAGTAACTGTCCAAATGGCCTTCCTTTGTTTGGGTTTCCATTATGGACTGCTCGCTTAATGTTTGTATTTCTTTCCCTTTGGTGTCTTTTATGGATGGAGTAAGTTAATTGTATCAACTCCTGATCTTTGTTTTACTTCTACTTTTTCTATATACACGTACATAAATCCAAGACAGTGATGCTGGTCGGCATTACAATAACTCACTCTATGATCTACGCTCGTAGCGAACACCAATACGTTTTCAAGACATATTCGTACCTGTGAAGAGCCCAAGTTAATCACTGAAAAATAAGTCAAATTTTCACTTTTTCGGCGGTAAAATTTACAACGTATTTGTATAGGCGTGTTATCGAAATGATATTGGCAATACCTATTTCGATGGTTTGATCAGACAAATTTAGCCCCCAAGAGCTAAATCAAATTCTTCTGATACTGAGGCCCCGTTTAGGGATTTGCATCTCTCTTTTGTAGATGGTTCTGTTTCCTGCAAAATGTATGACAAACGCGATGATTTTGATTTTGAGATTGTAAATTTACCTTTCATAGATGGCGATGTTCCTCGTGTGGCATCCTATGGCATTAATATTTCGCAATTAATTTGATTGGCCAGAGTGTCTAGTCATGTATCTGATTTCAACACTCGTAACAAATTGTTAACTGTTAAACATCTTAATCAGGGCTATCGGTATCATAAACTACACAAAGCTTGTTCTAAGTTTTATAGACGTCATTCCGATTTGGTTTCAAATCCAATGTTGGACTTAAATCTATTCTGCAACAAGATCTATTGGAACCCGAATTGTATGGTGACTACTTGCCATGACTCCAGTACCCAATTTCGTAAAATCATTCTGTGATATAAAGGGATTGGGTACAACATAAATGTTATACGACACACTGCATGCATGGTAGGTTGATAACTTCGCTTCCCTCTTAAATTGCACGCCGGTGGGTCAGGCCTCAGATTCATTGATGGTTCCTGCGTGAAGGCTTGCTTGAAATTAAGATTTAATTTTCTGTAATTTTGGTTGGTATCTGATGCTCTTCTCTGGTCGGGCCCATCGGAGTCTGTTGTATGAGATATGGGTTAATTGTATCGATTCCTGGTCAATGCTTTTACTTGTATTTGAAAGATCACTTTTAACAGCCCAAAAGGCCACGTGATTGTACTTATTCAATACCGTGTAACCGGCAAATAATCTGATCAGTATATTTTCTTTAATTTGAGGCAAATTCAGACACTGAAGAAGTCAAGAGTATTTGATAGGCGGCTTCAACAATAGCGAAAAATTACATGTTAAAATTCGATACTGATCTAAAAGTCTGAGAGAATAATTCGATTTAATATTATCAGGGATTTCTTTATATCAGTGTGTTGGACAAATGTTCAATTTACAAGGCACGGAAAACGTTTTTCTCAAAGATATTCGATTTAGAGATTCATCTGAAGTTATCTTGTCACGAGAAGTTTCATCTTATTTTATCAAGATGTTTCTCTGTGTGCTTTAAACAGGATGAAAAACCAAAAACACTCACCGTATTTCCATAAAAGAAACTCTCTACGTTTTTATCATGAAAACAAGTTATAGGAAGCGCATGGCCATAGTTCTGATTTGTGCTGATGTTTTGACAAAATAAACATAAACGCAATATTTGGGAATCGACTCCAACGACCTAGTTTTGTAAATGTCACTGTTCGTAATATATATAAGAGACACTGTACTATTTAAACAGCGAACACAAAGGTGCTGATTAGACTGCGTGGATACGTATGCTGATCAGCGCCATTGTTGAGAATGTTGCTTATATCCTTTTAATTTGGATAGCTGTTTGTCCATTTTGGGGGGAAAGTAACTCTCCCTGTGACTTTTCGCTTGTGATGTTTTCATTAGGGACAAGTTACTTTATGTTCGTGTTTCTTTCGATGGGTGGTGTGGGGTAATTGTGTGTGTGTGTGTGTGTGTGTGTGTGTGTGTGTGCGTGTGCGTGTGTGAATTCGGGTTTAACGTCGCTTTCAACAATTTTTCAGTCATATCACGACGGTGTCTGGTTGCGACAGGGAGCTCAATGCTCACGTTTATAGTGCTGCCTCACTGAAGTATCATGTCCCAGACACATTACATGATACCACACCCAGTCACATTATCCTGACACTGGATCGACCAGTCCTAGCTCTACCCCGTAAATCTGAGTGCCAAGCGAAGAGCAGCTAGTACCATTTTTAACGAATTTGGTATGTCGCGGCCCGGGATCGAACCCGAGACCTCCCGTTCCCCGCAGCGGACACTCTACCAACTGAGCTATCGGGGCCGATAGGTGTGGGGTAATTGAATCGATTCCTGATCATTGCCTCCACTTCTATTTTTCATCATAGTGTGGGCTATACTTCCTAGTCCTTCGGGATAATTAATTATACTGCCGAATTTCGGAAATATATATGGATCATTAATGAGGCCTAAATGGCCGAAAGTTTTTAGTCTGGCCCAGATAAACTTGTACACTCCAGTACTTGGTACTCTTCACCTTAACGTTATCAAGATACAAGAGAAGGCAATGATCCGGAATCGATACTAGTAACAAACACCTCCCATTAGAGACACCAACAGAAAAGAAACACAAACATAAACTAACAAGAGCCTAATAGAAACAACAATAGCGGAAAGCCAAAAGAACAGTTGCTTTCCCACAAAACGGCCAATTGTCTATTCCTTGCACTGATCGCTATACATAAATATGCCATATATACATATTCAATATTAAATTTATTGCAAGACAGTGGATTGATAGCAAACAAAGTTTATGTTCACAACAACCTCAAGAAAATAACGCGTAATGTTTCGATACAGATAAACTTAGATTTCTTCTTCAGACTTGCACTCAGTTTTTCCATAGTCTACTAGCAACGTGGTTTGTTTCTCTCAGTATATATCTGTCAGGTGGCATCCATACGAATCCGGGCCCCGTATCATCAGCGTCCTCAAGCAGTATCTCAAGTTTTTAAACATCAGCCTCTAATAACATTTTTACTTCTCATAATCTTACCCACAACTTACCTGTTGTACATTTCAATGTTCAAAGCATTCTTCCAAAACTAGATGTATTGCATACTGAATTATACGAGTTTGACATATTAACATTTACAGAAACTTGGCTTAGTCCCACCGTCGAAACTGAGGACCTGATATTACAATCATATAGTACACCTGAAAGAAAGGTTCGTGACGGAGACAGTCATGGAGGGCTTATTTTATAGGTAAAGGAGGGGATTCATTATACACGCCGTAGAGATAAGAGCTACGAAATATCGATCTATATGGATCGAGCTAATAAATGCGCATAAACATATAGTGGTGGGATTATTTTATCAACCACCGAATTCAGATGCTTCCAACCTTTCCAGTATTGAGGATTCCATTGCTTTGACCGAGGATACTGGTATATCTGAAATAATAGTTACCGGAGATTCCAACCTGAATATTTCTAATCCTGCCGGCTTAAGTAAAGTAAATTCTATTTGTCATCAGTTCTGTCTTCATCAAACTATCAATGAACCAACGCACTTCACTGAGCATTCATCTTCCATAACAGATTTACTTTTTGTTAGTAATGAACACAACTTGATACTCAGTGGAGTTGGTGAGCCATTTCTTGACCAGTACATTAGGTACCATTGTCATGTATATGAAATATTTAAATTTTCAAATCAAGAATACAAACATTCACTCGTACCGTGTGGTACTATGATCAGGGAAACTACACGTCACTACGTAACAAAGCAACACAAATTAACTGGGACTCACTTCGCGATTCAGATATTGACATTTATGCCCAAAACATATGTAATCAAATAATATCTCTAGCAGCCGATTGTATACCCAACAGAAAAGTGGGAATTAAACCAACTGAACCTCCCTGGATAAACTCTAGCATAAAAAACACATAAGGAACACAAAAGAGCGTACAGAAAAGCCAAAAGAACAAACTTAACAACAGACTGGAAGACATTTAAAACTTTACGTAATAATGTAGTCTGAATTATTCGTGATTCCAAAAGGACATTTTATGAAAACAATGCATCAACACTTACTTCTGCTTCGCTTACTTCTAAGGACTAGTGGAGGTTGCTAAAGTCATTTGTGAGTCCAAGTTTTAAATCAGCAATACCACCACAAGAGTTTGAAAACAAAATTTATTCGGAAGAACCAGATAAAGCAAATATACTAAATAGCTATTTTCAAAGTCAGTGCACGATAAATGAAAATGGAGCTACGTTGCCTAATATACTTCTAACTGCAGTAAATACACACTTACAAAGCATCATTTTAACTCCAAATGAAGTCGAATCTGTACTTAAACTTTTATCCATGGGCAAGGCTTCTGGTCCTAATGACCTCAATAATCGCATCCTTCGGGAATTATCTTCTGAAATCTCTTATCCCTATTGAACCAGTAACCAGTCCCTCCGTACTGGCTCTGTACCAAAGTTTTACAAAGACGCTAATGTTTGCCCCGTCCCAAAGAAAGGTGATCCGTCGCTGATTACAAATTATCGACCCATAGCCTTGCTGAATACTGAAGATAAACTGTTTGAAAGATTAATATTCAAATATCTATTCAATCATTTACGGGACAGTCAACTGCTCTTTTCTCTCCAGTCTGGCTTTAGGCCTGGTGATTCAACTGTTAACCAGTTAACATACATTTATAACGTGTTTTGTCAAGCACTTGATTCAGGCAAAGAAGTAAGGGCTTTCTTCTGTGAACATTAAATCTGCTTCGATTCCTGATCTTTGTTTTACTTCTACTTTCTATACGGCGACGACTCACTCACAAACGAAACAAACGTAATTATATTTCAATAAGTGTATCGATTCCTTACTGAAACAAAACGATTTTGATATGCTAGATACTGGTCATGCGACAGGTTCAATTAATGGTATTAGTCTGTGTAGGTATGCTCTGCGGGTGCGCGCTCTCTCTCTCTCTCCCCATTTGCCTGTTGTTTTTTTAATTAAAGTTAATTTACCTGTATACTTATATTATTTTCTTGTTCCAACAAATATTTCTTGTTCCAACAACTAAGGTTATTTATCTATTTATTTATTTATTTATTCATTCATTTGCTTATTTATTTAATGAATATACTGTCTACGATATAACATGTCATTTAATCTTCTGACAAGTTTCCACCAATTGTTTACATTTTACACATGTCAGGATAAGAACTATATAAGTATTTGTGCTTTCGTTCTAATCCTATTATTGCTTGTGTTACATTTGGATGCATGTTATTCACTACTTTTATGAATAAATATGTTTAAACTAATTGTCTTTCAAAAACAAAAAGACACAAGCGATACAAACTTTACTGGTGGTGGTTGCTTCAATCGATTTTATGCGGCCGCAATCCTCGCCCCTTAATCCGTCGCGATTTAGACAATTAATTTGTTCAGCCCGCACGAAGGCTTCCTAAATGATCAGTGCAACATCTCCGAGAACACAAAAATCAAACAACCATGGAGATAAAACAACGGTGAGGACTCGACAACAATTAATAACTGAAATGCTGGAGCAAAAGAAAACCAACAGTTAGACTTTGATGGGCCCGACCAGATACATCAGATACAAACCACCATTACATAAAATTATATTGCACTGGAACTGTCATGGAATCTGAGGCCTGACCCACCGGCCTGCAATTAAACAGGGGAGCAAAGTTGGCCGTGATCGGGTTAACTACCATGCATGCAGTCTGTCGTACAACATTTATGTTGTATTCAATCGTTTTATGTTGGAAAATGATTTTACAAAATTGGGCACTGAAGGCATTGCAAGTATAAATTTTACTATGTCACCATAAAATTCGGGTTCCCATAGACCTTGCTGTTGAAGCGATTTCAGATTAGTTTTCAATAGAAAGGGGCACCATGAAGTCTCTTTCATAACAAAACAAGAATAGATCAGCAACAAGGGCTGCACAATTCGTACCCATAGGTATCTTGTGTAAATATCCGTAAGTCCGTAAATTAACATCCCCGTAAACCATACTTTATATACATGCAGAGGAAACTGCGGCTCCAGTTATTCCTACTCAAAACCATACATTTAGGCGGTTTAAACGAGCAACTACAACCTGTTTGGAGTAAAATACGAGACATAGCACGAATTTTCACCAGAAAATTACCGTATTGCAGATTTGAAAGAATACACTACATTACGCGGATGTGTTATCGTATTGTGTCTTGTTGTCCTTGCTTCCAAAGCAATACCCTATTATAGAACATTTCCCATGACGTTGCTACTACAGCGAAACTTCTTCGACCATGTACTCAAAGTAGCCCCTAAAGATAGAAGTGAGGCAATGATCAAGAATCGAAGCAATAATCTCCCACCTCCAACGAAGACAACAAAGAGAAAGAAACTCAAGCATAAAAAACTTCACTACAATGAAAACTTCGCAAGCGGAAAGCCATAAGGACAGTGACATTACAGACTGCATGAAGAAACTGTTTAACCCATTGTATACTAGTGAAATCTTCCATTGCTATACGTTGAACAAGTCCATTTGTCATATTTGGGGTATCAGGCCTTTTTTTATTTTCATTCTATTTTTTTCACGGAAAATTCTGTCAGCAAATAGAGCAGGCTCTGATCTGACGCCGCGTTCTGCGGCGTCTGATATTGGACTGCACCGTTTGCCAATGTACCCCTTTAGAGGTTTCCCGCGTGCAATGGGTTAAATGGCTATCCAAAAAGTGCACAGTGAAGGCACTGATCAGTCTGTGCGGGATACACAGGTTGATTTGAGCCTTGCCGGGTGCACATGCTCAAATGTCCCTTTTCGCTTGTCACGGCCATATTCAATCTGCGTGCCTACAGACGTCCTAATCTCGTTATTTTGAGTTCTGTAGTAAATTGGGCGAGGTCTAGAATGTCAAGGCTCCAAAATGATTAAGTTTCTTTAAAAAAAATTAATTCGGTGCGTAAAGAGTAGCCAGTGTTCATCACAAATAAGGCAAATGATAATGGGATGGCCACCCATTCAAAAGCCCATTTTGCATGTGACATAAAAGTGTGATTTACAAGGGAACAGAATAAAAGAATATGAAATAATTTATATTGCACGGGTATGTTATCGTACGTAATGGGATTTCTTTCAGACTTTAGTACAGGTCGATGAATGTTTACTGAACATTACGTCACACGGGCCGGTCCATCTGATACCGTTACCTAGGGATGACAATGTCATTAGTAAATGCAAACTTCTGAAATAAAAGCTGAACCACATTCTCAAAGGCAACAATAGAACAAATTGTTTGAATTATAAAAGCTAGAAAATAAACATGTGACAAAAATTGTCGAGAAGACAAATACCATACGTAACCAGTGCTTCATCTGAAGTGCACGACCCGCCGGATGCATTTAGCTTTATGAGTGTTACCATATATGGGTATGGCGGCCATTTTGGTCATGTGACCTGGACCTAAAACGGTTCCCCCAATAAATGCGGTCATTCACATTTTCGCCTCGGCGATTCTATACTAAATGGAATGTAATATTTCGCAAGTTATTGGTTAGATCTCATTGATATCTATCAGTATCCCAAAAATTGTTTAAATATTCCAAGCGGTTAAGTCACTGTCACCAATTTTCACAAATGGGTTACGGACGGACAGACAGACAGACCATATATGGCTTGGCGGCCATTTTGGTCATGTGACCTGGACCACATGAGCAAATTTTGGTTTTCCCCATCCCATAGACATTCCATATGAAATTTGACTTCAATCGGCCCAACGGTTTCCGAGGAGAAGCAGTTCGAAAATTTTCACATTTTTCGCCTCGGCGAGGCTATACTAAATGGAATGTAAAATTTCTCAACTTCATTGGTTAGATCTCATTAATATCTATCAGTATGCCAAAAATTGTTTAAATATTCCAAGCGGTTAAGTCACTGTCACCAATTTTCACAAATGGGTTACGGACGGACAGACAGACAGACCATATATGGCTTGGCGGCCATTTTGGTCATGTGACCTGGACCACATGAGCAAATTTTGGTTTTCCCCATCCCATAGACATTCCATATGAAATTTGACTTCAATCGGCCCAACGGTTTCCGAGGAGAAGCAGTTCGAAAATTTTCACATTTTTCGCCTCGGCGAGGCTATACTAAATGGAATGTAAAATTTCTCAACTTCATTGGTTAGATCTCATTGATATCTATCAGTATGCCAAAAATTGTTTCAGTATTCCAAGCGGTTAAGTCACTATCACCAATTTTCACAAACGGGTTACGGATTTTTCGCCTCGGCGAGGCTATACTAAATTGAATGTAATATGTCGCAAATTCATTGGTTAGATCTCATTGATATCTATCAGTATGCCAAAAATTGTTTAAATATTCCAAGCGGTTAAGTCACTATCACCAATTTTCACAAACGGGTTACGGACGGACAGACAGACAGACCATATATGGCTTGGCGGCCATTTTGGTCATGTGACCTGGACCACATGAGCAAATTTTGGTTTCCCCCATCCCATAGACGCTCCATATGAAATTTGACTTCAATCGGGCCAACGGTTTCCGAGGAGAAGCAGTTCGAAAATTTTCACATTTTTCGCCTCGGCGAGGCTATACTAAATGGAATGTGAAATTTCGCAACTTCATTGGTTAGATCTCATTGATATCTATCAGTATGCCAAAAAATTGTTTCAGTATTCCAAGCGGTTAAGTCACTATCACCAATTTTCACAAATGGGTTACGGATTTTTCGCCTCGGCGAGGCTATACTAAATTGAATGTAATATGTCGCAAGTTCATTGGTTAGATCTCATTGATATCTATCAGTATGCCAAAAATTGTTTAAATATTCCAAGCGGTTAAGTCACTATCCATGTATCACCAATTTTCACAAACGGGTTACGGACGGACAGACAGACAGACCATATATGGCTTGGCGGCCATTTTGGTCATGTGACCTGGACCCCATGAGCAAATTGTGGATTCCCCCATCCCATAGACTCTCCATATGAAATTTGACTTCAATCGGCCCAACGGTTTCCGAGGAGAAGCAGTTCGAAAATTTTCACATTTTTCGCCTCGGCGAGGCTATACTAAATGTAATGTAATATTTCGCAAGTTCATTGGTTAGATCTCATTGATATCTATCAGTATGCCAAAAATTGTTTAAATATTCCAAGCGGTTAAGTCACTATCACCAATTTTCACAAACGGGCTACGGACGGACAGACAGACTGACAGAATGACAGACTGACAGAATGACACGGTGATTTTAGGGCACTCGTAGAAATCGACCGACTTCAGTCGGTCGCTTTTTCTGCGGGTCGTGCAATAATTGGATGGTAGGCAACGTTTTGAATATAAGTTTGCTGTACGCAAAATTACCTGTGAATAACACATAGCCGAGTGGTTCGAGTTGTCGCTCACAATCATTGAAGTCCTCGGTATGATGAGGGCGAGGGATGGACAAGACACTTGCATAGTGTACTTATTATAAAGTTTTTGTTTCTGTATTGTTATAAAGAAATCTTATCACATATATTTTGTGCCGTGCTACAGCTCTACATATAGTTTTGATTATTTTTATTATATATGTTTGTTGTTGTTGTTTTATTCTAAGATTGATTTTTTTTATTTTTTTTCCTTGGATTTTTTTTATTAGTGTGTAATTCATTATTTTCACATTTCATCGATTCACATGAGCTTGAATTTCACAAATTCGGAATTTCATATTTCGATATTGCATTACAAAAATAGTTTTGTTTCTTCGGCAGTGTCGACAGATTCATCACCTTCAGAAGCAGTCTCTGTACCTTCGTCGCTATCATCTCTAACGTTACTGTCAGAATCAAAGTGGTTAATGATTCGCTCCATTTCAGCCTCAATAGCGTTGTCACTTTTCCAGTAGCCCTGTTCAGCCTGTTCGACATGTGTTAAGCAATCAACAATGCTTCCAACGCCTTCTTCGATCAGAGCCTTGATATCTGTCATGCGAAGTTGTAAATTTCATCGGCCAGTATATCCCTTCGATTTTCCCTATACCATCTCCATTACGATACCTCGTCCGTACGACATAGTGCATTTTTCACATCTCCAAAAAGGCTACTTTTCTGATGAAAATCCTTCATATTTTTCTTATAAATGCTCAAAACATAGGTTGTGGGTACTCGTAAGAACCGCCTCATTGAGGCGGTTCTAACGAGTACCCACAACCTATGTCTAGGAGCAGAAATAAGAAGAATAATGAATACCCCCGTTAACCCTAGTTTTCTCTATATAAAGTGGGGTTTAGGGGGGAGGGTCTTCATTTCACGGACTTGTTCACGTGATGAATGGCGTTCAGATCAAGATGGTATGGAAGTAGCCGCACATCTGTGTGCCCGTGTGTCTTCAAAAGCTGGTCAACCCGATTAGTGGGAGCTGGTTTATTTCATTTGCAAAGTTCCGATTTGTTTGTTTGTATTGGCGTCCACACTTTTCCTGGGCAGGCTTATACGTAAGCTGTTAACCAGTACAGTGTACATTCTTTCGCCAGAAACTGACAACTGCCCTTCTTGAATCAACGGAAGGGAGAGAATGGCCGTAGGAAAGATTCCATTACTAATCTACACGAAAAGATGTTGCCGACACCGGCAGGTATCGAACCCGTGTCTTCCTGATTACCAGTCAGACGCACACCCGACTGAGCTACCGAGGACGGCTTATTGCAAAAGCTTAAGCAGTTCTTGCCACAGGCTGCATAAAACTGTGTCTTAAAAAAGGGGGAAAATGTGTTTTTTTTTTTTTTTTGTTTTGTTTTTTTTTTCGAAAGAGATTCGAACCTTTGGATAACTAGTACTTTAAAGTTTATGTATCTAATCAATACCTACACAACCTATTCCTATACTGATGTCATATCAGAATAATATACAGCAAAGATTTTGCGAATATACAGAGGAGGAAAGTTAGTAACCCCTACATAACGGTTTCCGATGGACCGGTCCATATGACGTAGTGTTCAGTGAACAGTCACCCATCTATACTTACAAACTTCTGTTTGTTATTCGAGGAAGATAGACGAGATAGAAACACTTGCGAAACAATGTCTAATTAATCAGAATGGATGAAAATAAAAATCAAAAATGAGTTCCTTTAAGAGCAATCAAAACATTCATAAGAAAAAAGATGGGTCATACTACGTAGTTTCGGCTAATTAAGCCTCATCAGTGACCCTGTAATGATCCGGCAAAGAAAGCCAGAGCAAACATACTGCAATTTTGCGAATTTCGAATAGGCAGTCGATTCAAAGACTGATATAAATCAAAACGGGGTCCAAATAATTGAAAACCTGTCTAGAATATGAGTCTAAACCAATAATTTATTTCTGATTTCTTAGAATATTCACGCTGATCTCAAAGGACCAAATGTAGAATATAAACTGCACTATGGTTGATGTACGGGGAGACGTTTTACGGCCGCCACACGGCACAACACCAGCTGCAGTGAAGGCAAATAAAAATCAAAAATGAGTTCCTTTAAGAGCAATCAAAACATTCATAAGAAAGAAGATGGGTCATACTGCGTAGTTTCGGCTAATAAAGCCTCATCAGTGACCCTGTAATGATCCGGCAAAGAAAGCCAGAGCAAACATACTGCAATTTTGCGAATTTCGAATAGGCAGTCGATTCAAAGACTGATATAAATCAAAACGGGGTCCAAATAGTTGAAAACCTGTCTAGAATATGCGTCTAAACCAATAATTTATTTCTGATTTCTTAGAATATTCACGCTGATCTCAAAGGACCAAACGTAGAATATAAACTGCACTATGGTTGATGTACGGGGAGACGTTTTACGGCCGCCACACGACACAACACAAGCTGCATTGAAGGCAAATAAAAACCAAAAATGAGTTCCTTTAAGAGCAATCAAAACATTCATAAGAAAGAAGATGGGTCATACTACGTAGTTTCGACTAATAAAGCCTCATCAGTGACCCTGTAATGATCCGGCAAAGAAAGCCAGAGCAAACATACTGCAATTTTGCGAATTTCGAATAGGCAGTCGATTCAAAGACTGATATAAATTAAAACGGGGTCCAAATAATTGAAAACCTGTCTAGAATATGAGTCTAAACCAATAATTTATTTCTGATTTCTTAGAATATTCACGCTGATCTCAAAGGACCAAATGTAGAATATAAACTGCACTATGGTTGATGTACGGGGAGACGTTTTACGGCCGCCACACGGCACAACACCAGCTGCAGTGAAGGCAAATAAAAATCAAAAATGAGTTCCTTTAAGGGCAATCAAAACATTCATAAGAAAGAAGATGGGTCATACTGCGTAGTTACGGCTAATAAAGCCTCATCAATGACCCTGTAATGATCCGGCAAAGAAGCCAGAGGAAACATACTGCAATTTTGCGAATTTCGAATAGGCAGTCGATTCAAAGACTGATATAAATCAAAACGGGGTCCAAATAATTGAAAACCTGTCTAGAATATGAGTCTAAACCAATAATTTATTTCTGATTTCTTAGAATATTCACGCTGATCTCAAAGGACCAAAAGTAGAATATAAACTGCACTATGGTTGATGTACGGGGAGACGTTTTACGGCCGCCACACGGCACAACACAAGCTGCATTGAAGGCAAATAAAAATCAAAAATGAGTTCCTTTAAGAGCAATCAAAACATTCATAAGAAAGAAGATGGGTCATACTACGTAGTTTCGGCTAATAAAGCCTCATCAGTGACCCTGTAATGATCCGGCAAAGAAACCAGAGGAAACATACTGCAATTTTGTGAATTTCGAATAGGCAGTCGATTCAAAGACTGATATAAATCAAAACGGGGTCCAAATAATTGAAAACCTGTCTAGAATATGAGTCTAAACCAATAATTTATTTCTGATTTCTTAGAATATTCACGCTGATCTCAAAGGACCAAAAGTAGAATATAAACTGCACTATGGTTGATGTACGGGGAGACGTTTTACGGCCGCCACACGGCACAACACCAGCTGCAGTGAAGGCAAATAAAAATCAAAAATGAGTTCCTTTAAGAGCAATCAAAACATTCATAAGAAAGAAGATGGGTCATACTACGTAGTTTCGGCTAATAAAGCCTCATCAGTGACCCTGTAATGATCCGGCAAAGAAAGCCGGCGGAAACATACTGCAATTTTGCGAATTTCGAATAGGCAGTCTATGGAACAGTATTTAGGTAAAAACTCAATTATGCAACATTGAGATTGCAATATGCAATGTTGATATTGTGTTATGCTTTATTCAGTTACAATTGTGCACCACTGCATTATGATATTCATTTTTGTACTCTGCTTTTGGAATTTGTGTAGTTTTCTTTCTGTTTCTCGTCCTATTTTGCAACTTGAAATTCCGATTCTGCTTCTTCTAGTTCCCATTATTCTCGTTCAGTGGCGCTGTGATCGTTCTTTCGTACCGTTCCCGTAAACGTCCGCCTGTATTCGGCAGATACCCAAAAAATCTGCAAGCGTATTGGTGACACGGAGGAGTGAAAGAAATGAGAGAACTATATTTTTGGCATAAAACGGACGATTTGGGGACACTACACCCTTCCCGATAAAATCATTTACACATAATTTTTATTTTATATGTCAGACCAGGAATCAGCTTTGCTTGGTTTGTTTTGTGTCCAAGTTTTATCTAAATATATCGCAAATGTGTTCAGGCCATTGCACCTCTAAAATATAAATTTGTTGTAAATACGTATACTAATTTTGTATGGCACAGAAAGGCTCCTGTCCTAATCGTGTAGACCTTTGTGACACTGCTCCTTTATGATCACTTGAAAGCAAACATAGCTACAACTCGCTTTCGTGAAAATGCTTTCAGATGAACTACGACTTACGTTCCCTCTAACATTGATTTCTGATTTAGGGCATATCCAACGGAATTTCTAAAACTAGGCATTTTGGTTCTGTTGTTTGATTTGATGTTTTAACGTCAACGTCAACACAATATAGGTCATTTTGGAGACTTTGCTTCCACTTTTGTGGGACTTTTACCCGACACTGAGATGAAATGACATATCAAAGCCCTGTCGCCCAATGAAACCAATAGGGTTTGTAAGCACCGCTTTGGCTCGGTAGACTTAGATCCTCTAAGCGGTTTACCAGTACTGGTGTGCGGGTCGGTTTCAGTTCATGCAGCCCATCTATTTCTTCAAGCCCCGAGGGCCGGGGGTCTGATTCCCTGTTTATTTTGTCACATGTTTATATAGATGTTCGTAACTGTTTGTGTTGAATGCATTCATTAATTTATAAGAAAATAGAAAACTATCTGACTTTTTATACTAGATTTTTGGCTTCAAGTGACAAAACGCAAAGGTTTCCACCTTTTTGACAAAACACAACGCGAAGCAAATACTTTCATACCGGAGTGCAGGTGGAAAACCCGCACCTGCTACAATGTAACATATCAAGCGCTGGAAGCCTCTGTGGTGTTGTGGTTATGCTACTCGCCTTAGTAACCAGGGATCGCAGGATCGACCCCGGGCTTCTCCAGAATTTCGGATCAGTCTTTAAACCCAGGTCCCATCTCCGTATGACCTTAGCTGTTGGTGAGACGTAAAACTAAAAACGCACTCACACACCAAGCGCATCCCACCATTAAACACATCTTTATAATTCTGACCCCCCCCCCCCCACACACACACTTGATCCCCACTTTTATAGAGTAAAACTGGGATTTACAGGAGTAAACATTATTTTTCTCATTTCTACTCCAAAATATAGATTGTGGGTACTCGTTAGAACCGCATCGAAAAGGCGCTTCTACGTGTACCCAAAATGTATATTTTAAGCAACAGTCAGAAAAATATCTTCACGACTTTTCATCTTACAATTTTTGTTGTTGTATTTTTCGGCGGTAAAATGTACAAATCTAATGCATCAAAAACATTTTTTTTCTAGATTCTGTACACTTTAATAATAAGTGAATAAATAAATAATGTCGTTTAGTTCCGCCAGGTAAACCTGGGTACGCTGTACGCGGTCTAACTGTAATAAAACAAGAAGAAGATAAAACTTTGGCGTAGACCTAATACATGGAAATACATGTAAGTACAAAATGGTTTGGATTCAGCCACTCCATTTGCCAAATCGTTACATGTAGAACTTGAAGAAATATGTAGTAGGCTGGTTAAGACAGTCGCGACACTAGCTCAGCAAGGTTTTGCTGGCTGAAGAGAGACGGACGGACGAACTGACAGACGACTAGCTTTTTTTGCGTTGTGATTCTGTTGAATGAAAGCCATCATGCCCAAGTCTAACTTATGACGACAGACGGACATATGAATACGACAGCTGTCATTGTGACCACAGGTGCGTTTCTATGGTTGTGGGTCAGGGCTGGGTATGAGTAAGTAACGTTCATCAGAGTAACAATGGGAATAGCGGCACTGGTTGTTATTTACCAGTTTCCCGCACGGTCAGCTGGTAAGGTCCCAGGGAACGAATCCATGCCCGCGAACAGGGAGACCATCGCGCAGTTACTCCCTGAGCGGACATATACATACTTCTATAATATCCAAGCATTTGAGTTTTGAGTGAGGTTGCAATTAGTAACTAATATCTTTATAAGTAACACCTCAGAAGGATCAGATTTGTGAAAAGTGTATGAATTAATCAATTTTAACAATCTATGCTCATTTCAAATCCATGGATTCGGCACATGGTAATTTATTTTAGTAAATATTCAACGATAGAGTACTTTCCCCTTCGTCAAACAAGTATTAACTTTTAAATAAAAATCCTGTTTCTCATAAATATATAAATAAGGAACCCCGCTGTAAATTTTTTTTTTAAAGATGCAAACGTACACATTATTGTAAATATCCGAATTATTATATAGCCGGATAAAATTTATTGCTGCTGGCTTGAATTTTGCCCCTGGAAAAGCGAATGCGATCTTCTCAAACGGACGCTTGTCATCGGAAAAAAATACGGCAAATCCACGGACATTACCGAACGTTACCGTCACCTCAATGACTGGTACCCCGTCTAACCACAGCAGAATCGAAACTGAATATTGCAAAATAGGACGTCCAAATGCCATATTTGAATACAAAGGTCTCAAATTAGAATGTGCATGTTGCATATTCGAATAAAGTAGTAAGATATGGAAAGGTTCATAATGCAAAGTGCGGTTTCAACAATTCATTTTGTAATTGCACATTGCATAATTGAGTTTTTACCTTAATACTGTTCCATAGCAGTCGATTCAAAGACTGATATAAATCAAAACGGGGTCCAAATAATTGAAAACCTGTCTAGAATATGAGTCTAAACCAATAGTTTATTTCTGATTTCTTAGAATATTCATTTTTGGCTGCTGTTCAAGGTACGCTTGCCATCACAGTCGTGCAGGAAAGGATATTATTTTATTTTCTCCAAATCTTTTTGTGTGTGTGTGAAAAGTTGTATTTTTTTTCATTTTTCTATTTCAATCTAAGATTTGGACCAGACGTAAGAAGAATCGGATTTAACCCTGTAAATACAAGTTTTTATGGGGCAAGGGGGCTTATAGGAGTTTTCATAATACGGTCATGTCAACGTGATGCCCTACGAAGCAAACTTTTCTCTTCGAGTAAAACCAATTGCTACTCGAAAGCAATTTTTTTTCTCTGAGAACAGAATTCATTACGCAAACACGCCTATACAAATACATTGCCACCTTTATCGCCGAAAAAAAAATTGTATGATGAAAAGCTGTGATATATTTTTCTTATTTCTGCTCAAAATATAGATTATGGGCACTCGTTAGAACCGCCACATCGAGGCGGATCTAACGAGTACCCACAATCTATATTTAAGAGCAGAAATAAGGTATACCCACGGAAACCCCAGTTTTACTATATAAAAGTGGGGTTCAAGGGGGTCAAAATTATAAAGGCGTGTTTTCGTGATGAAAAAAAGTTGTGGGGGGGGGGGTGGGGGGGGGTGCACAATTAATTTTGAAAGAGTTGCCCTTCGTTGCAATGGATTTCCTTTTGAAACACAAAGTCAAACACTAGAGTTGTTTCTGAGCAAACAGATGCCCCATGTCCCTCATCAACCAAATATTCTGAAATCTAAGTTCTATTGTTGGCCTTGTAGCATTACGAAAACATGCCTATATCAAATACATTGTGACCTGTGTGGCCGAAAAAAAATGAAAATTTTAAGATGAAAAATTATGATATTTTTCTTATTTCTGCTCAAAATATAGATTGTGGGTACTCGTTAGAACCGCCTCGAGTCGGTTCTAACGAGTACCAACACTCTATATATTAGAGCAGAAAGAGCAGAAATAAGAAAAATAAGGTTATTTTTCTTTTTTCTGCTCAAAATGTAGATTGTGGCTACGTCACGATAAGGCGGTTCTAACGAGTACCCACACTCTATATTTTAGAGCAGAAATAAGAAAAAAAAGGTTTACTCCTGTAAACCCCAGTTTTACAATATAAAAGTGGGGTCAAAGGGGGTCAAATTATAAAGGCGTGTTTTCTTGATGGGCTGGGTCAATGCCGCAAAATTTATATACAAAGTACCAAGTTTCTACAGAGCTAACCCATCGGTTATCGAGATAGTACAGTGATATTTTTAGCAATTCAAGTTCCATGATAATGACCTTAGGTAAAGGTCGCCAACACCCTACAGGCATAATTACAGAGAGTGCCAAGTTTCTTTTGAATCCAGGAACTGGCTATCAAAACGATTTTCTAATCGATCTAACTAATGCAGAGACCTTGAAAAATGGGTCAAGTTAATCAAAATCTTATCTGTAAGCTAACCCGTCTGGTTATGCATAAAACTTCGTCAAATCCATCAATTAGAAATTTATAAAGAGATGCAGAGGAAAGCCACAATTAACGATTATAGCCTACCAATGGCACCAAGAGGAAAGTAACTAAAATAAGCATTACGATAACACACCCATACTTCATAGTGCATTTTTCACATCTCCAAAATGGCTACTTTTCTGTGGAAAATCTGTGAAAATTCTCTTATAAATGCTCAAAACATAGGTTGCGGGTGCTCGTTAGAACCGCCTCATCGAGGCGGTTCTAACGAGTACCCACAACCTATGTCTTGGAGCAGAAATAAGGAAAATAATATCTACCCCCTTAAACCCCAGTTTTCTCTATATAAAGTTGGGTTTAGGGGGATCTTCACCTCACGGATTTGTTCACGTGATGGGAAAACAAAAAAAAAATAATAATAATCATAAACAACACAGCAACCAGTTCCGTCTTCAAGAAATAAATGGGCTGCACGATGCTTCCACGCAGAGCTGAATCTGACCGCACACGAGACCTGGTAAACCGCTTAGTGGTTCTAGCGGCCAGCCAAGGCAAAGAGGTGCGAGTCGGAACGTCCATGCTTATAAAAACTTTTGGTTTCATTGGGCTTGAGATGTCATTTCATCTCAATGGCGGGTAAAAGGCCCACAAAATTGGAAGCAACGTCTCCATTATGACCTTTATAGTGTTGACGGGGACGTTAAACATCAAATCAATCAAACAAACAAACAAAAAGCTCCGTCTTCCTAGAAGCCTCCGTGATGTAGTTGTTACGCTACTCGCCCTGTAAACCAGGGGTCGTAGGATCGATCCCGGGCTTCTCCAGACTATCGGATGAGTCTTTAAACCGAGGTCCCGTCTCCGTATGACCTTAGCTGTTGGGGGGGGGGGCGTAAAACACAAACACTCACTCACTCAGCTCCGTCTTCCCCACAGTATGTGCTCTAGCTGCAACACGAACAAATTAGGAAAATTTATCAAATAATAATAATACACAATACACAACCATAAGAACTTACAACATGAATAGCCCGTCGGAAAATCCGATTATGCTACTTTAAAAAAAATTATAGTTTGTTTATCATTACTGACAATGACCAATTTTAATCATATTTGAGAAATATTGGTATTTGTGTGTTCTAAAATGGCTCTTAAAATAAACAACACTAGAACCACCCCATTAGGGCGGTCAGTAGCGAGAACAACTGGGGAGTTCAAATGGAATCTATCATTACGATAACACACCCGTTCGAATTGGTGCATTTTTACACATCTCCAAAATGGGCATTTTTCTGATGAAAATCCGTGATATTTTACCTATAAATACTGCAAACATAGGTGGTGGGTGCTCGTTAGAACCGCATCATTGAGGCGGTTCTAACGAGTACCCACTACCTATGTCTTAGAGCAAAAATAAGAAAAATAATGTTTACCCCCATAAAACCCAGCTTTCTCTATATAAAGTGGGGTATAGGGGGTCTTCATTTCACGGACTTTTTCACGTGATATGGGTCCAACCTTCACTCTAGTTTATAATATTATTTACAAAACACAACAGAGTTGGTCTACCTGAAGGTAACTAACTCAATCGTTAGACCATCACAGATACATACAAATTACAAAGCAAATTGAATAACTGTGAACTAAAGATGACGCCTTGTAGCTTGTTTCACACACTGTTACCTGAAGCTAAAGAAATCCACCAGGTAGACCACGAAGAGTCTAGCTGGAGACAATTCATCAGGTACAACCTAAATAAAACTTTCAAAGTTTTAAGTTCTGGCTCGTGCAATAAAAGAGGGAAACATAGTCATCAACCATGACTGGGTTAAAACTAGGCATGCTGCCTGTCGCATAACATTTATAGTGTACCCCATTCTTTTATCATTACACAAACACGCCTATACAAATACATTGCCACCTTTATCGCCGAAAAAAAATAAATAATTTATGATGAAAAATTGTGATATGTTTTCTAATTTCTGCTCAAAATATAGATTGTGGGCACTCGTTAGAACCGCCTCGTCGAGACGGTTCTAACGAGTACCCACAATCTATATTTTAGAGCAGAAATAAGGAAAATAAGTATACCCCCGGCAACCCCAGTTGTACAATATAAAAAGGGGTTCAAGGGGGGTCACAATTATATAGGCGTGTTTTCGTGATGGGCGGTTAATTATCTTTTAGAATTCATTCTGAAAATAAGATTTCTTCATAATTTTTCGAATTTTTTTTAACCAAATCTCCATAACATTTTTATATTGTAAAACAGGGGTTTGTAGGTGTATACCTATTTAATTTATGCTCAAAACATGGGCACTCGTAAGAACCGCGCCGAGGCGGTTCTGGCGAGTACCTACAATATATGTTTTGCGCATAATTATGCAAAATCTCATAATCTCTCATTTAGGGGTGTTAAATTTTCAACATATTTGAACATGCGTGTGTTTTCCTAATAGTGCATTACGAAATCACGCAAATACAAACACATTGTAAACTTTACCATCGAAAAAACGAAAATTTCGAGATGATTTTTTTTTTGTATTTTTGTATTTTTTTTTTTTTTTTTTTTTTTTTTTTTTGTATTATTTACAGGGGCATGCCTTATTTGTCTTATTTCTGCTCTTTTCTGAGCAGAAATAAGACAAATAAGGCATGCCCCTGTAAATCTCAGTTTTACTGTATCAAAGTCGGGTTTCATGGATTCAATATATATATTGGCGATGTAAAAGAGCGTACACAGCGGAAAGCAAATCCAGTGGCTCTCTCAACATATTTTAAAGTGCGTGTGGGTTATCTTTGAGTGCAGACTGGGTAAATGTGCCTGAATTAATTCCTGTAATTTAAACAAACAGTGTAGACCCTGGTCAGACGCCGCGTTCTGTGGCGTCTGATCTGGGTCTTCACTATTCGATAGTGTCCAAGAACATAAGTCCAGTCAAGATTTTACTTTTTACGCACCGGCTTGGACGTCAAAAGGAGAAGACTAGCGCTGCTATAAGTTACCGGCTTGGAAATAATAGGCGGGGAATCTTCTGTAGTAAGTAACATTGAGCAGATTGCTTACAAAACCGTTGTACAAGGTCTGCTGTTCTTGCAGCAGGTACGGATAAAGGAGGGAATGTTGTTATTTCTTCTATTTTTACACTTCCATTTATTTGACCGTTTCTCGTCTTCCCTCATTTTCATCTCATCTACTATCTCTTCTGTCTCTTGTCTCCCTTTCTCTGGGAGACGACAAAGGATGACGCACAAGGGTTTTATCGTAAAATCGAATACAATTCTAACTCAGCGAGTCATCACAGTAAACAACAACAAACTGTGCCATTACGAAAACACACCTATTCGATTATTCTGAAAATTTTACAACCAACAATGATAATTTTCAGATAAAATAGCCGATATTTTTCATATTTCGGCTAAAAACAGAGATTGTGGTAACTAGTTAGAACCGCCTCGGCACGGCGGTTCTAACGACTACCCACAATTTATGATTTTGAGTAGAAATAAAAATACATATGTACACCCCTTTAAAGCCCCAATGTGATGCATCATAAACAAACTAGAAAATTGTCCAATCTCCGTCGCTAGCTCGGGGAATTATATCTCATGAATATGATTTTTTACAAGAGTACATAATTATATGCTTTGTTTCTTGCTAAAACAAGGATTGTTGGTACTTAATAAAACATCCAAAATAAAGTAAAATTGCATGCCCCGTTAGGCTGGTTTTCATGAAAATTAGATAAGAAATGATCCATCACGAAAACACGCCTTTATAATTTTGACCCCCTTCAACCCCACTTTTATATAGTAAAACTGGGGTTTACGGGGGTATACCTTATTTTTCTTATTTCTGCTCTAAAATATAGATTGCGGGTACTCGTTAGAACCGCCTCGATGAGGCGGTTCTAACGAGTGCCCACAACCTATATTTTGAGCAGAAATAAGAAAAATATCTCAATTTTTTCATCATAAAATTTTCATTTTTTCGGCGATAAAGGTGACAATGTATTTGTATAGGCGTGTTTACGTAATGGAATCAGATCCAAATGCCTATCCGAAACCCTAAAGGAAAAGACGGACAAAAAAATCATAAAAAATATCACAGGCGGCAACCCTGTAAACTCTCCTGAGCCCCATCGAATGTGGAATGTGCCCATTGGTTTGGTATGTAACCCATCAATCGCCTTCAGTTGTATCAGTTTCATTATTGTAGGATTGTTTACGTATTGTAAACGTGATGTGAACAATAAGACATCTGATCCATGGCATGCTACCAGGAAGCAAACACAATCCGTCAATTAATTTGTTTCATTTGACATTGAAAAAAAATGCCATCTAAGAACAAAATTAGATACAAAAGTTGATGTTCTCGGTGCATCCAATCTTTAACATTTAACAAAAATGTTAGTATCCTGTTGCAAATAATCTTATATTAAGCTTCGATATATCTCTGTTCAGAATCAAGAGTATTGCGGTTCCAGCGTAAAGGCTTAATGAGAAATAGAATTTAATTTTATGTAATGTTGGTTGGTGCCTGATGCTCTGTCTCTTATTGGGCCCATCAGAGTCTAACTGTTGGTTTTCTTTTGCTCAAGCATTTCAGCTTCGTCTTAATGTCGAATCTTCTACGTTGTTTCATCTCTGTGGTTGTTTGATTTTTGTGTTCTCGGAGATGTTGCACTGATGAGTTAGGAAGCCTTCATGCAGACTGAACAAATTATTTACCCTAAATCGCGACGAAAGAAAGGGCGAGAATTGCGGCCGCATAAAATCGATTTAAGCCCCCAAAGGCTCCCATCAGAGACACTAAAACAAATGAAACACAAGCATGAAATAACTAGACCCTAATGGAAACATCAATAGCAAAAGGCAAAAGGATAGTTTCTTTCCGAAAAATGGCCAATTGGCTATCCAAAACAAAAAAGACATAAGCGATACACACACTTATAAACAAACCATAACAAAAATAAACCGCGACAGAAGAATCGCCTTGGAACGGTCAGTGAAAAGCATTTAACAGGAGGGGGGGGGACTTAAATCGATTTTACGCGGCGGCAACCCTCGCCCTTACTTCCGTCGCGATGGGTACTCGACAGCAAGAAACCACTAAAATGCTAGAGCAAAAGAAAACCAACAGTTAGACTCCGAAGGGCCCGACCAGAGACAGAAGCTCGGGTACCAACCAACATTACGTAAAACTAAATTCTAATTCTCAGTAAGCCTTGATGCTGGAACCGTCCTGGAATCAGACACTTGACCCACCGGCGTGCAGTTAAAGAGGGAACCGTGATGGGGTTAACTATCATGCAGTTTGACGTATAACATATCTGTTGCACCCAGTCTTTTTATATCGAAGAAAGATTTTACGAAATTGGGTGCTGAAGTCAAAGTATATATTTTTCTGAATTTCTATACTCGGTCTCCATAAAATTCGAGTTGCGATAGACCTTGTTGCAGAAGAGAACCATGATTAAGAAGTTTAGCAGTTAACAATTCATTACTTGTGTTGAAGACGCTCTTGCAAATCGAATTAATTGCGGAATATAAACGCCATATGATGCCGCACGAGGAACATCACCCTCAAAGAAAAGAAAATTTACAATCTCAAAATCAAAATCATCGCGTTTATCATAAATTGCAGGAAACACACCCATCTACAATAGATAGATGTAAATCCAAAACGGAACCTCGGTATCAGAAGAATTCGCTTTATATAACTGAAGTTCAGGGAGGGTGGTTAATTTGACTAATCAAACCATCAAAATATCTAGAAGTCGAGCGAAAGGCCCAAATGATTTAAGATTAGTTTCAATGGAAAGGGACATCATAAAGTCTCTTTCAAAACAAGAACCGATCAGCCACAAGGGGTGCGCAAATCGTACCCATCGGAATACCAAAAATTTGTCTAAATAACTTAGTCTATCGGAACCCGAATTTTATGGTGACTTGGTATATAAATTCAGAAAAATATATAACCGCAATGACTTCAGCACCCAATTTCGTAAAATCATTCTTCGATATAAAAAGATTGGGTACAACATGGATATTATACGACAGACTGCATGCATGGTAGTTAACCCAATCACGGTTGGCAACTTTGCTTCCCTCTTTAATTGCACGCCGGTGGGTCAGGCCTCAGATTCTATGACGGCTCCAACGTAAATGCTTATTGAAAATTAGAGAGATAATGTTGGTTGGTGCCTGATGCTCTGTCTCTGGTCGGGCTCATCGGAGTCTAACTGTTGGTTTTCTTTTGCTCCAGCATTTCAGTGGTTTCTTGCTGTCGAGTCCTCACCGTTGTCTCACCTCTGTGGTTCTTTGATTTTTGTGTTCACGGAGATGTTGCACTGATGAGTTAGGAGGCCTTCACGCGGACTGAACAAATTATTTGTCTAAATCGCGACGGAAGTAAGGGCGAGGATTGTGGCCACGTAAAATCGATTTAAGCCCCCCAGTGGAAATCTTCCACTGACCGTTCCAAGGCGGCTCTTCTGTGGCGATTTATTTATGTTGCTGTTTGTTGCTTACTGTGTGTATCACTTGTGTCTTTTGGTTTTGGATGGCCATATGGCCATTTTGTGGGAAAGTAACTGTCCTTGTGGCCTTCCTTTGTTTGGGTTTCCATTATGGTCTGGTCGCTTGATGTTTGTATTTCTTTCCCTTTGGTGTCTTTTATGGGTGGAGTAAGTTAATTGTATCAATTCCTGATCTTTGTTTTACTTCTACTTTTCCTATCTTATGTAAATATTGTCAAGTAGAAAGGTGAGGGCTTCACACACCATCTGACATGACCATAAAGTATAATTTCTATGCTCTTCAGAAGCGAAAAAAGGCAAAATATAGGGAATCTTCCGTATGAAATTTCCATTCAGTCAAATCATTCAGTTTTTTTTATTCTTTTATAAGATTATGGGTCAGTGTAGTGTAAAGGGTGTAAATGTAACAATATTAAACCAAAATAATGACTTAATACACACGGACAAGGAAACTTGTATAAGAAACCGTCATAGCCGAGTGATGGCGCAAATCGACCACATTTTATTTTATTTGAACACATTCTCAAACATTTAAGATGAATGCATACAACATTATTGGAGGAAAATATAAATAAAACAATGGCCAGGACTCGTAACAATTAACCCACATCTCCCATGCAATACACTAAAGGGAAAGAAAAACGAACATGAAATAACTTCACTAAAGCACAAAAAAGAACATTTACTTTATCACAAAATGGTCAAACGGCTATTTAAAAAGAAAACAAAATATTAGCACTACATGCATGCAAAGACATACTATAACAATAATAAATCGTGACAGAAGAACTGCCTTGGAACGGTTAGTAAAAAGTGTTTACTGGTTAGGGCTTAAATAGATCTTTTGTTGCCACCATCCCTGCACTTGGTCCGCCGTGGTTTAGACAAAAACATTCATACTGCATGCAGATTTTCTAACTCATTAGTAGGATAAACATCAAACTTCTACCGAGATTAACAACGATGAGGACTCGACATTATGAAATGCTGGAGCAAAAGAAAACCAACAAAAATTGTCTCCCTTATCTGTAAGGTGATACTCTTAGAGGGAAATATTTTTCCTTTAAGCACTGGTCCCTTGGTTAGAGGGTCTAGACAGTAAACAGAAAGTAACAAAACCTTCTGTCCTTGAATATATCAGACAAATTACGAAAACACGACTATACCGGTACATTGTAAACTTTAGCGCCGAAAAAAACTAAAATTTTAACATGAAAAGTTTTTAACATTTTCATATTTCTGCTCAAAATATATATTGTGTGTACTCGTTAGAACTGCCTCATCGAGGCGGTTGCCTCATCGAGGCGGTTCCAACGACTACCAACAATCTTTATTTTAGAGCAGAAATAAGAAAAATAAGGTATACCCTGTAAACCCAAGTTTTTCTACATAAAAGATGGGTTCAAGGGGGTCAAAGTTATATAGACGTGTTTTCGTGATGATTTTGGAGGTGTATTCGTCCCAGTATCGGGGTGGTATGGTGCGGCAAAGGCGATGTGTATCTTGCATCACTGGGATAAGTTGGACAATGCCTGCTGTTCTTGCAGCAGGTAAGGGTAAAGGTAAATATTGTTATTTTTTCTGTTTCTAAACTTCCTTTCATGTTCGTCTTTCTTCTCTGTCCCTCACTTCCATCTCTACTATTTCTTCTATATTTCCCTTTCTCTGGGACAGAATGACCCACAAGTGTTGACGTGTCTTTAAACCAAAAACAATTATATGCCTTTTTTCATGATTTTAGCTCCACTGAGCAAGAGACCCCGGGGAAGCTGATAGGATAGTAGGTGTCCGTCGTCGTCTGTCGTCGGCTTTTCAAGGGGAAAAAGTAACACAACGCTTTTTTTTTTTTTTCGAAAAATTATTTGGACCTTTTTGATATAAGAGAAAGTACAAGATGAATATCTATGTGTGCTCAAGGTCGAGGTTGAGGACATTCGGTGGCCTTGGCCCAAGGTCGCTTGGGTGGCAGATCCGTTGAAATTTCAATTGACGTTTCTTTTAAAACAGCTGTCACAATTTCAATTATATTTCATATGCAACATCTTGACAATGGGGAACAAAACCTTGACCAAATGGTCGGGGTCTTATGACCAAGGTGACCGCCATGCTCAAATATGTTAAAAACATGATAAAGTTTTCCCCAAGAACCACAGTGCCGATTGCCTTGAATCTTGGCATGTATCTTGGTATAAAATGACTGATTACTACCAATATTGTTTTCAAACAATGAGCCCAGCTTGACCTTGGCTCAAGTAAAATTTGGCTCCTTTGGCTTTTTACTGGGGAAAATGTAGAGCAATGCATTTTTTCGAAAATTTGTGTGCTCTATGACATGTGGGTAGGCATAAAAAGCAAAAGGAAAAGGAGAATCGTAGACTTTGGCCCAAGGTCATTTTAATTGTAGGTCCCTCACCATTTCAGTGGAAATTTTCTCCAAAACAACTTTCAATTAAAAATCAGCCTCCTGACAACCGGGGAATGAAATCTTGATCGAATGACCTCAGTCACATGACAAATATGTCTCAATACCCATATATAGGGAAAACGTGCAAATGCTTTTCTTCTCTGGATGTGCTGCTGTCTTTTAACATTTTTTGCAGCATTAAGTGACTGAGTACTAGTAGATTTGTCGAAACAATGACAATAGATTAGCCTTCACCTCTTTACGGCAAGGTCGAATTTTGCCCCTTAGATGTTGCACTGATAAGTTAGAAATACTTCATGCGGCCTAACCAAATTATTTGTCTGATCCGCGACAGGCCGGGCCACATAAGGTCTATTTGCCATTTTGTGAGATTTTCTCTTAAAATGCAGGACCAGTTTCTGGTAAATGGCATATGCAGATTTAAGACAATGGCAGAACGACAATTTTTGTTCAAATGGTTCATGTCACATGACAAATATGGCCGCCATGCCCGAATACCCTAAAAATCTTCTCCAGAACCTTTTTGCAAATTGCCGTGAAATCTTATATGTAGCTTAAGGTGACTGAGTGCAACCAGCTTTGTTCAAATGATAACATTAGGTTGACACACAATTCAGATTTGGTCCTTGGAAAGAGGTTGGAACTTTTTTCGAAAACTGTCGCTATTATGACATGAGTGTAGGTACTGCATGAAAATCTGTGAATACTACTAAATGTCAAGGTCATTCGATAACCTTGGCCCCAGGTGTCCACCATCTTTTAAAAGTATATTTTCCCTGAAACTGCCTGGCATGTTTCAATTAAATATTATATACAGCTGCCTTGATAACAGCTGAAAAGCGCTTTGTTCAAATGATCCAGATCACATAACTTAAATGGCAGCCATGTTCAAATATGATAAAAAAAACTTTCAAAATCTTCCCCAGAATCGCTGGGCCGATTTTCTTAAATAATGACCCCAAGAAACCTCGTATTTAGCGTTCTATAGTATCTCATAAACAATGACCCGAGATTGACATTGACCTATTAATCAGCAGGTCATGGCCACTAAAATGAGAAATAAAGTGACCAAAAATACTCAGGAAATGGGAGTGATCAGGACCTTATGTTCCTCTTGTTTTATTGAATGTGTTATTTTTATAGATTGGCCTTTGGCAGATTAGTTAGGAGGCCTTCGTGCGGACTGAACAAATTATTTGTCTAAATCGCGACGAAGGTATATGCGAGGATTGCGGCCGCGTAAAATCGATTTAAGAACCCCCCCCCACACACACACACACACACACACACGCACCCACCCCCAATGGAATTCGTTTCAATGACCGTTCCAATGTGGTACTTCTGTCGGGGCTTATTTTTCTTATGGTTTGTCTTTGAGTGTGTGTATCGCTTTTATTTTTCTTTTTGATAGCCAATTGGCCATTTTGTGGGAAATTAATTGTCCTTTTGGCTTTCCGCTATTGATGTTTCGATTAGGGTCTAGTTGTTTCATGTTTGTGTTTCTTTCCATTGGTGTCTGTGGTCGGAGCTGTGGGTTAATTGTATCGATTCCTATTCATTGCTTTCACTTCTATTATACATGCAAAGACATACAATGAAAATAATTAACCAGAACAGATACACCGCCAAGGAAGGGACAGTGAAGCCTAACTTATGGATCGTAAATACGCGGCCACAACCCTTGCTCTTAGATTCACAAAGGCTTACAGAGGAATCACAAAACGTATCGGCACCACAGTCATAGTATAAGCCTAAAGGACAATTATTTTACCAATAAACGGCAAAACGGCGATACAAAACAAACATATTACAGACAACATGCAAAGTCACACAATGACAATAATGACCCACAATAGAAGACTTGGAACGGACAATAAATTTTATATTTCGTAGTTGTGTGTGTGTGTGGGGGGGGGGGGGGGGGGGGGGCTTAAATCGCTTTTACGTAACCATACTAAGACGTGTGCGGCCAGCCAGCAAAGACATACCTGGGAGTCCCCGTAATGGGCTCAGAGTCGTTGATCGCATAAGCCCTCTACAGCACACCGGCTATCCAAAAAGAAATGAACGGAGTCTCTTGTGATGTCCTGAATATGCATACCAATCTGAATCTTTGCGGGCTGTACTTGTCTTATTTTAGATCTCATCGTGCACCGGTCCATTTTAGAGTTCAACCAGGACGCTGCAAATATTCTGGAATCTAGAATGTGATTTACAGGTGACGGACTCCGAGTCTAGGGACGTATATTAATTGAAATGAAATTATTTTAAGCACTTTAAAATAGATGAGACTGACATTTTTCATGTCATTGAGTAGTTATCCATTTGAAAATCTAAACCCGCAGGCTGTATCTCTTTGGTAGCTATGCAGTTTGCAGTAACATTTAGGAGTACATTACTGTACGTAGTTTGTGACATTTAGGTGGTAATGGATGGCATTTTAAGTGTAAACGTTAGCTTCAGATAGGTTCTGGGCAATTCATTTATAATGCAAGTGCATCTTGAATGATTAAGTGTGTTATAATACATAAAAATTTCAATGGCTCGAACACCGAAGGCCTACCACAATTAATTTGAACTCGGTCTTGTCTCCCAATAGAATTCTTCACATAGATCCAGATATCCATTTATCTATAAATCAGGAAGGTATGTTGAGTGAACTCATTAGAATTGCCCCCATTGAGGCGATTCTCATCAGTGCAAACTACATTATAAGTTATTTTGATCCTTGACGGGGAACAGGGGATCGTATTCCCCGCCTAAGAGCGATATTTGCCCTGGCCGCCAGGCGAGGGCCCGCCTGAGAGCGATATTTGCCCTCACCACCAGGCTAGGGCCCGCCTGAGAGCGATATTTGCCCTGGCCGCCAGGCGAGGGCAAATATTGCTTTCAGGCAGGAAATCCTTAAAGGGGAACATGGGATCATATTCTCCGCCTGAGAGCGATATTTGCCTTAGCCGCCAGGCGAGGGCAAATATTGCTTTCAGGCGGGGAATGTAATCAAATGTTCCCCGTCAAGAATCAAAATAACGAATTTGTTATACTGCAAAGCGTTTTAACGGTTTTTCAAACAATTCTTTTGTAGCGGACGTCGTGACAAGTACGTGTTTACATGTGACGTCATCAGTCGCGCCATTATGCACGCATTACGTTGACAACGATGCTCATTGAAAAAAGTTACCAACATGCTAGAATGCGGGTTTTAAAGCAGAAAACAATTAAATAAGATACCGAAAGAAATAAAAACAGGCACACGTTTTCACTTATTTATTTATTGGCTAGATTAGTGCGGTGCTTTTATTTCTTATCAGCTATGCAGTAGATTCAAGCTGGCGGCCATCGCAATCAAGCCGAGGCAAGCGCGAGAGAGTAATATGTTTTTACTATAATATATATAAATTCTTTTCAGTATAACAAACTTTTATTTTATAGAAGTTATGCACATTTCCGTTATGTCTCTGGATCTTGGGTTATGATTGTATGTCGCTCTGTCGATCATCACGAAAACACGCTTATATCCAACTTTTAACCCCCTTAAACCCCACTTTTGTATAGTAAAATTGGTGTTTTCAGGGATATGCAGTATTTTTCTTATTACTGCTCAACAACATGGATTGTGGGTACTCGTTAGAACCGCCTCGGGGAGTAACGAGTACCCAAAATCTATGTTTTGATCAGAAATATGAAAAATATCATGATTTTTTTTCTGAAAAAAAAAATCATTTTTGGTGGTTAATTTTAACAAAATATTTGAATAGGCTTTTTTCGTAATGGGTGTCATTGTCCTCAAGAATCATGTCGAAAATACGCCTATACAAATACATTGTAAACTTTACCGCCGAAAAAAATGGAAATTTAAAGATTAAAATTGTGATATTTTTTCTTATTTCTGCTCAAAATATAGATTGTGTTACTCGTTAGAACCGCCTCTACGAGGTATGTCTAATCTGACCGAGTTTAGTCTTGATTGTCTTAACTGACGTCAATCCCATCTACATACTCACGATAGCTAAATCCTTATGGTGAAGACGAGGAAACGGTTTCACAAATATCAATAGGTGCTCTCAAAGGGACAGAATTTGCTCCTTTGGAGCTCGGTTTTAGCTCACCTGAGCTGATGGCTCATAGATAAGCTTAATGTTTAGCAAGGGTCTGTTGTCTCTCGGTCTGTTCACGGGGTCCAGATCACATGACCAAGATGGTCGCTATGCCCATATACCCATAAAAAATCATCTTCCCTTGAACCAGTGAAACGATTGTCATGAAACTTGGTATGTACCATTGGATACTCGGGCCCATTTCAATTTGCTCAGATGATGCCCCTCGGATGACCTTGAACTATTCTACGCCAAGGTCAAATTTGGCCACAGACTTTTGTATGAGAAAAATCAAAACTGAGTATTTTTTGGAACTATTGCAGCCGTGATCTGAAAATCGGTAGATGCAGTACACTAAATGCTTGAATGAAATTACAGTAGTATTCAAGGTAAAGGTCATTCCTTGGCCTTGGCCCAAGGTCATTCAAATATGAATTAAAACATGTTTTCCACAGAAACCACTGGGCCATTCATAACCAAATTTCATATGAAAGCTTTTTTGGAACAAGGGAGTGAAAACTGATTAATTTGAGTCTGGTCACCAGCATGCCCATAAAAGGTAAAATCTCTCCAAAAATCGTCTGAACCAAAAGGCCGATTGTCATGAAACTTGGTATGTAGTATCTCGGAGCAATAATAGTTTGTTCAAGTGATGACCCTCGGTTGACCTTGGCCTTTTTTGCCAAGGTCAAATTTGGTCACATAGACTTTTGTGTGTGAAAAAATCAAAACTACGTATTTTTCGGAAACTATCGTACGAGTAGGTGGATGCGCCGAGTGTAAATGCTGGAACTGCCGGTCAGTTTGCATCTGTTGATGGCGGTGTTACAGTGATGCCTTATGAGCGGGTCGTTTCGGATACTTCCGGGAAAATGATCGTCTGGGTCGTTCCTGCCGACAGCGTTGTCGAGACTGTCCTCTCAGTAGTTGTTCCGCTGGTCTGGCTGGTTGTTCGGGTTTTTAAGGCACCCGCAATGTGCATTATTAGACGTCGCTGTCCCTCGGGAATTTTTGGCGTCACCAAATCCAACAAGTCAACGAGGGATAGCGCTTCTAGGCGTGTAAAGCCTCTCTTCAACAGCTCGTCTATGGCGGTGTTTGATATTTTATTTTGAAGACTTAAAGTTGGTGACCATGTCTTCATCGAACAAGTCCGGAGCTATCGCCTGGCTGTTTTGGGGAAGGTTCGTTTCGTCCGCCATTTTGTTGATTGTCGTATTTTATCCCTGTATTGTTGGTCGACAGAAAGGAACTAATTGTCAGCGATGGAAACACAGGAGCCACACTTGGATCCAGGGCAAGAAAAGAAACAATCCAACATTTTAAGTCTTGGCACCGAGTTCGTTTACAGCCGCCGTTTTGATATGCTTTTCAATTTCGCTCTACGTGTAAACATTGTTCCCGTTAACGGCAAGTTACTGTGTTAGCAAATCACATTGCACTATTTTCTTAGAAACCATTCCATTTCAAAGATGTATTTGTCCAGACGCACTGATACAAAGTTCGATTTTAATTTTCATCCTTTTTGAACAGCGAAAACACGTGTTAGCACCAGCTGCATTGCCTAAAAACTGACGCTGGGATATGCATTCAAAGCGCTTCCTTATCAAGATAAATACATTGGTCCTTTATAATTGATAGGAAAGTGTGATTGGTGGACTGAGCCGCCACGAGGGTAGCTGGGTCATGTGACTACTACAAGCGGCGCCAATTACAGAAGTGCGGGACCAGACCAATTGTTCCCGAGAGGAGTATATGGAAACTATCGATTATGTGAATTCAACCAATAAGCACACATTCTCTCACGAGATACTGTGAGAATAAGGAAGGTAAAAAGGTAAAGAGGACCAAGGGAGTTATTTGTTTGTTTTTAACGTCCCCGTAAACACTGTTTAATTTATTTTGGAGACGTTGCTTCCAATTTTGTGGGACTTTTATCCGACACTGAGATAAAATCTCAAACCCGCTCGCCCAGTGAAACCAATAGGGTTTAAAAGCATGGACTGTCCGACTCGCAGCACTTTACCTGGGCGAGCATAGATCCTTTAAGTGGTTTACCAGATTCGTGTGCGGCCGGTTTCAGCTCTGTGTGGAAGCATCATGCAGCCCATGTATTTCTCCAAGCCCCGATTGGCGGGGTCGCCAATGGAGTTAATCATGTAACTAAAGCGCACACAATGTTCATCCTGTGTAGCTTAACCGCACGTTTTTCCTACTAACAAACAAAAGTATTAAGATAACACACACGCCAATTCTGTCATTGCTGCAAAACTTTAATTTCCTGACGAACAAATTTATATTGATGGAGTGGGGTGAGTCAACGGAGACGAACGTGTATCTTGCGTCATTGGGGCGTCAAACTGACATTTTTTAACAGTTGGTTAAGGTCTGCTATCCTTGCAGCGGGTAACGTTAGAAGGGGAATGTTGTTATTAATTCAATTATCTTTCTCTTTCTTCTCTTTCCTTCAGTTTCATCTTCTCTTTGTTCGAGCCTCGCTCGGGTCACGTGTGAGACGCCAAGTTCTGCAACGGAAGGTCAGGTGGTTTTTCTCCGGGTACTCCGGTTTTCGCCCACCTATGATTAACGATCGGCTCGATATGAGTGAAATAATCTTGAAAGGGCCGTAAAACCCAAACCAAAAAAAAAAAAAAAAAAAAAAAAAAAAAAATCATCTTCTCTACTACCTCTTCCATCGCCTTTTCTGAGAGACGATACAAAATGACCCACAAGGGTTGACATGTCGTTGAACCCCAAAACACAAGACCATTGAATGTTGTTCGATAAAGCCAATTTTGGTTGGTGCTCTATAATCAAGCCGAATTTTTATCGGTTTTGTATTAGCAATTCAATGTTCTTTTGACAATTCACCACGAAAACACGCCTATATGACTGACCCTCTTTAATCCCACTTTTATATAGTAAAACTGGGGTTTGGAGGGTTAAACATTATTTTCGTATTTTTGCAAACAACCATAGATTGTGGGTACTCGATAGAACCGCCTCGTCGAGGCGGTTCTATCGAGTTCCTGCAATCTATGTTTTGAGCAGAAATAAGAAAAACATCCGAATTTTTATCAGAAAATTTTCCATTTTTTGTGTGGTAAAAATTTCCAGTAAATTTGTATAGGCGTGTTTTCGTAATGTTCTGTTTTTCATTAGTCGCGGGCCGTGCAGAGCTGCAAAAGCTGTTTTTGTTGTTGTTGTTGTTTTCTTATTTCTGCTGAAAATATAGATTGCGGACACTCGTTAGGTTCTAACGAGTGGCCGCATTCTATATTTTTGCGGGTGCTCCTTAGTGGCTAGAAAACGAGTACCCACAATCTATATGTTTAGACAAAAACATCACGAAAACACGCCTATATAATTTTGACCCCCTTGAACCCCACTTTTATATAGTAAAACTGGGGTTAACAGGGGTTAACCCTATTTTTCTTATTTCTGCTCTAAATATAGATTGTGGGTACTCGTTAGAACCGCCTCTATGAGGCGGTTCTAACGAGTTCCCACAATCTATATTTTGAGCAGAATAAGAAAAATATCACAATTTTTCATCTTAAAATTTTCATTTTTTCGGTGATAAAGATTACAGTGTATCTGTTTAAGCGTGTTTTCGCAATAATCGAGAAATAATGTAAACTCCTGTAAACCCAACCTTTCTCTATATAAAGTGGAGTTCACGTGATGACATTTGACACAGACAAATCACATTAAACAGCATCTGATTCTCGTTTGTAATTATTGCAGCCACAGGCTTTTCTCATTTGAACATACGTGATCCATTAAGTGCGTTATTGCTACTTTTATTTTCAACGTTTGTCTTCTAGTTAACTGGAATTGGGCTTGGATGTGCTTGGAGAAATAGATTGGGCTGCATTGTGCTTCTGAGTACTGGTAAACCGCTTTCTAAAATTGAAAGGGGAAATGACCAGCAACTGTACAAACAGATTCCAAATTCCCCCACAATATCACAAGGGAAAGTAGATTCCAAATTCCCCCACAATATCACAAGGGGAAAGTAGATTTCAAATTCCCCCACAATATCACAAGGAAAAGTAGATTCCAAATTCCCCCACAATATCACAAGAGAAAGTAGTCGAAACATAGGGTTACTCCAGTAAACAGAATGGACAGCTGGTAAACCAATATAGAAGTGACGACAATGATCAGGAATCGATAAACAGCTCCCATCAGAGACACCAAAGGGACAGAAACACAAACATGAAACAACTAGACCCTAATGGAAACATCGACATCGGCAAGCCAAAGGGACAGTTACTTTCCCACAAAATGGCCAATTGGCTATCCAAAACAAAATCATTAAAGCGATACACACACTAAAAGACAAGCCATAACAAATTAAACCGCGACAGAAGAACCGCCTTGGAACGTCAGTGAAACGAATTACGTTGGTGTGTGTGTTTGGCGGTGGGGGTGGGGGGGGGGGGGGGGGGCTTAAGTGGCCACAATCCTCGCACTTACTTCAGTCACGATTTACACAAATATTTTATTCAGTCCGCATGAAGTCCTCCTAACTTATCAGTGCAACATCTCCGCGAACACAAAAATCCAATAACCACAGAGATGGAACAACCGTGAGGACTCGTCAGCAAGAAACCACAGAAATGCTGGAGCAAAAGAAAACCAACAGTTAGACTCCGATGAGCCCGACCAGAGACAGTTCATCAGGCACCAGCCAACATTACATAAAATTTGATTCTCTCTTATTCTCAGTAAGCCTTTACGCTGGAAGTGTTATAGAATCTGAGGCCTGACCCACCGGCGTGCAATTAAAAAGGGAAGCAAAGTTGTCAACCGTGATTGAGTTAACTACCATACATGCAGTCTATCGAAGCATGAATTTACGAAATTGGGTGCTGAAGTCATTGCAATTATATATATTTTCTGAATTTATATACTAAGTCATCATACAACTCGGGTTCCGATAGATGTTGTTGCAGAAGAGATTTAAGTCCAGTATTGAATTTTGAAATTAAATCAGAATGACGTCTATAAAATGTTGAAAAGGCTTTTCGTAGTTTATGGTACCGATAACCCTGATTAAGAAGTTTAGCCGTTAACAATTTATTACGAGTGTTGAAGTCAGTTACATGACTACACACTCTTGCAAATCGAATTAATTGCGAAATATAAACGCCATAGTATGGTGCACGAGGAAAATCACCATCCAAAAAAGGAAAATTTATAATCTCAAAATCAAAATCATCGCGTTTATCATAAATTTTGCAAGAAACAAACCCATCTACAACAGACAGATGTAAATCCAAAAACGGAGCCTCGGTATCAGAAGAATTTGCTTTATTCAACTAAAGTTCTGTGGGGTAAATTTGACTGATCAAACCATCGAAATAGGTATTATCAATATTCAATAAATCATCCAAATATCTAGAAGTGGAGCTAAAAGCTTCAATGATTTCAGAATGGTTTCCAGCAGAAAGGGACAGCATGTAGTCTCTCTCATAACATAACTAAAACAGATCAGACACAACTGGTGCGCAATTAGTACCCATCGGAATACCCACAACTTGACTAAATAACTTAGTACCAACATTGAACTTTGAAATTAAATCGGAATGGCGTCTATAAAACTTTGAAAAGGCTTTACGTAGTTTGTGATATCGATAACCCTGATTAAGAAGTTTTGCAGTTAACAATTTATTACGAGTGTTGAAGTCAGTTAGATGACTAGACACTCTGCAAATCGAATTAATTGCGAAATATAAATGGCATTTGATGGCGAACGAGGAACATCACCATCCAAGAAAAGAAAATTTATAATCTCAAAATCAAAATCATCGCGTTTATTATAAATGTAGCAAGAAACAAATCCATCAACAATAGAAAGATGTAAATCCAAAACCGGGACCTCGGTATCAGAAGAATTTGCTTTATTTAACTGAAGTTTTGTTTTGTTTTTTTTTTTGGGGGGGGGGGGGGGGCGTAAATTTGACTGATCAAACCATCGAAATTTGTATAGTCAATATTTAATAAACCATCCAAGTATCTAGAAGTCGATCTAAAGACTTCAATGATTTCAGATTGGTTTCCAACGGAAAGGGAGATTATGAATATGTTCTAGAAAGGTTTATCCTCTGAAGCAAGGAATACACCACAAAACTGGAAAATATGGAGTAAACATGTTTTCTGGGCCAGACCAGCCAGCTTCGGCCAATCAGGCCGCATCAGTGACCCTCAAATATTATATGAAGTCTCTTTCATGACAAAGCAAGAACAGATTAGCCACAAGAGGTGCGTATCGGAATACCCACACCTGGTCTAAATAACTTAGTACCAACTCTTATGTAAATATTGTCAAGTAGAAAGGTGAGAGCTTCACACACTTTCTGACATGACCATAGCGTATATTTTTTATGTTCTTCAGACGTGAAAAAAGCTTTTCTTACATTACATGAAAGTTAGAGGGGGTCTTCCCTATGAAATGTCCATTCAATTAAATCATTAAGTTTTTCTTTTACATGATTATGAAAAAGTGTAATGTAAAGGGTGGAAAAAATCATAAGCAGAACACTACCAAAGGCTACTCAATGTTGAGTTCGACTGGGACCCAGACCACCTGTCTGATGAACCACCAGTGGAAGGGCCACCCATCCCAATCACTATTGATATGGTTAAGAAGGCTATCTCTCAGATGAAGACTGGCAAAGCACCTGGTCCCTCTGGCATAGTGGTGGAGATGATAAGAGCTGCAGGTGATGCGGGTGCCTCGATGATCCGTGACCTTGCAGCTGCAATCATCCGTGATGGGAAGGTACCCTCTGACTGGGAACAGAGTTTCATTGTCTGTCTCTACAAGGGCAAGGGCGATGCATTGGAACGGGGCAACTACCGTGGTCTCAAGCTGACAGAACAGGTCATGAAAGTCCTGGAGAGGATTGTGGATGGCCTCATTAGGCAGTTGGTGTCCATCGACGATTCCCAGTTTGGCTTCGTCCCAGGAAGAGGCACAACAGATGCAATTTTTGTTGTCCGACAGCTGCAAGAGAAGTATCTGGCGGCCAACAAGAGACTCTACATGGCTTTTGTAGACCTGGAGAAGGCATTTGATCGAGTGCCTCGGAAAGTCATCTGGTGGGCACTAAGATAACTTGGAGTGGCCGAGTGGATTGTGAAACTGGTCCAAGGGATGTACGCAAATGCTCGGAGCCGTGTCCGCGTCGGTGATGGTTACAGTGAAGAATTCGAGGTGAAGGTGGGTGTTCATCAAGGCTCTGTTCTCAGCCCACTGCTTTTCATCATTGTGCTTGAAGCCTTGTCATGCGAGTTCCGCTCTGGAGTCCCCTGGGAGGACCTGTATGCTGATGACCTTGTAATCATAGCTGAATCCCTTGAGGAATGTGTCAGGAGGCTCTTAACTTGGAAAGAGGCAATGGAAGCGAAAGGGCTGAGAGTGAATGCAGGAAAGACAAAGATCATGATCTGTGGTACAGGTCTGGACCTCTTGCAGAGTACAGGCCAGTTCCCATGCGCTGTATGTCGCACTGGAGTTGGCAGCAACAGTATCTTTTGTAATGGCTGCAAGTTCTGGGTGCACAAGAAATGCAGTGGGCTCAAACGCTTGATAGAGGACCCTGAGTACAGGTGTACACGGTGCCAAGGAACTGCACGCCCCTTAGATGGCAGACCACAGAGGGAAGTTCAAGTCGGATCAGACAAGCTGGAGGTTGTAGCTTCCTTCTGCTACCTAGGTGATATGCTCTCTGCAGGGGGTGGTTGCGACCTTTCAACTACATCACGTGTGAAAACAGCCTGGAAGAAATTCAAGGAGTTGCTACCAGTTCTCTCTTCCCGCCACCTCTCGTTCAAGACACGTGGCCGTGTGTATAGCTCTTGTGTGCGGAGCGCAATGCTCCATGCCAGTGAGACATGGCCATTGACAAAGCCAAACCTCCAACGTCTGCAGCGAAATGACAGGGCAATGATCAGACAGATCTGCAATGTCAAGCCACAGGACACTGTCACCATCAGGTCCAGTGAGTTACTGGAGCGTCTTGGCATTGAGGACCTGGACCTCATCCTGAAAGAGAGAAGACTTCGCTGGTATGGACATGTGGAACGCTCCAACGGTGCAATCAAGACTGCCCGTGACATACAGGTAAGTGGAAAGCGGGGGCCAGGAAGGCCCAAGATGACCTGGAAGCAGCTAACAGAAAGAGATTGCAGAGAATGGAAGCTCTCTGCTATCGATCCTCATGATAGACAAGCCTGGAGATCTGGTGTAAGATCTGCCATGCGTGCAGCAAGCCAGCTACCTGGAAGGGGGCCCACTTATGTGGACGTTGCCCCTGTACCTGCACGTTAATCAAAAATCCGTTGATGATGATGATGATGATGACAGACTTGAAGCACGAAAACGTCTGGATTTCAGTTTATTTGAAACTTCATTAGAATTTTTATAGACCAAAACAAATTATTCCTGATCTTTAAAAGACTTCGTCGCAATATTTAATCAAATGTATTTTGATGGCAGTAAAACATGAAGTTAATAATTTGGAGAGTTCAGTGGTGGTATAGTAGTCGCAGATAAAATCTTCTGGAGCCAAAACAAACTTCTTATGAAATTGTTGAATATCTAGTTTAAGGTCTAGGAGGTTTAGGAGGTAATAAGATCGTTTTTTGAGCGTAGAAAGAAATGCGTTTGTTCACTAGTTTCAGAATGCTAAGTTTCAATTCTTTGAGAGCTTTATGCTCAACATACTCTTGTTTACAAATCAAACAGGTATCCAAACATAACTAAAACGCGGAACAAGATATATACTGGGGGAAAGAATCAGAATCACCAACATAAACATTAAACCGACTTGGAACGGTCAGTAAAAATACTTGTGAGTTTAAGTTTACTATACGGGATCCCAAACTGTGGAATCACTAAGTCTGTGCAGGAAAAGTAGTGCGAGTCGGGCTGCCCCTTATAGCGGTTTCTCTGGGCGGTAGGGGCTTGCGATGTCATTTCATCTCAATGTCGGGATAAGTCCCACAAAATCGGAAGCAGCGTCTCCAAACTGACACATATGATGTTGACGGGGACGTACAACCTCAACACAAACAATTACTCGGATACTATATGAGTATGTCAAGCTATGGCACTGTCTGTAGAAATGAGAAGTGTTCTACTGAAAATAGTACTTCTTCCGTTTTAAACCGATACGTAGGTTACCCTTAGCATTCGGATATTAGCAATACTTGATGAGGCAATAAATTCTGTATCGTATACAGTGTCCTGTATAGCGTCAAGCCGCCACTTAATTGGAAAGCGTAGAGATAACATTATTTTCCGTATGTCAGTCACGTGACTAAACCTGGGAGTCGTATGCAACACATAAAATGGTTCAGACGATTGGCATATTGTTCGTCTGCACAGACGGAATCTGGATACATGCTTTGATAACTCAGACAAAATACTTGCCAGCCAAAATCGTGTTGTTAAACAACAGAGATTGAGCAAAATAAGGTATACCCCCGAAATGTACACAAGGACATCTTTGAAATCACTCGTTTTAGTCATGTTTAGATTTTAAATCCACATTCAACTAGTGAATGATTGTTGCATAAAACAGAACATTTTATTCTGCATCTGTGTATAATCTGTGCTTAAAAATAGCCCAGTTCCTTACCTAAAGGCTGTTTGCGTTGCGAAGTCAAAGAGTTTGGCAATGCAAGTATATAAATGCAAACATAATTAACACTGTCTGCTCTTCCAATATCATTGTGGTACTTTTTCTGCAACGGAGAAAAGCTTCTTGCAAATCCGATAAAATTGTCAGTTTTCGGAACAAAATTATGATGGAATGCCATTGATGCATAAGTCGAGCAGACGAATTACCGGGAAAGCCATACTGTACTTTCTGTCCAGCTTAGTTTAGGTATTACTATGGTTTAAAAACAGGACTGAATAATTGATAAGATGTGTCAGTGAGATTCTGGGGATACAAATGTAAGCTGATGTTCTTAAGAATGTCGCACGACAGAGAAATGATATGCTATAGAAAGAAAGCAACGTCTTTGCCATCTATCTGATTTATTTCAAAGAACTTTCATCACGAAAACACGCCTATATTATTTTGACCCCCGCTTTTATAAAGTAAAAACTGGGGGTTTGCAGGGGTAAACCTTATTTTCCTATTTTTGCTTTAAGATATAGATTGTGGGTACTCGTTAGAACCGCCCAATAGAGGCGGTTCTAACGTGTACCCTCAATCTATATTTTGAGCAGAAATTAGAAAAATATCACAATTTTCACCTTAAAATTTTCGATTTTCGGCGGTAAAATTTAATATGTATTTGTAAAGGCGTGTTTTCGTAATGGAAACACATCACGCAGTTCTTCTAAATGAAAGATGGGCAACTTCTCAGCATTGAATGGTGCACGTGTTAATAGAAAACAACACAGTAACTTGCATCGAAGAATTTTATTTGCAACATACGAGAAAATAAAACAAAATGGATAATCTTAAAACAATACTAATTCATCAAAAATAAACTGTATACACTTTACTCCCAGAATTTTACCCTTTCATCAAATAAAAAGGTTGATTTGCTGATACAATCGAACTTCGATGGCCCGAACACATTTTTATCAAGCCAACATGTCGTTGAACATCCCTCTAAACCCGTGTTTATATAAGGAAAAACTGGGGTTTAGGGGTGTATTCATTATTTTCTTTATTTTCGTCCTAAATCATAGACTGTGGGTACTCGTTATAATAGCCTCGTTCAAATGAAGTAGCCATTTTGGCGATGTAAAAATGCACTATGTCGCACGAGTGTGCTAACTTAATGTCGGAAAAGTGGGGATTTACAATGTTACACTATTATTTAATTTGTTTTGCTCCGAACATTTTTGCTCCAAAACATAGATTGTTACCAAAGTAAAGCGGTTTTAACGAGTTCACACGACCTATGTTTCTGAGTATTAAAACTCAGTGTACAAATTGTCGTCAAGAAAATTGCCATTCTCAGAACCATGAAGTAAGAAGTATCTCACAGTTCTGAAAAAGACAAGGATTGTGGCCACCTAAAAACGTTTTAAGCCCCCCAGTGGAATTCGTTCCCGCTGACCGCTCCACTGCGGTTCTTCTGTCGCGGTTTATTTTTGTTATGGTTTATCTTTGGGTGTTTGTGTCGCTTATATTATTTTATTTTGGATAGCCTATTGGCCATTTGGTGGAAAAGTAACTGTCCTTTTGGCTTTCCGCTATTGATGTTTCCATTAGGGTCTTTTGTGTCGCTTATATTATTTTATTTTGGATAGCCTGCTGGCCATTTTGTGGGAAAGTAACTGTCCTTTTGGATTTCCGCTATTGATGTTTCCATTAGGGTCTGTTGTTTCATGTTTGTGTTTCTTTCCCTTTGGTGTCTCTGGTGGGAGCTGTAGGTTAATTGTATCGATTCCTGATCATTGTCTCCACTTCTATATTCTAAACGTGACTAATTATTGAGAGTGTACATATTAACCCTTGTTGAGGTTGCTTCGATGTAAAATGCGCTTCCCTTGTCTTAAAACCTACCTCATTACGAGTACACGTCCGAGCGACAGAGTGCATTCTTTCTTTACTCCAAAACCGTTAATTTTTCCGATCAAATTGGTAATATTATTATTCTCTATAATAAAAACATATGTCGCCCCCGCCCTTCTGGGCTTAAAGATATAGATTCGGCTGCATGTTGCTTCCACGCAGAGCTGAAACTGACCACACATGAGTACTGGTAAACCGCTAAAAAGGACCAAGCTTACCCAGGCACATTGGTGTGAGTCAGACCGTACATGTGCATATAAGCATTTTGGATTCGATGGACGGCAGGGCTTGAGATGTCATCTCATCCCAATATCGGGTAAAAGTCCCACAAAATTGGAAGCAGCGTCTCTAAAATGACCTAAATAGTGTTAACGGGGACGCTAAACCTCAATTCAAACAAACATATTATCAAAACATAGGTTGTAGGTACTCGTTAGAACTGCCACACTGTGGCGTTTCTGACAAATATCCGCAACAAATAATAAGAAATATACTATTTTACCTTGTAAACCAATTTTCTATAGATAAAATGGAGACGGGTGTGTTTATTACATACCTTACTCAGCGTTTTTCATCACGAAAACAAGCTTATATAATTTTGACCCCTTTGAACCCCACTTTTATATAGTAAAACTGGGGTTTCCGGGGTATACCTTATTTTTCTTATTTCTGCTGTAAAATATAGATTGTGGGTACTCGTTAGAACCGCCTCATCGTATTACTGCTCTAAAATATAGATTGTGGGTACTCGTTAGAACCGCCTCGATGAGGCGGTTCTAACGAGTGCCCACAATCTATATTTTGAGCAGAAATAAGAAAAATATCAGAATTTTTCATCATAAAATTTTCATTTTTTTTTCGGCGATAAAGGTGGCAATGTATTTGTATAGGCGTACTGTTAAGCCACAGTCTACAGTCTAGGTATTGAGGGCAGGGTTTTACTATAATGTTGTTAATGAAGTAATTTCGCATTGGCCCAGTTACAGGCCCAATTTCTCCTGTATTGGCCCGAGGCCGAAGGCTGTATTAATACCAATTAATTAATGCCATTAAAATCATGATTACTGATTTTTGACCTCAGTGTTAATACGGATGACCTCTGAACAATACAGGATAGTCATGTAAACCGCAGCAGAAAGACAATAAACGTAGTGAAAACGTATTACATTTATATGGCCATATAGCCACTGTCTCACTGTCGCGTACTGGGGGCTAGGTTTTACTACGTTTTTAAAACGTAGCAGAACGATAATAAACTCAGTAACACGTACTGAAAACGTAGTACATACGGCTATATATCGCTACATACGTGAAAGTTTCAAAACATACGTGGCATTTCGATATGCGTAGTTAAACTTACTTAAACGTAGACGAAACGCATTCAATACGTACAAAAACTCATTATAAGCGATATACCAGGCGGTGCTCTACTACGCATTACCTACGGTTTCCTACGTCTTAGTATGTTTTTGTTACGTTTTAATATGTTTTTAGGTATTGCTTCCATAGAAGACGGCGCAAAATTAACGTAATTAACCATGTAAGTATGAAGAAAAGGAATCACAATCTCATTTAAAGGAATGGATGCTTACAGCATCCTAAAGGAGAGGATAAATATAGGCTGAGCCTACATCCAATACTTTGACATCTGAATTTATATTTGTTGTACAGATGTTTGTATTCATGTCATGAAACTCTGAATAATAATAAAAAGGAATGGATGCACCTTCAGGGGAGGCAACTCATGTAAAAGTATTTTGTCTCCAATGTCAATAGGGGGTCAACTTTTAAACCTGAGCAGAATCCTTTTTCAGTGGAACAGAGTTTGTAGAAAAGCAAACATGAAGCCCCAAAAGTTATCTCCCTTAGAAAAATGGCGGAAAAAACTTTACAGAATTCAAAAAAGAAAACAAAAAGCTATTACAACATTTGATCAGAAAAAGGTGGTGTTTAGAGACATGAAAGGAAACATAACTTTGCACGGGGTGTGTTTTCTTAACCCTTATCTTGCTGTTCACGACAACCCCTATCTTTGAAAACAGTGTAGATCCAGATCAGATGGCTTCTGAAGAAGCCATCTGATCAGGATCTACACTGTTTGACATTCAGTTTATGGATTTGTAAGAATAAATTACATCAAGTAATCTGATTGGTTCAGAGTCCCCAATTTGTGTGGCTTACATGAATATTCAGCAAGATAAGGGTTAATGAATGAATGGCACAAAGTGGATAAAGCAATTGCACTTAAACCTAGATGGTTACATAATCATCTTACGAAGTTCGCTGACTACCTCTGGTTTAAATGCTTTTATAAGTGACAAACCATTACGCAAACACGCCTATAAAAATACATTGCCACCTTTATCGCCGAAAAAATGAATATTTTATGATGAAAAATTGTGATATTTTTCTTATTTCTGCTCCAAATATAGATTGTGGGCACTCGTTAGAACCGCCTCGGCGAGGCGGTTCTAACGAGAACCCACAATCTATATCTTTATGCAGAAATGAGAAAAATAAGGTATACCCCCGAAACCCAAGTTTTACTATATAAAAGTGGGGTTCAAGGGGGTCAAAATAATATAGGCGTGATTTCGTGATGCAATCGCGAAACGTATCAGGGCTGAAAGTTGGAACATAGAATATTTTTATTACGATAACACAACCATATAGCATAGTGAATTCTTTCATATTGTTACGGATCGCAGATTTGCCACCCCCCGCCCCTACACTCCATCGTCAATCGGGGCTTGGAGAAATAGAATGTGCTGCATGTTGCTTCCACGCAGAGCTGAAACTGGCCACACACGAATACTGTTAAGCCGCTTAGTAGGACTAAGTCTGTCCAGGCAAAGCGGTGTGAGTCAGACCGTCCAGTGTATATAAGCCTTTTGGTTTCACTGGGTGGCAGGGCTTGAGATGTCATTTCATCTCAATGTCGGGTAAAAGTGTTGACGGGGAAGAAAAACCTCATTTCAAACAAACGGAGGGCCCCCGCCCATAGTGGCTTGAGGAAATATATGGGCTGCATGATGCTTCCACGCCGAGCTGAATCCGGCCCGCACACTAGTACTGGTAAACAGCTTAGAGGATCTAAGCCTGTCCAGGAACCTTTTCTGGCGGAAGAATGTGCACTGTACTGGTTAACCGCTTACGTATAAACCTGCCCAGGAAAGTGTGGATAGGTAAACTGACCGGCTCAAAAATGACCTAAATAGTGTTGACTGGGCCGTTAAACTCCATTACAAACAAACAAAACTGTCCAGGAACCGCGGTGCGAGGAGGACCGCCCATACTAATAAACCCTATTGGTTTCATTGGGCGACAGGGCTTGAGATGTCATTTCATCTCAATGTCGGGTAAAAGTGTTGAAGCATAGCTGGAAAAAAGTCCCGCCTATGGTGGGTTCGAACCCGGACCGGTCGTATGGAAATCAAATGCTCCAACCACGGAACCAAAGAATCGACTACCTGACGCAGTTGTCAGAGATTGGTTATAAACTTAGAAGCTGTGCATAATCTGCGGTCCGTTTGTTTGATTTTGTTTGTTTTGTTTGATTTGAGGTTTAACGTTATTATTAATTTGAATTACTGGTCACGTGGACATCAGCAATATAACTGCTCTTTTATATAGATCTTTACAGCACGTGGAAATCAACTTCACATTTTACACATAAAGCGCCATTAGAATTATAGCGCAGATGTCAGTCCAAGTTTTATCCAAGCTACAATCACGGTTTAGCAGACGACTGATCCAATTTTCATCACGTGAACAAGTCCGTGAAATGAACACCCCCTAAACCCCACTTTATATAAAGAAAACTGGGGTTTACGGGGATATAGCATATTTTTGTTATTTCTGCCCCAAGACATAGGTTGTGGGTACTCGTTAGAACCAAAACTTATGTTTGCAGCATAAATAAGAAATATATCACGGATTTTCACAGAATAGTAGCAATTTTTGAGATGTGAAAAATGCACTGCGTCGCACGGGTGTGTTATCGTAATGTCTGCTTCAGTTCTAAGAAATGAATGCTTGACATTTCATGTGAATTGTCTGCCCTAGCAGACGGTTAACATGACTAGTATAACCTTATGCGAAAAGAGCAAAATTTAATCTGTCGTCTGATTAGTTAAGGTTTGAGCTTCTCTGGGTTAATTCAGCAGATGACAAGTTCATTATATTTTTTTCTTATTTCCCCCCAAAACAGGTATTGACATTTCGTGCAAATTGTCTCAAATGGTGACAAGCAAATTTTCTCCAATGGAGATGCTAATTTGCATGAGATTTCAAAACCTGTTTTCTTATTGGAAACAATTTGTACGAAATGTCAAAACCTGTTTTGGGGGGAAAAATAAGGGAAATATTTCAAAATGCCGCCTGCTGAAATACTACCCAGAGTGCCCTTATGATAACACATCCGTGTGGTAAAGTACATTTTTTCATACCTCAAAAAAAGTAATTTTATGATGAAAATTTGTGGAACTCTTCTTATTTATATGCCAAAAATAGGTTTTTGGGTGCTCGTTAGAACCGCCTCATTGAGGCCCACAACCTATGTCTTGGAGCAAATATAAGGAAAATGATGTTTACACCTTTAAACACCAGTTTTCTCTGTATAAAGTGGGGTTTAGAGGGTCTTTATTTCACGGACTTGTTCACGTGATGGAAGACTCATACTTGTCCTCAGTAGCCTTTGCCAACAACTTTAAGGCCTTACCGTTTTACAAATAATGGCATGGCATATATGTCTAAACAACTAGTGTATAACTGATACATTAATGTGACCGCTCATTTGTCTCAAATTTATTGAAAGTCTCGCAGACGGTTAAAACCTTGTTTTAATCATCAGTAGCGTATTTCACTGAAGTCTTAGAGTGCAAAGACAGCAAGTGAATGAGATGCTTTTCTTAAACGTGTAATAGAGCGAAAAATACAAGACAAATTTAGACTGAAAATTTCTAATAAAGCACGCAACTTGTAGACAGGTACTCCAATCACATAAACGTCTGATTGAAATGACTTTATGAAGAAATCAGTTATTCAGCATGTGAACAAGTCCGAGAAATGAACACCCCCTTAAACCCCACTTTATATAGAGACTGAGGTTTACGGGTTATACATTAGTTTTATTCCTTCTGTTCCAAGACATACGTTGTGTGTACTCGTTAGAACCGCCTCAATGAGGCTCACTGTACTGGTTAACCGCTTACGTATAAGCCTGTCCAGGCAACAGTGTGGATAGGTAAACTGACCGGCTCAAAAATGACCTACATAGTGTTGACTGGGTCGTTAAACTCCTATAGAAACATACAAACAAACAAATATAACGTCGAGTGAATCAATGTATTCAATTAAGAAATGCATTTTATTTTTCTGCTGTTCATGAAAGTATCAACGCAGTGGGTCGCGTGCAATGTAAACGAACTCCGAAGGGGTGCGTGTATAATTTGCTAGCGACCCGCTGTCGTTCATACTTTCATGAAAAGCAGAAAAATCAAGTTTATTTGTATATTTGCATTCTATGCCCCTTATCACTGGGCGAACACATGCTTATAGGGCAAACTTTTAAAGCTGAAAAACATATATAATTACGCTGTTTTTCTGCAAACAGCGGAAGAGCGTTGACGTCACAAACGCCCGTAGAGAACAATGGTTTAGACTGACGTCACTTGACGTCACTGAAAATCATGTGACTCGATGCGTTCATAGAAGTATGAACTACACTGTTTTCTATAGGTTTGCATTAGGCGTTACACACTGGAAAATGTAAATATTGAAATATGAACAACATCACGTTTCAACTAAAGGATTTGTATGTAAATACAATGTCTTCGGGATTATAAACGTTTGTCATGCTATGATCAATTGAGCATGCCATTTGTCCTGTTCACAATAACCAAAATGCATTACGCAAACACGCCTATACAAATACATTGCTACCTTTATCGCCGAAAAAAAAAAAAGAAAATTTAAGATGAAAAATTGTGTCATTTTTCTTATTTCTGCTCAAAATATAGATTGTGGGCACTCGAGGCGGTTCTAACGAGTACCCACAATCTATATTTTAGAGCAGAAATAAGAAAAATTAAGGTACACGCCCGGAAACCCCAGTTTTACTATATAAAAGTGGGGTTCAAGGGGGGTCACAATTATATAGCCCGTGTTTTCGTAAAGGTACGGTTGTTGCATATAAGTTTTTTTATTTCACTGGGCCACAGGACTTGAGATGTCATTTCATTCCAATGTCGGGTAAAATAAAACCACAAAATTGGAAGAAGCGTCCCCAAAATGACCTAAATAATGTTGACAGGGCTGTTAAACCTTACTTTAAACAAACGTTACATCATTATCTACCGGGTTGAACATAAATAAAATATCATAGGTATCTATGTTTTTAATTCAGTTCTTCAAATAAATCACCCTTTCCATACGTGTACGAATGATGATGACAAAGTGAAATAAACATTGATGCAAAAATAAGCAAAGTAATAATAACCTTCACCCTTCAGATGTAGCATAAGCGATTTTTTACACGTAAACTGGGTAGGGCCTGTTATTGCCATGACGAAGCGCTCTATAGATTGCCCTTTTTTGTACCAGAAATCCTAAAACGCGGCGTCTGACCAGGGCCTACACTATTTGCAAAATGTACAGCCATTTTCCAAATAGATTTTGAAGAAAACACAACCAAAACCCCTAAATTTTGAAATGGACTCTTGCTATATTTATGGAGGAAGATTCCTTTTAGTACAAAATGGGTTAACGGGTACGTGTAATGAATACCCTTGGAAACTCCAGCCCCTAAAAGAAGAATGGGGATGGCAAGGGTATACATTCACTTTGTTGCTTCGTTGGTTGCACGGGATTTATCGTTTCATTGTTTACATTTTAGTAGTGTGAATGACAGAATGTTTAACGTACAAATTAAAACTAAAATGTGAAATGTCCATCTGACTAGAGCGAGAAGTATATAAAGAAGAGTGAGTGAGTGTTTCAGTTTTACGTCCCACCAACAGCTAAGGTCATACGGAGACGGAACTTCGGTTTAAAGACTCATCCGAAAGTCTGGAGAAGCCCGTATACAAAGTAGAAGTAAAACAAAGATCAGGAATCGACACAATCAACTTACTCCACCAATCAAAGTCACCCTGGAGTCTGAATCCTAGTCGAGAAGTAGGTGGAGTTTTTCTTCCACAAAATCCTCACTGAATATGACAAAAGTAAAAAGTTATCTCCAAAAACTGACGCGACAAAAAAGGATAAAAAGTCAACTTAACAACCATCAGGCCAAACAGTTTAATAGAAATTAAGGCAATGGTCAGGCACAGACACAATCACCCCATCCCAGACACCAACGGGAAAGATACAGCAACATAAACCAACATAAAAAACTGAATATCGAATTCAAAAGCGAATTAGTCGAGGCCTGGTACAAATAAAAGGCTCTACTCGTCTGCGTGAAACGAAATAGGAGTACATGTATATCTAAGCTTGTCGATAACAATACATTGATAATAAATGGAGATAGGCGATCTGAGTCGTTTCATGACTGTAAGGGTTGTCAAGAATAATAAATTCAAAATGCGCATGCCCGCAATCTAATCGGGTTATGCACAATTAACCTTGTAGAAGACCATCTTAGCTTTATATCCAAGCTCGTATCATACGAAGGACAGGTTTTCCCTGATCAAATGTATCGTTTTCTTCTCATGTAAAAATAATTGACCAACATAAACAATGAGTACAAGGACGTCGACGTAAGCGTCACGTTTATTTGTACACCCAACCAGCTGGAGAACATCTACATTTGCAGGATAAGGTGGAAAAAACTATGTGCAAAAAATAAATAAATCTGGTCTTACTCGTAGAAATGCAATGAAATCGGTTCTTAACGTGTTGTCAATAAATTAATCTTTCTAGACACATTTAGTCATGGCAACGCTCAGTTAGGACACAAAAAGCACGTGTTCTCGAACATGTGCTCCCAGTGAAGACTCTCATCGCCAACGCATTCACTCAGTCTCATCAGCCTTCACCGTGTAGTGTATGGATAGCCATAGTGGGCCAGCATTTATACGATAACACACCCGTGCGACATAGTGCATTTTTCATATCTCCAAATAGGCTACTTTTCTGATGAAAATTCGTAATATTTTCCTTATTTATACTGCAAACATAGGTTGTGGGTGCTCGTTAGAACCGCCTCGTTGAGGCGGTTCTAACGAGTACCCACAACCTATGTCTTTGAGCACTAATAATGTATACCCCCATAAACCCCAGTTTTTTCTCTATATAAAGTGGGGTTTAAGGGGGTGTTCATTTCACGGACTTGTTCACGTAATGAGAAAGAGGAGGCTGTGTCCAGACATATAGGATGCGCTGGCATATACGAGCGCTTGCTGGGCGAAAATGTTCGAAGAAGCCTATGACCCCAAATGACGAGACAAAATGGTTGCGAATAAAAGCTCAGTAATACGAAGTAGCTAACGTCTTGAAATTTAAGATGACATCATGACAACATGCCTATACAACTCTGACCCCCTTAAATAAGTTCTGAATAGTTAGATCCTTTGGAAGCAAAGAATTTCTTAAAACCGGGGTTTACAGGGGTCAGCCTTATGTTTCTTATTTCTTATTTCTGCTCTAAAATATAGATTGTAGGTACCCGTAGGAATCGTCTTATCGAGGCGGTTCTACCGAGTACCCATAATCTATATTTTGAACAGAAATAAGAAAAATATCACAATTGTTTTCATCGATTTTCCGGCGGTAAAACTAACAATGTATTTGTAAAGGCGTGTTTGTGATACCCAAGCAGCGAAAATAAAGATGCAGAGCAGGCTAATCTTCATGGTGGTTGTTCGCAAATGTCATAACGACTGGGTTCCTAAGGTTTAGGTCTATTATGGGTAACTATTGCGATGTGTTTGAGTCTCCTGTGGACGATACCATCTACTTCATTACGATAACACACCCGTGCGATATAGTGCATTTGTCTCATCTCCAAAATGGCTACTTTTCTGATGAAAATCCCTGATATTTTTCTTATAAATACTGCAAACATAGGTCGTGGGTGGCGGTTCTAACGAGTACCCTCAACCTATGTCTTGGAGCAGAAATAAGGAAAATAATGCATACCCTCTTAAACCCCAGTTTTCTCTATATATAGTGGGGTTTAGGAGGGGTCTTCATTCAACGGACTTGTTCACGTAATGTCATAAGAAAATCTTTATTTTTGACATTTATGAACAACAAAAGTACAGAACAGGCTGCGCATCCGCTCAGTCTTATCAACACAGTTTCGTTTGATGTGTGGGACAGTGCAATACCTTAAGTTTCATTACCATTGATAGTTCGCGTGGCTCAACCGGCCAATGTGTAGCGTCTCCGAAGACAGGTCTTCTCAAAACGAGAACACAGATTACACTGGGGTTTTGCCAATCGTGTTCACTGACCAGTCATTTATAAACACTAATCCACTCTCAGCCGTCAACCAAGAGGCTTAATTATAACACAATGGTTATTTATCAAGATTAAGACTGGCATTACCAGTTTATTGACGTAGGCGAATGAGAAGAAAATTTCTGGCCGTGCATTACAAAAAAAAATCGGATATGAAAAAATTAAATGCCTGATTTAAAATATGACCAGTCTTCGATGGTGACTGTCCAAACAAATAATGTCCAAACTGCACATAATACTCGCAAGAGGGTGCTGCAGTATATATAGATAGACAGAATGGCTCACAGCCTCCCCCCCCCCCCCTCTATAACTTTCAAAATACCTTCGTTTTAAGTAAAACATCACAGGGTGCCTTACCAGGGGAAGCCACACTCAGCAGCTGCAGCTACTCACACTTGTGAGATGTGGACAGGTGCACTGACCTGAACAAAGAGCCCTTCTTTTCAATTATCTCTAACAGTTGCCTTAATCCACCATATGACCTCTCTGAAGATAATCTATATTGACAATACCTCAAAATCCAAAAAAAACAATGTAGGTCATTACGAAAACACACCTGTGCCGATACATTGTAACCTTTTTCGCTGAAAAAATGAAAATTTTAAGATAAAAATTTGTGATAGTTTTCTTATTTCTGCTCAAAATATAGAGGGTGGGTTCTCCTTAGAACCGCCTCAACGAGGCGGTTTTAACGAGTATCCACGAGTATCCACTATCTATATTTTAAAGCATAAATAAGAAAAATAAGGTTTACCCCTGTAAACCCCAGTTTTTCTACATAAAAGAAGGGTACAAGGAGTCAAAATTATATAGGCGTGTTTTCGTGATGTATAATTTTGCCAACAGATATTGTGTGCTTGGGTTTTGTTTTGGGAATGAGAGCCTTGATGTTTCCACGTTTTCCTCTGCTCATCACAAAAACACGCCTATATAACTTTGACCCCCTTCAACCCCACTTTTATATAGTAAAATTGGGGTTTATGGGGGTAAACCTTATTTTTCTTATTTCTGCTCTAAAATATAGATTGTGTGCATCCACAATCTATATTTTGAACAGAAATAAGAAAATGTCACAACTTTTCATCTAAAAGTTTCGTTTTCTTAGGTGGTAAAATTCAATATGTATTTGTATAGGCGTGTTTTCCTCTGCTCTTGTAATGAGTCCATATCTTATCCTGGACCTCGGCAAACTTTCTGAGTGATGTTGGGAACATGCCAAAAGCAGTCTGGTAATATTTATCCTAGTCATTTATGGTCAGGTGTCATCATTCCACTCATTTTGCCGACAGTTTGCTCGTATGAAAGTTATCAGACGAAATGGACTGGACTGACTCAACATCTACCCAGTAAGCATTCTACATAAATCTACAGCGGGCCGTTAGCGGCCCGTCAGGGTAGCTGACGGGCCGCTAACGGCCCGCTGTAGATTTATGTAGTATGCTAGCAGGGTATTTCTACAGTATTAACAATGTGTTAAGTGATGACTCCGTGGTTCTTCGTTGTATGATATCCCACGTTAGACTCTGAAGCCCGTACTTAAAATAAGAACATGGAGGGAAGGGCAGTCGCCGTCAAGATTTCATGTCTTTATGAACTTCATTCAGTAATATTGTCATATTGCAATTTTTTTCACCAATGTTTATTTCGCAAATTGTCCAATAACAACGACTTCTCTCTCTTTGCACCATTGTATCTGATTCAGATTGTAGCTCAAATTAATATCCAGTTTAATGCCTCGGAAAAATAAAAAAAGGAACGGCTAGAAACTTTTGTTTTGTCCTCGTAATATCTACGATCCGTTTTATTGGTCCTTAGAATATATGTGTATATTCGCTATCTGTGAACCCGTGGTTATAAAACTTGTTCATGTGTACTTGGGCATGAAATGTGTTATACTCATAAGCATAATTCAAATAATCTTGGGCAATTTTCCTTATCAGATAAGCAGATAATCGTTTAAATAAATTTTAATAATGCCAATAATTGTTGTCATTTTAAACTTTATGAGCAAGTCAGTGAAAAAGAGATGAGGTCGAAAAATGTAAACGTTGTTCTTTTTCACCAAAATGCAGGTATTGAATATCAGCTGAATAACTATGCATCCGCCCTGGTCCGAGATATATTAGGGAACCTTTCTACATAGTGGAGTATCGGGTTAATATTTTCGACAATGAAGATGGCGAGAATTCAGCAGAGACCTAGTGTTCACTTCCGACATATGGAGCATGCGCATGATTTTGCTGATTTGAAAACGACTTCTTTAACCCCGTCCACACACTGCACAAGGACCTTCATCTGCAAGTAGAAGAAAATATAAAGAGAAATGTTGGGGTTTCAATGACGTATCTGTGGCTAAAAGCACATTCCTTCATGGTAACAAGTCTGTGTAAATGAATACCCCTCTAAACTCCACTTTATATAGAGAATAGTGGTTTTTACAGGGTTGGATAATATTGTTCTTATGCCTGTTCTAAGTACTCGTTAAAACCGCCTCAATGAAGTGGTTCTAATGGGTATGAACAATCTATGTTTGGGGTAAAAATGAGAAAAATATCATAACTTTCATAAGCAAAATGGCTATTTTGGAGATATGAAAGAATGCCACATGTATTATAGTAATGTTGTGTGTAATCATCACAATTATCACTTTCGTAGGCACATTTGAGAGACATTAGAGATATCATTATCTCGCATAGTTATCACCGCGTAATGAAGACCCCATAAATACACACATCTAAACTCCACTTTATTAGAGAAAACTTTGGATTCACGGGATCTTCATTAATTTCCTTATTTTTGCTCCAAACATGATTGTGGGTACTCGTTAGAACCGCCTCATTCAGGCAGCACCAACTATGTTTTGACTAGAAACATTACGAAAACAAGCCTATGCAAATGTTTTGGAAGATATTATTTTTCTTATTTTTGCTCAAAACATAGATTGCGGGGACTCGATAGAACCGCCTCCACGAGGCGGCTCTATCGAGTACCCACAATCTATGTTTTTGAGCAGAAATGAGAAAAATAATGTTTACCCCTGAAAACACCAGTTTTACTATATAAAAGTGGGGTTAAAAGGCGGTCAAAATTACATAGGCATGTTTTCTTGATGATAAGAAAAATATCACATATTTTTATCAGAAAAATAACCGTTTTGGAGAAATGAAATAAAAATAAAAATTGAGTTCCTTTAAGAGCAATGAAAACATTAATAAGAAAGAAGATGGGTCATACTACGTAGTTTCGGTTAATAAAGTAGAAGTAAAACGAAGATCAGGAATTGATACAATTAACTAACTCCACCCATAAAAGACACCAAAGGGAAAGAAATACAAACATTAAGCGACCAGACCATAATGGAAACCTAAACAAAGGAAGGCCATAAGGACAGTTACTTTCCCACAAAATGGCCATATGGCCATCCAAAACCAAAAGACACAAGTGATACACACAGTAAGTAACAAACAACAACATAAATAAATCGCCACAGAAGAGCCGCCCTGGAACGGTCAGTGGAAGATTTCCACTGGGGGGCTTAAATCGATTTTACGTGGCCACAATAAAGCCTCATCAGTGACCCTGTAATGATCCGGCAAAGAGAGACAGAGGAAACATACTTCAATTTTGCGAATTTCGAATAGGCAGTCGATTCAAAGACTGATATAAATGAAAATGGGGTCCAAATAATTAAAAACCTGTCTAGAATATGAGTCTAAACCAATAATTTATTTCTGATTTCTCAGAATATTCACGCTGATCTCAAAGGACCGAAAGTAAAATATAAACTGCACTATGGTTGATGTACGGGGAGACGTTTTCGATTCCACATGGATGTGTTATCGTAATATTTCATAAATGAATGGTAGTGGCTGCGTCGTTCTGGAAAACGAATACAGTTATTTTTACGTTATAACATACAGTTGTGTTTCAGTCTTAAAGAAGAGTTCGTGCCGAAGATCTTTTACAAGCATCTTGAAAAGAACTTAAATGGCAAATCAATAGATGATTGACTGAGAAAGGCATTTTAGTAACTTCTAATCGGATACTTACAACGTGTGAGATAGTAAAAACATTAAAGCGATTAATTGGCCACATCAGGCAAAAACGTTTCTTCGGATACGTACGCAAAGCAAAGACTCAAATCTACCTCAGTGTGCATCTGTGCAGGCGCATCAGAGTCTTCACTGTGCGACATCCGAATGCATGTTGACCCTAATTGGGTAGGAAAAATATTTTACTTAGACACACTCGATGTACATGTATATGGTGATTTTTGTCTGCCTATTGCTTGGCGTGCCTTACATAGTATGTTCTTTGAGTGCAGCTATCAAACCGATCTTTTCCTGATAAACAGTCACTTTGTTTGCACTTAAATGGTATATAATCAAGTCTACGACGTGATTATTTTATATTGACAGAAAATGCAAATGAAGAATTGATAAATATTTACTTCATTGCAGAGCCAGAGCTATGAGCATCAGACTGTAATTAACGTTACTGAAATCTAGTATCAACTTAATGGAAACTGCTCTTGTTTATCTTTTAATGGTGAAAAACACACACAAACGTCAGAATGAGTTGCTACTCGTATATCACTGCATTTTATGAAAGTATCTTATGTATGACGGCATGTGTTTCTTGCAATAGAAATAAGGCACGACATTACGTTAGCAGGTCCATGTAATGATTACCCATACAAACTGCTCTTGAAATGGAAAAAAAACTGTGTAGAACAGTGGTATATATCTACTCTGGGCACTCGTAAGAACTGCCTCATTTGTTATCATCTTTAATTTAAACAAATTTTATTCGTATTCTACATGTACATGTACAATACAAAGCAAAAATGATTGAAATCATACAGAAAGCCAGCTGTGTCCCTAAGTACTTGCAATAAAATCATTGAAATGGATCTATATAGTTGTCGATGCAAAACAGTAACTGGTGTAAGTACAGTATTAGCGATAATTAAAAAAAAAACAATTATTAATGTAATGTTATTACATAACAAAAAGTAGATAAGGTGTTTGGGGTGGGTTGGGTTGGGCTCCACGGAGAATCTATTGGATAAATAACCATCTCCTGCCGCTCTCCGATAAAACTTGAAACATTCCAATCAAAGGCGTTGAAATGGAATTCACCCAAGGCGGAATATGTAAATTTGTCGTTCTGTGATAGTTGGATTTATATTACTTAGATTTAGGGATTTTAGTTAATTTTAGTATCATTTTGCGAGCTAATTCGCAAATATAATAACAAATTCGGGATACTCCAAATACATGTACAAGAGACATGTATAATTGGAACGTAGCCTAGCTGAACAAAGAAAGTTTCGCGTTAGTTAAAGACAAGCCATCTACTGATTGTTCACCCTATCCGCGGATAAACAGGGTGGGTGTGACTGTGGGGGACGTACCTGCAAAATTGCTAACGTGCCTTCGTAAGCTGGGTATAGTACTTTAGCGGATGAACGATTGGTTTGAAACCTTTTGTTATCATCTTTCGCACGAAATATGTTTTTCTCTATCAAAAAAGACGATATTATAGTAATGGAAGTGGATGTACAGTACCCTTCAACTTTTGTCCGGCTCAATTAATTGAGCCTGCGCACGACAAAACCTACAATAAGACATGTGCGCCGATCGAAGACTCAGTTCAGCCTGCGCATCCATATAGTCTAGCGAGACTTTTCTTGCTGCGTGAAGTAGCATTGGGCCCTTAACTATCCTTACAGCGCACATAGAAGACTCTGATCAGACTGCGCGGATGCGCAGCCTGATCTGAGTCTTCGCTGGGCGCACATGTCTTTTTGCAGGTTTTGTCATGCGCTCGCTCAATTAATTAAGCCACACCAATCTGACTTTCAACCAACCAGATTACTCGATGTAATGTATTCCGACATATTCACGAACCCAGTGTGTGGTTCAAAGACTCATCCGAACGTCTGGAGAAGCCCGGAATCAAACCCGCGGGCCACAAAACTTGATTTATGAGGCGAGTAGCTTTACCACTACACCTCAACAATGTAGAGACTGATAGAACGGCCTCTTCAGAATAGAAATGAAGGCAATGATCAGGAATCGATACAATTAACCCACAGCTCCCACCAGAGACACCAAAGGGAAAGCAACACAAACATGAAACAACTGGCCCAAATGTGACATCAATAGCGGAAAGCCAAAAGGACAGTTACTTTCCGACAAAATGGCCAAGTGGCTACCAAACAAAATAATATAAGCTGCACAAACAAGAAACGCCTTGGTACGGTCAGTGAAGGGGGCTTAGTGGCCACAATCCTCGCCTTTAGACACGGCTTCCACATAAGGGCTTAGTACAGGAGAAGTACGAAAGGCTCCCATAGGCAGACGAAGTCCTTGGTGATGGATAGTATCCAAAGATTTTAAATAGGACTTTCTTGCAGAACCATAAACAACAGACCCATAATTTAATTTAGATCTTGTTAAAATAGAAGCGAAGGCAGCGATCAGGAATCGACACAACCAACCCACAGCTCCCATCAGAGACACCAAAGGGAAAGAAGCACAAACACGAAACAACCAGACCCCAATGGAAACATCAATAGCGGAAAGCCAAAAGACAGCTACTTTCCCACAAAATGGTCAATTGGCAATCCAAACAAAACAATAGAAGCGATACACCCACTCAAAAACATACCATAACAAAAACAAATCGCGACAGAAGAACCGCCTTGGAACGGTCAGCAGCACTCTGGTTTGTATATACACCATTTACAAACGTAGGGAATGCCTTCGTTCAACAGGACAAGGGCTAAAGGAGTGAGTTTGCTCCTTTGAAGAATAGCCATTGAAATGGATAATAATCATTTTTCACTTTATTCCATTCCATGTTTCAAACTATCATGGACCCACTATGGGTCCGTGACTGCAGTTATACACATGTAACTTAGAATACTACGCAGAAAGACCAGACAATACATTTAACGATGAGCTTAATTAATCTTGTCAAGTCATCGCGTGAACAAGTCCGTGAAATAAATACCCCCCTTAAACCCACTTTACAACATTATTTAGAGAAAACTGGGGTTTACGGTGGTAAACATTATTTTCTTTTTTTCTGCTCCAAGACATAGTTTGTGGGTACTCGTTAGAACCGCCTCCATGAGGCGGTTCTAACGAGCACCCAAAACTGATGTTTGGAGCAGGAATAAGGAAAATATCACACATTTTCTTCAAAAAAATACCTTTTTTGAAGTTCGAAAAATGCACTAAATCACAAGTATGTGTTTTCGTAATGTAGACTATCTAGAATTCATAAGTATTGCATTGGCAGTGTTTCTTTGTCTGAACGACCTCAAAATGAAATTAAACATATTTTATTGAACAAAATACAATGGGATTGGACACAAGTTATAACAACATTATGAAGTCATTTCCCTACAAATTATACAAACTTTATCCTTGGTACAATGGAAACATGGATATTTTTTTTATTTAAAACAGAATTCAGAATGTGAAGGAAAGACGTAAGAAAGCTTAAATTATATCTGTCTAAATTACGGATAATATCTGCATCGAACAACACACAACAACATATGTTATGATTGAACCATAGGTCTGTTTATAAGAGAACCCGGAAGCCTACGCAAGAGAAACAAAGGTAAAAAACAACAGTAATCAAATACGGAGGCACAATTTTCTACCACCACATGAATTTGCGGTGTTGATAAATTAGGCCTTGAAACCAATGGACGTGCAAAATGCAAAAGGGCAAAACTGAATTATTATATTATTTTTTTCTCTCATTGTCATTAACATGGGATGTGTGAACTTAAAGTATCTTCTTTCCACTGACACAAACAATTAGCAAGCAAATCGTAAGCAGCGAGTATTTCTCATTATTGAATATACGTCTATCTGGAAGCTAAGCCTCGCACATAAGGTCGGTATAATGAAGCATTTTGTATCTCTTTTGGACAAAATTGGGTGATTATGCTATAAAATTGATAGATGGACATGTACTTTTCTTTTCATCAGACGATGTATTAAGTCTGGTCTCGCCGTGAATTAACCATGAGTTCAGCATTCGAGAAATTGTAATAACGTACGTGAACACTAACGACAATGATTCATTACGATAACACACCCGTGCGAATTTGTGCATTTTTACACATCTCCAAAATGGCCATTTTCCTGATGAAATTCCGTGATATTTTTCTTATAAATACTGCAAACATAGGTTGTGGGTGCTCGTTAGAACCGCCTCATTGAGGCGGTTCTAGCGAGTACCCACAACCTGTGTCTTGGAGCAAGAATAAAAAAAAAATGTATACCCCCATAAACCCCAGTTTTCTCTATATAAAGTGGGGTATAGGTGGGTCTTCATTTCACGGACTTGTTCACGTGATGGTCGGACGGGCGTCGTATCGATGTCGGCCTGTGTTGTTCTGGCTGGGAATGAATACATTTTGATCAAATTTGGGCAAAATGAATGGCAGACCCGCAATATAATTTTGTATAAGCATTAAGCCTCCTCACATGGCTTTCAGTGACCCGAATTAGTCTTGTCTTGAACTTGTGTTGGTCAAAAAGATGTCCGAGTCATCAACGTTTCACTGTCGTAAGGAAATATTACAGTTTAAAGACAAACTCATAGAACAGTTATTATAAGCCACCATAAGAACATAAAGTGACCCATTACGAAAACACGCCTATACAAATACATTGTAAACCTTACCGCTGAAAAAAAACTAATATTTTAAGATGAAAAATTGTAATATTTTTCTTATTTTTGCTAAAAATATAGATTGTGGGTACACATTAGAACCGCCTCATCGAGGCGGTTCTAACGAGTACCCACAATCTATATTTTGGAGCAGAAATGAGAAAATTAAGGTTTACCCATGTTAACCCCAGTTTTACTGTATAAAAGTGGGTGCAATAGGGGCAAAATTATATAGGTGTATTTTCGTGATGCAGTGGGCATACACAAACTCCACAAGTATCAACAACACAGTCTATCAGTATATTGGAAACTACAAATGAATGACCACCTGGCTAAACGTTTTACCTATAGAGGTGTGAAAAATGGGGCTTTTAAGATACGACAGTTATTCTTGAGCCTTTGGATGCTGATAAAATTTCAGTCAGTCATTCGTAAAAAAAATGAAGTTGATAGAAATGTCGAACATTGCCTGTAAAATCAAAAGCAAGCCCATGGCATAACTTAGACTTTACCAAAGCGTACTATTAAAAGTAAAGCAGATGTACATAAAAACAGAGAACATGATCTCAAGATTCTCTGCCTCAACCATTTTTGACTATTAACCGATCAAATTACTTGTTGTGATATATTCTAAATGACAAACAGCGTAGATCCTGATCAGATGTTTTCTCCAGAAGCTTTCTGATCTAAATCTACACTATTTGCAAAGGCAATGTTTATCGTAAAATCAGCAGGGCAGCAGGGTTAAATGTACACACGACAGGCAAACAGAGGCAGTAACGTTGTAGCTTGTATTGACCGTCGATGAAGCCCATCCTAGATAGCTGTTACTTCAATGCTATAATGAACGTTAAGGACTCATTTGTTTAAATTTATACATTAATTCTTGGGTCTCAAGAGAGAAATTAAGACTTATAATAGGAAAGTTTTATCTCGGTCAATGAAAGGGAATATAACATGAAAGAACGTTTTAGAAAATTTGTCGTGATCAGTGAAACCCTGACGTGACCAGTTACTATTAGCTACGAGAATAACCCGAAGACGGAAGCCGCTTAAACAATATGAGCCCCGCCAAGCGAATTTGGGTCTTCGAGCATTCCGTCATGACAAATTTTATCTGCGCATGCCCAGCCATTCAGAGGGGCCAGGGATATGGCTTTCTGTCTGAAGGTTCCTCTTGATTCACTGCTTGTATGAGCGAGCAGCGAAGGTTCTGGCGAGACTGCGCGGATGCGCAGGCTCGCCTGAACCTTCGCTGCTCGCATAGGCGATAAGTACCAAAATCGCTTGACGGGGCCCATATAATGTTGCTACAAAGCTCCATATAAGGAAAGCCAACGGCGATATTTCTTATTAGAAACATATGTTCGTGGTACTTGTTAGAATCGCCTCAGTGAGGCGATTCTAACAAGTACCCACCAACATATGTTCTATTTAGAAAATAGGACAAATAAGTCCCAGAATTACCCTTAGTGCTCCTATTTATTTATCTGGAGCCCTTTTGGTAGAAACTAAAAACGCATGGTATCCTCATAAAAGACTGGGTCAAGGTACGTATGACTTAAATTGTTCTTCTAAGATCAGGGCTAGGTGGAATTTAATACATTACAGCCTATATATAGACCCGATGGAAGTTCAATGGTCTGACCTATTCTGCTTTTCCAAACAATACCTTACAATATTAATTCATATTTCACGTTTATTTTAAATTAGGTTTCACACTCAACAGAAAAAAAGTTAATCGTGTTCTGCAGGCGATCCATATACCATTACTGTCCCAGACGCGTTAAAAGTCCAGTGCACAAAAGTTCCATTTTGAAATGTATTACATAAAACCCTTTTAAACACTATAGACAGAATGAGCAAGATATCTATCTATCTTCGAATACTCCCTACGCCCTCGTGGGCATTTTCGACAGGAGTACATTACGTACATTCCAGATTTGCAGGATGAAAGCCTACACAATAACCTTGTAATTACGGTAGGGATCTCTAACCTGCATAAGGGATGGTTCTCCCTGCACAGGTGGTCTCCAGTTAACGTCCCGATCCGAAATACGGTGCACTTCATGGCATTCATCCCTGCAAATGGTGCCAGTGGAGCGTGTTCGGACAATGAAATTTATCAACTCTGCCGGGGATCGAACCCTGGACATCTAGCATCAGAGGCAAGTGCACTAACCACTGAGCTATCGCGGTTTAGCAAACGTCGTCTGCTGTAAGCAATTGAAAGTCCATATTACATGATTGTGTCGCATAGCAACAGAAAAGGTAAGTAAATTGTAATAATTGAGGAATAAATTTTGTCAATTCTCCATTAAAACGTATGTTGTGTGTATTCTTTAGAACCAACTCGCTAAGGCGGTTCTAATGAGTACCCACAGCATAGGTTTGTATGGCGATATAAGGAAAAGTGTCCTTCAATCATCTCAAAATACTTACCTTGCTATGAATGACGTCGGGTGTCTCACAATATAACACAGAAGTATTGACTTTATAGCACGAAAACATGCCAAAAATCTGTTGACCCAAAAATCTGTCACTTTTATATCGTAAAACTCTGGTTTACAGTTTTCTTATTTCTGCTCTTTATAGGTTGTTGGCACTCGTTAGAACCGCCTCGGTGAGGCGGTGCTAACGGGTACCCACAATCTATATTTTGAACAGAAATAAGAAGCATATCGCACTTTTTTATCTAAAAATTTTAGTTGTTTTTTTTTTTCGGCGGTAAAGTTTGCAATGTATTTGTATAGGCGTGTTTTCGTAATGATCTGTCGCCGCGTTACATACGCAAGCTCAGTAGAGTGCTGGGCAAACTCTGCTTTACAAGAGTATAATAAAACTATGAACGGCAAGTCAACTTTCAGAACCTTAGGACACCGAACTCAATTACAAATGTCTGTGTTGGCAATAGTAATGGAACAGAGGGGATGGTAGACCTTTCTCTGTTTCAAGGGCTACTGCTGAACGAAAGAACTCTCTCAAGCCGAAGCAATGTCTTTCCTTTAAGAGAAGCTTTCAACAGCAACTGAATGGAATGAAATAGATATTTCCTGCTCATGTAAGTCTGTTGTATTGGTAGAAACTGACGATGTCGTTAGTTAACCCTTATCTTGCTGAATATTCATTTAAGCCACACCCATTTCTGTCTTTCAACCAATCAAATTACTTGATTTAATTTATTGCTACAAATTCATAAACTGAAAGCCAAACAGTGTAGATCCTGATCAGATGGCTTCTTCAGAAGCCATCTGATCTGGATCTACACTGTTTGCAAAGATAGGGGCTGTCGTGAACAGCACGACAAGGGTTAATATATCGGATAAACTTAAATAGTTTGGGTGTACTCGTTAGAACCGCCTCAGTGAGGCGGTTCTAACGAGTACTCACAATCTATATTTTAGAGCAGACATAAGAAAAATATGGGTTAACCCCTGTAAACGCCAGTTTTACTATATAAAATTGGGGTTCAGTGGGGTCAAAATTATATAGGCGTGTTTTCGTGCTGGTTTGTTTCTTTCACTAGAAACAGACAACTGCCCTTCTTGAATCAACAGAAGGGAGAGAATGACCGTAGAAAAGAATTCATGATCAATCTCCACGAAAGAATGTTGCCGAGCCCGGCAGGAGACGAACACGCGCCCTCCTGATCACCGGTCAGACGATTCCAACTGAGCTACCGAGGCCGGCGCTGAAAGGAAGATTATAGGCCCAATGGAATTCGTTTCACTGACAGTTCCGGGGGGGGGGGATTCTTCTGTCGCAGTTTATTTTCTTATGATTTGTCTTTGAGTGGTTGAATCGCGTATATTATTTTGTTTTGGATAGCCAATTGGCCATTTTGTGGGAAAGTAACTGTCCTTTTGGCTTTCCGCTTTTGGTGTTGCCATTAGGGTCTGTTGTTTTATGTTTATGTTTCTTTCCCTTTGGCGTCTCTGATGGGAGCTGTGGGTTAATTGTATCGATTCCTGATCTTTGCCTTCACTTCTATGTAGCCTAACCTGACAGACAATCGGCCCAAAGTCTGTCAGCGCTTAATTACAGCCGTTAATATATTTATCGCAATTTTTATCATACTTACATCGTGTGTTTCCTTCATGCTGCAACATTCAGCTCTTGAAGTAATTTCATGTTTTGGGTTGACACGTATTGTAAGACTAGGTGATGGAATAGCGAAAGATTCGCAAAAACCGCGGCAAGCGTTTAAAGTCACATTGAACACAACACATCCTGGAATATGTACTGGCCTGGTATTTCCTGCAAATGTAAAATCAAACTTCGTAAAATGTGTGGTGATTTTTTTTGATTGATTTGTTTGATTTGAGGTTTAACGTCCCCGTCAACACTGTAAAGGTAATTTTGGAGACGTTGCTTCCAATTTTGTGGGACTTTTACCCGACATTGAGATGAAATGACATCTCATGCCCTGTCGCCCAATGAAACCAATTGGGTTTACAAGCATGGACGGGCCGACTCGCACCGCTTTACCTGGGCAGGCTTAGATCCTCTAAGCGGTTTACCAGTACTCGTGTGCGGGTCGGTTTCAGCTCTGCGTGGAAGCATCATGCAGCCCGTTTATTTCTTCAAGCCCCGATGGGCGGGGGCCGGTGGTGATTTGGTACCTCGGACATATGGAAAAACTGCATCACTATGAAATGACTAGAAAAGTGCATTCACAATAAAGAACGCCTCTTCATACATGGATAAGCGGGGTTCTTTTGGTATACCTTTACTATGTATTGTCAATTAACTGACAACAGCGGTTTTAAAGTATAAATATCTTAAAATATTTGAGGGTCACTGATGAGGCATAATTGGCCGAAACTAGCTAGTCTGTGCCAGAAAACATGTACACTCCATATTTCCCAGTTCTCACAGTGGTGTATTCCTTTCTTCCAAAGGATAGCCCTTACTAGAACATATTTAAAGTGAAAGTTTTAGCGATATATCTGCCTCTATAGCTTGCCACAACTTATGGCATCACCGAGCCCTCCCTGGCCCTTTCTTTCTTTTATAGCGAAAATATTTTATATACGTAAAAGATCTTACACGCATTGTCATTTCATATAAAACTTATGAGCAAGGACTTGTTAGCGTAATGATAAGCGGTCACATTTTCAAAATACCAATACATTTTTTGAAGGCAAGAATGAAATAAAAATAAACCCAGTAGACGAGGAAACTGTACTTTTGTAATGCAAGCAAAGGCTGCGGCGAGCATGCGCACAAGAAAAGTATACTTATCACATAGGTGAGCAGCAAAGGCTCTGAAGAGACTGCGCATGCGCAGTCTCGCCAGAGCCTTTGCTGCTCGCAGACATATAGAGGAGACTTTCAGGAAGTCAATGCAAGAAGTCATGTGTCTAGCACTCATGAACAGCTGTCTGCGCACGCGCATTTGAAAGAAAAAATGACAACAACATAAATTGAAGAATGTTGAGTTCCTTTTTTCCAATCTGTGAGCTTAGTTTTGTATCAAGGGATTTTGGCAATTCGTGCGTTTTGGACACATTTTACAACCTATTTAAACATAACTCAGATGAAAAACAAGTAATGAATATGATTAATGATAAATAAATAGTTGTGATGCCGTCCTGATGCAGCATACTGGTGCGTAGTCAAATATATTCTATGAAACGGTTATCCTTTGGAAGCAAGGAACACACCACAGAACTGAAACATTTGGAGTGTACATGTTTTTTTTTCTGGCACTGACCAGCTAGTTTGGTCATTAAGTCTCATCAGTGACCCTCAAATAGTTTCAAAATTCCATAATGGAGTCATTGTTCCCAAAGGACAAGGTCAAAATCCGAACTCATCATTAACAAAGTAAGTTTGATATATGGCGTGCTTATTGCGAACATACGTCTATTTTTCGTGGTTCTATGGAAAGCGTTTTAAGACGAAACTTTTTGGGGCCATGTTAAACACACACCGGTTTAGCATCCGTGAAATGAAGACCCCGCTAACCCCATTTTATATAGAGAAAACTGGGGTTTACGGGGGTATAGATTACTTTTCTTATTTCTGCTCCAAGACATAGGTTGTGAGTACACGTTAGAGCCGCCTCACTGAGGCAGTTCTAACGAGCACCCTCAACCTATGTTTATAACATTTAGAAAAGAAGCCATTTTGGAGATGTGAAAAAATGAACTATGTCGCATAGGTGAGTTATCGTAAGGGTACAGTTTTCCTACGGACCTGTGTGGCCTAGTGGGTAAGAGAGATGTCTCTTAATAATTAGGCGTCTCACCTCTGTGGGTTCGAGCCTAGCTCGGATCACGTGTGAGACGCCTAATTCTGCAACGGAAGGTGTTTTTCTCCTGGACTCGGTTTTCGTCAGCCTCTGTTTATCGACCCGCTCGAAGTAAAGGAAATAATATTGAAAGGGCTTAAAACCAAAACAAACGAAAAAAAAAACCACAAACAAACATACATAAAATGACAGTTTTCCTATTGTTCTTTTAAGTATTTTTGTTCGATTTGAGGTTAAACTTCCCCGTCAACACTGTAAAGGTCATTTTGGAGACGTTGCTTCCAATTTTGTGGGACTTTTACCCGACGTTGAGATTAAATGACATTTAAAGTAATGTAATTATTTGTAGTCTAACTCAAATATTTGTATGTAAACTAATCTGTAAGCAAAAGAAGACTATTGTAAAAAAGGATGTTAATGGCGGAAAAGAAGCAAAACAGTATACATCTAAATGTCAAGCGTGTTTGATAATGTTGAAGTTAAAATCTGCTACTTCATAACTAACATTTAGACCCAAGAATGGTTTCCTAAAGGAAACTGAAATAGCTTGTTTTTTCTTACCTTTTCTTATTATTTGCGTCTTTGTGTTTCTCTTATTGCAAAGGTTCCAATGTAATTATGGTTCTACAGGAGATATTTTTAACCCATACATCCCCGATATTCTATAGTAGATTCTAGTTGAATCTGGACAGGTTCGGATTTAATCAGAATCTTTAACAAATTAATAAATTTTGTAGACCCTGACGAGAGGGCTCATCATTACGTGAACATATCCTTGAAATGAACACCACCATAAACCCCTTTATATAGAGAAAACCGGGGTTTACGGGGGTATGCAATATTTGTTTTGTTTTTTCTGCTCCAAGGCATGGGCTGTAGGTACTCGTTAGAACCGCCTCAACTCAACTAGGCGGTTCTAACGAGTACCCACAACCTATGTTTGCGGTATATATAATAAAAATATCTCGAATTTTATCGGACACGTAGCTATTTAGGAGATGTGAAAAACAAAAATGCAGCATGTCGCTCGGCTGTGTTAGCCGTCTATATGATTTGAAAAACACATGCACGCGTTTTTGATGGTTTTGAGGGAAGGAGACAAAAAGGTTTGACTTTGTATTACGAATCTATGTTTCAAGCGAAAATAAGAACCAGCCCTGCCAGCACAAACCACGGGCCAACGTCGGGCCGATAGCGGTACGACGTTACCACGTCGTACCGCTGTCGGCCCGACGTTGGCCCGGCATTCTTTGCTGGCTGGGAGAGGACCAATCGCTCACCTGAGTGCTGAGTGTGTATGGAGCCATTTGAAGGCGGTTTTTGAAGGGATTTTTACCATGGCAGACACCCTGGTCATATGACTTAAAACATTTGAACAAACTTTCGTTTCTCCATCATATAAAGGCTTATGAAACTTGACATATATTTGTCCCGCTGTTTATTCACAAAACAAACTTAGTTTCTGATATATGAGTGACCTTGGTCCAAGGTCAGCGAGTGACCCCTAAGATTGGTACTCATGCTGCTTCATTAACAAGTTTAACTGATTGCATAAATCACTTATGATCATAAGCGATAATTATTTTCGAAAAGAAAATCACTTTTTCCCAAACAAACGTTTGGTGTAAAATGCTTCAAGGTCAACCCATACTCATTATTGAACAAATTATCATGGGCAGGAGTCCCTAATGCTACCATTTCGATAACTCTCCCGTGCGACATAGTGCATTTTTCACATCTCCAAAATGGCTACTTTTCTGACGAAAATCCGTCATATATTTATTATAAATGCTCTAAACATAGGGCGTGTGTGCTCGTTAGAACCGCCATAGGGCGTGGGTGCTCGTTAGGTTCTAACGAGTACCCACAGTTTATGTCTTGGAGCAGAAATAAGAAAAATAATGAATACCCCCGTACACCCCAGTTTTCTCTATATAAAGTGGGGTTAAGAGGGGTCTTCATTTCACGCACTTGTTCACGTGATGCATTCCAAGCTTTAAGGCAACTGACCCACTGTTTCTAGAAAATAAAGATGTTTCGACATTTTTTAGCATATATGCTTGTGGCAGCCATCTTGGTAATGTGACCTGGGCCAGTTGAACAAACTTTCATTTCTTCACACGCATAAAAGCTTCTATGGTAGTCTTGAGTGTACAATGCTACGTACCAGGTTTCAGTCTAACCAGTCCATGGTTTCAATTAATGCAATGGGCCTGCGGGTCTGAAGGAGAAGATTTTGTGTGTGTCCGCCATATTGGCTAGGTGATCGAATACGTATAAAATCGATTTTCGATTTCTTGTTCCAAACGGCTTTCATATGAAATGTGGTTACAACTGTGATTCCTGAGAAAATTAAGATTTTTTTTCATATCTGAATGACCTTGACCTTGAAAATACGTACAGTTCCATTTACTCATTTAGCTAACAAACTGCACTGACCAATTTTCAGATCACAGATTAAAAAAAAAATCGAACAATACACGCTTTTGGCTTTTTCCCCGTATAAAAGCCCACGTGACCAAATTTGGCGTTAGCCTAAAATAGGTCCAAGGTAATCAAGTGGCCATCTTTTGAACAAACGTTGACTGGCCCAAGCCTCCAATGTTAAGTACCAAGTTTCTTAAAAATCGGCCCACTTGTTCCGGAGAAGAAGCTTTTTGAAGTATTTCACTTTATGTGCGCATGGCGGCCATCTTTCGTTTTCCAATACTCTACATGAAATCTGACTTTGATCAGCATAGCTGTTGGCAAATGTTGACAGACCACACAGACAGCAGACATACTGGCTGAGGTGAGCTAAAATGGTACGTTTTGTATAAGAAAATGTCATTTGCACATCTACGCAGTACGATAACTCATCCGTGCTACATAGTGCATTTTTCAAATCTCCAAAATGGCTATTTTTATGAAAATCCTTGATTTGTTTTTACTATAAATGTTCAAAACAGAGGTTGAGGGTGCTCGTTAGAACCGCCTCAGTGAGGCGGTTCTAACGAGTACCCACAACCTATGCCTTGAAGCAGAAATACGAAAAATAATGTATACCACCGTAAACCCCAGTTTTCTCTATATAAAGTGGGGTTTAGGTGGGGGGGGGGTCTTCTTGTCTTGGACTTGTTCACGTGATGGGAAGAAAACATTACACCACATGGGTGGGTACTCGCAAATGAGAAGGTGCTAACTGACATCCAAAATCTAAGTTCGAATCAATAAGAAAATATAAGTATTCCTATTGTAAACCAACGTTTACTATAAGTGCGGTTTACAATGGTGTGAGGCAGTCAGTCCGAATTCAAGACTAGCTGCTAGTCGGGTAGCTAATGAGTCATAATATTGTACATCTTATATTTTCCATACTTTTTCCTTACTTTTCTCTGTCTAACAGCAATCAGTTTCATTTTGGGGAGACATGTATTATCGATGTGTTTTTGACAAGGCATACTACGGGCCATGCTTACGTAGAACAGATCGAAAAACAGAAACATACGTCATTATTGCATAATCACTGCGTCAAAATGTTCTATTGGATGTAATACAAGTATAACTACACTACTATTATATGATTATTGATCTCTAATTTACAAATTTAGAAAGTATTTTACAGATATAGAGGCTATCTCAATAAGGGTATATCATTTATCGGACTCGACACTTGAGAAAATGTAATAATCGGTAGTTTATCAGCTAATGAAGGTTTATTCAAATATCACTATCAGATATCTGCCAAATTGAACGTCACTACGCAGTCTTGACTGCTGGGTTTCTTTTGCTTCAGCATTTCAGTTATTTTATGCTGTTGAGTCCTCAGCATTGTTTAATCTCTGTAGTCATTTGATTTTTATTTTCTCAGAGATGTTGCACTTATGTGTTAGATATCCTAAATGTGGACTGAACAAATAATTTGTCCACGAGAGAACCAAGGGCGAGGATTGTGGAAACTTAAAATCGATTTAGCCCCATCCCCAACCACAATAAATAACGTTTTACTGAGCGTTCTGAGGTGGTTCTTCTGTTGCGGGTTATTTTGCTTTTGTTCGTCTTTGCATGATGTATTGCAATTTTCTACCGTTTGGGAAATTAACTTTCCTTCAGTGAAATTATTTAAGTTTATGTTTCTTGAATGGGAGGTGTAAGGTAATTGTAACAATTCCTGGTCATTGCCTTCTTTTCTATTTTGGACAAGGCATTAAACCGTTTCCCGACGAAAATTATGAATCCTCCATTTTTCTGAAACTTTATTCTTACCACTTGCCGAATAAATAAATTTGAAACAATTCTTTTGACGACGTCAGAAAATATACTCAGCAGTCTAGCGAAATTCACAAACGTTTCCAACAAAAACGTAGCACATAAATATCAGTTATTCATAGATTATCCCATGCGTAAATGTTACTATATTTTCAATCTTCTTTTGGCCGTGGCTAAAAAGATATTACAGGACACGCTTGGTCCCCATCAAGGCTTGGAGAAATAGATTTGGCTGCAAGGTGCTACCACGCAGAGCTGAGTACTGGTAAACCGCTAAGAAGGTCTCAGCCTATCCTGGCAAAGTGGTGGGATAAGGACCGTATATGCTTATAAACCTTATTTGTTTCTTGGGCGGCAAGGCTTGTGATGTCATTTTATCTCCGTCTCGGGTAAAAAAACAACAACACAAACTTAGAAGCAACGTCTCCAAAATGACCTAAGTAGTGTTGACGGGGACGTAACACCTCATTCAAAACAAACGTCAGGACGACCTAACTATTTCTTTCTCTTACTATTAAAGATCGCCCTTTTTATTCGGACTATTTCTTTCTCTTACCGTTAAAGATCGCCCTTTTTATTGTGACCATTTCTTTCTCTTACCGTTAAAGATCGTCCTTTTTATTGTGACACTTTAAAACTTTTATTAATATTTCTGTAAAATTTATATTATTGGTGTCGTTCTGAATTGTTTTTTTTTTTTTTCTATTTCGGCCTTAAAATTAAGAATGTATTTCACTAGGCGAGTTTTCGTAATGACAATTACCACGATAAAATTAATGCTGTGCGTGTGTTATTTCACCGACCTCATCATGTTAACAAGTCCGTGAAATGAACATCCCCCTAAACCCCTCTTTACATACCGAAAACTGGGGTTTATGGGGTATACATTTTTTTTCTTATTTATTTGTCAAGACATAGGTTGTGGGTATTCGTTAGAACCGCCTCAATAAGGCGGTTCTTACGAGCACCCACAACCTATGTTTGGAGTATAAATAAGAAAAATATCACACATTTTCATCGGAAAAGTAGCCATTTTGGAGATATGAAAAAACGCACTTTGTCACACGAGTGTGTTATTGTAGTATGAGGTAAAGGTATACCAAGTAGAAGATAGGTAGAACCCTGTACAGGTACAGAAACCTGTGCAAACAGTGTTGATCGAGATCAGACGTTTCAAAGAATATGTGAAATATACTGAAACTACTCATTAATGTCTCCTTGTCTTGTTATCACGAACTACACCTATAATTTGACTCTCTTAAAATAGAAGTGAAGGTAATGATCAGGAATCGATACAATGAACCCACAGCTCCCACCACAGACACCAAAGGGAAAGAAGCACAGACATGAAACAACTAGACCCTAATGGAAACATCAATAGCGGAAAGCCAAAAGGACAGTCACTTTCCCACAAAATGGCCAATCGGCTATCCAAAACAAAATAATATAAGCGATACACACACTCAAAGACAAACCATAACAAAAATAAACCGCGACAGAAGAACCGCCTTGGAACGGTCAGTGAAACGAATTCCACTGCGGGGCTTAAATCGATTTTACGTGGCCACAATCCTCGCCCTTATTTCCGTCGCGATTTAGACAAATAATTTGTTCAGTCCGCATGAAGGCCTCCTTACTCATCAGTGCAACATTTCCGTGAACCCAAAAATCAAACAACCACAGAGAAGAAACAATGGTCAGGACTCGACAGCAAGAAACCACAGAAATGCTAGAGCAAAAGAAGACCAACAGTTAGACTCTGATGGGCCCGACCAGAGACAGATCATCAGGTACCAACCAACATTACAGAAAATTAGATACTCTCTAATTCCCAGTAAGCCTTTACGTTGGAACCGTCATAGAATCTGAGGCCTGACCCACCGGCGTGCAATTAAAGAGGGAAGCAAAGTTGTCAACCGTTATTGGGTTAACTACCATGCATGCAGTCTGACGTAGACAGTAAAACTAGGGTTTATAGGGGTATCTATATATTTTCTTAGTTCTGCTTAAAAATATACATTGTGGGTACTCGTTAGAACCCCCTCGCAAAGGCGGTTCTAACGTGTACGCACAATCTTTATTTTTGAGCAGAAATAAGAAATATATCATAATTTTTTATCTGAAAAGTTTTGTTTTTTGGTTGTAAAATTTTCTATCCATTTTTTTTGGCGTGTTTTCGTAATCTGCTTCGCTAAAACTTCAGTGGTTGAATGGTCGTATTCCTATAAGTGTTCGAACTAAAAGACTAGTGTTTTGTTAAGGGTAAAGAAAGGTTACTTACCGACACGGTGACAACCTGGAGTTTCCCAAGTGTGGGCGCAGGTGCAAGGTACAGTTAAAAGTATGAGCAGAAGTAGAATTTGGTACAATGTTCTAAGTGTTTGTTTAATGTTAGTAGAATAGGAATGGCGAAACAGTCTGTATCGTTCATATCTGTATCCACATATCACGCTGTCAAACACATAGCGGGTCCACATCGCTATATTAGCTTTCTTACTTTGTTTTTCGGAACACATATTTGATCTTTTATATAGCAACTTTTAAAATGTTTTAAAAAGCGATAATCTTTGAGCGTGCACGTGGTTGTTCCGGACTATTTAAGCATAACTGCTTCTTGTGAGTTTCCACACAACGAGGATCAAATAGTATGTTTACGAAATTCTATAAATTGAAACCAAAAAAGAAACCTTATTGACAGTAAAACCAAACGCATTGATGTACACTATCACTTAATATTGATGTACACTATCACTTAATGCAATTCAGTGCAGTGGTCTCTTCCTGATGTTTGATTGTGTACCCGTTACAAAGTGTCTTGCACACGCTATTTAAATGGGTGTTTTAGATGCGGATTCATCCATTTTGCAATGCCAATTCAATAAAGCGTTATCAGATTTTTTCTCTTGATATAAAAGCAATAACCAGCAGTAAGGCTCCGGTAACTGCTCTCAGCAATCAGTTAACATTCATCAGAACATAAGCCTATCTGCTCTGGTTTGCAGGCTTTTTCACTTTAATCCAAGTACGTTGAAATCGTTCAATACTGTCAACTCAGCCTCCGATGGCGTATTCGCTCTATCATTCAGATATTCCAATTGATGAAAGTCAGGCAGATTTGGTCTCTTATACGGTGAGTCTGTGACTGCAATAAATGTCTTCTACTCATGATCCGCTATCTGTCACCATAGCTTTATAGAACCAATATCTGAAATTAATTATGGACATTTCATCAGATATTATTGAAAACGCGAATGTATTAATTGTTATGAATGACGTGAAAATGCAGAAATGACAGCATTAATTGAGTTCCTTCACAAAAAAAACTTGTCTTTTGGATTTTCAAGCGGGTAAGACACAAACTGTTCTGCTCAGCTACACCGACTAGCATGTATCTTGAAATGTTAAATACAGAAACAGGAAGCATTGGAGCAACCAAGTTCCGGACATTAACCCATTTTGTAATGGAAACCCCAAAACGGGTAGTTGGCAAACAGTGCAGGCCCAGATCAGACGCCGCTGAACGCGGCGTCTGATCAGGACCTTCACTGTTTGCAAAATGTGCAGCCGTTTTCCAAATAAATTCTGAAGAAAACACAATCTGACACCCCTAAATTTTGAAATGGACTTGCACTATGTATATATGTTGGAAGATGCCATTTAGTACAAAAAATGTTAAGGTGCTTATAAGACTGCGCAGATGCGTGGCTTGATTTGCAACTTTGTTGTTGTCAATAGCAAGAACAGCCTTTCTTATGATAAGGCTCAACTCACTCGGGGAAATATGAACCAAAATTATGTATTTTGACATGTGCGCCCATAGTTACGCACAGCGTGTATCCTCAGAGTGAGAAGGATCCGCGATTTTATTATTATTTATTTATTTATTTATTTATTTAAAAGATAAAAATTAACTGCGGATGAGCAAACCGTAAAAGCATTCAACCGCATCTACTCCACGGTATTAATACACATCTCAACCTATCTTTCCGCGGTCTACGCCAAATAGTTGGCTGATGTGGCCTCACGTGGATCAACCGCACACGAGTACTGGTAAAACGTTTAGAGGACCTAAGCCTGCTAAGGCAAAGCGGTGCGAGTCGGACCATGCTTATAAACCATATTGGTTTCATTGAGCGACATGGCTTGAGATGTCATTTCATCTCAATCTCAGGTAACATCCCACAAAATTGGCAACAATGTCTCCAAAATGACCTGTACAGTGTTGGTGGGGACGTTAAACCGACTATTACTTTCATCTTTAGTAACGGTTTCTCGTAAATGCTCGGCCATTCGCCATATTCCTTGCGTGTGTGCGTGCGTTCGTGTGGTTTGTGTGTGTAGGAGGGGTGTTACATGTACTTCCTGTTTCTGTTCACCATGCTTGTTGTACTTTTAACCATTTCAACCCTGTATAACGATAATAAAACGTATGCAAACAGTGCACATCCAGATGAGACAGCTCATAAAGACCTGCTAATGTTTTACTAAACCCTCTTGTTATAAGAATGAATGTACCCAAAGGTAAAGACGGAATAGAGCCCTTCAGAAATTCATTGGCGAAAGGGTTAAAGGAAGCATGTGACTAGTCCCAATCAGAAATGATAAAATCGTCCCGTTTTGCCATGGCAGCGATCTTGAAATTTTTCAAACGACGTCTTCTCCCGAACCGAGTACTTGAATGGAGACATCTGGGCTACATGAAAATACAGATTTGCGAATATTGTTCCATTCAAATATCCAAGATGACCGCCAATCCGCATGGTCATCTACACCCTTAACCCCTTTTCATCCTAAGTCGAATTGAGTTGTTCAGAAACTCAATCAGGGGCATAAAAGCACATGCAAATTCTCGACCTGCGGCCGACACTCAGTCGATCAGTTCTTTTTCATTACGAAAAATGCACCTATAGCAATACATTGTAGCATCGCTTGAGGAAGTGTGTGGGCAGGAAGGGAGACTATGTTGAAAAATAAGGCACTTTCAGCATGGAAAAACCATTGGATCTTGGTCAGGCTCAGAACTTTTCAGCCTACCCTCGTACTGTGTGTATCACTTGTGTCTTTTTTATTTTGGATGGTCATATGGCCATTTGGTGGGCAAGTAACTGTCCCCATGGCCTTCCCTTTATGGTCTGGTCGCTTCATGTTTGTGTTTCTTTCCCTTTGGTGTCTTTGATGGGTGGAGTAAGTTAATTGTATCGAATCCTGATCATTGTTTTACTTCTACTCTACTACCGTAAAAAAAATTAAGAATAAAAATTATATTTTTTTCTCATTTCTGCTCAAAAAATAGATTGTGGGTACTCGTTAGAAACGCTTCATCAAGGCGGTCCCCTCAATCTATATTTTAGAGCAGAAATAAGAAAAATAATGCTTACCCCTGTAAACCCAAATTTCCCTATATAAAAGTGGGGTTCAAGGGGGTCAGAATTATAAAAGCGTGTTTTCGTGATGGTGGCTTTTACTCCGTAACTTTGTCTTGCTATTTCGTATGCGTAAAGTAAAATGTTCCGATTGTGTTCTTTTTTATTAAAGTCCCAGTGGCATTCAATTGTATCAAAATAGTGACTCCAGTTTTTTGGAACAGTCAAACTTTGAGACACAGAAGAAAAAAGTCTGTCACTGTTATTATGAAGACAGATTAGCAAATAAAAGCCGTGATTCAAACTTTTATTTCGTTTACTCTTTCTGTCTTGATTACGTGTAATCATTGTTTTATTAAAACTTCCCCCATTTTAACCCTTATATTCCTGAGATTCTGACTATTCAGTCCATTCTTCGCATTGGGCACGTTCATTTTTGCTAATAGGAGTTTTAGTCAAACATATTCAACACAATTACAAATGATTTAAGACAGTAATTAGACGGCTCATTATGAGTCGTGTCATCAAGATCTACACTTTTCGTCAACTTCTCTACGTTCATCGATATCTCTATCGGCCTACATGGTTGAAAGAGATTAAGTCAAGGAAAGACGATTACGCCGGTTTCAGTGAATTTCACGAAATAATGATTGCCTTTCAAAAAGAGAACAGCATTTATGTATTGGTTTGCAAGAATCTTTAGATGGACATTCAGTGCACATATCGTTTAATCTTTTTCATTTTGAGTCAGATTGATGGGTATTAGGATATAATAATCATTTTCATGGAAAATGAATTGCGTATCTCCACAAACGTATGCTTTCACAGGTCAATGGCGTTTTCTCACTGATGATGATGTTTTGTCTGTCACGCGGTTATAAACTAAGGTGCAGGTACATGTGCTCCTGAAACAATACGCAACGTAATCTTGCCACCAAGAGAATTAAATTTTCTACTTCCTACAATGTAAAGTAGAAGTAAAACAAAGATCAGGAATCGATGCAATTAACTTATTCCGCCGATCAAAGACACCAAAGGGAAAGAAACACAAACATTAAGCGACCAGACCATAATGGAAACCTAAACAAAGGAAGGCCATAAGGACAGTCACTTTCCCACAAAATGGCCATATGGGCATCCAAAATAAAAAGACACAAGTGATACACACAATGAGTAACAAACAACAACATAAATAAACCGCCACAGAAGAACCGCCTTGGAACGGTCAGTGGAAAGATTTCCACTTGGGTGTGTGTGGGGGGGGGGGGGGGAGGGGGTATATATATCGATTTAACGTGGCCACAATCTTCGCCCTTACTTCTGTCGCGATTTAGACAAATACATTGTTCAGTCCGCATGAAGGCCTCCTAATTCATCAGTGCAACATCTCCGTGAACACAAATAATCAAAGAACAACAGAGGTGAGACAACGGTGAGGACTCGACAGCAAGAAACCACTGAAATGCTGGAGAAAAAAAACAACAGTTAGACTCCGATGGGCCCGACCAGAGACAGAGCATCAGGCACCAACCAACATTACCTTGAATTAGATCTCTCTAATTCTCAGTAAGCCTTTACGTTGGAACCGTCATAGAATCTGAGGCCTGACCCACCGGCGTGCAATTAAAGAGGGAAGCAAAGTTGCCAACCGTGATTGGGTTAACTACCATGCATGCAGTCTGTCGTATAAACATCCATGTTGTACCCAATCTTTTTATATCGAAGAATGATTTTACGAAATTTGGTGCTGAAGTCATTGCGGTTATATATTTTTCTGAATTTATATACTAAGTCACCTTAAAATTCAGGTTCCGATAGATCTTGTTGCATAAGAGATTTAAGTCCAATTTTACATAGAGAAAATTTGTGTTTACATGTTTCTCTTAGTTCTGCTCTAAGACTTATGTTTTGAGTATTTGTCAGAACAGCATCAACAACAATAAGGCAGTTCTACTACAGATTTTAATATCAATTCTAATGCACTTGCGTATGTAATGCTTTCTTTCTCTTTCTTTCTCCATATACTGCCATACGCCCTCGCGGACATTTTAGGCAGGTGTATATTACATACACTCCAGTTTTGCAGGATGAAAGCCTACACAGTAATCATATATTTATGGTAGGGTTCTTTAATCTGCAGAGGGGATGGTTCTCCCTGCACAGGGGGCTCCAGTTAACGTCCCGATCCGAAGGACGGTGTACTTTAAGACATTCATCCCTGCAAATGATGCCAATGGAGCGTGTTCGGACACCGAAATTTTATCGCCGCTGCCGGGGACCGAACCCGGGACCTCTAGCACCAGAGGCAAGTGCACTAACCACTCAGCTATCACGCTCCAATGCGACGTCTGATTGGATAACGTCAAAAATTTGTGACAGTATATTCTGCGATATACTTTCGGAAGGATCGTCGGTTTTACGGTCGCAAATAACGTTTTTCCGCTCCGCTAACGCGTCGCCTTAAAACGAAATTTTCGACCGTAAAACCTCCGATTTAACTCCCCAAATGACAGTTTTCAAAACACTTATCCCCTGATTATAGTTTAGCGTGGACGTGATAAACTATTATGACCGACTCACTATTTTCAGTAAAGTTGCTGCATCTTTTTATCGCCAAACTTCAGATTATGACGGTACAAACTGACAAGGACAGAAAATGTTTTGGTCAATTATCACACAAATGTGACGGTAGACGGTATCCAATCAGATACATTACACTTTCAGTCAACAGCACATGTCCAATAAGGGATTCATCTTTCACGCGTCAATCATCAAGACTGACCTGTGACAGTCTGGAGAACAGATAAGTTCTGAATAGTTAGATCCTTTGTATGCAAAGAATACACAAAAAGAATTCGGCGAGCTAGATGCATCTCGCTCGTGCACTTACCTCTGAAATAATGGAAGGAGATTCGGCTTCGTATGTCAGATTATATTCTTTAAGTGCGCGTCTGAGGCCACTTAATAGCCTCTGATTTTGTTTACGGCCATATCACAAGTACATGAGACTGTGCATGACTAAGAAAACACACAGCCTCTTGCCTAACCATTTCAATGGAAAGTCAACTTTTTATTGGAAAAAGTAAAATTTACAAGGATCTGCATTATTTACTTCATTTTATCATTAACATTTTAGAACCGCCTCTAGTGAGTATTTTGGTTGTTTTTACGAAGCAAACATAAGTAAAATATCACATTTCTTTTTCGAAAAAGTATCATTTTCAAGTTCCGAGACATGAAAGATAGCTTTAAATTTAACACACTTGTGTCTTATCCTAATGAGAACCATGTTTTTCGTGGACTAGCTAAAATCGTGACATGTCATTTTTAATAGAACAGGATCACAAGCAAATTTTATATCAAGCCCTTTTATCGTTCGTTGTTCATGAAACATTAACTGAATTACCATTACCTGTATTGCTTATATTAATACAGTGTTTCATTTATGACTTAACATGAACAATCTGCTATGATAACCAAATTAACAACAAGCACTTTCCTATTTAGGACGACATTACAAAGGCACCGTCGTCCAATCATATTGGTGAAAAGCAAAGTTTATTTTGATGTCACTACATAATTATGTGAGGTCGCGACAGTCGCTGTATTAATAGAAGTATGAACAAAATTACGTCCCAACAGTTAATAGCAGACGTCTGATCTGGGTCTTAACTGTTTGCCTTAATCATATTGCGCCATGCACTATTGTTTACCCTTAACGCTATGGAAATTCTGTTTAAAAATGCAAGAGTATATCGAATAGTCTGCTAAGTGCCCTGCCATCAAATATGCCCAAAAAGGCTTTTGCAGTTTATAATGCAACCAGCCTAAATGAAAAGACCCTCGTAGAGTTTATTTAATTTATTTTTATTTTTTATCGATTGCGGAGAAACAATTCACAAGTGTTCTAAATAGAAGTGAAGGCTTTGATCAGGAATCGACCCAATTATTCTACAGTGACACCAAAGGGAAAGAAACACAAACATGAAACATAATGGAAACATCAATAGTGAAAAGCGAAAAGGACAGTTACTTTCCCGCAAAATGGTCAATTGGCTATCCAAAACAAAATAATATAAGCGTGTGTGTCACACGCCCAAAAGAATTTTGACTGATCAAACCATCGAAATAGGTATTGTCAATATCTAATAAATCATCCAAATATCTGGAAGTCGAGCTAAAGGGTCCAATGATTTCAGATTGGTTTTCAACGGAAAGGGACATCATGGAGTCTCTTTCATAACTAAACAAGTAGCGGTGCGCGATTCGTTCCCATCGGAATACCCACGTCTAAATAACTTAGTATCAAGTCTTATGTAAACATTGTCAAGTAGAAAGATGAGAGCTTCACATACTTTCTGACATGACCATAAAGTATAATTTTTATGATCTTCAGAAGTGAAAAAAACATTTCTTACATTGCATGCAAGATAGAGGGAGCCTTCCCTATTAAACGTCCGTTCGATTAGATCATTAAGGTTTCCTTTTGTGGGATTATAAGGAAGTGTAGTATAAAGAGTGGAAAAATCATAAGTAGACAGACTTGAAGCACGAAAACGTCTGGATTCAATTTATTTAAAACTTCATTAGTATTTTTATAGACCAAAACAGATTTCTCCCCGATCTTTCAAAGACTGTGTCACAGTATTTAATCACATGTTTTTGATGGCAGTAAAACACGAAGTTAATAATTTGGAAAGCTCAGTGTGGTACAAGAGCTTGAGTTTGCAATAAATGTGCTTTGTAAGGTCTTTTATGAAGTTCAGGTAAGCAGTTATACGTAGGAAGCTACTCTTGGCCTTCTGTAACACATACAGCAAACTTAGTGGATGAATTACAAACTAGGTCATCAACTACAGTCCTGTCTACAGCTAAAGGCTGCAGTTCAAAGGCCTTAGTACCACCAAGTTCTTGCTGAAGAAAGTTGCACAGTGGAGCCGACAAACAACGGCCACATTGTTAGCGGTCTTGTCTGCTGTAGCCCAAAAAAAACTTCTATGGAATTCTTGAATACCTAGTTTAATGTGACGTAAAGTAGAAGTAAAACAAAGATCAGGAATCGATACAATTAACTTACTCAACCCATCAAAGACACCAAAGGGAAAGAAACACAAACATGAAGCGACCGGACCATAATGGAAACCTAAACAAAGGAAGGCCATAAGGAAAGTTACTTTCCCACAAAATGGCCAAATGGCCATCCAAAATAAAAAGACACAAGTAATACACACAGTAAGTAACAAACAACAACATAAATAAACCGCCACAGAAGAACCGCCTTGGAACGTCAGTGGAAAGAATTCCATTGGGAGGGGGGGGCTTAAATCGATTTTACATGGCCATAATCCTCGCCCTTACCTCTGTCGCGGTGTACACTGATTTTGTTTAGTCCGCATGAAGGCTTCCTAATTCATCAGTGTAACATCTCCGAGAACATACAAATCAAAAAACTACAGAGATAAAACAAGGTTGAGGACTCGACAGCATACACCAACAGAATCGCTGGAGAAAAAGAAAACCAACAGTTAGACCACGAGACGTCTTAGGTTTAGGAGGTTATAAGTTCATATTGTGAGAGTAGAAAGAATGCTAAGTTTCCATTCTTTGAAGGCTTTAACTTTATTCTTTGAAGGCTTTAACTTTAAACTTTAGTTTAGACTCATATTCTAGACAGGTTTTTAATTATTTGGACCCCATTTTGATTTATATCAGTCTTTGAATCGACTGCCCGTTCGAAATTCGCAAAATTGCAGTATGTTTCCTCTGGCTTTCGTTGTCGGGTCATTACAGGGTCACTGATGAGGCTTTATTAGCCGAAACTACATAGTATGACCCATCTTCTTTCTTATGAATGTTTTCATTGCTCTTAAAGGAACTCATTTTTGAATTTTATGCTCGACATACTCTCGTTTACACCATCGATTATCGAATTCATTCAAGACAGCAGCGGTTTCATCTTTACACTTATTGAAATCAATGTTAGAAGGAAATCGATATTTCGGTCCCTTAGAAAGTCTTCCGAATAAAAACAAGTGTGCGATAGCGAACAATTTTTACACGAAAGCCTTAGACCGTGTGTGAATTATTTCTCCACAATCAATAAAAAAGATAAAAAAAAAAAATAAATAAACTGTTTATTACGTTTTCATTTATGTTTTACCTTTGAATTTTCAAATTCAGCCGTTCTGTCTCCTACCAAAATAGTACATTCAGGTCATGAATTTTAGGAGGCGTGGTTTAGTTTGAAAATCATTTGCCATCTTGTTTTCATTCCAGTGCAAAAATCATCATGTGCGTTAAATACAGATGTAACATTGTCATGAAAGTAGAACTGCGTTATCAAGAAAATTATACTTTATCTTCGTGTTCAGGCCTCAAAAACATCAAATGGACGGCAAAAAGTCTTAGGCGGTTCTTCTGTCGCGGTTAATTTTTGTTATGGTTTGTCTTTGGTGTTTGTGTCGCTTATATTAGTTTGTTTTGGATAGCCAATTGGCCATTTTGTGGGAAAGTAACTGTCCTCTTGGCTTCCGCTATTGATGTTTCCATTAGGGTCTGTTGTCTCGTGTTTGTGTTTCTTTCCATTTGGTGTCTCTGATGGGAGATGTGGGTTAATTGTATCGAATCCTGATCATTGACTTCACTTCTATTTTACTTCCATGATTTTATCAGATTTTCCGCCAAACGCCAACTACTTTGTTATTGTTGTTTCAAACGTCGTCAGCACTGTCGCCTAGCAATAATGACATCAAAACGTTCGACATGAAATAATTTACTCGGGCGAATTATAGATTATAACCAGTGCTTCAGCTGAAGTGCACGACCCGCCGGATGCTTTTAGCTTTATGAGTGTTACCATATATGGGTATGGCGGCCATTTTGGTCATGTGACCTGAACCTAAAACGGTTCCCCCAATAAATGCGCCTTATCGTAAGGAGCAAAAATATATCTTATACTTTAGTACTGTATTCTGAATCATTTGCGGGATAAAATGCGTTCTCACTTTTCCAATACAAAAGCATATGTGTCAAAGTTTGACCTAGGCACAAAGAAGGTCATGGTCAACCCAGGGTCACCATTTTAGCAATTTATGATGGGCCTACGTCCCAGATGCTATTTATCAAGTTTCATGGAAATCTGCCCAGTGGTTCTGGAGAAGACTATTTTTGAAGGGTTTTTTTACCATATATGGCTTGGCGGCCATTTGGTCATGTGACCTGGACCCCATGAGCAAATTGTGGTTTCCCCCATCCCGTAGAGGCTTCATATGAAATTTGATTTCAATCGGCCCAACGGTTTCCGAGGAGAAGCAGTTCGAAAATTTTCACATTTTTCGCCTCGGCGAAGCTACACTAAATGGAATGTATTATTTCGCAAGTTCATTGGTTAGATCTCATTGATATCTATCAGTATGCTAAAAATTGTTTAAATATTCCAAGCGGTTAAGTCACTATCACCATTTTTCACAAACGGGTAACGGACGGACCCAAAGAAGGACAAGGTCAACCCAGGGTCACCATTTTAGCAATTTATGATGGGCCTACGTCCCAGATGCTATTTATCAAGTTTCGTGGCAATCTGCCCAGTGGTTCTGGAGAAGTTTATTTTTGAAGGGTATTTACCATATATGGCTTGGCGGCCATTTTGGTCAAGTGACCTGGACCCCATGAGCAAATTTTGGTTTCCCTATCCCATAGAGGCTCCATATGAAATTTGACTTCAATCGGCCCAACGGTTTCCGAGGAGAAGCAGTTCGAAAATTTTCACATTTTTCGCCTCGGCGAGGCTATACTAAATGGAATGTAATATTTCGCAAGTTCATTGGTTAGATCTCATTGATATCTATCAGTATGCCAAAAATTGTTTAAATATTCCAAGCGGTGAAGTCACTATCACCAATTTTCACAAACGGGTTACGGACGGACAGACAGACAGACCATATATGGCTTGGCGGCCATTTTGGTCATGTGACCTGGACCCCATGAGCAAATTTTGGTTTCCCCCATCCCATAGAGGCTCAATTTGAAATTTGACTTCAATCGGCCCAATGGTTTCCGAGAAGAAGCAGTTCGAAAATTTTCACATTTTTCGCCTCGGCGAGGCTATACTAAATGGAATGTAATATTTCGCAAGTTCATTGGTTAGATCTCATTGATATCTATCAGTATGCCAAAAATTGTTTAAATATTCCAAGCGTTTAAGTCACTATCACCAATTTTCACAAACGGGTTACGGACTGACAGACTGACAGAATGACCGAATGACAGAATGACACGGTGATTTTAGGGCACTCTTAGAAATCAACCGACTTCAGTCTCACCTCTGTGGTTCTTTGATTTTTGTGTTCACGGAGATGTTGCACTGATGAGTTAGGAGGCCTTCATGCGGACTGAACAAATCATTTGTCTAAATCGCGACGGAAGTAAGGGCGAGGATTGTGGCCACGTAAAATCGATTTAAGCCCCCCAGTGGAAATCTTCCACTGACCGTTCCAAGGCGGCTCTTCTGTGGCGATTTATTTATGGTGTTGTTTGTTACTTACTGTGTGTATCATTTGTGTCTTTTGGTTTTGGATGGCCATATGGCCATTTTGTGGGAAAGTAACTGTCCTTATGGCCTTCCTTTGTTTAGGTTTCCATTATGGTCTGGTCGCTTAATGTTTGTATTTCTTTCCCTTTGGTGTCTTTTATGGGTGGAGTAAGTTAATTGTATCAATTCCTGATCTTTGTTTTACTTCTACTTTTCAGTCGGTTGCTTTTTCTGCGGGTCGTGCAATTCACTGAAAAATCTCAGGAATCGACTTGATACATATTTTCTTAATAAACTTTACTCAGTTTACATTTGATCGAAAATGTTGTCAAATGACACTTTTAAGTTTCGTTTCGGTCCCTTTTATAATTATTGATTTTATTTATTTCTTTGGAGCATGAAACTTTTGTATATCGAATTTCGGCTAGTGCACAACTGCTATGTCGTTATTTAAGAAATAGATCAGCTCTAGCAGTGATTTGTTGAGTAATATTTCACTGTTTAGGGTCAGTTGTGTGGTAGATCAAATCACGAGCGCGTAGCGCGAGTGATTTATCAACACACAAATGAACAACAAACTGTGGTATATTACTCAACAAATCACGCAATAGAGCTGATCTATTTCCATTCTAACACACTGAAATAGATGTGAAGACAGTTATCAGGAATCGATTCAACTAACTCACAGCTCCAATCAGAGATACCAAGGGGAAAGAAACACAAACAAGAAATAACGAGTCCCTAATGGAAACATCAATAGCGGAAAGTCAAAAGGACATTTACTTTCCCACAATATGGCCAGTTGGCTATCCAAATCAAAATAATATCAGCGATATAAAGTCGATTTAATGTTGTTGTTTCCATCATATTTTCCCATCATAACGCCATTGTTTGAATAAATCCCGCCAACATGTTTGAATGTAACACATGCAGTTACTTGTTTTTGTGGCGTGTTTGATGCGTGCAAAAGACGTTACTTCCTCTAACGTCAAGGCAACGATCGATGACGTCGCAAAACGTCATAAAAACGGCAGCTTTTCGCGTTACGCCTTTACGCCTAGTGATTTGTCACTCAATATATCACTGTATCACGTGAACATGTCCGTAAAATGAACACCCCCTTAAACCTCACTTTATATAGAGAAAACTGGGGTTTACGGGGATCTACATTATTTTTCTTATTTCTGCTCCAAGACATAGGTTGTGGCTACTTGTTCGAACCGCCTCAATGAGGCGGTTCTAACGAGCACCCACAAGCTATGTTTGCAGTATTTATAAGAAAAATATCAGGGATTTTCATCAGAAAAGTAGCCATTTTGGAGATGAAAAATATGCAATATGTCGCACGGGTGTGTTATCGTAATGGGATTTAACTATTGGCTATATAGGCGATCAGTGTTAAGATTTTTATTTAAATAACCCTTATCCCGCTGACCACAAGAACCCATACCTTTGCAAAAAGTTTAGATCCAGATATCCAGATCAGCTGGCTTCTTCAGAATCCATCTGATTAGGATCTACACTGTTTGATATTCAGTTTGTGAATTTGACGGAATAAATGACATCAAGTAATCTGGGTGTGGCAAAATTAATTGGAAGAGTCTATTTGCAGTCAACTGCAAATAGCCAAAAAACGTTAAAATGGCTATTTGCAGTCAGCTACAGATAGCCAAAAAACGTTAAAATGGCTATTTGCAGTCATTCTATATTCATACCATTCACATGTGCGCCCTACCAAATTTCAGATCAGTCTGCGCATCCGCGCAGTTTATGGCTATTTGCAGTCATTCTATATGCCTGTCATTTACATAAGCGCCCAACGAAAATTCAGATCAGTCTGCGCATTCGCGCAGTCTATTCATAGTATTCGTTGGCGCACATGAAAACAGAAGGGAGTTACTCAAAATATAACAAGGGGAATGGTTGGGGAAAGATTTCTCACTTGTAGCATGCATGGAATTTCAAGAATAAATTTTGAAGGAATATGCAAACTTGAATCAACATTCCAAACAAAGATTTTTTTTTCATGTTTCATGCACAAGTAAGAAACGTTAATCTGTAAGTAATGAAACAGTTTAACCTTTTTCATTTTTATTATTTACAAATAAAACCGCAAAATTCGACAAACTTAATTGATCGTGAAATAATTTCTACTGTCATTCTCTCCCTCCCGCTGTTTCAAGAAGGACGCTTGTCATAATCTGGAGAAATAGTGTGCACGCGTAAGAATGTAAGAATGCCCAGGAAAAGTGTGGCTAGGTAAACTGACCGGCTAGGTATGACCTAAAAAGGGTTGACTTGACCGTTTAACACCAATACAAACAAACTCTCCCTTCCTCTGATTCCAGAATGGCACTTGTCAATATTTGGAGAAATAGTGTACACTCTATTGGCTAACCGCTTACGCGTGAGAAGGTAAGAATGCCCGGGAAAAGTGTGGCTAGGTAAACTGATCGGCTCGTTATGACCTAAATAGCGTTGATTTGACCGTTTAACACCAAAACAAACAAACAAAACAGAATGTTATCATAAGTCGTGACAAGAGATAATTGCATTCGCCATCAGTTAGACTAACAAGCGGTAGCTCAGACGGATGCGCGTCTGACTGGTGATCAGGAGAACGCGGATTCGCTATCTGCCGGGGTCGGCAACATTCTTTCGTGGAGATTGATCATGAAATCTTTACTACGGTCACTTTCTCTCCTCCACTGATTCAGGAAGGGCAGTTGTAAGTTTCTGGCGAAAGAATGTGCACTGTACTGGTCAACCGCTTATGTATAAAATAGAAGTGAAGGCAATGATCAGGAATCGATACGATTATCCCACAGCTCCCATCAGAGACACCTAAGGGAAAGAAACACAACCATGAAACAACAGACTCCAACGGAAACATCAATAGCGGAAAGCCACAAGGACAGCCACTTTCACACAAAATGGCCAACCGGCTACCAAAATAAAATAACACAAGCGAAACAAATACAAACCATAACAAAAAAAAACCGCGACAGAAGAACCGCCTTTGGAAAAGCCTACCCAGGAAAAGTGTGGATAGGTAAACTGATCGGGCCAGGTAAAGTTGGCAGAACAGCAGAACCAGCAGAAGAAATGGTAAAGTTGGCAGAACAGCAGAACCAGCAGAAGAAATGGTAAAGCTGGCAGAACCAGCAGAAGAAATGGTAAAGTTGGCAGAACAGCAGAACCAGCAGAAGAAATGGTAAAGTTTGCAGAACAACAGAGCGCCTTTCTTTCGCATTTATTAGCAGCCAGGTCAAGTTAGCAGAACAGCAGAACGAGCAGAACGAAATGGTCAAGTTAGCAGAACAGAAGAACGAGCAGAACGGATTGGTCAAGTTAGCAGAACAGCAGAACGAGCAGAACGAACTGGTCAAATTAACATTAGAGCAGAACGAGTAGAAAATGGTCATATTAGCAAAACAACTAAACCAACAGAAGAAATGGTCAAGTTAGCAGAACAACAGAACAAGAAAAAATAAAAAAAGACTACATACAAAGTCTCTTCAAAAGATGATGTATGCAGTTTACTGCGCGTTTCTATCGCATATATTAGCTTAGATATTGAGAAAAAAACATCATTTTTTTTCTTCTGCTGGAAAATCCGAGAAAAATTTTTGTCTGCAAATTTCGGATCATTTTCCCTCTACACTTAGTCGCTATAAAAATGATGAAGTCTGCCGTTTACTGCGCCTTCCTATCGCATTTATTAGCTGAGATATTGAGAAAAACATCTTTTTTTTTCTTCTGCTGTGAAGGTCGAAAAAAAGTTTTGTCTCGGAATTTCGGATTTTTTCTCTCTATACTTAGTCGCTATAAAAATGATGAAGACTGCTGTTTACCGCGCCTTCCTATCGCATCTATTAGCTGAGATATTGAGAAAAACATCATTTTTTTTCTTCTGCTGGAAGATCGAGAAAAATTTTTGTCTCCGAATTTCGGATTTTTTCTCTCTATACTTAGTCACTATAAAAATTATGAAGACTGCCGTTTACCGCGCCTTCCTATCGAATTTATTAGCCGAGATATTGAGAAAAACATCATTTTTTTCTTCTGCTGGGAAGATCGAGAAAAATTTTTGTCTCCGAATTCGGATTTTTTCTCTCTATACTTAGTCGCTATAAAAATGATGAAGACTGCCGTTTACCGCGCCTTCCTATCGCATTTATTAGCTGAGATATTGAGAAAAACATCTGTCCTGAATAGTATTGCAGGGGACGTAAAACATCAAATCAAACAAACATAGCCACACCGGTGAGAGACTTAATGAATAAGAATGAGAGCTCTTATTAACTAGGCCGCAGAGGCCCGTTCCATTTTAATAGAATGACTGCAAATAGCCATTTTCACGTTTTCTGGCTATTTGCAGTTGATCGCAAATAGCCATTTTAACGTTTTTTGGCTATCTGCAGTTGACTGCAAATAGCCATTTTAACGTTTTTTGGCTATCTGCAGTTGACTGCAAATAGCCATTTTAACGTTTTTTTTGGCTATTTGCAGTTGACTGCAAATAGCCACTCCGAAATTAATTATTAAGCGGCAAAAGGGTCAATCAGGCAAAACCTGGAACACAAAGAACACTGAAAATTTCAGACAGTGAAAGAAGAAAAAGGTTTAGTGAAAAGGGGATACACACTTACAAAAAAAAACCAGCACGTGCATCCCCACAAACAAAACAAATATTATGGCTTCCTATATTAAGACCACCTTTGGGACTGTTCAAAAATTTCATTTAAGATCACTTTTGAACAGTCCAAAAGGGGGTCTTGCACTAGAGCACACTGGATATAGAAAACACAAATATATATATGTAACCTTCTTAATATGCTTTTAAAAGCACATTTGTTTTCAATTGTAGGTGATCTTAATAGCCGCATTTCATTGTATAAGGCAAACTGGTAAGGAACGACCGCATTGGGACGCTCAGCAAATGGCAAAGATAAACAAGGACAATATAGGGCTTCTTCACCCTCAGTTCGAGCTTCGACTCATGATAATACATGGAAACATAATAATACATGAAAACATGATAAAACGTAAATCCGAGAGTAACTTACAAAGGAAACTGTATATATGATGTAAAACAATCATGAATAAAACTTGCGAACTCAACAACGATGTGACATCACCTCCAATTTATTGAAAATGTAATATTTTATAGATATTATTTCGGCGGATTCGGCTTAGATGCAAAGACAGCAACGATAGCCACTCCGGGGTTCAACGTCGCCAAAACATCGCCTATATAATTCTACCCCCTCCCCCCCCCCACACACTTTTATGTAGTGAAACAAGGGTTTTAAGACTGTAAACTCTGCTCTAAAATATAGATTATGGTACACGTTAGAACCGCCTCGCCGAATAGGTATGTTTTCGTAATGATGTTTTTCAACGGCAATAGAAAAAAATGTTAATCATTACATATAGTTTTCATTACGAAAACAAATACGCAGCAATTTGTTTCGCCAAAAAATGAAGATTTTATGATGAGAATAAGAGATAGTTTTCTTATTTCTGCTCAAAATATAGAATGAGGCGGTTCTAACGTGTACCCACAATCTATATTTTGAGCAGAAATAAGAAAATAAGGTTTACCCCTGTAAACCCCAGTTTTACTATATAAAAGTGGTGTTCTAAGAGGTCAAAATTATATAGGCGTGTTTTCGTGATGCATATAGCGACGATGTTGGCATTTCGTGAGATAATATGATTTGTAGCTACTGTAAATCTTCCTAGGCCTAAATTCCTCTCGATTGATGAAGCATTTTAGGCTAGCAATCACATCACGTATCTTATGCCCAAGATACGCTCGCAACCGACTGTCACGTAGCATTGACGATTTTAATAATGTTTGTCAACTTGCTCGTGTCATACGTAACTTCTCACCTATTTCTGAGACTGTCAGCTTAAGAGATAAACCGGCAAATGAAAAATATGTTCCTTTGATCCGCTAGATATTCCAATAAGCTTATTTAGATTGAGAATTGGATTAAAGCTCATTAAAGAGTTCCGAACTGCAGTTTAAACAAGTTTGGTTAAATCAATACGCGCGTGAAAGTACAAATTTTCTCAGCTAGTAGGTCAATGTCTGACAGCTGTAAGAACCTACGTAAGGCGTTCTGAAAAAAAAGAATATCTGGAACCTTTGTAATATCTGAGCAATCCATTAGTTATGGTTTTAATGTTTTCAAACAAGCTTGCATCAAAAGACGCAACAAATGACTGCATCTGCAAAACCATGACGAATGAACTATCTCTTTGGTTTCGGAACAACGCAGCTAGCACAAAAGGTCGGACTCATTGCGATAACACACCCGTGCAACATAGTGCATTTTTTACATCTCCACAATAGCTACTTTTCTGTTGAAAATCCTTGATATTTTTGTTATAAATGTTCAAAACATAGGTTGTGGGTGCTCGATAGAACCGCGGTTCTAACGAGTACCTACAACCTATGTCTTAGAGAAGAAATAAGAAAAATAACGTTTACCCCCGTAAACCCAAGTTTTCTCTATATAAAGTGGGTTTAGGGGGGGTCTTCATTTCACGGACTTGTTCACGTGATGTGACATCAATACGACGTTACATTCGTCATTACGATAACACACCCGAGCGACTTAGAACATTTTTTTTCACATCTCCAAAATCAATACTTCTTATTTATATAATGCAAACATTGGTTGTGGGTGCTCATTAGAACCGCCACACTAAGGCAGTTCTAACGTGTATACAGAACCTATGTATTGGAGCTGAAATAAGAAAAACCTTGTATAACTTCGTAAACCCCAGTTTTCTCTATATAAAGTGGGGTGTAGGGGGTATACATTTCACGAACTGTCGTATCTTTGTCGGTCTGACGTGGGTCCGACGTACCCTGCTGCCTGTGATTGTTCTAACGTTGTCAGTGTTATACAGTTTTATCATATGACGTCGCTTCTGAGAATATAATGACGCCATATATTTTTTTCGATAATCCACTAGTGAATTAAATATGGAAATTAGCTATATACGTTCTGTAACGTTACATGTACGACGTCCTTAACGACATTCCGTTTAGTAATGGTAGAATATTGACATTTTTGTTAATAAATCATGAATAAAATGTGTTTTAAATGTCATATGATAAATAGAATCTTGCATTAGTGTTCATGTATTGTTACACTTATTAAACTTGTTGAGGAAAAGGGACAAAATGCTCGGCATAGCCTCGCATTTTATCCCTTTTCCTCAACTCGATTAATAAATTCAATAATACATGAATACTCATTTAAGATCCACTATATATAAAATTATAGTATCGAACTCACCTTAGCGAAGCCTTCGATAGAGCACTAATTACAGATTTCAGGAGATTTAATGATAGTAACGGAACTAATCCTGGTAACAATATTAACGATGTCGTTGGAATATGGATCCAAGCACTGGTCCATATTCATAAAGGGCGTTAATTTATCGTTTCTCATTAACGGGGGTGTATGCCATCATACTGACTGAAGTGTATAGTTACTGCCTTAAAAGACTGAATGCAAAGCACTAGTATATCTAATAATTCAATTTATTATTTTTATTTATTTACCTGTTTATTTATTTATTTCCATAAAATTATTTATTTATTTATTTATTTGTTTAATTAATGCAAAAACTGTTTACATACCACTGCACATGCAGTAGATCCGAATAATTCGAAGTCCTCGGGGCTTGCTCATCACGAAAACACACCTATATAATTATGACCCCCCTTGAACCCCACTTTTATATAGTAAAACTGGGGTTTGCAGGGGTATATATTAGTTTTCTTATTTCTGCTCAAAAACATAGATTGTAGGTACTCGTTAGAACCGACTCGAAACAAATGTGCGTCGCACGCGTGACAATTTTTGTTTCATCATATCGTGAGTTAAAGCCTTTTCAAAGTTAAATAGACGTCATTCTGATTTGGTTTCAAAATTCAATGTTGGACTTAAAACACTTCTGCAACAAGGCCTATCGGAACCCGAATTCTATGGTGACTTAGTATATAAATTTAGAAAAATACATGCCTGTAATGACTTTAGCACCCAATTTCGTAAAATCGTTTGTCGATATAAAAGGATTGGGTACAAAATAAATGTTATAAAACAGACTGCGTGCATGGTGGTTAACCCAATCACGATTGGCAACTTTACTTCCCACTTTGATTGCACACCGGTGGGTCGGGCTTAAGATTATATGACGGTTCCAGCGTAAAAGCATAAATGGAATTTTATTTTATTTTAGTAGTTTTTATGTTGGTTGGCGTCTGATGCACCGTCTTTGGTCGGGCCCCTCAGAGTCTAACTCTTGGTTTTCTTTTGCTCCTGCTATTCTGTTGTTGTATGCTGTAGAGTCCTCAACCTTGTTACATCTCTGTAGTTTTTTTTTATTTGTATGTTCTCGGAGATGTTACACTGATGAGTTAGGAAGCCCTCATGCGGACTAAACAAAATTAGTGTATACAGGGGTAAGGGCGAGGATTATGGCCATGTAAAATCGATTTAGGCCCCCCCACAGTGGAATTCTTTCCACCAACCGTTCCAAGGCGGTTCTTCTGTTGCGGTTTATTTATATTGTTGTTTGTTACTTACTGTGAGTATCACTTGTGTCTTTTTATTTTGGATGGCCAATTGGCCATTTTGTTGGAAAGTAACTGTCCTTATGGCCTTTCTTTGTTTAGGTTTCCATTATGGTCTGGTCGCTAACAGGGATGGAGAAAGCTTAAAAACCTCCATCCTGATCAGGAATTTTTATAACAATCTAAAATGGTTGATATAGTACTATTGTCAATTGAAATTGTTTACACTGTAGATGTTTAGTTACAGCTAGGTTATGTACTTTCATATGCCTCTCTTGCTGTGTACTTTGTATACCAGAGAATAATAAAACTTTGACTTGACTTTGTTTCTTTCCCTTTGGTGTCTTTGATGGGTGGAGTAAGTTAATTGTATCGATTCCTGATCTTTGTTTTACTTCTAGTCGCTTTCAACAATTCTTCAGTCATATCACGATGGTGTCTGGTTGCGACAGGGAACTCAATGCTTACTTTTATAGTGCTGCCTCACTGAAGCATCATGTACCAGACGCATTACATGATACCACATCCAGTCACATTATCCTGACACTGGGTCGACCAGTCCTAGCTCTACCCCGAAAATCTGAGTGCCAAGCGAGGAGCAGCTAGTACCATTTTAAACGACTTTGGTATGTCGCGGCCCGGGATCGAACCCGTGGCCTCCCGTTCCTCGGAGCGTACACTCTACCAACTGAGCTATCGGGGCCGGTAATCGTGAGTTAGATAAGCAGATCTTTGTAGCATTACCGTCCGAATGTTTTTTTCAGCGCAGCAAATGTTAGAGTAAAGCTAACGTTTAAGGTAGACTATGTGGTTGTTTACTCGTTGGGATCGAATAAGAGTATTTTAGAGTATTTTGGGTTGATAATAAGCGGCGGTCTGTTATCCATTGTTTACATACCAACTGACCACTGCGTCACTGCCTACAAACGGTATATTTATGTTACCTTAGCTCCAAAAATATTCCTTCATGTTAGAGGAAATATCGTGTTTCCTTCTAGAGTAATGAACGATGTTGTTTATGTAAAGGTGACAAGTTCTGTATATACAAAAATGTTTGTTATCTTAACCCTTTAGATGTGCCGGAAAAAAAACTACGTCTGAAAATGTCGTCTGCTTATGTCGTCTGCTGAATCTTCTTGCAAACTTTTTAAAAACAAATTTCATATAGGCAAACAGAGTGGACCCCGATCAGACTGTTCGAGCAGTCTGATCTGGCTCCACACTGTTTGCAAAACTAATTTAAAGTGCCTGGCAGACGACAAATCAGACGCCAACTGTCGTGATTGGCATTTTATGGGTTAAGCACTAGTGTAAAGCAAAACACGGGAATATTTTTTACGTTTTTAATAAAGGGCGTTAACTACTCCGTGCAATAAAAATCCGTTTAAACCCTACTCTGTGGGTAATCAGGGTAATAACTGTTAATATTTTTTTTACAGAAAAAATAAACTGCGGGTACACATTAGAACCACCCAGTGACTCGCTACTGACATTATGATAGCTCACCCGTGCATTTTTGACATCTCCAAAATGGCTACTTCTCTGGTGAAAATCCGTGATATTTTTCTTATAAATGCTCAAAACATAGATTATGGTGCTCGTTATAACCGCCTCATTGAGGCGGTTCTAACGAGTACGCACAACCTATGTCTTGTAACAGAAATAGGGAAAATAATGTTTATCCCCGTTAACCCCAGTTTTCTCTATATGAAGTGGGGTTTAGGATGGTCTTCATTTCACGGACTTGTTCACGTGATGTATGCACTCAAACAATCTATATTTGAAACATAAAAAAGAAACAAGGTCGCATGTTTCCTTTGGGAAAATAACATTTGAGAGATGTGGAAAAGTGTTTACCACACGGGTGTGTTATACGAACAATTGGTCTGCTAAAGCGAATAAAAATATAGGATATCTTTATTCAAAATTGTCATTTTGGGAGGTTACGGTCTGAGCCGTAAAACGGACTTTGCTACCGTAAAACCGACGATTTTACTCTCCAAATGACAATTTATCCCCATTCTAATGTTTTGGTAAGAGTGTACTATTTTCTCAAAACGACAAGCGCTGTACCCAATGAAAAGCGACATCATGACGTCGGGATCGCAGGATATACCGACAGTATATCGCAGGATTTTGATGTTACCCAATCAAGCATCGCGTTACAAAGATAAGTGAATTAGATTTTTTTCTTGCATACCGCAATTCATTTCGATTTGTTCATTATTTTACGATTTTTTTAAGCGAAACGGATCGCCTCAGAGGGACACATTACGAATTATGTGCATGAGCTATAAATAGCAAAAGCGGAGATGAACTGAAAATTTAAAGGCGCGAAATTCAAATTATGGCGTTTCTTCCAACGACAGTTTTATCTGTTGCAAGGCTAACGTTTGAGTGTAGGATAAGAAGGGTTAGATAAGAAAGACGCGATTAGAATTTTTGTCCCTTGTGAAATGGTTGGATAGCCTTAGCTGGTATGCAAGCAAATATTTAATGCCCAAATTTGTATATATGACAGTTACGCATATTGATGCAACATAGATCGTGGGTGCACGCGTAGCTTTCTTGTTGGAATGACATCTATGAGCAGGATAAACACAAATTATAGTACATCATGTATGGCAGTGTCGTTAAAGATTTATGAGCATAGAATGTATACATCTCAAGTTCATTTTTGTTAGACATTGTTTGAAATATCCAAGACATCACATTCTGGTGAGAACTAGAAAGAATTGGTTTTGTATTATTTTACTCGAGACACAACAACACGTTTACATCTCGAAAACGCACAAATATAATTCTGACCCCCCCCCCCCACACACACACACATACAATGAACCTATTACAACTGTGGTTTACAAAGGTAAACCTTATTTTTCTATATCTGCTCTAAAATATAGAGTGTGGGTCCTGGATATAGCCGGAGCGGTTCAAACAAGTACCCAAAAAAATCATAGTTTGAGTAGACATAAGAACAATGTCACAATTTTTATGTTTTTTTTTTTGTTTTTTTTTTTTGGTGGTATAATGTTCAATATATTTAAATAGGCCTGTTTTCGTAATAAGATTACATCCGTCAAGAGAAAACTCAATTCATCCTGCAAATCTATGCTCTTTGGCAGAATATTAACTGTTCGTCTGAACCATTTTGAAAATCCCTGGCTGTCATTGGAACTACCGGAAGAGAATATGCAGATTCGCAGGCCCGCCGCACTTGTCACCGTGAACAGTTTGCTCATTTGATACCTACCCGCAAGGTGGATGATAAGTAAGATTCTAAGGGTGGATGGATACCACAGGCAGAGTTTTCATGTCATCTATATTGCTTTTGTAGCGGTGGGGTGACCGGGTGTGGGGAGGGGAAGCGAGAGCTAAAACTATGTTAATAGATTTGAAACTTTAAAATGATGATATCCATGTTTAAGAGTTTTGGACTTGTCTAAACTTTTAACATTCAAAACTAGAACCATAAAACTTCTTTTCATTTGATGGACGTGTTATTGAAACAAACACTTGAGACGCTTGACATAATATGACCTTACATAGGCTGGCAAAAAGTTCTGCCTAGTCAATGAGAATCGGGAGGAGCTAATCTTGTAAATATTTTGTTCCATGTCTACCTTTTTAAGAGAGAGGGTTAAACAGGTAAATAGTTATTGAGTTAGGCAGAAGTAAAGTAACTATATAACGACAACAGTTGCCAAACCCGTTAAGATCTCTCACACTTATTATGTCGTCATGTCCCGTGAAAACTGAGGTGAGGTGTGTATGTATTATTTTCTTATTCTCGAATGTTATTAAACATAAATTCTGAATAGTCGTTTGCACCACGTAATTCTGATGGTTCTAACAATCACCCTCAATCTGTGTTTGGAACAACCATGTGAGAAAATTATTAATTTAATATCATAAAATACACGTCACAGTAGAATAGAATAGAATTTATTTCCAATTTTGGGCCATTCCTGGCATACAATCAATGTGAAAAAACTGACCTGATTAGAAAGCGTAAAAAACATGTAAACAATAAATAAAATTAAACAGCATATGAACATAATATGGATCCATGAGTCTGTGTCAAATGTTAAACTTGTATTCTGTAAACAACCACTGATCGCCCCACCATGGAGAGTAAGCATATGGTCACCCATTGTAGGTCCATCGGCAATAATTAGTTTAGCTGTCCTTGATTTTTTCATAAATTATTTACCTGCTGCAAAAGCGCAATATCTTCTAATATATACTTATTAAATATGTTCAAACACGTGAAGATCTACATTTAAAGCAATCAAAGATAAATTTAGCAAACGAACTTATTACTTGATTTGTCTCATTTGTCATTAACCATATCAGTTTATTTTTGTCAGACAAAACCTTATATTTTTTACATATTATAGTCATGTAATCAGTAAATAGTTTGCGTAAATTAGTGTAAGCCGTGCAATGAAAGAGAAAATGTATCTCATCTTCAGTCTATGCTAAGGTACAAAATCGGCAAAGTCTTGAATTAACTGGTACATTCTTGTAACGACCATGCTCTATTTCAAGCCTATGGGCACTTATTCGAGCATTTGTATAAAGTTTCCTTATTTCCTTATTCTGAATTATAGAAAAATATTTCTCTCTATCAAATGTTGTTTTGTAAAGACCATACGTTCTAAGTTTGCCAGTTTGACTAGTAGCACATTGTTGCATCTTATCAGACCAACTGTTTTTAAAACCTTTAATAAGCATTTTTTAAGTAAGTAAACAACTGATTCAGAATTGATGTGGTAGCAACCCTATATTTTGCATTACGAAATACATAGCTGAAACCCAACTTACTCACCACGAAAACACACCTATATAATTGTGCCCCCTTTGAACCTGACTTTTATATAGTAAAACTGGGGTTTGCAGGGGTATACATTATTTTTCTTATTTCTGCTGAAAAACAGAGATTGTAGGTACTTGTTAAAACTGCCTCGCCGGGGCTGTTCTATCATGTATTCACAACCTATGTTTTGAGCAGAAATAAGAAAACATATCACAATTTTTCATCTGAAAACTTTCATTTATTTTTTTCGGTGGTAAAATTTGCAATGTATTTTTATAGGCGTGTTTTCGTAATGTTTATTCATTTGATGAAGGTTTTACTTTCGCTGCAGGCATGTCTAAGAAGTTCAGAATCAGATGAAAGAAGTCTTTGAAAATACTTCAAATTGTTTATTAACACATCTATATAAAGCGGATGCCTTCCAAGTTTACCCAAAACAGCATCATTTGAGGCTTTCTTGTGAGTGTTCAGAATCTATTTTAAAAACTGAACATGTAATTTATCACAAGGAATTTTGAGAAAGATTTGCTTAGAAATAGTAACTCTCTGTTAGTGTGTTTCACCAACATCTCCATGACATGACTCTATATACATGTACGACATGCACTTAGTATGAACTTAGTATATAACTACATATTTATTTGCAGGACACATTTAAGCTGCCGAGAAAAAATGCATCTTAAAATGTCGTCAGTTCTTGCCGTCTGTTGAATCTTCCTGCAAAGTTTTGAAACGCATTTTTACATACAGACAAACTCTGGGCCCTGATCAGGCTGTTCATAGAGGAGCTGTCTGATTGCTCCTAGCGGATAAGTCTGATCTTGCTCCACACTGCTTGCAATCATGACTTTTTAGTAGTTAGCAGACAACGAAGCAGACGACAAGTCTTGTGATTTGCATCTTAAGGATTAAATAAGTTAAGCGAATCTTATAGCCTTGGAACAGGAAAAAACACAAGCATCAAATTCAATTATTTCCTGTTAGTTTGTTTGTTTAATTGCCGATTTTGTGGGACTTTTACCCGACATTGAGATGAAGTTAGTTATTTAGGATGCTATTATCAAAGGATAGTAATAGTAATCCATAGTAATTCATTTGTCTTTAGATTTTTTTATTTGCTTGTATTTTGTAGCTTGATATCTCTGCATTCGTTTGCCGGTGTAAAAATATAGGCATTCCATGCTTTTTCGAGCTTTTTAGCCTTATAGATGGGTACTGTTTTCGAAATTATCGAACGTTTCAATAATTACCCCAGTCATTGACAAATTGTCGATAACAATTATTTAAAACAATATTTCCCAGTTTGGTTTAAAAAAAAACACAATGCAGGATAATGCCATGTTTGCGTACATAGCTGTGAAAGACAAACTCTTTCACAGGTTTTTGTCGAAACACCTATTTTCAAAAGACTTTTTCTGCATTTTTTGCTGTTTTGATATGCAATTTTCACTATATTTGATAAAAGAATGCATTTTTCGTCTTTAGAGTTTTCTTATTTTCACATATATTGTGTAATAATATTAGATACACGAAATAGGCGTGAAATTTGACCATGTCACCAGGCATCTGGAAGAAGTTATGCAGAAAAAGTTAACCCCCCCCCCCCCAGTAAAAATGGCTAAAAAAAGCATTAAGATATTGTTTAAATGACAAGAACAAGGATTATACCATTATTATTGCACCTATTTTTGCTTCCTTAATGTGATATGTATCAAAGTATTTCATTTTAAATGAAACACAATTTCATTTATAAGTTTTATGGTGTGAAAATGGATTTTTCTAGCAAAAAATCCATGTTATCATATTGCCATATTGTCGATTTGTTCATGTTTAAAAGATATGAAGCCATTAACATTGTCGCAGACGTTCAAACAATGTCCGATATATGTTATTAATTTACCTTGGAAACATTATAGTACATGTTTATCTTTCTTTGTTGCCACTTTATTACCCCACCCAACTAATGGAATGGGTTGAAATTGATAAAAAAAATACCATATGCTGATGCAAAAGAATATACAAATTTCCTTTTTCCCGTTTCAGTTCCTGCCAACGTTATAGGGAAAGTAGAAAAACTACTAGTTAATTTTTCTGTATAATTTTTACTATTTTTTTTTTTTTTTTTTTTTTTTTTTCATGCCATATTGTCCGGAAACGCTATTTAATTATCTATTGCCTGTTTATGCAAACTGTGAAAGGGAGGTGCGATAAGTTATCCATTTTTTTCCGATGAAGGCAATGATCAGGAATCGATACAATTACCCAACACCTCCGATCAGACACACCAAAGGGAAAGAACCACGAACATTAAATAACTAGACCGTAATGGAAACATCACTAGCGGAAAGCCAAAATGGCAGTTACATTCCCACATAGTGGCTTTGGTGGACCTTGATCAGGCATTTGGTTGAGTGTCTCGGAAAGTCATTTAGGGGGCACAGAGAAAATTTGATATAGAGGAGTAGAATGTTCGACTGGTCCATTGGATGTCTGCTAATGCGCGGGGACGTGTCCTTTTTTGTGTCGGTTACATTGAAAAATTCGAAATGAATGTCGGTGTTACTCAAGATGCTTTTCTCAGTCAAATACATTCCATTATTGTGCTTTACGTCTTGTCATGCGAGTTCCGCTCTATCATAGCTGAATAACTCAAAAAAAAAAAAAAGGAACTGGATACTCTTAATTTTGTTCGATTCGTTTCAGCTCTTCATGGAAAAATCATGCAGCACAATCTTTTTCTTCAATCCCAGATCGGCGGGGGCGGCTATCATGTACTGTACAGACTAACGATGAGAAGTATTTGGGACGACGAAGCACACTGATGCAATTCTCCCTCCTCGATTCCACAGTTCGAGCCTCGATTTTGAAACTCTCTCTCTCCTCTCTCTCCCTCTCTCTCTCTCTCTCTCTCTCTCTCTCTCTCTCTAACCCCATGCGTACGGACCTCTTGAGTCTAAGATCCTAAATGTGGGTGGCTATTTGTTCACTGAGGTGGGCTAACAGAAATTGAAACTGAGACTGCGACTGATTATTAACAGAGTAAAGTGCGCTGCCAGGCATTACAGTTGTGTCTGCTGCTCTTTTAGTTCATACCAATAACTAGGTGGATAAATATGGCAGTGTTTTTTTTTTTTCTATCTATCTACTGAAACTGCGTTAGCCCCCGCCCGTCGGGGCTTGAAGAAATAGATGGGTTGTATGATGCTTCCACGCAGAGCTGAAACCGACCCGCACACGAGTACTGGTAAACGGCTTAGAGGATCTAAGCCTGCCCAGCAATGCACGTCGGACTGTCCATGCTTATAGACCCTATTGGGCGACACGGCTTGAGATGTCATTTCATCTCAATGTCGGATTAAAGTCCCACAGAATTGGAAGCAACGTCACCAAAATGACCTTTACAGTGTTGACGGGGACGTTAAACTTCAAATCAAGCAAAACTGATACTACGTAGGTCACATTTGACCATTACCCCAGGTGTGCATAGAATACACTCCAGGTTTGCAGGATGAATACCAACACAATAATCATGTGAGGATCTTTAACCTGCACAGGGGATGGTTCTCCCTGCACAGGGGGGCTCCAGTTAACGTCCCGATCCGAAGGACGGTGCACTTTATGACATTCATCCCTGCAAATGATGCCACTGTCCCAGAGCGTGTTAGGACACAGAAATTTTATCGCCGCTGCCGGGGATCGAACCCGGGACCTCTAGCATCAGAGGCAAGTGCACTTACCACTGAGCTATCACGCTCCTTATTTTTTTTTTTTTTTTTTTTTTTTTCAATTATATGACGTCACGCAAACTAAAGTAAACGTCACTATTGAGTCATTGTTTTGTTTGTATTGACAAAGTATGGCCATTGAATATGTGCAGTGGCAGATTCTTCAAGGCTTATTTTTGACACCAATGGAAAATAAAGTAAACGTCTTGTGTTAAAGAGAGTTGCCGTGGAAAGATGATGGGCTGAAATCGGAGGAAACAAATCAGTAGCTGGAAAAATATAGGGTTAGTCTGTTTATCACTTAATTTTCATGTGCTTACAGCCATGCGAACTAGACCGGAAAGTAGTCTATGAAGTCGCAAAATATTTTACAACAAAAAACACACAGTAATGGTTATTAAATGTTACAAAAACCTCAGAAAACACTTTAATAACAAAATACAAACTAAAGTTATTTTGAGGTAACAATTCGAACTTGATTACGGCAGAGTCAGTTATGCGCGACCCTCCTTAACTGTTTCATATATTTATACATTATCATTCTTGCACACCAGACAAGGAAATCCGTGATTTTACCCTGGGATAGAAATTTATGTTCTGACCCTGGTGTTCCGACCCAATATCGAATATAATCGCGTGTTTGATAAATGCACTGGTTGATTACAACCTCATGCGCGGCGTCGTCATGCGTGACGTCACTCAACATTCCTGTTGTGTCATCACAAAATGGCGGACGTCGGTAACCGAAGTGACAGCAGCATTAAAATTCGCAATAGAAATGGAAGGTATGCAAGAAAAAGAATCCTATATGGGTGTGAGGGGTGGATAGAAAAATCCGTCCCTCGGGACCACTGTCCGGCATCACTCGGCAAGCCTCGTGATGCCGGACAGTGTCCATCGGGACGGATTTTTCCATCAACCCCTCACACCCATATAAGATTCTTATATTCTGACTTTTTAGGTCACCTGGGCCGAGGGCTCCAGGGGGAGCTTATAGGATTGTAGTCCCTCCGTCGTCCCTTCGTAGTCCCTCCGTCGCCCGTCCATCCATACATTTGACCAGCTATATCTATGCAGACTGCAGGCTGATCTCAATCATTTTTTACCTGTAGCATGCCTCTGGTAGGGCATTCAAGTCGTTAGCTTTTTATCGAAATCGAATGAAAACTTTGATTGCTATGCCAACCACAATGTCCAATAGACTTAAGGTCACTGTGGCTATTTTTAGAAAAAAACATTGTCATCGATCTAGCGCCTACATTTCTTGACCGATTTTAATATAACTTCACACAAATGTTCCTTATGACAATTATTGGAGCAAGTTCGAGTTTTAATGTCGTGGTCTCAAGGTCATGGTCACTTTGGCTATTTTTAGAACAACTTTGTCATCGCTCTAGCGCCTACATTTCTTTAGCAATTTCAATATAACTTCACGCAAATATTCTATATGACAATATATAGGGCAAGTTCGACTTTCAAGGTCGTGCCCTCAAGGTCATGATCACTGTGGCTATTTTTAGAAACATGTTGTTGTTGCCCTAGCGCCCACACTTTTTGACTGATTTCAATATAAGTTCATACAAATGTTTCTTTTGACAATTTCTCTTTCAGTTTCGACTTTCAAGGTCTTGGCCTCAAGGCCAAGGTCACTGTGGCTATTTTTATGAAAACCTTGCCATCGCTCCAGCACCTACATTTCTTGACCGATTTCAATATATCTTCACACAAATATTCTTAAGGGCAATATCTAGAGCGAGCTGAACTTTCACGGTCATGGCCCCAAGGTCAAGGTCACTGTGGCTATTTTAGTTAAATTTGTCATCGCTCTAGTCCCTACATTTCTTGACCGATTTAACTCCACACAAATGTTCCTTATGACAATATCATCATCATCATCATCACCCGTTATCCATTAAGAAACCATGGCATCTCTCTCTACAAAAGGGGTTAGTTTGAAAGAATAAGATCGTCCGTCCGTCCGTCCACACTTTTGACCAGCTATATCTCTGCAGCCTGCAATCGTTTTTATCTGTAGCATGCCTAGGGTAAGGCATTGATGACATTAGCTTTTTATCGAAATCGAATGAAAACTTTGGTTGCTAGGGCAACCACAAGGTCTCCTAGACTTACAATGGGAAAATCCTTGTCATCACCGTAGCTCCTTCAGTTTTAATCGGACCTTTCTGAAACTAATATATAAGTGGGCTGTGGATTAAAGCTTGGATAAGTTCGAAAACTGACAGGGTCGGCCCATTAGTTATAGAGTAACGTCCCCTTAATTGCTAAAATGCTTATTTTTGACTTTGTCTTCACCGTAACCCCTTCAGTTTTGACAGGATTTTCCTGAAACTTATATATAAGAAAGTCAGGGTTAAAAGCTAGAATGAGTTCGAAAACTAGCGATGTTGGTCAATTACGCAGGGAGTTATGTCCCCTACTTTGCTGAAAATGCTTATTTTTGACCTTGTCATAACTGTAGCCGCTTCAGTTTTGATCGGATCTTCTTGAAACTTACAAACAAGTAAGTCAGGGATAAAAAACTCGGATGAGTTCGAAATCTTGCGAGGTCGGCCTATCTGCCATAGAACTTTACGTTCCCTTGTTTACTGATAATGCCTATTTTTTACCTTGTCTGACATCACCGTAACCCCTTCAGTTTTCAGAGGAACTTTTTGAAACTTTAATGTAAGTAAGTAAGGGAAAAAACCTCGGCTGAGTTAAAACATTGATGATGTCGGCTTATATTTCAGAGAGTTATGCTCCCTTGATTACAGAAAATGCCTATTTTTGACCTTGTCACCACCGTGCGTACGTTTCTCATCGCTCTAGCGCTTACATTTATTAGCTGATTTAAATATAACTTCACACCAATGTTTCTTATGACAGTATCTCAAGCTCTTTCGACTTTCAAGGATATGGGGTCAAGGTCAACGTTGCTATTTTTAGAAAAAACAAACTTTGTCATCGCTCTAGTGCCTACATTTCTCCACCGATTTCAATATAACTTCACACAAACGTTCCTTTTGACAATATCTCGAGCGAGTTTGACTTTAAAGGTGTGTGGCTTCAATGTCACGGTCACAGTGGCTATTTTTAGAAAAACATTGTCATCGATCTAGCGCTTACATTGCTCGACCGCTTTCAATTTAACTTAACACAAATGTTCCTTATGACAATTTCTGGAGTATGTTCGAGTTTCAAGATCATAGCCTCAAGGTCAAGGTCACTGTGGCTTTTTAAAGAAAAACATTGTCATCGCTATAGAGCCTACATTCCTCAACCAATTTCAATATAACTTCACACAAATGTTCCGTATGGCAATATCAAGGGCACGTTCGATTTTCAAGGTCGTAGCCTCAAGGTCAAGGTCACTGTGGCTGTTTTTAGAAACATTTTGTTATTGCCCTAGCGCCTACACTTCTTGACCGATTACAATATATGTTCACACGAATGTTCCGTATGACAATATCTCGAGCGAGGTCGACTTTCAAGGTTTTCGTCTCAAGGTCAAGGTCACTGTGGCTTTTTAAAGAAAAACATTGTCATCGCTATAGCGCCTACATTTCTCTACCAATTTCAATATAACTTCACACAAATGTTCCTTATGGCAATATCAAGGGCACGTTCGACTTTCAAGGTCGTAGTCTCAAGGTCATGGTCGCTGTGGCTGTTTTCAGAAACATTTTGTTATTGCCCTAGCGCCTACACTTCTTGACCGATTACAATATATGTTCACACGAATGTTCCGTATGACAATATCTCGAGCGAGTTCGACATTCAGGGTCTTGGCCTCAAGGTCAAGGTCACTGTGGCTATTTTTAGAAAAACCTTGTCATCACCCCAGCACCTACATCGATTGTCCGATTTCAATATACCTTCACACAAATGTTCCTAAGGACAATATCTGGAGCGAGCTTGACTTTAAAGGTCGTGGCCTCAAAGTCAAGGTCACTGTGACTATTTTAGATAAACTTTGTCATCTCTCTCGGGCCTACATTTCATAACCGATTTCAATATACCTTCACACAAATTTTCCTTACGACAGTATCTGGAAAAATTTCGATTTTAAAGGTCATGACCTCAAGGTCAAGGTCACTGTGGTTATTTATAAAAAAAATGTAATCGCTCTAGGGCCTACATTTCTTGACTGATTTTAATATAACTTCACACGATTGTTCCTAATGGCAGTATCTCGAGCGAGGTCGACTTTCAAGGTTTTCGTCTCAAGGTCAAGGTCACTGTGGCTTTTTAAAGAAAAACATTGTCATCGCTATAGCGCCTACATTTCTCTACCAATTTCAATATAACTTCACACAAATGTTCCTTATGGCAATATCAAGGGCACGTTCGACTTTCAAGGTCGTAGTCTCAAGGCCATGGTCGCTGTGGCTGTTTTTAGAAACATTTTGTTATTGCCCTAGCGCCTACACTTCTTGACCGATTACAATATATGTTCACACGAATGTTCCGTATGACAATATCTCGAGCGAGTTCGACATTCAAGGTCTTGGCCTCAAGGTCAAGGTCACTGTGGCTATTTTTAGAAAAACCTTGTCATCACCCCAGCACCTACATCGATTGTCCGATTTCAATATACCTTCACACAAATGTTCCTAAGGACAATATCTGGAGCGAGCTGGACTTTAAAGGTCGTGGCCTCAAAGTCAAGGTCACTGTGACTATTTTAGATAAACTTTGTCATCTCTCTCGGGCCTACATTTCATAACCGATTTCAATATACCTTCACACAAATTTTCCTTACGACAGTATCTGGAAAAATTTCGATTTTAAAGGTCATGACCTCAAGGTCAAGGTCACTGTGGTTATTTATAAAAAAAAAATGTAATCGCTCTAGGGCCTACATTTCTTGACTGATTTTAATATAACTTCACACGATTGTTCCTAATGGCAGTATCTCGAGCGAGGTCGACTTTCAAGGTTTTCGCCTCAAGGCCAAGGTCACGTTGTCTATTATAGAAAAACTTTGTCATCGCTCTAGCGCCTACATTTCTTGTTGATTCCAATATAACTTAACACACATGTTCCTTATGACAATATCTTGAGCGAGTTTGACCTTCAAGGTGGTTGCCTCAAGGTCAAGGTCATTATGACTATTTTTAGAACCTTGTGTCAACGCTCTAAGGCCTACATTTCTCGACCGATTTCAATATAACGTCCCACAAATGTTTCTAATGACAGTATCTCGAGCGTGTTCGACTTTCAATGTTATGACTCCAAGGTTATGGTCACTGTGGTTATTTCTAGAAAACAGTGTCATCGCTCTAGCGCCTACACTTCTTGACCAATTTTAATATATATAACTTCACACTAATGTTCCTTATGACAATATATAGTGCAAGTTCGACTTTCAAGGTTGTGGCCTCAAGGTCAAGGTCACTGGCTGTTTTTAGAAAAAAAATGTTATTGCTCTAGCGCCTACACTTCTTGCTTGGTTTCAATATAACTTCACACAAATGTCCCTGGTGACAATTTCTCGAGCAAGTTCGACATTCAAGGTCTTGGCCTCAAGGTCAATGTCACTGTGGCTATTTTTAGAAAAAAAAAACATTGGCATCCCTCCAGAACCTACATTGCTTGACCGATTTCAATATAACTTCACACAATTTTCCTAAGGACAATATCTAGAGCGAGCTGGACTTTCAAGGTCGTGGCCTCAAGGTCAAGGTCACTATGGCTACTTTTTGATAAACTTTGTCATCGCTTTAGGGCCTAGATGTCTTGACAGATTTCAAAATAACGTCACACAAAGGTTCCTTATGACAATATCTGTAGAAAATTCGACTTTAAGGGTCATGGCCTCAAGGTCAAGGTCACTGTGGCTATTTATAGAAAAAAGTTATCGCTCTAGGGCCTTCATTTCTGGAATGATTTTAATATAACTTCACACAATTGTTCCTTATGACAATATCTCGAGCGAGTTCGATTTTCAATATGGTTTCCTCAAGGTCAAGGTCACTGTGGCTATCTTTAGCTCGGCTGTTTTCGAAGGTATTGTCTGCGGCGTCGTCGTCTTTGTCGTCGTGCAAAAACTTGGACATTTTGCAATATCTCTGTCATGACTGAACATATTTACTTGAAACACGGACGAGTTGTTTAATATGAAATGGGGAACTCATACCAATAGGTAAGGTAACCCTCAAAATATTTTTGGCACAATTATGCCCCTTTTTCGACTTAGATTTTTTGCAGCCGAGCGTTAGCACCCGCATGCGGTGCTCTTGTTAGAAATTTTGTCAACGCTCTAAGGCCTACATTTCTTGACCGATTTCAATATAACGTTACACAAATGTTCCTAATGACAGTATCTCGAGGGTGTTCGACTTTCAAGGTCATGGCCTCAAGGTCATGGTCACTGTGGTTATTTCCAGAAAAAACTTTGTCATCGCTCTAGGGCCTACATTTCTTGACCGATTTCGGGTCAAGGTCAGGGTCACTGTGGCTATTTTTAGAAAAACTTTGTCATCGCTCTAGTTTACTTTTAATATCCTCATAATTCTTCATACCATTTAACCATTAACCACTTGACGCTTATGACCCACACAGAGGGTTGGCGCGTCGTTAAACACGAAACCATAATCACCATCATCATCCGTTATCCTTTAAGAAACCAGAGCCTCTGTATCTCTAAAATGGGTCACTTTGAAAGAATAAGATTGTGGTACATTACGATAGCAAATCCGTGGTGTGATATACATGTAGTGCATTCTTTCATGTCACCCAAACGGTGTAAAGATTTATGATATTGTTCTTATTTTAACTCCAAACATAGGTTGTAAGTGCTCGTTAGAACTACCTCCTTACTCTAACGAGTACCAACGACCTATGTCTGCCCCCTTTAGGCAATCCTAACGAGGACCCACAACATACCTTACGCAAACACGCCTATACAAATACATTGCCACTTTTATCGCCGAAAAAATGAAAATTGTAAGATGAAATATTTTGCTATTTTTCTTTTTTTCTGCTCAAAATATAGATTGTGGCACTCGTTAGAACTGCCTCGATGAGGCGGTTCTAACGAGTACCCACAATCTATATTTTAGAGCTCAAAATATAGATTGTGGCACTCGTTAGAACCGCCTCGATGAGGCGGTTCTAACGAGTACCCACAATCAATATTTTAGAGCATGAGGCGGTTCTAACGAGTACCCACAATCTATACTTTAGAGCAGAAATAAGAAAAATAAGGTATACCCCCGGCAACCCCAGTTTTACTATATAAAAGTGGGGTTCAAGGGGGTCAAAATTATATAGGCGTGTTTTCGTGATGTGTCTTAGAACACAAATAAGAACAAGAAAAGATATGGCACTTTGTGCCATATCAAGTAGGGATGGCTAATCGGAGGTGAAAAGAGAATCGATTATCAGTCCTGTCATTGTGATCGATAATCGATTAGTAATCGCTAAGGTTTTTGTCATTATTTTACCTGTCTGACTTTCTGTCTGAGCATGACTCTTACCATATGTTGCACTTTACCATATGTATATTTGAACAGACAGGCCTGAGCAAACAGTGTAGACCCAGATGAGACGCCGCACAATGCGGCGTCTCATCAGGGTCTGCACTGTTTGCCACTCATCCAGCTATTTTAGACATAACTTTGGGTAGTAAATTGTACCAATCAAGTAATCGATTAAAAGCAAATCAGAAATGATAATCATTTTTGTGGAATGTATCGATCGATTAATCGATTATACGATTAATCGTGGCAGCCTTAATATCAAGTGACTCGATTATGATTGTATTGTACCATTTCGGAGAGAAACCGGCCATGATATCTCATTATTAAAGCCGTTTAGTTATAAACTCATAAACTAAAATTACATGAGCACTGGATTTGCAGTATCAAATTGTGGTTGTACATTTTTGTTCCTTTTTTGTTGAATTCCATAGATTGAATAACTAAATTGACGTGGAAACCTGTGTTGAATTTAACAATGTATACGTATAGTCGTGTTTTCGTAATGCATAACGCAAACACGCCTATACAAATACATTGCCACCTTTATCGCCGAAAAAATGAAATTTTTTTAAATGAAAAAATTGCGATATTTTTCTTATTGATGCTCCAAATATAGATTGTGAGCATTCGTTAGAACCGCCTCATCGAGGCGGTTCTAACGAGTATCCACAATATATAGCTTAGTGCAGAAATAAGAAAAATAAAGGTATACCCCCGGAAACCCCAATTTTACTACATATAAAAGTGGGGTTCCAGGGGGTCAAAATTATATAGGCGTGTTTTTGTAATGACTGGCCATATTGTAATTAAAATTTATCAGAAATTTCATGACACATAACCATATACTATATGTACAGTCATTGGATTGGATGTAGGCATGACCTAAATTTATCCTCTCCATAACGGTACTGCAATGGTTGTACTATTTGTATACAAAATACATATTTATGTACGAGTACAATAAGAATACACATGCTCATACAGACTTGTTGAGATAGTCAGGCATCAGGGGACAGTTAATTGCAGCACTTTTTTGTCCGCGCCACACCAAGTTTTTGAATCGTTATCGACAACTCCTGTAGAAAGCGATAACTTCTGTTTTGGTTTCAAATTGCCCCACACATGCATGAAATCAAAACAGAATACCAAAGAAACACTTCTCTGTTTGCATAGGCTGACAGCAGTAGCATTTCACTTACCCCACCCACTAATTTTTACATACACAAAATCATGACTCCACCTCACTTTGACAGATCCTGTGAATTTACTCCCAAAGCACCAGTACTTGGCACCTGTTGAAATGTCATGTACACTCAGTCACATGCAAAGAAATAGACAGAAAAGTATACCATAACCAGTAAACTTTTTCAGGAATCCTCTTTGAAAAACAGACACTTTTTAGTGCCAAAGCTACCTTCGTGAATTCAGATATGCCGCTGCACCTTGAACTTGCACAGCATCCAGACAGCCGGGGTGATAGTTTCGTATTCCATTTCATAAAAGTACAGATACTCAGCAAAGAAGCCCACATTGGCAAAAAATATCCACATATCACAATTTCTATGAGCAACCATGCCATTATTGACCCTCCTACTATAATATTTTGAAAAACGTCCACCCTCAAATGCGAAACTGTCCCCTGATGCCTTAAGTTTGGAAGTTTTCTTTGATTTTCAGCCATTGGTGATCCCACATTGTAATTTGGCTTATTTGTAATAAAAACAAATAAAAAGGTGTTGACTAAAATACACTTTGTTGCTTTCATAGCCCTTTGGGAATTTCATTAATACTGAAGAGCGGCCAAATTCAATTCGGAGAATTGCGCACTAAGTCCATGATGGACGATGCTTTCTGGAGATGGCATTTGATGATACACAGCAATGTGGTGAATAGGGATGTAAACAGTGATGTTTGATGTAAAACATGTAACTGATAGCACTGGCCCTAAATGACTGAATTGGTGTACATGGGCCGTAAACTTAAGAACCCACCCCCAATCCCCAAATTTTCCTAAAATGACTGGCCCTTTGAGATATTCATTATCTCCCCTTTGATACTGATCAGAGTCTAAAGTGGACACCCTCTGCAGGTAAGAAAAAGGGAGAGAACAAACCAATTAAGTCAGTTGTGTCATTTCTTATCAGATAACTGGCTTAGATAAAGATACTGACAGGCTCTAAAAGAATCAAAATCATAAGGTTTCTACTGAAGCTGAATTTCGACCAAAACAGAGTCTACAGGTTATGATAAAACAGCAACTATGCATACCAGAAACTGCAAAAAAGGGTATTTCATTTCTGAATGTGTTTGAGAAAGGTTCTACTGTGTTTTTGTTACAGTCAAAGCACTATTTTCTGAGTCTGGGGCATACTACAAGGTAAGAACTAAGCCCCAGACTAAAAAATCTCCATAAAAGAATCAGGGAGGAGTGTAACATTGCACTAGCCTTGTCATTCTCCACTATATAAAATGGAGTCAGCACAAGAAAACACTTTCTGGCTGCAAGAAACTACACTTACTTGGATAAGAAGAACTTCTTAACTTGCACATGTGCTGTAATCAGCAACTAGCAGCTAGACCTGGTGAGTATTCTGAGGTTACTAGCTACTGACTGGAAAAGAGAAAGAATCCTATCAGAATAATGTGTCCAAAGTACATTCTTGGACACACAGAAGGTCTTACAGTGCTGAAAAGGACATTGTTGTTAATATTAAGGACCTGGATAGGCTTTTGGGACATTTGCACAGCACAAATTTGAGATCTGTTTATGAGGCAACCTTTGCATCTATAGTGGTCATGGCACTGTCCATCATTTTTACTGAATTACCTATTATTTTTTCAAAGAATGTGGCTCATGAGACAGGTCATAACATTTACACAGAGATGGTTAGGGCAAATATGGGCAAAATATCAAATCAAGTGCTCCTGTGATAAATATTTAAATGGTCTCGTGCAAAATCAATGCGGTGTAATTTCAGACAAGCGCATATATTGCGATGCCATACAAGCTTTTCACCAAAACCGATATCATCTGTGCGCCCTTGCCAAGCTCGACGACTGTTTTTGTTTAAAATATTCCTGTTGAACTGTCTTGGAAGGCTGTTAATTGCTTTTTCTGGTAGATTTTAATGCTTTATAGAATGCCTGTGCCACTGTGGTGTGGACTAGAGCCAAATTTTTGACTTCAGTAAAATTTTGCCCATTTCCCCAATGGAAAATTCATTCAAAATTGGGAAAAATGACCAAAAACAAAGCCAAACTAGCTTAGATTATACTCTTTAAGGCCATATTTAGATGTAAAAATATTCAAATCCTTATAAAACAATATTTCCATCCCCAGTATGTGAATTAAATGTTTAAGGGCACAGGCTGCAGTCTGGTGTAAGAAAACTGTTTGTCGGCTTTAAATCGGACAATCATACGGTACCTATAGCGTATCATTTCCTGCGTAAATATGGACTGCGCGATGCATAAAAACTTTGCGGGTACTCATTCGACAAATAATAAGCTTTTCAAATTTCAGTGAATAAGACCCCAAAACATGACATGAATTTTTGGTGTTTTCCCTTAAGGCATCAGGGGACAGTTAATTGCAGCACTTTTTTGTCCGCGCCACACCAAGTTTTTGAATCGTTATCGACAACTCCTGTAGAAAGCGATAACTTCTGTTTTGGTTTCAAATTGCCCCACACATGCATGAAATCAAAACAGAATACCAAAGAAACACTTCTCTGTTTGCATAGGCTGACAGCAGTAGCATTTCACTTACCCCACCCACTAATTTTTACATACACAAAATCATGACTCCACCTCACTTTGACAGATCCTGTGAATTTACTCCCAAAGCACCAGTACTTGGCACCTGTTGAAATGTCATGTACACTCAGTCACATGCAAAGAAATAGACAGAAAAGTATACCATAACCAGTAAACTTTTTCAGGAATCCTCTTTGAAAAACAGACACTTTTTAGTGCCAAAGCTACCTTCGTGAATTCAGATATGCCGCTGCACCTTGAACTTGCACAGCATCCAGACAGCCGGGGTGATAGTTTCGTATTCCATTTCATAAAAGTACAGATACTCAGCAAAGAAGCCCACATTGGCAAAAAATATCCACATATCACAATTTCTATGAGCAACCATGCCATTATTGACCCTCCTACTATAATATTTTGAAAAACGTCCACCCTCAAATGCGAAACTGTCCCCTGATGCCTCAGTGAAAATCTTCTTGAAGGGTAATTAAATTGTGTGTATTCATGATTCTGTAAGAAGTTGGATGGATTAAGAGAGAGAGCGAGAGAGAGAGAGAGAGAGCGAGCGAGTTGACCATTTACACGCAAACCAGCCTGTTTAGTGGGAAGAGTTTGTTTGTTTTTATTGGAGTTTAACGGCCCATTCAACACTATTTTAGGTTATTTTAGCCGGTCAGTTTACCTAGCCACACTTTTCCTGGACAGCCTTATACGTAAGCGGTTAACCAGTACATTGTGCATTCTTTCGCCAGAGACTGACAGCTGTCCGTTTGTGTTGCGGAAGGGAGAGAATGACCGTAAAAAAAAATTTCACGATCGGTCTCCACGAAAGAATATTGCCGACCCCGGCAGGTATCGAAACCGCGTCCTCCTGATCACCAGTTAGACGCGCATCCGACTTAACTACCGAAGAAATGAAACACTGTCTGCTAGTACCATTTGTCCTGAGTTGGTAAAAATTTCTTCACGGTGTGAAACAATTAGAAATAGCCTGTCGACCAAGTGTCGGTGTCATCCGACACGATGAACATCTATTACACGCCTATTCAAGTACATTATAAATTTTATCACCGGAAAAAGTAAAAATGGTGCAAGATGAAAAAATTTCATGCGTGCGTGCTTGTGTGTGTGTTCTTATTTCTGCTCAAAATATAGATTCCGGGCACACGTTACATCTACCCACAATCTAAAGTTTAGAGCAGAAAAAATAAGGTATACCCCTGCAAACCTCAGATTTACTATATAAAAGTGTGGTTCAAGGGGGTCAAAATCATATAGGCGTGTTTTCGTGATGAGTAGATTCCTTGACGTGGGTTTTGGTAACCAGATCCCTTAGGCATATAGAAGCTATCCAAAATGTACAGAGATATGCTGTTGGGACAGTCTGATATACTACGCCGTCTAAATGTATTTCCAATAGAGGTCAATATTTTATTTAATTCTTTTAGGGTCGCCCCCAGAGTACCTTATATGCCCATCGTTACTGACGTTTCAGACCAGTCTATTCAGAAGGAAGCTAATAGGACAAGAAATTGCACTGTCTGAACTTGCGATATTGAGTTGCTTCAAATGTCAACCATTAAGCAGCGTCACAGCTCCAGATAAGGAGGAATACTGCGGATTATTTAAGAAATAGATCAGCGCTAACTGTGATTTGTTGAGTAATAAATCACAGTTTGGAAGTCAGTTGTAAAGTAGATCAAATCACGAGCGCGTAGCGCGCGTGATTGTCTACTTACAACAGACCGACAAACTGTGATTTATTACTCAACAAATCACAGACAAGAGCTGATCTATTTCGATTCTAACACGCTGAAAATCGGCAATAATGTTGTTGTTTCCTTCAAAATCTCACAACCTTTCGCCATTGTTAGAAGAAATCCCGCTAAAATTATCGACTGAAACACATGTATTTATATCCTTTTTTAACGTTTTCGATGCGAGAAAATGACGTTACACCGTCTAACGTCAAGGAAATCGACTAGTGACGTCATAAATTTGCAGTTTTAATGACGTCACTCGTCACGCTCTTCCTTGTCGTGATTTGTTGTAGAATAAAACACAGTTATTTTCCATTGCCTTTATAGGCGCGCTGTGTTAGAGTTTAGAATAACATCTTATTTCTCTATTAAATGTATATTGTGGATACATGTACTTGTCAGAATAGCCTGATCAGGCGATTCTAACAAGTACCCACAACACACATTTCTAAAAAGAAAAAAAGACAAATTCCTCATTACATATAAGGAAACACGCCTATTGAAATAGACTGAAGCTTCAATCACAAAAAAAGGAAAATTGTCAGATAAAAACAAGTCTTATATTTTCCATATTTCTGCTCAAAATATAGTTTGTGGGTACTCGTTAGAACCGCCTCTGCGAGGCGGTTCTCAAGTGTACCCATAATGTTTAAGTTAAGAAAGAACAAGAGCTATCACTATAAGTGAGCAATGCCCCCGTCGGAGCCAATTTGAGGAAAGGGCCATGACTCCTTCGAAAATGAAGTGTGCATGTGCAAAGTTTCAGCTCAATCGTTGGAGAAATGTGGAAGTAGTTCGCATCACAAAAAAGTGTGAACTTACAAACGCACAAACCCACAGACGGACAGTGCAAAAACTATATGCCCTCCTACCGGGGCATAATTAAGAACAATAATGTATACCGCTATAAGCCCCAGTTTTACACTAGAAAATCATATAGGGAGAAAACCATATAGGTGTGTTTTTATGATGTTTCGTTGCCTTCCTTGTCCTCCTTATCTGGGACAATAAGGAGAACACAGAATGTAATTTTACAATGTCATTGAACTAAACAAGAATATAATTGTTTCAGTGCAATGCTGTAATGCTGTCTTTTCTTGTTAGCAGATTTCTTCTTTCAGTCGCCATTGATTCTTGTTAAATTGTCTACTTTGTTTAATCAATGCGTCTTTATCTCTTGATTTAACCAGGCTGGCACCGTTATAAACTAGTACAAGTCAATGGTGCACCATTGCAAATGCCCGCTTTTTCTAGATTTGTCCTTTGTCGTAACTCCATGACCCCAGGGGTCAGATCAAAATTTGGCCTCCTTCATTCACATCTCCAGTCCCTAAGCAATATATGTACCGATTTTTGTCATCGTAGGCCAAGAAATATTAAAGTAATTGCATTCATAAGCATTTTATTCAAAATTTGACCTTTGACCACACTCAAAGTCCGCAGGGTTCCGATAAAAATATTGGATACCCTCATGCACATCTGCAGTCCCTAACCAATACGTATTTGTAGCAAGTTTGACCGCCATAGGTGGAGAAATAAAGAAGGAGATGCATTCACAAGCATTTTTTTGGAAATTTTACCTTTGACCTCGGTCCAGGACCGCAGGGTTGGATAATCTCGGATGAAAATCAGTGATATTTTTCTTATTTATACTGCAAATATAGGTTGTGGATGCTCGTTAGATTGAGGCGGTTCTAACGTGTACCTTCAACCTATGTCTTGGAGCAGAAATAAGAAAAATAATGTATAATCCGTACTGAACCCCAGTTTTTCCCATATAAAGTGGGAAGTGGGGTTTAGGGGGGTCTTCGTTTTACGGATATGGTATCGTGATTGCAAGAAAAACGAACATCACGAAAACACACCTATATAATTCTGACCCCCATGAACTCCACGTTTAAATAGTAAAACTGTGTTTTTCAGAGAGAGAGAGAGAGAGAGAGAGAGAGAGAGAGAGAGAGAGAGAGTAATAAATTTTACTCTCAAGCCGCACAAGACGGCTCTGTTCTATAATCTTACCTTGTTTTTATTATATCTGCTCGTGTTTGTTTGATTTGAGGTTTAACGTCCCCGTCAACACAGTTAAGGTCATTTTGGAGACGTTCCTTCCAATTTTGTGGGACTCTTACCCGACATTAAGATGAAATGACATCTAAAGCCCTGTCGCCAAATAAAACCAATAGGGTTTTATAAGCATGGCTGGTCCGACTCGCACTGCTTTGCCTGGACAGGCTTAGCTACACTAAGCGGCTTACCAATGATCGTGTGCAGGCCGGTTTCAGCTCTGCATGGAAGCATCATGCAGCCCATCTATTTCTTCAAACCCCTATGGGTGCTCTAATATAAAGATTGTGGGTACTCGTTAGAACCGACTTGATGAGGCTGTTCTAACGTGTACCCACAATCTATATTTTGAGTAAGAATAAGAAAAATATCACAATTTTTCATCTTAAATTTTTCGTGGGGGTGGGGGTTCGGCGCATCACGAAAACACGCCTGTATAATTCTTACCCCCTTGAACCCCACTTTTATATAGTAAAACTGGGGTTTACAGGGGTAAACCTAATTTGTCTTATTTCTGCTCCAAAATATAGATTGTGGGTACTCGTAAGAACCGCCTCAATGAGGCGGTTCTAACAAGTACCCACAATCTATATTTTGAGAAGAAGTATGAAAAATATCCGGATTTTTGTCTAAAAAATTTCATATTTTTGGTGGTAAAAATTTACCAATACATTTGAAAAGGCATGCTTTATGGGCTGGTTTTGGTAATGAATTTCCTTTAGTTGTCTTCGTTGCTCTCCTTATCTGGGGCAATAAGGAGAGCACAGAATGTAACTTTACAATGTCGTTGAACTAAACAAGAATATAATTGTTTCAGTGCAATGCTGTAATGCTGTCTTTTCTTGTTAGCAGATTTCTTCTTTTAGCCGCCATTGATTCTGGTTAAATTGTCTACTTTATTTAATCAATGTGTCTTTATCTCATGTATTAACCAGGCTGGCACCGTTATAAACTAGTACAAGTCGATGGTGCACCAATGCAAGGGTCCGCTTTTTCTAGATTTGTCCTTTGACGTAACCCCATGACCCCAGGGGTGACATCAAAATTTGGACTCTTTATGCATGTCTCCAGTCCCTAAGCAATATGTGTGCCGAGTTTGGTCAGCATAGGCCAAGGAATATAAAAGTAATTGCATTCACAAGCATTTTATGGAAAATATGACCTTTGACCCCACCCAATGTCCCCAGGGTTCCGATAAAAATTTTGATACCCTCATGCACATCTGCAGTCCCTCGCCAATATTTGTAGCAGGTTTGACCGCCATAGGTGAAGAAATAAAGAAGGCGTTGCATTCACAAGCATTTTCTTGGAAATTTTACCTTTGACCTCGGTCCAGGACCCCAGGGTTGGATAATCTCGGGCGCATCTGCAGACCCTAAGCAATATGTGTAGCAAGTTTCGCAACCATACGTGGAGAAATAAAGTTGCATTCACAAACATTTTCTTGAAAATTTTATTTTTGACTTCGCCCCATGACCCCTGGGGTTCAGATCAAAATTTGGATACACCTTATGCACATATGCAATTCCAAGCAATATGTGTACCAAGTCAGGTGACCATAGAGCAAGAAATAAAATGCAATTGCATTCACACGCATTTTCTTTGAAAATTTGACCTTTGACCTCACATATGACCCAAGTGTTTCAGATCAAAATTCGGATACCCTTATGCATATCTGCAGTTCCTAAACAATCTGTGTACCAAGTGTGGTGACCATAGGGCAAGAAATAAAAAAAAGGAGTTGCATTCATAGGGTTTATGACAGATGGGAGTGTGGACGGACATACGGACGGACGTGCCCCGTGACGAAACTAACATGCCCGTTTTTTTTTTTGTTTTGTTTTTTTTGTTTTTCTTTTGTTTTGTTTTTATAAAAAGGCGGATATAATAAGGAATGCACACCCTTCTGAGATAATGCTATATTGACGACTATAGATATGCACAGATATGAGTAAGGAATGCAGAACATTCTGAGTTTACTGCCTGTAACTCTGGGATATAAAAGATGCCCTCAACCCTTTCACCATCCTAGTCTACTAGAGTATATACAGGGACGCCTTCTCTTCTAAAACGTGTGTGTGTCTTAAATATGTCACCAGTCCATTTGTGAGTACTCTCTGTCGAACACGCTTCTCATGTGTGACAGATGCACTGTTTGACCTATGTTAAACTTGTAGGACTTTTTTGAGTTTTTCTTAGACCTTTTCTTAGATTTGACGCCCTTTTGTCTCAGTAAATGCTGCTGTAGTCTACTTTCCCCTTCGTTGTCCTTTGTGATAGTTGCCCGTGTTTCCCAAGGACTACGATGTATGGTGTGACTGTAGCTGTATACTACATCTTGAAGAACGTCAAAATAACGTTGTGTTCTATGTTTTATAATGTATTTAAACAGTTTGTGTTTAAAAGTTTTGGTAAGGCGTTCGCTATAATTTGCTTTTGTCTCTGTGTTTAATGCGTAAAAGTGGTAAATGCTTTGTTCCTTAAAGTATTTATTGGTTTCAACACTTCTAAGTAGAAGTAAGACAAAGATCAGGAATCGATACAATTAACTTACTCCACCCATCAAAGACACCAAAGGGAAAGAAACACTAACATTAAGCGACCAGACCATAATGGAAACCTAAACAAAGGAAGGCCATAAGGACAGTTACTTTTCCACAAAATGGCCATATGGCCGTCCTAAATAAAAAGACACAAGTGATACACACAGTAAGTAACAAACAACAACATAAATAAACCGCCACAGAAGAACCACCTTGGAACGGTCAGTGGAAAGATTTCCACTGGGGGGCCCAAACCGACCCCACGCGGCCACAACCCCCGCCCCCACTTCCGCCGCGACCCAGACAAACAATCCGCCCAGCCCGCACGAAGGCCCCCCAACCCACCAGCGCAACATCCCCGCGAACACAAAAAAACCAAAGAACCACAGAGGCAAGACAACGGCGAGGACCCGACAGCAAGAAACCACCGAAATGCCGGAGCAAAAGAAAACCAACAGTCAGACTTCGACGGGCCCAACCAGAGACAGAGCACCAGGCACGTACCAACACCACCCCGAACCAGATCTCTCCAATTCTCAACAAGCCCCCACGCCGGAGCCGCCACAGAATCCGAGGCCCGACCCACCGGCGCGCAACCAAAGAGGGAAGCAAAGCTGCCAACCGCGACTGGGCCAACCACCATGCACGCAGTCTGCCGCACAACATCCACGCTACACCCAATCCTCCTACATCGAAGAATGACCCTACGAAACTGGGCGCCGAAGTCACCGCGGCCATATATTTTTCTGAATTTATATACTAAGTCACCATACAATGCGGGTTCCATTCCTAAGTCAGACCGGATCATGTTTAGTTTGCGATGACCGCTTGGAAGGCGTTTCAAAGCGTCCACCACGTCCTTCCCTTTCTTGCTTTTGACAGGTTGAGGATTGGCAAAGCGGGAGAAGATGTCAATAGACACCAACACGTATTGATATCCGTCATTCTGTTTGGCTATATCTACCATATCCATGAGATCCATATCCCACTGACTGTCAATGCCCGCCACAGTGTCCCTCGATTTAGCATATTTGCGTCTGGCGCCTCTGGTCAGGGAATAAGACTCTTGGTCTTGTAACCATTTACTTATGCGGTGCCTACCAATTTTATATTTACCCTACGATTTGACGATTTGGTACAGTTTTTCTGGCCCTAGGTAACTATCGGGAAACTTGGGATTAAAATACAAGGACGACAGATACTGTTTCCAATTAGACATTTTTTTTATTTTCAACGCGTAAAACATTTACGTATTCTAACATACAATACAATGCTATACAATAAAGGGTATGATCAAATTTTACAATACAGTTCTATACAATGAAGTAAGTGATGCATTTTCATCATCACGTCTCTCAAAAACTTCTATCAATCGCTCCGCAGGCTCTCTGGCTTCCCGTCGTAACTGACAGCACCTCATCCAAATTAACAGTTCATCTAACAACGCTATAGTCATCAGTGTAATCCCGAACATGATTATAGCAACAACTGTCTCTGACTGTTTTCATAGGTTCGTCCCTGTTAGCGGTATCTCTCAAGTTTTGAAAGCCGTTTATCTGATACAGACCATCGTAGACGAAGTTATCAAAGCCAGAGAATGACCGACTTCTATTTGTACCTCAGAAGTTAAGACTCTCTCGATTTTTGCGTAAGAATAACAACTGTTCAGCACTTTTTCGATGGTTCCCATCACAACGTCGGCATTCAGCTCTTCCCAGGGCTGGCGAGGTATGATGAAAGGGTCGTGCAATCCTTCGTCTCGTATTATGACACTGCCTAAATCGTTCCTCGCCAAATCGCCCCGGGCCTCGTTCAACACCTGATCAAACATCTGATGAAGACCATCTCTAATATCTACCAGTCTTCCCCATGATGGTATTCGTCTACTTTTACTTAGTATGTACGGTCTACCGCCGCATTTTTAGCGTACGTCATCTCAGACTTTTTTCTCATATAATATCTAAGACCCTGGGGAGGCGGAGTGTCGGGTCTATGAGACGGACCCGGTTGTGGCTCATCCCCGCCCCCTAGCTGTACCGTAGGACTCCACTCGCCATCCTCAACACACGTTTGTCCTAATGCCTCCATTTCGTCGTCGAACAACATCGCCTTGATAGACCCTTCCACCTCGTCTTGCTCTCTTATAAACTCCAGAGCCAACTCGAAATCGCCGACATTCTGTGTCGTTGACCCTTCAAAAGATTGAACTATATTGTCCAGCTGCGCGTTCACAAACGCACCACTGTACTCAGGGTTTCTAAGCTGAAATAGTCGTAACCGAACCGCCGGTGACTCCAGCAGACCCCATGTCAGTGCAAAATTCAATAACTCGTCGGCGTCGTTGAAAGAATTCACCATCGTCTCGAACACTGCGGTGGAAATATTTTCCATGGTACTGCTTTAATTTCTAGAGTGAGAATAAAGAATAAGAGGTGCTGCGCGTGCTTGTATACTCTCGACTCCAAAACGAGGCGTTCACGTGACCTATGCCAATCTCAAACCCGTGTTTTATAACAATAGCAATTCGGGTTGTCACGTGATCGCGTCACGTGATCGATTTTCTAGTTAGCCAGAATGGGTTTGTAAAAATAGACCATCGAACTGGTCAAATCTTAACAAGTAAAATATCTCAGACTGTATGGCGACTTTAAAGGGATTAATATTTGACACAACAATAAGATATAGAAAATGCATCTGGCTTTACATAAACATACTCAAGACATCGTGACGACTGTAAGGGGATTAATTTTTGACACTACAATAAGGTATTGAGAATGCCCGGGCCTTAACTAAACACATACAAGACATCGTTGCAACTCGAAAGGGATTAATATTTAACATAACAATAAGGCATTGAAAATACTTCCGATCTTAATAAACATACACACCCAGCGTTGTGACGGCTTAAAACTTGCATGTTGTTAAAACGGAAGCAAGCCTGTCCAAACAAGTCATTGCTTGCTCGTCAAAACGTGTGTTCTGTAGTCATCACGATAAAGCCCGTACAATGAACAACTTTTTTAACGCCTACTTTATATGCGGTTTGTGGGATTTTACAATAGTGTTTCTTATTGTGTGGATACAAGGGAAAGCATAAGAAATTTTCAGAATATTCTAAGTAACACGTTTATCATAATGGGTCTTAGTTGTTGGTTCACAATGCTCACAGAGTGGAGAATGAGGAGTCCAATTACAGTCGTATCTGACACTTGGTATGTTCATAAAATTACTGTCAATTGTTTTATTGCCAAATGGGACTTTCTGATGAGAACTCCATAAATATGTTTTATAACTAAACGTAGCTATAAGTTTCATACATTTTAACAAAATTTAATCCGTTATTGAAAAGCAGTTATGTAATTTTTGGCCAGCTCTTTTATGCGCTAACAATATCGGCGCTCCCTTAAAACTTAAAGGGTTAATAATTTTCTGTTATTGGAAGGAAAACTGTCAAATGTGATTTTCTAATGAGAATCCTGAAATATATTTAATAACATAAAATGAGTTTCAAAAGTTTTAATTCGTTCAAAAGTATTTACGTAAACATTGACCAGCTCTTTTACGTGTTAACAATATTGCCGTTCCCTTTAAAAGACGGACAGGAAGGATTTTTTCTAAAATTTACATGTCGCAAACATTCTTATAATGTCGCAAAACTTTGGCGACATTTAATCCTTTTAAGAAGTATTTCTTTTGTGATTACTGAATTCAACTTTTAATCCGAGGTCATCGACCTTACAATAACAACCTTTTAGTGATCAATGAACTTTTATTCCGAGGTCATCCAATATGGCCGACGCGCCGTGACGTCATCCCCGCACATGCCCAGTCGTGGAGCCCAAGAAAGTAGGTCATCTTTGTTTGACGCCAAAAAGGCGGATATACAACTCAGTCATTCGGTTGCCGCCGTTCGCGGGATGACTATGGTGTGATTTTAGTGACGTCACGTAACGTGCTTTGATCTCAGCCATAACGACAGCGCATAGAAGGTCGTATTCACCAGTGCATATCAAACACGTGAGAATATTTTATTTTTACTCTGTCCCTGGGTAAGAACACCGGGGTAAGAACAGAATTTCTAGCCCTATCTTAAACCACGGATTTGCTTATCATGTGTGCAAGAAGTATCCATTCCCCTTAATAGGCGTGCGTTTCCAAGCTACCGGCAGTTGTTATACCTTTTTCTGACCATCCTTCCATTTTAATAATTGATCAGAACTAATAATCGTCAATAGTCGCTGAAACTACATATTACCTCTAACCAGACCACAAAAAAACTGTCTTCCGGGTTCGTAACCAGATCAGATATTAACCGGGTTGTTCAGAAGAGGGTACTGTACTATCAATACAGCGAACATATAGTTGCTGGTCAGATTGCGAACATTCTCAGCCGAGCCTGTGCCATTTTCTATTCGCATATTGCAAAAATAGATTTACTCATGCCGTGGCTCATCGGCAAAATGCAGCACAATACAGCTATGTTATTATATATTGAGCGACAAAAGGAGTTATACACTACAAAATCATTGAAGAACTAGAATTTGTTATTCTACAAAAACACAGATGTCTCCCCCGTTTTTGACCTCTAAGTGTAACCTTGACATTGGAGGTATTGAGCTGGGTCGTGTGTGCAACACATCATCTAATGAAGATGAACATTTCTGCGAAGTAACTTTAAAATGTTCATAGAAAAATAAAAAAGTTATTGGCCGTACACAAAAAAAGCCCTTTTTTACCTTTGACCTCTAAGTATGGCCTTGACCTTTGAGATACAACACATCGTCTCACGATGGTTAACATTTCTGCCAAGTAATTTCATAATCCATCAAAGAATAAGGAAGTTATTGACTGAACACTAAAAAGGCCCCTTTTGTCATTTGACCTCTTAGTACGACCTTGACATTTGAGGTGCCAACTTGGGTCATGCACGCAACACATCATCTGATGGTGGTTAACATTTCTGCAAAGTAATTTCAAAATCCATCTAAAAATAAGAAAGTTATTGACAGAGCACAAAAAGGCCCCCTTTTTTACTTTTAACCTCTATGTATGACCTTGACCTTACAGGTGCCAAACTGGGTCATGCGTGCAACACATCATCTCATGGTGGTTAACATTTCTGCCAAGCAATTTCAAAATCCATCTAAAAATAAGAAAGTTATTGACCAAACACGAAAAAGGCCCCTTTTTTACCTTTGACCTCTATGCATGACCTTGACATTTTAGGTACCAAACTGAATCATGCATGCAACTCATCGTCTCATGATAGTTAACATTTTTGCCAAGTAACTTAAAATTCTATCTAAAAATAAGCAAGTAATTGACAAAACCCGAAAAAAGGCCTCTTTTTACCTTTGACCTCTACGTATGACCTTGACCTTGACCTGGGTCATGCACGCAACACATCGTCTTATATTAGTTAACATTTCTGCCAAGTGATTTCAAAATCCATCTCAAAATAAGAAAGTTATTGACCAAACACGAAAAAAGGCCCCTTTTTGACCTTTTACCTTTAAGTATGACCTTGACCTTTGAGGTACCGACCTGCTTCATATTTTAAAATCCATCTCAAAATAAGAAAGTTATTGACCAAACACGAAAAAAGGCCCTTTTTTGACCTTTGACCTCTAAGTATGACCTTGACCTTTGAGGTACCGACCTGCCTCATGCGCACCACACATTGTCTTATGGTTGTTAATATGTACATACCAACAAGCTTCCAAGGGAGATAATTCAAAAAGTATAAATGCGAGAGTTATGGTTCTTACGCACTGCACGTCGTCTAATGCTGATTAATATTTATATGAAGTTTCATGAAGATAGCTCGAACGGTTTTCAAATTATAGAGCGGACACGAATGTGTGCCAGACGGACAGACGGACAGCCAGACGCCCGGGGGAAAAACAATATGTCTCTCCGAAAAAAAATTTTTCGGGGGAGACATAATAACATTAGCACAAGCAAAAACACATTATGGACTATAATTCATTCTATTCTATACACATTCATTTTCCTCTCATTTAACAAAACATTCAAAGACATGTGTAAGGATGTCTAACATCACAATGGGCTCAAAACTGGAATTCTCGCAGATGAAATGAAAATCGAAATTTCATTTTGAATGAAACAAATTGGCAATATAACAACCAATAAGTAAACGGTGTCCAGTATTTTGTGTGCACCTCCCCCCCCCTCCCCACACACACCCACACCACCACCACCACCAGCACTTGCATTAACCAAAGCTAAACGACGCTATCTAACGTCGGATATACTTGTCAGGTATGGCAAGCCATTCGTGTTGAAGAGCAAACCCAAGCTGGTTTATATTTGCAGGTCTAGACTGGATGCGTCGGCCAAACTCATCCCAAAGAAGTTATATGGAATTGGGATCTGGATTTAAAGCAGGACACGGCATGACGTTGAACTGTACTCATCAGAATCGCCTCAACGTCTGTACTTACTCGTGTCGTATGTGGCCTGGAGCTGTCGTGCTGAAAATGCCTCAGTCCGTCGGCATGCATAAACGGTACAACAATTGGTTGTAAAATGTCAGCACGCTTATTGACGGCATTAATGTGACCACGTATGACGAGTATCGATGTCTTGCCGGCACTGCTGATTCCGCCCCACACTGTCACATTTCCAGTCTCCGCCCATCTGTGCGCCTCTAACACACTGTTCTGCGAGTAATGATCTCCTTTTCTCCTGTAGACCTGACGCCCCCATCGGCAAAACTGACGATGAACTTGCTCTCGCTAGAAAACAGAATGCTGACCATCTCCTGACGTGCCCAGGCCCTGCAATTGCGAGCCCATGTCTCGCGAATTCGGCGATGACGTCTGGTTGGCACCGGTCTAACGTACGGACGTCATTACTTCATGTCACTTAACCGGCATCCAATAGGCCTAACACTAATATGACGGTTGCGCGTTCCGTCCGCTTATCCAGCGGCTTTATTGGCTGGCTTGAATCGAGCACAGGCATGCGTCAAAACGAATGTACCTGTCCTGATATCAGGCGGCTACTTTAGGTCGCCCGGACCTGGGAAGATCTCGCACGTTACCACGTTGGTGGAATCGCACCCAGGTGCGGTAAGTGGTTGCTTTTGTACAGTTCAAACCGGCTTGTAATATTCCAGCCGGCCTCTGAAGGCCGAGCCATTTGTCAGCGCGGCCTTTTACTTGCAAGCCAACAAGGTGCGTACATGCATATCAAAAGGATAAGGACGCACGTGCTGAACATAACCAAAATAACAAATTGACAACCCTTAAAGAGAAAACTGATGATGGTGGACAATACATAGTGCTTCATTTTAAGAATACACAATTTTGTTGCCGGCCTCGTAGCTAAGCCGGTTCCGCGTCTGAATGGTGATTTGGAGGAAGCGGCTTCGATACCTGCCGGGGTCGGCAACATTGTTTCATGGAGCTTGATCATGATTTCTTTTCTACAGTCATTCTCTCTCTTCCGCTGAAATCAGCAGGGTAGTAATCAGTGTCTAGCGAAAGAATCTGCACTGTACTGGTTAACCGCTAACGTATAAGCCTGCCAAGGAAAAGTGTGGATACCTAAACTGCCCGGCTCCAAAATGACTTAAAATAGTGTTGACTGGGCCGTTACACTCCAAAGCAAACAAAATACACAATTCTGTTTGTTAACCCAATAATGGTTGACAACTTTGCTTCCCTCTTTAATTGTACGCCGGCGGGTCAGGCCTCAGATTCTATGGCTGTCCCAGCATACAGGATTACTAAAACTTAGAGAGAATTTAATTTTATCTAATGTTGGTTGGTGCCTGGTACTCTGTCTCTGGTCGGGCCCATCGGAGTCTTACTGTTGGTCTTCCTTTGCTCCAGCATGTCAGTGGTTTCTTGCTGTCGAGTCCTCGCCGTTGTTTAATCTCTGTGGTTGTTATTTGTCTTAATCGCGACAGACGTAAGGACGAGGATTGCGGCCGCGTCAAATCGATCAAGCCCCCGCTCCCCAATGAAATTCTTTTCATTGACCGTTCCAAGGCGGTTATTCTGCCGCGGTTTATTTTTGTTATGGTTTGTCTTTGTCTTTGAGTGTGTATCGCTTATATTTTTTTTTGGGATAAGCCATTTGCCATTTTGATGGAAGGTAACTGTCCTACTGGTTTCGGTTATTGATGTTTCCATTAGGGTCAAGTTATTTCATGTTTGTGTTTCTTTTCGTTTGGTGTAACGGATAAGAGTTGTGGGTTAATTGTATCGATTCCTGATCATTGCCCAGACTTCTGTTTTGCACACAAAATTTTCAAAGCATAATTTTCTTTCTGACTGAAAAAATTACTCAAAACGAGTATACTTATTTTTGCCGCTCAGTATATAATGATCAAATTAAACAAAGTTGAATGGATATAAGTTAATTGTTCACGCAGACATAGGAAAGTATATGGTCGTGCAACTGCGGTCAGTCTCTTTATGGTTCCGCCCACTGTAAGACCATCCTTTAAGTGTTGTTGTCAACTAACTGACAGTTATTGTGCTTCAAAGTACCGTTAAGTTTGTCGGGCGCCCACAGAGTATTTGGAGATATCTTATACTAGAACAGCTACCAGTCGGATATCATTTATTTTTGCGAGATCCTGTGGCCTAGTGGATAAGAGCGCTGACTTAATCATCAGGTTTTTCACTGCTGTGGTTCGAGTCTCGCTCTTGTCACATATGAGAAGTCAAGTTCTGCAACGAAAGGTCGGGTGTTATTTCTCCGGATACTCCAGTTTTCACCCACATCTGATTATCGATCGGCTCGAAATGTGAAATAAACTTGAAAGGGTCGAAAAAATAAACAACAAAATACAATTAAGTAAAGAAATCATTTAGTTTTAGTTGATAGGTATTTTTGTTTTTTCTAGACATCGTTACCTGGAAAGTACTGAACGGGGCATAGACTATATAACCGTGCAGATAGAATAAAAACAAAACAATCGAAATGTCACCCCGCTTAAATGACAAATGGACTTCGATACTTCTTGTTTTCCACCTCTGATAGCGGTCCATTCCACTCCAGTGACTTATGTCTAAGATTATACACATTTTTTTCAAATTTTATTGAAATACAGAGAAATTGGGAAATCTAGCTTCAAAGTCAAGGATCTAGACTAGAATCATCCAGCAAGGCATGGCACTGAATAGGGCGAGGCAGATAACGTAGGCAGGGTATCACTACATTAACAAGTCGTGTAGTAAACAGCCGTGACCCTCCACTTCATATAAAGAGAAGTGCAGTTTACAAGGATAAACATTATCAAAAACATTAAGGAAAATGGGAACACCTGGTAGAATTTGTCCGCTATTTTTCAAAAGGAGATAACTTTCGGCACTTCCTGTTCGCTTTTCTATAAGCCATGTCCCACTGAAAAAGGGGTCTACTCTTAAAGGAAAGAATTTGCTCTTAGGAGCAAATTCTTTCCTTTACGAATTGACCCCGGCTAATGACATGGGAGACAAAATACTTTTGCAGCATTAGCCTCCCATGAAGTCCCACAATATTTGTATGAAGCGGACTATGATGTCATTTTTCGAAACTATCAAAGAGTTCCCTATGTCACACAAGTGTGTTATCCAAGTGTTTTCAATTCTTTCCAACCTTTGCCTGACACAGCAGCTAAAATACAAAATGTTGATATTCTCAGAATAGACGCCTGAGCAGATAGATGGCTAGTTATTTACAATTAAGGCGTAACTATACCAAATTTAGTGACACAGAGGCCTTTCTGATATTTTATCTTTATCAGTGTGTCTAAACCCCAAAGTTTTTAAACCGAAACGGATGATGGACAAGACCCGGCAAACACAGCACACCCCCCCCCCCCGGGCACGCATCGACCGACGTAGCTCATGAGACAGGTCAGCTGGAGGCATCAGGCAGGAGACGCCTACCCTAGGACTTATAGGCGTCCCCGACCGAGCCAACATCAGCAAATATGGCCAACACTCCACACGGAAGTCATGGGCATCAGGAAGGAGATGTCCATAGTAGGGAGATTTGCAAAATTTTAAATATAACAAAAAGTAGCAACCAAATCCGCTTAGATACATGTCTCACCTGACAAGTCAGTCTTAGTTTTAGAAAAATTAGAATTCTATACTGCAAAAGTTAAATATATAATATAGTTATTTAAATTAGTACTTGAGTACTGACGTCAACACCGCATTATCTACCGCAGCACTAAGGAGCTGATACTGAGCTGATACAACCCAAACAAAACCGAAATTTTACTTTTGAGTCACATGCCATCCAATGCGTTACTTAAATAAGACTTCAATAAAAGTAATAACTTCACAAAAGCATCTAGAACTTGCGCGTTGATTGGCAAAACTACGTCGACTTGTCGGGTCTCAAACGAATCGCCTCAGATGACAAAAATCACTTTAAATATTATTCTACTTTCATAATATGCACACGTTGTTTGGGTCAATTGTACCTAGCAACCATGCGATGCTTTATAGAAAATACAACTAGAAGCTGGCCGAATTGTCTCTGTTACCACTAAACTGATAGAGGTAAACAAATGGTATGCAGAACTTAGTTGGCTCAAACTCTCAGAGCAAAGGAATCTGCATAATTTATTTTTGTACTTAAGAAATAATCTCCACGTACCGTGTGTTATCGTGATTAACACACGGTGTTGGAGGGCAGATTGCGAAATATTAATTCACGACGGCGAAGCCGGAGTGAATTAATATTCGCATCTGCCCGACAACACCGTGTGTTAATCACGATAACACACCGGGTGCGTGGAAATTATTTCGATTCTAACATGATGCTAAACTGAAATACAGTAGTAACAAAGCGTTATCTTGGGGATTATTTTGCAGCGGATGTCGACAGAAGGAAATGTTTACATGCAACGTCACGATGACGCCAAATTGCACGCACCACGTTGACGACGTGAATTATCGCATATTTGCAAACGCTGACGTTTCCACTGGGTTCAATGGGAAAAACGTTAACGTCATGTTAGAATTCAAGATGAAACATGATCTAGCACTTTTGTGTCTCATCGAGTTAATTCCACCACATGTGGGAGAGGTTTCTGCCTATCCATGGTTATTGATATTGGCGTGTTTTTTTTATGTTTTTTGTATCCATATATACTCTTATTTTCTTCTTTTAGCATATTCACATTCCCTTTTCGAAATTTCTAATTCCTGTACTGTTTCTACCTTCATCTTATTTTTTCTGTCTATTATATTTTGTAATTTTATTGTGATTCTTGTGTCTTGTCGTTTGAAGTCTGAGTTTCTTTGTGTCATTTCCAATCGGCACAAACATTTTTAAGTCATTTGCTGCTTATACTTCTGCTGAAATGTGAATCCGCGAACAAAAAGCGCACTCCGGCTAATTCTCAGTGTTTGGCACAGTCTCACTCAAACTATATTTAGTTGGTATTATCGCATCATCATGAAAACACGCCTATACCAATACATTGTAAATTTTACCTCCAAAAAATGAAAAATTTTAGACGAAAAATTGTGTTATTTGTCTTATTGCTGCTCTAAAATATAGATAGAGGGTACTCGTTAGAGATCGAGGCGGTTCTAACGAGTACTCACAATCCATATTTTCATCACGAAAATACGCCTTTATAATTTGACCCCCTTGAACACCACTTTTATATAGTAAAACTGGGGTTTCCGGGGGTATGCCTTATTTTTCTTATTTCTGCTCTAAAATATAGACTGTTGGTACTCGTTAGAACCGCCTCGATGAGGCGGTTCTAACGGGTGCCCACAATCTATATTTTGAGCAGAAATAAGACAAATATCACAAGTTTTCATCATAAAATTTTCATTTTTTAGGCGATAAAGATGGCAATGTATTTGTATAGGCGTGTTTGCATAATGTAGAGCAGAAATAAAAAAAATATATTTACCCCTGCAAACCCCAGTTTTACAATATAAAAGTGGGATTCAAGGGGGTCAAAATTATATAGGCGTGTTTCCGTGATGTGTGTGGGTTTAAGTTTAAATAACTGAACGAACGACCAGCTGGCGCATGCCACTTATAAATGGAAAATGCGTATCGAAGTAAGCTAAAAATAAATAAAGCTTATCCCTTAAAGGTCCATGCAAACTTTAATGTAGATGACATTCAGATTTATCTCCCTAGTTTTCAGAGAAAACCAGGTTTCATGTGAATAATATGGCAGAAGATGATTTGCATGAAATGTCACGTCTAATTTTCTCTCCATCACGTGAACAAGTCCGTGAAATGAACATCCTACTAAACTCCACTTTATATAGAGAAAACTGGGGTTTACGGGGGTGTACATTATTTTTCTTATTTTTGCGCCAAGACACAAGTTGTGGGCACTCGTTAGAACCGCCTCATTGAGGCGGTTCTAACGAGCACCCACAACCTATGTTTCCTCTATAAATAAGAAAAATATCAGGAATTTTCATCAGAAAATTAGCAATTTTGGAGATGTGAAAAATGCACTACATCGCATGGATGTGTTTTCGTAATGCGAACAATGAAGGAAAAGTGAAAATGACATCTGCTACTGTCATGATAAAAGACTGAACTAGTAAGAAAAGGTCACTCAGGAAAGGCTTCAATCTAAGAACGCAGCCGTCACAGTCATCTATAGAAAGTGACACGGATGCACACACAAAAACAGACGAAACATGAACCAACGACACAAAGCAAAATAACAAATAAAACACTGCAAAAGAACGACCGCCTTCGGAGGGTCAGTAGTAAAACTAGTGAGGGGCTTCAACTCCGGAGATTATGAAATTTCATTACTCGCCCTCAGTTCCAGTACAGTGTCAAACAAAACAACAATAACAAATTAATCCGCATTGAGGCTTTCTAGCTGATAAAATACGTGATAAAATGGTTAAGTAAAGATTAATACAAGTATTACCTTTTTCAAAAAGCTTGAGTCTACGCTAAGCGCACATTAATTTGAGCAGCCAAAGGATTGGAAAGTCAAATGACAAAGCTGCTCATGTATAAGTGTGCCAGTAAATACGGAAACTTGTATAATAGCAAAAGATTCCAAACATTGACTCCAGTTTCATACACAAGCAAAACTACAGTTTTTTGCTATAACAAACAATCGTGCAAGGAAACAAAAATCAGTAGAACAGATGAATTTTGCCTTCTTTTAGTGAAAACAAACAGAAATAGATGTACTGTATCATCGGAGGGAAGTCAACATCATTTGAACCCAGAAAACCTGTTTATTCTGTATGCGAATATGGTGTGTTAAGCTTACGGAAGTGTTCCAGTCAATCCCGGTATTTAATCGTTATAACACATAACAATGATGGCCAGTCAATAGAATATAGCATTCAGCCAGTAATGACCTTTTCTTTCATGCTTCTGGAGCAAAAGTAAACGTTAGGTAGTCTACACCCACAGACGTAGACAATAACATGGATGACATGCTAATAGAAAATAACATTCAACTAGTCATGACCTTTTCTAAAATGCTTCCGGAGCAAAAGTCATTCTTAAGATTGTCTACGCCCACGGTTGTCCACGCCCGTGGACGTAGACAATTATCATGACTCAACAACAATCCGATGTCAGAGCAGAAGAAAACCACCAGTTGCAGCGAAGCCTGACTGACTAAAGTTTACACCAAGTGCACTTGAGACGTGCATGTCAAGTGCACTATTTGCATTAAAACGATAGAAAATTTGTGCACCTGACGTGAACACCAAGTACACAAGGGTGTAAACTTTAGTTCTGACCCCACTGTAGATCACAGAGGGTCGAACCCAGGAAATATCCGGTTCCACCCTTCCCGAATTCAAAGGATTTAGGGTGGGACCGCCATCAAACAGTCCGGAGTCCGGCCCACTACCGTGCAACCAAAGAGCGAAATAAAGTTGTCCACTGTAAAAGGGTCGAGAACCAAACACGCGGTCTGTCGCATAACATCCATGCTATAACCACATTGAGCGAGAAACTGCGACCTTACTGTGTGATCAGTGATTACACTGTCTAATTATCCGTGTCAATTAATGTAGATTCTGAAGAACTTTCATATGCTGGATAAGCGAAAATGGCCATGATCATAAATAAATTACATGCTGCAAATGTAGAATATCTTCGATGAAAGTTTATCAATGTTTGGTTTTGGAAACGTAAACATTTAGAGGTAAAACTTCGAAATATAGAATGACGCTTCCTAGTACTATCGGTATATAAAATCATAACTGATTTTGTCATAGTGCATTTTTCCAAATTTTGAAACCTTTTTACAAGCGTTTTTTATATATTGTTCATAGAAACTCTTATTTCAGTGCCTTTGTTGCTTTAATTTTCAGACGCATCAATCTGATTAACAACTACGCATTCGCAACAGGAGACTATTCATTTAAGGCTTCGCTTTCATGTTTTCAATATGTCATTTTAAAATTGCAAATGTACTGTTTGAACTTGCTTCTCTGTTGAAATTTATTCATGTCGTTTACACCAGTCCTGTCATATCACCTTGGACAATTCCTGCAAAAGATCTATAGGTGCCTATTTTTTATGTTTGTTTTTGTTATTTTTTTGTATTGGGGTTTAACGGCCCAGTCAACATTTTTAGGTAATTTTCGAGCCGGTCAGTTTACCTATACAGACCTATACGTAAGCGGTTAACCAGTACTATAGGTGCCTGTAAAAAGTAAATTTAAACGCGCTGGCATTCAGTTGCATCACGAAACACGTGTAACGTTTTTAACCGAGCGGATAATATATGTATATGAATTTTTCCGTGGGGCTCCTTGTCCCTAGTTTAATTATAATTAAATTGCAATACGAAAGAAAGGCTGGACTGCTTTGTCTCAGAATTTAAGTGACAATCAATTCATTGGGTTAAAAAATGGAATCATACGGGAATTAACAAACATATAGGGGTTCAACCTGACACCTTAATAAGGCTCCCAATTCGCCTCTGATTGCTTTCCTATACTCCTGCAGCCTTTACAAGTTCCAGGAGCCTGCCTAATTTGGCTCCCAATTCACACTATTTGTATCGGACACGGAGTCCTCTATTAACTCTTAGACACAAACAGAAGCCCAGTCCCAGGTTTCGCAATGATCCCAATGAGACTAGTGCTTCAGTATGAGCCTGATTTCAGAGCTATGCTTTATTTATTTTACCTGATTAGTCTCCGATGTGAACAGCTTCAATACAACGTCAAGACTGACTTACTATCCACGTGCACGGTATTTATACCCAGGAGTGTCCATTAAGAGAGGGGTGTCAGGTTGAATCCATTTAAATGATTCTTATAATTATCGCATACCTTTGTGTTTGAAATCAATCTTTACATGGTAAGACATTATTTTGGAAGCATTTGAAAAGTGATTTACCGGCTTAATTAATTGTTTCCAGAAATTTGTTGCCATAGAGATATCGCTTAGGCCCCAAAATGGCTTAAGAATGCGATCGTCCGGTGATTCGTGACACCTTAGACGCTTGTCGAGCGCCTACGTCTTCGGATGCAACAATAATGGCTGCGCCCAGTAAAAGTTATTGATTCGTGTTTTGTTTGTACTAAAACTATTGTAAAGGGCTGTTTTCTAAGCAGGTAAGTTATGTTTGCATGCTTATTATTGCTTCCAACCTCAAGGAATGGGTGGATGTACATGAACGGCGCAGAATCGTTTATTTTTACCAATCAATTGGATCTCGTATTGAATTTTCGTGACACTACCCACGCCTCCGAGTTCATGCGTCCCGCATGCATTATCAAAAATATGGATCAAGGAAAACATATTCAAACAAATCTTTATCATTCACTTAGACATACATTATTTTGTATATATTTTCATCATCATCATCATCATTTTTTTTTTTTTACTATTATTATCATTTCTTTACTTATTTATTGACTGCCTTGTCAACTGTCACGTTTTATCATGCTTACAACATTATGCTGTATTTCAATATCCTGTATAAAAATGTCAAAAGTCACTTGGTACAAATATTTGCTCAGATTCCTTCGAGCTACATTTATGTCAATACACAGGCCTTGTTTCAGTATCATCCATAGGACTCCTTAGTCCTTACATAAATGTTCAGACTCCTTAGTCGCTGCATAAATGTCTAGGCTGTGTGAGATCTTCCCAGATGGGAATAGAATGAATACTTATTTTGGCAGATTTCGCCACATAAATTACACTGGAAAGGATCTCTGAGACTGTGCCATCCCCGATGAATAGCATGCACTATCTCATCATCAAAAGTGATTTCGCAATGGTCACACCTGAGTGAAGGAGAAACTTGAACCTCCTTGTCCTGTGTCTCCATAAGGGATACTTTTACCCCTTTCAAGTTTTTGGTCACTGCTCCAGAGTCTGTCTGACTAACTTTCGGTTTCTTGGCCGTAGCTGATTCACTTGTAATATCTAGTTTCTTTTTCATGGGTGCCCTAACCGGCAGAGGAGTACATGGCTTTCTCTGAGTACGACCGATTGTAAGTTCGTTATCGTTAATGTCCAGTTTGTGTCCAGAATCAGCCTCATCACTTGACTCAGCTGGGTCTGAGTCCACTAACTTCTCATCCGAGCTGGAATCACTAATACTATAATCCAGTTCAATTTCAGGGTCTTTATCCCACTCATCATGTTCAGTGTGGACTTTTATATTAGGTGTTTTCTCACTCTTGTTCTCGACATTGTCCGGCTGAGATGCAGATGTACATGTTGCGGAGACTGGATGGAACTTCTTTACGTGTTTGTTCAAGTTTGCCTTTTTACTGAACAAACTATTGCAGATACTACATGAGAAGTTCTTAGTTGGTTGTTTAGGCTTCCCACACTGCTTTACATGGTCTAGATAGTCCTCCCATTTTATGTCTGTCTTGCATGTTGGACACATTGACCTCTTTCTCGGAGTTTGTTTGGTCGCAGGCATATCTCTGCAAAGAGAGAAAACAGATAAATAATCTCGTAACCATTTTGGTTTCCTAACAACCCTTTTAGACCTAGTTTCAACCAAAGATTCCTCTTTATCTGCTTCCTCGGACAATTCATATTGTTCATTCTGAGGTTCATGAATGTCTGTTTGTGCTTCAACATGCTCGGGCATTTGCCTAGTCTCGGATTCGCCCAATAAAGTCTGATCTCTTACTTTACGAACCCTATCAATATGTATGGTCTGTATTCCCCCATTTCGACCACAGTTTACGTTTAGAAGAACTTCGGATATTATGTCTATCACCTCAAATGGACCCCTCCAAAACAAAGTGAATTTAGGTGACTGTCCTGATTTCTTAACAGGAAAGTACACCAGAACTCTGTCCCCAATTTTAAAACCCTCATAAGATAATCTTTTGTCATGAATTTTCTTCTGCCTTGCGATTGCTAAGCCCGTAGTTTCCCTTACATATGTATGTACGGACTCCAACCTTTCTTGTAGTTCCCACACCCATAAATTTGATGGCATATGTTTAACATTTGGGGGCATTTGGTATATCAGATCAAGCGGGGTTCTAGTATTATGGCCAAACATTAGCATATTAGGGCTTATCCCTGTGCTTTCATGGTCTGTTGCCCTGTATGCCATCATTATGTAAGGTAGAAGGAGGTCCCAGTTAGAATGGTTATCATTTATGTAAGCACGCAGCATTGAACAAAGAGTTTTGTTGAATCTTTCTACCATGCCATCTGATTTTGGGTGATATGGCGTAGTGCGCGTTTTGTCAATTTGAAGTAACTCACACATTTCTGCAAATAAACGGCTTTCGAACTGGCGTCCTTGATCCGAGTGAATCTGATCGGGAATTCCAAATTTCGCGAACACTTCCTCAACCATTATTCTTGCCACTGTTGCTGCTTCTATGTTTTGCATTGGGAAACTCTCTGTCCATTTTGTAAAGTAATCTGAGACTACTAAAACATATTTGTTGCCACGTTCCGTGACAGGAAGCTCTCCTAGTATATCTACTGCTATCCTCTCCATTGGATAACCACTACGAGCTACTTGCATTGGTGCCCTTTTGTTTGGTATTGGATCTTTACCTTTCTGACACGTTTCACAACCGGTCACATACATTTTTACATCTTGGCTTAACCCTGGCCAATAAAAGTTTTGCCTTATTTTACTAAGCGTTTTATTGATCCCAAGATGGCCAGAAGTTTGAGCATCATGTGAAAATCTGAGAACAATCCTCCTTTGTGATTTGGGTATTATTGCCTGTTCCATGACTGAATTTGTTGCTATGTCTTCATATCTCCGGACTAGTAGCTCATTTTGTATATCAAGATTCCTCCATTGACTGTATAGTGCCTTTAAGAAATAACTTTCCATTGCAATCGCCTTTGCGTCTGGTTTGATACCCTTCTCCAACCAACTCTTGATGAGACAGATATCCCGGTCGCCATCCTGTATGGATTTTAAATCAAATACTTCTGAACTCGATGATTCAACAACATTCAGAGAAGGAGGACTGGCTTCTTCATTAACACCACACTGTTTGCATGGAATTCGACTGACTCCATCTGCGTTTTGATGCAGCCGACCTGGCCGGTGTTCAACTTTCATGTCATAGCTGGATAATGTCTCTATCCAACGGGCAATCTGTCCTTCTGGGTTTTTGAAGTTCATGAGCCATTTCAAAGAGCTGTGGTCGGTCCTTACCAAGAATTTCCTTCCATAAAGGTAATGCTTAAAATGCTTCACAAACGTGACCAGAGCCAGCAACTCCTTTCTGGTTACACAATATGCCCGTTCAGATTTCGTAAGGGTCCTACTTGCAAATCCTACGGCATGCTCTTCTCCATTAATTTTCTGCGATATAACCGCACCTATGCTTTGGTCACAGGCATCAACATCCAGAATGAAACTCTGACTGAAGTCTGGATGAGCCAGTACGGGAGCATTCACCAATTTAGTCTTGAGAGTTAGAAATGCACTCTCGCACTCCTTGGTCCACGTGAACCGAACTCCTTTCTGTGTAAGTTTATGAAGTGGTTTTGCTATTTCCGCGAATCTGAATATAAACCTGCGGTAATAACTACAGAATCCTAGAAATGATCTTACTTCTTTCACATTTGTTGGGTTCGGCCAGTTTTGAACACATTCCGTTTTCTTAGGGTCGGTACTTATCCCATCCTCTGAAATTACATGCCCTAAAAATTCAACCTTTTTAGAAAACAGTTGACACTTTCTGGCTTTGAGTTTCAGGCCAGCTCCCTGAAGTCTTGCAAAAACTTCATCTAGATTTTTTACCATGTCCTCAAATGTCTTTCCACATACAATTATATCGTCGAGATATACTAAACATGTTTCCCAGTGTAGTCCAGCTAAAACTATTTCAACCAGTCTCTCAAACGTGGCCGGTGCATTACAAAGGCCAAATGGGAGGACATTGAATTCAAACAATCCTTTTCGACTTATAAAAGCTGTTTTCTTCCTATCCTTAGGGTTCAATTCGACCTGCCAATACCCAGAATTCATATCTAAGCAAGAGAACCACTTTGAGCCTGTTAGTTGATCTAGAGATTCGTCTATCCGTGGCAGAGGGTAGGCATCTTTAATCGTTACGTCGTTTAGTCTGCGATAATCTATGCAGAATCTCTTGCTGCCGTCCTTTTTCTTCACTAGCACAATGCCACTGGCCCACGGACTTTTTGATGGTGTGATTACGTCCTTTTCTAACAATTTATCTATTTGCTCATCTATTTCCTTTTGCATGTGGTAAGGAACCCTCCTTAATGGTTGTTTTATGGGCTGCACATCCTTAGTTGGTATTCTGTGTTTTAAAACTCCGGTTCTCCCAATGTCGTTATCATTTTCTGAAAACACTTCTGAATATTTGTTCAATAAGCCAGCCACTTGTTTCTGTTGAGCTTTGTTCATTCCTTCCACTGTTCTCTGATAAAGATCACTTAAATGACTTGGAACATTATTTTGTATGGAAGTCTTGGATTTAACGTTTTGTACCTCAACAACAGAGCTTGCCTTGGCTATGTTTGTTCCAGGGTAGATTTGACAAATTTCGTCTGTGATATTCATAATACGCACAGGTATTTCAGTTTGACTGTATGATAAGGATTTGGCAACCAATGCACTGCCTTTTTCAAGAAAACTCTCAGCGGGTTCAATAATACAGAGCCTTCCTGTTTCAAGCTTTGAATCAGTCATTGATGCATTGATTATTTTTTCTGATCTAGGAGGTATATGAACCATGTCTTTTGCAACAACTCTGCTACACCCAACATAACCTATGTGATCAAGCTTTATGGGTTCATTCTGAATGGTGAGGCTACCTTGGGCAATATCAATTTTGCAATTATTCTTTTCCAAGAAGTCAAGACCCAAGATTGCCTCATTATCTATATCTGCAACGATCACATCCATATAGCATGTTGATTTTGAAACCTTGATTTGAACTTTTGTTTTACCTATCACATCTATTGGGTTTCCTGACGCGGTAGATATTACCTGCTCAAACGAATTCAAAGGGGGCAGAGAATCCCCTATTGTTTCCCAAACCCTCTTAGAGATGATAGTAACAGTAGCTCCTGTATCTACTAAACTGCTCAATGGTTTACCATTTATACGTGCAGTCAAGAACAGTCCGGAGCTTTTCTTTCCTGACACTTTGACTCCTTCCTCGTCAGCTTTTTCATTTTCTTTTTGCTGAGCTCCAGGTTCAGGTTGCTTCTGCTTGCATTGCCACTGGATATGGTCAGTAGAACCACAAGAATAGCACCTTCTTTTATATTGTCTTTTCTCCTCTGTAGCTGATGCTCTTGGATTGGGTTTCCACTGGCCCTGGGGTCTGTACCGTCTGTAGTCAGATCTTTGTGTTTTGAGAGATTTTATCTCATCCTGAAGGAGTTTTAACGTTTCAGTTAACTGATCCATCTTAGTGCTGGTATTATCATTCTTCTCTTGTACTGACATATCGGTGGTATTAGCTGAAAAGAGGTATCCATGTCCTTCTTGTTTCTTCCGTTCTGTCCTGTTATATGCTTCCAGCTCGACTGCATGTCGAACAGCATCATTCAGATCGCTAGGTCTGGCTTGTTTAACTCTCAGCCTTATGTCTGAGCTATGTAACGCATCAATGAATTGCTCCTTTGCGAGTGTTTCCCTTACATCAAATGGTGCAGTCGGATATGCAAGGTTTGTGAGCCTACGGATGTCCTGGCCCAGAGCTGAAAGCGTTTCTGATACAGATTGTCTTCTTTCCCTTAGTTGTACCCGATACAGTTCTGTTTGGTTTGGTGGAGCAAAGCGTTCTTCCAATGCTCGCACCAGTTTGTCATAGTCCTTGGATTGGGTAGAAATATTTCCGAACACACCCTGAGCCTGACCTCTTAATGACACAGCTAAATACAATCCTTTTTCTGTCTTACTCCAACCATTGATTTCAGCCACAGCATCAAAATGAGCCCGATAGTCCAACCATGATCCTGTACCATCAAACGTAGCTGGTTTTACTTTCACACCACCACTTGGGTGTGGTTTGGTCTGAACTACCCTAGGTGTTGATGTCTGGGGTTCAACCATACTTCTTTTCCTTGAAGGTTGTGGTAGTGGAGTATGGCTCCCCACTTCTATACTACTCTCATCATATTTGTGCAGCCCGGGTGGTTCCCTGGCCTCCATAGGATCTTGTCGCCCTCTTGGTAGGTCTGGCAGATGCCTCATTGGCTTCTGTTCACTAGCTGTTTCTCCATATGAGGCTCCATCATCACCTTGTAACTCTAACATCCGAAGGTCGTTTTCTAAGACTAACAGTTCAGTTTGAATAAGCCTGGCCTCATTCCTTTTTTTCATGACTTCCAGTCGTTTTCCTAACACTTTCATCGAGCTTTCTAACTTATCTGTTCCGTCTAGGGTTTCCATTTTTAGAATGTTATGGCCTGAGCTCGTGATATTTGTAGTTTATCAATATCCCAGAAACGCTGCCACCACTGTAACGTTTTTAACCGAGCGGATAATATATGTATATGAATTTTTCCGTGGGGCTCCTTGTCCCTAGTTTAATTATAATTAAATTGCAATACGAAAGAAAGGCTGGACTGCTTTGTCTCAGAATTTAAGTGACAATCAATTCATTGGGTTAAAAAATGGAATCATACAGGAATTAACAAACATATAGGGGTTCAACCTGACACCTTAATAAGGCTCCCAATTCGCCTCTGATTGCTTTCCTATACTCCTGCAGCCTTTACAAGTTCCAGGAGCCTGCCTAATTTGGCTCCCAATTCACACTATTTGTATCGGACACGGAGTCCTCTATTAACTCTTAGACACAAACAGAAGCCCAGTCCCAGGTTTCGCAATGATCCCAATGAGACTAGTGCTTCAGTATGAGCCTGATTTCAGAGCTATGCTTTATTTATTTTACCTGATTAGTCTCCGATGTGAACAGCTTCAATACAACGTCAAGACTGACTTACTATCCACGTGCACGGTATTTATACCCAGGAGTGTCCATTAAGAGAGGGGTGTCAGGTTGAATCCATTTAAATGATTCTTATAATTATCGCATACCTTTGTGTTTGAAATCAATCTTTACATGGTAAGACATTATTTTGGAAGCATTTGAAAAGTGATTTACCGGCTTAATTAATTGTTTCCAGAAATTTGTTGCCATAGAGATATCGCTTAGGCCCCAAAATGGCTTAAGAATGCGATCGTCCGGTGATTCGTGACACCTTAGACGCTTGTCGAGCGCCTACGTCTTCGGATGCAACAATAATGGCTGCGCCCAGTAAAAGTTATTGATTCGTGTTTTGTTTGTACTAAAACTATTGTAAAGGGCTGTTTTCTAAGCAGGTAAGTTATGTTTGCATGCTTATTATTGCTTCCAACCTCAAGGAATGGGTGGATGTACATGAACGGCGCAGAATCGTTTATTTTTACCAATCAATTGGATCTCGTATTGAATTTTCGTGACACACGCATATATAATTTTGACCCCCTTGAATCCCATTTTATATAGTAAAACTGGGGCTTATAGGGGTAAACCTTATTTTTCTTATTTATCGAGGCGCTTCTAACGAGTACCAACAATCTATATTTTAGAGCAGAAATATGAAAAAAATCACAATTTTTCGTCTTTAAAGTATTTTTTTTTTCGGCGGTAAAGTCACAATGTATTTGTATAGACGTGTTTTCGTACTGTACAGTATTGTGAGTGAAATCTGTGGGAATGCTTTACAGGGTACACTCTTTCAAGTGTGAGTATAGTAGTCGCAGATGACTTAAGGTTCTTCTGTCGCGGTTTATTTTTATTATGGTTTGTCTTTGCATGTAAACATTGCTTATATTTTTTTATTTTTTTTTGATAGCCGTTTGGCCATTTTGTGAAAAAGTAACTATCCTTTGTACGGAACCCGGGAAGGACATGATTTTTTTTAATATGTTGTGCGAACAAGATATTAAGTTGTGCGAATCTTGTGCGGACAAGATAATATGTTGTCCGCACAAGATATTATCTTGTGCGGACAACATAATTTATCTTGTGCGGACAACACAATATCTTGTCCGCACAAGATATTATCTTGTTCGCACAACATATAATCTTGTTTGCCCAACATAGATCTTGGGAAGTTGTGCGAACAAGATATTATCTTGTGTGGACAAGATATTATCTTGTTCGCACAACATATTATATTGTACGCACAAGATATTATCTTGTGCGGACAAGATAATATCTTGTGTGCATAAGATATTAAGTTGTGCGAACAAGATTATATCTTGTCCGCACAAGATTTATGTTGTGCAGACAAGATATTATCTTGTGCGGACAAGATAATATCTTGTTCGCACAACTTAATATCTTGTGCAGACAAGATAATATCTTGTTCGCACAACTTAATATTGTTATGCATAAGAATCTATTTTTCTGATACCTACTTTCACCCCACTGTTGACCTAATAATGCTATAAATATCTTGTTAATCTTCTTATAGAAGATTCCAGAAAACTGAGTCACAGATTAATTTCATTTTTTTAAACAACATGTTTACAAGGAAAAGTACTTCAGAACCTTCCAGAAAGTTCAGGTTTGCATTATTTTTAGAAAATTACATCATCTAATTCCACAGCCCTGTGGAACATTCTAGAGAAATCTTAGGGTCTATAAAAGAGCTTAATTTTTCTCATTGAGTCAGACTTTGGAGTTTGAAGTTTGGGCTTAGAAGAAAAAGTAATTTCTAAATTCTGTGTTGGATTGTTAAAGGATATTACTTTTCATTTTGGACTGTGAATTCTGTGGGATCAAGGAAAATAGATTCATTCGGGATATTTCATTACAGAGCTAAGTACATTTAATTTTCTTACCTCTACAGGTTAAAATTAACTTGTGAATAAATTTTGTTATTTTTTTCCAAAAGGCTTGTTTGTTTTTTCTTTCTGCTACGCTTGGCTCGTAACAGAAATTGGGGGCTCGTCCGGGATAAACCATTTCGAGCATTTAAAAACCGACTTTTCATGTGACGGCAGGTAATTGTCATTTCTTGTCAAATATAGACTTGGCAGTTGCTTCACAGTATTGGTATTTCCCTATAGGCATATAGGGGATTGTCATTCCATGTGAATTGTCATTTCAGGTGAAATAGTACTTGTCATTTTCATGTGAAATTGTCGTTGGGCTTGTCATTTAAAAAAAAAAAGACTTTGTCAAATTTACCTCAATCTGTATTACCATTATTACTTTATAATACAAACAAAAAGCAAACATATCGTTTGATTTGAGAAGCTTTTTGGCTCAGCCTACTCAGGAGTTGTTTAATCTAGCCAAAAGGACATATTTGCTAGACATTGCTTCCCATTATGGGGTCACTGCTGTCAAAACAAGCATGAAAAAAAAACATGAAATTAAGAATATTTTGATACAGTTTTTTGTTGATGAAGAACTCTTTAATCCATCTGCTTTGTCTCTCATTATGGTCTCTCATACTGAATTACAAATGAGACAAATTGAAGTAGGACGGCGAGAGATGGAAGAAAAAGAGACGGAAAAAGAAAGAGAAATGCAGAGACAAATGCATAAGGAAAAATTAGAAATGGAGAGGGAAAAAATAGAAATGGAGGAACGCCTTCAGAAAGAAAAAATAGAAAAAGAAGAAAGGCTCGAGTTAGAAAAGGAAAAAATGAGATATAGTATTCAAGAAAAAGAAAGGGAAAGGCAATTTCAATTAAGGCTGAAGGAATTGGAACTCCAGGGTCAAGATAGGGTGAAACCTGCCCCTGTTGTTGACTCTGGTAGTTATTTGATGCCACAAAGCACATCAGATTAGTTCCGCCATTTCAGGAAAAAGAGGTAGATAAGTATTTTTTGCATTTTGAAAAAAATTGCAGAAAATTTAAAATCGCCAAAAGAGCATTGGACCTTACTTTTGCAAAGCGTTGTTGTCGGAAAGGCTCGAGACATTTACACTCAGCTGACTGTCGAGCAAAGCTCAGACTATGATTGGTTAAGGAGCTTATTCTTAAGGCATATGAGTTGGTCCCTGAGGCTTACAGGCAGAGATTTAGGAACTGTAAACAAGAAATTTCCCAGACCCATGTAGAATTTACTCGAACCAAAGAACAGTTATTTGATAGGTTGTGTTCTTCTTAAAAAGTAGGCTCTGATCATGACAAACTTAGACAGCTTGTCCTTGTTGAAGAGTTCAAACGGTGGATTAATATAGACATTAAATCTTTTCTGGATGAGAGACAGGTTGAAACTTTGGAGGAAGCTTGTCGTTTGGCAGATGATTATGCTTTGACTCATAAAGTCTCATTTGTGAACAGGCCTTATCCTCGAAAACCTTATAATCCACAGACAGGTCCAAGATTCTATCCCAGTAATCCTTCTGGTAGTTATAGCCATACATCTAGTACTATGCCCAAACTTTCTGGGGAAAATAAAAGCCAGAATCCTTCCAAACCTTCTGGTGAAAACAGAAGCCAGAGTTTTTCCAAACTTTCTGGTGAAAACAAAGACCAGAATCCCTTATCTCAATCTCAAGTAGTTTGTTATTATTGTAAAAATACAGGCCACTGGATTTCTGAGTGTTTAAAATTAAAGCGAAGGAAACAACGAGAAAGACAAGATGAACTTAAGCCTACAGGCTTGACTTCTATAAGGCCAAAACCACAGTCTTGTGTAAGGGAGGAAACTCACTCTGATATCAAATTATCTGGGACTGATTCAGTTATGGAGATTTATGAACCATTCTTATCAGATGGTTTTGTGTCACTAAATGGTGACAGTTATGCCCATCCTACCCCTATCAAAATCTTACGAGATACCGGAGCTTCTCAATCTCTTATTCTTGCAGATACTCTGCCTTTATCTGAGAAGACTTCTATGGGCCAAAGTGTCCTCATTCAGGGTGTGTAATGTGGATTTGTTAATGTTCCGCTTCATAACGTTTACTTGTACATCAACATCAACCATAGTGCAGTTTATATTTTACTTTTGGTCCTTTGAGATCAGCGTTAATATTCTGAGAAATCAGAAATAAATCATTGGTTTAGACTCATATTCTAGTCAGGCTTTTAATTATTTGGACCCCATTTTGATTTATATCAGTCTTTTAATCTACTGTCTATTCGAAATTCGAAAAATTGCAGTATGTTTCCTCTGGCTTTCTTTGCCGGATCATTACAGGGTCACTGATGAGGCTTTATTAGCCGAAACTACGTAGTATGACTATTTTCTTTCTTATGAATGTTTTCATTGCTCTTAAAGGAACTCATTTTTTATTTTTATTGGTATCCGGTTTAGTGGCTGTTAGTGTTAGACCTTCTTTACCTTTTAAAGGTGTCCATTTGTTGCTAGGCAATGCCTTAGCTGGTGATAAGGTTGTGGTAAACCCACTTTTGACTTCTAATCCTTGCACTGATCAACCACCTGATCCCATTGAGCAGGAAATTCCTGATCTTTATCCGTCCAGTGCAGTCACAAGGGCTATGGCACGTAAGGCCAAGCAAACTGATGGGAAACAGGACCGTTCCAAGGCGGCTCTTCTGTGGCGATTTAGTTATGTTGTTGTTTGTTACTTACTGTGTGTATCACTTGTGTCTTTTTATTTTTGGATGGCCATATGGCCATTTGGTGGGAAAGTAACTGTCCTTATGGCCTTCCTTTGTTTAGGTTTCCATTATGGTCTGGTCGCTTAATGTTTGTATTTCTTTCCCTTTGGTGTCTTTTATGGGTGGAGTAAGTTAATTGTATCAATTCCTGATCTTTGTTTTACTTCTACTTTGCATATCAGGGCTGTTTTGTTTGTGCCGTGTGGCGGCTGTAAAAGGTCTCCCCGTACATGCATTTAATGCTCTTATTTTTCCAATCCTCAGGGATTGCTTATGCAATTGCTTTTCACTGTTCCATCAATTGACATCCTTTAGATACCTGTTGAAGGTCATTATTAAACCGATGTTCGTTCCTCGTTGTATAACAACTGCTTGTTTGACATCCCTGTACTTTAAGTAGACTAAGATGTTTTGTGGGCTTTTGTTGTACCTTCCTTCTATTCGAAGGAATCTTCTTCAGTATTTATTTAATAACCGGTATGGACATCGCTTTAGTTTTGACGGTATCACAACCTTATTAACCAAAATGAGTATTACAAATACATTTAAAATATCAATATCACCCCTTAGGTTACACTCTGCTTCTTCTGTACGGATTCCCCATTCTATTAAGAACTTTAATACTATGTTGCCTTCGGTATTGGTTAGACCCTTAAATTTGTCTTCTGTAACTTCAGTTAATCTCAAAGGAGCAGGCAATACCAATGTTTTTGGGAGTAGTCTTCGTATAAGACTATCTCCGATCAAATCGCCAATCCTTCGAAAATATACTAATCCGTGGAAAAGAAGTGGAATGTATCCTAGTATTTCTAAGTGCAATGCCAAGAGGTGCAGATGTTGTTCGCATTTAAGCACTGCGTCTACCGTTACTTCATCTGTAAACGGTAGACGCTTCTCTGTAGTTAACATGTCTGATTTGACATGACAGTCTACAGATTTAATTTATCTAATTACTTGACGTGCTGCAAACTATAATATGCAGTACGTCGGTCAAACTAACCGCATGCTTAAAACTAGATTGAACGAGCATTATCGTAGAATGAGTAAGCCTAAGAAAACTGACACTTTCTTGTACCGTCACTTTCGACGTACAGGTCATTCTGTAAATAACATTGTTATACAACCAGTGGAAAAACTTTATTACGATGCAAATTCTACATCTAGATTCAAAATAATCAAAAGACATGAAGCTGAACTGAAATGGATTAAATTTTTACAGACCCCTTTTCCACTGGGATTTAATGACAACATTTATCATGAGGGTAATATTTCCAGAATGCCGGACTTTGATATTTTCTCACTCCTGGAATGTCGAAAACGCAGAACTAGATCTCACGGCACCAGGAAAAATGGTAACTTTAAACGTAAATCACGTGCGTTTAAACGAAACATACTAGACTGAAGTGACTGTCAATTATATTATTAAATCATGGACGCCACTCTATGCTTTCATTTTTAAGCTCATTACCCGTTTCTGTTTAACGTCTTCTGGACACCGAGGCGAATAAATTCTACGATAGTTCTCATCAGTTATATGATGCGGCTCTCTTAACTAGAGGCTATACTCAGCATACTCCCCGTCCTTACATTGATTCTGAAATTAATCATAAACGCCATTTCTTCAAAATATCCTTCATTAATAAGGGTATGAATTTTATAGATTTGCCCAGTATCTTCCGTGAGAGATCGGTGCTTTCTTCCATTCCTGCTTATTTTCAAAATACTGAAACACCTATAATTTGCTATAAATATAACAAACCTGTTAGATCTATCATTTTTAATTTCAATAAACTTGTTTCAGATCTTGATATTGATACTAATACTCCTGATTCATGTGATTGTAAAAACTCAAAGTATTGCTAACCTGCTGTTGGTCATGTAATTACTGGCAATTTGAAAATTATTCCTGATTCTGGGATAAGGAATATAATTTCCAAAGGACCGAAATATCGGTTTCCTTCTAAAATTGATTTCAGTAAATGTAGAGATGAAATCGCTGCTTCCTTGAATGAATTCGGTAATCGATGGTCTAAGCGAGAGTATGTTGAGCATAAAGCCCTTAAGGACTGGAAACATAGCATTTTAAAACTAGTGAATAAACGCATTTCTTTCTATTCTCAAAATACTAACTTATTACCTCCTAAGCCCAAGACGTCTTTACGTCATCTTAAACTAGGTATTCAAGAATTTCATAAGAAGTTTGTTTTGGCCCCTGCAGACAAGGCCGCTAACAACGTCGTCGTTGTGTAACGGCTCCCCTATGTTAACACGCTTAAGCAGGAGCTTGGTGGTACTAAGGCCTATGAACTTCAGCTTTTAGCTGAAGAGAGAGCTATAGTAGATAAACATGTTTGTCTTTCAGCCACCAAGTTTGCTGTGTGTGTTAACGAAGGCCAAGACAAGCTTCCTACGCTATACTGGTTACCAAAACTTCATAAAAAACCTTACAAAGCACGGTTTATTGCAAATTCTAGCTCTTGCACTACCACTGAACTTTCTAAATTATTAACTTCCTGTCTTACTGCTATTAAAACGCATGTAATTAAATATTGTGATAAAGTCTTTGAAAGATCAGGAAGAAATCTGTTTTGGTCTATAAAAAATTCGAATGAGGTTTTAAATAAATTGAAATCTAGACATTTTCATGCTTCTAGGCTGTCTACCTACGATTTTTTCACTCTTTACACTACACTTCCTCATAATCTTATAAAAGAAAAGCTTAATGATTTAATTGAATGGGCTTTTCACAGAGAAGATTCTCTCTATCTTGCATGTAATGTCAGAAATGCATTTTTCACTTCTAAAGAGCATAAGAATTATACACCTTGGTCATGTCAGAAAGTGTGTGATGCCCTCACCTTTCTACTTGACAATATTTATATTAAATTCGGTACTAAGTTATTTAGACAAATTGTGGGTATTCCGATGGGTACTAATTGCGCACCCCTTGTGGCTGATCTGTTCTTGTATTGTTATGAAAGAGACTTCATTTTGTCGCTTTCCATTGATAACCAATCTGAAATTATTGAAGCTTTTAGCTCTACTTCTAGATATTTAGATGATTTATTAAATATTGATAATACCTATTTTGATGGTTTGATCAGTCAGATTTACCCCCTAGAACTTCAGTTAAATAAAGCAAATTCTTCTGATACCGAGGCCCCGTTTTTGGATTTACATCTATCTATTGTAGATGGATTTGTTTCGTGCAAAATTTATGATAAACGCGATGACTTTGATTTTGAGATTGTAAATTTTCCTTTTTTGGATGGTGATGTTCCTCGTGCGCCATCCTATGGCGTTTATATTTCGCAATTAATTCGATTTGCTAGAGTGTGTAGTCATGTAACTGACTTCAGCACTCGTAATATATTATTAACGGCTAAACTCCTTAATCAGGGTTATCGGTACCATAAACTACGCAAAGCCTTTTCAAAATTTTATAGACGCCATTCTGATTTAATTTCAAAATTCAATATTGGACTTAAATCTCTTCTGCAACAAGGTATATCGGAACCCGAATTTTATGGTGACTTAGTATATAAATTCAGAAAAATACATAACCGCAATGACTTCAGCACCCAATTTCGTAAAATCATTCTTCGATATAAAAAGATTGGGTACAACATGGAAATTATACGACAGACTGCATGCATGGTAGTTAACCCAATCACGGTTGGCAACTTTGCTTCCCTCTTTAATTGCACGCCGGTGAGTCAGGCCTCAGATTCTATGACGGCTGCAACGTAAAGGCTTATTGAGAATTAGAGAGATAATGTCGGTTGGTGCCTGATGCTCTGTCTCTGGTCGGGCTCATCGGAGTTTAACTGTTGGTTTTCTTTTGCTCTAGCATTTCAGTGGTTTCTTGCTGTTGAGTCCTCACCGTTGTCTCACCTCTGTGGTTCTTTGATTTTTGTGTTCACGGAGATGTTGCACTGATGAGTTAGGAGGCCTTCATGCGGACTGAACAAATTATTTGTCTAAATCGCGACGGAAGTAAGGGCGAGGATTGTGGCCACGTAAAATCGATTTAAGCCCCCCTCCCAGTGGAAATCTTCCACTGACCGTTCCAAGGCGGCTCTTCTGTGGCGATTTAGTTATGTTGTTGTTTGTTACTTACTGTGTGTACCACTTGTGTCTTTTTATTTTTGGATGGCCATATGGCCATTTGGTGGGAAAGTAACTGTCCTTATGGCCTTCCTTTGTTTAGGTTTCCATTATGGTCTGGTCGCTTAATGTTTGTATTTCTTTCCCTTTGGTGTCTTTTATGGGTGGAGTAAGTTAATTGTATCAATTCCTGATCTTTGTTTTACTTCTACTTTGCATATCAGGGCTGTTTTGTTTGTGCCGTGTGGCGGCTGTAAAAGGTCTCCCCGTACATGCATTTAATGCTCTTATTTTTCCAATCCTCAGGGATTGCTTATGCAATTGCTTTTCACTGTTCCATCAATTGACATCCTTTAGATACCTGTTGAAGGTCATTATTAAACCGATGTTCGTTCCTCGTTGTATAACAACTGCTTGTTTGACATCCCTGTACTTTAAGTAGACTAAGATGTTTTGTGGGCTTTTGATGTACCTTTCTTCTATTCGAAGGAATCTTCTTCAGTATTTATTTAATAACCGGTATGAACATCGCTTTAGTTTTGACGGTATCACAACCTTATTAACCAAAATGAGTATTACAAATACATTTAAAATATCAATATCACCCCTTAGGTTACACTCTGCTTCTTCTGTACGGATTCCCCATTCTATTAAGAACTTTAATACTATGTTGCCTTCGGTATTGGTTAGACCCTTAAATTTGTCTTCTGTAACTTCAGTTAATCTCAAAGGAGCAGGCAATACCAATGTTTTTGGGAGTAGTCTTCGTATAAGACTATCTCCTCTCAAATCGCCCATCCTTCGAAAATATACTAATCCGTGGAAAAGAAGTGGAATGTATCCTAGTATTTCTAAGTGCAATGCCAAGTGGTGCAGATGTTGTTCGCATTTAAGCACTGCGTCTACCGTTACTTCATCTGTAAACGGTAGACGCTTCTCTGTAGTTAACATGTCTGATTTGACATGGCAGTCTACAGATTTAATTTATCTAATTACTTGACGTGCTGCAAACTGTAATATGCAGTACGTCGGTCAAACTAACCGCATGCTTAAAACTAGATTGAACGAGCATTATCGTAGAATGAGTAAGCCTAAGAAAACTGACACTTTCTTGTACCGTCACTTTCGACGTACAGGTCATTCTGTAAATAACATTGTTATACAACCAGTGGAAAAACTTTATTACGATGCAAATTCTACATCTAGATTCAAAATAATCAAAAGACATGAAGCTGGACTGAAATGGATTAAATTTTTACAGACCCCTTTTCCACTGGGATTTAATGACAACATTTATCATGAGGGTAATATTTCCAGAATGCCGGTGTTTGATATTTTCTCACTCCTGGAATGTCGAAAACACAGAACTAGATCTCACGGCACCAGGAAAAACGGTAACTTTAAACGTAAATCACGTGCGTTTAAACGAAACAATACTAGACTGAAGTGACTGTCAATTATATTATTAAATCATGGACGCCACTCTATGCTTTCATTTTTAAGCTCATTACCCGTTTCTCTTTTACGTCTTCTGGACACCGAGGCGAATAAATTCTACGATAGTTCTCATCAGTTATATGATGCGGCTCTCTTAACTAGAGGCTATACACAGCATACTCTCCGTCCTTACATTGATTCTGAAATTAATCATAAACGCCATTTCTTCAAAATATCCATCATTAATAAGGGTATGGATTTTATAGATTTGCCCAGTATCTTCCGTGAGAGATCGGTGCTTTCTTCCATTCCTGCTTATTTTCAAAATACTGAAACACCTATAATTTGCTATAAATATAACAAACCTGTTAGATCTATCATTTTTAATTTCAATAAACTTGTTTCAGATCTTGATATTGATACTAATACTCCTGATTCATGTGATTGTAAAAACTCAAAGTATTGCTATCCTGCTGTTGGTCAAGTAATTACTGGCAATTTGAAAATTATTCCTGATTCTAGGATAAGGAATATAATTTCCAAAGGACCGAAATATCGGTTTCCTTCTAAAATTGATTTCAGTAAATGTAGAGATGAAATCGCTGCTTCCTTGAATGAATTCGGTAGTCGATGGTGTAAGCGAGAGTATGTTGAGCATAAAGCCCTTAAGGACTGGAAACATAGCATTTTAAAACTAGTGAATAAACGCATTTCTTTCTATTCTCAAAATACTAACTTATTACCTCCTAAGCCCAAGACGTCTTTACGTCATCTTAAACTAGGTATTCATGAATTTCATAAGAAGTTTGTTTTGGCCCCTGCAGACAAGGCCGCTAACAACGTCGTCGTTGTGTGACGGCTCCACTATGTTAACACGTTTAAGCAGGAGCTTGGTGGTACTAAGGCCTATGAACTTCAGCCTTAAGCTGAAGAGAGAGCTATAGTAGATAAACATGTTTGTCTTTCAGCCACCAAGTTTGCTGTGTGTGTTAACGAAGGCCAAGACAAGCTTCCTACGCTATACTGGTTACCAAAACTTCATAAAAACCTTACAAAGCACGGTTTATTGCAAATTCTAGCTCTTGCACTACCACTGAACTTTCTAAATTATTAACTTCCTGTCTTACTGCTATTAAAACGCATGTAATTAAATATTGTGATAAAGTCTGTGAAAGATCATGAAGAAATCTGTTTTGGTCTATAAAAAATTCGAATGAGGTTTTAAATAAATTGAAATCTAGACATTTTCGTGCTTCTAGTCTGTCTACCTACGATTTTTCCACTCTTTACACTACACTTCCTCATAATCTTATAAAAGAAAAGCTTAATGATTTAATTGAATGGGCTTTTCACAGAGAAGATTCTCTCTATCTTGCATGTAATGTCAGAAATGCATTTTTCACTTCTAAAGAGCATAAGAATTATACACTTTGGTCATGTCAGAAAGTGTGTGATGCCCTCACCTTTCTACTTGACAATATTTATATTAGATTCGGTACTAAGTTATTTAGACAAATTGTGGGTATTCCGATGGGTACTAATTGCGCACCCCTTGTGGCTGATCTGTTCTTGTATTGTTATGAAAGAGACTTCATTTTGTCGCTTTCCATTGATAACCAATCTGAAATTATTGAAGCTTTTAGCTCTACTTCTAGATATTTAGATGATTTATTAAATATTGATAATACCTATTTTGATGGTTTGATCAGTCAGATTTACCCCCTAGAACTTTAGTTAAATAAAGCAAATTCTTCTGATACCGAGGCCCCGTTTTTGGATTTACATCTGTCTATTGTAGATGGATTTGTTTCGTGCAAAATTTATGATAAACGCGATGACTTTGATTTTGAGATTGTAAATTTTCCTTTTTTGGATGGTGATGTTCCTCGTGCGCCATCCTATGGCGTTTATATTTCGCAATTAATTCGATTTGCTAGAGTGTGTAGTCATGTAACTGACTTCAACACTCGTAATATATTATTAACGGCTAAACTCCTTAATCAGGGTTATCGGTACCATAAACTACGCAAAGCCTTTTCAAAATTTTATAGAAGCCATTCTGATTTAATTTCAAAATTCAATATTGGACTTAAATCTCTTCTGCAACAAGGTATATCGGAACCCGAATTTTATGGTGACTTAGTATATAAATTCAGAAAAATACATAACCGCAATGACTTCAGCACCCAATTTCGTAAAATCATTCTTCGATATAAAAAGATTGGGTACAACACGGATATTATACGACAGACTGCACGCATGGTAGTTAACCCAATCACGGTTGGCAACTTTGCTTCCCTCTTTAATTGCACGCCGGTGAGTCAGGCCTCAGATTCTATGACGGCTGCAACGTAAAGGCTTATTGAGAATTAGAGAGATAATGTCGGTTGGTGCCTGATGCTCTGTCTCTGGTCGGGCTCATCGGAGTCTAACTGTTGGTTTTCTTTTGCTCCAGCATTTCAGTGGTTTCTTGCTGTCGAGTCCTCACCGTTGTCTCACCTCTGTGGTTCTTTGATTTTTGTGTTCACGGAGATGTTGCACTGATGAGTTAGAAGGCCTTCATGCGGACTGAACAAATTATTTGTCTAAATCGCGACGGAAGTAAGGGCGAGGATTGTGGCCACGTAAAATCGATTTAAGCCCCCCAGTGGAAATCTTCCACTGACCGTTCCGAGGCGGCTCTTCTGTGGCGATTTAGTTATGTTGTTGTTTGTTACTTACTGTGTGTATCACTTGTGTCTTTATTTTTGGATGGCCATATGGCCATTTGGTGGGAAAGTAACTGTCCTTATGGCCTTCCTTTGTTTAGGTTTCCATTATGGTCTGGTCGCTTAATGTTTGTATTTCTTTCCCTTTGGTGTCTTTTATGGGTGGAGTAAGTTAATTGCATCAATTCCTGATCTTTGTTTTACTTCTACTTTACTGATACCTTTTTGGTCAGTCTTTTAATAACGAGATAACAAGATCTCTGTCTTCAAGCCTGCCTGATAAGCAGACAGATTTTCATGAGAATAACACATCTTTCAATCTAGGCCATGACAAAATATCCGGGTCTCAACTAGCTATAGAACAGCACAAGGATCCGGAAATTTCGCCTTTGTTTGAAAGGGCTTTAGATGAGCAGGAAGTATCTCAGGTCCCAGTCTGTTATTATGTCAAAAACGACATTCTTATGAGAAAATGGCGTCCACCAGACGTCTCAGCAGAAGACGAGTGGACTGTTAACCATCAGATAGTGGTTCCACGGATTTACCGTCCTGAAATATTAAACTTGGCACATGAAACTCCCATGTCAGGACATTTAGGTGTCAATAAAACCTATTACAAGATTCTAAATCATTTTTACTGGCCCGGGTTAAAATCAGATGTTTCTCAGCATTGTAGGTCCTGCCATACATGCCAAATGGAAGGAAAACCCGATCAGAGACTATACATGTACCTAAGGCTCATTTGCAGCCTATACCTGCTTTTGATGAACCTTTCAGTCGAATTATTATAGACTGTGTAGGTCCCTTGCCCAGAACTAAATCTGGCTGTGAATATCTTTTGACTATTATGTGTGCTTCTACACGTTTTCCTGAAGCCATTCCACTGAGAAATATCAAAACTAAGACAATCGTCAAAGCCTTAGTGAAGTTTTTCACCTTTGTTGGTCTTCCCAAATCTATTCAGTCAGACCAAGGTTCAAATTTCATGTCTGGAATTTTTCAACAAGTAATGCATGAACTAGGCATTGTACAGTATAAGACATCGGCCTATCATCCTGAAAGTCAAGGCGCCCTTGAAAGATTCCATCAAACATTGAAAAAAAAATGCTAAGATCATATTGCTTTGACACAGAGAAGGATTGGGGTGAAGGCATCCATTTGCTTTTATTTGCTGTTAGAGAATCTGTGCAAGAATCTCTTGGCTTCAGTCCATTTGATATAGTATTTGGCCATACTGTTCGTGGTCCTTTGAAATTTCTGAAAGAGAAATTTCTCTCTATTGATGACACTTCCTTGAGTTTACTTCAGTATGTGTCCGATTTCAAAACTAGACTTTCAAAAACGTGTGAGGCTGCACGGACCAATCTTCAGTCAGCCCAAAGGAAAATGAAACAGCAATATGACATAGGGACAAAAGAAAGGAATTTTAAACCAGGTGATAAGGTACTAGCTCTTTTGCCTATTCCTGGAAAATCTTTGCAAGCCAGGTATTATGGTCCATACACTGTAGACAAACAGATCAGTGACGTAAGTTACATAATAAACACTCCTGGGAGGCGCAAGCTAAAGCAGCTATGTCATATTAACATGCTTAAGGAATACATAGATAGGGACAATACATCTTTAACATCAGTCAATCTAGTTAGCTCTGTTCCACTTAATACATGTGACAATGACTGTGAGGATATTAATTCAGTGCAATCGGATTCCACATCATCAAAACTTCAGAATTCTGACATTCTGAGGAATCTCGACCATAAACTGTCACATCTAGAGCCAAATCAGCGGAATGAACTGAAACAGCTGATTTTTGAATATGAACACTTATTTCCTGGCATTCCAACACGGACAGACAAAATATTTCACGATGTGGACATAAATGGTTCTAACCCTGTAAAGCAACATCCATACAGGATGAATCCTATGAAACAAAAATATCTTAAAGAAGAAGTTCAGTATTTATTGGACAATGACTTTATTGAACCAAGCCAAAGTGAATGGTGTTCTCCTTGTATTCTTGCACCAAAACCTGATGGGACATATCGTATGTGTACAGATTTTAGGAACGTCAATTCCTTAAGTAAAACAGATAGCTTTCCTATTCCAAGAATGGATGACTGCATTGATAACATCGGGAATGCCAAATACATAACGAAATTCGACCTTCTGAAAGGATTTTGGCAAATTCCACTTACAGATAGAGCAAAGGAGGTTTTGGCATTCACAACACCAGACGGATTAATTAACTATAAAGTCATGCCATTTGGAACGAAAAGGTCTCCGGCAACATTTCAGTGCAAAAGAAAACCAACAGTTAGACTCCGATGAGCCCGACCAGAGACAGAAACCCATTGATGCTAAAGTTGAGGCTATCTCAAATTTTCCCGTGCCCATGTGCAAAAGACAGCTGATGCGATTTCTTGGTATGGCTGGTTATTACAGAAAGTTCTGTAATAATTTCTATGTCATTGCTGAGCCTTTGACATATTTGCTAAGCAAAAGAACAAAATTCCATTGGAATGCAATATGCCAAAATGCTTTTGATAAACTTAAAGCCATAGTCAAGAGTGAACCAGTTCTCTTAGCACCAAACTTTGAAAAGGAGTTTAAGCTAGCTGTAGATGCTAGTGACGTAGGTGCAGGTAGTGATTTGTTGCAGGAAGACGAAAATGGTGTGGTTCATCCAGTTTGCTACTTTTCCAAAAAGTTTAATAAGCATCAGAGAAATTACTCAACCATAGAGAAAGAGTGCTTGTCTCTGATTCTTGCTCTGCAACATTTCGAAGTTTATCTTACCTCTACTGCTGCACCGATTGTTGTTTTCAGTGATCACAATCCACTGACTTTCATACATAAAATAAAAAACAAGTCCGCGGTTGCTCAGGTGGAGTCTTATGCTACAATTGTATAATTTAGACATAAGACATATCAGACGGAGAGATAACATTATCACTGATGCCCTATCAAGAGCTTGAGCAGTGTCAGGAGTTGTGTTTTTCTTTCCTTCTAAAGTGGATTGTAGATACATGTAATTTTATATGCTATGCTCAATATTTATTTATTCTTAAAGCAAAATAAAGTTATATTACATAAATCTTTCTTTTCCTCGAAGAGGGGGAGTGTTATGCATAAGAATTTATTTTTCTGATTCCCACTTTCACCCCACTGTTGACCTAATAGTGCTATAAATATCTTGTTAATCTTCTTATAGAAGATTCTAGAAAACTGAGTCACAGATTAATTTAATTTTTGTAAACATGTTTACAAGGAAAAGTACTTCAGAACCTTCCAGAAAGTTCAGGTTTGCATTATTTTTAGAAAATTACATCATCTTATTCCACAGCCCTGTGGAACATTCTAGAGAAATCTTAGGGTCTATAAAAGAGCTTGATTTTTCTCCTTGAGTCAGACTTTGGAGTTTGAAGTTTGGGCTTAGAAGAAAAAGTTATTTCTAAATTCTGTGTTGGATTGTTAAAGGATATTACTTTTCATTTTGGACTGTGAATTCTGTTAGATCAAGGAAAATAGATTCATTCAGGATATTTCATTACAGAGCTAAGTACATTTAATTTTCTTACTTCTACAGGTTAAAATTAACTTGTAAATAAATTTTGTTAATTTTTCTAAAAGGCTTGTTTGTTTTTTTCTTTCTGCTACGCTTGGCTTGTCTGCGCAAGATTATATGTTGTCCGTACAAGCTAATATCTTGTGCGCACAAGATAATATGTTGTGCAGACAAGATAATATGTTGTCCGCACAAGATAATATCTTGTCCGCACAAGATAATATCTTGTGCACACAACTTAGAAAATAAAAAAAAATCATGTCCCTTCCCGGGTTCCGTACCTTTGAGCTTGTGATGTTTTCATTATGGTTTGATTGTTTCACGTTCGTGTTTCTTTCCATTTTGTGCCTCTGATGGGAGGCTGTATTGATTCCTGATCATTGCCTTCACGTCTGTTTTGCAGGACGGAACTATCGTTTGAACTTGCCTTTGAAATATTCTATTAGTAAAAAGACAAACCAAGTCAATCGATTATGCGAATTCAATTATAAAACAAGCAAAGCAAAGTATCTGGCGATTTGGTCCACTTGCAAACAACGCATGCGAAAGTCATTATACCGAATGTTCTTGTGACTCAGCGCGTTTGACAACTAGACTGCTGTCACGCTGCCAGTTTTATCAACATTAAGATAACAAACGCGTGTGACATAGTGCGTTTTATCACATCTCCGAAATGGTTACTTCTCTTGTGAAAATCCGTGACATTTTTCTTATTTATACTGCAAGCAATGTTTGTGGTGCTCGTTAGAACCGCCTCATTGAGGCGGTTCTAACGAGTGCCCACAAACTATGTCTTGTAGCAGAACCCCCGTAAACCCCAGTTTTCCTCTATATAAAAGAGGGTTTTAGTGGGTGTTGATTTCACAGACTTGTCAACGTGTTGATTATCTACTATTATTTGATCATAAGGAGGAGGAGTCAGAATAATGTGTAGATTAGTTCACTTATGTTTCCTTTAAAGCATATCGGAACTTGCTTTACCGGATCAAGCAAGTTCCCAATGTGTTTAAAAGGTGTTAAACGAAGTATTCTAAATCTGCATTCCGGCTAGAGGATCTAAGCCTGCACAGGCAAAGCGGTGTGAGTGTCGGACCGTCCATGCTTATAAACCGTATTGGTTTCATTCGGCGACAGGGCTTGAGATGTCATTTCATCTCAATGTCGGGTAAAAGTCCCACAAAATTGGAAGCAACGTCTCCTTAATGACCTTTACATTGTTTACGGGGACGTTAAACCTCAAATCAAACAAACAAAATCTGCATTCAGGATACTTTTTTATGCCCCCGCCCACAGGGGCTTGAAGAAATATATGGGCTGCATGATGCTTCCACGCAGAGCTGAATCCGGCCCGCACACTAGTACTGGTAAACCACTTAGAGGATCTAAGCCTGTCCAGGAACCGCGGTGCGAGGCGGACCATCCATGCTAATAAACCCTATTGGTTTCATTGGGCGACAGGGCTTGAGATGTCATTTCATCTCAATGTCGGGTAAAAGTCCCACAAAATTGGAAGCAACGTCTCCAAAATGACCTTTACAGTGTTGACGGGGACGTTAAACTTTAATTCAAACAAACAAAACAATTCAGGATACTTTTCCCAGCCTACACTCATATATAAATAATTTACCAGGGTCGATGGTTCTTGGTAATCTTTCATCTAGATTCTAGAGCGAAGATTGTCTTTCATTTCTCCATTTCTATATTAGCTGAAAGTAAAACGACAGCCAGACTTATGTCACTATTTAACGCACTCAACATACAGACTTACGAGAACTGACATTTCGGTCATATTCCCGTGTATATGCGCATGCTTAAGGCGTCAGATGCTCCAGTCATGTAATTTTATAGAAAGGAAAAAGTAATAAATTAATTAAAATGTGAGAAAAAGCCTCGGGAAATGTGTCGACAACAATTCTTTCATCACATTCTTCAGTTGGTCTCGAATTAAAAATTTCTATTGACTCTTTTATGTCTCAGCAACAAAAGTTATTTTATTGTCAGCACGTTAGTGCTTATGCGTATGCAGAGCTATAGTTCTGAGACTCGGCAAACAGCATCCGTCTTATTGCTGTTCATTGCCTTCCTTTATGTTTCGTGTTCCTTGGCTCCGCCCTGCAACCTTTTCTGGCCTCGAGGTTAGAATGAAATTCGTACCACTGATCACTTTCGTACCGGGAAACCCATTAAAGCATTACGAAAACACGCCAATATAATTTTGACACCCTAGAACCCCACTTTTATATAGTAAAACTGGGGTTTCCGGGGGTATACATTATTTTTCTTATTGCTGCTCTAAAATATAGATTTTGGGAACTCGTTAGAACCGCCTCGATGAGGCGGTTCTAACGAGTGCCCACAATCTATATTTTGAGCAGAAATAAGAAAAATATCACAATATTTCATCATACAATTTTCATTTTTTTCGGCGATAAAGGTGGCAATGTATTTGTATAGGCGTGTTTGCGTAATGGGGAGCAGAACTGGATCAGTTGCGGCATTTGATCAGGACTTACAGTTTACTGACCGAATTTTCCGTCATACTGGCTAAAAAGGATAAAATATACCGCTCACACCTTTAATGACAAGTTGAATTGTCAAACATATAACAATGAAAGCGTCCACCAGTATTCATTGGTTTAGAAAGCATTGTCATTAAGAAAACACACCTATACAAATGCATTGTAAACTTTACCTCCAAAATGTCGATTTTTTTAAGATGAAAAATTGTAAATTTTTTCTTATTTCTGCTCAAAATATAGATTCTGGGTACTCGTTAGAACCGCCTCATTAGAGCAGATATACGAAAAACTCATCGAGGCGGTTCTTACGAGTACCCACAATCTATATTTTAGAACAGAAATAAGAAAAATATGATTTACCCCCTGTAAACCCCAGTTTTACTATATAAAAGTGGGGTTCAAGGGGGTCAAAATTATATAGCCGTGTTTGCGTGGTGGACCTGTCTAAGACTTAGATACAGTAGTGAATGCGCGATTTGTGTGTGTGTGTGTGTGTGTGTGTGTGTGTGTGTGTGTGTGTGTGTGTGTGTGTGTGTGTGTGTGTGTGTGTGTGTGTGTGTGTGTGTTTTCTTAGTGTCTATTCCCTCATCCCCTTTTCGGTTTGACCTTTTTTTACCTTAATTTAGTCTACAGATGCCTAAATAACTACACGATATAATAAAGTACGTAAGACAGTGACGTTTTCCTTTTGGGTGCTCTTTTCCCTCTTTTTGTGTAAGCGTTTTCACATTTGGATTGCGTGAAGTAAAACGTTTCAAAGATCTGCCAACGCTAACTTTACAAAAAAAAGCTTTAAAGAAAACCGGTTAAGGCTCTCAGCATTATAGTTAGAAGTGGTTACCTCAACTTCGTAGCATGCCTCTTTCATTTCAAATTTTAGTTTATTTTTTCAATTTTAATTAATTACTGAACAGTTTAAAATACAATTCATTTACTGTGTAAGAAACGACTAAAGGGGAATCGGAACACCTTTATCGGACGCAACTCCTGCACAATTATTTTTGTCTCCCCTGTCAATAGGGGTCAACTCTTAAATTCTTCCTTTAAGAGTAGACACCTTTTTCAATGGGACAGGGCTTATAGAAAAACGTACAGGAAGTCCCGAAAGTTGTCTCCCTTTGAAAAATGGCAGAAAAGTCTGCCAGGTGTTCCCATTCCCCTTAACACATGTAATCTGAGTTGCTGAAGTTGACTCTTCCATTTGTAAATGTGAACACGCCCATCTTATAAAAAGAGGGTTAACTCAAACTCATTTACAGGATCATTACGAAAACACGCTGATACAAAGACATTGTAACCTTTATCGTCGAAAAAAACGAAATTTTAAGTTGAAAAATTTTGACTTATCTTTCTTATTTCTGCTCAAAATATAGATTATGGGTACTCGTTAGAACGAGTTCTAACGAGTACCCACAATATATATTTTATGGGTACTCGTTATACCGAGTTCTAAGGAGTACCCCAATCTATATTTTATTGGTACTCGTTAGAACGAGTTCTAACGAGTGCCAACAATCTATATTTTAAAGCAGAAATAATAAAAATAAGGTTGACCCCTATTAACCCCAGTTTTACTATATGAAAGTGGGGGTCAAATTATATAGGCGTGTTTTGAAACGACACGTTTTATCTGGATTTGCACTGGTTGTATATAGGGCTATACGTAACATAGTTATTGGCATCATAAACTTTGAAAAGCATTGCCTAATTTTTCTTATAATTATGAAGTAAGGTTAAAGGCATAACAGCAACAAGACACACTGGAGCCAGAGTTAATTCTGTAACATTTGTTATTTAGTGTGTAAATGTCGGAAAATAGCTAAAACTAATGCTATTCAAATCATTTCAGATAACACCCAATTTCCCATTACAAAATGTTTGAGAATCGTGTAGATGTTATGCAATAAAATGAATACCCACCTTTTTTATACTTTCCCGGTTGCAGGTGATGTGTCCGTATTTATTTACATGAGGTATGCCGTGCCTCTTGCTTGATTGAACCAAAGACTGTTATTTGCATAACAGCCTCGCCATAGCCTTTGCTGCTCGCAGACAGCATTACGAAAACACGACTATACAAATACATTGTAAGCTTTATCGCCTAAAAAACGATATTTTTAACCCTTATCTTGCTGTTCACGACATCCCCTATCTTTGCAAACAGTGTAGGTCCAGATCAGATGGCTTCTGAAGAAGCCATCTGATCTGGATCTACACTGTTTGGCATTCAGTTTATGAATTTGTAGTAATAAATTACATCAAGTAATTTGAATGGTTGATAGACAGAAATGGCTGTGGCTTACATGAATATTCAGCAAGATAAGGTTTAAGATGAAAATTGTTATATTTTTCTTATTTCTGCTCAAAATATAGATATTTTAGAGCAGAAATAAGACAAACAAGGTTTACCCCTGTTAACCCATGTATTCAAGGATTTCATAAGAATTTTGTTTTGGCTCAAGCAGATAAGGCCGCAAACGATGCCTTCGTTGTTTGACGGCTCCACTACGTTAACACTCTTCAGCAAGAGCTTGGTGGTACTAATGCCTATTAACTGCAGCCTTTGGCTGTAGAGAGGGCTGTAGTTTCAGCTACCAAGCTTGCCGTATGCCCAGACAAGCTTCCTACGAGACCTTACAAAGCACGGTTTATTCAAGCTCGTGTACCACCACATAACTTTCTCAATTATTAACTTCATATTTTACTGCCATCAAAACATGATTAAATATTGCGACAATGTCTTTGAAAGCTCAGGGAGAAATCTGTTTTGGTCTATATCAAATTCTAATGGAGTTTTAAATAAATTGAAATACAGGCATGTTCGTCCTTCAAGTATGTCTACTTATGATTTCCACCCTTTACACTACACTTAAAAGAAAAACTTATAGACATTTCATGGGGAAGATTCCCTCTATCTTGCATGAAATGTAAGAAATGCTTTTTGCACTTCTGAAGAGCATAAAAATTATACTTCATGGCCATATCAGAAAGTGTGTGAAACTCGCACCTTTAACTTGAGAATATTTAAATAAGGTTTTTTACTAAGTTATATAAATGCATACCTGTTGTGGCTGATCTGTTCTTGTTTTGTAATGAAAGAGACTTCATGATGTCCCTTTCCGTTGAAAACCAATCTGAAATCATTGAAGCCTTTAGCTCGACTTCTAGACATTTGGATGCTTGATTAGGTATTGACAATAATTATTCCGATGGGCTGTTCAATCAAATTTACCCCCCGAGAACTTCAGTTAAAATTCTTCTGATACCGAGGCCCCGTTTTTGGATTTATAATTATCTATTGTACATGGGTTCTTCTGTCGGGGTTAACTTTTGTTATGATTTGTCTTTGAGTGTGTGTATCGCTTATATTATTTTGTTTTGGATAGCCAATTGGCCATTTTGTGTGACAGTAATTGTCTTTTTGGCTTTCTGCTATTGATGTTTCCATTAGGGTCTAGTTGTTTCATGTTTGTGCTCCTCTCCCGTTGGTGTCTCTGATGGGAACTGTGGGTAAATTGTATCGATTCCTGATCATTGCATTCACGTCTATTTTGTTTCCTGCAAAATGTATGATAAACGCGATGGTTTTGATTTTGAAATTGTACATTTACCATTCTTGGATGGCGATATTCCTCGTGCGGCATCCTATGACGTTTATATTTCGCAATTCATTTGATTTGCCAGAATTCAGAAAAATATATACTTGCAATGACTTCAGCACCCAAATTGGTAAAATCATTCTTTGATATAAAAATATTGAGTACAACATAAATGTTATACGACAGACTCCAGGCATGGTAGTTAACCCAATCACGGTTGGCAACTTTGGTTCCCTTTTTATCCCCCGACCGAATAGGTTCGGGGGATATAGCGATCAGCCTGGCGTCCGTCCGTCCGTCCGTCCGTCCGTCCGTCCGTAGACGCAACCTTGTGATGGCCATAACTCCTATACCCTTTGAGATTCATTGATGGTTCTTGGCACAATTGTTCACAAGGCCGAGACGGCGTGTCATGCGCAAGAACCAGAACTCTGGATGCCATATTTTTTTAGTTATCTCCCCTTTTAATAAAATAGAATGACTGCTTTGTGATGGCCATAACTCCAATACCCTTTGAGATATATTGATGATACCTGGCACAGTTGTTCACAAGGCTGAGACGGCGTGTCATGCACAAAAACCATAACTCTGGATGCCACGGTTTTGGAGTTATCTGCCCTTCCAATAAAATAGAGTGACAACCTTGTGATGGCCATAACTCCTATACCCTTTGAGATTCATTGATGGTTCTTGGCACAATTGTTGACAAGGCTGAGGCGGCGTGTCATGCGCACGAACCAGAACTCTGGATGCAATACTTTTTTAGTTATCTCCCCTTTTAATAAAATAGAATGACTACTTTGTGATGGCCATAACTCCAATACCCTTTGAGATATATTGATGGTACCTGGCACAGTTGTTCACAAGGCTGAGACAGCGTGTCATGCACAAGAACCACAACTCTGGTTGCCATGGTTTTTGAGTTATCTCCCCTTCCAATAAAATAGAGTGACAACCTTGTGATGGCCATAATTCCAATAGACTTTAAGATAAATTGATGATACCTGGCACAGTTGTTCACAAGGCCGAGACAGTGTGTCATGCACAAGAACCACAACTCTGGGTGCCGTGTTTTTTTAGTTATCTCCCCTTCCAATAATATAGAATCACTACCTTGTGATGGCCACATCTCCAACACTCTTTGAGATATATTGATGATACTTGGTACAGTTGTACATGAGGTTAAGCAGGTGTGTCACGTGCAAGAACCACAACTCTGGGTGCCCTGGTTTTTTTAATTATCTCCCCTGACAATATAACCTTGTGATGGCCATAACTCCAATACCCTTTGAGATATATTGATGGTACTTGGCACAATTGTATACAACGTTGAGACAGCACTTCATGCCTAAGAACCACAACTCTGGGTGCTATGATATTTGAGTTATCTCCCCTTCCAATATAACAGTATGACAACCTTGTGACCACCGTACTTCTAATACCCTTTGAGACATATTGGTGGTACTTGATGCAGATGTACATGAGGTTAAGCAGGTGTGTCACGCTCAAGAATTACAACTCTGGGTGCTCTGGTTTTTTAGTTATCTCCCCTGGCAATATAACCTTGTGATGGCCATAACTCCAACTTCCTTTGAGATATAATGAAGGAACTTGGCACAATTGTTTACAAGGTACAGAAGGGATGTCATGTGCAAGAACCACAACTGTTGTTGCTGTGGTATTTGAGTTATATACCCTTCCAATATAACAGTATAACCAGCTTGTGATCACCATATCTCCAATACCTTTTGAGACATATTGATGGTACTTTGTGCAGAAATACATGAGCTTAAGCAGGCATGTCATGCGCAAGAACCACATTTCTGAGTGCCCTGGTTTTTTAGTTATCTCCCCCTGACAGTATAATCTTGCGATGGCCATAACTGCAATACTTTTGTGATATGTGGTTTAATTCTGGTGCACTTTCTATTGGTGAACAATCTTCTGAAGGCCATATTGGCTTTTGGTCGGGGGATTTGCCATCTCTTCCGATGGCTATTTTTAATTGCAGCCGGTGGATCAGACCTCAGATTCTATGACGGTTCCAGCGCAAAGGCTTACTAAGAATTAGAGAGAATTTAATTTTATGAGATGTTGGTTGGTGTCACGTGTTCTGTCTCTTGTTGGGCCCATCGGGGTCTAACTGTTGGTTTTCTTTTGCTCCAGCATTTCAGCGGTCTCTTGCTGTCGAGTCCCCACCGTGGTTGTTTGATTATTGTGTTCTCGGAGATGTAGCACGGATGAGTTAGGAGGCCTTCATGCGAACTGAACAAATAATTTGTCTAAATCGCGACGGAAGTGAGGGCGAGGATTGCGGCCGCGTAAAATCGATTCAAGCCCCCCCCCCCCCCCCCCCCCCACACACACACAAATGGAATTCGTTTCACTGACTGTTCTCAGGCGGTTCTTCTGTCGCGGTTTATTTTTGTTATCATTACGAAAACACACCTTTAAAAATGCATTGTAAACTTAACCGTCGAAAAAACGAAACTTTTTAGATGAAAAAAAAAAACGTGCTATTTTTCTTCTATCTGCTCAAAGAATAGACTGTGTGTACTCCTTAGAACAGCCTCATAAAGGCCGTTCTTGCGAGTATCCACACTCTATAGTTTAGAGCAGAAATAAGGAAATAAGGTTTTCCCCTGTAAATCCCAGTTTTACTATATAAAAGTGGGTGTAAAGGTCAAAATTATATAGGCGTGGTGTGTGTATCGCTTGTATTTTTTGATAGCCAATAGGCCATTGTGTGGGAAAATAGCTGTCCTTTTGACTTTCCGCTATTGATGTAACCATTAGGGTCTAGATATTTCATGCTTGTGTTTTTTTCTCTTTGGTATCTCTGATGGCAGTTGTGGGTTGATTGTATCGATTCCTGATTAGCTTTCACTTCTATTTTCCCAACGCATCCGTGTAACATCTCCGAGATTACAAAAACAAACAGCAACAGAGATGAAACTACGGTGAGGACTCGACAGCAAGAAACAACTGAAATGCTGTAGCAAAAGAAAACCAACAGTTAGAACCGATGCTCCCGGTACCAAAATTTCACTTGTAAGCCTTTATGCTGGAACCATAGAATCTGAGGTCTGACCCATCGGCCTCCAATTAAACAGGGAAGCAGAGTTATCAGCCGTGATTTGGTTAACTACCATGTATGCAATAAAGCAAATGTGACATTTTGCTGTTGAATAATAAACTTATTGCCGGTATTCTGCTTAAACATGAAACACTGATGCCCCCAGACAGCGCATGTGAAATATGAAAACCCTATTACTAACCAATGAAAAGTTATGACCGATGTTTATGTTTTTATAATATAGGTCAAGATCAAAAAGTACTAGACTATTAGAAATACTTGTGAAACAGAATGCATATTTGAAATATGAAAGCCATATCACTTACCAATCGAAAGTTATGGTCAATGTTAAAGTCTTAAAAAGTAGGTCGACATCAAGGGCAGGGTAACGCGGTCAACAACTATGGTACCACTGGAAAGGTCTTGTTGTAAGGAATGTCTATGTGAAATATGAAAGCCATATTAGTTACCATTCAAACGTTATGCTCAATGGTAAATTTTTATTGCGGACAAACAAACAGACAGACCAAAACCTATTTGCCCCGAATCTTTGATTCCAGGGACATGAAAACATTTACAAAAGTCTGCATGTAATGCATTTCTACTGTTTTTTAAATAGAATAAGTGTGAAATCGCAAAAGAATTGTTCACGTGCTATAAGTATGTACATTGTGAATTATCTATGGCTAATTATTACGTCAGAGATATATTGGCCATTAGCTCGCTTACGCCTGGGGCGCAGTTCCGACACCAACCAGGATCATATACGGCGGGTATTCTTCTTTATGAAAATGTAAAAAAAAATTGTTATACCGAAAGTAAAACGAGGATGAAAATTTTTCTTAGGGCCATCATTGTATGTGCCTTGGGTAGAGATGTATTGTACGGGCAATTAGCATTGATAAGCACAAAGTGCCAACAGTGTACTACATAATTGAATTACTAAGGCTAAATAGCCTCTTTGCTGGAACTGGCAATCTTCATCAGCCTTCCAAGGTTACATCTTTTCCACTGAGATTTGTTTTCTTATCATAAATACATTTTATCAAGCACATGACAAAAGGGTCATCACGTTACCAGTTCCACCGTAAACCCCATTTTATATGCATAAACGTTGTGTTTACAGGGGTATTCTTTAATCTCCTTTATTGCTTGAAAACATTTGTGAGTACTTGTTAGAACCGCCTCAATGAGGCGGTTCGAATGAGCACCACAATGTGTAGTCACAATAGAAAGAAGAAAAATATCACATCTTTTCATCAGACAATGTCATTTTCGCAGCCATGAAAGAATTGGTTAATGTGACACGGATGTGTTATCCTAATTAATTTTACATTGTTGACAAGTACATACAGGGGGAACAACCTACGTCAGAGCAGTGACGTCATAACCATTCTTAGGTTTGCCGGCGTTTACTAAACAAAAGGCATTTGTCACAACAAGTAGGCGCAGTCGGTGTCTTAGGTCATAAAATAATCAAACATACTGAAATCTGTCCCAGAAATGTGGCCTTTGGTTTAAATAATTCGACACAAACTGATTTGGCAATGGTGTCGGAACTATCATTGTTTACAGCGCCGAATAAAATCTTGTGGCGAAGCTATCGAAGCATTTTCAATGTTTCTAGGTGGAATTAGCTCACTGATGGGATGCAAATATTGTTCGTTACCAGCTGAAGTGTGTTCTCTGAAGACTCGTAATGTACAAATCTAGTTTGAAGCATTTTATTTACCCTATTTACACCAATATGGCCGCTTCTGAAATGGGTACGACATCTCTGCTATGACGTAGGTTGTTACCCCTGACATAGGTGAGACTAAAAATCAGCGACTGTTTCTGGCCGCAGACGTACACATCGACCAAGAACACGGCATTTCATCGAGTTCGTGCACTATTGATTTTTTACTGGTGTAACGACAAACGACATTTACAGTTTCGCTTCTAAAACATTTTTTAATGCCATAAAGATAACATATTTTTATTTAAGAAATAGATCAGCTCTGGTTGTGATTTGTTGAGTAATTAATCACAGTTTGGAGGTCAGTTGTAAAGTAGATCAAATCACGAGCGCGTAGCGCGCGTGATTTTTCTACTTACAACTGACCGACAAACTGTGATTTATTACCCAACAAATCACTGGCTAGAGCTGATCTATTTCGATTCTAACAGGCTGAAAATCGGCAATAATGCTGTTGTTTCCATCACAATCTCACAACGTTTCGCCATTGTTAGAAGAAATCCCGCTAAAATTAGTGACTGAAACACATGCATTTATACCATTTTCTAACGTTTTCGATGCGAGAAAATGAACAGTTACCCCGTCCAAGGTCAATGAAATCGACTAGTGACGTCATAAATTGACAGTTTTTGATGACGTCACTCGTCACGTTCTTCCTTGCCGTGATTTGTTGCAGAATAAAACACAGTTATTTTCCATTGCCTATATAGGCGGGCTGTGTTAGAATTGTTGTTTTCACTTTTAGTTTCTCGCCGTTTCACAGAGCGCTACGAGTGATCGAAGCGGTAAAACGTAACATTGCAGAAGTAGACCATGCCACTACGAAAACAAATTAGTGCTACAAAGTCCTTTCTTTTGTATCTCTAAACCGTCCTGCTTCATCACGAAAACACGCCCATATAATCTTGACCCCCTTCAGCCCCACTTTTATATGGTAAAACTGGGGTTTACAGGGGTAAACTTTATTATCCCCTCGCAACAACGTTGCGAATGGGGATATAGCATCGGTGCCGTGCGTCCGTGTGTTAGTGTGTCTGTGTGTGTGTGTGTCTGTCCGGAACCTTGTGAGCAGGATAGAAGGCACAGTATTCATCGTAGAAGCATCAAACCTTCCACAAATGTTCACCATGTACAGAGGATGAACCCTATTGAATTTCAAGGTCAGGGGTCAAAGGTCAAGGTCACAATGGACTCGACCTTGAAAACCTTGTGAGCAGGATAGACGACACAGTATTCATCGTAGAAGCATCAAACCTTCCACAAATGTTCACCATGTACAGAGGATGAACCCTATTGAATTTCAAGGTCAGGGGTCAAAGGTCAAGGTCACAATGGACTTGACCTTGAAAACCTTGTGAGCAGGATAGAAGACACAGTATTCATCGTAGAAGCATCAAACCTTCCACAAATATTCACCATGTACAGAGGATGAACCCTATTGAATTTCAAAACCCTATTGAATTTCAAGGTCAGGGGTCAAAGGTCAAGGTCACAATGGACTCGACCTTGAAAACCTTGTGAGCAGGATAGACGACACAGTATTCATCATAGAAGCATCAAACCTTCCACAAATGTTCACCATGTACAGAGGATGAACCCTATTGAATTTCAAGGTCAGGGGTCAAAGGTCAAGGTCACAATGGACTTGACCTTGAAAACCTTGTGAGCAGGATAGAAGACACAGTATTCATCGTAGAAGCATCAAACCTTCCACAAATGTTCACCATGTACAGAGGATGAACCCTATTGAATTTCAAGGTCAGGGGTCAAAGGTCAAGGTCACAATGGACTTGACCTTGAAAACCTTGTGAGCAGGATAGACGACACAGTATCCATCGTAGAAGCATCAAACCTTCCACAAATGTTCACCATGTACAGAGGATGAACCCTATTGAATTTCAAGGTCAGGGGTCAAAGGTCAAGGTCACAATGGTCTAACATATTCAGATTGGATTTTCATGTTAATGAATGGTATGCAGTTGCGAGGGGATGCTACGCTTGCGTTGCCTTGTTTTTCTTATTTTGCTCTAAAAATAGATTGTTTGTACTCGTTAGAACCGCCTCGATGAGGCGGTCCTAACGAGTACCCACAATTTATATTTGAGGCGTCCTAACGAGTACCAACAATCTGTATTTTGAGCAGAAATAAAACAATATCAATCGAGGCGGTTCTAACGAGTACCCACAATCTATATTTTGATTTTTTTTTCTGCTCAAAATATAGATTGTGGGTACTCGGTTGGACCGCCTTATCGAGGCGGTTCTAACGAGTACCCACAATCTATATTTAAGAGCAGAAATAAGAAAATATCACAATGTTTCATTTTAAAATTTTCTTCTTTTTTTTCGGTGATAAAGGTTACGATGTATTTGTATAGGCATGTTTTCGTAATGTGATTTACTTTTAGTTAACCTGTCCGGTAGTGACAAGATGCGCTTTTGTGATCAAATTTCGTTGTCGTCCGTCCTTGCGTGCTTGCGCACATCCGTGCGTAAACGATTTCTTCAATCAACCACTGATTGGATTTTGACCAGAGCCTTTGTCCTCTTTCAGAATTGTTCAAATGGTCCCGGAACATTGCACATCTAGGTCACAGCAGCTAAAATAAACTTTTTGCTGAAAAAAAGAAATATAAAAAATCTGAAACCGCAAGGCCCAGGTCCTTTATATTTGGTATACAGCTTCAACTAGTGGACCTCTACGTACCAAGACTGTTCAAATTACAGCCATGGGGCCAAATAATGCCCCCGTACAGGGGTCCACTTGTTTTACATAGACCTATAAAGGAAAAAAAATCCAAACGTTTCTTGTCTGAAACCAGAAGGCCCTGGTCTTTGACAGATGGTATGTAGTTTCATGTAGTGGACCTCTACCAAGATTGTTAAAAGTATAGCTCTGGAGACAAAATGCGCCTGACCCGGAGCCCACTTGCTTTATATAGACTTATAAGGGAAAAATCTTTAATACATGTTGTCAAAACCCAGAAGACCTAGATCTTTGATATTTGGCATGTAGCTTCATCTAGTTGATATGTAGCAAGGCTGTTCAGATTATAGCCGTGGGGCGAAAAATGGCCCTCACATCACCGGGGCCCACTTGTTTTACGTAGGCTTCTCTGGTCGGGATCATCGGAGTCTAACTGTTGGTTTTCTTTTGCTCCAGCACTTCAGTTAGTTCTTGCTATCGAGTCCTCACCGTGAGTGGGTGAGTATTTGAGTTTTACGTCCCACCAACAGCTGTGGTCATACGGAGACGGGACCTCGGTTTAAAGACTCATCCGAAAGTCTGGAGAAGCCCGGGATCGATCCTGCGATCCCTGGTTTACAAGGTGAGTAGCGTAACCACTACACCACGGAGGCTTCTAAAGAGTCCTCACCGTTGTTTTATCTCTGTGGTTGTTTGATTTTTGAGTTCTCGGAGATGTTGCGCTGATGAGTTAGGGGGCCTTCATGCGGACTGAACAAATTATTTGTCTTAATCGCGACGGACGTACGTGCAAGGATTGCGACCGCGTAGAATCGATTTGAGCCCCCCCCCCCCCCCCCCCCACCTCCCTCCACCCACCTCACCTCCGATGAAATTCATTTCACTGACCACCCCAAGGCGGTTCTTCCGTCGCGGTTTATTTTTGTTACGGTTTGTCTTTGTGTGTGTGTGTGTGTGTGTGTGTGTGTGTGTGTGTGTGTGTGTGTGTGTGTGTGTGTGTGTGTGTGTGTGTGTGTGTGTGTGTGTGTGTGTGTGTGTGTGTGTGTGTGTCGGTTATATATTGTTGTTTTTGAAAGCCAATTGGCCATTTTTGGGAGAGTAACTATCCTTTTGATTTTCCGCTATTGATGTCTCTGGTTCGGCTCACAGGAGTATAACTGTTGTTTTTCTTTTCTTCGGCATTTCAGTGGTTTCTGGCTGTCGAGTCCTCACCGTTGTTTCATCTCTGTGGTTGTTTGATTTTTTGTGTTCACGGAGATGTTGCACTGATGAGTTTGGAGGCCTTCGGCCTTCATGCGGACTGAACAAATTATTTGTCTAAATCGCGACGGAAGTAGGAGCGAGGACTGTGGCCACGTAAAGTCGATTAACGCTTCCCCCCCCCCCCCCCCCCCCGCCCTCTTCCCCCAACCACCACTAGTGGAATTCGTTTCACTGACCGTTCCAATCGCGGTTAATTTTTGTTGTGGTTTGTCTTTGGGTGTTTGTATCGCTTATATTATTTTGTTTTGGATAGCCAATTGGCCATTTTGTGGGAAAGTAACGGTCATTTTTGCTTTCCGCTATTGATGTTTCCATTAGGCCTACATCATAGTGTAGATTATATTTTCTTGTCCTTTGGGATCATTGATTCCATTGTGGAATTTTGAAAATATCTGAGGGTCACTGATGAGGCCTAATTGGCCGAAACTAGCTAGTCTGGCCTAGAAAACATGTACACTCCATATTTTTTGGTTCTGTGGTGTATTCCTTGCTTCCAAAGGATAACCCTTTTATAGAACATATTTAACTTCACAACAGCTGGTGTGTGGGAATGTGTGGCGGTGGTAAAACGTCTCCCTGCCCTACATCATAGTGTAGATTATATTTTCTTGTCCTTTGGGATCATTGATTTCATTGTGGAATTTTGAAAATATCTGAGGGTCACTGATGAGGCCTAATTGGCCGAAACTAGCTAGTCTGGCCCAGAAAACATGTACACTCCATATTTTTTGGTTCTGTGGTGTATTCCTTGCTTCCAAAGGATAACCCTTTTATAGAACATATTTAACTTCACTACAGCTGGTGTGTGGGAATGTGTGGCGGCGGTAAAACATCTCCCTGCCCTACATCATAGTGTAGATTATATTTTCTTGTATTCCTTGCTTCCAAAGGATAACCCTTTTATAGAACATATTTGTTGTTTCATGTTTGTGTTTCTTTCCCTTTGGTGTCTCTGTTGGGAGCTGTGGGCTAATTGTTTCGATTCATGACCATTGCGTTCACTTCTATTTTCCATTAGGGTCTGGTTATTTTATGTTTATGGTTCTTTCCCGTTGGTGCTCTGATGAGAGCCATAATTTTATTGTATCGATTCCTGATCATTGCTTTCACTTCTAATTTTATTAAAGAAAAAAAAAAACATTTGAAAATCTTCTCGTCTGAAACCAGAAGGCTCAGATCTTTGAGATTTGGTATGTTGCTTCTCCTAGTGGACCTGTACCAAAATTATTCATGTTATAACCCTGGGGCCAAACTGGCCCTGCCCTGGGGCCCACTTGTTTTACTTAGACTTGTTCATATTACAGCCCAGGGGGGGGGGGGGCAAAATAATGTTGGTTGGGGCCTGATGCTCTGTCTCGTCGGGTCTATCTGAGTCTAACTGTTGATTTTCTTTTGCTGTCGAGTCCTCACCGTGGTTGTTTTATTTTTGTGTTCTCGGAGATGATGCACTGATGAGTTAGGAGGCCTTCATGCGGACTGAACAATTATTTGTCTAAATCGCGACAGAAGTAAGGGGCGAGGATTGCGGCCACGTAAAATCCCCCCCCCACCCCAACCCAGTTGAATTCGTTTCACTGATCGTTCAAAGGCGGTTCTTCTGCCGCGGTTTACTTTTGTTATGGTTTGTCTTTGAGTGTGTATCGCTATTATTTTTTTGTTTTGTTTACCAAATTGGCAATTTTGTGGGAAAGTGACTGTCCTTTTGGCTGTCCGCTATTGGTGTTTCCATTAGGGTCTAATTATTTCATGTTTGTGTTTCCTTCCCTTTGGTGTCTTTGTGGGAGCTGTGGGTTAATTGTATCGCTCCCTGGTCATTGCCTTCACTTCTATTTTTATATGGGGAAAACTTTTTTTTAAGTTTTCTCAGCTAAAACCAGAAGGCCGAGGCCTTGGATATGTTTTGGTTCATTTGTTTATCTGTTGTTTCATTCTCTGTTCTCCAAATTATATCCTGGGACTAAAAATGCCCCTGCATAGAGTCCCCATGTTTTACGGAACTGCAACAAGGTCTATCGGAACCAGAATTTTATGGTGACTTAGTATATAAATTCAGAAAAATATATAACCGCAATGACTTCAGCACCCAATTTCGTAAAATCATTCTTCGATATAAAAAAGGTTGGGTACAACATAAATGTTACACGGCAGACTGCATGCATGGTAGTTAACCCAATCACGGTTGACAACTTCGCTTCCCTCTTTATTTGCACACCGGTGGGTCAGGCCTCAGATCCTATGACGGTTCCAGCGTAAAAGCTTATGTTGGTTTGTACCTGATGCTCTGTCTCTGGTCGGGCCCATCCCATCGGAGTCTAACTGTTGGATTTCTTTTGCTCCACCATTTCAGTGGTTTCTTGTCAAGTCCACACCGTTTTTTCGTCTCTGTGGTTGTTTGATTTTTGTGTTCACGGAGATGTTGCGCTATTTTTATCGATGCAACAAGAGCTATCTATAGAGTCTTGACAGGAATCGTGTACTGGATAATACCCAGATCAGACGCCGCGGAATGTGGCTTCTGATCAGCAGGTTGCACAGGAACTTAACTGTTTGCTTAAATAGTAGCATTTGTGGGTTAAACGAAGTAGTATAAGAATGCCAGGTTGCTCACGTAATGAAAGAAACCAGGCCACGATGCCACGTGACGTCTTCCGGAACATTCTATTTATAAAACTGCTATACAAATGTATGCCAAGTCGAGTAAAAATAGACTTTTCGCACTCCTGCTAAGAACTTAATTTTAGAACCCTGAAATGTTTAAGTGCAAAAATGAGTAGACTTTATAGGTGGTACCGTTATTAGACATACAGCGTAGACCAAAATCGGATATAGAGTACATTGCTTCTGATCAAGCCGGCACTGTTCGCCATATGTATGCAACAACAGTTTTGAACATGATTCAGGGCCGTACGCAGACTCTGAAAAGGGGCGGGTTGAGGATGCGAATTTCAGGTATTTTGCAGAGGTTGAAAAACTGTGTGAATCTGAAATAATTTCCAAAAGTTGGGAGGGGGCTGCGTTTGCACCCTCCCCACTCTGTTGAACAAAATCCAAGTACTACCCTAAGACGTCAGAGCGCAGCGTAAGAAGAAAATTCTGAACTGTGCTCGTTTGATTAATTTAAGGTTTAACGTCCCCGTCAACACTATATAGATCATTTGGAGACGTTACTGCCAATGTTACGGGACTTTCAGCTCTGCGCGGAAGCATCATGCAGGCCATCTTTTTAGTCACGCTCCGATGGGCGAGGGCGGGTGGACTGTGCTCGCGTACACTAGGGCATCTGCAAATCAGACGCCACATAACGCGATGTCTGCTCATCACTACTGTGCTTGCTAAAAGTTAAACGAACAGTTCGATTCTCAGCTCAGGACTATTTTCCCAACCTACACTCAAAGACGATCGACCCACCAGTACTCTCAGTGCTTTGATTTTTGTTATGGTTTGTCTTTGAGTGTTTGTGTCGCTTATATTATTTTATTTTGGATAGCCTGTTGGCCATTTTGTGGGAAAGTAACTGTCCGTTCGGCTTTCCGCTATTGATGTTTCCATTAGGGTCTGTTGTTTCATGTTTGAGTTTTTTTCCCTTTGGTGTCTCTGATGGGAGTTAGAAACCTCCGTGGTGTAGTGGTTACTCTACTCGCCTTTTAAACCAGGGGTCGCAGGATCGATCCCGGGCTTCTCCAGACTTTCGGATGAGTCTTTAAACCAAGGTCCCGTCTCCGTATGACCTTAGCTGTTGGTGGGGCGAAAAACTCAAACACTCACTCACTCTGATAGGAGTGGGTTAATTGTTTCGATTCCTGATCCTTGCCTCCATTTCTATTTTACAAAAGTTCTTGTCTGAAACCAGAAGGCCCAGGTCTTTTGATAAATGGTATGTAGCTTCATCTAAGGGTCCTATACCAAGATTGTTCAAATTATAGCCCTGGGGGCCAAAACGCCTTCACACAGGCGCCTACTTATTTTACATAGACTTATAAAGGAAAAAAACGTTGAAATTTATTTCGAAGTGGCTATTGCCAGTTAACTGGTAATAGCGGTTTTACGATAAAATCGCTATTGCCAGTTAACTGGTAATAGCGGTTTTACGATAAAATTGCTATTGCCAGTTAACTGGTAATAGCGATTTTATCGTAAAACCGCTATTGCCAGTTGACTGGTAATAGCCATTTTAACGTAAAACCGCTATTACCAGTTAAAAGATTAATATAAAATATCTTATGACAATTTTTTATTGTTATTGAAGCATGAATGAAAACGAACTACTGAAAATAAACAAATGAATGAATTTCTGACACGTAGACATACATATATGCGAATATTTTCGGAAGAAATATGTAAAAGGTATGTTCCTACTGCTTCCAACAACACAGTATATAGGTACTAGAACTGTCTCATCGAGGTGGTTCTAACGAGTAACGGGTAAAGAATGACATTTGGTTTCGGACAGAAATATGAACAATAATGTGGAGTGGGGTTTAGGACCTACATGATCTATATTGTAGAACAATTACGGAAACACGCCTATCTAAACATATTACAAGGAGCGTGATGACTCAAGTGGTTAGTGCACTTGCCTCTGATGCTAGAGGTCAGCCAGCGTTGATAAAATTTCAGTGTCCAAACACGCTAAATTGGCATCATTTGCAGGGTGAAATGTAATAATATGCACCGTCCTTTGTGTCCCGACGTTAACTGGAGGCTCCCCTGTGTATGAAGGACCATCAACTGTGCATTACACGATTAATATGTAGACAACACTTGCCGAAAATGCCCATGAGGGCATAGATAGATAGATAGATAGATAGATAGATAGATAGATAGATAGATAGATAGATAGATAGATAGATAGATAGATAGATAGATAGATAGATAGATAGATAGATAGATAGATAGATAGATAGATAGATAGATAGATAGATAGATAGATAGATAGATAGATAGATAGATAGATAGATAGATAGTTTTTCTTATTTCTGCTCCTAACATAGATTGAGGGCAATGGTTAGAACCGCCTCGTCGAATAAGGGAAATAATGTAAACCCCTACAAACACCGGTTTTTACTATATAAAAGTGTGCTTTAACGGGGTAAAGTTTAACATATAGATTGTGGATACTCGATAGAACTGCCTTGTCGAGGCGATTCTATCGAGTCCCAGCAATCAATGTTTTGAACAGATGTATGAAGAATATCTTTTAGCTTCTTAAATTTCCATTTCTGATCAAAATTTGGCAATGTACTTGTATAGGCGTGTTTTTGTAATGTATGTTTGGAATAACAATTCATTATGAAAACGCGCCTATAAACATTTACTGTCTAAATTTACTGATATACTTCATATTTCTGCCCTAGACTCACTAGAACCCCTTCAAAGAACTGGTTTTATCAATAACCCGCATTCTTGGACTGTTACCGGACTTTGAGATGAATTGACATCTCAAGCCCTATCGTCCAATGAAACCAATAGGGTTTGTATGCATGGGCGGTCCGACTCGCATCACGCTTTAAACTTCTAAGTGGTTTACCTGTACTCATATGCCATGCGGCTGGTTTCAGTTCTGCATAGAAGCATTATGCAACCCATTCTATTTCTCTTGAAGCCCCGATGAGCTGGGGCGATTATGGATTACATATGCAAAATATGGAAATGCTTGGTCAAAGCAGAAAAACAAAAACATGCATTTAAGCCATTACATTCATAACTGTAAATGGAATAATTCTGCACGTCAACTGGCAATAGCGATTTTACGTTAAAATTGCTATTACCAGTTAACTGGCAATAGCGATTTTATCGTAAAACCGCTATTACCAGTTAACTGTCAATAGCAATTATATCGTAAAACCGCTATTACCAGTTAACTGGCAATAGCGATTTTATCGTAAAACCGCTATTGCCAGTTAACTGGCAATAGACCTTTCCAATTTATTTATCTGAAACCAATAGATACATTTTTAGGCGGGCGTTAGCCCGTCTATAGTCACCGTATACCTCATACATCAGATTTTTGTGCACCTCTTTAGACATTCCTTCTTGTAGTCATCCGCTCAAAAGAAAAACTAACATATCTAAATATGAAAAAGCAATACACGCAATAAATTCGATTAAGTTCGGTCGGACTGTTTGAAAAATAACAAAAGTTTGTAAAAATAGACCTGCTTGTTGGATTTTACAAATACATTTGCGCTGAAGACTGATTAAAAAAATCTGGCACTATTTTTCCTACGCCGTTGCTGTTCATGCTTAAAATCATTCCCTTTCATCCCTCAGTTTCTGTACAGAACCCTTCTAGGTTTGATATTCAGTGTACCAATTCTTATAGAAAGATGTTTTGTTCAAGTCATTGACAGCTTGCAAACAGTGTAGATTCTGATTGAGACTGCTCGTCACATGCCGTCTGATCTGGATCTATAAGGTTTGTATCGGTATCTGTACCTGAATCGGCATCTGCAGCGATGTACATGGTAAAAAAGGGTTGACACGTAGTATTCCGACCGATTTGGAGCGGTCTAATTACAACGCTGTGATGGCCGGCCTCAGTGACTCAGTCGGATGCGCGTATGACTGGTGATCAGGAGGACGCGGGTTCGACTCCCGCCGGGGTCGGCAACATTCTTTCGTGGAGATTGATCATGAAATCTTTTCTACGGTCATTCTCTCCCTTCCGCTGATTCAAGAAGGTCAGTTTCTGGCGAAAGAATGTGCACTGTACTGGTTAACCGCTTACGTATAAGCCTGCCCAGGAAAGTGTTGATAGGTAAACTGACCGGCTCAAAAATTACCTTAATAGTGTTGACTGGGCCGTAAAACTCCAATACAAACAAACAACGCTGTGAATTTACATCAAGTTCCATACCTCAGGCCATTAATGATGATACTTATCAGTCGCCGAATTTGTGGCCTTTCATCAGGGTCTAGTGTTTGCGAATGTCCCAGTAAAGCGACACTCGGCAGTTATGGGCAAATAAGCTGCAGAAGCGGTGAACGCGTGTATACGCCCTTAGTAAGACGAATCAGTTAAAGTTGAAGTTAATATAATGCAGCATCTGATCAGGGCCTACACTATTAATTTCATATACAGAAATTAAAGGGTCAAACGACTGACATTGAAAATTTAGCAAAACTTTTTTTCGCCACTTCCGAAGGAAACGGTGGGGCGTGTCCATTTTACAGAGAGTGGGAGGGAGGGGGGGGGGGCAGAACAGAACTTTATTTGTGGCGTAAGTTGAGCTCTTATCTCAAATTTACGGTTATAACATGAAGAAAGAAAAATGAACAGGCTCGTCTATTTATTTTTATTTATTTATTTATTTATGTTTGCCTTTCCTCCGTCGGATTTGGTATGTCTCCATTTTCGACTAAGATAGTCTAACTCACGAGTGCGATGCACGAGTGAAATTTCTGATGTTTTCAATACTCAGAATGATAATTTGTAGATGGTCCTAATCATGAAAACGCCTATATACTTCTGATTCCCCTTGAACCTCATTTCATGTAGTAAAACTGGGGTTTACAGGGGTATACATTATTTTCCTTATTTCTGTTCAAAGACATATATTGTGGGTACTTGTTAGAACCGCCTTCATAGGGGCTTGAAGAAATAAATGGGCTGCATGATGCTTCCAGGCAGAGCTGAAACCGACCGCACACAAGTACTGGTAAACCGCTTAGAGGATCTAAGCATGCCCAGGCAAAGCCATGCTTATAAACCCTATTGGTTTCATTGGGCATCAGGGCTTGAGATGTCATTTCATCTCAATGTTGGGTAAAAGTCCCACAAAATTGGAAGCGACGTCTCCAACATGACCTATACAGTGTTGACGGGGACGTTAAACCTCAAATCAAACTAAAAAAATAAGGAAAATATTACAATTTTTCATGTAATTGTATAGGCGTGTTTTCGTAATGTCTATTGATATGTGATCGTCAGCAAACTCGGAGGAAATTAATTCAGATAAAAGAAGGTAAATATAAATAAATAAATAACAGTTTCTTTCAGCTAGAAAAACAGTCAACGTATTGGAGAAATGCATACTGTATGTTGTCTTTTATTAAAATTGCCAGTTTGAAGAAAAAAACACTCACTGATACATCCAAGAGCTGTTATATGTGATTAGAGCGTAAAAGACTATTTTTTCCAAGTTTTATTAGATAAATTCGATATGAAGTTTCAAACGTTCGCTTCTTTTCAAGAGCGTTGTACAGAAATGACATTACTCGCCCGCCTCTCAGTACGTTCAGTACTTTGATTTTATATTTGTATGTAGCTTTATCTAGTGGACCTGTTCCAAGATTGTTCAAATGATAGCCCTTGGGCGAAAAATAGCCCCGCTTTGGGGCCCACTTGTTTTACATAGACTTATACGGGGAAAACTTTAAAATATTTGTTCACCAGAAACCAGAAAGCATAGGCCTTTGATATGTTTTGGTTCATTTGTTCATCTGTTGTTTCCTTCTTTGTTAAATGTTAAATGCTTCGACAAAGTTTTCTCAGGAACTGTAAAAGCTAGGTGACTAAAGACTTGGGAAACAAATCATTGATGATGACTTACATTACACACGTAAGGGACATTTGGTATTTTTTTTTTTTATTAGAGATGTGATTTCCATGAAGTTTTGCTGTTCTAGTTTTGATTTCTTTGCCAATGAAATTTCCAATTTCTCTGTTTAATAGATGGAATTTGGGCACACAATCATAATTATTATGGCCTCTGACACGAGAAGGGTGGTGACTGGTTATCAGAGGTACAGTCTATAGGAAAATACCTGGGAGGCGAAAGAGAATAAAAACGAGATTAATAGAATGTGACCGCTCATCATAGGTGACCACTAGTGACAGTTTCGCTGTAGTTGTGTGAAAAGTGGGTTCTGTAAGCCCAGATTAGCGATATAGGAGTATCATGGTCCTCTCGTTTCTTTTCTTTCTTTTCTTTTCTTTTTTTTTTGTGATATTTTCTTATTTACACTCATATCATAGGTTGCAGGTGCTCGTTAGAACAGCCGAACGCGGTTATTCTAATGAGTACCCACAAGTGTCTTGCAGTAGAATTAAGACAAATAATGTATTCTCCTGTAGCCCCAGATTACTATGCAAAAAGACTGATTTACAGGAGTATCCATTACATGAACTTGGTAATTTGACGACTCTGCTTAGTCCCAATTTAAACCAGTGGAATAAGCCTACCTTCCCTTCATATTATCTATACCTTTTAATTAGAAGGTTTCTCTTTAGTCCTCAAACCATGCCTCTGTTGCATCTATGGAAGCCTTCTATGCAAAAAAATCAAATTCCTTATAATCGCTGTTTGCCAGATTTGGACGGATTGCAGGGTTCTTGATCAAGTTGTTGATACTGAAATTCGCAAATTCGTGGCTTTTGCTAATAAACGCAAACATTTGGTTGCCCATCATTATTTGTTATGGTTGAACCAAGCCTAGGTTTATGCTGCGCTTTGCGACCAAACAATCCAGTTGTATGAAGTTTTCACAGTGTGCAATGTCATTTGTCACCAGCCGGTGATTCTTTCGTTTGGAATTTCCCTCCAAGAGGAAGATATGGAACTTCCAAAGTTGTACTGGATTTCTAAGCTTCACAAGAATCCGTACAAGCAGAGATATATCGCGGATACAGCTTAGTGCTCAACCAATTAAAAATCAAAAATGATCTTTCACAGATCCTAACACGAATCCTTACTGCAGTTAAAGATGGCCCTCAGAAATATTGTGACACTGCATATGCCAGGAGTGGTGTGAATCAGATGTGGATCTTGAAAAACTCCAAAGAGCTTCTAGAACATCTTCAGTCACAGTCTTTTCTCTCAGTAAACAGCATAAAATCTTTCGATTTCTCTGATAAATTGAAAGCTAAACTCAAGGAAATCATAAATCAATGTTTTTGCCACAAGAATGGTAAGCGTCGCTACCGGTATGTTGTCCATGGCTACAAAGACACATACTTCGAGATCACTCTGATGCACCACAAAAGTACACTGATGTATGTCATAAGGATCCTGGAATATCTAATTGACAATATTTTCGTGGAGTTCAGTGGCCAATTATTTCAGCAAACAATTGGCATACCAATGGGTACTAATTGTGCACCGTTGCTTGCCGACTTGTTCTTGTACTCGTATGAGGCGGAGTTTGTACAAGGTCTCCTCAAAGCAGGCAAGAAACGCCTTGCAAAACAATTCAGTTTCACCTTCAGATATATAGATGATTTATTGTCTCTGAAAAATGCAAAATTCGCAGAGTACTTGGAATTCATCTATCCACATGAACTTGAAAGTAAGGAAACAACAGAGACTGCAACCTCCTCCTCATACTCGGATTGTTATATCTATATTGACAACGGGAAGCATACTACTAGGTTGTACGATAAACGAGATGACTTCAATTTTCCCATTGTTAACTTTCCCTTCCTGAACAGTAATATCCCGTCTGCACCAGCATATGGAGTTTACGTTTCACAGTTAATCCGTTATGCTAGAGCCTGTTCCAAGTATCAGGACTTTATGGAACGTGGGAGGTACTCACTACCAGGTTGTTGTACCAGGGGTATAAAAAAAAAACTGGTATCAACATGAAAGAAGTTCTATGGGAGGCACCATGATCTTGTTGATCCGTACAATGTGGTCATTTCTAGAATTATTTCTGATATGTTTGCCAATGGAAAGCCATAGGAAAATTTTCAAAATCTCGGGCATACCCTGCTCGGCATTTACACCTTTTCATCGTTCAGGTCGATGGGCATGGTGGGCGAAGCTTGCTTACCAAGTAATGCTTACTATCCGCGGACGCATGATTACACTCCTCTGGAGTCCATGTCTGTTGATCTGAACATTGATATTTGCCATTGGACTAATGATTTTGAATTAACGCTTTGGTACTACGACCTAAACTACTTGTCAATGCAAATGTAGTAGCGCCCATTGTTTGGTTCATCAAACTTAGATACCAAAACAACTAAATGAAAATTCCATGAATACATAAACAGACACTCTGATTTGCAACTCAAAATTTAATTCAATATAGAAATCACCCATGGTTTTTCATGCATTATTAACATTTGCCGGATCCCGAGGAAGCTGTTAGAACACGAGGCCGAGTGTTCAAACATCTTCATAGGGATTCGGCAAATGATAATGCATTGCAATAACCATAGATGACCGTTGTTCTTACATAATTTACGATTGCAACTGCAAACTGAGACGAAAGACCCCAAAACTCCATATATTAGCTCCGTATAAACTCTTTAAAAGCGACCGCAAACCAACATGGCGCCCTGTTAAGAATCTTGTTTACACCGACATCAATTACGCAGTGACCCTCTAACGTCATTATAATATTCTAAAATGCTACGTTGGGGGCGATAACGTTACGCTGTTCAACGTAACGGAGTGAGTGAGTGTTTGAGTTTTACGTCTCACCAACAGCTAAGGTCATACGGAGACGGGACCTCGGTTTAAAGACTCATCCGAAAGTCTGCAGAGCCCGGGATTGCTCCTGAGACCGCTGTTTTACAAGGCGAGCAGCACATCTACTAAACCACGGAGGTTTATATGTTCAACGTAACGGAAACGAAGCAAGACCCATCTTGTGATATCGGCAGTTCAAAATCCATGTTCAAACATCACGTGAATTCCATGATTTGAACACGACTTCCGGTCTACTCATGCATAGCTTCAAACCGCTATGTTCATGGAATTTTATGCAATAATTGGCACCCATCTCAACGTTCATGATGCCAGAACCAATCGTCATTTGGGTGAAGACTCGATTAAGGTTTGAGTTAAGCGCACGCATTTATCGAAGGTTTCGCACACACTCATCATAAATCGTCTGCCGTTACTGACAATCACCAATCTTAATCACCTCGTTTGTGTATTCTAAGATGGCTCATGAGACCAATCTAGCGGAAAAATCTGGGTTTATACACTCATAATCTGGGGCCGATGGTATACAACTTTTTTCAGCAACTCAGCTGAAATTGAAATCTGTAATGCTCATAAATATTGAAATACAATGAATGGAGACAATTTTCTTTCTCAAATTATTTGTCCTGCTCATTAATTTGAAAATGCCAATATTTGTTGGCATTTTCAAATTTATGAGCATGGCAAATATCATGATCAAGTGTTGTATTCAAAGGGTAGAAACATATTTACCCGTGACGCCTCTCGTTTAAATCCGCTCATAATTAAGTTATATAAAATTCTTGAATGGATGACATTTTTAAAGCTTCAAGCTGCAAGCTTGATTATACCGACTTTGGAGGTGAACGGCTGCGTGTAATAATTTAAACCTCAGAACACTGAAAAAAATGTTAGACCAATGACAGCCGACATGACTTATTTTGATAGATCAGTAGCTGAATTGCATTGCATTCTAAGCAACTGAGCTAAATGCAAATAGCTTCTTATGTTAAGTATTACATGGACAGAAGTCATATCTGATGGAATTCAACATGACTTGTGATGATGCAGTCACTGGTTGGTTTCATACCGCTAATTGAAAAAAAACTGATATAAATGTTGAATTTGCTCAAAGAAGCATTAAATATATGTCAAGACACCATCTTTAAGATATTGTTTTATTATAGAAGGTTTTAGGAATTCCATTTATGACGTCATTCTTGCGCATGCGCAAAGCACTGGCCGTCAATTGAAACGGCCATCGTTATTCAAATGTATTGGCGGAACTTAAAATGTTAACAATATTCAGCCATTTTGAAAGAAAATATACCCGTTTGCATTGAAATAATGCCTCGAGAAGGAAAGAATGATATTTTGCTTTTATTACTGAAATTTATTTATCCTGGATCCGTTTTTAATTGACGAAAATCTCTTCGTGAATGACCCATGTCAATGGCTTGAGATACCGTTATTCACGAAAGCTTACTTACAAAATAAGTTTTTTACGTAACTTTTCGTTTTATTCTCTATCCATGCATAGCTATCACATATGGACAGAACTTGGATCTATCTGTCTATCTATCTATCTATCTATCTATCTATCTATCTATCTATGAGTAAATCGGTTGTGACTGAGACAGACAGACGACAGACAAACAACCACAGACAGACGAACGGACGGACAGCTAGACAGAAAAAAATAAACATACTGACAGTCGAAAAAAACCAATGAGTGGACTGACAGATGGGCGTGGAGTTAACTGTGGCTCGACCTCATGCCGTCGACACCCACTCCAACTCACTTCAATGTCACGCGACCGTTGAGAGAGAGAGAGAGAGAGAGACAGAGAGAGAGAGAGAGAGAGAGGTGGCTGACAAACTGACAGTAGACAGACAGACTGAATGACTGACTAACAGACGAACGGACGGACAGTTAGACAGACAAATAAACATACTGACAGTCGAAGAAAAAAAATAATGAGAGGACTAACAGTCGGGCGTCGAGTCAACGTTGTCTCGGCGTCATGCCGTCGCCACCCACTCCAACTCACTTCAATGTCACGTGACCGTTGAGATGAGAGAGGTTTGACTGATCCCTGTATCCAAGAAGATATTGTAGAGCTAACCTAATAAGCCATTAACCATTTTTGTACCAAATGGAATCTTCCTCCTTATATATTGCAGGAGTCCATTTCAAAATTTAGGGGTGTCAGGTTGTGTTTTCTTCAAATTTTATCTGGAAAATGGCTGAACGTTTTGCCAACAGTGAAGGCCCTGATCAGACACCGCGCTCTGCGGCATCTGATCTGGGCCTGCACTGTTTGCTACTTAACCCTTTTGGGGTTTCCGGTACCAAATGGGTTAATGTAAGGGCTGGGCAGGTTGAACAAATCTACAAATCTAGCAAATTTCACTGTAAAATCTTGCACTTGCGAAGGAGTGTTTCATTCTCATGCACTGAATGGGTGTTCTACGTTTGTTTTGAATTAAGTTTTCAGTCACACTGAATCTTGATTGGTCCTAGCACTGGGCAAATGGTATTTTATTAAGCAACGCCGTATTATCGCCAATACAACGTTCTGACGACGTTGCAAAGTCAAATTCAATGCATTGCTTTGATGTTCAGTTGGTTTGATGTAGACACGACGTTGTTGACTCGTTACATGTCGGTTGACATGGAGTTATTTAACGACAAACTGTAATTTATATTCACGTACGCTTGATACAGTTTGCTGGTACGCTGAGAGAGAGAGAGACACAGAGAGAGAGAGAGAGAGAGAGAGAGAGAGAGAGACAGAGAGAGAGAGACAGAGAGTGAGAGAGAGAGAGAGAGCAACATGTAGGCCATGGCACACTCAGAGAGAGAGATGGAGAGAGAGAGAGAGAGAGAGAGAACCCTGCTGGGTCGTACGTACAATATATCTTTAAGAGCAGTTAACTAGAAAAAAAATCGGCGAAATTTCACACCTGGCAGCATATCAGTGTTTCTCCCATTATCTTACATTAGAATTCGCCAAAAATTTAAAAGAAATCTACTGTTTTACGCTGTAATTAACCCTTTATCCGTCCCAACTGCCTTGAAGCAATACAACAGTTGGCGGCCAGGGATTTCCCCGTTCTATTTTTAGAACCGGAAGTACGTCACGAAAAAAGCTCCTATTGTCATCTTTCAAATATGAATGCACTCTGAGAAAGCAATGCTTAAGGACTAATAAAAAAAAAACTCTATCAATGAAATTTGGACATGAATAAATGACTTTATCATATGACGTCGCGTCTGAGAATGAAATAACGCCATGTAATAAATTCGATAATCCACTAGTGGATTAGATATGCAAAATAGCTAGATACGCCCCGTAACGTTACATGTACGACGTTCTTAACGACGTCGCGTTTACTAATGGTGGAATATTAGCATTTTGTGAAACAATCATGAATAAAATGCGTTTTAAATGGCATATGATAAATAGAATCTTGCATTCGTGCATAGTATTATTGAATTTATTAAACTTGTTGAGGAAAAGGGATAAAATGCGGGACCTTGCCGAGCATTTTATCCCTTTTCCTCAACTCGTTTAATAAATTCAATAATACATGACCACTCATGTAAGATCCTCTATGCCCTAATTACGAGAGATGTTCGAAAAGAATTGCTTATTGTCCTCTAGCTCGATATCCACGTGGGGCTCGATAAAAAAACAATACATACCTGAAAAGGGTTATTCAATACCTACATAACGGTGTATAAATGTACATGTTAGATTAAGTGTAAGACATAAAATTTGTCTTTTCAATACACGCAATCATCGACCACTACAGTGAAATGATTGGTAAAAGCGTCGACAAGAAAGATGAAATGCGGGCTTACGTCAAAGCTCGCTGAAACTTGGTTGTTCTTTGAAACAGCTGATGACTGAAATTTCTACTGCTTATGGACCTTCTTGTGCGTCTTATGACACAGTTCGGCGGTGGAAAAAGAACTTTGAGTCTGGTGTAGAGTTCATCAAAATGGACCTAAATCAGGTAGTCCAAAATCTGCATCTCGAAAAGAAATATTTTATAAAATAAAGGAAATCATTGCAGGAGATGCCAGATTTACAGTTCGTGATATTGCACGAAAGGTAGACATATCACTATCAACGGTGCACCTTATTTTGAAGAAGCATTTGAAAGCCAGAAAGATTTCTGCTAGATTGGTGTCACATTTGTTGACTGATGAGCAAACGAGGCAACTGGTTAAAGTGGCCAAAAAGCTGCAACAAATGTTTCGAAAATATGACATAAAGCAGTTTGCCAAACACGTCACAGGCGATGAAACCTGGGTCCATTATTTTGAAAACCGTCAGAAAGGTTAGCAATAAGATCTGGGCCACTAAACACAGCAAACGCGAAATAATTGCCAAGCGTTCGTTGAGTACAAAGAATGTTTTGCATGCAATCTTCTTCTCTGGTGAAGGAGTCGCAATAAAATTGCTGGTACAAACGCATCACCGAAAGTACTACAACGACGTAACACTGAAAAAACTGAAAAGGTGTTATCAGAAACGACGCCCTGCCAATGGTTTTAAACATGTCCGTCTTCTACATGACAATGCCCCGCTCATACCTCCGCAATGGATACGGCGTTTTTGAAGAAAGAGAAAGTAACTGGTTTGCCTCACCCCACGTATTCCTAAGAACTTGCCCCATGTGATTTATTTTTGTTTCCGAAATTGACATTATTCCTTGCTGAGCGGAAATACCAGTCCCGACAAGCACTTGGATCGGCCATTCATCAGTACCTAATTACTGTGCCCAAATCAGCGTACCGTGACGCCTTCAAGAAGTGGATACATCGGCTGAAACATTGCATTTCTAGCCACGGGGAATACTTAGAGGGCATGAAATGAGCACTTTTGGGCTAACTTGAAATTTGAAGTTTTCAGATGAAAAAAAGCAATTCTTTTCGAACATCCCTCGTATTTAACCAGAAAGACACTGATTCATACTGAAAACATATCAGAAACAAAATATAAAAAGAATCCGCAATGGGAGACTATCAAAAGCTAAAGCACAAAACCTTGACGTTTATCTTGAATAAAGACCCCTCCCCTACCCACAGCACCATGATACACATATCAGACACCAAATATGAATCTGCCATAGGATTGCTATGATAAGAGACTGTCGAAGCTTTTGGACTCAATGCTTTTGCGTGATTTTGACATTTTTACTGCCCCTGTCCCTATAAGGTTGGCCCCTGAGTCTGACCAGTAGATTCATTGCACCATGTTGAAAACACCAGAAGCTAAATATGAAATGAATCTACGAGTATTTGTTACACAAAATCTTGATGTTACGGACGAAAGAAGAACGATCTGACTAACGGTGGGATGGACGGGATGAACGAATATAAAAGGGAAAGCGAAATACGGCTCCATCAATTTCGTTTGAAATGCTGATTTTATTAAATTTGCTTAAATGAGTCGATGAGCGGTCTATTAAAGTTTCATCTCAATACCTTTCTCATATGCTTCAAATTTCTTCAAACATTTATTTTAATAACATTTATAATAAGCTCTAATGATTCATTATTTTATGTATGGGTAGACAATCCTCCAGGGAAATACAACCTTTACTAAGTTCAGCAATTTCAATAAACAAGCTTGCTTCCATTACGCAAACACGCCTATACAAATACATTGCCAGCTTTATCGCCGAAAAAATGAAAATTTTAAGATGAAAAATTGTGATACTTTTCTTATCTCTGCTCAAAATATACATTGTGGGCACTCGTCAGAACCGCCTAATCGAGGCAGTTCTGACGAGTACCCTCAATCTATATTTTAGAGCAGAATAAAGAAAAATAAGGTATATCCCCGGAAACCCAAGTTTTACTATATAGAAGTGGGGTTCAAGGGGGTCAAAATTATATAGGTGTGTTTTCGTGATGTGTAAGAAGAATCGAAACTAACTGACTGCGACTTTCTATTCAAACGAATAAGAAGAGAAGGAAACATAAATCTATCAGCATTTCTAACTGAATGCAATTAGGTGTACACATCAAACTAAAAGGAAACGTCTAGCCCCGAGTTTAAAATGGATGAAATAGAGAAGACAAAAGAGGAGATTGGAAAGGAAATCATAGTAAATAAATAAACATCATAAAGTGGTGAAACATCAGAAATAAAACTGTTCTCCTCTTGTCCCTATCCACTTCAAGGACAGCAGATATTGCCTAACTGTATCCAAAGATCAGTCGGGAGACCCGAAACTAAAGATTCACTAAACTTTCGCCTCCCCAGCCACTCTTTTGACGGTTCAATTGTAAAGGTAATTAACTACTAATTTGCAAATTCATTACGATCTTCTTTTTTTCCGGGTTTATTTTTTATGGTTTGTCGTTGCATGTATGTATTGCTTGAGTCCTTTTTTTTTTTTTTTTTCCTTTGGCTGGCCGTTTGGCCAGTTTGTGGAAAAGTGACTGTCCCTTCGGCTTTCGGTTTGTGGTGTTTTCATTAGAGTTAAGTTATTTAAAGTTTGTGTTTCTATCCCTTTGGTGTCTCTGGCGGGAGTTTTTGGGTAATTGTACCATTTTCTGATCATTGCCTTCATTTCTGTTTTCCTCGTCAAATTCTCGTCGTACTGGAATGTAAATGATATCATGCGAGGATGTTGCAGGGCCACTATTTCGGCTTTCGAATTATGCAATTTTTTACTTCAAAGCCGATACTTGCACCTAAGCACTTATATATGGCGATGTCTTTGTGATACCGCTGATCTTAGCCTACATCACTGAGAATTCCATATGATACCACTTATAATAAAAAATCGGATTTTACCCACTTCAGAAAATATTCAACTGTTACCGTTGAATATTTACTGAAGTGGGTAAAGTCAGATTGTCTGCAAAGCTAACAATTCCATGTGACTAAGTACATTCTTTAACCCTTATCTTGCTGAATATTCATCTAAGCCACACCCATTTCGTTATATCAACCAATCAAATTACTTGATGTAATTTATTGCTACAAATTCTCAATCTGAATGCCAAACAGTGTAGATCTCGATCAGATTGCTTCTTCAGAATCCATCTGATCTGGATCTACACTGTTTGCAAAGATAGGGTTTGTCTTGAACAGCAAGATAAGGGTTAATATTTTCAAAATTGTTGTTTTTCTGATGAAAATTAAAGATACGTTTCTTATTAATACTCCAAAGATAGGTTTTGGGTGCTCAATAGAACCGTCTCATTGAAAAAACCCGAGGGGTGGCTGGGTTAGGCATCTTGTGTCACTAGGGTTTCCAGCTAATATTGCAAGGCCTGCTCTCCCTGCAGCAGGTGAGGGTAGAGGGTGAGTGTGTTATTTCTTCCGTTTCTACACATTCCTTCATATGTTTTTGCCTTCCCTGTCCCTCACTTTCATCTCTACTATCTTTTTATCTCTTTTCTCCCTTTCTCTGGGAGACGACACAAAATGACTCACAAGGATTGACGTGTGATAAACCAGAGAAAAACAATCAATCAACGAGTTTCCACAACCTATGTCTTAAAGCAGAATAAAATATTCTTGCAGATAAGGAAATCCCTATTTTAACTTGGGATAGAAATTCTGTTCCCACGCTGTTGTTTTTACCTGAATCGAATATTCTCGCGTGTTTGATAAATGCACTGGTGAAATACGACCTCATGTGCGCCGTCGTAAAGGTTGACGTCACAGTGCGTTACGTGACGTCACTTGACATCCATGTAATGTTATTACAATATGGCGGACGTCGGTAACCGAAATGACTGCAGCAATAAAAATAAAAAATCCGCGCTAAAAAAAAGGAAGGTATACAAGAAGAAGATTCCTTTATGGGAGTGAGGGGTGGATAGAAAAATTCTTCCCTCGGGAAGCCTCGTGATGCCGGACAGTGACCCTCGTGACGGATTTTCTCGCGTGTTTGATAAATGCACTGGTGAAATACGACCTCATGTGCGCCGTCGTAAAGGTTGACGTCACAGTGCGTTACGTGACGTCACTTGACATCCATGTAATGTTATTACAATATGGCGGACGTCGGTAACCGAAATGACTGCAGCAATAAAAATCAAAAATCCGCGCTAAAAAAAGGAAGGTATACAAGAAGAAGATTCCTTTATGGGAGTGAGGGGTGGATAGAAAAATTCTTCCCTCGGGAAGCCTCGTGATGCCGGACAGTGACCCTCGTGACGGATTTTTCCATCCACCCATCACATCCATATAAGATTCTTATATTGCATGCCCCCGCAAACCTAAGTTTTCTCTGTTCAAATTGTGGTTTAAAGAGGTGTCCATAACGTAGACTTTTGATCGTGATGGCCCTTGTGAATCTCACTTAACACAATGTGACAATGGAATCCGCCACGGAATAAGTTAAGAGTGGTTTGGAGTAGAGTTTCCAAGTGCAGGGGTATCAGGTTTGTTTTGTTTGTTGTATTTTTACCATCACGGGAACAAGTCCGTGCAATGAAGACCCCCCTAAATCCAACTTTATATAGAGAAAACTGGGGTTTACGGGGGTATTCATTATTTTTTCTTATTTCTGCTTCAAGACATAGGTTGTGGGTACTCGTTAGAACCGCCACAATGAGGCGGTTCTAACGAGGACCCACATCCTATGTTTTGAGCATTTATAAGAAAAATATGAAGGATTTTTATCAGAAAATAACCATTTTGGATGTGAAAAAAATTCACTATATCGCACGGGCGAGTCATCGTAATGCAAAGATGTACGTATGTTTTGAAGCAAACAGTCTAGATCCAGATCCGACGCCGCGTTCTGCGGCGTCTGATCTGGGTCTACACTGTTTGCCAATGTTCCAAAAATGGGACGCTAGGCATGAATGGGTTAATATAGAGGATATGTAATTTTACTGCAAACGGGCATCCGTGACTGAGTGAATAAGGACTCTTAACCATTATGTCTCTCACCGCTGTGGGTTCGAGCTTGGCTCGGATCACATGTTGGACACCAAGTTCTGTAACGAAAGGTCAGGTTGTTTTTCTCCGGGTACTCCGGTTTTCCGCACTCCTCTGATTAACAATCGGCTCCATATGAGTGATCTAGTCTTGAAAGGGTCGTAAATCTAAAACTAAATTATTTTACTCCAAGTCATATCTTGTACGTATTCGTTAGAATCGCCTAAATTAGGTAGTTCTATGGAGCGCCCACAATCTATGTTTAAAACAGAAATGAGGACAACATCACATTTTGTCATGAAAAAAAAACAAAACATTTCTTGATGCAAGAAAGACTTATGGCCCCTGACCATCGGGGCTTTGAGAATGGATTGGGCTAAGCCTCCTATTCAAGGTGGTACAAGTCCATCCATGCATATAAACCCTACTGGTTCCGTTGGGCGGCACTGCTTGAGATATCATTTCACCTCAATGTCGGGGAAAATGGCTTATACAGTCTCAATGTCGGGTAAAAGTCTTCAAAATGACTCATAAAGTGTAGAGGGAGACGTTAAACCTCAAATCAATCAAACAAAATCAAGATAGACTGTTTAACCTTACATACGAGGACTGTTCAAATTTGAATGCAACTAAGCACATACAAATGATTCCGTGATAGATTTCGATGAAAAATTTATCCCCTCAAAGTATTCCCCTTAAACAGATATACAGACTCTCAGTCTTCTGATCCAATCATTGAATGCATTTTGGTAGTCTTTTCGAGGTATACTGTGAAGGCACTGGAATATTGCAGAACCGAGGTGTTTGCGCTATACAAATTTTCGACCAGAAAGGTATTTTTTCGGCCGACGATCATGTGGTGCATCTTCTGTTGAGCCTAGCCCACAGCTGAATTTCTTACACCAACGAAAAACTGTCAGAAAAGACATTTCATTATGCCCATAAACCGAACGTATTTCATCAAAAATGTCTTTGCACCGTATACCAAGAATACAACGATTCGTAATATGGGACCGTATTTCAACGGCGTACTCTGACCTTCTTCCAACGATGTTTTGTATCAGTATACAAGAGTAGACAGTGTTTATCGAACGATATACATGGCTAAAGTGGACGGATTTTAACAGGTTTGGTATCAATGTATAGGTAAAATGTTTTTCTACGCTGTGATATTTATTTCCAGGTGATTTTCGCATTAGTGCATGAGAAAACGTTCTACTTGCATTCATCTTTGAACAGTCCTCGTAGTGTATTATCTTCACGATAATGTACAAGTGTATAGGAATGAAATTGATGTCTAAACTCCGGCGAATCACTCGCAAACTTAGCATAATGCCCATGCAACAAGTCCGTGTAATGAACATTCCCTTTATATAGATAAAACTGCGACAAGGGTATACATTATTTTTATGCTCGACGAAATAGGTTGTGGGTACTCGTTAGAACCGCCTAAATGAGGCGGTTCTAACGAGTATCCACTACCTATGTCTGGAATATAAATAAGTAAAGGTTTCATCAGAAAAGTAACCATTTTTATGTCATACAGGTGTATCGTAATGGACTTGTAAATAGGACCCTAAGACATCTTTTCTGTTGATGCGGCTCGCCTGTGAATGCAGTAAAAATGAATCACGCAAAGTAACAATTTATAATAATTTATAAGTTATTTAGCGAAAGCAAAGGTATATATGATGCATCTGAATACCAGTCGGCCTAAGAACAGACCTGATCAAAATTGTCTTAAGAGGACCAGGAAGGCAAAAGGCGCCTGGGTCTCGTCAAATCAGCGTCTATGCAACATCTTGATGTTGCATCGACGTTGATGTGACGTCGCCCAGGCGTGATGTGCCCATCGTGGCCAGTTGTTTAGTTTTAATGTTAAGTGTACTTTCTATTTATTATGCGCGCATGAATGGACACAGTTACACAAATATAGTTATACATATTATATGGTGAACAATACCTGCCTTCACCACTATGCAGACTGATTGAACTTCATTTCTTGCATACCTTTCGATGAACGATAAAGATTTCTCCGTGAAATCTAAATCGGTATCTTCACTGTTTCAAACAGTGAAGATGCGATTTTTATTTTCCATGTCTGTGAGTTCGGTGTGTCCCAAAGAAAATTTCATATATTCTCTGTATGTGAAAAGTGTCAATTAGCCAAATCTTATCAATGTGAAAATACGCCACGCACGTTTTCACGTCACTCCGACGCTGAGGACGTCATTTTTTTTTTTTTTTTTTGTAATTACGCACTTTACATAAAGCACGAGACACTTGACAAGCCTAGCAACTGCGAACATTATTTAAATGCAAATTTCAAGTGATGACGGCGTCGCTTTGAAATTGCGTTGCAGGCTGTAATTTAAAGCATGAGAGAAACGGGGGATTTTATATATGTATGTATATGCATGTATATATATATATATTACATTTTCACCCGTGGCTTTGCCACTCGTGAAAATGCTTCTGTCGGCGTCTATACGGTGGGGTGGAGATCGGTCTTCCTCTGGGAAGGAAAAAACATAAAATAAAATACATAAAGATATGAAGTTCAGTCGACTGCGCTGGTAGGGCCCTGACCAAGATCGGTTCTACACGATTATTTTATAAAGATAAAATGAAAGCCCGTTTCATGAGACCAACTGCGGTGAGGTCTAACCCGGTCTTACGGCAATGTATGATACGGGTTATCCTGCTTGACAACACAGACTTGTGGACTAAGATTTTATACTGTTACGTTTGTAGCTGTGAATCGCAGAGTAAATGTCGATGTAGATTGTATAATGATCATGAGCTGCCCATGAGGAGGTCCTGACATTCCATTCCATATACCGTACAGTTCCTATGTTAAGACCACCTTTGGGGCTGTTCAGGAGTGGTGTTTGAGACCACTTTTGAACAGCCCCAAGGAACTGTTCAGGGGTGGTCTTTGGGACCGTTTTTTGAACGGCCCCAAGGGTGGTCCCTGACCAGCGGACACTATGGCCAGAAAACGCAAAGAAATATTAATTGCATATATACTTAATACTTATAATACTTAAATATAAGCGTTAAAAAAAAAAAACAAAAAAAAAAACAGAATTAGTCCGAATTTCAGTTGGTGTTAATAGCGGAATTTTACTGTATATTCAAATAGAGTTATGAGGCCGACTGACTTAACCCTATGTATGCAGGGTATTGTTTTTCAGCAGACGATATCTTGGTACTGACAAGTTGTTGTCTACTGTCAACCTAAAGAGTGGTATTGAAAGGTCAATGCGTATTGTCTCACTTGGAGCTACCCCGGGGTCTATTCTATATGTCTGCGAGTATCGGGGACTGGCTGGGCTGTGCTTATTATGCACAGGCTCGTTCGATTGTGTACATAGAGATCTGCTGTCTCACCAGCTGATCTCATACTTGTACATAATATTTACTCAGCAATATTTAAGTTTGCCCTGTAAGCATTTTTATCGCCCACTGATGTAAATATATATATTTAAAACAACATCAACAACAACAACAACAACAACAACAAAAAAACAACAATAATAATCTTAATTTTTCTGCTTTTCACGAGGGTGTGGACGACGGTGAGTCGCTGGCAAAGTTTACATGAGCCCCTTTGGTGTTCACTAACGTTGCACGCGATCCCCTGCGTTCATATTTTTGTGAACAGCAGAAAAATAAAATACATTTCTTGATTAATTCGATGTGGAAACGACGTTATGAACTGTGAATTAACGGTAGGTGTATGTTGGGAATATAATGAATTAATAAATGAATAAATAAATTAAATTAAGAAATACAGGATCTTACACGAGTGGTCATTTCATTTGAAATTTATGAAACGAGCCTTTGGCGAGTTTCATAAGTTTCATGTGAGGGGACCGCGAGTGTGAGATTCTGCTTATCATATGATCACTTTAAATTGGATTCAGCCTATTTTACATTTGACAAATTTTCCACAAAAGAATGCATGGTTGACATGGACGTCGTCATGACGTTACTTAATCCCGCTAAAGTGTCATTACACGTGTGATCACACGACATTTATTACACGATGTTATCGACTGATTATTAACGACGTCATATGATTAAAATGTGTTGCATTCGGGTACAAGAATTAGGATCGGTGGCTGTTGAACTTTTTCAGTGCTCGGCTCGTTTAAGTATGAGGTCTGCCCTGCTCATAAGTTTTAAAATTTTATGAGCGGAGCAAACGACATTCTATATTGATCTGACTCAATCTGAGCAGACAAATAGCCTAGCTGTGAGCATTCAAAGTTTCGAGCACGGCTGCGCTGGGCACTGGAGGAGTTTAGTAGCCTCGGGTTCAGTACTCTTATCATGCAATATCATGTTTATAATTTCGTTATATTTACTTGAATTTAACACTCAGCTTCCTGTCAGCGTCCTTGTGTTTCGTTTCGACAAGAACGTTCTTTGGGGAGATGAGTGATGCATATATGACGTCCCTCTTGGTAGCACCGCACGCCTTTTTTTTTTTTTTCTTCTTTAGTGATTAAAAGGTGTTTGGTGCAGGACCAGCAAGAATTAGATGAATATGCAGTCGTATTCAGCTAGTCATTTTGATCGCATAGCAAGCAACTTATATACTTGTTAACGAAGGTCTTGTCTGTTCACTTTGTTTCCACGGTATAACTTACCCTGAGTGTAATCTTAGAACGTGCGCATGTATGTATGTATGTATGTATGTATGTATGTATGTATGTATGTATGTATGTATGTATGTATGTATGTATGTATGTATGTATGTGTGTGTGTATGTGTGTGTGTGTGTGTATGTATGTATGTATGTATGTATGTATGTATGTATGTATGTATGTATGTATGTATGTATGTATGTATGTATGTATGTATGTATGTATGTATGTATGTATGTATGCAAGTACGTACGTTTGTGCGTACGTGCGTACGTACGTACGTGCGTGCGTGCGTGCGTACTTGCGTGCGTACGTGTGTATGTATGTGTGTATGTACGTATGTATTTATGTGTGTATGTGTGTAAGTGTTTGCATGTAGTTGCTCGCATGCCCGCTTACAACTGATATGCTCACAAAAGCTTGCCTGGGCGCATTCATGCGGTCGTATGACCTGGGTGCATGCGAGCATGTATACGCATATGCGTGCGTGCGTGCGCTTGTACGTATAATGTTCATGTATTTGTTTGCATATTTGCATGTTTTTAATGTTACTTTATCAATGTATCTGTATGTTTCGAATTTTACATCTCCAATCGTATTAGTTTATTTGCTGATGATGTCTTATTTTGAAATCATCGTACTCTTCTTCCTACTTTTATTCTTCGCTGCTCTCCTAAATTTTCTACTATCCTACCGAGAAATCTCTGACCTTTTTTGTCACACTATGCTTGGAATGGAAAGATGTTTATTTAATGTCTTCCGATACTTACAAGTCTTAAGATTGTTTCTGTACCCAAATAGGTAATGATGTAAATGCATGGCGAGTAAGTATCGGAAGTTTTTACAATAAGTTTTGTCTTCTAAGTAACAATTTGTATTCACGCTTCAATTTGGACACAGCCTCAAAATCTAACCAAAATGGCGATGCTTCAATCCGGTTTATACGTTGTTACATCAAAATGCATTTCAAGTTTTTTAAGAACCATCTTTCCATTATAATTATTGCTAATTTATTGCTTTTACTGTCCGGAGATGTCGCAGAGAATCCTGGTCCGGTTTTAAATAATTCAGAATCAAAATCTAGCTTATCAATCGTTCATCTAAATACAAGGAGTATCCGTAATAAATACGAATATATTAAAGATAATTTCCTAGATTTCGATATATTGTGTTTTAGCGAAACACACTTAAACAATGAAATACAAGATGAGTCGATCAGGCTTGAAGGTTTTAATGTTCCTTATAGAAAAGATACAACAGCTCATTCCGGAGGATTATTAGTATATGTCTCAAATAATTTAGTAAGTAGTCGACAGTCACAACTTGAAAATAATTCTATGCAGTCGATCTGGCTTGAAATAAAATTCATGGGGTGTTCTATGTTGCTATGTAACATTTACAGACCACCAAATACCCCTGTTTTGTTTTGGAATGATTTTAACTTATCTATTGGTAACGCGTTAGATATTTCACCAAACATTGTTATTGTTGGAGACTTAAACGAAAACTTATTGAATGCAAATAATAACCACTTAAGAAATATAATACTATTAAACGACATGAAGAATTTAATAGACGAACCTACAAGGGTCACTGATCAAAGTGAATCTTTAATTGACCCTATACTCATTTCGAATTCTTGCAAAGAATTGCACTCTGGAGTTTACTTAGTACCTGGTTATATTAGCGACCATCGTGGCACTTTCGCATATTTGTTGTTTGAAAATATTAATTACCCTGTTTTCAAACGTAAAGTGTGGCTATACAACAAAGCAGATTTTAACAAACTTAATGAACTTATTCATGAAACGGATTGGTCTTTCATTAGGTCGAACACTATGAACGACGCCTGTAGACTTTTTACTGAAAAATTACTAGATTTTATTCACCAATCAATTCCTCATAAACTGGTCACCATACGACCAAATGACAAGCCTTGGTATGACTCGAAAATTAGAAATACTTCTAGAAAAAGGGATCGACAACATAAAAAAGCTTTAAAAACAGGAAAACTAGAGGACTGGAATAAATACAAGTCACTGAGAAATAAGGTAAATAACCAAAAGAAACACGCAAAAGAGCAATTTTATGACAACATGGAGCAAATTATTGTAGATTCAAGTACGAACAATCCGAAATTATATTGGAAATTACTAAGACAATTTATAAAAGCAAATAAAAATTCAGAAAATATTCCGCCATTAAAATTAACGAGTAATGGCTCAGATCAATACATGTTCACTGAAACAGAAAAAGCAAATTGTTTAAATGATTTTTTCGTATCAATATCCACAGTAGATGATTCTAATACTTCTTTACCAAATTTTGTTCCAAAAACTAATAATTCAATATCGAATGTACAAATAACGGAATCTGAAATTATAGATATGATTGGAACACTCAACCCGAATAAAGCAGTAGGTGAAGATTTAATTAGTCACAAAGTTTTGCAAGCAGTTAAACATTCAATAGCCAAACCATTGGGTATCTTATTTAATAAATCTTTAGAGGAATGTGCTTTTCCAGAACCATGGAAATCATCCAATATAATGCCTCTTTTCAAAAAAGGCGAGGCATGTTCGCCTTCTAACTATAGACCTATAGCTCTGTTAAGTTGCCTTGGTAAATTAATGGAGAGAACAGTTTATAAACATATTTACAATTTTCTCTTAGAAAATAATTTAATTTATCCTAAACAGTCAGGTTTTCTCGCAGGACACTCCACTGTTTACCAACTAATTGATATGTATCACCAAATATGTCAAAGTATCGACTCTAAGCACTACACCTGTATGGTTTTTTGCGACATCTCCAAAGCATTTGACCGTGTTTGGCACAAAGGGCTATTATTTAAACTACGACAACATGGAATTTCCGGCGATCTACTAACCTGGATCAGTGATTATTTATCTCATAGAAAACAAAAAGTTTTCGTAGGTTCTTCATTCTCAGATTGTAAAGAAACTACAGCTGGTGTACCACAAGGATCGGTCCTTGGCCCACTGTTTTTTCTGATCTTCGTAAATGATATTGTTGACAAACTTCTGAGTGTCGTTCGGTTATTTGCTGACGACACGTCTTTGGCGTTCACGGCGCGAAATTTAAACGATATAGAAGGTATATTGAACCACGACTTAAAAGTAGTATCCCTTTGGGCCAAACAATGGTTAGTTAGTTTTAACCCGAGCAAAACAGAAGCTATGTTGTTTACCCTGGAAACAGGTATAGAGGTCCCAAATTTAAGTTTTGATAATGTCCCAGTTCAATTTGTGACTCACCACAGACATCTTGGTATAACCTTATCAAGTAATGCTAAATGGCACCAACACATAGATACTATTAGTTCTTCAGCTTCTAAAATATTAGGTGTTATGAGACGATTGAAATATACGCTTAGCAGAAAAGCTTTAAATCAAGTATATATATCCTTTTTAAGGCCAGTTCTTGAATATGCTTCTGTTGTATGGGATAGCTGTACCGGATATGAAAAAGACTTATTAGAAAAAATTCAACACGAAGCTGCTCGAATTGTAACTGGCTTAACTCGTTCAGTTTCAATTCACAACTTATATAAAGAAATAGGTTGGTTATCTTTAAATGACCGTCGCACCTATCAGAAATATATATTAATATTTAAAGTAAAAAATGGAATTTCTCCAGATTATTTCCTAAACTTGTTCCCTCCGATAGTTGGAACGCAAACAACATATGCTCTAAGAAATGCTCAGGATTTTCAAATTTTAAGCCAAAGGACTGCAACTTTTTCTAACTCATTTGTACCATCAGCTATTTCTCTTTGGAATGCACTACCTGATAACTTTCGTAATTGTACATCTGTTTCGTCTTTTAAAAAACTAATCTTATCCAATTTATTTGTAGTTAATACAGTTCCAAACCACTATATACACGGTAACAGAAGACTCTCAATAATACATGCCAGAATTAGAAACAGATGTAGTAATTTAAACTCCGATCTCTTCGCTAACCATCTCATTGAAAACGCCGCATGTATTTGTGGCTATGCGCGAGAGGACGCAGATCATTTTTTCTTTCAGTGTCCCAATTTTTCAAATGAACGTCGGACTCTTTTTGAGGCAACACGTGCATTTCATCCTCTCAGCTGCAATACTTTATTGTTTGGTAAAGATGAATTGTCTAGCGAAGAAAACCAGCATTTATTTAATTTAGTACATCTCTATATTAAGAATACAGGTCGGTTTGATTGAAGTTGATGTAGTCCCTACACATGTAACATGGTTTTGTGATGTATTATGTCATTGTAAAATTGCAAATTGTTTGACAATTGATGAATGTGCTCGGTAGATCTCTCTCTCTCTCTCTCTCTCTCTCTCTCTCTCTCTCTCTCTCTCTCTCTCTCTCTCTCTTAAAGCACTTTTATATCACTCTTCTGCTACCACAATTAATACTCTTGTTGTTTATTTGTCTTGAAGCATTGTGTCATAGCCATCATCAAAATTTGTAAATGAATTGTGTATACGGGGAGGGCCGTAACTAATGTTGCTAGAACTTGTGGCCCAACCCACTTGCTTGTTTCATTGTAAATGAAAAGCAATAAAATATGTTTAAACATAAACATATGTTCATTAAATTGGTATAGCGGGAAATTATTTCCTCAAATGTTTACAGTTTTTATTAATAAAAATGTTCATTCAAAACATATGTAAACATTTAAGGAAAGCATTTCCTGGATCCACGTTATCTTGTTGTGTAGTGCTCTGGTTTAACGACCTGTCAACTCGCGTGTGTGGTTTTGTGTTGTCTCCAAGAGAAATGGTGAGCAGCGATAGAAGAAATAGTAAATGAGATAAAAGAAGAGGAAAAGGGGAGAAAGAGGAATTCAAAATGAATAAAAGTAATGAAAAAGGAGGAAGACTAGCTTTCTCTCGTCCCTTACCTGCTGCTAAGGCAGCATGCCTTGCCCAACTGTAAGCCAATATCAGTTGGACACCCTGGTTGGTTGGTTGGTTGGTTTATTTGAGGCTTAACGTCCCCGTCAACACTATATAGGTCATTTTGGAGACGTTGCTTCCAATTTTGTGGGACATTACCCGACATTGAGATGAAATTACATCCCAAGCACCGCCGCCAAATGAAACCAATAGGGTCTATGTTCACGGACGGTCCCACTCGTACAACTTTTCCTGGGCAGGCTTAGAACCTCTAAGCGATTTACCAGTACTCATGTGCGGTGTGGACGCCCTGGTGTCGCAAGATACACGACAACTCCGCCTCACGCAACCATACCCTTGATGCCAGTTATATGTTTATTATTATATGGGCTCCGTCAAGTGATTTTGGTACTTATCGCCTATGCGAGCAGCGAAGGTTCAGGCGAGCCTGCGCATCCGCGCAGTCTCGCCAGAACCTTCGCTGCTCGCTCATACAAGCTGTGATTTAAGAGTAACCTTCAGACAGAAAGCCGTATCCCTGGCCCCTCTGAATGGCTGGGCATGCGCAGTTAAAATGTGTCATGACGGAATGCTCGAAGACACACATTCGCTTGGCGGGGCTCATATGCCTTCAAACATACTGCTGTCTACTTACAGTTTGTCGATACAAAAACGCAGAATCCCGTATCATCCTACTCGCATTTTCAGATGCCGTACCACCATCTTTGCTAGCTCTGAGCTTCGGCATTTGCTGCGGCGTTAGAAAGCAATCATTTGTAACACGGAACCAGACGTTTTATATACCTTATTTGCATTATCTGCTGGTTCCTAGTCTGAAGGTTATCAGTGTTGGAAAAACAGGTAACCAGACCTCCCTGACATTGAAAGGTCAGGGGGGTCTGGTCACCTGTTTTTCCAATATTGACAATGTGCAAGCCGTGCGCCAGCAAATAATGCAAATATGGGGATGTGCTATGTTTGCCGGGTCTTGTCCATCATCCGTTTTGGTTTCAAAACTTAGGGGTTTAGACACACTGATGAAGATTAAATATCAGAAAGGCCTGTGTATCACTTAATTTGGTATAGATACCCATTAATTACTACTTTAACACCATTATGGAGAAGCATGAATGGAAAGCCACCGATCCAAGCAAACCTTCGTTCTGAGATTATGACGTCGTCAGGACCGTACTTAATTGATTCATGCAGCTGATTTCCCACAACCATTGCTGTAAAATGCGACAATGGAACAAATTTTGGTTCCCCAGTAGAGCCTGAAGTTGCTAACAAGATTGCAATATCATCTGCATTAAGCTTCGGTAGTACACTTTACACCTCTACGTTAAGTAATCCTGAAGCGTTAATGTTTCATGATTTACTACAGCCGTTGAGATCATTTAGTATTTTAGCATAGGTACGTCGTTGCAGTTTACTGTACCATCGGCTTCGAATCCATCGAGGAAATTCACGCATGCGTTAAATACGGCTTTTTTTTTTCACCAGGATTAATGATCAGAGCTTTCGCACCCGTTTTCAACAAGACAGTTTTCAAATCACTGCCATCTTCTCTGGCCGAGATTACATTCAAGACGATTGCGCCAGCTTGAATAACTCCGAACAGACACAATAGTCCTTCAAAATCGTTGGGTAAGCAAAGTGCAATTATGTCACCATTTTGTATCCCAAGTTGAAGGAATGCTTTTCCCAGCTGAACGGATTTTTTATGTAGCTCTCTAGTTGTTGTACCAACCCTTTTACCATCACGATCAAGAAACACGTATACCTCCTTTTCACCCCGGAGTTGCACTTGAAGCGCTAGTCTTTCCGGAATGGTGTGATAGTGATACTGGTTATTGGTAGGTGTATGAAGTTAACTTAACTCCTCCATATTAAACTGATAAAGATGAATAAACCACTGACAAAACAAGCTCATGCATCACGAAAACACGCACATATAATTTTGACCCCACGAACCCAACATTTAAACAGTAGAACTGGGGTATACAGGGTAAATCTAATTTTTCTTATTTCTGTTCTAAAATATAGATTATGGGTAGGCTCGATGAGGCGGTTCTAACGCGTATCCACAATCTATATTTTGGGCAGAAATTAGAAAAATATCACAATATTTCACCTTACAAATTTCGTGTTTTTTTTTTTTTTTTTTTTTTGTTTTTTTTTTTCGGCGGTAGTGTTCACAATGCACTTGTTTTGGCGTGTTTTCGTTACACTCAGATCGCCATGAACTTTAAAATACCTTTGAATAAAACAAGGTCATAAGAAAAGGGTATTTTTGCGCTTATAAATTACGATAGCACATCCGTGTGACATAATTCTGTCTTTCATATCTAATTAAAAGGTTATTTTTCTAATGAAAATATGTGACAGATTTTAAAGGTTGCAGGTGCTCATTGAGGCGGTTTTAACGAGTACCCACAACCTATGTCTTGGAATAGAAATATAAGACAAATTATAAATTGACTATCCTGTATTGATCGGAGGTCATCCGTATTAACACCAGGTCAGCCAATATTAACTGAGGTCAAGTGAGGTCAAAAAATCAATAATCATGATTCTTTAATTGTGTCAATTAATAAAATTGTCAAGTAATTTCGTATTAACCCAGATGCAGGTCCTCGGTCAGCTGCATTAGCCCTCGGCCTTCGCAGCAGACCTTGGACCTGTACCTTGGCCAATACGAAATTACTTGATTAATAGCATTATATATACTCCTTTCAACCCCAGTTTTCTTTTTATAAAAGGGAGTTAACAGGGGAGTTCATTACACGGACTCATTTGCATGATGGAAAACTTTGACCTGTCACAGAACGATAGTACTGGCACTTTTCAAGCAACGGCAGACCTTATGATCCACATCTACTGTTCGTATATTGGAGTCTCTAGCGGCCCCCGCCCATAGGGGCTAGAAGAAATATATGGGCTGCACGATGCTTCCACGCAGAGCTGATACCGGCCCGCACACTAGTACTGGTAAACCGCTTAGAGGATCTAAGCCTGTCCAGGAGCCGAGTAGCGAGGCGGACCGTCCATGCTAATAAACCCTATTGGTTTCATTGGGCGACGGGGCTTGAGATGTCACTATGTAGATATTCTTTCTGGTCATTTGTTCAAGTATTCACTATCATGATTTGACCGCACTGTTAACGTTGCAATAAACAAAATGTATAAATTCAATCCTATTGGTTATGCATGTGCACAGCTAATATTACTTAACCCATTGAGTACCAGAAACCCAAAACGGGTAATTGGCAAACATTACAGGCCCAAATTAGACGCCGCTGATCAGGGGATACACTGCAAAAAGTTAAGTCATTTTCCAAATCAATTTTGAAGAAAACACAAACTGACACCCCTAAATTTTGAAATGGACATGTTCTATATAAAAGGAGGAAGACTCCATTTGGTATAAAAGGGTTAATGATTCAAAACATTATGTATGCTCTTTAACAAGTCGTTGAAATTTAAACCCTTTCAAATCTCACCCTATATACGAATCAAAGCACTGACAGCTCTGGTGGGTCGATTGTCTCTAGAATGCGAGTTCGATGTAAGAACCGCGGTCACTAATCTGTGACTAAAATAAGATCGAACTGTATTTGGTTAGTTTTAATAAGTTTCAACGGTTCAACCAACGAGGATATGTTGGTTTGACCATGGTTGACTGGTTCCAAGTTTTCCATAAAGCACTGCAGAACACTAGAACCAGTAATTTCTTTCTTAGGCATTGATTGGTTGTTATACTGCCATAGGGGGAAGGTGCAATAAAAGTAACAGCAACCAAACTAAACTAAACTTGATCGAACTTCCTCTCTGAAATTAACATGGGCGGGGAATTAGACTGTTACATTAAATCCTTAAATTCCTGCACTTCAATCAAACAGTGTAGACCCAGATCAGATACCGCATTATGCCGTGTCTGATCTTGGCCTATACTGTCTGTCAATGTCCAAGTTCTTGAGCCCAATGAAGATTTTACTTTTTACACAGCGGTCTGACGTCACAGAGAGAAGTCTAGTGCTGTTAGAAGAAACGGTACATAGATTTGCGCATGGTCAGCGGTGGTCACAGGGACAATAAAAGGCGGGAAACTTCTGTTGTTAGTAACTATGGATCGATTGATAAACCTATGCCCCAGCACACGGGCCCAGTACAGATTTTACTCTATGCACAGCGATCTGACATCACAGGAAGATGACTAGCTCTGCAATAAATAATCGGTACCTGTGTTTTTGTACAGGGTCAGGGACAGAAGAAACTAAGGTAAACTTAGTCGGACCCCGCCTGTCGGGGCTTGAAGACTGAATAGATGCTCCCACGCAGAGCTGCACGATGCTTCCACGCAGAGAGCTGAAACTGCCCACACACGAGTACTGGTGCGCTTAGAGGATCTAAGCCTGCCCAGGCAAAGCGGTGCGAGTCGGACCGTCCATGCTTTCTATTGGTTTCATTGGGCGACAGTGCTTGAGATGTTGTTTCATCGCGATGTCGGGTAAAAGTCCCAAAAATTGAAAGCAACGTCTCCAAAATGATCTTTACAGTGTTGACGAGGACGTTTAACCTCAAATCAACCAGCTAACCAACTAACATATAACATAAGCTCGGTATAGCTTTCAATGCGACAAACAAAGTATCCTTAACAAATACTTACCTGCCTTCATTCGTCTTCCTTGGACTACCCCTGATAATGCGAGCGTCAGCCAAGGGAGCGCCTATTACCATTTTTCACGCCTTTGGTATGGCGCGGCCGGGGATCGAACCCGTGACCTCCCATTCCCGAAGCGGACGCTCTACCACTGAGCTATCGAGGCCGGTAAAATATAAGATATTTTTCTGTTGATGCGGCTCGCCTGTGAATGCTGTAAAAATGGATCATGCAAAGAAACACTTTGTAATAATTTTTAAGTTATTTAGCAAAAGAAAAGGTATATATGTTGGGAAATTATTTGCCTCAAATGTTTACAGTTTTTATTGATAAAAATGTTCATTCAAAACATATGTAAACATTTTAGGAAAGCATTTCCTGGATCTAAGTTATCTTGTTGTGTTGTGCTCTGGTTTAACGACATGTCAACTCGCGTGTGTGGTTTTGTGTTGTCTCCAAGAGAAATGGTGAGCAGCGATAGAAGAAATAGTAAATGAGATAAAAGAAGAGGAAAAGGGGAGAAAGAGGAATTCAAAATGACTAAAAGTAATGAAAAAGGAGGAAGACTAACTTTCTCTCGTCCCTTACCTGCTGCTAAGACAGCATTCATTGCCCAACTGTAAGCCAATATCAGTTGGACGCCCTGGTTGGTTGGTTGGTTGATTGGTTGGCTGATTTGAGGTTTAACGTCCTCGTCAACACTATATAGGTAATTTTGGAGACGTTGCTTCCAATTTTGTGGGACATTACCCGACATTGAGATGAAATTACATCCCAAGCTCCGCCGCCAAATGAAACCAATAGAGTCTAAGGTTACGGACGGTCCGACTCGTACAACATTTCCTGGGCAGGCTTAGAACCTCTAAGCGATTTACCAGTACTCATGTGCGGTCTGGACGCCCTGGTGACGCAAGATACACGACAACTCCACCTCACGCAACCACACCCTTGATGCCAGTTATATGTTTATTATTATATGGGCCCCGTCAAGCGATTTTGGTACTTATCGCCTATGCGAGCAGCGAAGGTTCAGGCGAGCCTGCGCATCCGCACAGTCTCGCCAGAACCTTCGCTGCTCGCTCATACAAGCAGTGATTTAAGAGGTACCTTCAGACAGAAAGCCGTATCCCTGGCCCCTCTGAATGGCTGTGCATGCGCAGTTACAATGTGTCATGACGGAATGCTCGAAGACACAAATTCGCTTTGCGGGGCTCTTATGCCTTCAAACATACTGCTGTCTACTTACAGTTTGTCGATACAAAAACACAGAATCCCTTATCACCCTACTCGCATTTTCAGATTCCGTATCACCAACTTTGCTAGCTCTGAGCTTCTGCATTTGCTGCGGCGTTAGAAAGCAATCATGTGTAACACGGAACCAGACGTTTTATTAACCTTATTTGCATTATCTGCTGGTTCCTAGTCAGAAGGTTATCAGTGTTGGAAAAACAGGTAACCAGACCCCCCCCCCTGACATTGAAAGGTCAGGGGGGTCTGGTTACCTGTTTTTCCAATATTGACAATGTGCAAGCTGGGAGCCAGCAGATAATGCAAATATGGTGAATTTATTTATTTATTTATTTTATTTATTTATAAATACAGTATTTTAAGAGGGTAGCGCATTTAGCTACAGTAGCTAGTCTACCTTGTGGTCCGCTACATATGTACAACATATAAAATTTGCAACAAATACACTAGTCTATGCATACTGGGTATCATATGACTAAAATGGATGAATCTAAAATCCTAACCTGCACAATAGTAAAACAGCTGATTAACAAATTTATGAACGCATAAAATCTTGAAAAGTCGTCAATATAACAATTGTTAAACTGTTTTAAAACAATTCAATAAAATGACGCCGTCACACACGCAGAACATAAGGTCAAAATTTCCTGCGTAACTACGTTTGAAATTAATGAAATTATTTGGAAGTAAATGTGTATATTATAAACATTTTATCAGCAAAGAAATTTGATCTGCCGCACAGTTTCACGTCTTTTGGATGTTTCCAAATTTTACACATCATACTCGACCCTCCGCGTCTCGTGTGATACATCGATCTTGACATCCCCTCGACATGATACAATGCTGCATTTCAGGTTACTATAGTAATAATCTTCTGATTACCACGATATTTCATTCCACTGAGTAAATACTTCCCGGCATCACATTAACAAACCAGTGCAATGATCATCCTTCCAAATCAAACTCTGTATAGAGCAAAAGCGATAAACAATGTAGCGTCAAATTTCCCGAGTATTTGCGTTTGAAAGTAATGAAATTATTTGGAAGCAAACGGGTATATTATAAACATATTATCAGCAAAGAAACTTGATCTGCCACACAGTATCACGTCTTGTTTCCAAATTTTACACATCATACTCGACGCTCCGGCATGATACAATGCTGCATTTCAGGTTACTATAGTAATAATCTTCTGATTACCACGATATTTCATTCCACTGAGTAAATACTTCGCGGCTTCACATTAACAAACCAGTGCAATGACCAGCCTTCCAAACCAACCCTATATAGAGCATTAGGAAAACACGCCTATACAAATGCATTGAATATTTTACACCCCCATCCTTCCCCACCCCCCCCCCACCCCCCATTTTTGTTTGATAAAAAAAAAAGGAATATATTTCTTAATTCTGCTCAAAATCAAACTAGATTGTGGGTACTCGTCCGAACCGCCTGGTCGAGGCGGTTCTAATGAGTACCCACACTCTATATTATAGAACAGAAATAAAAAAAATTCGTTTACCCCTGTAAACCCCAGTTGTTTTCTATATAAAAAGGGGTTCGAGGGGTTCAAAATTATATAGGCGTGTTTTCGTGATGGAAAAGCGATAAACAACGGAATATGACCTCGCAGATTACAGGTGGGTGTAACGAATGACAACACTGTTCTCTTAAAGGTCCAATAAAGAATCGTTACAACATTACATGACAAAAATATATAAAAGTTTTGTTTGTATTGGAGTTTAACGGCCCTGTCAACACTGTTTAGGTCACTTTTGAGCCGGTCAGTTTACCTATCCACACTTTTTCTGGGCAGGCTTATATACGTAAGCGGTTAACCATAACAGTGCACATTCTTTTGCCAGAAACTGACAACTGCCCTTCTTGAATCAGCGGGACGAAGAATAATGTAAATGTTTTTCTAATGGGTAGTTTGGTTTGGAAGTTTTACGGCCAAATCAACACTTAAAGCATATTTAGAAGGTTTTAGTCATTATTCCAGACTGGGTGTGTTTTCTGAAATTTGTGTCTTCTAGAAAGAGACCACCTTTGGGACTTATTAGAGGAATTTTACTGTACATAAACGGTTAGCCAGTACAGGTCACATTCTCTCGCTAGAAATTGACAACTGTGCTGCTTGATCAGCAGAAGGGAAAGAATTACCCCAACAAACATTTCGTGTTCCATCTCCACGGAAGAATGTTTTTTCACCCAGCGCGAATCGGGCCTATGAAGCAGTCAAGTAAATATGTCCATGAAACGAACACTTTGGTAAACATTAAGATAACAAGACCGTGTGCTAAAAGGGTGTGTTTCATACCTCCATAACTAAAATCTTTCAGGTGATTTGCATTATATTTGTCTTATATCAAGGCCAAATACTGATTGTGGTTGCTCGTTAGAACCGCCTCACGGAGGCGGTTCAAACGAGTACCCACAATCTATGTTTTAAGTTCAAATAAGGAAATAATGACCACACTTTTCTCTGTATAAAGTGGGATTTAGAGGGATGTTTCTTACACGGACTTGCTAACCTGCCAGATGAGGAAAATACATGTATATATTGATTTTCATATTCTGCCTCAGGAAACAGAATGTTTCAAAGCGTAAGAAATGTATCGTATTTGTTGCAGACATGAGACAAATATAACTAATTCTCACGAGAAACAAAAAAAAAAAATCACATTTGGAAACATGATATTATGATGATGCATTCCATATTTCTAGGATTGAGCCTTCGCAATAAACATTTTATTTATGAAGATAGGGTTCTTTAACCTGCAGAGGAATGCCTCTTTCTGCACACGGACCCCCAGTTAGCGGCCCAGTCAGAAAGAAAGCGCTCCTTATGGTATTTACTTCTGAAAATGATATTAACAGAGCATGCTGGAACACAGAAAAGTAAGCCTCTTGTCTGGAATCGAACCTAGTCCATCTAGCATCAGAGACAAGTGCACTAAGAACTTTCCATAAGAAATTCTACATAATGGTGGCATTATCGGTGGCCCTACAACTTAAACATACAGGCCCCCGCCCACCGATGATTGAATAAATAGATGGGAAACTTAGCATTTTAAGACTAGTGAATAAACGCATTTCTTTCTATTCTCAAAATACTAACTTATTACCTCCTAAGCCCAAGACGTCTTTACGTCATCTTAAACTAGGTATTAAAGAATTTCATAAGAAGTTTGTTTTGGCCCCTGCAGACAAGGCCGCTAACAACGTCGTTGTTGTGTGACGGCTCCACTATGTTAACACGCTTAAGCAGGAGCTTGGTGGTACTAAGGCCTATGAACTTCAGCCTTTGGCTGAAGAGAGAGCTATAGTAGATAAACATGTTTGTCTTTCAGCCACCAAGTTTGCTGTGTGTGTTAACGAAGGCCAAGACAAGCTTCCTACGCTATACTGGTTACCAAAACTTCATAAAAAACCTTACAAAGCACGGTTTATTGCAAATTCTAGTTCTTGCACTACCACTGAACTTTCTAAATTATTAACTTCCTGTCTTACTGCTATTAAAACGCATGTAATTAAATATTGTGATAAAGTCTTTGAAAGATCAGGAAGAAATCTGTTTTGGTCTATAAAAAATTCGAATGAGGTTTTAAATAAATTGAAATCTAGACAGTTTCGTGCTTCTAGTCTGTCTACCTACGATTTTTCCACTCTTTACACTACACTTCCTCATAATCTTATAAAAGAAAAGCTTAATGATTTAATTGAATGGGCTTTTCACAGAGAAGATTCTCTCTATCTTGCATGTAATGTCAGAAATGCATTTTTCACTTCTAAAGAGCATAAGAATTATACACTTTGGTCATGTCAGAAAGTGTGTGATGCCCTCACCTTTCTACTTGACAATATTTATATTAGATTCGGTACTAAGTTATTTAGACAAATTGTGGGTATTCCGATGGGTACTAATTGCGCACCTCTTGTGGCTGATCTGTTCTTGTATTGTTATGAAAGAGACTTCATTTTGTCGCTTTCCATTGATAACCAATCTGAAATTATTGAAGCTTTTAGCTCTACTTCTAGATATTTAGATGATTTATTAAATATTGATAATACCTATTTTGATGGTTTGATCAGTCAGATTTACCCCCTAGAACTTCAGTTAAATAAAGCAAATTCTTCTGATACCGAGGCCCCATTTTTGGATTTACATCTATCTATTGTAGATGGATTTGTTTCGTGCAAAATTTATGATAAACGCGATGACTTTGATTTTGAGATTGTAAATTTTCCTTTTTTGGATGGTGATGTTCCTCGTGCGCCATCCTATGGCGTTTATATTTCGCAATTAATTCGATTTGCTAGAGTGTGTAGTCATGTAACTGACTTCAACACTCGTAATAAATTATTAACGGCTAAACTCCTTAATCAGGGTTATCGGTACCATAAACTACGCAAAGCCTTTTCAAAATTGTATAGACGCCATTCTGATTTAATTTCAAAATTCAATATTGGACTTAAATCTCTTCTGCAACAAGGTCTATCGGAACCCGAATTTTATGGTGACTTAGTATATAAATTCAGAAAAATATATAACCGCAATGACTTCAGCACCCAATTTCGTAAAATCATTCTTCGATATAAAAAGATTGGGCACAACATGGATATTATACGACAGACTGCATGCATGGTAGTTAACCCAATCACGGTTGGCAACTTTGCTTCCCTCTTTAATTGCACGCCGGTGGGTCAGGCCTCAGATTCTATGACGGCTCCAACGTAAAGGCTTATTGAAAATTAAAGAGATAATGTCGGTTGGTGCCTGATGCTCTGTCTCTGGTCGGGCTCATCGGAGTCTAACTGTTGGTTTTCTTTTGCTCCAGCATTTCAGTGGTTTCTTGCTGTGGAGTCCTCACCGTTGTCTCACCTCTGTGGTTCTTTGATTTCTGTGTTCACGGAGATGTTGCACTGATGAGTTAGGAGGCCTTCATGCGGACTGAACAAAAAATTTTTGTCTAAATCGCGACGGAAGTAAGGGCGAGGATTGTGGCCACGTAAAATCGATTTAAGCCCCCCAGTGGAAATCTTCCACCGACCGTTCCAAGGCGGCTCTTCTGTGGCGATTTATTTATGTTGTTGTTTGTTACTTACTGTGTGTATCACTTGTGTCTTTTAATTTTGGATGGCCATATGGCCATTTTGTGGGAAAGTAACTGTCCATATGGCCTTCCTTTGTTTAGGTTTCCATTTTGGTCTGGTCGCTTAATGTTTGTATTTCTTTCCCTTTTGTGTCTTTTATGGATGGAGTAAGTTAATTGTATCAATTCCTGATCTTTGTTTTACTTCTACTTTTCATGATGCTTCCACGCAGAGATGAAACCGACCGCACACCAGTACTGGTAAAATCCTATCTAAGTCTGCCCTGGCAAAGCGGATCCTATCTAAGTCTGCCCTGGCAAAGCGGTGCGAGTCGGACCTCCATGCTTACAAACCCTATTAGTTCCATTGGGTGACAGGGCTTGAAGCCTTGAGACGTCATTTCATCTCAATGTCGGGTAAAAGTCCCGCAAAATTGGAAACAACGTCTCAAAAATTACATACGTTAAACCTCAATTCAAACAAACAAACAAAACAACTTAATTATATGTAAGGATTGAAGTTTTTGTGTCCGGTTTTATCAACTTACTTTGTGCATTTCATGGTTACTTCCCTTGGACAGGCTCATTCTAATTTATCGATTTGAAAGTGACGTGTATTTGTGATTTCTGTCTGTCAACAGGTTAATTATCATTCAGTGATCTATTTTATAACATCGTAGTTAAATATTCAGTGACTTAGGGTTTTCTACAGTGACATTCTGAGGAAAAAGATGGACAAGAACTCTGAACAGTGATTCTCACCAAAATGGATTAACATTGATTGGTATATATTTATGTAGTGTGTCAAAGTAATGGTCAACTAGTCGTTCGGGTTTCAACTTCCATTAGACTCTAGGGGCTCTAGGGGTGGGGGTAAAGTCTAATGGAAGCCAAAACCCGACAACGCATGCAATGCCGGACAAAGGGCCAAGTACTGACACATCTTGCAACGTGAATTGGCAACGTGTCACAACATTTCAGAGCCTGTCCATTCATTCGTCCGTATCTGCATTCAAAAGCGGACGACAAACGCGACTTGTGCCTCCAATACATCACGAGCGGGGGGATTGGACAGCGGTATTGACCTGCTTCCACACCCTCCTCGAAAGAAGTCACTTCATTTCCCAACTGTCGAATTGGTAGGAGTCGGCACATTGGCAGCCTGGGGATAAAGTGCACTCCCAATAACCAATCCCAGTCGGCGAGCTGGCGGTAGCCCCTATGTGCTTCTAGCACCCGGTTACCTTACAAACAATGTCATTCATTCATTCATTCATTCATTCATTCATTCAAATGTTCGTTCTGAATTTGACATTTGTTAAACGGTACCACGTTTTACCGAAAGAGGTTTGTTTCTTAAAAGTACCATGAATACTTGAGTGATTTCAAAACCGTAGTTTATGATGTCACTGGTTTGTATAAGGGTACTGTGGTCATTTAAAATCTCTGACTGCATTTCATACCGTTCATAATTGTAAATAAATCACCACAGTAGTATTTTGTTGTCATTTTCCCAATTAGACAAGCTTAAAAGTAAGAACTCGGCATGTTGCTCTAGTTTGTCCGTCTGTCTGCCGCTGATGAATCCGTCGTAAAGGGTGACCAATTTGTCCGTTCGTTCGCTCGTTCGTTCGTCCGTCCGTCTGTACGTATGATGGGTTCAACGATCACTGGTTATCGTAGGTAACTAGTGTTCGTACCAGTACGTGAGTGAGTGAGTATTTGAGTTTTACGTCCCACCAACAGCTAAGGTCATACGGAGACGGGACCTCGGTTTAAAGACTCATCCGAAAGTCTGGAGAAGCCCGGGATCGATCCTGCGATCCCTGGTTTACAAGGCGAGTAGCGTAACCACTACACCACGGAGGCTTCTACCAGTACGTAGGTTCGAATCCCGTGGGTCATAAACGGGGTCGGGCATACCAGGGGCCAGTTTCATCAAAGCATTTGCGACGTATTTTCATCTTAAAAGGATCGTACGAAGTTCTTACGACAAAAATCCTGTTTCATCAAATGCTTACAATCTGCGATGTTCGCACATTTTGTCGTATTTCTTAGATGAATATTTAGACGTCGCACATTGAAATTTTCGTCTTATCACAGTCATAGCTGAAGAAGATGACGCGCGGCATAGGTTAAATAGTTAAAAGGATGGTACGCAACATTTCATTTTGTTTATACCTTCGCAGATAACGCCCATTACTTATACAAACCCACGCAATAAATATCCCTCGAAACTATCCCCCTTGATATAATCTTTAGGTATTGGGTGGGGGTTTCTTAGTTTTTTTTTTTTTTTTTTTTTTTGACAAATTGAGATTTAGGGTACTCGTTAGAATCGCATCGTTGTGGTTGTGCTTACGAGTACCCACGATCTATATTTCATGGTATAACCTAGAATTGACGTTCGCTTTCGCCCATCGGGTTTGGCCTGCATAGTGCTTCCGCGCAGAGCTGAAACTGACCAACATTACGAAAACATGTCTATACAAATACATTGTAACCTCTATTGCCAAAAAAAAAAAAAAAAAAAAATCAGATAAAAATTGTGATATTTTTCTTATTTCTGCTCAATCAAGACGTGATAACGAGTACCCACGACCTATACTTTGGAGCAGAAATAAGAAAAATAAAGTGTATCCCCTGTAAACCCCAGTTTTACTATATAAAAGTGGGGTTCAAGGGGTTTAAAATTATACAGGCGGGATTTCCTGATGATTTGTTTACTGGTTTGCCGTTTAGAATGTAACAACCTAGCCAAGAAAAGTGGTGCGAGTGGGACCGCTCCTTAAACCCTAGCGGTTTCTTTGGTCGACGGGGCTTAAGATGCCATTCCATCTCAAGCCCCACAAAATCAGAAGTAGCGTCTCCAAAATGACCTATATACATGTACTAACAGTTGACGGAGGCTTAACAGCGAAATAACCGACGCGACGACCCACAATCTGCGATTAGACTTGTGACTAAGACGAAGACTCAGTGTACCTAAAATCGACACATCGAACTAGAATTGTCAATACGACACATATGCCTCCGCCCGGGGATCATCCTCACCAAGGAAATAATAAATAATAATGATAATAAATAAATAAATAAAATAAAGACAGCATTTCTAGCTTGGATAACTGTCCCTGAGGATATCGACGTAGGTGGGGGCAATGTCGTTTGAATCTTGGAAAATGTGTGTATCATCATACCAAATATGAACCAAATCCATAAAAAATAAATTACTAAATCTGTATCATTGTTTTAAGGCCTCTTTTATTTCGAGCCTATCATTAATCAGATTCGGGCGAAAACTAAATGGAGTAGCCGGAGAAACGACCTGTATCTTTCATCATTCCAAATACGAACGGAATCCATGATATGGATAGGGAAATGTGAGCTCCTATTTAAACGTTGACATTAAAATATTCTGAGTCCGTGACCTTGACCTTGAGGTCATGGGCATGGGCGCGGGTATACTGAATAAAATTTTTATTGAGTATCGATCATCGTACTAAATATGTACCAAATCCATTATATTGTTTTAAAAAATATGCGACCTTAAGTAATTTCTACATTTAAAGTTGTCTAATATGCCTTGACCTAGAGGTTATAGGTATGGGCAAGTGTATTGCTGAATAAACCTATACCTATCATCACATTTCCATCATATGGTCTGGAAAATATGAGCTCATAAAAGTTTAGGTTCTTCCTGGTACAATGTCTTAAAATGAGGTCAAAGGATCACGTACGTACACCCCATACGCAAGGACGTACGTACATGTGTGTACACTCATATGTACGAAAAGCTTCACAGCATCATGCAGATGGCACGTGTCAGGGTGGGGGTCATAGTCTTGCGTACTTTCATTTCGTCTATATTTTGCAGGCGATTGTATAATTGTGTATGCATATATGTAGCCATAGAACTTCGTTTCAAGTCAGGTTCTTTGTAATTTAAAATCAGTCATGTTGTAGAATCTATGTTGCAAATGAAATGAATTTATTTTTCATTGAAAGCAAAATCCGCTGGACGGCCTGACAGACGGCAATCAATGAATAATATTTGCTAAGACCATTGCAAACAACAAACCGGAGCTAAAAACTGACATACGTTATACACGAAAACTTTCAGAGGCTTTTCATTTGTTTGATTTGAGATTTAACGTCCCCGTCAACACTGTAATATTCATTTTGGAGACGTTGTTTCCAATTTTGTGGGACTATTACCAGACATTGAGATGAAATGACATCTCAAGCTCTGCCCCAAAGAAATCAATAGGGTTAATAAGCATGGAAGGGCCGACTCGCACCGCATTGCCTGGGCAAGCTTAGTTGCCTGATTGGCCGAAACTAGCTAGTCTGGCCCAGAAAACATGGACACTCCATATTTTCCAGTTTTGTGGTGTATTCATTGCTTCCAAAGGATAATCTTTTTATATTTGACGTCACTACAGCTCATGTGTGGCGGCCGCAAAAAGTCTCCCTGCCCAACAGCATAGTGTAGTTTATATTTTCTTGTCCTTTGGGATCATTGATTCCATATCGGAATTTTGAAAATATTTTGAGGGTCACTGATGAGGCTTAATTGTCCGAAACTAGCAAGTCTGGCGCAAGAAACATTGACACTCCATATTTACCAGTTATGTGGTGTATTCCTTGCTTCCAAAGGATAACCCTTTTATAGAACATATTAGATCCTCGAAGCGGTTTAACAGTGTGCGGGTCGGTTTCAGCTCTGCGTGGAAGCATCATGCAGCCCATGTATACGTTACGTTATATGCGGCGTCTTTGTTAAACAACGTCATGCATTGACCTTTTGTGTTAAAATCGTGCGTCAACTGTGTTTTAAGTTCATAAGATAAATTGAATCTTGTATTCATGCCCTTGCATTGCTGGATTTATTAAGGTAATAAAATGCTCAGCGAGGTCTCACTGTGAGGTCATTCCTTTTCCTCAACTAATATTATAAACTCAACGATATACGTGCACTCATGGAAGAGGCCCGCCCGCATTAACTGACAAACGTGCTTGTGAAAGGTTCATTATAACGTAAAAAACCAACGCTTATCTGACGTCACGACGTCCACAAAAAGCCCAGCTCGCCAGTGGTAAAGAGGGAAGGGGTCCAGACAATTAACATCTGTATCTTGCGACAATGAAATGGCAGCACAAGTTAGAAGCAACATAGAATCAACGTTGATTCAACGTTGTTTGTACTGAATATCCATCTAGGTCCACAGGAACAATAATTTTAAAGCGTGTAATCTACCTTACACGGCTATTTCAAGACGGCACGTGATCACGCATGTGACAATTAGTGGCCCTGTTTAAGCGCATATTCAAAATTACGACTTATTTTAGTAAAACGCAAATTTAGCTCGTACGAACACTTTGCGATGTTTTGATGAAACTGACGTACGCAGTTCTTTAAAAAGTGCGTACGAGCAATTTAAGATTAATCGTACGATGTTTATTGATGAAACTGGCCCCAGAAGCAGTTTACTCATAGTTAAGACGGAGCTGGCAGACTAGAGCAAATACGGGATATCAGCCAAGTTAAAGTCTGGCCGTTTAGGAAACTAAAATATTTGTCCCAACATTGTTTGAGGGCTTCTCCCGGTATTAGATTCGGGAGCTCGTCCGAATCCCGTTACAAACTTAGGGAGCTCGTCCGGCTCCCATTACATATACATGGAATTGTAGTGATGCGCTTTAGTAACATAGTAACATATGTAGTTATAATTATCCCTCACAATGAACCACTTATTTGTGTGGCATAATTTCCATTTTCACCATGGCATCACATCACGACAACATGCCTATATAATTTTGGCCCCCTTGAACCCCACTTTTATATAGTAAAACTGGGGTTTACAGGGGTCAACCGTATTTTTCTTATTTCTGCTCTAAAATATAGATTGTGGGTACTCGTTAGAACCGCCTCGATGAGGCGGTTCTAACGAATACCCACAATCTATATTTTGGGCAGAAATAAGAAAAATATCACAATTTTTCATCTTAAAATTTTCATTTTTTCGGCAATAAAGGTTACAATGTATTTATATAGGCGTGTTTTCGTAATGAGAAGCAGAATGGAAAACAGTATAGATTCTGATCAGCTGACCAACTGATCTGGGTCTATACCGTTTTTAAAGCATGATATATCGGGGTTCAGCATGGTGAGGGTTAAAAATATGATCAGCCTTGTCGACAAGTCACGTGAACAAATTCCCACACAGTTTGCCTGTATGCAAAAATATTTTTAAAAAAATTAGCAGATTTTATAAGCAGACGACATTTTCAGATGTAGTTTTTTCTCGGCGTCTTTAGGGTTAAATGAATTTTATCTGATGAAAAATGTTATATTTTTCTTACTTCCATTGCGTAAACACACCTATACAATTTGAAACAAAACAGATTAAAATTCTGATATTTTTCACATTACTGCTCAAAAACATAGATTGTGGGAACCCATTAGAACCGCCTCGGTAAATAAGAAAAATAATGTATACTTTTTACTATATTAACCCTTATCCTGCTGTTCACGACAACCCCTAAACTATATTTAGTTTATGGATTTGTTGGAAAAAAGGTAGTTTGGGTCGTAGTACCAAAGCGTTAATCCAAAATCATTAGTCCATACACAAAATGTCAAATATCAATGTTCAGATCAACAGACATGGACTCCAGAAGAGTGTAATCAGGCGTCCGCGGATAGTCAGTATTACTTGGTAAGCAAGCTTCACCCACCATGCCAATCGACCCGACGAAGAAAAGGTGTAAATGCCGTTGGCAAACAAATCAGAAATAATTCTGGAAATGGCCACATTGTACGGATCAACAAGATCATGGTGCCTCCCATAGAACTTCCTTAGTGTTGATACCAGTTTTTCTTTTTTTTTTTTTTTTTTTTTTTTTTTTTGATACCCCTGACATAACAACCTGGTAGTGAGCACCTTCCCACGTTCCTTAAAGTCCTGATACTTGGAACAGGCTCTAGCATAACAGATTAACTGTGAAACGTAAACTCCATATGCTGGTGCAGACGGGATATTACTGCTCAGGAAGGGAAAGTTTACCAATGGGAAAATTGAAGTCATCTCGTTTATCGTACAGCATAGTAGTAAGCTTCCCGTTGTCAATATAGAGAAAACTATCCAAGTATGAGGAGGAGTTTGCAGTCTCTGTTGTTTCCTTAATTTCAAGTTCGCGTGAATGGATGAATTCCAAGTACTCTGCGAATTTAGCATTTTTCAGAGACAATAAATCATCTATATATCTGTAGGTGAGATTGAATTGTTGTGCAAGGCGTTTCTTGCCTGCTTTGAGGAGACCTTGTACAAACTCCGCCTCATACGAGTACAAGAACAAGTCGGCAAGGAACGGTGCACAATTAGCACCCATTGGTATGCCAATTGTTTGCTGAAATAATAAGCCACTGAAACTAACGAAAATATTGTCAATTAGATATTCCAGCATCCTTATGGCATCTGCATCAGTGTACTTTTGTGGTGCATCAGAGTGATCTCGAACGAAGTATGTGTCTTTGTAGCCAAGGACAACATACTGGTAGCGACGGTTACCATTCTTGTGGAAAAAAAACATTGATATATGATTTCCTTGAGTTTAGATTTCATTTTTTCATGAGGAATAGTTGTGTAGAGTGTTGAGAAATCGAAAGATTTTATGCTGTTTACTGAGAGAAAAGATTGTGACTGAAGATGTTCTAGCAACTCTCTGGAGTTTTTCAAGATCCAGAACTGATTCACACCACTTATAGCATATGCAGTGTCATAATATTTCTGAAGGCCAACTTTAACTGCAGTAAGGATTCGTGTTAGGATCCGTGAAAGATGCATGGTTGAGCACTTAGCTGAACCCGCGATATATCTCTGCTTGTACGGATTCTTGTGAAGCCTAGGAATCCAGTACAACTTTGGAAGTTCCATATCTTCCTCTGGGAGGGAAATTCCAAACGAAAGCATCACCGATTGGTGGTTTCGCAGAATTTCATCTTTGGACAAAGAAGAAAGGTTATATGTTGGGTTGCCTGTCATAGTGCTCAAACCAAGCTCTAAATTTTAGCAGTTTATATAGTGTGTTTTGCAAACAAACACAATATTGTTAGATGCCTTGTCAGCTGGAACAACGACACACTTCTGATGGATTTCAGCTAACTCAGCAGCAACAACTCGATTATCAAACATCGAATAATGTCGGCGAGACATGGTTCTGCTGAATACTGTTATACGTCTGTTTACCAAGGCCATTACTGATTTTATCCATTCGGAGAGGGTGTCTACCTCCGCCTCCTCTTTCCTAGCCCAGCGCCGTGCATACTCTTCAACAGAATCCAAAATTAATTTGGAATTCTGTTTCAAGTAAACTATTTTGGATCCCTGTATTTGAGGCCTTTTAAAAGGATGTCTCGAAGTTTGTCATTTCTGACAATATTGAGGTCTCCTGTAATGATGTGACCTGCTGGATTGTTACAAAAATCTGAGACATTACATGAACATTCGGAGGGGTTTTGGGCAATGGTCTCGGCATCTAGACATTGCAGTACGGTTTTATAATTGAATATTTTTGGTGCAATCGGAGTAGAATAACTGTAGGAAATAATTGGTGAGCTCTTGTTTTTGAAATAAGCTGGCATGTTTGAAGTCACTGCTTTATTGTTTAGAATGTTAACGGCGTCAAGACCTTTATTTCTGAATTCAAGCTTCAGAAAGTCACGAGGTGGAGTCTCTTCTGGAGAAACCGTTTGTTCTGACTTGTACAACCGAAACATAGCAACATCCGCAATAATAGCAACCAGCTTATATTCAGGAGGGTTTGGATCGAACGTTTTCACGATTGTGTAATAAATTACATCAAGTGATCTGATTGGTTCAAAGTCAGTAATTGGTGTGGCTAAATTGAATATTCAGCAAGATAAAGGATAAAATGGGGTTTAACGGGGTCAAAATTTTATAGGCGTGTTTTCATGATGGAAAATGTGTGATATTTTTCTTACTTCTGTGTTGTTGCTGGTAAAAGCTGCCTCATATAAAGCAGGGTTTACGTGTTCATGCCGGCCTCGGTAGCTCAGTCTGTTGATCAGGAGCACAAGAGTTTGATACCTGCCGAGGTCGGCAACATTCTTTCATAGAGATTTATCATGAAATCTTTACTACGGTCATTCTCTCCCTTCCGCTGATTCAAGAAGAGCAGTTGTCAGTTTCTGGTGAAAGAATGTGCACTGTACTGGTTAACCGCTTACGAATAAGCCTGCCCAGGAAAAGTGTGGATAGGTAAACTGACCGGCTCGAAAATGACCTAAAATGTATTGACTGGGCCGTTAAACTCCAATACAAACAAACAAGCAAAAAGAGGTGTTCATTGGACGGACTTGTTTACGTGATGAAAAATCTTGTCGAATTCGATAACTAGAACAGATTTCAGCATGAGTTGAATCCATCTGTGCCAGTGTCGGATTCGCACAAGAATTGTTTATAGGATGAGCATTATTTCCGTGTTCCTCGGGTCTAATCTGAGCTTTCAAAACTAGTGAAATTCCCTATTAGGTGCAGCTAAAATTAAGACTTACTCTGCTTTTCTGCTTTTAAGATATTAAAAAGGTTCAGATTTTTTTTCTTTACCTAGTGTCTACGAATATCAAGGGACCACCTATGTGAAGGCTCAAAAGTGACCTTAGCTACAAAGATGGTCAAGATACCAATTTTGTAACTGTTCAAAAGTGATCTTAAGACCACTTTTGAACAGTCACAAAGGTGGTCCTCATATAGGAAATTTTACTGTACCACCACGCAGATCAACATTTCTGTTTATCCAGTGCCCTTCTTTTGATCGCCTCCTGTATCAACTGTTTCTTGTCCGGCTTGCCAGTGTAGAGTCGCGGGTACTGGTCAAAAAGTAGAAACATTCTGGGAATAAAACCACCAAATGCTTCATTTGCGCTTGCCAAGAACTGAGATTTATAAAATGTACTTAAATCGTCACTTGTTAAATTGGTTCCTGGTTTGGCAATTACGCACGCGCAGACAAGCTGAAATAGAACTTCATCAGGTACTGGTACGACGATCGCATCCAGAACATCCGGGTGCTTTTTAATTAAGCCTTCTACCAGGTACGGCACGTAGACTTTCCCAGCCTGCAGTATGATGTCTGACTGTCGACCTGTTATTATGAGATTGCCCGAGGAATCAATTAAACCGGTATCATCCGTGTTGAACCATCTGCATGGTGACAAGACTTCATCTGTTTTCTGCTTATTTGCAAAGTAGCCAGTAAAAAGTGATGGTGACCTCACATATATCGCACCAGTTTCGCCTCTTTTAACAATATCACCTAGGCTATCAACAATTTTAATTTCGACGCCTTGCAGAGGTGGTCCCGCATTATATTCCAGATTTCCTTCCACACAAGTCACGTGGTGTGACGTAACAAAACCTGCTTCAGATGATCCATAACAGTTCGTGATCCGCTCTGAGAGTTTTCCAAGTGACGAATAGCACACCGCCGCAACAGGTAGAGCTCCTGTCTGAATACCTCTCAGAAGAGGTGATTGTCTTTCACAAACAAGTTCATTCACTCCAATTATAGTAGCCGGCAACAGACAAGCATGCGTGCAACCTTCTTTAATGAGTGTTTCTAGGGTAAATTTACAGTGTTCGTCTATCGTCGGTATTGCTGAGGTCTTTGTTACTACTTTAACACCATTATGGAGAAGCATGAATGGAAAGCCACCGATCCAAGCAAACCTTCGTTCCGAGTATATGACGTCGTCAGAACCGTACTTAATTGATTCATGCAGCTGATTACCCACAACCATTGCTGTAAAATGCGACAGAGGAACAAATTTTGGTTCCCCAGTAGAGCCTGAAGTTGGTAACAAGATTGCAATGTCATCTGCATTAAGCTTCGGTAGTACACTTTCCACCTCTACGTTAAGTAATTCCTGAAGCGTTAATGTTTCATGATTTCCTACAGTCGTTGAGGTCATGAAGTATTTTAGCATAGGTACGTCCTTGCAGTTTACTGAACCATCGGCTTCGAATCCATCGAGGAAATTCATGCATGCGTTGAATACAGCATTTTTCTCACCAGGATTAATGATCAGAGCTTTCGCGCCCGTTTTCGACAAGAAAGTTTTCACATCACTACCGTCTTCTCTAGCCGAGATTACATTTAAGACGATCGCTCCAGCTTGAATAACTCCAAATAGACACACTAGTCCTTCAAAATCGTTGGGTAAGCATAGCGCAATTATGTCACCTTTTTGTATCCCAAGCTGAAGAAATGCTTTTGCCAGCAGATTCGATTTTTTAAATAGCTCTCGAATCGTTGTACCAAACCTTTTACCATCCCGATCAAGAAACACATAGACCTCCTTTTCACCACGGAGTTGCACTTGAAGCGCTAGTCTTTCCGGAATGGTGTGATAGTGATACTGGTAAGTTGTAGGTGTATGAAGATAACTTAATTCCTCCATATTAAACTAATATTCAGATCGCCCTGAAACTTTAAAATACCTTTGCTGAATAAAACACTGATGAAACAAGCTCATACATTTAGATCGCCCTGAACTTTAAATAAACCGCTGATAAAACAAGGTCATGAGAAAAGTGTACTTTTGCGCTTATAAATTACGATAACACACCCGTATGACATAATTCTTTCTTTCATATCTAATAAAAAGATTATTTGTCTAATGAAAATATGTGATAGACTTAATAGGTAGCAGGTTCTCATTGAGGCGGCTTTAACGAGTACCCAAAACCTATGTCTTGGAATAGGAATAAGACAAATTATATATACTCCTTTAAACCATAGTTTTCTCTATATAAGTGGAGATCCCGGGGGTGTCCATTACACGGACTCACTTGCATGATGGAAAACTTTGACCTGTAACAGAAAGATGGTACCAACGGCAGACTCTGTGATCTCTGTCTGTACTGTTTGTACATTGGAATATCTAGATTTTGTTGTATCCTGACCTTGTTACATATAGATTTACCTTCTGGCCATTTTGTCAAACTATTCACTATCATGATTTGACCGCACTGTTATAATGTATAAATTCAATCCTATCAGCCATATATGTATCCAGGCTATTGAGATCCAGAAAGCCAAAACGGGTAATTGGCAAACAATACAAGCCCAGATCAGATGCCGCTGAACGCAGCGTTTAATTAGGGCCTACACTGTTTGCAAAACGTTAAGCCATTTTCCAAATCAATTTTGAAGAAAGCACAAACGGGATTAATATTACAAAACATGATTTATGCTCTTTAACAAACCGTTGAAATTAACACCCCATTTATAGGAACCAAAGCACCGACGGCACCGGTGAGTCGATTGTCTCTAGAGAGCGAGTTCGATGTAAGAACAGCGGTCACTAATCTGTGACTAAAATAGGATCGAAGTGTATTTGGTTAGTTTTATTGGTTCAGTTTCAACGGTTCAACCACAGAGGATAGGTAGGTTCGACCATGGTTGACTGGTTCCAAGTTTTCCCTAAAGCACTACAGAACACTACAACCAGTAATTTCTTTCGTAGGCATTGATTGGTTTGTTATAACGACGTAGGGGGAAGGTGCAATAAAAGTAACAGCAACCAAGGCGGCTCTTCTGTGGCGATTTATTTATGTTGTTGTTTGTTACTTACTGTGTGTATCACTTGTGTCTTTTGGTTTTGGATGGTCATATGGCCATTTTGTGGGAAAGTAACTGTCCTTATGGCCTTCCTTTGTTTAGGTTTCCATTATGGTCTGGTCGCTTAATGTTTGTATTTCTTTCCCTTTGGTGTCTTTAATGGGTGGAGTAAGTTAATTGTATCAATTCCTGATCTTTGTTTTACTTCTACTTTAATCAATTTTGAAGAAAACACAAACTGACAGTCTTAAATTTTGAAATGGATATGTTCTATATAAAAGGAGGAAGACTCCATTTGGTATAAAAGGGTTAATGATACAAAACATTATATATGTATTTGGTTAGTTTTAATAGTATAGTTTCAACGGTTGAACCAACGAGGATATGTTGGTTCGACCATGGTTGACTGGTTCCAAGTTTTCCCTAAAGCACTGCAGAACACTAGAACCAGTAATTTCTTTCGTAGGCATTGATTGGTTGTTATACTGACGTAGGGGGAAGGTGCAATAAAAGTAACAGCAACCAAACTAAACTAAACTTGATCAAACTTCCTCTCTGAAATGAACATGGGCGGGGACTTAGACTGTTACATTAAACCCTTAAGTTTTTGTACTACAATCAAACAGTGTAGACCCAGATCAGACACCGCATTATGCAGTGTCTGATCTGGGCCTATACTGTTTGTCAATGTCCAAGTCCATGAGCCAAGTCAAGATTTTACTTTTTACACAGCGGTCTGACATCACAGGGAGAAGTCTAGTGCTGCTATAAGAAACGGTACCTAGATTTGCGCACGGTGGTCATGTGGACAATTAAAGGCGGGAAACTTCTGTAGTTAGTAACTATAGATCGATTGATAAGCCTATGACCCAGCACACTAGCCCAGTCCTGATTTTACTATATGGACAGCGATCTGACATCACAGGAAGATGACTAGCTCTGCAATAAATAATCGGTCCCTTTGTTTTTGTTCATGGTCAGCGACAGAAGCCACTCAGGTAAACTTAGTCGGCCTCCGCCCGATGGGCTGCACGATGCTTCCACGCAGGGCTGAAACTGACCGCACACGAGTACTGGTGAATCGCTTAGATGATCTGGCAAAGCAGTGCGAGTCGGACCGTCCACGCTTACTGTTGGTTTCATTGAGCGACAGGGCTTGAGATGTCGTTTCATCGCTTTGTAGGGTAAAAGTCACACAAAATTGGAAGCAACGTCTCCAAAATGACCTTTAAAGTGTTGACGGGGACGTTAAACATCAAATTAACCAACCAACTAACCAGCTAAGGTATATGTGCAGGGATGGTTCGACTCGCACCACTTGGACGTTCTAAGCGGTTTACCAGTACTTATGTGTACGATAGGTTTCAGCTCTGTGCGGGAGCAGCAATCAGCCACATCTATTCCCTTCCCATTTTTTGTTAGGTTTTACGACCCTTTCAAGATTATTTCATTCATATCGAGCCGATCGTTAATCAGAGGTGGGCGAAAACCTGAGTACCCGGAAAAAAACACCTGATTTTCCGTTGCAGAACTTGACGTCACACATGTGATCCCCATATATTTCCCCAAACCCAACTGGGCAGGACAAGGGCCAAGCTCCGTGTAATCAAAGAAGACAGCAAAGCTGCTAACCGTGATTGGGTTAACCACCGATCATGCAAACTGTCTTCAAGTAAGCATTCCATTTTTCCTAGAATTGAATTTACCGGTTTTTGGATGCTTCAAGACACCTGCCAGTAGCAATTTACTGACCTTTTTGCTGCTACCAGCAGCGAATCAAACAATTTGTTGGTGCTACTAGACGCTCGGTAACAGACAATTCTCGCTAAGTCGCTATTGCAAGACGCCTGTCAGCAACAACTCGGAAAAATAGAAAGGCACAGTCACGGTTCAGTGCACAAAAGAGGACTTTTCTCAGTGTTAATACCTCTAGGATACTTATGTATTTCTAGATTGATACGAGTATTACCAATGTATCTTCCACGTTGTAAGACAAATATGTTGATTGTCTGAGACAGTTCGCTGGGTAATCAGGCAGTTTATCATGAAAAATGAAGTCTAGAAAATTCATCTTGTTCGTGCTGGAGGCAAAGCACAAACATAGTTTATTGAATATTTGTATCATTTCTTTGAATGGCTAAAGTTTATTCTTTGCTATAAGCAAGAAAATGTTTATTGAATTATTTAGTCGTCGGATATAAGGGCATGCTGCAGTATACATTTTATTTTATTAACACTGTCTTGACAACGCATATACATAAAAAGTGTATACATATGCAGCAAAAGATTGAGTAATGGCTCAGCCTATGCGTATCCTTTCCGTGATAACCGGTATATCTTGTACAGTATAGTTGTATGTGTTCCTTCCACCCTTCATATTCCTGTTTATGGAGCATTTTAAATCAAACTACACTCGTTATAACAAACATTTGCCGTAAATAATATGCCGCTTTAAATAATCCCAAATAGGATTTGTATAACATGTAATACAAATGACAATTTTCCTTAATTACTCCAAGAAACAAAAGTAAGAATTGCATAGGCAAGGCGTGATAAGGCGATTCAAATATTCAAATAAATGTTCCAAACATTGATTTCTTGGAGTTTTCAATTACATATTCTTTTATATAATATCCATCAATAAACCACTGTTAGAGCTAAAAATGTGTACCACTTCGGCATTACATTGAATGTCGATAAAAAGGGGGTTCCTTGCTGTCGAGTCCTCATCGTTGTTTCATCTCTGTGGTTGTTTGATTTTTGTGTTTTTGGAGATGCACTGATGAGTTAGGAAGTCTTCCTTCGGACTGAACAAATCATTTGTCTACATCGCGACGGAAGTAAGGGCGAGTATTGTTGCCGCGTACAATCGATTTTGGTTCCCCCCCATACACACACCACCACCACCCCATATCTCCAAAACGGCCATTTTTCTGATGAAATTTTGCGATTTTTTTTCTTATTCATACTGCAAACATATGTTGTGGGTCCTCGTTAGAACCGAGGTGGTTCTAACGAATACCCACAAACTATGTTTTGGATCAGAAATAAGAAAAAAATGTTTATCCCCATAAACCCCAGTTTTCTCTTTATAAAGTGGGGTTAAGAGGGGTTTTCATTTCACGGACTTGTGAACATGATGGCGACGAACAAGTAGATTTCAGTGACCGTGATCATCAAGGCTTCTACGCTAATGAAACCTACCCACTTTTCGCAATGAAACACAGCCCAGACCTCTACACCATTACAAAACTTCCGGTTCCGGTGGTGAATTAAACGTGACTCAGCTTGCTTTCCAAAATAATGTGATTTTCTAGGAGTTCACAGAACATTATGGGCACAGTATTGTTGTACTTAATGTCGAAATTTGCTACAGCGCATAACATCAGAGGCACAGAAATATGACTTCACAAAATCCTTTTTATCAGTAAAATGTTAAATGCATAAGTGAGCTTAAGATTCGCCGACTATAGCTAGTAGAATGCCATATTAATCACCTTAATATAAATGCTTAAAACGGAGAAAGAGAAAAAAGAGAGCAAAATATTACCAATAACAGATAAAACAGGAACTTAAAAGGTAAAACAGGTTACAGAAGAAGCGTCAGTTGATTCTATCAGACAGTTTCTTTGAAGCGGAAGATAGTTTTCCAAATACCCCTAACCCGAGTCATAGTTAGAGAGGCAATATTTATTAATGAGGTTTTGACTCAGAAAAGAAACAGCCCAGCATATGAACGTAGACAGTTACAAAGAGAGAGAAATATTCCTAACATTAGGGTGTTGAGCAAAGGCAAAACGAAATTGGGTACTAAAATTATTGCAAGTAAATAAATTTTCTGACTTAATGCTAAGTAACCATAGAATTCGAGTTTCTATAGGCCTAGTAAATATATTTTCTGAATTAATACTACGTAACCATAGAATTCGAGTTTCTATAGGCCTTGTTGCAGAAGAGATCGAGTCAGTTGAAAAGAGAGGGAACGATTCTTAACATGAGGGTGTTGAGGAAAAGCAAAACGAATCTGGGGAATAAAATCATTTCACGCAAATATATTTTCTGAAATTATACTAAGTGACCATAGAATTCGAGTTTCTATAGGACTTGTTGCAGGATAGATTAAAAAATAGAAGTAGTCGCAATGATCAGGAGTCGGTGCAATCAACCCATAGCTCCCACCAGAGACACCAAAGGGAAAGAAACACAAACGTGCAACAACAGACCTAATGGAAACATCAACAGCAGAAAGCCAAAAGGGTAACCACTTTCCCACAAAATAGGCTTACAAAATAATATAACACAAGCGACACAAACACCAAAAGACAAACCATAACCATGAAGTTCAACATTAATTTTAAAAAACTAAATTGAAATGGCGTCGGAAAAGACTATGTCGGCTTTGTTTAACATTTAAAGTTCTAATCGTCATTTTCCAAGAGCAGAATGGTTCTTCGGGGGCTAGCAGGACACATGATTAAAATAAAAAGAAGCAAAAAGCATTCGATTTAAGCAAATTTTATGTGGGTCAGGCCTCAGATTCTGTGACGGTTCCAGCGCAAAGGCTTACTGAGAATTAGAGAACATATAATTCTATGTAATGTTGGTTGGTGCCTGTTGCTCTGTCTCTGATCGGACTCATCGGAGTCTAATTGTTGCTTTTCTATTGCTCCTGCATTTCAGTGGTTTCTTGTAGTCGAGTCCTCACCGTTGGTTGGTTGATTTGAGGTTTAACGTCCCCGTCAACACTGTAAAGGTCATTTTGGAGACGTTGCTTCCAATTTTGTGGGACTTTTACCCGACATTGAGATGAAATGGCATCTCAAGCCCTGTCGCCCAATGAAACCAATAGGGTTTATTAGCATGGACGGTCCGCCTCGCACCGCGGTTCCTGGACAGGCTTAGATCCTCTTAGCGGTTTACCAGTACTAGTGTGCGGGCCGGATTCAGCTCTGCGTGGAAGCATCATGCAGCCCATATAGTTGTTTCATTTCTGTGGCTGTTTGATGTTTTTGTGTTCACGGAGATGTTGCACTGATGAGTTAGAAGACCTTCGTGAGGACTGAACAAATTAGTTGTCTAAATCGCGACGGAAGTAGTGGCGAGCATTGTGGCTGCGTAAAATCAAATTTAAGCCCCCAGTGGAATTCGTTTCACTGACTGGTTCCAAGGCGGTTCTTCAATCGCGGTGCATTTTTGTTAGGGTTTGTCTTTGAGTGTTTGTATCGCTTATATTCTTTTGTTTTGGATAGCCAATTGACCTTTTTTGGAGGAAAGTAACTGTCCTTTTATGCTTTCCGCTATTGATGTTTCTATTAGGGTCTGTTGTTTCATGTCTGTGTTTCTTTCCTTTTGGTGTCTCTGATTGGAGCTGTGGGTTAATTTATCGATTCCTGATCATTGCCTTCACTTCCTTTTTAAAAAGGCATTTGGCTTTCCGCTATCGATTTCTCCATTAGGGTCTGGTTGTTTAATGTTTGTGCTTATTTCCAGTTGATGTCTCTGATGGGAGCTGTGGGTTAATCGTATCAATTCCTTATCATTGCCATCACTTCTGTTCTACACTATACCACAATTAAACTAGTGAAATAAAGAACTAAAAGAACAAATTTAGCAAAACCAGTAATTGTCTTCTACATATTACCAGCACACAACTAGTCATTCTCCGTAGTATTTTGTATTATAAGTACAACATGCTTTTGGCAAAGTTGTTTTGCGCGTATGAATTATCAATACATGAACAGTTTTGTTATTGTTTTCTATTAATTATACCAATTTAAGATTCTTTCTGAAACACGGTCCAAATCAACGAAGTCTATTTTCGAGCATCAGCAGAATGATTAATAGTTGAAAAACAATAATTAGCTAGGCCCAGCCACAGATAAAAACAGAATTTTGATATGTATGTGTATTTTTAATGATGCAGTTCGTTTGCACTCTGCGGTCGTCCTCGGTCTACACCTAACAATATTACTTTTGTGTATTCGCAAGTTTTCACCTAAATGCTACATTGAAATGCCTTGACTCTGAAAATTGTTTAATTTGTTAAAGAAATAGCCGAGATATACTGCATTTATCAGACTGTTTCTTCCATATGCCTGTTGGGTAGTTGGATGAGGCTAGGTAGTCATGTGTCTTACGTCTCTGGGGCGTCCAACTGATTTTAAATTGCAATTGTGCAAGACCGGCTGTTTTTGCAGCGGTAAGGGTAGTGGTGAATATTTATTATTATGTCATTGCTTTTTTATTTCTTCACTTTCATTCATAGTTTTCCTACTCCCAGGTCCCTGTCTTTCACCTGTTCTACTCTCTTCACTGTATTCTCCCCTTTTCTTGCAGACGACAATAATGATCACAAAATGCATTCGTTTATTTGATATATTCTTTGCCACGTATTTGTCTTCGCTGCAGCTGGTGTTGTGACGTGTGGCGACCGTAAATGTCTCCCCATACATCATCCTAGTGCAGATTATATTTTTGGTCCTTTTGGATCATTGAGGTCATTTTGAATCATTTATAAAAATAGAGTTCTGCTCAAGCCGGCGCTAGATGGGGTGACCGGTGTTGCACATTACAGTACCGGTCACAAACAAACTCGATAAAACCGAGTCTGCTATTTTAGTTTATTTGGTTTATTCTTTGCTTCCAAAGGATCTAACTATTCAGAACATATTTGATACCCTACGATAAGGCTGAGGCCCCGCCCAATGGGCCTTGAAGAAATACATGGGCTGCATAATGCTTCCACGCAGAGCCGAAACCGACACGCACACGAGTACTGGTAAACCGCTTAGAGGATCTAAATAGAAGTGGAAGCAATGATCAGGAATCGATAACTCAAACCCATACCTCCCATCAGGTGCAAAAAAGGGAAAGAAACACAGACCTTATGGAAACACCAATAGCGGAAAGCCAAAATGATAGTTACTTTCCCACAAAATGGCCAATAGGCTATCAAAAATAAAATAACACAACTAACACAAACACCCAAAGACAAACCATAACAAAAATAAATCGCGACAGAAGAACCGCCTTGGAACGGTCAGCGGAAAGAATTCCACTGGGGGGCTTTTACGTGGCCACAATCCTCACCAACTGTGTTGATATAACGCCTGCTAAGGCCAAGTGGTGAAAGTAGGACCGTCCGTGCTTATAAACCCTACTGGTTTCATTGGGCGACAGGGCTTGGGATGTCATTTTGTCTCAATGTCAGGTAAAAGTCTCACAAAATCGGAAGCAACGTCTCCAAGTTGACCTTTACAGTGTTGACGGGGACGTTATACCTCAAATCAAACAAACAAACAAAGCCACATGACAGTTTCCAGCTCTGCAGTTGGCCGACCTTGGTAGCTCAGTCGGATGCGCGTATAACTGTTGATCGGGAGGACTCGGGTTCGATACATGACGGGGTCGGCAACATTCTTTCGTGGAGATTGAGCATGGATTTTTTTCTACGGTCATTCTCTCCCTTCTGCTGATTCAAGGTCACTTGTCAGTTTCTGGCACAATAATATGCACTGTACTGGTTAATCGGGTGCGTATAAATCTGCCCAGATAAAGTGTTGATATGTAAATTGATCGGCTCAAAAATGACCAAAACAGTGTTGACTGAGCCGTTAAAACTCCAACACAAACGAACAAACACACAGACAAAACCTCGGCGGTGGTTATCTTTTGTCCACGGGTGACACCTTGTTATATTTGTGTTTATTTGCAAACATTATATGTCTGCAGTTTACACCTAAATCTACACTCACGTGTACTCGATACTTTATCAACATGCACATCGAAATTGATATTGTTGTTATCTGCATTTCTTCGTGTAGGTGTATTATTGTTTTAGTTTGTCTGTGCTTGTATGTATTGCTGTACTCGATTTGATCGTTTCTCTTTTTTATTATTCTGGGCAGCCATTCTGCCATTTTGTTGGAAAGAGCCTTTCCGTTTGAAAGAGCCTGTCCGTTTGGCTTTCCGCTTGTGACGTTTTCTTAATAATGAAGTTATTTCATAGTCGTGTTTATTCCCCTTTGACATGATCTATTAAAGTTTTATGAATCGTTGGGATCAAATAATACACCAAAGAACTAAAATGTAGGAGGCACATTTTTGTTCTGGGACAGACTAGTAAGTTTCGGTCAATTAAGTCACACCCTAATTGATGATGTCTTGTATGTGAGTTGTGAGGTAATTGTATTATTGTCTTCACTTCCATTTTTTTTTCTCTTCGATGGGCGGTTGTTTATCCGAAGATAAAAATATGTGTAATGTCCCAAAGGTTCAAGTATTTTATCGAATGATTGTTTACGTGTAAATGTATTTTAAGGACACGACTTGGATCATAAAAGAACGTAATTTAAAAGTTAATCAAAGTCGTTAAAAGAAAATGCTCAGAGATGATCATACGCAAAATAAATCCACCTAAAACTGCACATGCGAAAGACAATAAAGCCCTATAGCAGTCTCATAAAACGAATATTTAGTAATCAAATACAAAAACACTACCCAACACAATAGATTCCCTAATCTTAAAGGTTTTATAAGCAGCGTTTTATTGAACACCGGAAATGAAATTTCCCAGAAGCAAAGGAATTATTCATTTTATATCCTTCATCAAGTAGGAGGTATCTGTGGCTTTGTAGGTAAGAGCGCCGACTCTTTATCATTAGGTTACTCACCGAGTTTCGCGGTCACATGTTAGACGTCAAGTTCTACAACGGACGGTCAGATAGTTTTCTCAGGGTACTTCGGTTTTGCTTACCTCTGATTACCGATCGGCTCGAAATAAGTGAAATAATCATGAAAGTCCTCAATCAAGCAAATTGAAAAGGCAAACGATCACTAACTGATACAATCAGATCCCAAATCCCCTCAATATCCCAGGGGAAAGAAGTCGAACTATGGGATGACGACACTACACAAAACAGACAACTGGTGAATCGAGTCAGCAGCTCTTTCCCAAACAGGGTCACTCAGATAATCCAAACGTAACGAAAAAGTAACTAGAAATGGTGTTTGTAAAACACAATGCCCCCAACCTTTGCTTGTCCTTAGATGGCAAAATATTCAAATATTGTTAAAGACTCAAAAACATACAACAAGAATTCCCCTGAAGGCTATGTTGCGCCTGTGGGGGCGCAAAGTCACCAAACCATGAAATCTAGGTCAAGGTCAAACATGGATGCCTGCATAAAAATTTCACTCCTAGTTGCAAGCATGTACCAAGTATCATCAATGAAACTCTTAAAAACAGACTCTTACATCAGGGTGAAAGTTAGGGTTGTCACACTATTTTACAAAGTCAGTGAACCATAAAATGTAGGTCAAGGTCAGAAATGGATACTTGCATTGAAGTAGATCTTGCTCAAGATATTATCATAAGCATCTTTTGTGTGAAGTTAGATTAAAATCATAAATGTAGGCGGTAGAGCAATGACAAAGTTTTTCTAAAAATAGCCATAGTGACCTTGACCTTGAGGTCATGACCTTGAAAGTCAAAGCAACTCAAGATATTACCATAAGAAACATTTGTGTGAAGTTCTATTAACATCCATCAATAAATGTAGGCACTAGAGCGATGACAAAGATTTTCTAAAAATAGCCACAGTGACCTTGACCTTGAAAGTCGAAAAAGTTTGAGATATTGTCATAAGGAACATTTGTGTGAAGTTATACTGAAATCGGTGAAGAAATGTAAGCGCTAGAGCCATGTCAAAGTTTTTCTAAAAATAGCCACAGTGACCTTGACCTTGAAAGTCAAACTCACTCGAGGTATTGTCATAAGGAACATTTGTGCGAAGTTATATTGAAATCAGTGAAGAAATGTTGTCTCTAGGGCGACGACAAAGTTTTTCTAAAAATAGCCACAGTGACCTTGACCTTGAAAGTCGAAATCGCTCGAGATATTGTCTTAAGGAACATTTGTGTGAAGTTATATTGAAATTGGTGAAGAAATGTAAGTGCTAGAGCATTGACAAAGTTTTTCTAAAAATAGCCACAGTGACCTTGACCTTGAAAGTGGAACTCGCTACAGATATTGTCATAAGGAACATTTGTGTGAATCGATTTTGAAATTGGTGAAAAAATGTAAGCGCTAGAGCAATGAAAAAGTTTTTCTAAAAATAGCCACAGTGACCTTGACCTTGAAAGTCAAACTCTTTCGAGGTATTGTCATAAGGATCATTTGTGTGAAGTTATATTAAAATCGGTGAAGAAATGTAGGCGCTGGAGCGATGACAAAGTTTTTCTAAAAATAGCTATTGTGACCTTGACCTTGAAAGATGAAATGGGTTGAGATATTGTCATAAGGAACATTTGTGTGAAGTTATATTGAAATCAGTGAAGAAATGTAAGCGCTAGAGCATTGACAAAGTTTTTCTAAAAATAGCCACAGTGACCTTGACCTTGAAAGTGGAACTCGCTAGAGATATTGTCATAAGGAACATTTGTGTGAAGTTATATTGAAATCGGTGAAGAAATGTAGGCGCTAGAGTGATGACAAAATTTTTCTAAAAATAGCTACAGTGACCTTGACCTTGAGGTCATGACCCTGAAAGTCAAACACACTCGAGATATTGTCATAAGGAACATTTGTGTGAAGTTATATTGAAATCAGTGAAGAAATGTAGGCGCTAGAGCAATGACAAAGTTTTTCTAAAAATAGCCACAGTGACCTTGACCTTGATGTCATGACCTTGAAAGTCAACCTCGCTCAAGATATAGTCATAAGGCACATTTGTGTGAAGTTATATTGAAATCAGTGAAGAAATGTTGGCGCTAGAGTGTTTACAAAGTTTTTCTTAAAATAGCCAGTGACCTTGACCTTGAGGTCATGACCTTGAAAGTCGAAATCGCTGAGATATTATCATAAGAAACATTTGTGTGAAGTTATATTGAAATTGATGAAGAAATGTAGGCGCTAGACCGATGACAAAGTTTTTCTAAAAATAGCCACAGTGACCTTGACCTTGAGGTCATGACCTTGAAGTCGAACTCGCTCGAGATTTTTTTATAAGGAACATTTGTGTGAAGTTATATTGAAATTAGTGAAGAAATGTAGGCGCTAGAGCGATGACAAAGTTTTTCTAAAAATAGCCACAGTGACCTTGACCTTGAGGTCATGACCTTGAAAGTCGAACTCGCTTGAGATTTTTTTATAAGGAACATTTGTGTGAAGTTATATTGAAATTGGTGAAGAAATGTAGGCGCTAGAACAATGACAATGTTTTTCACAAATTACCAAAATGACAAAGGGACACAACTCACAAAGTATTTTTCGGAATTTTGTCATAAGTTAATCAGTTCATCTACTCATCACCACCAATATACATAACAACTTTCAAGGCTCTAGCTCCAATAGTTTTTGAGATATCTTGCTGACAAGATTTTATTAAAAAAATTTCAAAGGGCAATAACTCTTAAAAGGGGCATAATCCGGACGAGAAAAAAAATACCCGTCGGCTAATTTTCCATGAGGAATCCATATATGAAATTTCAAAACCCTAGCATACACGGTTCTAAAGATATGCTATGCATCACTTTTAGCATACATTACAATGGGCACAAATTACCAAAATGACAAAGGGCCATAACTCATTAAGAATTTTTCGGAATTTTGTCAAAAGTTAATCAGTTCATCTCCTCATCACCACCAATATATACAACAACTTTCAAGACTCTAGCTCCAATAGTTTTTGAGATATCTTGCTGACAAAATTTTATAAAAAAAAAATCAAAGGGCAATAACTCTTAAAAGGGGCATAATCCGGACAAGAAAAAAAATACCCGTCAGCTAATTTTCCATGAGGAATCCATATATGAAATTTCAAAACCCTAGCATACACGGTTCTAAAGATATGCTATGCATCACTTTTAGCATACATTACAATGGGCACAAATTACCAAAATGACAAAGGGCCATAACTCACAAACAATTTTTCGGAATTTTGTCAAAAGTTAATCAGTTCATCTCCTCATCACCACCAATATAATCACCAACTTTCAAGGCCTTAGCTCCAATAGTTTTTGAGATATCTTGCTGACAAGATTTTATTAAAAAATTTTCAAAGGGCAATAACTCTTGAAGGGGGCATAATCCGGACGAGAAAAAAAATACGCGTCAGCTAATTTTCCATGAGGAATCCATATATGAAATTTCAAAACCCTAGCATACACGGTTCTTTAGTTATGCTATGCATCAAAAGCGTAACGGAAGGACGAACGGACGAACGGACGAACAGACGAACGGACGAACGGACGAACGAACCAGAAGCAATATGCCCCCCAACTTTTTCAAAGTTGGGGGCATAACAACATATATATTGGGGGAAGTAATCAGAATCAACAACATCGCTTCAATAAATATGCGCTCTGTCCAAAATCTGTGACTTGATTAGGTATGTTAGACAAACTTTACTTTTTCTAATGGAGTGATAGAATTGTCTCATAAAGACTTTCTGTAACCTTATATTTTGCGTCCGTGCGACCTTTATATTCATGTTTGCCGGTTTAGAAAAAAATATTTTATGTTTTTGCACATTTAACAAAAATGACTGCTATGCAAATATACTTGACTTATAAGCATTCTGACTAAGGTATGAATTGCACCGCTGTAATCGTTTTCTATAGTTCATGATTTAAGCCCATCGGAGTCTAACTGTTGGTTTTCTTTTGCTCCAGCATTTCAGTGGTTTCTTGCTGTCGAGTCCTCACCGTTGTCTCACCTCCGTGGTTCTTTGATTTTTTGTGTTCACGGAGATGTTGCACTGATGAGTTAGGAGGCCTTCATGCGGACTGAACAAATAATTTGTCTAAATCGCGACGGAAGTAAGGGCGAGGATTGTGGCCACGTTAAATCGATTTAAGCCCCCCAGTGGAAATCTTTCCACTGACCGTTCCAGGGCGGTTCTTCTGTGGCGATTTATTTATGTTCGTGTTTGTTACTTACTGTGTGTATCACTTGTGTCTTTTAATTTTGGATGGCCATATGGCCATTTGTGAGAAAGTAACTGTCCTTATGGCCTTCCTTTGTTTTGGTTTCCATTATGGTCTGGTCGCTTAATGTTTGTATTTCTTTCCCTTTGGTGTCTTTGGTTGGTGGAGGAAGTTAATTGTATCGATTCCTGATCTTTGTTTTACTTCTACTTAGTATATTACTTTAAATTCGTGTATTTGCATATATTTAGAATGTCTGCATTTTGCAGCTAAATTCCATGTTGTAATGGATTTGACTAAAACGATGCTTTGCTGTCGAGAGATACTACAATTTGCCAATTTATTTATTAGCATGGTTCTTCCGAAATGGCAGTAGCACAGAATAATACAAAGATGTTTCTACGACACTTACTGGTGATACTCCTTGATTCGACTGCGACCCGGCAGACACTCACTCTGCCAGGGTGCTTTCTTCACCGGGACAAAAACATCAACTGTATAATGTTTTGTGGGAAAAAATAATTAGATACCTAAGATTTACATTTGGTATGTGGCTTAAAAGGGGCAAAGCTGTTGATCGTCATCTGTCTTGGCTATTTTTATTTCAGATCTACTCCTTTGGAATTCGTTGCGAGAATCGGCCGAGGGAGCTCCTGTTAGTGCTATTTTATGCCTTTGATTGGGCGTGGCCGGGATTCGACCCCGCCACCTCCCGATGCCAACGTGGACAATCAGCTACCCCGAGCTATCGGGGTCGGTTACTATTGAACCGGGATGGGGCTAAGTGGGCTAGATTAGCAAAATGTCCATATACTAAGGATGTCAGTTTGTATGAAACACTATATTTTCTTTACATTTTTATGCTCCCCGAAGAATTTCGGGGGAGCAGATAGTCGCCGCTTCGTCCGTGCATCCGTGAGTCCGTGCGTCCGTGAATCCGTGCGTCCGTCCCGCTCTTGTCCACGCAAATTCTCAGAAACTACTGGTCGGATATCAATGAAACTTCATGGGTATATTAGGTATCGAATATGGACGCGCATATCATCTGCGTGTTTTGGTTCGATGATTTTATAATCAGTTATGGCCCTTTGATATATTCTGCATGAATATATAGGGTGCTGTTCGTGTCCACGCGAATTTTCAGCAACTACTTGCAGAAGTTCAACGAAATTTCAATATAATCTTAAGCAGCAATAGGGGATGCGCATATTATCCGTGCTCTCTGGTTGGATGATTTGTCACAGAGATATGGTACTTTGTTTAAAGCTACAGTGTAAGGTCACTGTGACTATTTTTAGAAAAAAAATTGTCATCACTCTGCTGCCTACATTTATTGATGGATTTTAATATAACTATACACAAATGTTGGGTATGATAATATCTTGAGCATGTTCGAGTTTCAGGGTCCTGGGCTCAAGGTCAAGGTCAACGGCGCTATTTAATATTATCACTCTAGCGTCGTCATTTGCTGATGGATTTTAATATAACGTCACAAAAATGTTGGGTTTAATAATATCTCGAGCAAGTTCAACTTTCCGGATACCGCTGTTTAACTAGGATAATGTTTCCCGTTCCGACTACTGCAGCTTCGGGGTGCATCCATCGGTTTCACCGTTATTCTTGTTTGCTAAGTATATGTTTAATCGGTATAGCAGTGAAGGCAATGATCAGGAATCGATTCAATAACCTAATACCTCCTATCATGAACACCAAAGGAAAAGAGACACGAACATGAAAAGACCTTTCAAAAACAGCACTAGCGGATAGCCTAAAGGACTACTTTCCCAAAACAAGAGGCCCATGGGCCACTATGCTCACCAGAGCTCAGGTGGACACCGACCATTGGCAGTCATGTATTTTAACATATGATTTTAATCAACCGATCATAAAATCATATACGAGGCCCCTTTATGAAGTGGAGGGGAGAGAAATGGCTCCTGTGGACCCCTCCCATCCCACAACATGGTGTGACTGAATACATTGTGTTGTGTTGTATTGAACAAAAATATATATGGTTATGGGGTAAAGATCTAAATGGGTTCTGGGTCCTGGGTATGTCCCCAGCACATTGCCCCGGCACAAAAAGACCCCAGTTTGGTGGAGCATGGTCCGGAACACCCCTTTGTGTCACTGAATGAGTCTTGTCATAAGGAACATGAGTATATTTATGGTTGCGGGGCAGGGCTCTGAACAGTTTCTCAGATACGTGGCATCTTATGAAGCGGATGGGTGGGGCATGGCCATGATGCACCCAGTGAGACCCCTAGAATGTTATCACTAAATGTGTCTTATCATAAGGAGCAAGAATATGTATGGTGGGCTGGCATCTGAATGTTTTCTGAGATATTCTGCCTTTTATGAAATGGAGGGGGTGAGGCATAGCCCCGTTGCAGCCCGACAGACCCCTATATTGATGTCTCTAAATGTGTTTTGTCATAAGTAACAAGAATATATTCGCCATCGGGGCTTCGAGAATTTAGATTGGGCTGTATGTTGCTTCCACACAGAGCTGAAACTGACCACACATATGTACTGGTAAACCGCTTAGAAGGATTACGCCTGACCAGGAAAGGTGGTGTGAGTAAGACCGTCCAGTGAATATAAGCTTTTTGCATGCATAAGGCGGCAGTGCTTGAGAGGTAATTTCATCTCAATGTCGGGTAAATGTCCCGCAAAATTGGAAGAAATGTCTCCACTAGTGTTGACGAGGACGCTAAACCTCAACTCAAACATACAAACAAACAAGAATATATATGATTCCGGGGGGGGTATCTGAATGGTTTCCGAGATATATGGTATTTTATGAAGTGGAAGTGGTGGAGCATGGCCGCGGGGCATCCCGGCCGACCCCTAGGTTGGCATGGCCCTGGCGCATTCCTGGATACCCCAAGGTAGGTGTCACTGAATGACATTTATCATAAGTAACAAAATATATATGGTTTAGGGGTGGAGACCTGACTGGTTGTCGAGATATATGACCATTTGTGAAGTGGTGGGATGAATAATGGCCCCGGTGTCATATAATATTTTGACCCGCCTAAAAAGTGACCCGCGGGTCATAATATTATGACCCGCGGGTCAATATATTATTATAATATTTTGACCCCCCCCCCCCCCCCTATAATATTTTGACCCCCTCCCTAACTTCACAAAAGTTACATTTAAATGACCAAATATGGTGAGGTAACTGTTAAGCAGTAAAACTATGACAATTGTGGTGTTTTTTCCTGCTGATTTTTACACTTGGGCAGTGTCTGAGGGGTGGGGTGGGATAGTTCTAGATCTGAAAATCTACAGCAAGAATAATGACTATAATATATAAGAAAGGGCAATCATGTTTAAAGGGAAATGGCTAAAAAGCAGCAAAAAAGATAAAAAATAACAGAAAAAAAAACACATGACTAAAATGGTATTGAGAGAACCAGCCTATGCACGTGGGGGGGTCAAATTATTATAGCTATAATAAAATGACCCACCCTTTTTATCTGTTATTGATATACTGGTATTTGAGTTCATTCAATTAATTAAACTTTTCATTGAATTAGATGGCTTGTAATACACTAGATTCAGTAAGGTTCAGTATGTGGGAGGGGTTGTAACTTAATGACTAGAAATAAGTTGGGGGGGGGTCAAATTATTATAGCTATAATAAAATGACCCACCCTTACTATTTGTAATTAGTGTACTGGTATTTGAGTTCACACAGTTAAATTAAAACTTAAATTGCTTTATATGGCTAGAAATAGACTATATTCAGTAAGGTTCAGTATGTGGGAGCGGTTGTAACTTAATGACTAGAAATAAGGGGGGGGGTCAAATTATTATAGCTATAATAAAATGACCCACCTTACTATTTGTAATGAGTGTACTGGTATTTGAGTTCACACAGTTAAATTAAAACTTATATTGCTTTATATGGCTAGAAATAGACTATATTCAGTAAGGTTCAGTATGTGGGAGGGGTTGTTACTTAATGACTTGAAATTGGGGGGAGGGTCAAATTATTATAGCTATAATAAAATGACCCACCCTTATTATCTGTTATTGATATACTGGCATTTCAGTTCACTCAATAGATTAAACTTTTCATTGAATTAGATGGCTTGTAATACACTAGATTCAGTAAGGTTCAGTATGTGGGAGGGGTTGTAACTTAATGACTAGAAATAAGGGGGGGGGTCAAATTATTATAGCTATAATAAAATGACCAACCCTTACTATTTGTAATTAGTGTACTGGTATTTGAGTTCACACAGTTAAATTAAAACTTAAATTGCTTTATATGGCTAGAAATAGACTATATTCAGTAAGGTTCAGTATGTGGGAGGGGTTGTAACTTAATGACTAGAAATAAGGGGGGGGGGGGGGTCAAATTATTATAGCTATAATAAAATGACCCACCTTACTATTTGTAATGAGTGTACTGGTATTTGAGTTCACACAGTTAAATTAAAACTTATATTGCTTTATATGGCTAGAAATAGACTATATTCAGTAAGGTTCAGTATGTGGGAGGGGTTGTTACTTAATGACTTGATTCTAGGATAAGGAATATAATTTCTAAAGGACCGAAATATCGGTTTCCTTCTAAAATTGATTTCAGTAAATGTAGAGATGAAATCGCTGCTTCCTTGAATGAATTCGGTAATCGATGGTGTAAGCGAGAGTATGTTGAGTGTAAAGCCCTAAAGGACTGGAAACTTAGCATTTTAAGACTAGTGAATAAACGCATTTCTTTCTATTCTCAAAATACTAACTTATTACCTCCTAAGCCCAAGACGTCTTTACGTCATCTTAAACTAGGTGTTCAAGAATTTCATAAGAAGTTTGTTTTGGCCCCTGCAGACAAGGCCGCTAACAACGTCGTCGTTGTGTGACGGCTCCACTATGTTAACACGCTTAAGCAGGAGCTTGGTGGTACTAAGGCCTATGAACTTCAGCCTTTGGCTGAAGAGAGAGCTATAGTAGATAAACATGTTTGTCTTTCAGCCACCAAGTTTGCTGTGTGTGTTAACGAAGGCCAAGACAAGCTTCCTACGCTATACTGGTTACCAAAACTTCATAAAAAACCTTACAAAGCACGGTTTATTGCAAATTCTAGTTCTTGCACTACCACTGAACTTTCTAAATTATTAACTTCCTGTCTTACTGCTATTAAAACGCATGTAATTAAATATTGTGATAAAGTCTTTGAAAGATCAGGAAGAAATCTGTTTTGGTCTATAAAAAATTCGAACGAGGTTTTAAATAAATTGAAATCTAGACAGTTTCGTGCTTCTAGTTTGTCTACCTACGATTTTTCCACTCTTTACACTACACTTCCTCATAATCTTATAAAAGAAAAGCTTAATAATTTAATTGAATGGGCTTTTCACAGAGAAGATTCTCTCTATCTTGCATGTAATGTCAGAAATGCATTTTTCACTTCTAAAGAGCATAAGAATTATATACTTTGGTCATGTCAGAAAGTGTGTGATGCCCTCACCTTTCTACTTGACAACATTTATATTAGATTCGGTACTAAGTTATTTAGACAAATTGTGGGTATTCCGATGGGTACTAATTGCGCACCTCTTGTGGCTGATCTGTTCTTGTATTGTTATGAAAGAGACTTCATTTTGTCGCTTTCCATTGATAACCAATCTGAAATTATTGAAGCTTTTAGCTCTACTTCTAGATATTTAGATGATTTATTAAATATTGATAATACCTATTTTGATGGTTTGATCAGTCAGATTTACCCCCTAGAACTTCAGTTAAATAAAGCAAATTCTTCTGATACCGAGGCCCCGTTTTTGGATTTACATCTATCTATTGTAGATGGATTTGTTTCCTGCAAAATTTATGATAAACGCGATGACTTTGATTTTGAGATTGTAAATTTTCCTTTTTTGGATGGTGATGTTCCTCGTGCGCCATCCTATGGCGTTTATATTTCGCAATTAATTCGATTTGCTAGAGTGTGTAGTCATGTAACTGACTTCAACACTCGTAATAAATTATTAACGGCTAAACTCCTTAATCAGGGTTATCGGTACCATAAACTACGCAAAGCCTTTTCAAAATTTTATAGACGCCATTCTGATTTAATTTCGAAGTTCAATATTGGACTTAAATCTCTTCTGCAACAAGGTCTATCGGAACCCGAATTTTATGGTGACTTAGTATATAAATTCAGAAAAATATATAACCGCAATGACTTCAGCACCCAATTTCGTAAAATCATTCTTCGATATAAAAAGATTGGGTACAACATGGATATTATACGACAGACTGCATGCATGGTAGTTAACCCAATCACGGTTGGCAACTTTGCTTCCCTCTTTAATTGCACGCCGGTGGGTCAGGCCTCAGATTCTATGACGGCTCCAACGTAAAGGCTTATTGAAAATTAAAGAGATAATGTTGGTTGGTGCCTGATGCTCTGTCTCTGGTCGGGCTCATCGGAGTCTAACTGTTGGTTTTCTTTTGCTCCAGCATTTCAGTGGTTTCTTGCTGTCGAGTCCTCACCGTTGTCTCACCTCTGTGGTTCTTTGATTTCTGTGTTCACGGAGATGTTGCACTGATGAGTTAGGAGGCCTTCATGCGGACTTAACAAATTATTTGTCTAAATCGCGACGGAAGTAAGGGCGAGGATTGTGGCCACGTAAAATCGATTTAAGCCCCCCAGTGGAAATCTTCCACTGACCGTTCCAAGGCGGCTCTTCTGTGGCGATTTATTTATGTTGTTGTTTGTTACTTACTGTGTGTATCACTTGTGTCTTTTAATTTTGGATGGCCATATGGCCATTTTGTGGGAAAGTAACTGTCCATATGGCCTTCCTTTGTTTAGGTTTCCATTATGGTCTGGTTGCTTAATGTTTGTATTTCTTTCCCTTTGGTGTCTTTTATGGATGGAGTAAGTTAATTGTATCAATTCCTGATCTTTGTTTTACTTCTACTTTGAAATTGGGGGGAGGGTCAAATTATTATAGCTATAATAAAATGACCCACCCTTATTATCTGTTATTGATATACTGGCATTTCAGTTCACTCAATAGATTAAACTTTTAATTGAATTAGATGCCTTGTTATACACTAGATTCAGTAAGGTTCAGTATGTGGGAGGGGTTGTAACTTAATGACCTGAAATGGGGGGGGGGGGGGGGGGGGGGGCAAATTATTAAAGCTATAATATAATGACCCACCCTTATTATCTGTTATTGATATATTGGTATTTGAGTTCATTCAATTAATTAAACTTTTCATTGAATTAGATGGATTGTAATACACTAGATTCAGTAAGGTTCATTGGTTCAGTATGTTGTAACTTAATGACTTTAAATGGGGGGGGGGGGGTCAAATTATTATAGCTATAATAATATGACCCACCCTTACTATTTGTAATTAGTGTACTGGTATTTGAGTTCACACAGTTAAATTAAAACTTAAATTGCTTTATATGGCTAGAAATAGACTAGATTCAGTAAGGTTCAGTAGTTGGGAGGGGTTGTTACTTAATGACTAGAAATTGAGGGGGGGGGTCAAATAATTATAGCTACAACGTTCAATTGTCATGATTATCCTGTTGTTTTAACCAAGTTTATTAGAAATAATCTACTGCTATATCCCCTTTTCTTTACATTATTTTGAGTCCATTCCCTTGGTTGAAAAAGATACTTGCTGTGGGGGGTCATTTTATTATGGGTATAATATTTTGACCACCCCCCCCCTACATTTAATCAACAGTTCAACATTCAATAGTCATGATTATTCTGTTGTTTTAATCCAGTTAATTAGAAATAATCTACTGCTATATCCCCTTTTCTTTACATTATTTTGACTCCATTTCCTTTGTTGAAAAAGATACTTGTGTGTGTGTGTGGGGGGGGGGGGGGTGCATTTTATTATGGGTATAATATTTTGACCCCCTTTCTAAGCAGCAACACCCATTTCAAATGAGAATATTATTCTTCATTATCTTGTTAAATGTGATATAATGATGATAATGATATTATTGTCCAGTACTTTGTAAATTGTACTGGGGGGGGGGGGGGTCATTTTATTATAGCTATAATATTTTGACCCCCCCCCCCCCCCACTTTCTTGGCAGCAACACCCATTTCAAAAGAGAATATTATTCTGCATTAATTTTGTCAAATGTGAAATAATCTATTGATATTATTATCCAGTACTATTATTTGGAGGCCATTTCCTTAGTTGAAAAAAGATATGTATTAAGGGGGGGGGGTCATTTTATTATAGCTATAATATTTTGACCCCCCTACCCATGTTGTCAGATCTGCAATAGACTCCTTGCAATACCCATTTCTTATCTGATCAATACCTATTTATCGATAAAAGTCCACTTCTGATTTATTTTGCTGAAGTTTTAGGGGCGGGTCAAAATATTATAGGGGGGGTCAAAATATTACTGTAATATATTGACCCGCGGGTCAAAATATTACACGGGTCAAAATATTATCTGACACCGGGCTTCCCCGGGAGACCCTTTGGGAGTGTCAATGAATGTGTCTAATCATAAGGAACAAGAATATATATGGTTTAGGGGTGGGATATGTAAGGTTTCCGAGATATTGGGCCTTTTATGAAGGGGAGGGGTTTGACTTGGCTCCGGCGCGTCTCGGGGTACTCCCAGGTTGGTGTCACGGAATTGGTCTTATCATAAACAACAAGAATATATATGGTTTAGGGGGGATTCGAATGGTATCTGAGATAAGTTGCCTTTTTATGAAATGGAGGGGGAGTGGCAGGACCGCGGCGCATCCCAGGGGACCCCCAAGTTGGTGTCACTGAATTTGCCTTGGCATAAGGAACAAGAGTATATATACGGTTTAGGGGGTGGGGCTCGGAATGGTTTCTGAGATATATTACCTTTTTTGAAGTGGCGGGGGTGGGGCATGGGGCACCCTCAGACTGACATAAAAGCATATGGCTGAAAGAAGTTTATTCAAGAAACACTTATATAAAAGTTTTCCAAAATATCTTCAATGACTTGACAGCAATTGCCATTTTTCAATTTTCCCAATTTTGAAGTAACGCATAGCAGGTAACGCATAGCAGGTAAATCGCCTTTTCTCTGGATCAGTTCTGTTCGACAGGTTGATCTTAACATGAGTAGTTTATGGGTCTCATTACTGGTCAGTTTTCCGTTAAAATATTAAAGCTTTGTATGTATTTTGATATAAATGACCAAGCCATGTGCTCGCTCCCTATTATTATTTAAATGAATAGCATTTTACCAGCGAGAGAACTTGCTCACTGGTACATCGGCAAGCAAAGCCGAATATTAACCGACACCTTCCATCAGAGACACCAAAGGGAAAGATACAAAAACATTTCATAACTAGACCCTTTATTGATATATCAATAGCGGAATGCCAAAATGTCGGAAGCCACTGGGCCGATTGAGGCCCAAAATTCATCTGTGGTATCCTTGTGCTGGGGAATTGAAAGTTAGTGTGTTTGTGTATGTGTGCTTTTTATGAAAATCGGCCATTTAGTTTGGTTAATATGGCAATTTAGAGTTTCCATAGACTTATAATTAACACGTGCCAGACATCTAGTGAGTTTCACCCGGAAGTTGGTATAGTTACTTTTTTAACTAAGTATATTTGTTATGGTTTGTCTTTGGGTGTTTGTGTCGCTTATTTTGTTATTTTTTGATAGCTTATTGGTCATTTTGTGGAAAAGTAACTGTCCTTTTTGCTTTCCGCAATTGATGTTTCCTATAGGGTCTGTTGTTTTATGTTTGTGTTTCTTTCCCTTTGGTGTCTCTGATGGGAGCTGTGGGTAAATTGTATCGATTCCTGATCATTGCCTCCACTTCTACTTTACAAAGAAAACAAACAAAATTATAAAGAATAACGAATGACCCCAGACTGCTTGCAATGATGTAAAATGATGGTTAGGGAAGGCAAAGGTGAAATGTATCTAGTGTCAATGGCGCGTCCAACTGATATTGGCTTAACGTTGGACAATTAAAAAGAGAAACAATCAGGAACTAATTCAACCAGGTCCGAACTTCTTCTTACAATAACACTTGAGAAAGAAGTCGAAACGTAGATCGACAACAGTAACCAAAATAGAAAACAGGTAAACCGAATCAGCAGCTCTTTTCCAAACAGATGGTGACTCAGAAAATCCTAATCTAACTAAAATGTTAGAAAGAATCAGAAACGCAAAGTTAAGGATAGAGGGAGAATGTTGTTATTTTTTCTGTTTCTACACTTCCATTCATTTTCATCTTTCTCCTCTTTCTCTTTCATCTCCTCTACTATCTTTTCTATATATTTTCCCCCTTTCTCTATGGGATGACACAAGATGGCCCACAAGGACGGAAGTGTCGTTAAACACAACAGTCAATCTTGCGTGTTAGTTAACCAAGTCACAGTTGATAACTTTACTTTCCGCATTACTTGCGCGCCGGTAGTTGGGCCTCAGTCTCTTCGGTAGTTCCGACTTTAAGACTTCCTTTTAAGATAAGTTGTTTAGGTCGTAGTACCAAAGCGTTAATCCAAAATCATTAGCCCATTCACACAATGGCAAATATCAATGTTAGATCAACAGACATGGACTCCAGAAGAGTGTAATCAGGCGTCCGCGGATAGTAAGCATTACTTGGTAAGCAAGCTTCGCCCACCATTTTTCAATTTCCCCATTTTGGAGTAATGCATAGCATAACTATTAATTCGCCTTTTCTCTGGATCAGTTCTGTTCGACAGGTTCATCATAACATGAGTATTTTATGAGTCTCATTATTGGTCAGTTTTCCGTTAAAATATTTTAGCTTTGGATGTATATTGATATGTGACCAAGGCATGTGCTCACTCGCTCTTATCATTTAAATGAATAGCATTTTACCAGCGAGAGAACTTGCTGACTGGTACATCGGCAAGCATAGCCGAATATATCGACATTTTGAGTCGAATTTACCCACCCTCCCGAAAGATAATATTCGCCTTTTTAAAAATTATCATTCCCTCTATCTCTCTTTCTCTCTCTCACTCTCTCTCTCTCTCTCTCTCTCTCTCTCTCTCTCTCTCTCTCTCTCTCTCTCTCTCTCTCTCTCTGTTATTTTAATAAAATTCAAAATTTGTGTCGTTATTGTGACCAACTTTGTATCAATGTGAACTTAATACTATAGCTAGTTCTGCATTTTTACGTTTTGTAATATATTCATTGTCATATTTATAAAGATGAGGGCTTTATGATATTGAAATTTATTTAGATTTAATCAAATATGAATTTTGAATAAAACTATTGTCTTGTAACTATGTACATAAAAACTTGACCGCCAATTATTTATTTGCAATTTTATTACTTTCTCTATTTCTTTTTCTGTTCCTGACTTCCGCACGTAGATAATAATAAGTCTTTGGAAACTCTAAATGGCCATAGCAACCAAACTAAACGGCCGATTTTCATAAAAACACACATACACAAACACACAAACCTGTACTTCCACTTCCCCAGCACAAGGATATCACAGATGAATTTTTGGCCTAAATCGGCCCAGTGGCTTCCGACATTTTGGCATTCCGCTATTGATATATCAATTAGGGTCTAGTTATGAAACGTTTGTGTATCTTTCCCTTTGGTGTCCCTGATGGGAGGTGTCGGTTAATTGTAACAATTTCTGAACATTGCCTTCACTTCTACTTATAATACATGTAAATGATGTACAGGGTGCGGATACACGAAATTTCTGTCCTTGACAGCGCAAGCAGTAGTAACGTGTGTATCAGAAACTGACTTCATGGATATTTGAAATCACTCATGCAAGAGCACAGAGATAAAATATGATGTACTGATTGAGTTATATTTTTTTACTTTGGAAGAGGAACGCGGTCCAAGTCAGAGAGTACGAAAATATAGTATTCCAGCATTTATTGCTTTTAAACACGTGTGTTGAACCCAGACATTGGGCTGTTGACTCGGTTTACCAGCTGTCTATTTTGTTTACTGTCGTGGCTCCGTGTTTCCGCTTTTTTCCCTTGTGGTGTTGTTTGATTGGGGTGGGGCGGATAGATCTGATCTTACAGGTACTTGGTGGTTTCTCTTTTCAATTTACTGCCAATATCACCAATGAAAAATACCTGTGTAAAAATGGATCTGGAACATGATTCGGCACAAATCTTGGACAGGGCATGACACTCAACTTGAATCCATCTGACCAAAGTAGAAGTAAAACAAAGATCGGGAATCGATACAATTAACTTACTCCACCCATCAAAGACACCAAAGTGAATGAAACACAAACATGAAGCGACCAGACCATAATCGAAACCTAAACAAAGGAAGGCCATAAGGATAGTTTCTTTTCCCCAAAATAGCCATATGGCCATCCAAAATAACAAGACACAAGTGATACACACAGTAAGTAACAAACAACAACATAAATAAACTGCCACAGAAGAACCGCCTTGGAACGGTCAGTGGAAAGATTTCCACGGGGTCTTAAATCGATTTTACGTGGCCATAATCCTCGCTCTTACTTCCGTCGTGTTGCCCTTACTTCCGTTCCGTCGCATACCAGTCCATTAGACAGAGGAATTCCTATCAAGTTAAGCTGGTTGCCACAGATGACCATGCGAAATGAAAAGTATAACAAAATTTCATAGAAAGTTTGCACATCCTTCCAAGAAAATGTTGATAGTCTTGCTAAAAGATACTGGCATATGCATGAGTGTTCTGACAAGAATTGTTGCAATGGACTTTAAAACTGGAAAGAGATACTGATACTGCACATGACGTATGTGGCCGAGGTACACGGTATCATTTTTATCAACAGATATCGCCAGAAAGTATGGTGTTATAAGATCAGTTATGACCGGCAATTCAATTCAGTTGAGATGAGGGATGATGAATCTTTCTTGAATATTCAGGAGTGCACCGAAGCTTGAGAAAGTCGTTTTCAAACAGGCCTTTGTGAGAGGGTTCATGCTGTCACAATCGTGATGCTGACAAAACCAGAGGATAAGCTGAAGAACTTGACAGCTTGACACTCCTATCTTGGGCACAATGGCTAGTATTTGTCTTCAGATACGGAATCGATTTATTAGCCATCAGTTAGCATTAGTGCCGATCATAGTTTACCTGGAATCATGACTAACAAACAACCCGCTCCTGGTAAAACGACTGCAATAATTATTGGAAAATGCGCGGATCACCTTAATGCACTGCATGCCTCAAGGAGGGTATTTATCAAATATCCTGTTCTGGATCCTAGATATGTTACAAACAAAACTGAAATACTCAGTGTGTTGTTGAACACACATACAAACAGCAAGTAGGATAGATTATTAAGGCCTAGGCAGTACAAAATTCAAGGCCTAACCAGAGCTGTGAAACTTGTACACAGACTGAAAGATGTCAAATTATACCTTTTATACCCATGCCTAAGCCATGCTTATTCAGAATGGAAGATCATCGTATTTTCTGATGAATAACTTGAAAAGGCTGGCACATGGAGCCCTGGGACACACATACTTAAGCTGGCTGGTGGCACTGGGTTATGTTGTCCATTAAAGTGGATTCGATGCAATATAAAACGAGTTTTGTGATCTATAATCCCTGGCGAAGGTCTAAGTCTACAAGTATGACTGGTTTCTACTGCAGAATATAAGAATCTGATATGGGGTTCTGTTGTATATTGGCGTTTTCAACCCGAGGGATGACCGTGCTGAGCGGAACCGTGGCGACGCCAAGGTTCCGCTCTGTACGGTCATTCCGAGGATTGGAGCACCCAGCTACATCGAACACTATATAAGATTACTTTTCTTGTACAACACCACCAAAATTTTCAGTTTACTTTTTTTGTACTTATGTTTTGTTTGATTGTTTGATTTGAGGTTTAACGTCTCCGTCAACAGTGCAAAGGTCATTTTGGAGACGTTGCTTCCAATTTTGTGGGACTTTTACCCGACATCGAGATGAAATGACCTCTCAAGCCCTGTCGCCAAATGAAACCAAAAGGGTTTGTTAGCATGGACGGTCCGCCTCGCACCGCGGTTCCTGGACAGGCTGAAATCCTCTAAGTGATGTACAAGTACTAGTGTGCGGACGGATTCAGCTCTGCGTGGAAGCATCATGCAGCCCATGTATTTCTTCAAGCCACTATGGGCGGGTAGCACCAGGATAAAAACAAAATGTCTATCCTAGGCTAAAACCACGGATTTTCTTATCTGGTGCGCAAGAAAAATGATTCTGAGCGTAACAGACAAGACTATACCAATCATTGCTTAAACCGACAACAGAAGCGTGATCGAATACGTTTTTTTTTTTTTTTTTTTTTTTTTGTCAAAACCGATGGATTGTACAATGCTTGAGATCGACGTCACTGCGATTCAAGAATTTCTACAGACAAATAGTATTAATGATATGGTGTTCTGGTAACATTCACTTAGCAAACTTTATGACAAAACAAGGGGCTTCTGGATATCAGCTGCTACAAGTTTTACAGTTTGGATAAAAGTCTGATGCACTTCATGCGGACTGAACAAATTATTTGTCTTAACCGTGACGGAAGTAAGTGCGAGCATTGTGGCAGCGTAAAATCGATTTAAGACCCCAGTGGAATTCGTTTCCGCTGACCGTTCCAAGGCGGTTCATATGTCGTAGTTTATATACTCAGTCAAAAAAAGTTCGTAAACGTAAAATTGCTTGTGTTACTATAGCTACCACAGATAAAACCTACACAAAGTTCGTTATGTTTTGGTTCGAAGATTCATTTTTACATGCAAAAGCCCCATTCGATTTTGGTTTCGTAAACACACCATCGTAGACTATTGCCTTAAACACCCAAGGGCCAATTTGTCACTTTCGCAGAGAAAATCATTAAAACATGCAATGATTTAACATCACAAAAGTTCCCTGTACCCAAAACTTCTAAAATTTGATACATGTTACTTTGCATTAGATACTATTTGCCTCTATTCACAAAAGATTAGGAACTTCAGTTGCATCGGCTACGAGAAACAGGCTATCACATATTGACCTCCATTTCTTAGAAGTTGTGTGCAAATTCTGCTTTCAATGGGAACTCCATAGAAAATCACAATCCATAGTGCTACATGCTACATGAATTTTCTGTATATTTACCATCATGATGACCAGTTATGGGGAAAACAAAGCGTGGTTTGAAAAAATGGCAAAAATTGATTGACAGTAATAAAAATTACAGCAGTTCGAAAGTTGCTATATTTTAAATTGCAAGGGAGATGATTTGAGAATTTCACAAATTAAAATCTCACTTATAATGCGAGATAATGATGTTTTATAAAAGTAAAGTGTTATCCGATGTTCAGATGATAAAGTCTTCCAACTTAGGTAACAAAGAGATTTCTGCGCATGCGCACTGTCCATTTTCGACCAAAATCTTTCTGGGCCCATATTGCAGGACAACTCTGGTGCAGAAAGGCATGGACAAATGCAAGTCTAGCATTCTCTTGCTAAAGATCCGATTTACATGACTACAGCCAAACTTAGCTCAATAGCTGCCAGTCATCTAGTGAGTTTCACCCGGAAATTGGTAAAGTTACTTTTTTAACTAAGTATATTAGTTATGGTTTGTCTTTGGGTGTTTGTGTCGCTTATTATGTTATTTTGGATAGCTTATTGGCCATTTTGTGGAAAAGTAACTGTCTTTTTGGCTTTCCGAGATTGATGTTTCCTATACGATCTGTTGTTTCATGTTTGTGTTTCTTTCCCTTTGGTGTCTCTGATGGGAGCTGTGGGTTAATTGTATCGATTCCTTATCATTGCCTCCACTTCTACTTTACAAAGAAAGCAAACAAAATTATAAAGAATAACGAATGACCCCAGACTGCTTGCAATGAAGTAAACGGGTGGTTGGGGTAGGCAAAGGTGACATGTATCTAGTGTCAATGGCGCGTCCAACTGTTATTGGCTTAACGTTGGACAATTAAAAAGAGAAACAATCAGGAACTCATACAATCAGGTCCGAAATATCACTTACGAAAGAAGTCGAAACATGGATCGACGACAGTAACCAAAATAGACAACAGGTAAACCGACGACAGTAACCAAAATTGACAACAGGTAAAAACCGAATCAGCAGCTCTTTTCCAAACAGATGGTGACTCAGAAAATCCAAACCTAACTAAAATGGAGCAGTATGTTGGAAAGAATCAGAAACACCAAGTTAAGGGTTTAGGGAGAATGTTGTTATTTCTTGTTTCTACACTTCCATTCATTTTCATCTTTCTCCCCTGTCCTTTCATCTCCTCTACTAACTTGTCTATACCCTTTCCCCCTTTCACTATGGGATGACACAAAATGACCCACAAGGGCGGACGTGTCGTTAACACAACAGTCAATCTTGCATGTTAGTTAACCAAGTCACAGTTGATAACTTCACTTCCCGCATTACTTGCGCGTCGGCAGTTTGGCCTCAGTCTCTTCGGTAGTTCCGACTTTAAGACTTCCTTTTAAGGCAAGTAGTTTAGGTCGTAGTACCAAAGCGTTAATCCAAAATCATTAGTCCATTTACAAAATGGCAAATATCGATGTTCAGATCAACAGACATGGACTCCAGAAGAGTGTAATCAGGCGTCCGCGAATAGTAAGCATTACTTGGTAAGCAAGCTTCGCCCACCATGCCCATCGACCCGAACGAAGAAAAGGAGTAAATCCCGAGAAGGGTATGTCCGAGAGTTTGGAAGTCTTCCTATGGCTTTCCATTGGCAAACATGCCCACATTGTACGGATCAACAAGATCATGTTGCATCCCATAGATCTTCTTAAGTGTTGATACCATTTTTGTTTTTTGATACCCCTGGCATAAGAACGGGGTAGTGAGCACCTTCCCATGTTCCATAAAGTCCTGATACTTGGAACAGGCATAACGGATTAACTGTGAAACGTAAACTCCATATGCTGGTGCAGACAGGATATTACTACTCAGGAAGCGAAAGTTAACCAATGGGAAAATTGAAGTCATCTCGTTTATCGTACAGCCTAGTAGTAAGCTTCCCGTTGTCAATATACAGATAACAATCCAAGTATGAGGAGGAGGTTGCAGTCTCTGTTGTTTCCTTAATTTCAAGTTCACGTGGATAGATGAATTCCAAGTACTCTGCGAATTTAGCATTTTTCAGAGACAATAAATCATCTATATATCTGTAGGTGAAATTGAATTGTTGTGCAAGGCGTTTCTTGCCTGCTTTGAGGAGACCTTGTACAAACTCCGCCTCATACGAGTACAAGAACAAGTCGGCAAGCAACGGTACACAATTCGTACCCATTGGTATGCCCATTAGTTGCTGAAATAATAGACCACTGAACTCCACGAAAATATTGCCAATTAGATATTCCAGCATCTTTATGACATCTGCATCAGTGTACTTTTGTGGTGCATCAGAGTGATCTCGAACGCAGTAAGTCGGTTGGTGCCGGATGCTCTGTCGCTGGTCGGGATATCCGGAGTCAAGTTCTTTGCGTTGTTTTGCATCATCATTTCAGTTATTCCATGCTGTCGAGTCTCAATCGTTGTTTCATCTGTGTATTCGCTTGATTTTTTTTCTGGATCATGTTGCATTGATAAGTTAGAAACCCGTTCACGTGGACCAACTGCAGAATCAAGGGGAGGAGTGTGGCCGAGTAAATTCGATTTTAGCATACTAATGCGATGTTTCCAATGTGGTGCTTCTGTTGCGGCATATTTTTGTCATTGTTATAACCCCGTAATCGAAGTTTGAGATGGGGTATATAGGAGTCACTCGGTTAGTTGGTCTGTGTATCCGTCCGTGGCACATATTTTCATGCGAAATACCTCACCATTTCTTCTCCGATTAACTTCAAAGGTTGCCATGTATTAGCAATGGGGTGTAGATGTGTGTGGCATAGATTTCATATGGGTGAAGTCAAGGTCACTGTTGCTAAAAATAGAATAATCTTGTGGTGGGAATAACTTCCAAATTTCTTACCGATTGACTTCAAATATACAATGAGTGTGTGTGACATAAGTTACATTTAGTCATGTCGAGGTAAAGGTTACAGACGCTAAAAATAGAATAATCTTGTGATGCAGAGAGCTTCTACATTCTTTCAACGATTTATTTCAAATTTTGTGTATGCATTCATGATGAGGTGCAGATGTGCGTGACATAAGTTCAATATGTACCATGTGAAGATCAGTGTTGCTAAAAATAATCTTGTGATGCGAACTACTTCCACATTTCTTCACCGATTGAGCTCAAATTTGCATATGCATTGACAATATGGTGTAGATATGCGTGACATAAATTTCATACGGATAAAGTCAAGGTCACTCTGGCTACAAATAGAATAATCTTGTGATGCGAAAAAGCTACACATTTCATCACCTACTGTGTTCGAGTAGACAATGAGATGTAGATGTGTGTGACATAAGTTTCATTTGGTCATGTCGATGTCAAGGTTACAATTGCTAAAAATAGAATAATCTTGTGATGCAGTTAAGTTCTACATTTCTTCTCCGATTTTCTCGAACTTTGCATATGCATTCATAATGAGGTAAAGATGTGCGTGACATAAGATTCAAATGAACCATTGTGAAGGTAAGTGATATTGTTGCTAAAAATAGAATAATATTTTGATGCGAAATACTTCCACATTTCTTCACCGATTGAGTTCCAGTTTCATATGGGTCAGGTCAAGCTCAAAGTCACTGTTTGTAGTTTGGCTAAGAATTTTGTCTGGATAATAGCTGTATGATGTACCATCACATTAACAAAATAGTAGTGAAAACAAGTCTGTGTAATTAACACCCTTCCAGCTCAAGTAGAAAGCCACATGCTTGATCCGGGTTTTAACCCATTCAGTACCAGAAACCCCTAAAAGGGAACCTTGGCAAATAGTGCAGGCCCAGATCAGACGCCGCATCCTCAGACGCCGCAGGATGCGGCGTCTGATCAGGGCCTACACTGTTTGCAGAAAGTTAAGCCATTTCTCGAACTAAATTTTAAATAAATTTTGAAATGGACGCCTGCTTTATGTAAGGAGGAAGATTCCGTTTGGTACAAAAAGGGTTAATAATTGCGCCAAAGCGGGAGTATAGAAGTCAGATCCACTGACAGTTCTAGTTTTGTTTCTTTTTATGTATGTACTGCTAATATATTTTCATTTTGGATAGCCGTTTTGCGCCATGTGATAGTGACGAAACTGTTCTTTCTGCTTTCATCTTGAAATGTTTCAATTACGGTTCCGTGGCTTATTTGTGCTTCTATCCCTTAATTGTTGGATTATTATAACGATTCCTGATCACTTCCATCACTTCAATTTCTCATGGCATGTTATTTACCCTTCTCTTGCTGAATATTCAGTTTCGCCACAGCCATTTCTGACTTTCAACCAATCAGATTACTTGATGTAATTTATTCTTACAAAGCCATAAACTTAATGTCAAACAGTGTAGATCCTGATCAGATGGCTTCTTCAGAAGCCATCTGATCTGGATCTACACTGTTTCCAAAGACAGGGGTTGTCGTGAACAGCATGATAAGAGTTAATATGATTTATAAACCTTAAACAGGATACGAAATATGAAGGCCATAGACCAGTGTCTTTGCAAAGACCTGCTTTTGCAAGCAAAAGTCCGTAACAGAAGTTGAGCCTCTGTGACATCATGAAAACACGTCGTGATATAATTTTGACCCCGGTATAGTATCCTAGACTGCCAGAACGCATAATAAACGTTCCAAGGCGGTTCTTCTGTCGCGGTTTATTTTTGTTATGGCTTGTCTTTAAGTGTGTGTATCGCTAATATTATTTTGTTTTGGATAGTCACTTGGCCATTTTGTGGGAAAGTAACTGTCATTTTGGCTTTCCGCTATTGATGTTTCCATTAGTGTCTAATTGTTTCATGTTTGTGTTTCTTTCCCTTTGGTGTCTCTGATGGGAGTTGTGGGTTAATTATATCGATTCCTGATCATTGCCTTCATTTCTATTTTATATGTCTGAAAACTGGGGTTTACAGGGATATTCATTTTTCTTCTTATTTCTGCTAAAAAAAAAAAAAAACAGATTGTGGGTACTCGTCGCCGAGGCTATTCTAACGGGTGCCAATAATTTATGTTTTGAGTCGAAATATGAAAAGTATCAAATTATTTTATTATACAATTTTTATTCTTTTGGTGGAATAATTAACAACGTAATTGAATAGGCGTGTAATCGTAATTGTATCTTTGACTCTTCGTGTTATAAGTGCCAGAACACGTAAAAACCGACAAAAAGACCTGTTAGACCAGCAAAGACTCAGGTCAGCCTTTGAATCAAACAAGAAGGGTCAGATTCTGAATATATATCTCCCATTACGAAAACACGCCAATACAAATGTATTAAAAATTTTACCACAAAAGTAAGTGAAAATTGTCAGATAAATATTCTGGTATTTTTTAAATTTTTTGCTAAAGATAGATAATGGATACACTTTAAAACCGCCTCTGAGAGGCGGTTCTAACCAGTACCCACAGTCTATGTATTTTAGAAGAAATAAGAAAATTGTTGAATACCCTTGTAAACCCAGTTTTACTGCATGAAAGTGTGGTAAAATTGGGTCAGAACTGCATTACGCAAGCATGCCTATACAAATACATTGCCACCTTTATCGCCGGAAAAATGACAATTTTTTAATGAAAAATTGTGATATTTTTCTTATTTCTGCTCAAAATATAGATTGTGGGCACTCGTTAGAATCGCCTCATCGAGGCGGTTCTAACGAGTACCCACAGTCTATATTTTAGAGCATAAATAAGAAAAATAAGGTATACCCCCGGAAACCCAAGTTTTACTATATAAAAGTGTGGTTCAATGGGGGTCAAAATTATATAGGCGTGTTTTCGCGATGGTAAAGCCGTGTTTTCGCGATGGTATAGCCGTGTTTTCGCGATGGTATAGCCGTGTTTTCGCGATGGTATAGCCGTGTTTTAGCGATGCAATGTAAATGTTGAAGGATCACTCGAAGTGAGACAATCTGATCAGATTGTGTCTTTACTGGTCCCAATGGTCTTATTGTAGGTTGTGTCGTTTGCCAGCTCAAATGCTCTACAGATGTCAGGTGTAGTCACCACCCTTAATACGGTCTGCATTACGCAAACACGCCTATACAAATACATTGCCACCTTTATTGCCGAAAAAAGGAAATTTTTGTGATGAAAAATTGTGATATTTTTTCTTATTTCTGCTCATAATATAGATTGTGGGCACTCGTTAGAACCGCCTCATCGAGGCGGTTCTAACGAGTACCCACAAACTAAATTTTAGAGCAGAAATGAACAGAAATAAGAAAAAATAAGGTATACCCCCGGAAACCCCAATGTTTCTATATAAAAGTGGGGTTCAAGGGGTTCAAAATTATATAGGCGTGTTTTCGTGATGAAAACACTTATCCCTCTGAAGCAATGAGTACAGCGCAGAACTGACAACTGTTCTAGTGTACAATTTTCTGTGCCAGAATAGCTAATTTCGGCCAATTTGGCCTCATCAGTAACTCTTAATACAACAAGAAAAACTGCTTTTCAAATTTTCGTTTATGTCGTCTGCTTCATTGGCATGCATTTTTAAATATGCAGGTAAACAGCGTGGACTAGATCAGACGGCTCCTCTAGGAGCATTCTGATCTGATTCCACACTGTTTGCAATAATATTTTTTATTTTACTAGCAGAGAATAAAGCGGACGACACTTGTGATTGGCATCTCAAGTATTGATTGGTGAATGGTGAGACACCCTGCATGCAGGGATACTTGAAAGATAGTCGAACTTCGATGGGACCGTGAACTTTATCCGAGAGCTGGGTGAGCGAAGCCACTGAAGGTTATTATTGCTCAATCCCAGATGGTAAAATGGTGAATGATCCAGGTACATCTCTCCGATTTTCGGATAAATAATGTTGCGTTGTGTGTAGTCAGTAGAATCGCCTCGTTGATTTTAAAAACAACTAAATTATCTATTACGGTGCCCTACAGTTCTCGCACTAATGCGGCGTCCGTGTCTACCCACGATCGCTGCTGCTGTTGAAACTTCCGTTTTAAACCTGACCCTCAAATGACGTAAGCGTATGAAGATGTCCTGATGTCGAATAGTCACACGAGATTCGCTAGACCTACATGTAGGTAGGAAGTCGAGGACGAATGCGACTCTGCAATGGTAATCTAGCCATGGCTGTTCAAGTCATTAGTTTTATAATATGGGCCGCGTCAAGCGATTTTGGTACTTATCGCCTATGCGAGCAGCGAAGGTTCAGGCGAGCCTGCGCATCCGCGCAGTCTCGCCAGAACCTTCTCTGCTCGCTCATACAAGCAGTGAATCAAGATGCACCTTCAGACAGAAAGCCATATCCCTGGCCCCTCTGAATGGCTGGGCATGCGCAGTTAAAATTTGTCATGACGGAATGCTCGAAGACCCAAATTCGCTTGGCGGGGCTCATATAGCGAAACTTTGATAACTCGAAGACGAATAGTTCGTTTCCCATGGCTAATTCGAACTACAGTCGAACTTCAATAGCTCGAACGCCTTTGGGACCTCGAAAATCTGTTCGAGACTGGGGTAGTTCGAGCCACTGAGGTTTCTGTTAGGAGGCATAACCAGACTTTTAGACATCTTTTCGGTTTTCTATAATAAAAATGTGTGCTGTGTGTACTCATTAGAATCGCCTCATCGAGGCGATTCTAATGAGTACACACAGCATATATTTGCAAGATAAAAGACGAATATATGCTAACTTTTACTCTCCCTATTTCTTACGCACAGAAATTCCCTAGGGACTCAAGAACGGGTTCGACTCAGCCATGGTACACGAGCCATCGGTGTTCGAGCCATCGAAGTTCTACTGTATATGTATTTGTTCAGGATAATATATGTATTTTTTCTGATTTCATCTTGAAAAGTATATTTTGTGAGTACTCATTAAAATCACCTCAGTGGAAAAGGTATGCTGTGTGTACTCATTGGAATAGCCCCAACGAGGTGCACACAACATGCCTTTATGAACTATCTTTTGTTTACCCATTAAAAACGCATCAATGAGGCGAGTCTAATGAGTACATACAGCACACCTTTATTGGAATGTTGTTAGTTCTCATTAGAATCGCATCAACGGGGCGATTCTAATGAGTACATACAGCATACCTTTGTTTTACTGATGATCATAAAGCTATCCTACAGTGATCCCAATTAAGCCTTATGACCCGGAACTATGAGTGCATGCATCCTTATCTCGAACAAATGTATATGATCCCAGAGATGTTCCGAGTTATTGAAGTTTGACTGTATGTAGGGTCAAAATCGAACATGTATGAAACGCATAAACAGACACTGTCTTAGACACAAGAAATCAGAAGGCGGATTCGTGCTGCAAAGCAAACCCGAGGCAAATGACATGCATTCAAACGACCGCACTCATGGACGGAAATACCACATTCTTATATCGTGCCTAGCTGGAAGCAAATGAAATAAATGAATCTATGAATGGAAATCTAGTTAACACCAACGCTGATACACCATTTATATCTGATGCATCAATGTCTGACAGGGCTCAACGAGCGAATATGTCTTTGCTCAAAAGTAAGACAAAGCTAAGTCAGTCAGACGTCCTGGGGTAAAAGTAGTTCATAGAACGCCCAGCGAAGACTTTGATCAGACTGTGCAGAATCTTAGTGCCCTCTGATCCCAGTCTTCACTGGGCGACTGTTTCCTAAAACATATTATCGCTTGGCATTACTCATTAATGATATATTGCTGTCCTTCCTAAAAATCATTTGTCGTTCTATTTACAGCCGCAGACCAAACAAAACATTACTATACAGGCCATATTTAGCAACACTTAAGTGGAAATATCCTTTAAAAGTAATCAAATGTTTCATGAATCGTAATCAGTCCCATGTCTCCTTTTGATGACTCGACGGATGCATGTGCTCTTTCATTATTGCTTTTTAGGGTCATTTAAATTCTTTTTTGACATTCATTTTCATTAGCAATAGGGTGCAATACTTGTAAAGTTAGTACTCCATCATGTTGAGTAGGCTTGATGAAATGTAAGCGTGCTAGAGCATGTCCAAAACAGCACTTTACTACTGTGGTATATTTAGGACATTCAACATAATATTATGAACAATATTATGTCGAGTGCTCGACATATTTTCTCGAGCGCTCGATATAATATCGCGAGCGCTTAACATATTATCTCGTGCGCCCGACATATTATATCTAGCGCTCGACATAATATCTCGAGCGCTCGACTTTTTATCTCGACTTATTATCTTAACATATTATCTCGTGCGCTCGACATAATATCTCGAGCGCTTGACTGATTATCTCGACTTATTATCTTAACATATTATCTCGTGCGCCCGACATATTATATCGAGCGCACTACATAATATCTCAAGCGCTCGACTTATAATCTCGAGCGCTCTACATATTATCTCGAGCGCTCTACATAATATCTCGACCCCTCGACTTATTATCTCGAGCGCTCGACAAAATATATGTCTCGAGCGTTCGACATAATATCTCGAGCGCTCGACAAAATATCTCGAGCGCTCGATATAATACCTCGAGCGCTCGATATGTTATCTCGAGCGCTTGACGTTTTATACGAGCGATCGTCATATCTCGAGCGCTCGACATAGTATCTCGAGTGCTCGAGGTGTCATCTCGAGTCTCGAAATGTGCGAAGACATTATTAAGCCCGTGCATTCTGATCCGAGTTTCTGCTAGCCGCATACCGAAGCATCCCGCCCATTGGGGCTTCGAGAAAAAGATTGGGCTGCAGGATGCTTCCATGGGGGCTGAAACGTACTACACATGAGTACTGGTGCCTAAGCTTGCCCATGAAAAGAAGTGCGAGGCGGACTGTCCATGCACATAGACCCCTTTGGTTTCAATGGGCGGCAGGGCTTGAAATGTCATTTCATCTCAATAGTTTGTTTGTTTGTTTAATTTGAAGTTTAACGTCCCCGTCAACACTGTAAAAGTCATTTTGGAGATGTTGCTTCCATGTTACTTCCAATTTTGTGGGACTTTTACCCGACATTGTGATGAAATGACATCTCAAGCCCTGTCACCCAGTGAACCAATAGGGTTATAAGCATGGACGGGCCAACTCGCACCGCATTGCCTGGGCAGGCTTAGATCCTCTAAGCGGTTTAAGCGTACTCGTGTGCGAGTCGGTTTCAGCTCTGCATGGGAGCATCATGAAGCCCATCTATTTCTTCAAGCCCCGATGGGCTGGGGCGGTGGGTACTCATTTTAAGAGCAGAAATAAGATGATTTATACCCCTGTAAACCCAGTCTAATCATGCTGTTTTAATTGTTTGATTTGAGGTTTAACGTCCCTGTCAACACTGTACAGGGCATTTTTGAGACGGACTTTTACCCGACATTGAGATATAATAACACCTCAGTCCCTGCCGCCCATTGAAACTAATAGGGTTAATATGCACTCAAACCACTTTGCCGGGACAGGCTTAGCTCCTCTAAGCGGGTTACTAGTACTCATGTGCGCTCGGTTTTATCTATGCGTGGAACGCCATGCAGCTCAATCTATTTCTCCATGCCCCGGTGGGCGGTGGACATGCTGTTAACTGAAACAGTTTAATGTTATTGATTATAGGACTTGGCATGCATTTCGTCCCAATGTCGGGTGAAAGTCCGACGGGCTTGCAGGCAACGTCTCCAAACTTGATGACTGAAATATTGTTGGCAGGGCCATACTATAAAATATGGGGATTTAAGGATCTTTTAAAAGTGCATAGACTTGTTAACTTGGTGACCAGATAAGGGCAGTTGCCAAACTGATGCTTCGATATGATCCAGAGCGCCCATGATAATATATTGAGCGCTTGACATGCTATCTCGAGCGCTCGAGATGACATATCGATCGCTCGTGATAATATGTCGAGTGCTCGAGATAACATGTCGAGCGCTCGCGATGTTATATGGAGCTCTCGAAATATTATGTAGAGCGCTCTAGATAATAAGCAGACCGCTCGAGATATTATGTAGAGCGATCGAGATATTATGTCAAGTGCTCGAGATAATATGTAGAGCGCTCGAGATCATAAGTCGAGCACTCGAGAGTCGAGCGCTCGAGATAATATGCTGAGCGCTCGAGATATTATGTCGAGCGCTCGATATCATAAGGCGAGCGCTCGAGATAACATGTCGAGCGCTCGAGATAATATGTCGAGCGCTCGACATAATATCTCGGGCGCTCAACATATAATCTCGAGTGCTCGACATATTATTTATCCGGTACTATAAAAACGAGAAGCTTCAAACTTAGTCTGCAATGTTATATAGAGAACCTTACATGAGTGTTCATGTATTATTGAATTTATTAAACGAGTTAAGAAAAAGGGATAAAATGCGCGGCTTTTCCGAGCATTTTTCCCTTTTCCTCTTGGAGTTTAATAAATTCAATAATGCATGAGCACGAATGCCAGATTCTATTTATCATTTGACATTAAAAGGCCTTTTATTCGCGGTTTGTTGACAAACTGGCAATATTCCGTCATAAGTAAACGCGACGTCGTCTGTAACGTTATGGGGCGTATCTCACTAATTTGTATATTTAATCCACTAGTGGATTATCATATTTATTACATAGAATTTATTTGGTTGTTTTGATCGATTACGGAGAAATAATTCACTCGTGTTCTAAGGCTTCCGAGTCTCGGAAGCCTTAGAACACTTGTGAATTATTTCACCGTAATCGATCAAAACAGGCTCGGAAGCCTTAGAACACGGGTGAATTATTTCTCCGTAATCGATCAAAACAACAAAATAAACTATTTATTACATTTCCATTCGTGATTTACCTGTGGAATTTCAAATTCAACATAGTTTCAGTCAGGGTATGGATTTCAGGTGGGCGTGGTTTAGTTTGAAAATCAGTCGCCATCTTGTTTTCATTTCAATGCACAAATCATCCTGTGCTTGAAATCCAGATGTAACAATGTCATGAAAGTAGAACTGTATTGTCAAGAAAATCATACTTTATCTTTGTGTTGCAGGTCTTTCCTCAAAAACGTCAAATGGACGCGAAAATTGAAGTCTGACTTCTATGATTTTATCTGATTTTCCACCAAACGTCAATTATTGTTATTTTTGTTACAAACGACGTCAGCAACGTCGCCTAGCAATTATGAAGTCAAAACGTTCGAAATAATTCATACTGTGAATTATAGATTGAAATTCACTCAGAAATCTCAGTAAATCACTACTGAAAATGTACTAAATGGCGTTATTACACTCTCAGACGCGACGTCATATGATAAAATGATTACTTATATCGTTTAAGAAACAACGGGTCATTGTTCATGTAAAACTTTATTTTTATCTCTCCATATAGGCCAACGTTTTTATTTTTATTTTATTTTTGTTTTCAAAGATTGTTCATGAACTATACAAGATAGAAGCCTCAAACTTGGTATACAAGGCAATAATCATTGTTTTATATTTTGGAAGATAGAAGGCTATGTATGCGTATTTTTTCATTTGGTCTTTCAGTCTTCTTTCTCTCCATTTAGGCCAAAGTTAAGTGTGTCTTCAAAAGCCGTCTCAGGAACTATAAAAGCTAGAAGCCTCAAACTTGGTATGCAATGCAACACATTATTTATATCGTGTAAGAGACTTTGTTTTTGTTTGTTTGTTTTTATTTGTCTTTATTTTTTATCTGTACTTTCATTCTTCTTTCTCTCCTGACCAATGTTAGATATTTCGAGAAAGATTCCACATGGATTTTCAAAGCTAGACGCCGCAAACCTGGTGATAGCTTATCTCATGTAAGAGACGATTGAGTTTCTCAACTCATTTCTTCATTTATTCTTTCATTCTTTTTTTCGCCCCAAGCAAGCCAATGTTAAATTTTTCGTCAAAGATTTCTCTGAAACTACAAAAGCTAGAAGGCTCAAGCCTGATATACTATGCTATGATGATGACTTATATTGCGTATTCTCAGCTGATTTGTTCATTTTTTCTTTCACTCTTTCTCCCTATATAGCCCAATATTATATTTTTCGTCACATTTCTCAGAAACTTTTCAAGCTAGCAGCCTCGAACCTAAACTACTACACAATGATGATGACTTATATTATGTAAGAGACAATTAGCTTTCTTTGCTAATAAGCTTCCAATTTGTCCTCTCCTTTTTTTCTTTCTGTTTCTACAGACCAATGGTATACGAGTACAGGGAAATTCCGCTATTAAGACCACCTAAAATTAATTCGGCTATAAACAGCTTATTTACTAGGTTGCAGTATTCTGTCTTTGTTTTTTCTGCATACCGTGTCCTTTGGTCATGGACCACCTTTGGGACTGTTCAAAAGTGGTCTTAAAGACCACTTTTGAACAGTCCCAAAGGTGAGCTTAATATAGGAACTTTACAGTATTTTTCATCAAACTTCTGTTATGAGCTTTACTTATCATCACGGTAGCATGTCTATGTAATGGGCTGTGACACCCTCGAAAATCCCTCTTAAAGGTAACAAATTGAATAGAAGTAGAGGCAATGATCAGGAATTGATACAATTAACCCACAGCTCCCATCAGAGACACCAAAGGGAAAGAAACACAAACACGAAGCAACAGACCCCAACGGAAACACTAACAGCGGAAAGCAAAAAGGACAGTTATTTTCCCACAAAATGTCCAAAAGGCTATCCAAAATAAAATAACATAAGCGACACAAACACCAAAAAACAAACCATAACAAAAATAAACCGCGACAGAAGAACCGCCTTGGAACGGTCAGCGGATCCCCGATTCAGAAAACTGCGCTAAAGTATGGTTATTTATATGCAACAGCCGGTGTTAAGTGCAGTTGTGGAGCCTGCAAAAGGGTTCCCCGTACTTCACCAATAGTGCTGTTTATTTACTGACTTTATAAAACTTCGAAGTTGAAGAAATGTCATGAACGCCCGGATAGCTCAGTCGGTAGAGCACTTGCCTTGTAAGCAAGGGGTCGCCGGTTTGAGTTTTTTTTAAAGATTTATGTATTTAAAGTCAGATACTCTGCCATTTCTAATTGGTACTTTGCCATTTGGCCAATGGTGTAAGTACGTGCTTAGTTCCCCTTATGTTATTATACAGTTAATTTCCTCTATTAAGACCACCTAAAACCAATACTAAATCTGCAACGTAAAGGCTTATTGAGAATTAGAGAGATCTAATTCTTGGTAATGTTGGTTGGTGCCCGATGCTCTGTCTCTGGTCGGGCCCATCGGAGTCTAACTGTTGGTTTTCTTTTGCTCCAGCATTTCAGTGGTTTCTTGCTGTCGAGTCCTCACCGTTGTCTCACCTCTGTGGTTCTTTGATTTTTTGTGTTCACGGAGATGTTGCACTGATGAGTTAGGAGGCCTTCATGCGGACTGAACAAATTATTTGTCTAAATCGCGACGGAAGTAAGGGCGAGGATTGTGGCCACGTAAAATCGATTTAAGCCCCCCAGTGGAAATCTTTCCACTGACCGTTCCAAGGCGGTTCTTCTGTGGCGATTTATGTATGTTGTTGTTTGTTACTTACTGTGTGTATCACTTGTGTCTTTTTATTTTGGATGGCCATATGGCCATTTTGTGGGAAAGTAACTGTCCTTATGGCCGTCCTTTGTTTAGGTTTCCATTATGGTCTGGTCGCTTAATGTTTGTGTTTCTTTCCCTGTGGTGTCTTTGGTGGGTGGAGTAAGTTAATTGTATCGATTCCTGATCTTTGTTTTACTTCTACTTTTAAGAGCTTATTGAGAAGGTTACAGTTAGTCGTTCTTTGTGTTTTCTACACCCGTTGTCTCCTTATAAGAGACCACCTTTGGAATTGTTCAAAAGTGGTCTTCAGTTCAAAAGTGGTCTTCAAGACCACTTTTGAACAATCCCAAAGGTGGTCGTAATATAGGAATTTTATTGTATTTACAACAAGAGGATTCGTGTTATTAAGTACTGTCGTCTGAAGGTATGTACTGCTCTCGGAAGATAAGTTGACAGTGACGTGAAAGAATAAACCACCACAGGCAGGTTTGACAGGTTGTACCGCTATCATTATCATACCCATCATCGGCTGGCAGGACTGACTATACCGTTATACTTATCATTACCGAAGCGCCGTTACCCTTTGGCAATAGTGGACAATGCTTAGTAACACATACATTCGCTGACGTCACTCTCAACTTATCCTCCGACAACAGTAGACGGTGACGTAAAAGAGTATACACCACAGGTAGGTTTGACAAGTTGCGCCGTTATCATTATCATACCCATCATTGGATGGCAAGACAGACTATACCGTTATGATTATCATTACCGGAGCGTCGTTACCTTTTGTCAACTCTGGACAATGCTTCATAACAAAAAAAAACATTCTCTGACGTCACTTCAATTATCTTCCGACAACAGTACTAAAACTACTGTCTCTTAAAATATTAATCATCGTAATTATTAAAATAACAGTTTTACGTAGAGACACATCCAAACACTACGTCATCACTCAATAATACTATTTGCCGGGACTTACCAGTGGTGGGCAAAAAACTTCTTTGGCCGTTTGTCGCCATTGTAAATACGATGTAATTTTCTGCAAACTTGTCTTTTGTTTTGAATCGAAACAACAAAATTGACCTTTAAACTTTTAAAATAGACATGTCTTAGCTCGAAATTATTGGTTTCTAGAATATTTGCGGATGTTTTGATGATAATTACCTGTTAAACCTAGGCAGGTAACGAGGCGGGATGGTCTAAATTATTTGTAATAAAAATGCGCAAAACGAATGACTAAAAATGCGGAAGATGCAGGAATGATGTTTGGAATAATATATTTATCTACTCATTTAAAGTGTAATTCGAGTGATTTCCTGTAACAGTCAACTAAAATATGCCGTAATATTAAACCTATTAACAAGGTGTTTATATGGAACCAGCGGCTTTTTGCCAACCACAGAAGATCGTTATCAAAAGGAAAGTAGTTTTGCGCATGCGCAGTGACAAGTAAACAAGGTCACATGTCAAAACATTGGATCCGTCTAGACTTCTTCGAATATACAGAGCACCATTGTGTTTTTGTCTTCGACAACACAATTTTGCGCCACAGAGAATCATCACGAAAACACGCCTATATAATTTTGTCCCCCTTGAACCCCACTTTTTTATACATGAGGCGGTTCTAACGAGTATAAAAAAATCTATATTTTGAGTAGGAAAAATAAAAATATCACAATTTTTCTTCTTAAAAGTTTCGTTTTTTCGGCGGTAAAATTTTCAATGCATTTGTATAGGCGTGTTTTCGTAATGTCGGAACAAAATGTTTCCTGTTTGTATGAAGTCCATTGGGTCAATGGCTCTCCCTATAGCACACTACGAAGACTCCAGTCAGACTGCCCACATGCATCGGCTCGTTGAGTACCCCTTATGATAAAACAACCGCTAGCTATAGTGCTTTTTGTGTCCAAAATGGCTACTTTTCTGATGACAATATGTGATATTTTTCTTATAAATACATAGAATGTGGGTGCTCGTCAGAACCGCCTCATTGAGGCGGTTCTAACGAAAGCCCATAACCTATATACGTATTGGAGCAGAAATTAGAAACATAATGTATACCCCCGTAAACCCCAGTTTTCTCTTTATAAAGTTGGGTATAGGGGGGTGTTCATTTCACGGACTTGTTCGCGTGATGCCCTGCCTAAAACCCAAATATGACTTATCGCGATCCATCAAGCCCGTGACCCTCTGTTTAGTCGCACACCTTCCACAAGTATTCTTGGCTCTCTGTATTTTCCAGAGGCTTAAATATTTGTGCCGATTATGACTTACGACGCCTGATTTCATTCAATACGCAAACAGTTAATCAAAGCCCTGAAGGCACTGCAGCTGTTCGGTACGACTGTAAGAACTATTAATTTTATTTAGAACGATATTGCCTTATGATAACTTTGGTTAAAATGAATCCAACTTCATGCGCTCGTACGAATTGCTCAAAACCCAAATTTATAACAGTTTAATGTATTTATCTGATATGCTAATGCAGTATAACAAAATTCAGAACAATATTGCCTGATGTTAACTGAGGTTAAAGTGTATCCAAATTCATTCGCTCGAACCTGAATGTATTACTTTTTAATGTATTTATCTGATATGCTCCTTTACTAAAACAAATATTGTATGAAGAAGCGAATTGTGATGAGACACATTCCTGTCCCCGTGAGGGGTGATATTCCCGTAAAGGGTGATCGGGCCTTGTAAGTCATAATCGATACAAATGTTTAAGCCTGCAGAAGGTTTGCAGCTTATGTATTTCAACATAGAAAAAGTTAGATTTAATTCTTATTTACATAGCTTGGTTAGCTAAAATGCCTTCATTGGGAAGTAGAAAACAGGTCGGATAGAAATACCTGACTACTTTCCTCTGGATGCTTCCAGAGCTGTAACCGACCCAACACGAGTCCTGGTAAACCGCTTAGAGGATCAAAGCCTGCCCAGGCAAAGCGGTGCGTGTCGGCCCGTCCATGCTTATAAACCCTATTGGTTTCATGTAGCGACAGGTTTTGAGATGTCATGTCATCTCAATGTCGGGTAAAAGTCCCACACAATTGGAAGCAACGTCTCCGTAATGACCTTTGCAGTGTTGACGGGGACGTTAAATCTCAAATCAAACAAAATCCTCTGGTACAAATTAAATTTAACATGAACCACTTGCCTACCTAGTGTCAACACCTATTTAGTCTTGTGCAGAAATGAAAGTTTTTTAGAATAGCATTGCCTTCACTTTTATTTTGCCCGATTTTTCAAAATATGCTTACAAAGTTGAATAAAAATCATAAACCTACTGGTTGACATTTTTGAAGTCTCGTAATTGATGGTCGGAAGTTCCCGTAAGAATTTTGAGGTCATAATCGCCGGCTACGCTTATGAGTCTACCTGGCGTGTATTAATAAAACTTAAGGCTAGACCAGAATAAATGCGCCGCACCAAGCGAAAAAGAGATCTTGGGCATAAGAGCCAAGCGAATACTCAGATAAGACTGCGCGATTTCCGGTTCAGACTGTGCAAATGACCAGCCAGCGCATCCGTGTATTCTGATCAGAGTCTTTGCAGGGCACCGAAATGATATAAACGGACTCGAAGAACATTTAGCGCTGTCCGTACTGAGTGAATGCGCTGGCTTATTGAGTCCCTGTTACGCGCCGATGTTCGTGGTTCAAATACAAAATGTAGTAAATAACGATCTTCAAACAAATGACATATTTCCCAATGGCATGATCTTTCAGTAACTTCAACGTCAATAAATCAGATAAGCATACAAGAGAAAACAAATACGATTCTGCTATTTTTGTGAATTCCCATATGCACAACAATCCTTAAATTAGGGACAGGCCTTCAAAGTCCTTGAGAATTGGTCTATTTTAGTTGAATAAGTTAATTATGAGAGCAAATGTGGTCAAAATGACATCGAGCCGTGTTTACAAACAAGATTAGACCATTCTATCCGGAGACGCTGATGCTGAATGTTGGCAAATACTACAGGCCATATCTAATAAGGGCCTACACAGTTTGCAAAACATTCAGCCATTCTCTAACAAAATGTCTAAAAATAAAACTGAAATTGGCACCCTAGATTTTGAAATGGACTCCAGCTATTAACTCCCAGGTATAAGACGTCCTACCTTTACGTGGCCCTGGGGGCATTATTCCAACGGGGCACATTGCTGTTGTGGCCTTTGTTCCCACTGGCAAGAACAAAAAGCAGTAACCCCACTTTGCCGTTGGTGGCGTCCCTTAAGCCTGAAGAAGGGATCCTGGAGATTGAGGGTTACCTTAGGTTGCGAGGCTTCAGGTACCCAACATGCCTCTTTTGCCTGGCTTTTCGGTGTAGAAGGGTGGTCGTGCGGTCCGGCACGGTCAATCAGCTGTTCGCGCCAAGCCCTGCAGATAGCCTTATATGGCCCGTTAAACTCCAAAACAAACAAACCAACCAAGGTGAAAAGACCAGGTGAAACGAGGCGCTAAACAATCCGAATTCATTTTCAAAACCGGTGGTATCATCTATTGTTATTGAGGAAATTTATCACCAGCATATAAAGAAAGTCGCGTATATAAAGAAGTTAATACATAATGTAATGTACTTGACACCGCATATAAAGAAAAACAAAACCATATAAAATCACCACATCAAATAAGGTATATAATACACTCTATAAAGAAACTAGTGCATTTCATACTGAGTAGCATGCAGAACGTAATACGATTTTGTCATCATATAACGAAATAGTAGCATGACATAAAGAACAAGACTCAAGACATAAAGAAAACTTCTCATGATATGATAAATTTCATACAACATATAATGTAGCTGACACATGACACCATAAGGTTTCTGCAACACATAATGTAGGCTATACATCAATGAATATCATGCAGGATATAATAAAATGTGAGCAGGGCATAAAGATGTTTTTACTATATAAATATGTTAGAGCATACAATGAATTTTTCGCTTACTAACAGGCAGCTTTGGCGCATTTCATAATGCGTAGTATGCAGAACGTAATACGATTGTGTCATCACGTAACGACTACGAAAGCCGGTAGGGCCATTTCTTATTTCTAACTTCTAACTTCTTACTTCTAATTTCTTACTTCTAACTTCTAACTTCCATGTTGTATGTTTTTGTTTTTTTGTGTTTTTTTTGTGTGGGGGGGGGGTGTTTTTTTTGTTTTGATTTCCGGCCCTTTCAAGATTTTTACAATCATATCGAGACGATCGTTAATCAGAGGTAAGCAAAAGCCGAAGTACCCGGACTTCCGTTGCAGAATTTGGCGTGTGTGTGGGGGTGTGGTGTGTGCGTGCGTGCGCGTGTGTGTGGGGGACATTTCTTCTTTCTAACTTCTAACTTCTTACTTCTAACTTCTAATTTCTAACTTCTTACTTCTAACTTCTAACTTCTTACTTCTAATTTCTAACTTCTAACGTCTTATTTCTAACTTCTAACTTCTTACTTATAACTTCTTACTTCTAACTTCTTACTTCTTACTTCTTACTTCTAACTTCCATGTTGTATGTTGTTGTTTTTTTGTTGTTGTTGTTTTTTTCTGGTTTTGATTTTTCGGCCCTTTCAATAGTTTTACAATAATATCGAGACGATCGTTAATCAGAGGTAAGCAAAAGCCGAAGTACCCGTAGAAAAGCTTGAAAGGAAAACAAAAAAAAAAAGAAAAACATACAACATGGAAGTTAGAAGTTAGAAATTAGAAGTTGGAAGTAAGAAGTTAGAAGTAAGAAGTTAGAGTGAGTGAGTGTTTGAGTTTTACGTCCCACCAACCGCTAAGGTCATACGGAGACGGGACCTCGGTTTTAAAGACTCCTCCGAAAGTCTGGAGAAGCCCGGGGTCGGTCCTGCGATCCCTGGTTTACAAGGCGAGTAGCGTAACCACTGCACCACGGAGGCTTCTGTAAGAAGTAAGAAGTTAGAAGTTAGAAGTAAGAAGTAAGAAGTTAGAAGTTAGAAATAAGAAATGCCCCCCCCCCCCCCAACCCACACCACAGCAACCCCCCCCCCCCCACCCCCTTTACACACACACGCCAAATTCTGCAACGGAAGTGAATTATCATCTAGATAATAAGCCCATGCGATGGACCTTGATTAATCCCACTTTAGGGGTAAAAGTTCAGTTTAACCCTTTTTGTACAAAATGGAATCCTCTCCTTATATATAGCATGAGTCCATTTAAAAATGTAGGGTTGTCAGGCTGTGTTTTCAACTAAATTGTTTGGGAAAAAAGCTGAACTTTTTGCAAACAGTGTAGGCCCTGATCAGACGCCGCGTTCTGCTCATTGTGATTAACAGTCGAATTCCCTATTAATATCAAAATTCGAACAACAAAAATTTAGGGAAAAAAGCAAACATACATGTAACTCACAATCCAGCTTCACTTTCCATCTTTTTTATTTTGATTATGAAAGTTTTGAATAATATTTGACCAAGTTCAGTATACATTTTCTTTTATGCGGTTAAAATGGTCAATAAGCCTTTTGAATTTTTAATAAAAAAAAATTCTAAATTCGTTATTTTGATCATAAACGTGATAATAGATCATTTTATTTTCAAAACAGTGTCTTCATTTTATCAACTTGTGTATAATTTCAACATAATAATGTGTCGATGAATTGTCTTCAAAAAGTGTCGATGAGTTGTCTTCATTTGTGTCGATGAATTGTCTCCAAAAACCGTGTCGATGAATTGTCTTGTCGATGAATTGTCTTGTTCCCGTCCAGATGGTTTTTCTCCGGGTACTTCGGCTTTTGCTTACCTCTGATTTACGATCGGCTCGATATGATTGTAAAAATCTTGAAAGGGCCGTAAAATCAAGAGAAAAATAAACTTACAACATGGAAGTTAGAAGTTAGAAATTAGAAGTTAGAAGTTAGAATTAAGAAGTTAGAAGTTAGAAGTAAGAAGTTAGAAGTAAGAAGTTAGAAGTAAGAAATAAGAAATGTCCACCCCCGCCACCCACACACACACCCACGCGCGCGCACGCACGCACACACCACACCCTCCACACCACACGCAAAGTTCTGCAACGGAAGTCCAGCTGGCTATTCTCCGGGTACTTCGGCTTTTGCTTACCTTTGATTAACGATCGTCTCGTATGATTTTAAACATCTTGAAAGGGCCGGAAATTCAAAACCAAAAAAAAACCAAAAAAACATACAACATGGAAGTTAGAAGTAAGAAATTAGAAGTTAGAGTTAGAAGTAAGAAGTTAGAAGTAAGAAGCTAGAAGTTAGAAATAAGAAATGTCCCCCCCCCCCCCCCACACACACACACACCTACGCGCGCGCACGCACGCACACACCACACCCTCCACACACACGCCAAGTTCTGCAACGTAAGTCCAGATGGCTATTCTCAGGGTACTTCGGCTTTTGCTTACCTTTGATTAACGATCGTCTCGATATGATTGTAAACATCTTGAAAGGGCCGGAAATTCAACCCCCCCCCCCCCCAAAAAAAAAAAAAACATACAACATGGAAGTTAGAAGTAAGAAATTAGAAGTTAGAAGTAAGAAGTTAGAAGAAAGAAGTTAGAAGTAAGAAGTTAGAAGTTAGAAGTTAGAAATAAGAAATGGCCCTACCCGGCTTTCGTATGATACATATCAACATAAGGTTTCTATAACACAAAATGTAGCTGATACATAACATCATAAGGTTTCTGCAACACATAATGTAGGTGATACATCATATAAAGAATATCATGCAGGATATAATAAAATGTGAGCAGGACATAAAGATGTTTTGTACTATATAAATATGTTAGAGCATACCAGGAATTTTTTCGCTTACTTCCAGACAGCTTTGGCGTTCCATACTTACAGGTTATTTCCGGTATTGTTCAAAGGGGAGAAACTTTTTGTGACTTCCTGTTTACCTTTTATGTTGACGATGAGTGTAGACCCCTATTGATATGGAAGACAATGGCTGAACTAGTTTCTTCCCCTGATGTTTTTTTATTCACGGTTTAACGTCCCCGTCAACACTGTATTTAAGAAATATATCAGCTCTAGCTGTGATTTGTTGAGTAATAAATCACAGTTTGGAGGTCAGTTGTAAAGTATACAAATCACGAGCGCGTAGCGCGCGTGATTTGTCTGCTTACAACTGACCGACAACTGTGATTCATTACTCAACAAATCACAAACTAGAGCTGATCTATTTCGATTCTAACAGGCTGAAAATCGGCAATAATGTGTTGTTTCCTTCAAAATTTCACAACTTTACGCCATTGTTAGAAGAAATCCCCCTAAAATTATCGACTGAAACACATGCATTTATACCCTTTTCTAACGTTTTCGATGCGAGAATATGACGTTACACCGTCTAACGCCAAGGAAATTGACTAGTGACGTCATAAATTTGCAGTTTTAATGACGTCACTCGTCACGCTCTTCTTTGCCGTGATTTGTTGTAGAATAAAACACAGTTGTTTTCCATTGCCTATATAGGCGCACTGTGTTAGAATGGTCATTTTCGAGACGTTGCTTCTAATTTTATGGGACTGTTACCCGACATTGAGATGATATGACATGTCAAGCACTGTCGCCCAGTGAAACCAATAGGGTTAATATGCATGGACGGTCCAACTCGCACCACATTTCCTGGACAGGCTTAGACCCTCTATGCGGCTTACCAGTGCTGAAGTGCGGTCAGTTTCTGTACTGCGTGGAAGCATCATGCAGCCTAATCTATATCTTCAAGCCCCGATAAGCGGGGCGAACCTTCCTCTGAAGATATACCATTCCTGCGTAAGTATCTACACCACAACAGTACCTCGTCTTGGGCTCAGTTTTGAGAGACACGCATCACTTTTAATTATCGAGTAAATAAAAACACGCGCTGACAGTTTGGGGGCAAAATTGATCGTTTTCTGACAAATTACCCGCTTATTATGTTGAGATTCTAGAAAGCCTAGAATCAAATACACTTAACCTAGAATTAAGCAAATTATCCGTTTGTAACCTTATGTTCGGTTTTTGAATTCGAATACCATAGTGTACCTTATTGTATCTATTTAAGAACAGTAGTGGTCATCTTTAAATGTCATTTTCTCCACTATTACTTGGTTTATTTTCATAACCTTTACATCAATCATTACGGAAACACGCCTATACAAATACAATGTTAACTTAACCGCCGAAAAAAAGAAATGTTTAAGATGAAAAATTGTGTTGTTTTCTTATTTCTGCTCAAAATATAGATTGTTGCCACATCAAGGCAGTTCTAACGAGTACCCATAATCTATATTGTACAACAGAAATAATAAAATTAAGGTTTACCCCTGTAAACCCCTGTTTTACTATATAAGTGTGGGGTTCAAGGGGGTAAAAAGTATACAGGCATGTTTTGGTGATGTATAGGTATAAGGTATTGAAAATTTTATCAGGCTTATTGAATGTTTAATTATTTCAATGGTATTTTTGTTACGAGCGTATTATTAAACACGAATAAGACTTTATTTTTATGGGTTCATCTTTATTCAAGCCGCTGGAAAGCGACCTTTTTTTCTCAGAAAACCATCAACAAGACAGTCTCTTTCAGATAAATCAGGGATTTCCTATAAAACTGTTGGAAAGAAAAATATATCAAATTTAATTTTCTGTACCAAATTTAATTGGTAACACAGAATAAAAGCTTAATTTAACAGAAATCGCACAAGATACTGCAAATCTGTGATATGCTATTGAAGCTCAGTCAAGAACAAGTCCGTATAATGAAGACCCCCTTAACCCCAATTTATATAGAGAAAACTGGGTTTTACGGTGGTATACATTATTCCCCTTATTTCTGCTCCAAGACATAGGTTGTGGGTATTGAGGCGGTTCTAACGAGTACCCACAACATATGTTTGAAGTAAAAATAAGAAAAATATGACAGATGTTTTTTGTTTGTTTGTTGTTGTTGTTTTTTTGTTTTTTTTCAGGAAAGTAGCTATTTTAGAGATGTGAAAAATACACTATCTCGCACGAATGTGTTTATCGTTATGATACGCTATTCAAGCTCAGTCTTTGAGAAAAACAAATGCTAAAAATTATATAATTTGGCCAATACATAAAGGAGAGGAATCACTTAAAAGATAGTCATTATGTTTACACACTCATACCTCATAGTGCATTTTTCACATCTCCAAAATGGCTACTTTTCTTATGAAAATCCGTGACATTTTTCTGACAAATGCTCAAAACATAGGTTGTGGGTGGTCGTTAGAACCGCCTCATTGAGGCGGTACTTACGAGTACCCACAATCTATGTCTTGGAGCAGAAATTAGAAAAATAATCAATACCCCTGTAAACCCAAGTTTCCTCTATTTGAATTGGCGTTTAGGGGATGTTCATTTCACGGACTTGATCACGTGATGGACTATCCAGGAAGGCTGAAAATCGGTTTCGAGAAATAAAAGCGATTTCTTTTCCTCCTGAATGACAGGGATGCCATTCCTTATCATTTCTCAGGACCAATTAGCAATGTTAAGTCTTTCTTAATTTGCATTTCTGGTAGATTTCAGTAAAACTGTGAATTTGAGAAAATTAAGTAAAATATGGATTTCGACCAATGAAAGCCTTTCAGACCTTTTAGCTATGTTAGTTAAATGACTCTTGTTTATCAGTGAACATCACTCCAGCAGAGAAAAAAGGATGTAAAATTTATCATCTTTTTTAAAGATAAACTGTATACACAGCAGAGAAAGTTTATGGTTTTTGATTTGATTTGTTGTTTAACGTCCCCGTCAACATTGTAAAGGTCATTTTGGAGACGTTGCTTCCAATTCTGTGGGACTTTTACCCGACATTGAGATGAAATGACGTCTCAAGCCCTGTCGCCCAATGGAACCAATAGGGTTTATTAGCATGGACGGTCCGCCTCGCACTGCGGTTCCTGGACAGGCTTAGATCCTCTAAGCGGTTTACCAGTACTAGTGTGCGGGCTGGATTCAGCTCTGCGTGGAAGCATCATGCAGCCCATATATTTCTTCAAGCCCCTATGGGCGGGGGTGCTAGAAAGTTTATGGCCTAAGAAATGTGGTGGTAGCATGAAACTTAATTGACTGTGAAAAATTTATGGCCATTGAACATCATCTTAAATTGATGGCAAAACATATTCATTCATATACTGATAAAGATTCAAAATTCATCTTTCTCGGTTATTAATAATATTGCACTGCCAAACCATCACGAAAACATGCCTATATAAATTCGACCCCCTTGAATCCCACTTTTATATAGTAAAACTGGGGTTTGCAGGGTGTACATTATTTTTCTTATTTCTGCTCAAAAACATAGATTGTGGGTACTCGTTAGAACCGCCTCCTCGAGGCGGTTCTAACGAGTATCCACAATCTATGTTTTGAAACAGAAATAAGAAAAAAATCTAACTTTTTTATCTGAAATGTTTCATTTTTCGGTGGTAAAATTTACAATGTACATGTATATAGGCGTGTTTTCGTGATGCATTCTGTGTAACATCGGAATGGTTAAATTGTAAATGAATATGCACTTTTCAAAAACAAAAATTATTTTTGACAATTCATCATGTAGTCTATCCTAAATACGTGCAGAAGTCTTGCTTTCCCAGCAATCATTACGATAACACACCTGTGCGACATAGTGCCTTTCTTCACATCTCCAAAATGGCTGTTTTTCTGATTATAATCCGTGATGTTTTTCTTATTTATACTGCAAACATAGGTTACGGGTACCCATTAGAACCGCCTCATTGAGGCGGTTCTAACGACTACCCACAACCCATATATTGGAGCAGAAATAAAAAATAGCGTAAACCCCCGTTAACCCCAGTTTTCTCTATAAAGTGAGGTTTAGGGGTGTTCATTTCACGGACTTGTTCACGTGATGAAACGTTAATCACAGTTGCATATGTAAGAGACCTTTACAGCGGGTCTGGTGCCTTATCACCAGGCACCCCAGCCTAAGGTATGTGATCTGAGCCTTCCAGTCTCCGTCAGTTTAATAAATTGAAAACAAAGTACAACTTGGGGGTGGGGGGAAGATTGAGCTTAACCATCTCATGAACCCGAAAGAAGAAAAAGACAGTGACACGGAGGCAGCAAAACATTACAACTGAGCAACATAGTGCATTTTTTTTCATCTCAAAAATGGCTCCCGTTGGATGAAAATCCGTGATATTTTTCATATTAATTATGCAAACATATATTATGGGTGCTCGTTGAATACCCGCAACCTATGTCTTGGATCAGAAAAAAAAAATAAAAATAATGTAAACCAACCGCTACCCCCCACCCCCGTTAACCCCATTGTTCTCCATATAAAGTGGGGTTAAGAGGGGTGTTCATTTCACGGACTTGTTCACGTGATGACATGATGCGAACAAACACAAACTGTCATTTAATATATTATAAAAGACCGCCTTGTCCTTTACCAATCTTTTTCCCACTGACTTGCATTTACACCACCCGTTCACTTCCAACTGGCTTGCATTTCCTTCTGCAATCCACTTCACACCGACATGTGTTTTCTGGACCTTCTCCATTTCCCTCTGTTTTGACTTTACTTTGCGCATCCAGTGCCTACTGGCTTGTCTTTCCTTGGTCCATCTAGTTCCTACTGGCTTGTCTTGCCTTGACCAATCCACTTCCTATCCGCTTGTCCTCTTGATCCATTAACTTCCGACAGGCTTGCTTTTCCTTGACCTATCTACTTCCCACTGGTGTGTGTTTCCTTGGCCCATCCACTTTCTACTGGCTTGTCTTCTCGACCCATTAATTTTCTGAAGGCTTAGGAGGCCTTCAAGCGGGCTGAATAAATTATTTGTCTAAATCGCGACGGAAGTAAGAGCGAGGATTGCAGCTGCGTAAAATCGATTTAAGCCCAATGTTAAAGAAAGTCCCTTTGTCCCTGCATATAAACCGTAGCGGTTTCTTTGGGCGTTTATTTCATCTCAGTGTCGGTTAAAAGTCCAATAAAATTGGAAGCAACGTCTCCAAAATGACCACAGTTTACGGGGACGTTAAACGCAACACAAACAAACAGATAAACAAATGTTCTTTGAAAATGGGTATATTCTTTAAAGAATGAAAAAAAAAATCTCTTAAGATTATTCTAGTTTGTATAAGTTGACCCCAATATTTAGGGAAACAGAACGATTTTCTGTTTTTTAAAGCATCATGTTACAAAATAAAAGAGAAGGCAATGATCAGTAATCGATACAATTAGCCCACAGCTCCCATCAGAGACACCAAAGGGAAAGAAGCCCAAACTTGAAACAACCAGACTCTAATGGAAACATCATTAGCGGAAAGTCAAAAGGACAGATACTTTCCCGTAAATTGCCAATGGCTATCCAAAACAAAAACAAGCGATACACACACTCAAAGACAAACCATAACAAAAATAAACCGCGACAGAAGAACCGTGTAACGCCCCTGTAAATTCACTTTATATAGAGAAAACTGGTGTTTAAAGGGGTATAAACTATGTTATTGTTTCTGCTCCGAGGCGGTTCTAACAAGCACGAACAACCTGTTTTTGCAGCGTAGAACAGAAAAAAATACCACATATTTTCACACAGATACGAAAAAGTGCACTGTGCCAAATAGATGATTGTGGCTGCTTCAAACGAAATTGTATCCCTACCCCTTAACCCTTTTTGTGCTAAATGGAATCTCTCCCATTATATCTAGCAGGAGTCCATTTCAATATGTAGGAGTGTCAGGCTGAACATTTTCAGAACTTTTCAGAATATTGTTTAACATTTGCAAACAGTAAAGGCCCTGATCAGACACCGCATTTTGCGGCCTCTGAAAACGCGGCTTCTGATCTGGGCTTGCACTGATTGCCTTTGATCCGTTTTGGGGTTTCCAGTGCAAAATGGATTAGGCGTAGAAAACAAGATTATAAATTGTGGGTCTTGTACAGATTCATGAGAACGGAATCATGACATAATCCTGAGAAAATAGCTCCTATTTGACGCTCTGTGACAGAGAAAATTGCGCTAAACCCATTTAGTACACGAAACCAAAAAAACTGGTACCCTGGCAAACAGTGCAGGCCTAGCTCAGGACCTCCACTGTTTGCATAAAGTTCAGCCATTTTCCAAATAAAATTTGAAGAAAACACAACCTGACACCCTTTAAATTTTGAAATGGACCACTGCTATATATAAGGTGGAAGATTCCATTTGGTACAAAAAGGGTTAATACGTTGTGGAGGAAATTAAGGCAACTAATTTGAAATAAACACGGGTTTTATCGGACGTGTCGGATATCATGCAGACAACACAGAAACGATGTAGCAAATATCTCACGAAATTAGAGGAAAATATATGTTCTCTAGACACGTTTATTTATTTATTATTTATGTATTTATTTATTTATTTTGCAAACTCCCAGTGGCTTTATGATTTTTATTTGAAACACAATTCAAATTATCCTTATATCCTGTCAGTCAACAGCCAGCCATGTGCAAAATGTCAACGTGCAAAGGGGTGAGCATTTCATTGCATACTCTCAAATTACATCTCAAAATGCTTGCCGAAATGAGACCGATTAATGTATATTTTTTGATACAGTTTTATTTGTCTAAGCCACGGCAGAAGCCCCCGCCCATAGGGGCTTGAAGAAATATATGGGCTGCATGATGCTTCTACGCAGAGCTAAATCCGACCCGCACACTAGTACTGGTAAACCGCTTAGAGGGTCCAAGTAGAAGTAAAACAAAGATCAGGAATCGATACAATTAACTTACTCCACCCATCAAAGACACCAAAGGGAAAGAAACACAAACATGAAGCGACCAGACCATAATGGAAACCTAAACAAAGGATGGCCATAAGGACAGTTACTTTCCCACAAAATGATCAAATGGCCATCCAAAATAAAAAAGACACAAGTGATACACACAGTACGTAGTAACAAACAACAACATAAATAAACCGCTACAGAAGAACCGCTTGGAACGGTCAGTGGAAAGAATTCCACTGGGGGGGGGGGGGGGGCTTTAATCGATTTTGCATGGCCATAATACTCGCCCTTACCTCTGTCGCGTTATACACTAATTTTGTTTAGTCCGCATGAAGGCTTCCTAACGCATCAGTTTAACATCTCCGAGAATATAAAAAAAAAAAAAAACAGAAAAAAAAACTACAGAGATGAAGCAAGGTTGAGGACTCGACAGCATAGAACAACAGAATTTCTGGAGCAAAAGAAAACCAACAGTTAGACTCCGAGGGGCCCGACCAAAGACGGAGCATCGGACGCCAACCAACACAAAGAATACTAAAATAAAATAAAATTCCATTTATGTTTTTTTGCTGGAACCGTCATATAATCTTAAGCCCGACCCACCGGTGTGCAATCAAAGAAGGAAGCAAAGTTGCCAACCGTGATTGCGTTAACCACCAAGCATGCAGTCTGTTTTATAATATTGATGTTGTACCCAATCTTTATATTTCGACAAACGATTTTACGAAATTGGGTACTAAAGTCATTACAGGCATGGATTTTTCTAAATATATATATATATATATATATATTTTTCTCAATTTATATACTAAGTCACCATAGAATTCGGGTTCCGATAGGCCTTGTAGCAGAAGTGTTTTAAGTCCAACATTGAATTTTGAAACCAAATCAGAATGACGATTATAAAACTTAGAAAAGGCTTTACGTAGTTTATGATACTGATACCCCTGATTCAGAAGTTTAGCGGTTAATAATTTATTACGAGTGTTGAAGTCGTATACATGACTAGACACTCTAGCGAATCGAATTAACTGCGAAATATTAACCCCGTACGATGTCGCACGAGAAACATCGACGTCCAAAAAAGGAAAATTTTCAATCTCGAAATCACAATCATCACGTTTATCATAAATTTTGCAAGAAACAAATCCATCTACAATAGATAAATGTAAATCCAAAAAGGGGGCCTCGGTATCAGGGGAATTTGCCTTGTTTAACTGAAGTTCTAGGGGATAAATCTGACTGATCAAACCATCAAAGTAGAAGTAAAACAAAGATCAGGAATTGATACAATTAACTTACTCCGTTCATAAAAGACACCAAAGTGAAAGAAATACAAACATTAAGCGACCAGACCATAATGGAAACCTAAAGGCCATAAGGACAGTTACTTTCCACAAAATGGCCATATGGCCATCCAAAATTAAACGACACAAGTGATACACACAGTAAGTAACAAACAACAACATAAATAAATCGCCACAGAAGAGCCGCCTTGGAACGGTCAGTGGAAGATTTCCACTGGGGGGCTTAAATCGATTTTACGTGGCCACAATCCTCGCCCTTACTTCCGTCGCGATTTAGACAAATAATTTGTTCATTCCGCATGACGGCCTCCTAACTCATCAGTGCAACATCTCCGTGAACACAAAAATCAAAGAACCACAGAGGTGAGACAACGGTGAGGACTCGACAGCAAGAAACCACTGAAATGCTGGAGCAAAAGAAAACCAACAGTTAGACTCCGATGAGCCCAACCAGAGGCAGAGCATCAGGCACCAACCAACATTATTTCTCTAATTCTCAATAAGCCTTTACGTTGGAGCCGTCATAGAATCTGAGGCCTGTCCCAGAGGGCGTGCAATTAAAGAGGGAAGCAAAGTTGCCAACCGTGATTGGGTTAACTACCTTGCATGCAGTCTGTCGTATAATATCAATGTTGTACCCAATCTTTTTATATCGAAGAATGATTTTACGAAATTGGGTGCTGAAGTCATTGCGGTTATATATTTTTCTCAATTTATATACTAAGTCACCATAAAATTCGGGTTCCGATAGACCTTGTTGCAGAAGAGATTTAAGTCCAATATTGAATTTTGAAATTAAATCAGAATGGCGTCTATAAAATTTTGAAAAGGCTTTGCGTAGTTTATGGTACCGATAACCCTGATTAAGGAGTTTAGCTGTTAATAATTTATTACGAGTGTTGAAGTCAGTTACATGACTACACACTCTGACAAATCGAATTAATTGCGAAATATAAACGCCATAGGATGGCGCACGAGGAACATCACCATCCAAAAAAGGAAAATTTACAATCTCAAAATCAAAGTCATCGCGTTTATCATAAATTTTGCACGAAACAAATCCATCTACAATAGATAGATGTAAATCCAAAAACGGGGCCTCGGTATCAGAAGAATTTGCTTTATTTAACTGAAGTTCTAGGGGGTAAATCTGACTGATCAAACCATCAAAATAGGTATTATCAATATTTAATAAATCATCTAAATATCTAGAAGTAGAGCTAAAAGCTTCAATAATTTCAGACTGGTTATCAATGGAAAGTGACAAAATGAAGTCTCTTTCATAACAATACAAGAACAGATCAGCCACAAGAGGTGCGCAATTAGTACCCATCGGAATACCCACAATTTGTCTAAATACCTTAGTACCGAATCTAATATAAATATTGTCAAGTAGAAAGGTGAGGGCATCACACACTTTCTGACATGACCAAAGTGTATAATTCTTATGCTCTTTAGAAGTGAAAAATGCATTTCTGACATTACATGCAAGATAGAGGGAATCTTCTCTGTGAAAAGCCCATTCAATTAAATCATTAAGCTTTTCTTTTATAAGATTATGAGGAAGTGTAGTGTAAAGAGTGGAAAAATCGTAGGTAGACAGACTAGAAGCACGAAAATGTCTAGATTTCAATTTATTTAACACCTCATTCGAATTTTTTATAGACCAAAACAGATTTCTTCCTGATCTTTCAAAGACTTTATCACAATATTTAATTACATGCGTTTTAATAGCAGTAAGACAGGAAGTTAATAATTTAGAAAGTTCAGTGGTAGTGCAAGAGCTAGAATTTGTAATAAACCGTGCTTGTAAGGTTTTTATGAAGTTTTGGTAACCAGTATAGAGTAGGAAGCTTGTCTTGGCCTTCGTTAACACACACAGCAAACTTGGTGGCTGAAACACAAACATGTTTATCTACTATAGCTCTCTCTTCAGCTAAAAACTGAAGTTCATAGGCCTTAGTACCACCAAGCTCCTGCTTAAGCGTGTTAACATAGTGGAGCCGTCACACAACGACGACGTTGTTAGCGGCCTTGTCTGCAGGGGCCAAAACAAACTTCTTATGAAATTCTTGAATACCTAGTTTAAGATGACGTAAAGACGTCTTGGGCTTAGGAGGTGATAAGTTAGTATTTTGAGAATAGAAAGAAATGCGTTTATTCACTAGTTTTAAAATGCTAAGTTTCCCGTCCTTAAGGGCTTTATGCTCAACATACTCTCGCTTACATCATCGATTACCGAATTCATTCAAGGAAGCAGCGATTTCATCTCTACATTTACTGAAATCAATTTTAGAAGGAAACCGATATTTCGGTCCTTTAGAAATTATATTCCGTATCCTAGAATCAGGAATAATTTTTAAATTGCCAGTAATTACATGACCAGCAGCAGGATAGCAATACTTTGAGTTTTTACAATTACATGAATCAGGAGTATTAGTATCAATATCAAGATCTGAAACAAGTTTATTGAAATTAAAAATGATAGATCTAACAGGTTTGTTATATTTATAGCAAATTATAGGTGTTTCAGTATTTTGAAAATAAGCAGGAAAGGAAGAAAGCACCGATCTCTCACGGAAGATACTGGGCAAATCTATAAAATCCATACCCTTATTAATGAAGGATATTTTGAAGAAATGGCGTTTATGATTAATTTCAGAATCAATGTAAGGACGGAGAGTATGCTGAGTATAGCCTCTAGTTAAGAGAGCCGCATCATATAACTGATGAGAACTATCGTAGAATTTATTCGCCTCGGTGTCTAGAAGACGTAAAACAGAAACGGGTAATGAACTTAAAAAATGAAAGCATAGAGTGGCGCCCATGATTTAATAATATAATTGACAGTCACTTCAGTCTAGTATTGTTTCGTTTAAACGCACGTGATTTACGTTTAAAGTTACCATTTTTCCTGGTGCCGTGAGATCTAGTTCTGCGTTTTCGACATTCCAGGAGTGAGAAAATATCAAAGTCCGGCATTCTGGAAATATTACCCTCATGATAAATGTTGTCATTAAATCCCAGTGGAAAAGGGGTCTGTAAAAATTTAATCCATTTCAGTTCAGCTTCATGCCTTTTGATTATTTTGAATCTAGATGTAGAATTTGCATCGTAATAAAGTTTTTCCACTGGTTGTATAACAATGTTATTTACAGAATGACCTGTACGTCGAAAGTGACGGTACAAGAAAGTGTCAGTTTTCTTAGGCTTACTCATTCTACGATAATGCTCGTTCAATCTAGTTTTAAGCATGCGGTTAGTTTGACCGACGTACTGCATATTACAGTTTGCAGCACGTCAAGTAATTAGATAAATTAAAACTGTAGACTGTCATGTCAAATCAGACATGTTAGCTACAGAGAAGCGTCTACCGTTTACAGATGAAGTAACGGTAGACGCAGTGCTTAAATGCGAACAACATCTGCACCTCTTGGCATTGCACTTAGAAATACTAGGATACATTCCACTTCTTTTCCACGGATTAGTATATTTTCGAAGGATGGGCGATTTGAGAGGAGATAGTCTTATACGAAGACTACCCCCAAAAACATTGGAATTGCCTGCTCCTTTGAGATTAACTGAAGTTACAGAAGACAAATTTAAGGGTCTAACCAATACCGAAGGCAACATAGTATTAAAGTTCTTAATAGAAAGTATTGTCAATATTTAATAAATCATCTAAATATCTAGAAGTAGAAATAAAAGCTTCAATAATTTCAGATTGGTTATCAATGGAAAGCGACAACATGAAGTCTCTTTCATAACAATACAAGAACAGATCAGCCACAAGAGGTGCGCAATTCGTACTCATCGGAATACCCGCAATTTGTCTAAATAACTTAGTACCGAATCTAATATAAATATTGTCAAGTAGAAAGGTGAGGGCATCACACACTTTCTGACATGACCAAAGTGTATAATTCTTATGCTCTTTAGAAGTGAAAAATGCATTTCTGACATTACATGCAAGATAAGCCTGTCCCAGAACCGCGGTGCGAGGTGGGCCGTCCATGCTAATAAACCCTATTGGTTTCATTGGGCGACAGGGCCTGAGCTGTCATTTCATCTCATTGTCGGGTAAAAGTCCCACACAATTAGAAGCGACGTCTCCAAAATGACCTTAACAGTGTTGAAGGGGACGTTAAACCTTAAATCAAACAAAACTAAACCACGGCAGAATTAAGGGCGAGGATATCATGGTCATGTAAAATCGATTTTTATCATATGACGTCGCGTCTGAGAGTGTAATAACGCCATATATTACATGCATTACAGAGAAATACCATGATTTCTACCAGACATAAACTTGGTATTTTCCTTTTTGCTAAGAAGAAATATTTCCTCTTAGCCGGGGAAATAAATCCCTTCAGCTGGAACTACTTTATGTACAAGATACGAGATACCGCTTTGCAGTGAAATTGTTCTGTTCAAACGCGGGAAAGTTTCAATCACGGCGACGTTATTTATGACGTCATTGTAATGGCGTCTAAGAAATATCAACAGACGTTCAGAATGCGTGACGTTTGAGTCGGATGCAACGCTGGGAAACATGGATATGACCATTGATTAGGATGTAAGTTTTGCTTTATTTAATCTAACGTTTTACTTGTTTTATCACTGAAACACTTTGTTTCTTCTATTTTTGTTCAAAACTGTAGAAAGCGCTTTCAAAATGGCGCCCATCCAGTTGTTCTTCCACCCAGATTCTGTAACACTTCGCTGATTGAACCGTTTACATGGGCTGTAAACAGTCAACTGAACGGGCATTCAGATCCAAAATTCAAGATCCAAACTCTCCTAAAAGTCTATGGAAGTGCATGTAATATACAGATTATACATTTCTCCTATTTGAAATATGGGATTTATAAACCTCGGGAGGTAAAACAATCCGTTAAATAAACTCGTGCTTCGCACTCGTTTCTTTATCGGATTGTTTTACCTCCCTCGGTTTATAAATCCCATATTTCAACTAGGAGAATGAATAATCTATATGTAATATTTTCGATAATCCACAAGTGGATAAAATATACAAATTAGCTAGATACGTCCCGTAACGTTACATGTACGACACCCTTAACGACTTGGCGTTTACTAACGGCGGAATATTGTCATTTTTGTAAACAATCGTGAATAAAATGCGTTTCAAATGTCATATGATAAATAGAATCTTGCATTCGTGCTCATGTATTATTGAGTTTATTAAACTCGTTGAGGAAAAGGGATAAAATGCTCGGCTTTATTATTGAATTTATTAAACTCGTTGAGGAAAAGGGATAAAATGCTCGGCAAAGCCTCGCTTTTTATCCCTTTTCCTCAACTCGTTTAATAAATTCAATAATACATGAACACTCATGGAAGATCCTCCATTTACCCCCACCCTCTCCAAGTGAAATGCTTTTCACAAACAGATCTCAGTGGGGCGGTTGTTTTTTCGCGGTTTATTTTTGTTATAGTTTATCTTTCTATGTATGTATTGCTTATATCTGTTTTTTTATCGCAGTTTGGCCATTTGTGGGAAAGTAACTGTCCTTTAGGCTTTCCGCTTGTGATGTTTACAGCATGTATGTTCGGGTTTCTTTCCCTTTGGTGTATCTGATGGGTGGTGTTTGTTGTTGTATCGATTCGTGATCATTGTATTCACTTATATTTAGAACTTCTTGATGAATGAAATCTGTTCAATGGAAGGTGCTTCATAGGAGTTTGCACGGCTTTGACACAAAGCCGTGCAAACTCCTTTGAAGCACCTCTCAGGTGTAACTTGATGCAGTTCTTGTTGTTTCTCTGTCACAGTCGCGCATTTAGTATCCGTAATCCTCAAACGGGTAATTGGCAAACAGTGCAGGCCAATAACAGACGCCACAAAACTCGGCCTACACAGGGCCTACACTCTTTGCAAATAGTTCAACCAATTTCCAAATTTTACCCTATGTTTACATTATGTTTCTGGCTACCACGGCAGTCCGAATCGTAGCGTTGTGGGGTTTTGATCAGTTTTGTCTTGGTACTCAAACTCTGGTAGTATCATAACGTTTTCTCTCGGCCTATCAAGGTATCCTTACAAACAGTGGGCTGAAACCACAACATGACACACCTAAATACTATTGGACTTAAACTATATACAAGGTAGAGAATTCCATTCAGTGCAAAATGTGTCAAAATGAGAAAATTTAAACGATCATGAACTGATACAATCATATCCCAAATTCTTGCCACAATATCACTAGGGAAAGAATTCGAAACATGACAACAATAAACAAAACGGACAGCAGATAAACCGAGCCAGCAGTTCTTTCCCAAACAGGTTGTGACTAAGAATATCCAACCCAAACTAAAAAGGAGCAATATACATAATGGGGACATGAATCAGAACCACCAACATGACAAACATTAAATTGGGAGAACAAACGTTACTAAATATGAACAACCAAAACGGTGGAAGAATCAGAATCATCAACGTAACTACATATTTGATTAGGGAAAGAATGAGAACCACCAACGCAAAAACATGAATGAATCACAACAAAAGCACCGACTTGGAACGGTCAGTAAAAATTACTGGTGGACTTAAGTTAACTTTACCGGATCACAACCTTCCGCCTCACTTTCACTGTGGTTCAACCAATTATTTGTTTGGTCCGCATGAAGGTTTTATAACACATCAGTGAATCAACTCGGTAAACAAAGACATCACAATTAAAGCCAAGTTGACACAAGGATGAGCAATCTGGTGCAACTCCACACGAACACAGGAGCAAAGAAAAAACCAACTTTTGAACCCCGTTGGACAAAGCAACAGACATAAAAGGTTCCGGCTCCGACCAACTAATAAATACCTTTAAGCCAAAGGCATCATGACGTCTGAACCCCGATCCACCGGCGTGCAATTAAAGAGGAAAGCATAATGTCTGACCGTGATTGGGCCAAACACAATGCATAAGAGCCGTGCAAAGCTAAATTGTGTCTGATCATGTGCACACAGCTAGGTACAGTAAAATTCCTATTTTAAGACCACCTTGGGGACTTTCAAAAGTGGTCTTAAGGCCACTTTTGAACAGTCCCAAAGGTTGTCTTTGACCGGAGGACATTGTATGCAGAAAACACAAAGAAAGAATAGCTGCAGCCTTCAAAATAAACTTTTTAAAGCAGAATAAGTCTTAATACAGGTGGTCTTAATAGCGGAATTCCAGTGTATTTAATGAGGGCCTCCGTGGCCCTGTGGTATAGAGCGCTGACTCCAGATCATTAGGTCTCTCACCGCTGTGGTTCGAGCCTCGCTCGGGTCACATGTGAGACGCCAAGTTTCTGCAACGGAAGGTCAGGTGGTTTTTCTCCGGGTTCTCAGGTTTTCGCCCACCTCTGATTAACGATCGGCTCGATATGAGTGAAATAATCTTGAATCTGGTCTGGGTCTTCGGTGGGCGCACAGTTTGTCATCTTCAATCAAAGTGATCTATGAGCACGCGTACTCGAAGACCCTTATTTCCTTGTCGCGGATGTTTTTCAAACACACCTATGGGTTTGTTTCATGTTATTTCCTCTAAATCTTTTTATTCGATCAAGGTGATATCTTTTTTTTTATTCTCGAAACACAGTAACCGAATTTTCATAAAACTTGTAATTTCATACTCATGCGTAGTAGTTTACCATTTTCGTGGTTAATTTTCGTCTAGCTGGGCTAAATCACATTAGTTAAAACGACGCTCATCGTCAGTAAAACATGACCGTGTTAGATAAATCTGTCAGTAATGGCTTTAAAATAGAATTTTCCAGAGACAAACATCGTGACATATCCAAACATCGATACTTTATTGAGGCAGATCCCAAAGTCTATGTAATTTAGTAATTTAAAACTTCGTAAAATCATATTAGTGTGGCAACTAACCTAGATCTAATCCTGACGTCACATCCCCCAATATCCTGGATGACATCATATCCGGTTGATATTGGGTATCGACCGTCTTTAAGTGTCGGGACTGATTTTCGGTTTGATTCAGAGGCAGACAGGATTATCCTCACCACAGTACAATGCATCGAGATCGACGAATATGTGGCTGTATATAAATTTAAAAAAAAACGATCAGATCCCGAATTCTTCCCACAATATCGCTATGGTAAGAAATCTAAACATGGAGTGACGACAGTAAACACCAGTCAAAAGGAACAATATACGTAATTGGGCAAAGAATGAATCAGAATCAACAAGATGACAAACATTAAACTGGAAGAACAAACGTAACTAAAAACGCAACAAAAAATGGAAAAGAATCAGTCATCAACATAACCTCGGATGATTACATTACGATAACACACCCGTGCGACATAGTGCATTCACATCTCCAAAATGGCTACTTTTCCCAGGAAAATCCGTGATATTTTTCTTATGTTTGCTCCTAGACATAGGTCGTGGGTGCTCGTTAGAACCGCCTCATTGAGCAAAAATAAGAAAAATTGTGTATTCCCGCCTAAACCCCAGATTTCTCTATAAAAAGTGGGGTTTATGGGGTGTTCATTTCACGGACTTGTTCACATGATGAGGGAAAGAATCAGAACCACCAACACAAAACATGAAGGAACAACAACAAAAGCACCGCTTTGGAACGGTCAGTAAATATTACTGGTGTGTTTAAGCACTAAAACATTCACAGCAGAGATCTAGTAAATAAATGAGGCAGAAATACATGTGCAAATATCCTCTTCTGTAGACCGGTTCCCAAGGGCCCGGTCGCATACAGCACCGCATATACGAGAGAAGGAAAACATGAAGGTTTGAAATAGTTACATATATTCCTAAAAGGGTTATCCTTCGAAAGCAAGGAAGCCTCTTAAAGATATCTGCTGGTAATTCACAATTTTTGTATGATGGTAAAAAATTAAAGTTATACCAAAGCCAATGTTGTACCGCTATTTGGTAAAGAAATGGTTGAACTTTGTGGAACAGGTATTGTTTTGGGTTCATTTCATTATTAAACCCGCTCAACTTGGCTTCACGTGATAGTAACATTGTGACTTTTGTGATGTTTTGGCATTTACTCAAGATAAGATCAACCTAAATGGTCATAGGCTTACTTAAATGTGATTTATGTTATGACCAGTTTCTATTTACAAGTAAAGTCCAACATATCTGACTGTGATGCACCATCTTTCATAGAATTTATATGCATTTGCCATGTTATTAATACGGTTTGATTTCTAAAACAGAAATTAGCACGGTGACCATTTTTTTTTTTTTTTTTTTTTTTTTTTTTTAATTCTCTGAAAACATCCCCTTGAGAAACCACCTTGTTTCATGAAAAAATCATTGTAGCTTTTTTTCTGTATGGTCTTAAATATTACAGGCAATGAATTATTTTTAAAGATATATTTCGGCTGATGACAAAAATTGGTTTTATAAAACACAACTATCTCTAAGCTTAAAAAGGGCTACAGATAGCCTCCTTACACTATCATTCTGACTAAAAAAAATGTTTAAAAGCCAGACAATAGTCAGTTTTGACATGCTATTTACTAACATTGTTGTTTTCTGATATTTTTGGGAAAAACAAGTTGAGGTGATAATCTTCCATTTCATATTGCCTAAGCTTCTTCACTGTGGCATATGTTTTTTTTTTTTTTTTGTTGTTTTTTTTTTTTTGTTTGTTTTATTTTTAACCTGGTGAGCCAGTATATGAGATAGAAAATACGCATACTCTACATAGAAGTGCAGGCAATGGTCAATCGATCGATACAGTTAACCCACAGCTCCCATCAAAGACACCAAAGGGAAAGAAGCACAAACATGAAATAACTAGACCTAATGGAAAGACCAATAGCGTAAAGCCAAACAAACAGTTACTTTCCCATAAATTGGTTAATAAGGTATGCAAAATAAACCAGAGGACCAGTGGTCCTGTAAACGCTCACCTGACACCTGGTCCTGGTGTACATTTTAATGTTTTATATATGTATATAGCCTCAGAGCAGGGGTACACAACTTGTGGGGACAAAATTTTGATGTCTAACAATGTGATAAAATTATTTTCTTTTTTTCCCAAGCAAAAGCCTAAGTCCGCAAATTTGACATTGCCGTAAAATAGGTAAAGGTCAACCCAGGGTCACCATTTGAACAAATTATGATAGGCCCGTGTACCAGATGCTTCCTGCCAAGTTTCAAGGTCATTTGCCTTACGGTTCTGGAGAAGAAGAATTTCGAAGTGTTTTTACCATATATGGGCATGGCCACCATCTTGGTCATGTGACCTGGACCATATGAGCAAATTTTCATTTGTTCATCATATAAAGGATCCATATCAAATTTCACTTGAATTGGGCCAGCGGTTTCTGAGAAAAAACTGTTTGAAATATGGAACCTGGTTAATCTTGGTCCCAGGTCACTGAATGATGACTTTTCTTACCCATGAATCTTCATGTACTCATTTACTTTACCTGATCTACCAATTTGGTGACATTGTCTTCAATGGTTTCCTAGAAAATCCATTATTTTCACTTTTTCCCATGCAAAAGCCTAAGTTGACAAATTTGACACTGCCATAAAATAGGTCAACGTCAACCATGAATCTTCATGTACTCATTTACTTTACCTGATCTACCAATTTGGTGACATTGTCTTCAATGGTTTCCTAGAAAATCCATTATTTTCACTTTTTCCCATGCAAAAGCCTAAGTTGACAAATTTGACACTGCCATAAAATAGGTCAACGTCAACCCAGGGTCAGCATTTGTAAAAACTATGACGAGCCCGAGTACCATATGATATATGCCAAGTTTCAAAGCCATTGGCCTTACGGTTCTGGAGAAGAAAATTTTTGAAGGCTTTTTACCATATATGGGCGTGGCGGCCATCTTGGTCATGTGATCTAGACCGTACTGGCAACTTTTCATTTGTTCAACTCACAAAAGCTCCATATTGAATTTCACTTAAATTGGCTCAGTAGTTTCTGAGAAAAAATAATTTTTTTTTTTGAAATATGAAATCGGAGTGACCTTGGTCTAAGGTCAATGAATGACCTTGACCTTTCTTACCCATAGATCTTCATGTATTCAGTTACTTTACCTAATCTACAAATGTTGGTGACACTGTCTTCAATGGTTTCCCTAAATATCAATTATTTTCACTTTTTCCTATGCAAAAGCCTAAGTCAGCAAATTTGACATTACTGTAAAATAGGTCAAGATCAACCCAGGGTCACCATTTGAACAAATTATGATAGGCCCGAGTACCATATGCTACATGCCAAGTTTCAAGGCCATTGGCCTTATGGTTCTTGAGAAGAAGAATTTCGAAGTTTCTTTACCATATATGGGCGTGGTGGCCATCTTGGTCATGTGATCTAGACCATGTTGGCAGCTTTTCATTTGTTCAACTCCCAAAGGCTCCATATTGAATTTCACTTCGATTGGCTCAGTAGTTTCTGAGAAAAAATGTTTGAAATATGGAACCTGCGTGACCTTGGTCTAAGGTCAGTTAATGACCTTGACCTTTCTTACACATAGATCTTCATGTATTCAGCTACTTTACCTTATCTACTAATTTTGGTGACACTGTCTTCAATGGTTTCCTAAAAATCCATTATTTTCACTTTTTCCCATGCAAAAGCCTAAGTCGGCAAATTTGACATTGCTGTAAAATAGATCAAGGTCAACTCGGGGTCACCATTTGTACAAACTATGATGGGCCTGAGTACCATATGCTACATGCCAAGTTTCAAGGCCATTGGCCCTACGGTTCTGGAGAAGAAGAACTTTTAAGGCTTTTTACCATATATATATAGGCGTGACGGCCATCTTGGTCATGTGATCTAGACCGTATTGGCATTTTTTCATTTGTTCAACTCATAAAGGCTCCATATTAAATTTCACTTAAATTGGCTCAGCAGTTTTGGAGAAAAAAATGTTTGAAATATGGATCCTGAATGACCTTGGTCTAAGGCCAATGAATGACCTTGACCTTTCTGACCCATAGATCTTCATGTATTCAGTTACTTTACCTGATCTACAAATTTTGGTGACACTGTCTTCAATGGTTTTCCTATAAATCCATTATTTTCACTTTGCCCCATGCAAAAGCCTACTTCGGCAAATTTGACATTGCTGTAAAATAGGTCAAGGTCAACCCGGGGTCACCATTTGTACAAACCATGATGGGCCCGAGTACCATATGCTACATGCCAAGTTTCAAGGCCACTGGCCTTATGGTTCTGGAGAAGAAGATTTTTGAAGGCTTTTTACCATATATGGGCATGGCGGCCATCTTGGTCATGTGATCCAGACCCCGCGAACAAACTTTTGTTCCCCCATCCCATTGAGGCTCCATATGAAATTTGGCTTTGATTGGCCCTGCAGTATAGGAGAAGATCTTTGAAAATGGTGGACGGACGGACGGACGACGGACGGACGGACGACGGACCATGGCTATACTATAAGCTCACCTATGAGCCTAAAGGCTCAGGTGAGCTAAAAATACAAGCGATACACACACTCAGAGACAGACCATACAAAAATAAACCGCGACAGAAGAACCGCCTTTGACCGGTCAGTGAAAAGAATTAAAGCGGGGCCTTTAAAGCTTCGCCCTTCCTTCCGACTTAAACAGTTTTCAAGGTAAGACGTATTTTTCAGAATATACCCTTAAATTATACCCTTAAATAAAACCAAGATAATACAGAAAGAAAAACAATCTTCATGTAAATCGGTTTCGATGAGGGTGAAGGGTGCTTCCTGTCTAGACGACCATAAGGACTGTAAAATAGAAGTGAATGCTTTGATCAGGAATCGATACAATTAACTCACAGCTCCCATCAGAGACAAACACGAAACAACAGTTCCTAATGGAAACATCAATAGCGGAAAGCCAAAAGGACTGTTACTTTCCCACAAAATGGCCAATCGGCTATCAATAACAAAATAACATAAGCGACACAAACACCCAAAGACAAACTATAACAAAAATAAAACACGACATAAATTACAAAAATAACATCACATAACAAAAATAAAGCCTGTTTAAACACGAACTCCCCATCCCCCACAGAACCCTCCCATAACTAATTACCAGCCGTCCTATTGCGGTATTTTCGTTGTGGTTTCATTTCTTTTATGTTTGGTGCTGTTTCATTTTCATCACGTAATTAAGTCCGGGAAATGAACACCACCGTACACCCAACTTCACTACAGCTGGTGTGTGGGAATGTGTGGCGGCGGTAAAACGTCTCCCTGCCCTACATCATAGTGTAGATTATACTTTCTTGTCCTTTGGGATCATTGATTCCATTGTGGAATTTTGAATATATCTGAGGGTCACTGATGAGGCCTAATTGGCCGAAACTAGCTAGTCTGGCCCAGAAAACATGTACACTCCATATTTTCCACTTCTGTGGTGTATTCCTTGCTTCCAAAGGATAACCCTTTTATAGAACATATTTAACTTCACTACAGCTGGTGTGTGGGAATGTGTGGCGGCGGTAAAACGTCTCTCTGCCCTACATCATAGTGTAGATTATATTTTCTTGTCCTTTGGGATCATTGATTCCATTGTGGAATTTTGAAAATATCTGAGGGTCACTGATGAGGCCTAATTGGCCGAAACTAGCTAGTCTGGCCCAGAAAACATGTACACTCCATATTTTCCACTTCTGTGGTGTATTCCTTGCTTCCAAAGGATAACCCTTTTATAGAACATATTTATACAGAGAAAACTTGGGTTTACGGGGGTAAACATTATTTTCCTTATTTCAGCTCCAAAACGTAGGTTGTGGGTACTCGTTAGACCCGCCTCAACGAACCGCCTAAATGAGGCTTTTCTAACGTGCACCCAAAATCTATGTTTTCAGTAGCAATAAGAAAAATATCACGGACTTTCATCAGAAAAGTGGCCATTTTTGAGATATGAAAAAAGCACTTTGTCGCACGGGTGTGTTATCGTAATGTTAATTTTGTCATTTCAACTTTGGTGTGTCCTTATTATTTAGTTAAGTAAAAGATTACTTCTGAACTGCCAACTGCTTGGAAAAGGGCTGCTAAATCGGTTTGTCGCCTGAGGCTTTTGTTGCTTGTCATTTCGATAACACACCGTGCTACATAGTGATTTTTTCACATCTCCAAAAAAAAACATTTTTCTGATGAAAATCCGTGATATTTTTCTTATAAATACTGCAAACATAGGTTGTGTATACTCGTTAGAACCGCCTCATTTAGGCGGTTCTAACAAGTACGCACAACCTATGTCTTGGAGCAAATATGAGAAACCTGTTAACCCCAGTTTTTCTATATAAAGTTGGGTATAGTGGGGGGTATTCATTTCATGGACTTGTTCACGTGATATTAAGATATGTTTATCACTCTTCCCCGGACTTAGGGTTCTTATTCGATCAGTTACTGAAGTATCTTTACTCATTTAATTTGATTCCAAACATAAGGCAATCATTATAGTCATACGTTGTAATAAACGAACTCGTACCCACAGCCTAACATAGGTTGTGGATACTCGTTAGAACCACCTCATTGAGGCGGTTCTAACGAGCACCCACAACCTATGTCTTGGAGCAAATATTAGAAAAATAATGTATACCCCCGTAAACTCAAGTTTTCTCTATATAAAGTGGGCTATAGTGGGTATTCGTTTCATGAACTTGTTCACGTCACGTAATGTTAAGATCTGCTTATCCGTCTTTCCCGGACCCAGGTTTCTGATTCGAACAGTTACTGAAGTATCTTTACTCGTTTAATTTGATTCCAAACATAAGGCAACCATAATAGTTACACGTTGTAATGAAGATGTTTTTCTCAAACGCTGAGCTATGTATTCTCTGCACAAGCCTGAAGCAGTATTCATTTGATTAGCAACATAAAGGCGTTTAGTAACCGTCTTCAGATCTCAGAAGTTTTCTGTTCCATGCATTACCCAGTAAGCATTCTACATAAATCTACAGCGGGCCGTAAGCGGCCCGTCAGGGTAGCTGACGGGCCGCTAACGGCCCGCTGTAGATTAATGTAGAATGCTAGCAGGGTATGGCCTAATCTGTTCTTAATGAGTTGTGTTTTGTGTCTTAAATGGAAAACAGAATGATATAATTAATCACTGGATACGAGTCGCACAAAACCAGTCTTGAATGAGTTCAAAATGACCATCCCCAACCCTGCTTTGTATTTAGGCCGTTTGAATTCCGTAGACCGATTTAGATACCAGCCCAAAAGAGGGTAGATCCAGGTGAGACACGGATTCAGATTCAAAGACGAACCAAAGCAAAAATAAAACGCGAGAAAAAAGATAAAAACCCGCCTTCATGCGGACTGAGCAAATTATTTGTTTAAATCGCGACGGAAGTAAGGGCGAGGATTGTGACCACGTAAAATCGATTTAGCCCCCCTCCCCTCCCCCCCTCCCCCGCAGTGGAATTTGTTTCACTGACCGTTCCAAGGCGGTTCTTCTGTCGCGGTTTAATTTTTGTTATGATTTGTTTTTGGGTATTTGTGTCGCTTATATTATTTTGTTTTGAATTGTCGAGTGGCAATTTTGTGGGAAAGTAATTGTCTTTTTGGCTTTTGGCTTTAGGCTGCTGATGTTTCCATGAAGGTCTGTTGTTTCATGTTTGTGTTTCTTTCCCTTTGGTGTCTCTGATGGGAGCTGTGGGTCAATTGTATCGAAGCCTAATTATGCCTCCACTTGTGTTTTGGAATGTTCAAAGAAAAGAATTTCTCTGGGGGCTTTAATCCATTTAATCGATTTTACGCGGCCTTAATTTTTAAAAATACAAAAGAAGGCAATGATCAGAAATCGATACAATTGACCCACAGTTCCCATCAGAGGGAAAGAAACACAAACATAACATAACTAGACCCTAATGGTAACATCAATAGCGGAAAGCCAAAAGGACAGATACTTTCCCCACAAAAAAGGCCAACAAAAAGGTCTAGGCGATACACAAACCCAAAGACAAACCATAACAAAAATCAACAGCGAAAGAAGAACCGCCTGGGAACGGTCATTGAAGATGCTTAAATCGATTTTACGAGGCCGCAATTCTCGCCCGGTTTCGGTAGCTCAGACGGATGCGCGTCTGACTTGTGATCAGGAGTACGAGGGCTCGGTACCTGCCGGAGTCGGCGACGTTCTCTCGCGGATATTGATTATGAAATCTTTTCTACGGTCATTCTCTGCCGCTGATTCAAGATGGGCAGTTGTCACTTTCTGGCGCAATAATGAGCACTGTACTGGTTAGCCGCTTAGGTGTTGGGTAGGTAAACTGGCCGGCTAAAAATGACATAAAATAGTGTTGGCGGGACCGTTAAACGCCAATACAAACAAACAAAACAAAACTTCTGTCGCGATTGAGACATAATTTGTTCAGTCCGTATGAAGGCCTCCTAACGCATCAGTGCATCGTCTCCGAGAACACAAAAATCAAACAACCACATAGATGAAACAACGGTTAGGACTCGACAGCAAGAAACCACTGAAGTGCTGGAGCAAAAGAAAACCAACAGTTAGGCTATGATGCGCCCGACCAAAGACAGAGCATCAAGCACCAACCAACATTATATAAAATTAAATTCTAGTTCTCAGTTAGCCTTTACGACATTTCGTACGGCCCCCGCCCACAGGGGCTTGAAGAAATATATGGGCTGCATGATGCTTCCACGCAGAGCTGAATCCGGCCCGCACACTAGTACTAGAGGATCTAAGCCTGTCCGGGAACCGCGGTGCGAGGCGGACCGTCCATGCTAATAAACCCTATTGGTGTCATTGGGCGACAGGGCTTGAGATGTCATTTCATCTCAATGTCGGGTAAAAGTCCCACGAAATTGGAAGCAACGTCTCCAAAATGACCTTTACAGTGTTGACGGGGACGTTAAACCTCAAATCAAACAAACAAACAAACGACATTTCGTCCTTGTCGCGGCTGATTTTATATACCAATTGGTGCAATGTCATGATTAATTTTCATCTAGCTGAGCTTAATCACATTAGACAATACCACGCTCATCATTCGTGAAAACATGACCGTGGTATATAAATCTGTGAGTAATGGCTTTAAAATGCAACTTGTCAGATAAAAATCGTGACATTCTCACAACATGATATCCTATTGAGGCGGGTCCTACAATCTATTTATTAGAGTAAAATAAAGAAAACAATGTAAGCTTAGTGTGGCAGCTAACCTATATTTAAATAGACGTCACACACCCCGATATATTGGATGATATCGTATCCGGTTGGTCATATTATGTGTAGCCGTCTTCAAGTGCAGTATCAAAAGAACACTTACAAAGTCGGGACTGACTTCCAGTATTTGTCATAGGCAGACAGACTCAGCACCAACACGTCGCAGTACAATGCAACGAGATCCTTGAAAATTGGGCGGTAAGTATACAATGCCTTGTAAAGTAACCACAGACACATAAACCGCAGAGATCTAGTAAATAAAAGGGGTAGGATATATATGTCCTCTTATGTAGGCCGATTCCCCAGGGCCCGGACGCACACAACAATGCATATCACGGAGAAAGAAAACTGAAGGTAAGAAACAGCTTGGCGTTAGGGATATGCTTGATTCGAAGAGTTACTGTAGTTTCTCTACGCATTTCATTTGATTTCAAACGCAAGGCAATGATTATAGTTATACGTTTTAATGAAGATGTTTTTCTCAAACGCTGATCAATGTATTCTCCGCACAAGCCTGAAGGATTATTCATCAAAGGCGTTTAGTTACCATTTTTAGATCACAGATGTGTCCTGGTCCCTGCATTTTGGCCTTTTATGATTACAAGGAGTTGTTGTTTGTGTCTTAAACAGAAAACAGATATAATTATTTGTTATGTTACGAGTGCTACCAAACCAGTCCTAAAGGATTCCAACATCGTATTTCGGCCCTTAGACCGATTTAGATACCAGCGCAAAGTGTATAATCTGCAGATCCAGCTGAAATAACTCATATTAGGCCTGTCATCTGGATCTACACTATTGACATTCTACGAATAATTTTGACTGAAACCCCTATTTGTAACAAACACGGACATGTCCGAATTCAGAGACAGTAGAATCCACTTTAGAAACACTGGGATGTAAGGGTTAAGCCCCTGCCCTACATCATAGTGTAGTTTATATTTTCTTGTCTTTTGGGATCATTGATTCCATTGTGGAATTTGGAAAATATTTGAGGGTCACTGATGATGCCTAAATAGCCGAAACTAGCTAGTCTGGCCCAGAAAACACTTCATATTTTCCAGTTATGTGGTGTATTCTTTGCTCCCAAAGGATAACCCTTTTAAAGAACATATTAAACACACAAATTATTCGGAAACCTGTCTGTCCTCAACCTGAATCTATTTTTCTGCAATTTTCAGCAGGAAAGGCAAGAAATACCGAAGATCATAGATGTGTCCCGCCAGTACAGTTTAAGTAATTGCCCAAAGGAAATCCACCAACAGTCTTCATTAGTATGATTGGACCGAAGCCGGTAGCTCAGTCGTTTGCGCGTCTGACTGGTGACCAGGAGGACGCGGGTTTGATTCCTGCTGGGGTCGGCAACATTCGTTTGTGAAGAGTGATCTTGAAATCTTTTCTAAGGTAATTCTCTCCCTTCCGCTGATTCAAGGTTTCTGGCGAAAGAATGTACACTGTACTGGTTAACCGCTTACTGGAAAAGTGTGTATAGGTTTATTGACCGGCTCAAAAATGATCTAAATAGTGTTGACTGGGCCGTTAAACTCCAATACAAAAACAACCAAACATAATAGAAGTAGAGGCAATGATCAGGAATCGATCTACAATCAACCCATAGCTCCCATCAGAGACACCAAAGGGAAAGAAACACAAACATGCAACAACAGACCTAATGGGAAAGCCAAAAGGACAGTTACTTTCCCACAAAATGGCCAATAGGCTATCCAAAATAAAATAACACAAGCGATACAAACACCTAAAGACAAACCATAACAAAAATAAACCGCGACAGAAGAACCGCCTTGGAACGGTCAGCGATAACGAATTCCGCCGGGGGTTGGGGGGGGGAGGGGCTTAAATCGATTTTACGTGGCCACAATCCTCTCCCTTATTTCCATCGCGATTTAGACAAAAACATTGTTCAGTCCGCATGAAGGCCACCTAACTCATCAGTGCAACATCACCGTGAACACAAATAATCAAACAATCACAGAGATGAAACAATGGTGAGGACTCGACAGCAAGAAACCACTGAAATGCTGGAGCAAAAGAAAACCAACAGTTAGACTCCGATGAGCCCGACCAGAGATAGAGCACCAGGCATCAGTCAACATACCATGAATTAGATCTCTCTAATTCTCAATAAACCTTTACAGTGGAACCGTCATAGAATCTGAGGCCTGACCCTCCGGCGTGCAATTAAAGAGGGAAGCAAAGTTGTCAACCGCGATTGGGTTAACTACCATGCATGCAGTCTGTCGTATAACATTTATGTTGTACCCAATCTTTTTATATCGAAGAATTATTTTACGAAATTGGATGCCGAAGTCATTGCGGTTATAATTTTTCTGTATTTGTATACTAAGTCACCATATAATTCGGGTTCCGATAGACCTTGTTGCAGAAGAGATTTAAGTCCAATGTTGACTTTTGAAATTAAATCAGAATGACGTCTATAAAATGTTGAAAAGGCTTTGCGTAGTTTGTGGTACCGATAATCCTGATTAAGAAAAGTAGAAGTAACACAAAGATCAGGAATTGATACAATTAACTTACTCCATCCATAAAAGACACCAAAGGGAAAGAAATACAAACATTAAGCGACCAGACCATAATGGAAACCTAAACAAAGGAAGGCCATATGGACAGTTACTTTCCCACAAAATGGCCATATGGCCATCCAAAATTAAAAGACACAAGTGATACACACAGTAAGTAACAAACAACAACATAAATAAATCGCCACAGAAGAGCCGCCTTGGAACGGTCAGTGGAAGATTTCCACTGGGGGGCTTAAATCGATTTTACGTGGCCACAATCCTCGCCCTTACTTCCGTCGCGATTTAGACAAATAATTTGTTCAGTCCGCATGAAGGCCTCCTAACTCATCAGTGCAACATCTCCGTGAACACAGAAATCAAAGAACCACAGAGGTGAGACAACGGTGAGGACTCGACAGCAAGAAACCACTGAAATGCTGGAGCAAAAGAAAACCAACAGTTAGACTCCGATGAGACCGACCAGAGACAGAGCATCAGGCACCAACCAACATTATCTCTTTAATTTTCAATAAGCCTTTACGTTGGAGCCGTCATAGAATCTGAGGCCTGACCCACCGGCGTGCAATTAAAGAGGGAAGCAAAGTTGCCAACCGTGATTGGGTTAACTACCATGCATGCAGTCTGTCGTATAATATCCATGTTGTACCCAATCTTTTTATATCGAAGAATGATTTTACGAAATTGGGTGCTGAAGTCATTGCGGTTATATATTTTTCTGAATTTATATACTAAGTCACCATAAAATTCGGGTTCCGATAGACCTTGTTGCAGAAGAGATTTAAGTCCAATATTGAATTTTGAAATTAAATCAGAATGGCGTCTATAAAATTTTGAAAAGGCTTTGCGTAGTTTATGGTACCGATAACCCTGATTAAGAAGTTTAGCCGATAACAATTTATTACGAGTGTTGAAGTCAGTTACATGACTACACACTCTGGCAAATCGAATTAATTGCGAAATATAAACGCCATAGGATGACGCACGAGGAACATCACCATCCAAAACGGAAAATTTACAATCTCAAAATCAAATTCATCGCGTATATCATAAATTTTGCACAAAACAAACCCATTTACAATAGAAAGATGTAAATCCAAAAACGGGGCCTCGGTATCAGAAGAATTTGCTTTATTTAACTGAAGTTCTGGGGGGGGGGGTAAATTTGACTGATCAAACCATCGGAATAGGTATTATCAATATTTAATAAATAATCCAAGTATCTAGAAGTGGAGCTAAAAGCTTCAATGATTTCAGACCCGTTTTCAGCAGAAAGGGACACCATGAAGTCTCTCTCATAACAAAACAAAAACAAATCAGCCACGAGTGGTGCGCAATTGGTACCCATCGGAATACCCCACAACTTGTCTAAATAACTTAGTACCAAATCTTATATAAATATTGTCAAGTAGAAAGGTGAGAGCTTCACACACTTTCTGACATGAACATAAAGTATAATTTTTATGCTCTTCAGAAGTGAAACAAGCAAATGGGATATATTCTGGAGAGATATGGATCTCTACTGTTTCCTACACTGTCAATGATTTTGAGTATAATACCTTTTTATAAGATCGAAGATATCCAAAGTAACTTATGGAAGAGCCCTCTATAGAAACTCAAAACGTGAAAAGGGTCAATACATTGTTTCTAAAGCTCTGTACTGCAGTATATAACCACGTGACGACCGGAAAGTCACCGAAACCAAAAATCGTGACAATGTCCGATCGACAGCCGCAAAGTTAGCCTCAAAACTCAAGGTAGAAATTATAAGGCTTCTGCCTTTTGCACTTTTTGGCTTTTGGCTCTCATAAAAGATGAATTTACATGTATTTTAAATGCGTGGTTTCGAAAGGAAAATACAGTTGCCACCAGAATCGACAAATCACCAAGAAATCACGGGACGATGAACGTTATTGTGTTGTGTTAGCTGTTCAGTATGATCCATTGTCCATCTGTTGTCTGTCTGTCAACACTTTCAAACATCTTCTCCTCTCCGAAACCACTTGGCCGATTAAAGACACATTTCATGTGGAGCATCCATGGGATTGGGGGGGGGGGGGGGGGGGCGAAAGCTTATTCGCGGAGTCTTGGTTACATGTGTGTGTGTGAATTTGGGTTTAACGTCGCTTTCAACAATTTTTCAGTCATATCACGACGGCGTCTGGTTGCGACAGGGAGCTCAATGCTCACTTTTATAGTGCTGCCTCACTGAAGTATCATGTCCCATACATATTGCATGATACCGCACCCAGTCACATTATCCTGACACTATGTCGACCAGTCCTAGCTCTACCCCGTAAATTTGAGTGCCATGCGAGGAGCAGCTAGAACCATTTTAAACGACTTTGGTATGTCGCGGCCCGGGATCGAACCCGTGACCTCCCGTTCCCCGGAGCGGACACTCTACCAACTGAGCTATCGGGGCCAGTCTCTAGGTTACATAACACAGATGTCCGCTTTGAAAAATATTCTCCGGAACCAGCGGTCCGATTGTCATGACATTTCGGACTCGGGCCAATCAAAGCTTGTTCAAATGATGACACTCAGATGACCTTGACCTATTTTGCAACAAGGTCAAATTAGGTCATATAGATTTTTTTCATGTGGAAAAAGTCAAAACTTGGGTATTGTTTTTTTTTCCTTATTTATTTATACTTAAACACTATTGAAGCCGGTGATCTGAAAATTGGTTGATGCAGTAAGCGAAATGAGTGGATAACAAATATGAAATAGAAGTGAAGACAATGATCAGGAATCGATAAAATCAACCCACAACTTCCACCAGAGACATCAAAGGGGAAAAAACAAACACGAAATAACTAGACAAAGGCATATTCAAGACATTGGCACAAGGTCATTCGTATTTGAAGGTTAAAACTCGTTTTCCACAAAACGAGTGGTCCATTTGTAACCAAATTTCATATGAAAGGATTTAGGAACAAGGAAATGAAAATTGATTAATTTGAGTTTTGTCACAAGGTAAAAACTTTTCAAAAATCTCCTTCTCCACAAACAGTAAGCCCATTGTCATAAAACTTGGTACGTAGTATTAGGGGCCCGGGCCCATCATAGTTTGTTCAAATGATGACCGTCCGATGACCTTGACCTTTCTACGCCAAGGTTATATTTGTGATCATAGACTTCGGTATGGGAAGTGTCAAACCTGAGTATTTTTTTAAACTATTGCAGCTGAAAATGGGCTTATGCAATAAGCTAAAGGGGTTGAGGAAACTACATGAGAATTCAAGGTCAAGGGCAATTCTTGACATTGGCCCAAGGTCATTCAGTTATGAAAATTAAAGCTCGTTTTTCACATAAACCACTGGGACATCTGTAACCAAATTCCATATGAAAAATAGAAGTGAAGGCAATAATCAGGAATAAAGCTTTGAGGAACAAGGTAATGAACACTTAATTTGAGTTGGGTCACATGACCAAGAGGGCTGCCATGCCCATATAAGGTAAAAACCCTTCAAAAATCTTCTTCTTCGGAACCAGTATGCCAATTGTAATGAAACTTGGTATTTAGCATTAGGGACTCGGTCTCAGCATTGTTCGTTTAAATGATGACATCCAGATGACCTTGACCTATTTTACGCCAAGGTCAAATTTGGACAAAAAAAGGTTAAAACTATGTCTTTTTTCAAAAACTATTGCAGCCGGTATTTTGAAAATTAGTAGATACGGTTAGCTAAATGAAACTGCATGGGTATTTAAGGTCAAGGTCATTCTTAAAGTTTGGCTTTGGCCTAGGGTCATGCAGATAAAACAAATAAAACTTATTTTCCATAGGAACAACTGGTCCATTTGTAACCAAATTTCATCAGTGAAAGCTTTTATAAACAAGGAAATGAAAAATAAGTAATATGAGTTTGGTCACATGGTTAATATGATGTCTCTGTTCATACAAGGTAAAAGTATTCACAAATCTTTTTCTTCTGATCCAGTTGGTTGATTTTCATGAAACCTGGTATGATGCATGGGGACACAAGCCAATCATAATGTGTTCAAACGATGATCCCTGAATGACCTCGACCAAATTTAGGCCAATGATAACTTTGGTTGCATAGGCTTTAAATGTATGGGAAAAGTCAAAACTGGTTTTTTTTAACTATTGCAGCCTGCAATATAAAAATGAGTAGACGAAGATAGATAGAAGTAGTTAACATTGAAACTAATACTTTTTGTCTGTGAACAATGTTATTGGTCCAGGGCCACACACAAATCAAAATAACCATGATGGCCCTGAATCGCTCACCTGAATCCAAGATGTTTCAAAGCTTATGGCAATGAAGGATTCACTGCTTTAAGGAGATGTGGACCAACGACTTTTGTCTTTGGAGGCTATTTTTCATTGCAGTGGAATTTGATAGTTTTTCTATTTTTAGCTCTGGTGTCCATTTTGTTTAACAGAGCGGAACAGTTTAGGCAATTTTGAAAGAGGGTCACTCAAGGAACATTCCTGGGAAATTATTTTCAAATCGGGCCATTTGCTAGGAGGAAATGTCATTTAAAGGTTTTTCTATTTTTAGCTCTGGTGGCCATTTTATTTAACTAAGCGGAACCATTTAGGCAATTTTGAAAGAGGGTCACTCAAAGACAATCCTGTGAAATTATTTTCAAATCAGGCCATTTGCCTAGGAGATGCCATTTAAAGGTTTTCCTATTTTTAGCTCTGGCGGCCATTTTATTTAACGGATTTGTTTGTTTGGTTTGAGGTTTAATGTCCCCGTCAACACTGTAAAGGTCATTTTATTTAACGGAGCGTAACGATTTAGGCAATTTTGTAAGAGGGTCACTCAAGGAACATTCCTGTGAAATTATTTTCAAATTTGGCCATTTGCCTAGGAGATGTCATTGAAAGGTTTTTTTTTTTATTTTTAGCTCTGGTGGCCATTTTGTTTAACGGAGCAGAACGATTCAGGCAATTTAGAAAGATGGTCACTCTAGAAACATTCCTGTGAAATACTTTTTAAATTGGGCAATTTGCCCAGGAGGAGATGTCATTTAAAGGTTTTTCTATTTTTAGCTCTGGTGGCCATTTTGTTTAATGGAGCAGAACGATTTAAGCAATTTTGAAAGAGGGTCACTCAAGGAACATTCCTGTGATATTTTTTTCAAATCTGGCCCTTTGCATAGGGGTAGATGTCATTTAAAGGTTTTTTTTCTATTTTTTTCTCTGGTGGCCATTTTATTTAACGGATTTGTTTGTTTGATTTGAGGCTTAACGTCCCCGTCAACACTGTAAAGGTCATTTTAGAGACGTTGCTTCCAATTTTGTCGGACTTATACCCGACATTGAGATGAAATGACAACTCAATCCCTATCGCAAGATGAAACCAATAGGGTGTATTAGCATGGACGGTCCGCCTCGCACCGCGGTTCCAGGACAGGCTTAGATCATCTAAGCGGTTTACCAGTACTAGTGTGCGGGCCGGATTCAGCTCTGCGTGGAACCATCATGCAGCCCAGATATTTCTTCAAGCCCCTATGGGCGGGGGCCGAGCGAAACGATTTAAACAATTCTGAGAGAGGGTCACCCAAGGAACATTACTGTGAAAATATTTTCAAATAGGGCAATTTTGCCTAGGAGGAGATGTAATTTTAAGATTTTTCTATTTTTAGATCTGGCGGCCATTTTGTTCCCGGAGCAGAACTATTTAGGCAATTTTGAAAGAGGGTCACCCTAGGAACATTCCTGTAGAATTCTTTTCAAATCGGGCCATTTGCCTAGGAGGAGATGTCATTATAAGGTTTTTCTAGTTTTAGCTCTGGCGGCCATTTTGTTTAACGGAGCAGAACGATTTAGGCAATTTTGAAAGAGGGTCACTCAAGGAACATTCCTGTGACATTATTTTTAAATCGGTCCATTTGCCTAGGAGGAGATGTCATTTAAAGGTTTTTCTATTTTTAGCTCTGGCGGCCATTTCGTTTAACGGAGCGGAACGATTTAGGCAATTTTGAAAGAGGGTCACTCAAGGAATATTCCTGTGAAATTATTTTCAAATCGGGCCATTTGCCTAGGAGATGTCGTTTAAAGGTTTTTACTATTTTTAGCTATGGCCGCAATTTTGCTTAACGGAGCGGAATGATTTAGGCTATTTTGAAAGAGGGTCATCCAAGGAACATTCCTGTGAAATTATATCAAAATCCATTCACTGGTTTAGGAGGAGATGTCGTTTGAAGAAAAAGTTTATGCACGCACGGACGCACGCACGGGCGCACGCACGACGGACGACGGACAAAAAGTGATCCCAAAAGCTGACCTCGTCACTACGTGACAGGTGAGCTAAAAATCAATATGAAGACTTTATCGGGTGGAAAAACCAACGTTTTATTCAAATGATTAAGGTCACATGATCAAGATGGCTGCCATGGAAAAAACATTTAAAATCTTCTTCTCAGAAATCACATAGATCCATAAACACACAGCACACAGGTGAGCGGTTAAGGGCCTTTGGTCCTCTGGATTTTATTTGTTTGATTTTCTTTTATATTTGAGATTCAGATAAGTGTAGTATTGTACATTTGCAGAAAAAGTCTCCTATATAAATTAATAAAACCTGGCCGAGTTTAATATACCCTCCAAACCTGATAACTCTTCGACACTGATTAGGCGAATCCAACGTTGCCTTAATTTACTATTTTCAAACACGCTTATTCTCCCTCTGAATTTTTTGTCACCAAATACTTTGCTAGACATTTCTTGCTGCTCAGGTGGTAATTATTCACGTTTTGTCCATATTTGCGTAGTACAATAGAAGTGACTGCAATGATAAGGGATCAGGAATCGCACAAATGCAAAATAAATCCCATCAAAGGGAACCAAATCAGACACCAAAGGGAAAGAAATACAAACATAGAACAACTTCACTATTATGAAAATTTCTCAAGCCGAAAACAAAAAAGATATTTACTTTCCCACAGAATGGCCAAAACGGCTATACAAAACAAAACGAAATTTGAAATACATACACGCAAAGACGAGCTATAACAATAATAAAACGCAACACATTACGAAAACACGCCTATACAAAAACATTGATAACATTATCGCCGAAAAAAATGAAAATTTTAGGAAGAAAAATTAAGGTTAACCCCTGTAAACCCCAGTTTTACTATATAAAAGTGGGGTTGAAAGGTGTCAATATTATATAGATGTGTTTTCGTGATGAGAAGAACCGCCTTAAGGTTTTTCACGGGGAGGGTGGGGGTGGGGGGTCAACTCGATTTTACGTGGCCACAAGCCTCGCCCTTGGTTCTGCCGTGTTGAGATATAATTGGTTCCATCCATATGAAAAGAAGCCTCTGTGGTCGAGTGGTTACGCTACTCGCCTTGTAAACCAGGGGTCGCAGGTTCGATCCCGGGCTTCTCCAGACTTTCGGATGAGTCTTTAAAACGAGGTCGCGTCTCCGTATGACCTAAGCTGTTGGTGGGACGTAAAAATGAAACACTCGCTCCGTCCACATGAAGGATTTCTGAAACACCTGTACAACATAAAATCAAATAAATACCGAGTTGAAACAACGATACATGAAATAAAAGAAATGCTTGAACAAAATTCGGCTCCGGTGGGCCCGTCCAGAATTACTAGGAACCAACATTGCTTGAAAGTCTTAAGGCTGGAACCGTCATAACGTGCATTAAAGAGGGGAGCAAACAACTGTGATTAGGATAACTACCTTGTATGCAGTCTGTCGTATAACATTTATGTTTAACCCAATCTTTTTATATCGGAGAAAGGTTTTACGAAATTGGGTCCTAAAATCATTGCAAGCGTATTCTTTTCTGATTTTTTATTCTTAGTCACCATAAAATTCAGGGCCCGATAGGCCTTGTTGCAGAAGGAGATTTAAGTCCAACATTGAATTTTGAAACTAAATCGAAATGACGTTAAAAACTTTATAAAAACCTTCAGTCAGCATAAGAAATACATCTATGTCAGCCATTTTAATCATAATAATGTGTGACGTCGCCTGTGACAATGACGTTAATATGCACTATTCGCACTGGATTTGATTAGGGGCAAGGTCAAAGGGCTTTCTAATTTATTAGCTCAATTACATTATTCTGTATCCTTGGTATAGTGCTAATATTGCTAACCTCCTAATAGTGCTAATTTTGCAGATTGGTATTAACCGTTAGCTTGCTGTTCACGACAACCCCTATCTTTGTAAACAGTGTAGATCCAGATCAGATGGCTTCTGAAGAAGCCATCTGATCAGGATCTACACCGTTTGGCATTCAGTTAATGCAATTGTAGGAATAAATTACATCAAGTAATTTGACTGGTTCAGAGTTAGAAATGAGTGTGGCTTAAATGAATATTCAACAAGATAAGGGTTAATAGAGCTTATGGTATGATTGCTTTCATCCCGAAGGAAGTATGTTTGAATTGTGGATCTACGTCCCCGCAAACACTATCTTTAGGTCATTTTGGAGACGTTGCTTCCAATTGTGTGCATTTTACTCGACAATAAGATAAAAAGATATTTCAAGCCCTACAGCCCGAACAAGCCAATACTATGCAGGGACTCGCAACCGATGGAAGCGATATAAATTTTAAACAAAGCTGTGTCTGGTTATTTTTATTTAATGATAGTTTAAATTAATCCTTGTACTTCAAGCAAATACTAAAGATCTTGGTCGGATGCTTTTCTTGACCTATACTGTATGAAAATTTTCTTTCAATGAGATGCTATACATTTATGGATCCAATGCAGTGATGCTTATTTTCGCTCTATTTATAGTGTCTTTATAGTGGCTGATGCTCTGTCTCTGATCGGGCCTTTCGGAGTCTAACGGTTGTTTTCTTTTGTTCCAGCATTTCAGCATTTCAGTGTTTTCTTGTTGTCGAGACCTCGCCGTTGTTTCATCTCTGTGATTGTTTGATTTTTGTGTGTTCACGGAGATAGTGCACTGATGAGCTAGGAGGCCAGCATGCGGTCTGAACAAATAATTTGTTTAAATCGCGACGAATTCGTTTCACTGACCGTTCCAAGGCCGTTCTTTTGTCGCAGTTTATTTTTGCTACGGTTTGTCTTGTCTTTGAGTGTTTGTATCGCTCACATTATTTTGTTTTGGATAGCCAATTGACCTTTTTGGTGGAAAGTAATTGTCCTTTTGGCTTTCCGCTATTGATGTTTCCATTAGTATAGGTGTCTGATGCCTCCAGCTGACCTGTCTCATAGGCTACGTCGGTCTGTGTGTGGTCGGAGGGGGATGTGATGTGTTTGCCGGGTCTTGTCCATCATCCGTTTCGGTTTCAAAACTTTGGGGTTGAGACACACTGATGAAGATTAAATATCAGAAAGGCCTCTGTGTCACTAAATTTGGTATAGTTACGCCTTAATTGCAACCACTGCGTCGGTATATCTGCTGGTGGACGATTCGTTCGTCCCCGGGGGTATCATCAGCTCAGTATCAGTTCCTTAGTGCTGAGGTTGATACTGCAGTGTTGACGTCAGTGCTCACGTACTGATTTAAATAACTATATTATATCTTTAATTTTTGCAGCATATTTTTTTTTAAAAACTAAGACTGTTTTGTCAGGTGAGACATGTATCTTAGCGGATTTGGTTTACACGTTTTGTTATATTTTAAATTTTGCAAGTCTCGCTACTTTAGACATATCCTTCCTGATGCCCGGGACTTCCGTGGAGTGTAGGTCATGTTTGACTGATGTTGGCTCGGTGGGGGACGCCTATAAGTCCGCGGGTAAGCTCTCTTGCCTGATGCCTCCAGCTGGCCTGTCTCATAGGCTACGTCGGTCGGTGTGTGCTCGGAGGGGGGTGTGCTGTGTTTGCCGGGTCTTGTCCATCATCCGTTTCGGTTTCAAAATTTTGGGGTTGAGACACACTGATGAAGATTGCTTCTGTGTCACTAAATTTGGTATAGTTACGCCTTAATTCCATTAGGGTCTGTTGTTTCATGTTTGTGTTTGTTTCGATGGAAGCTGTGGGTTTATTGTATCGATTCCTGATCATTGCCTTCAGTTCTATTTTTTACCAACTGTTCTCCAGTGGATTCTTCCATTGCTGTATGATGGACAAGTCCATTTGTAACATAAGGGATGTCTTGCCTATTTTTGTCTCGTTTATTTTTTTTTTTTTTTTTTGACAGAAAATTCTGTTAGCAAATAGTGCAGGCCCTGATCAGACGCCACATAACGCGGCGTCTGATCTGGGCCTGCACTGTTTGCCAAGGTAGGGGTTTCCCACATGCAATGGGTTAAACAGTTTCCGGGGACCTGGTCGATTACTCTAGTCTCCCATAAGTATTCTGTAGGTGGGTTTCATTGACGATTCCTTTGACGTTCTTTTCGTCTGGCCTTGATGTCCGTCACCCACTGTCATTTGTGGTGTTATATTAAATTTCTACAATAGTGTATCACGCTTAATCAGTAATTGAATTATTCTATTGATTGGGGACAATTCGAAAGCTCAGTCTGTCCCAGTTTAGCACAATCGGCCCACGATATGCAAGATGATAAAAATTTTACCGGAACATGCTCAGACTGTCTTGTTTAGACGCATGTGGGGAAACCATCAGCAATGATTTATCATGAGTGCTTCCACCAATATCAACTTCCCCTGTATAAAAAGGAATAATGCAGCAGAACAAAACCTATCAAAATATTTTGTGAGGACACGGCAGACTCAGATCAGCATTAGTACCCGCGGAGCCTGAACAAATGTTTGGTTATTCGCAAAGGTATTCTATTGTCTCTCGGTTATACACGATCGATCGCCAAATACCCCCGTAAGACTTTAAGGGTGCGTAAACTGGTCGGAGTCTTAACTAGTCGCAAATACATTGTTGAATTTTTAATTTCTCCTGGCCCATCCTTGCTTAGGATGGGTCCAGCTCATATAGTTTAATACGTGGTATTGGATGGTTTGATGGAATGACAGGGACAGAAATGGTGTACTCCCACTGATTCAAATAATGTTCACAAGTCCTTGCCATGAATAGTTTCTTAACGCTCTGCATTGCTGGGTATGTTTTCAGCAGACGACATTTACCCTTCAGAACTTTAAGAGACAATTTGCATGAAATGTCAAATCTTGTTTTCTGGGGAAAATAAAAAAAAAACTATTTGTTTTCTGCTGAATTAGCCTAGAGAATGGCAAAGGTTAATCCCTACGTTAAATAGTTTAAAATGTGAGGTTTGTTTGGGTAGACTATAAGAAATTATATAGGTCTGATGGGTGGATTACGCAAACACGCTATAAATACATTGCCACCTTTATCGCCGAAATAATGAAAATTTTAAGATGAAAAATTGTGATATTTTTCTTATTTCTGCTCAAAATATAGATTGTGGGCACTCGTTAGAACCGCCTCATCGAGGCGGTTCTAACGAGTACCCACAATCTATATTTTAGAGAAGAAATAAGAAAAATAAAATTTACCCCTGTAAACCCCAGTTTTACTATATAAAAGTGGGGTTCAAGGGGTCAAAATTATATAGGCGTGTTTTCGTGATGAATAGAAGCATCATGCAGCCCATCTTTTTCTTCAAGCCCTGATGGGCGGGGGCCGACAGCTGATAGCTATACTAGACGTTCTGATTGACCAGCGTCGGTTCGGACACTTTTAAAAGAGAGATCTCGAGGTCCCTCTCTGTTAAAGTTATTAATGCTTTTAGCTCGACATATAGATACTTGGGTGATTTATTAAATATTGACAATACCTACTTCGATGGTTTGAGCCATCAAATTTATCCTTCAAAACTTCAATCAAATAAAGCAAATTGAAGATACAAAAGCCCCGTTTTTTTATTTAAATTCGTCTTTTTAGAAGGGTTCGTTTCGTTCAAAATGCATGATAAACGCGATAATTTGATTGTGTATCCTACGAAGTGTATATGTCGCATTTAATTCGATTTGCAAGAGTGTCTAGTCATGTAACTTATTTCCACACTCGTTATAAATTATTAACTGCTAAATTTTAAATCAGGGCTATGGGTATTATTCACTTCGCAAAGCCTTATCTAAATTTTAAAGAAGTCAATTCGATTTGGTTTCAAAATTCAATTTTGGACTAAAACATTTTTTGCAACAAGGCCAATCGGAACCTGAATTTTATGATGACTTAGTATATAAATTCAGAAATATATATGCTTGCAATGATTTTGGCAATTTCGTAAAATCATTCTTCGATACAAAAAGACTGGAAAATGTTATACGGAAGACTAGGCGCATGGAGGTTAACCCCATTATGGTTGATAACTTTGCTTCCCTCTTTAGTTGCAAGTAAATAACATTTTACTGACCATTTCAAGACGGTTCATATGTTGTGATGTTGCGGTTTATTATTGTAACCGTAATAGTTCGTCCTTGCTTGTATGTATTGCTATTATCTTTTTTTTTTTTTTTTTTTTTTGATTTATGGGAAAGTAGCTGTCCTTTTTGGCTTTCCGCTTGTGAAGTTTTCTTTATTGTGTGTGGGAGTTGTGAGATAATTGTATCCTTGTCTTTGGCTATACTTCTCTTTTCCGACTCAGTGACTGCCTCAACATAAAACGTCTATAATTTGATTAGGGCCTGATGCTATGTCTTACGTGCCCCGGCTCTGGCTAACAGTGTTTGTGGTATCAGCCAGCAGCCCTCGTCTGTACTACACCGTAGGGATGAAATTTGGTTTATCGGTGTCTATAATGGTGCGAACCGAACCGGAAGTTTTATGGTCAATATTATGAATTATACTTTAACCTTGGGCGAAGATTAGCCGGCAGTGAAAGTCTATATGCCCCATGTAGCTTGAGTTCCCAACCCATTATAAGGCGGTGGTTCTTGTGTTGATCTTTCATTGTTGCTTTGTTTTATTTCGTGTTTTAACCAAAAAATTATTTTTGTTCTTTACTGTGCTCTTCTAGCTGTCTAATCAACTGGTTGGAGGAAGGGAGGGCCTATTCCTCCGCTTGTTAAGCGTTTGTTCTTATGCTCACCCCTATGTTTTTTTTTTATTCTCTTTTTGCTAGTGCAAAGGGAGGACAACGTTTTGTTATTTCGGCTCTCCACGGAGTTTTATTTCATTTATTTATTGTTTTTTTTTTTTGTTTTTTTTTTTTTTTTTTTTTTTCAAAGCATTACCAAATTAGAGAGGCAGTTTAGACAAAAAGTGCTTTAAAAATTCAACTTAGGGACGACCTTAATCACAAGAATATCAAGAATATGACTGGAATGTCAGAATTAGTTAAGTCTTGAGGTTCAAGACCCAATGGAACACACATCCATAAAATCAAACCGGAATCAAGGACCTTCACTCAGAAACAACAACTGGCGAAACCGGGAAATCAACACTAGCAGCAGAACTCGTGATGCAACAGACGGAACGGGCCACAGAAGCAGTCGCAATGATGTGTCAAAGTGCAAAAAATGCGCAAACACAAAGAACTGCACCACAACCGAAACATCACGAGCAGAAAGGCAAAAAGACAGCTTCCCTTCTATAAAGCGACATTCTAAAATTAAATAAATCACCAGTATACACAGGCAAAGTCAATCAATGGCATCAATAAAAGACAACAGAAGCCCCGCCTAGGAACGGCAAGTAACCTTTAACAGGTAGGATGACTATAATCGATTTTACCACCTTTCTGCGTGTGGTAGTTTGGTTGCGGTACGGTTCCTTTGTGTTTGTGGAAGACGTCAATGGTACAGATTTCGCACATTAAGCACGAAGGGTTTCTAAATCATCAGCACAATATCTCAGAGAACATAAAAATCAAGCGATTTCAGAGATAAAAAAGACGATGCGGACCCAAAAGCATGAAGTAACCGAAAAGCAAAAGAAAACCTAACAGTTTAACATTGGTGGACCAAAAACAGAGCATCAGGTACTAACTACTTAAAAAAAAGAAAGATGTTCTTATCAACCGTTATTAAATAAACAGTCATGCGAGCAGTCAGTCGTATTACATTTATATTGACCAATTTTGTTTTGTATCGAAGAATAATTTTACGAATTCGAGTACTAAAGTCATTGCTAGGTCACCATAAAATTCAGCCCTGATAGGCTGATGGGTAGATTTGATTTTAATCCGCGTTGATTACGAAACTAAATCGAATGACGTCTATGTAGTTGAGAAAAGGCATTGCGAGGATTATGATACCTATTCCCTTATTTAGAAGTTTAGAAGGGAATAGTTTTACGAGTGTTGCATCTATGACACGACTTGACACTCTTGCGAACCGAATAAGTGCATTATATACTTAGTCAAAAAAGTTCCTAAACATAAAATTTCTTCTGTTACCATAGTTACTACAAATAAAAAACAGACAAAATTTGTTTGTTTTAGGTAGAAGGCTCATTTTACCATGTAAAAGCCCAAACTGTTTTTGTTTATGTAAACTCGCCAGCCTGGGCTATTGTTTTAAACACCCAAGGGGAAACTGTGACAATTTCGCAGAATAAATCAATACAAAGGCCAAGATTTAATACCATTAAAAATAACACTTAGCACAAGATTTCTAAAATTTGATACACGTAACCTTTTATTAGATACCCCGTGTGTCTATTGACAAAAGGTTTGTAACTTTAGTTCCATTTACTAAGAGAAACAGACGATCACGTACAGGCCTCCGTTTCTTTGAAGTTGAGTGCAAAATGATGCTTTCAATTGAAACTCCATAGAAAATTGAAATTGGTAGTGCTGCATGCTACATGAATTTTCTAAATTATTTTCCATCATGGGTATCAGCAATGGTGGCGACAAAGCGCGTTTCAAAGAAATTGCAAATATTGAATGACAGGTATAGAAATACCAACGGTTTGAAAATTGCTATATTTTTAATTGAAAGGGAGATAATCTGAGAATTTCACAAATTAAAACCTTGATTGCAGTGCAAGATCATTTTTTTTTTGGGGGGGGGGGAGGTTACGGCCCTTTCAAGATTATTTCACTCATATCGAGCCGATCGTTAATCAGAGGTGGGCGAAAACCGGAGTACCCGGAGAAAAACCACCTGACCTTCCGTTGCAGAACTTGGCGTCTCACATGTGACCCGAGCGAGGCTCGAACCACCTAATGATCAAGAGTCAGCGCTCTTAACCACTAAGCCACGGAGGCCCGTCAGTGCAAGATCATGAGATAATGTAAAAGTAAAGTGAGTTTCGATGATAAATGGTCGTGATCTTTCATCTCAGACAAAAATGATCATCTGTGCATGCGCAATGTAAAATTCCTTGCAAAACCTTTCTATGCACATATTGCAAGACAACTCTTGAGCAGAATAGTATGGGCAAATGCAAATGTATGCATTTTGTAGCTAAACGTCCGATTCGCATGTTTACAGCCACGTTTAGCTGAATGGCTGCCGGATAGCTACTGGAATTTACCCGGAAGTGGGTATAGTTACTTTTTTGACAGGGTATCTCAAAATCAAGACCATTGCATTTTATTCAAATTTGCATGAAACAATTCCATATAAAATAAGCAAATGTAAATTAAAACAGTGAGCTTTTATGTCAAAAGAATTTTCTTTATATGACTGAAGTTCTGAAGGGTAAATATGACAGATAAATTCATGACAGTAGGTATTGTCAATTTTAAGAAATCGACCAAATATCTAGACGTCGAACCGAATGCTTCAGTAACTTTAGATTTCTTCTTTATTTTCAAAAACGGACCTTTCATAACAGAACAAGAAAAAATCAGGCAAGGTGGCGTGTAATATTGTAAGAATCTTATATGGGTGTGAGGGGTGGATGGAAAAATGCGTCCCGAGGGAGACTGTCCGGCATCACGAGGCTTGCCGAGTGATGCCGGACAGTGATCCCGAGGGACGCATTTTTCTATCCACCCGTCACACCCATATTGGATTCTTTTTCTTGCATACCTTCCATTTCTTAGCGCGGATCTTTAATGCTGCAGTCACTTCGGTTACCAACGTCCGCCATAAGTGTTGACCCTGCAGGAATGTTTTGTGACATCACGTAACGTGCTGAGACGTCAACCTTAACGAAGGCGCATACGAGGTCGGAATCAACCAGTCCATTCATCAAACGCGCGTTTATATTCGATTTTGGGTCGGAACACCAGGGTCAGAACATAAATTTCTGTCCCTGGGTAAAATCAAGGATTTCCTTGTCTGGTGTGCCATCGGAATTCTGACAGTTTGTCTATACAGCTAAGTACCAAATCTTATATGATTGTTATCAAGTGGAAAGGTGAGAGCATCACACAATTTCTGACATGACCATTGTGTGTATATTTTAAGAGCTTCATAAGAGAAAACTATTTACATGCAGATTAGAGGAGCCTTCTCTATCGAATGTACATTCAAAAACGAAAGTTTTAAGTTTTCTCCTAGATAAGACGATGGGGTAGATTCGTGTAAACGGTGGATATATCATACGTAGACGATGCATCAATATGACTGCAATTTGTTAAACCTCATTTGAATTTTAATTGACCAAAACAGACTTTTGACTGATCTTTCGTAGACCTCGTCTCAATATTAAGCCACATGCTTTTTATTGGCAGTTACACACAGTATCAACAGTTTAGAAAGCCCAGTAGTGGTACAAAGTAGAAGTAAAACAAAGATCAGGAATCGATACAATTAACTCGACTCGTGATTTTACATTCTTTTTCGAATATCCACATATATTTTTAATACAATTTTATGAACAACTTTTAGACCTTTTTACATATATTTGAAAGCACCCTCTAAATGTATAGAATATATAGCAAAACTACTGAATACAGCGACAAAAACTGATGAATTTATTTTCATAACGTTTTTGTAAATTGTTTTTTTTTTTCTTCTTTTCTGTGCGAGCGGGAGTAAAATTGCATATTTATTGTGAACACATCAATGTAAATTTTCTGAAATAAAAATAAAAATAATTTGGTCCTTTTTGAAAATGAAATACACTACCCCATTTTTCTATTTCCAGTTTACCTTAGCAATCAGCGGGCAGCGGTTGTCACTACGGTAAACAATAACAAAGGCTATGTTACGCCTTCGATGTACTAATTGATACATTTAACAATTTGTAATTAATATATCATTATGTAAATTATTCTTTATTCAGACTTTTTTTTTTTTTTTTTTTTTTTGTCGACTCGCACCGCTTTTCCTGGGCAGGCATAGATCCTCTAAGCGGTTTATTCGTACTCGTGTGACGGTCGGATTCAGCTCTGCGTGGAAGCATCATGCAGCCTATCTATTTCTTCAAGCCCCTTCGGGGGGCGAAGTTACATTATAACACTACCACTACTTTCATAAATTAGAACAGTGACCTATAAAATACATATAAAGCGGTCCTCAGACTTCATACTGATGCATCAAAATCGTTCGGATGTCACCTAGGTAACCATGAGGCCTTGGGGAGATAACAATTTATTTTCTGTGTTGTACGCGTTAGTTCCCTTGATTATCAGCACAGATAGCAGTCATGTCCGTATAAGTCCGGTATGTCTAAATTTATATACTAAGTCACCATAGAATTCGGGTTTCGATAGGCCTTTTTGCAGAAGTGTTTTACGTCCAACATTGAATTTTGAAACCAAATGAGAATGACGTCTATAAAACTTAGAAAAGGCTTTACGTAGTTTATGATACCGATACCCCTGATTAAGAAGTTTAGCGGTTAATAATTTATTATGAGTGTTGAAGTCGGATACATGACTAGACACTAGCGAATCGAATTAACTGCGAAATATAAACCCCGCACGATGTCGCACGAGTAATGAATGTTATGAATGAAGCCTTAAGCACTTACAGCAAACTTGGTGGCTGAATGATAGATATGCTCTTTTACCACAGACATCTCTTTAGCTCAGGGCTGTGTTTTTAAGAGTAATCAAACAGTAGAGCCGTCAAAGAACGACACGTTGTTAGCGGATTAGTACATAATTTAGTACTTTGACACTAGAAATAAATGCGTTTATTAACTTTTTTTGGATTGTATTCCAAAATTTACGGCATGGCAGTTTATAATGATTGTTTATTTGTAAATTTGAAAAGTAGAAGTGGAGGAAATGATCAGAAATCGATACAAATGGCCGTCAGAGCTAACAAAAAAACTTTAAACGACATCTCCTCCAAGGCTAATGGTCCGATTTCAAATAATTTCACAGGAATGTTCCTTAGTAGGTCACCCTCTACAAAAATTGCTAAAATTGTTCAGCTTCGCTGAATTAAATGGCCCCCAAAGCTAAAAATAGAAAAATCTTTAAATGACATCTCCTAGGCTAATGCTCCGATTTCAAAATAATTTCACAAGAATATTTATTGGGTGACCCTCTACCATAATTGCTAATGGTTCTGGTCTGCTGATTCTGGCCGCCTGGGCTTAAATATAAAATAAAACGTTAAATGACATGTTCTCCTAGGCTAATGGTCTGACTAGAAAGTAATTTACCAGAAATGATCCTTTGGTGACCCTCTACCAAAATTCTTGAAACGGTTTCACTTCATTGAACAAAATGACCACCAGAGTTAGAAATAGAAAAACCTTCCAAGGACATCTCCTCCAAGGTTAATAATCCTATTTCAAAATTATTTCACAGAACTGTTCCTTTGTTGACCCTCCACACTGCTTAAATGGTTTCACTTCACCAAAGCAAATGGCTGCCAGAGCTAAAATTAGAAAAAAAACCTTTGAATAACATATCCCCCTAGCTCAATGATGCAATTTCAAACCCAGTTCACAGAAATGTTTCTCTTTCATTTTGAGTCACTGGGGTGGTCAGCTGACATTGGCTTACAGTTGGGCAAGGCCTACTGTCATTGCAGCGGGTAAAGGTAGAGTGGATGTTGTTATTTCTTCTGTTTCAACACTTTCATTCCTTTTTGTCTTTCTCCATTATCCCTCACTTTCTCCCTTTCTCTGGGAGACGACACAAAATGACCCACAAGGGTTGACATATCATTAAACTCAAAACAATCAATCAAATACTAATGATTGCTAAAATTGCTGAAATGAATTTGCTGTGGCGAACAAAATGTCCATACAACTGCAGAGCTAAACATAGAAAAATCATTAAAGAACATCTTCTCCATTGGCTCAGTTTCAAAATAACTTTGACAGAAATGTTCCTTGGGTGACCTCTGTGCCAAAAGTGCTTAAGTGGTTCTGCTGCTCTATACAAAATGGCTGCCAGAGCTAAATATAGAAGAGCATGTAAACAAAAATGTTAGTACATCATAATTCAAGTGAGCGAATTAGGTTCATCATGGACCTCTTGTTCTGATGAGAATTTGACATATATATCTTATACATACCCCAAGTAAAGATGTATACCCCAGTTTGCTTCATTACGATAACACACCCGTTTGGCATTGTGCATTCTTTCCTGTCTTCAACATTACGAAAACACACCTATACATATACATTGTAAACTTCACGGCAAAAAAAATGGAAATTTTATGATGAAAAATTGTAATATTTTTTTTTTATTTCTGCTCAAAATATAGATTTTGGGTACTCGTTAGAACCGCCTCATCGAGGCGGTTCTAACGAATACCCACAATCTATATTTAAGAGCAGAAATAAGAAAAAATAAAGTTTACCCCTGTAAACCCCAGTTTTACTATATAAAAGTGGGGTTCAAGGGGGTCAAAATAATATAGGCGTGTTTTCGTGATGAAAATGGTTACTTTTCTGATGAAAATATCTGGCACCATTCTTATACACCTGTGGACACAAAACCGTTCAAACTCCTATGAAATAACTTTAAATGAATCTCCTTGCATCAAGTTAGTTTGACAAGCAAATGTCATTCATCAAACAATTCTAAAACCAGATCAAGCAATTGATTGGTCTCATTTTGGAAAACACCTTCTGATTGACATTATAGATGTATTCTGATTGGACAGTGCAGGAGTCCGCAATGAAATGCACACCATCTTGTGTTCTGAATTTATTTCTGTCTGGCAGTTTATAGGATGTTAGGATATATTGAATGATGTTTCAAGTCAAAATGAAATGAAGCTCATCAAAGTTTGAACGTTTTTGTATCCACAGGTATAAATACTTCAAGCATAGGTTGTGGGTGATCGTTAGAGCTACTTCATTGAGGCGTTAAAGCCACCTCATTGAAGCGGTTCAAACGGGTACCAACAATACATATCTTGGAACTGAAATTAGAAACATAATGTATACCCCTGTATGCCACATTTTTCTCTATATAAAGTTGGTTTTAAGGGATGTTCACTTCTGCTTTTAAAAGCTTATTTGGAATGGTGTAAATATTTCAACTTTGTGTATTTTGCACACACTGTCCCCTGGTCAGGGACCACCTTTGGAACTGTTTAAAAATGGTCTTAAAGACCACTTTTGAACAGTCCAAAATGTGGTCTTAATATAGGAATTATACTGTACATAAAATGAGGTCAGCGGGATGTTCATTTCAAGGAAAACAGTTAGTTTATTTTCTGACTCGAAAGACGAAAGCCACCAAGAACAGATTATTAATGCTTTATAATAGCTGTGTTAACGAACACTAAGCCATTAAGGCACGCATGGCAGCTGCTTCGGACTGAAAAATATAAACATATTGACCTTTCTGTACTTCAGAACTAGCACTTTCACAGACTGGGGAAATTTACAGCCAACCTACAACATATAGGTCTAAATGACAAACACAACAGAAATGGAGCTTCACAAGAAAGTTCAAATTAAACAACTAGGCTTCGCAGTTGAATTGTAACTGCGAAAGCCGATGTTTCCATATCAAAATAACAGTGGAATCCCGCTATCTATAAGTTCATCTAAAATGAAGACAAATTCTTCATTTAAAACATATTTAAAAGTTTCAGTTTTTCTTCTCACTTTCTGTTTTCTACACCCAATGTCTTGGACTAGTAAGAGACCGCCCTTGGAATTGTTAAAAAGTGGTCTTAAGACCACTTTTGAACAGTCCCAAAGATGGTCTTAATATAGGAATTTTACTGTATTTTGTTTTTGTGACTCAAAGACAGCATAGCTATAACTTCTGCATAAGTCACTAATATTGTTTTCGGGTAGAATGTTTTGTAGCAATGCATTCTTACAAAATGTTCTTCACAAGTAGTTTTTCATTTATACGACAGACTGCACGCATGGTAGTTAACCCAATCACGGTTGGCAACTTTGCTTCCCTCTTTAATTGCACGCCGGTGGGTTAGGCCTGCGATTCTATGACGGCTCCAACGTAAAGGCTTATTGAGAATTAGAGAGATCTAATTCAATATAATGTTGGTTGGTGCCTGATGCTCTGTCTCTGGCGGGCCCATCGGAGTCTAACTGTTGGTTTTCTTTTGCTCCAGCATTTCAGTGGTTTCTTGCTGTCGAGTCCTCACCGTGGTTCTTTGATTTTTTTTTGTGTTCACGGAGATGCTGCACTGATGAGTTAGGAGGCCTTCATGCGGACTGAACAAATTATTTGTCTAAATCGCGACGGAAGTAAGGGCGAGGATTGTGGCCACGTAAAATCGATTTAAGCCCCCCAGTAGAAATCATTCCACTGACCGTTCCAAGGCGGTTCTTCTGTGGCGGTTTATTTATGGTGTTGTTTGTTACTTACTGTGTGTATCACTTGTGTCTTTTAATTTTTGGATGGCCATATGGCCATTATGTGGGAAAGTAACTGTCTTTATGGCCTTCCTTTGTTTAGGTTTCCATTATGGTCTGGTCGCTTAATGTTTGTGTTTCTTTCCCTTTTGTGTCTTTGATGGGTGGAGTAAGTTAATTGTATCGATTCCTGATCTTTGTTTTACTTCTACTTTGCTATACCAGTAGACTCTTACCAGAACAGTTTATTTTCAAGGAAGTGAGTTGTTAGGAACTGAATTACAGTACATTTCCTATGTTCGCAAGATTACCTTTAGGGCTGTTCAAAGTGGTCTTCAAGAGTCTAACTTTGCTCCAGCATTTTAGTTATTTTTTTGCGGTTGAGTCCTCACCCTTGTTTCATCTCTGTGGTCGTTTGTTTGGTTTTTAGTGGCCGGATATGTTGCACTGATGATTTAGGAAACCTTCATTTTGACTTAACCTTAACAAATCATTTGTTTAAACCGCGACGTAAGTATAGAGCGAGGATTGCGGTTTTCCGCTAATGGTGTTTCCGTTAGGGTTTAGTTTTTTCATGTTTGTGTTTCATTCCCTGTGGCTTCTCTGCTGGGAGCTGTGGGTTGATTATATCGATTACCGATCACTGCCTTCACTTCTATTTAAGACCTTCTTTGAACAGTCCCAACGGTGTTCCCTGACTAGAAGATACTGTGCGCAGAAAACACGAAAAAAGAATAACTGCACCCCTCTAAATAGGCTTTAAAGCAGAATTAGTCTAAAATTTGGGGGATCTTAATAGCTGAATTTCACTTAATATTAAGCTACTGAATTTCTAGTTACATATTGTTTATAAAATGGTATATATCTCAATTACAGTCATGTACCATGTTACTCAATACCATAACAGATACTTATACCCGCTTTTTTAATAAAAAAAAGGGAAAAACGGGTATATTAGTTTTGTCACGGGTGTCCGTCCGTCCGTCCGGACGTCCGTCTATCACGTTTCTTGTGAATGCAACTACTCTTATATTTCTTGGCCTAGGATGACTAAAATTGAAAAACAATGTATTCCCGTGCAAACTTAAGTTTTCTCTATATAAAGTGGAGTTTAAAGTATTTTCCATCACACGTACGTATTGACATGATGTCGAGGCATTGTTCAGAGATTTCGTGCAGACATACAGAGAAGCTAGAATTCATAGCATGGTTTCATGGTTCAATACTCTCTCGTCCCTTATTAGTGTATAAGGTGGAACCGTGTGGCATTTTGCTTTTTTGATATCTCCAAAATGGCTACTTTTCTGATGAATATCCCTGATTTTTTTTCTTAATTGTTATCATGAAACATACGATTTTCAGCATTATTTTCCACATAACTTTCTACAAACACATTTTCAAATTAATCGAGTCCTATATATGACAGTTTACTGTAGTATATTTTCTTGTTACACCTATCCTTTCACGCTTCACCAGTCGGGGCTTGGAGAAATAGATTGTGTTGTATGTGCTTCCGCTTAGAACTGAAACTGACTGAACTTGAGTATCGGTAAATGTTTGTTTGATTTGAGGTTTAACGTCCCCGTCAGCACTGTAATGGTCATTTTGGAGACGTTGCTTCGAATTTTGTGGGACTTTTAACCGACATTGGGATGGAATGATATCTCAAGCCCTGTCGCCCAATGAAACCAATATGGGTTATAGGCATATGCCGCTTTGCCTTGGCTGGCTTAGATCCTCTAAACGGTTTACCAGTACTTGTGTGCAGGTCAGATTCAACTCTGCATGGAAGCATCATGCAGCCCATATATTTCTTCAAGCCCCGATGGGTGGGGCCGGAGTATCGATAAACCGCTCAGGTATAAGAAAAGTGATGCGACTCGGACAGCTCCTTAAACCCTAGCGATTTCTATGGTCGGTAGGGCTTGAGGTGTTACTTCATCTCAGTGTTGGGTAAGAGTCCCACAAAATCGGAAACGTAAAACCTTAACTCTAGCTAACAAACATAAACACCTTCCCTTTCGTACGATTACAGTGAAATTCTATTGACTCGAACACGGTTTAACCTCGGACCTTCCATGCATATAAACGGCCCCCGCCCATAGGGGCTTGAAGAAATACATGGGCTGCATGATGATTCCACGCAGAGCTGAATCCGCCCGCACACTAGTACTGGTAAACGGCTTAGAGGATCTAAGCCTGTCCAGGAACCGCGGTGTGAGGCGGGCCGTCCATGCTAATAAACCCTATTGGTTTCATTTGGCGGCAGGGCTTGAGATGTCATTTCAGTTCAATGTCGGGTAAAAGTCCCACAAAATGATGATTCCATGCAGAGCTGAAACCGACCGCACATGACCACTGGTAAACCGCCTAGAGGACCTAAGCCTGTCCAGGCAAAGCGGTGCGAGTCGGACCGTCCATGCTTATAAACCCAATTGGTTTCATTGGGCGACAGGGAATGAGATGTCATTTCATCTCAATGTCGGGTAAAAAAGTCTTACAAAATTCGAAGAAACGTCTCCAAAATGGCCTTTTCAGCTTTGACGGGGACGTTAAACCTCAAATCAAACAAAATCCATGCATATAAAACATATTGCTTTTCTTAAGCGGCAGAGCTTGAGATGTCATTTCATCATAATATCGGGAAAAGGTCCACAAAATTGGAAGCAACGTCTCTAAAATGATTTAAATAGTGTTGACGTGGACATTAAACCTCAACTCAATGTGTCTTGAGAAGTATATATATTTATATGGATGTTTTAGGGATTTTTTTTTAATTTATCGGGAAAATGTGTTGTGTGCATGATAGTTTTTATTTAATTACACATCTGCAGAAATGTTTGCGTGCTCGATAGATCGATTCTACATTAGTGGTGGCACGCATACATTAGAATAAGTCCGTATTACATGTACATTACGTTTACAGTGTTATGATAACCTTTGTAAACCCCATTTTATAGAGTACGTGTTTTTTTTATTATTATTATTATTATTATCCTTATTTTTTGGTAAAACTTAAGATTGTACATACTTGTTAGACCCGCTTTAATAGGGCTAATCCGGAAATTGCCAACTTTAAACTTTAAAACTTGTGCACCTAGCCCTTTGAAAGGGGTCTTTCATTTGTGCCCATGCATGTTTTATCTTTAAACTTTGTATTTTAATAACTCAGCATATACAACCTATAAAAATGTATTTAATAAATTGTATAAATCAAAGTAGGACTCAGGAGGCCACTCCAACTGACTCCCTCCATGAGCTGATATCTGTGTCTAAATAAGTCAGTCTTAAATCTTACGTTTTATGTAGTTTCAAGATCTGTGAACTGGATTGAATGCAGAACTCCATAGGCATTCCTTTGATACTAAAAAACCTTCTGAATTAATAAAAGTTTACATTTTCTGATAAAATAATTATCAAAAATCTCATTTTTTAAATTAAAATTTTAAAAAATTATCAAAATTCAATCCCTAAGATAAATATGTTCTAGACTTTGTCAAGATTTAATTTTGCTAGAAAAAATTGCCATATGTATCTTCTTTACCTATGCCAAATTTCATGAAATTCCGAAACCGGTAACACTGTAGTTTTACACCTTTAATGGATGTAAGTCGATTCTGCAAAATCTACTATTTTATTGATATCATCCAAGAACCTTACAAAAAGGCAATTCGTAATACTAACGTAATAAAAATGAGATTATACAAATCAAAATGAATACATATTGAGCTGATCTAGCTTAGAAACTATTAAAATATCATGAATTTCTGATATTTGTCTTTCATTTATACACTATGATCTATCAAAAATAGTAGATAGTAAAACACTTAATCAAAAGTAATTCTAATCAACAAATTAGGCATATAGGCTTATATATTGCTTTTTTATTAGCAGCAAAATTATTGTGAACATGTGCAACTTTATTTAAGACTTTGCATAAGTCATGCTACTCAAGTAGGTGTAAGGCAAGGAGATTTCTACACCAAGCTGGTATGCAAGGATGCAATGGTCAGTGGTTTGTTGTAACTAGTAAAAGTAGTTCTGTTGATAAATCCATGACCAGATTAAGCCTTAGATATACTCTGTCTTTATGAACGCTGGATTATTATCCTAGCAAAAAAGTTACAGTAATTATTGGTTAGTATTTCCAAAAATCGAAATGTCACTGATATTGAGTTTCTGTTGCAAAAGATATCATTGATGGATGAGTTGCAGAATAGTTGGTGTAAACAAAGCTGTCCACTGACCTAGAGAAATTTTGCTATTAGACAGGCAGAAACACAGTTTCCTTCCTTATAGTACACATGCATAAATATGTCTCTTTTCTGCATTGGTATTGTAATTGTTGACGTTTCTTTAGTGTCTTATTTTTTCTATTTACTTTGTCAATATAGTGGTGAATTTATTGGAAGCGAGCTTTTAGTATTTTTTTTCTGGTTGTAAAACTTTCAACAACTTCTTGAATGTTTCTGCTGAATGCAAGTTCACTGTTTTTTTTGTTGTTTTTTTAAGCGCTGTTCTTGCTTGCGTTTTAGTCATTAATAATTAGCAGTACATTTCTGTGCAATGTATCTCTCAGCTTAGAAAGAGCATTGCAGTGTTTGGACAGAAAAAAAGCATCACAGTGTATTTACTGAAAATAATTTAAAATCCTATGAGTAATGCGATAACTACTCACGGATTGAATAATTATTATCAACAGTTTAAATGCTTCTTGATATCTTAAATAATGTGCTTTTTAATTAATGCAACAACTGCTGAGATAGGTAAATGAAGTGAAAGACCTATACAAATATACAGACAACACAATCATGATCACATAAGTTTTGGAACACTGACAAATGTACGACCATGTGAATTCTAAAAGCAAAATCCAATGGCTTTGGAATACAGCTTCGGGAAGCCGTTTGACTTCGTTCATAGGGGCTATACAAAAAAGATAGATTGGCTAGTGCCTATGCAGATACAAATTCTGAAAACTTAATGTCCAGGAAAAGTAATCTCAAATGTTATTGATTTTCCCTAGAGTAAACCTTCCTTTTTTAAATGGACAGTTAGGATTAAATAAACAAACAGCAGTTTGACTTGAGAGTCATTTATCTCGAGTCGGATAACAAATCTCACAAACTCTGAAGCAACATCTAAAGTGACAGGTATTTTGTTGATTTGAATGTTAAATCTATACATCACCTTAGCACCATTACCAAATTAGACAAGAAAGACAGAAAGAAAACTGTGCACATGATTACATGGATGCGTTTGATGACGTTTGTCATCGAAACCTTTGCGGTATAGTTCTGTAGACAAAATAGTTTGTTCCATAGGGGGAAAATTTACTGAAATGGATGTTTTTAAATAAAACTTATAATTATGCTATGAACTACTTACACAAATCATACTCTACTGGAGCCATCCAAACTGAAAGCAATAGTAAAGTATTGTTAAACAGCATGACCCAAACATGATAATCATATAATTTCACATTTTGCTGAATCAGGACTATCAGTATTCAGTCTGTTAAAACACAATGTTACCGGTCCTCAATTTCCATGAAAATTCATCAACATGTTCCTAAGATATGTGGGTAGTTTTGTGCTAAAATGGTGTCTTGACAAAAATTGGAACATGGTAAAAATGCATATAAAATTTTAATGAATACAAAAATAGGAGCTGAAATATGGGGACACCATCACAGAAAACTGAATGCCCAGTCACTATTACTAGACATATGAGGTCATTCATAGTATCAACTAACTCACCAATTATGGTTTTAATTCATAAAACATAGCAGCATTAGATATATGAAACTCTGAATACTGTAGACAAGTTTATTTGAGAGTACTCTCTGTTGTGATAGAGACTTCATAAAATATGTAATAAATTTACTACGGAAATAAAATTTTGAAGTGAATGCATCGTTATTATAATGGTTATACCCAAGGCAATTATTGTGCATAATTTCATAAAAATCCAAGCGTGGGCAGAAACCAATGCAAATTTCCTATACCTTGAAAGACCCCCTTTCATACATTCCGTGACCTCTATAAAACTAAGAAATACTGAACATTTGAAGTTGATATCTTTAATAATTCTGAAGTTACAGCCACGCCAAAATACATTGAATATATAATAAAATGCATAGATTGTACCGAAGTAGAAGCGAATTAGCAATTTTAATATACTTTGGCTCCTGTATTTAAATGCATAACATTAATGTTTCTAACCTAAATGTGTTGATATTTGGCAGAAATGTGGCTAGATAATATACCTATAAAGATATGCTGCAACATTTACTGTTTATTATTGTTTACGAAAATATTAACACTTTCTCGCAAACTACCATATTTGGAATTATCCAAATCTAACCAATACTATTTCAAAAATAGAAGTGAAGGCAACGATCAGGAATCGATACAATTAACCCACGCCACCCATCAGAGACACCAAAGGGAAAGAAACAAAAAAACATTAAATAACTAGACACTAATGGTAACATCAATAGCGGAAAGCCAAAAGCACAGTTACTTTACCCACAAAATGGCCAATTGGCTGTCCAAAATAAAAATATATACGCGATATACACACACTCAAAGACAAACCATAACAAAATTAACCGCGACAGACCGCCTAGGAACGGTCACTGAAACTAATTTCCCTGGGGGGGGGGCTTTAATCGATTTTACGCGGCCACAATCCTCGACCTTGATTCCATCGGGACTTAGACAAATAATTTGTTCAGTCCGCATGAAGGCTTCCTAACTCATCAGTGCAACATATCCGAGAACACAAATACACAAACAACCACAGAGATGAAATAACGATGAGGACTCGACAGCAAGAAACCACTGCAATGCTAGAGCAACAGAAAACCAACAGTTAGACTCCGATGGGACCAACAAGAGACAGAGCATCAGATACAAATCAACATTACATAAGTGAGCCTTTACACTGAAACCCCCAATAGAATCTGAGGCCTGACCCACCGGCGTGCAATTATATAGGGAAGTAAAGTTAACAACCGTGATTAGGTTAAATACCATGCAGGCAGTCTGTCTTATAATATCTATACTGTTCCCAATCTTTTATATCGAATAATGACTTCACGAAATTGGGTAGTGTGATCATTGAAAAGTATATATTTTTCTGAATTTATATACCGAGTCACTATAACATTCGGGTTTCGATAGACCTTAAACCCATATAGATAGTCATTACGAAAACACGCCTATATAAATACATTGTAACCTTTATCACCGAAAAAAAAGGAAAATTTTAAGACGAAAAATTGTAATATTTTTCTTATTTCTGCTCAAACTATAGATTATGGGTACTCGTTAGAACCGCCACGATGAGGCGGTTCTAACGAGTACCCATAATCTATATTTCAAAGCAAAAATAAGAAAAATAAGGTTTACCCCTGTAAACCCCAGTTTTTCTATATATATAAAAGTGGGGTTCTAGGGGATCAAAAATATATAGGCATGTTTTCGTGATGTAATTCTAATTTTCAGGATTTTCTAAGCGCGTAGAGTACTTTTATGCAGTAACAGACTGACAGTCAAATATGCATAGGTTACAAATTTTGCATTGTCCGAAGTAGGCCTATTGGCATTCGTTACACTGGAATTATAGCGTAATGAGGCAATGCATTTTGTCGTTAGGAAATCAATCATCATTAGTGGATCTATCACCTGTGTTCATTGTGTTACTGCCTCGAAACTATAAAAAAATCCAACGAATCTTGATAATGGTATCTGCAAGAGCAATGCTTAATGCGAGTGTTAACTTCAAAGAAAATGACTCTTTATGACCAAATTATTATCGTATAACCTGAAGCCCCTTAACAAAAAATTATATTGTCTGCTGTTTGATTGATTATCATAGCGTAGCATTATTCTGTAAAAACATTGAGATTAGATACAAACTGGGAAATGTACAATGAGATGCCCAGCAGTAATTCAATTAAATTGAAAACGCCATTATTATAAAATTTCAGAAATAAAGCCATTAAGTTGTTTTGGGACCAATTGTTTGTCAGTCGACCTAAAGTAACTAAGCAGAGTAGCTTAAATTGCTGAGCTGTACACGAGACTATCACTGATTTGTACGAAATCAAGTTAACAGCTATTGTCATCCTTGTTAGTATTGTCTTTGTGACACCAGCGTGTTGTGTGACAGAAGCCAAATATTATGAAGCATTGGCTCGGCGTATCTGTGCGGCATTTTCAAACAGCGGTATAGACCCAGATCAGACACCACAGAATGCTGTTTAAACCCGTGAATTTCAGAATAAAATAAAAAAGACCCCAGCCCGCGTACGGGACACTTTTCTTAGCCTACTGTTAGACACAATCGACCTGCCAGCGTTGTCGGTGCTTTGATTTAGTTGTAGCGTATCTTCCGCATTAAGTCAGTGTCTGGACGTGTATCTCGATTGTGGAAAGAAACATCAAGAAACGATAGAACACTGATCGTGAATTCCAATACTACGCCCTGGTACTGATGGTGCTTCTTTCCCTCCCCCCCCCCCCCCCGCCCCGATCATCCTTACAATCAACAGTACGTGCGTTGGGAATCAACGCTACGCACGTTTTGTACGTTGGCAACCAACACTACATACATTACAAAACACTTACGTCTATGATATAACACCCAATTTAATCCTGGAAATAGTCTCTTGTCCATTTCCCCCTGCCCTGCTCAAAATGTCCATTTTGATAATAATTTGCACCTAGATGGGGACGTTAACCGTCAAACCAAACAATCAAAAACCTAGATGTTTAAAGCAATGCTCAAATGCGTTCGTTTAGAACTGCTATCGTGCTTTCAGCTCAACTTAAAATTGCACATATTAGAATGCATAGGTTCTCTCCAGTATGTACAAATTGACACTAGAGAGTCATGATACATGGTTTGTCTTTAGTATGAATATAACAGTTATTAATCCGCATTCGAGTCTTTGTCACCGAGGACAAAGCTTCGTCACCGGCCTCAACTTTGTGCTTTGTCCCACCTGTATCTTTCAACTCGAACAAGTCCATCATGCCCGCAATGATTCTCCCAAGCGGCCAGTTTTACACGTGTCGTATCTGGTGACACAACGAGCAGAACATCCCCGACTTGTACACCCAGGCGCTCCTGGTACTATTTTTAGCTCGTCTGTTTTTTTGAAAAAAAAAAAACATTCGAGCTATTGTCATCACTCCGGCGTCTGCGTTGTCGTCTGGCGTCGTCTGGCGTCGTTCCAAAAAACTTAACCTTGGCTATAACTTAAAAAGTATTAGACCTAGCCTCATGAAACTTCATACACACACTCATCATCACAAGAGCTACATTTTGACCAAGGACCATAACAACATTGTTGATTTTGGCTGAATTATCTCCCCTTTTCCAATTTTTTTTCTGAAACACATTTTTTGCTTTCATTTTAATACTATTCACAACAGAGCCTTCAAACTTCACATGAATGTTCCTTGGGACAAGACCTTTTCAGTGATACCACACTTTTTGATCTGTGACCTTGACCTTTGAACTTTGACCTATTTTTCGAAAATTTAACCGAAAACCTTAACCTTGACCATATTTCCAAAAGTATTTGGCCTACCTTCATGAAACTTCATACACATACTCACCATCACAAGAGCTACATTCCCTACAAGTTTTATAACTCCACCTTGCAATTTGATTGAATTATCTCCCCTTTTCTCTCCGTTTTTTTTTTAAATTGTTTTTGTCTCTTATTTCAATACTATTCACAACAGAGCCTTCCAACTTCACATGAATGTTCCTTGGGACAAGACCTTTTCAGTCATACCACGCTTTTTGACCTGTGACCTTGACCTTTGAACTTTGACCTATTTTTCGAAAAATTAACCAAAAAACTTAACCTTGACCATATTTCCAGAAGTATTTGGCCTGCCTTCATGAAACTTCATACTCACACTCACCCATCATCACAAGAGCTACATTTTGACCAAGGGTCATAAATATATTATTGATTTTGGCTGCATTATCTCCCCTTTTCCAATTTCTTTCACTCTATGATGCAATTTCACTGATTTGTCTATGTGACATGGAAAAACAGACGAGCATGGCGCCGCTTGCGGTGCTCTTGTTCCGACTCCGGCTGCTGAGAGCAGGCAACGTCTCTCGGATGCTCCGATGCCGAAAGTGCCGGACTAGTTTTTGTATTCGGCACCATCTCTTCCGTGGGTCATACTACATGTGTTTTCCATGTCGGCTGTTGATCATGCAGGAAATGATGTGGTAACAGCGACACGTCGTCAGCAGGGTTTGCAGAGTGATGTGCTAATGGCCGAGAGTTTGTCAGTCCCTCGGCTCCAGTTACGGCTATTATCAGATTCAACTCCTCATCTTTTGTGTCTGCGTTCAAGAATATCGCAATGATAGCCTTCTTCGCTGATTTGATCATGGATTTATGCAGACTTCGGAAATGTTGGGCAAGTTGAGGGTTAAAATGCCACCGGATCCCTTTTTTGTGATCGATTCCTTGATTTTATCTGTACCCTGCATCTTCAATTTTTTCCCATTATCTGAGTACATTTCTTCTGGGAGTCCCCTGCGGCTAGCGATTCAAAAATGAATCAGTGCCCAGGCTGTATATGCGACTTCCAAGTGTACCGCTCTTTTGGCTAGGCACATGAACAGGGATTAATGTTTTCGTGGACGTTTTTCTCGTCCCTGCACTGTAACAAAAGGGCCTCCAAAATCCACTGCTGTCTTGGAGAATGGACGTAATGCGATGTTGTCAGCATGGATATAGGTAATGGAGACATGACTTGCTGGCAAGGTTTGGCGCCACGCCATCTGTACCCGATACATTCTTTCTCCTATTCTTATTCAGTACCGCGCCGATAAACCTGCCAGGCTTTGCTTTATTCCCACTGCATGTTTCCGGTGTTCATGAAAATCCTTGGTAAACAGCTTTGTTACCTGGCTCCTTCGGGTCTCTAACGTCATATGCAAAGAACTTTACCTGCTTTAAACGTTCATTCGAACGTAACATTCCGTTGTCATTCAGTTTCAGTTTTTGGCCCTGTAGATTACTGCATGTGGGTAGTGGTCGTATGGACGATAAAGCGCACCATTTGTGCCTAAAATATGTTCTTTGTATTTGTTGGACAATTATAAGTATCAAGCATGGATTTCACGTTGTCTTTATTCGAGTATTTTTCGGTCGGGAAGTTGGCACCCTTACGCTGAACGTTTTCGATAGTTTGGGTGTCTTGTTTGTAGTAAGGATCCTAAATAGTAGAGGAGAATTCTAGGGCAGGACGAACAAGAGTTGTGACGGCTCTTGTCTTTACTTCCTCACTGCAGTCATATATGTGTTGTCGTAGGAGATTAAGAATTCTGTTTGCTTTACCAGCAATGATATCGATGTGTGTTTTCCATGTCAAATCGGAAGTTAATTCCACGCCAAGGTAATGAAGATGCTGTACTTCTTCCAGGACATCACCACCAATGCTGTATCTAGTGTGTAATGGATTTCGAGGTGAGCTATTGTGATCGCTTTGTGTCCGTCGTCCGTCCGTCTGGCTGTCTGTCAATCAACAATTTCTTCAAATGACATTTCCTCCGAAACCACAGCGCCAAATTTAAAATAATTTCACAGAAATATTCCTTGGGTGATCATCTACCAAAATTACTTAAATGGTCCCGCTCCGCGGAACAAAATGGCAACCAGAGCTAAAAATAGAAAAACCTTTAAACGACATCTCCTCCTAGGCTAATGGTCCGATTTCAAAATAATTTCACAGGAATGTTCCTGGGATGACCTTCTACCAAAACTGCTAAAGCAGTTCTGCTCTGCTGAACCAAATGGCCACCAGAGCTAAAAATATAAAAACCTTAGAAAAACCTTTAAACGACATCACTTGCTAGGCTAATGGTATGATTTCAAAATAATTTCACAGGAATATTCCTTGGGTGACCCTCTACCGAATTTGCTAAAATGGTTATGCTCTGTTGAACAAAATGGCCACCAGAGCTAAAAATAGAAAACCTTTAAACGACATCTCCTCCTAGGCTAATGGTCCGATTTCAAAATAATTTCACAGAAATGTTCTTCGAGTAACTCTCTACCATAATTCCTAAAATAAATCCGCTCCGCTGAACAAAATGGCCGCCATAGCTAAAAATTGAAAAAAAAACAATCTTTAAACGACATCTCCTCCTAGGCTAATAATATGGTCCGATTTCAAAAAGATTTCACAGGAATGTTCCTTGGATGATCCTCAACCAAAGTTGCTAAAATTGTTCTGCTAATAGTTCTGCTCCGCTGAACAAAATGGCCACCAGAGCTAAAAATAGAAAACCTTAGAAAAACCTTTAAACGACACCTCCTCCTAGGCCAATGGTCCGATTTCAAAATAATTTCACAGCAGTATTCCTTGGGTTACCCTCTACCAAAATTGCTAAAATGGTTCCGCTCTGCTGAAGAAAATGGCCACCAGAGCTAAAAATAGATACACTTTGAACGACATCTCCACAAGGCTAATGGTCCGATTTAAAATAAAATCACAGGAATTTCCTTGGACGACCCTCTACCAAAATTGCTAAAATAGTTTCGCTCCGCTGAACAAAATGGGCACCAGAGCTAAAAATAGAGAAAAAAATAGAAAAACATTTAAACGACATCTCCTTCTAGGCTAATGGTCCGATTTCAAAATACTTTCACAGGAATATTCCTTGGGTGACCCTCTACCAATATTGTAAAATGGTTCCGCTCCGCTGAACAAAATGGCCGCCAAACCTAAAAATTGGAAAACATTTAAATGACATCTCCTAAGCTAATGGTCCGATTTCAGAACAAGTTCACGGGAATATTTGTATGGTGGCCCTCTACCAAAATTGCTAAATGTTTTCGCTCCGCTGAACAAAATGGCGACCAGAGCTAAAAACAGAAAAAAAAACCTTTAAACGACATCTCCTTCTAGGCTGGCCGATTTCAAAATAATTTCACAGGAATGTCTCTTGAATGACCCTCTACCAACGTTTCTAAAATAGTTCCGCTTCGCTGAACAAAATGGTCCAGAGCTAAAAATAGAACAAGCCTTAGTAAAACATTTAAAGACATCTCCTAGACTAATGGTCCGATTTCAAAATAATGCCACGGGAATATTAATTAGGTGACCCTCTACCAAAATTGTTAAAATGATTCCGCTCTGCTGAACTAAATGGCCACCAGAGCTAAAAAAGAAAGACAAAAAACACTTTAAACGACATCTCCTCCATGGCTAATGGTTCGATTTCAAAATACTTTCACACGAATGTTCCTTGGATAACCCTCTACCAGAATTGCTAAAACAAATTCAGCTCCACTGAACAAAAAGGCCACCAGCGCTAAAAATAGTAAAACCTTTAAACGACATCTCCTCCTAAGCTAATGGTACGATTTCAAAATAATTTCACAGGAATGTTCCTTGGCTGACCCTCTACCAGAGTTGCTTAAATGGTTCCACTCGGCTGAACAAACTGACCACCAGAGCTAAGAATAGAAGAAACTTTAAACGACTTATCCTCCTAGGCTAACGGTCAGATTTCAGGAATGCTCCTTGAGTAACCCTCTACCAAAACTACTGAAATGGTTGTGTTCCACTGAACAAAATGGCCAGCAGAGCCAAAAATAGAGACGCAATTTCAAACCAAATTCACAGAAATTGTTCCCTTTTATTTTTGCACCAAAACATTGATTAAACGGTATAGCTGATCTTAGGTCTATTCCATTGAAACATCCCATCTCAAAGTAGTAGTATTGTACTGATGATTGAGGGTTGGTTGGGTAATGCAAAGATGATGTGTATTTGCGTCACCGGGGCGTCCAACTGATACTGGCTTACAGTAGGGCAAGGCCCGCTGTCCTTGCAGCAGGTAAGGGTAGAGGGGGAGTGTTGTTGTTTCTTCTGTTTTAACACTTCCATTCGTTCTTGTCTTTCTCCACCACCACTCACAAAATGACCCACAAGGGTTGACATGTCATTATACTCAAAACAATCAACCATGTACTGATGAATGCTTAAATTGCTGAAATGGGTTTGCTCTGCTGAACAAAACTGCAGAGGTAAAAACAGAAAAATCATTAAAGAAACACTCCAATATCTACGTTTTAAAATAACTTCGACAGAAAAGTTCCTTGATTGACCCGCTACCAAATGTGCTTAAGTGGTTCTGCTCCTCTGTACAATTTGGCAGTCAGAGCTAAATATAGAAAAAAAACATGTAAACAACAATGTTAGTATGAGCGAATTAGGTCCATCATGGACCTCTTGTTTTTTTTTTTGTTTTTTTTGTAATTGGTGTTTGACCACTGAATCAAAGTATCAAGATCTTACTGGAGCTGTGTTTTGTCAGATGTATGTTGATGGTTCGGTATAGCAGAGCATCGTCTTCCTTTATCTTCATTTGACCTTAATGTAAGTAAATAACTTTACAAGATTCATTAATAAGATTTTCATTACAGGGTTCCTAGTGGCAACTTAACACAGAAACATTTAATTATTACATCTTTATTTAATTACTCCCACTTTGACCTGATTCTTACGTTGCGTACTGACAATCCGGTATTGTACTAGTTTCCACTTTGCTCTAAACAAATACATTATAATTCTAAGTACGTGTGACAGTGCATTATTTCATTTGAGCCCCGCCAAGCGAATTTGGGTCTTCGAGCATTCCGTCATGACAAATTTTAACTGCGCATGCCCAGCCATTCAGAGGGGCCAGGGATATGGCTTTCTGTCTGAAGGTTCCTCTTGATTCACTGCTTGTATGAGCGAGCAGCGAAGGTTCTGGCGAGACTGCGCGGATGCGCAGGCTCGCCTGAACCTTCGCTGCTCGCATAGGCGATAAGTACCAAAATCGCTTGACGGGGCCCAATTATATAAAAAACATCTATTTTCATGCCCCCGTTATTCGGTGAATGTTGGAAGGACATGCAGTGTTGCCCCTGTCCGTTCGTGCGCGCGTGCGTGCGAACATTAAACATGTTCAATAACTGTCTTCTTTCTGGGTGGTTTTTGAAATTACTTGGCATAAATGTTACCCATCAAGTGATGGTGTGTCTCGCGCAAAATCCAGGTCGGTACCGCCAAAGTCAAGGTCGAACTTAGATGTGTTGCCTTCAAGACCCAAGAGGATGCCGCCAAGGTCAAGGTCATATTTTGGGGATCAAATGTCAAAAAAAATTTTTTTGTTTTTATTCCCTTCAATAACTTTCTTACTCATGGGTGTATTTTAAAATTACTTGTCAGATATGTTTATGATAATGAGAAGATGTGTCACGCTCAAGACTCTGGTAGGTGCCAAAAAGGTCAATGTCATACTTAAAAGTCAATGGAAAAAGGGTCCTGTCCGGTCAACAACTTTCTCATTCCTGGTAATTGTAAACCATCCTGAGATGATCTGTTTCGCGCAAGACCAAGGTTGGGAAATCTGGGTCAAGGTCATACTTACAGATCAAAGGTAAATAATGGTCTTTTCTCGTTCCCAGTAAATAACTTTCTTATTCCATCATAGATTTTGAAATTGCTTGGAAGAAAAGTTAATCATCATGAAGTAATGTGCCATGCATAAAACGCAGGTCTGTAGCTCCAAGGTGAAGGTCAGAAATATTTTACTCACACAGTCTGTTACTTAACACTTTTTTGTCCCATGTCATATGGTCGGGGCATCTGTGTCCTGTGGACACAATTCTAGTTTCTGATAAAAATTTTGATATTGTTTTTGTTTTTCAAAATGCCCAAGCATAATTTTGGGTGCTCGTTAGGATTCGGTATTATTTGAGTACCCACGGCCTATGTCTTGAAGCAAAAATAAGAGAAAGTGTATACCCCTGTAAACCCCACTTTACAGGTGTTCGTAACATGGACTTGTTAGCGGATGATTTTCTTATAGCTTATGCGTACTCGTTAGAACTGCCTCGTTGACCTTGAACTCCGGATCATGGTCAGACACGGACGGCACAATGCCGAACATTTAGACATTGTGAAATCAATCACGGTGTCGTACAATGACCGCAAGATCATGGTCAGAGACGGAACAATGCTTAAAAACACATTTTTCGATTATATGTAGTAGAATGGGGTTTATTTACAACAAGATGAAATATGTTGTTATTTTAGCTCGTTCCATCTAGTGCCTATAGTTTTAAGTGTAAAGACAATGAGTACTGCGATGCTTAAGTCCTGCTAAGTCAATAACTTCCCTTAAACCTTTAAATGCGCACTGTTATACTAACCCTTACTAATACATATGAATGGTAATGCTTCAGAGCACTTGAGGTTTATGTTTAGAAGTGTAAACAGTATCGTTTTTGTTTACTGTTCTAGGAAAATACATTTTGTATATATTTTCAGGTAAGGGCAGTTTTATTGTTTACTTGTATTAAGCATCCGTTGTAGTGATGATAATCTACAATAGCATACTTATAGAAGTCATAAGATGTTACATTTCATAGTGTGATAGCAATATCTTTCATTGTATTTCATGTAGATAATATGAAGGTCAAGATGGTCAGCTCATGGGAAAACCACATTGTGTATCATGTAAATACGTGTTTTCATACGTCATACGTATTTCAATCATTACTTAGTTCACACTGAGAATGCTTCAGTGCACTTGAGGTGTATGTTTAGAAGTGTAAACAGTATCGTTTTTGTTTACTGTTCTAGGAAAATTTATTTTGTATATATTTTCAGCATTCTATGGTGCACCGATAACCCATAATTGATGCCGAATAAAACAAAGAATAAATGTTCCCCAGTATTGTCTAGTTCTTAAACCCGGTAATAAAAGAACCCTACAGAGGAAGAGAACCCTCAGGGTGAATTCTATTACTATTTTGGTGGCCAGTGTGAATACCGCGTTCAAGCGACAAGAGGGACCTTTTCATTGGATTGTGTGTTCAATGATCCTACATATATTCTTTGTTTACCTGTGTGTCATGGATAACGGGATTTACAACATTCCGAAACATGTTGTGGTACAGCGATCTTGGATATATTAAGATTTAGTGGAGACCAATCGCTGCGCGCGAGTGACTTCTTCCTGTTTTCCGGGAAACAATTTTTGGATATTTTTAGAATTTAAGGAATACCCTGGATGAGTCGTTTAACTATTTCTCCTTAACTTTGTTTAAATATTCAGTTACTTGTTTATTTTGCAGGTTTAAACAGGTTTTTACGCCTTTTTATATTTATCACATCCCGGATAATTTGGCTTGGCATTTTTTTTACTTTTGCACCAAAAAATAACTAGTTCCGGTTTCGCGGCGGATTGACATTAACGTAAACAGTTAAGTTTAAATGTGATTTTTGATGATATTGCCTAACAGAGGAGACTTTCCCAGACACCACTTGATATTTATTGCCCTTCAGTAACCAAAGAGTCACCAGAAAACCAACAATAATGAGCCATTTTGCATTTGACCTCCTTTTTGGAGTATGTTGCATGTTGCTGGCAACAAGACATGCATCTCTTCACAGTTGCAGTGGACAGGATCTACAGGAAATCCCAGTTAACTTCTTCCCAGTTTATGCGGACACATGTGGTACAACAGCAATCGACCGTAACTTTGCATTTCATTTGCCCCATGTTTGTACAATATCAATCTGAAAAAAATCTCTAAGAATGAAGGGGTTTCCTGGTTCAAATAAACTTTTCTACTTGTATATATTTACAGTTGTTATAGGTAATGCTTGGGATGTTGAATCAAATCCTGGTCCAAACTCCCGAAATGACAGTTCACACTTCCCTTGTGGAAAAAAAGTGTTGGTTGGGAAGACCGGGGAATTTGTTGCGACACCTGCAATGTCTGGTATCACATAGGATGTCAAGGCATGTCATCAACTATGTATAGTTTTTACAACAGATCATTGAATAAAAATGTTGCATGGGAGTGTATGAAATGTGGAATGCCAAACTTTTCCACATCTCTGTTTGACACCTCATCTTCTATAGACACCTACAACCACTTTGAACCTTTATCTAGCCTATCCGAGCCTGATAGTCCGATACCAGACAACATCGGCCCACCCACGGCAGCTTCATCGCCCATTTTGCAGCAGTCAAAAGAAGCTAAACGAAAGACCAAAAAGGCGGCCCTTAACCATCCCCTCAGAATATTGATCATGAATTGTCAGTCAATAAAGAATAAAAGGGCTGAACTTCATACAATTATCGACTCGGCGAAACCAGATATCATTTTGGGCAATGAGTCTTGGTTAACCCCAGAAATTAAAAACTCGGAAATTTTGTGGATGCACATGGAGGTGTCTTTGTGGCTTTCAAGCGAGACCTACTCTGTACAGAAACTCCGGAGTTGGACACCAACTGTGAACTAGTTTGGTGTAAATTGAACATCATTGGATGTAGGACTTTGTACCTTGGATCTTTTTATCGCCCACCAGATCAGATTGACCCAGAATATCTTGAGACTTTTAATTCATCTTTGTCTAGGATAATGTCAAATGCAAATGCCCATATTTTGGTTGGCGGAGACTTTAATTGTGGTGACATTGAATGGAGCAGCATGCAGGTGCCCCATGGGGTGCCTAAAAGGCAGACACAGCAACAACTTTTGGACATAATTAAAGAACACTGCCTGGCCCAAGTTGTTAACATACCAACCCGACAAGAAAACACCCTTGATTTATTGTTTACAATTTCTCCATCCCCAGTAAGCCGAGTTAAGGGGATGCCCCCGATTGGCAAAGCTGATCATGACATAGTCTTTGTTGAGTATGACATAAAAGCTAAACGAATCAGACAAGTCCCGCGTAAAGTTTTTCTCTACAAACGTTCGGATATGGATGGTCTGCGAGACCATATGGCGCGATTTAAGGATTCGTTCCTTTCCTCTGACCTCTAGCACATGTCAGTTAATGACTTGTGGGTCAGTTTTAAGTCCGAATTACCCACGGCAATGGAAAGGTGTATACCAACGAAAATAACAAAAAACAAAATATAGGGTACCATGGATCTATAACACGGTCAAGCATCTCATCAGAAGACGGAATAGAATGTATTTTTGTGCTCGCAAGTCTAGCAGCCGTGACGTTAAGAACCATTACAAACGGTTCAGAGCACATGTGCAAAAGGTTATAAGAGATGCATATTGGAACCATGTTTCCAGCATCTTTACCTTTGAAGATGACAACATAGATCCCGATAGTCCCCAAAAGAATGGTAAAGTTAAAAAGTTTTGGTCATTCGTAAAGTCCCTGAAAAAGGATGCGTTTGTGATCACTTCGCTAAGGGAAAATGGAATTCTAAAAACAGATGCGCGCGATAAGGCTAATATTTGCAATAAACAGTTTCAATCAGCATTTACGCGTGAAACTGATGGTGAGCTACCATCTAAAGGTGCAATTCCGTTCCCCTCTATGGGGGACATAACAGTTGACCCCAATGGGGTCGCTAAACTGTTAGGTAAGCTCAAGATACATAAGGCATCTGGGCCCGATGACCTGAATGCCAGGGTACTTAAGGAATGTAGTGCTGAAATATCTCCTGTGTTGGCCTTTATCTTCAATCAATCACTTGCCCAGGGCACTGTACCAGATGACTGGCGACAAGCAAATGTAACCCCGGTCTATAAAAAAGGAGAAAAATATGATGCAGCAAATTATAGACCAGTGTCGCTAACCTGCATCTGTTGCAAAACCCTGGAGCATATATTTGTAAGCAACATCAACAAGCACTTAGCCTTTGAGAGCATTCTTGCTGACTGTCAACATGGTTTCCGGAGTCAAAGGTCTTGCGAAACGCAGCTTGTTCAATTTTACCATGACGTTGTGAGCAATCTGGATGGGGCCATAAACCGTGGCCACAAACAGACTGACTTGATCATCATGGACTTTGCTAAGGCCTTTGACAAGGTACCTCACAGAAGGCTATTACATAAACTGGAGTACTATGGGATAAGAGGATCCACGCATAGGTGGATTAGCTCATGGCTCTCTGGGCGCTCACAACAAGTTGTACTTGATGGCCAAGCGTCTGATTCAGTCCCTGTTTTATCTGGAGTCCCCCAAGGTTCGGTCTTTGGACCGGTCCTTTTCTTGGTTTTCATTAAAGATCTCCCGATAATATCAGGTCACCGTTTGTTTGCTGATGATTGTGTCCTGTATAGGAACATATATTCTCTTATTTACAAGATGACCTGGATCAACTTGCACAGTGGGAGGACGATTGGCAAATGAAGTTCAATGTGGCCAAATGTCACTCAATGAGAGTGTCACGACACCCTCCGGACAAGCAAATTAAGTTTGACTATACTCTTCACCAGCAAGTTTTGGAGCATGTTCAATCCGCCAAATATCTTGGTATCACCATCACTGACGATCTTGATTGGAGTCAACATATCTCAGAGATTACAACTAAAGCAACTAGGACCTTAGGATTCCTTAGACGGAACTTGGCTTTTGCACCTAGGCAGACAAAAGATGTTGCATATAAAACATTGGTTCGCCCTCAACTTGAATATGCATCACCCATTTGGCATCCCTATGTTAAAACTCAGACTCAGCAGGTGGAGAAGGTGCAGAGGACAGCTGCTCGATGGACCTGTAGGCGATGGCGAAATAGAAGTCGCGTCGGTGACATGCTTAATGAGCTAGAGTGGCCGTCCCTGGAGGCCCGTCGTGAGCAGTCCTCTTTAACCTTCTTCTACAAGATACACTCTGATTCAGTGTCTATTGATAAAGATAGGTACTTGACCCCTGTAACAGTGTCGACCCAAACAAGGGCATCAAAAGTAAACGACTCACAATATCGTAGATACCAGTCCTATAGTGATGCCCAATGGAATAGTCTTCCCTCCTCTGCGGTGAATGCCATGTCCGCAGAAGAGTTCAAAGCCCGCACAGTGCAAGATTGGGACTCAGAGGTATGCGTTTTAGGATACCTCTGTTATGCAGATTGTAAATAGTTTTAAGGACGCATCCAGTGCCTCTCTTTTTTTTTCAGCTAAATTCTAAATTTAGCCACCCAATCAACTGAGATAATGGCCAGATATGACCGACTCAGTATAAGAAGATAGATATATAACGCCACGGATCTCGATTTGTTGTCTGGATTAATCCTGTGCTTTAAACGCGTTTACAAAGTGAGGCGATTTTGGTGTCCTAGCGCTTGTTTGCACCAATCGATGAAGGGAAAAGGTAGTTTCAACCGTGCGTAATAAGTGGTGACGTATGTATAGCGGAGGATTCCTGTGGACGGTGAAACCCCCAATGTAGTGTAAACAATCTACACGTCTGTTGTTGTGACAATTATTCTTGGGCCCAAGTCTTTTGTTATTCCTGGGTACTTATATTATAGACTATGTATTTTTTAAAACATTGTTGGGTTATACAGCTTTTGCAAGACACGATGATAATGGTCTAGTTTCGGTTTGAAATTGAAACAACGCGACGTTCAGTGTACATGTAGTTCTTATTTCCATTCTCAGCGTGTCATGTAAATGCTTCTTTGTGTATAAGAGAGAGAGAGAGAGATTGAGATATAGAGAGTGTCCCTAGTGAACATATGTGTTTAAGACCTATGATAAGCACTAACTAACCCTAAAGTGATCAGCGTTGCAGGTTCTTCTAGCGCCTTGGCCTACCAATCACGTACCCCACCTCGCCCTTATTTAGCCAGAGTTGATAGCCGTTATATTACTAAATAGGGCTTAGTTGACAGTAGTTGGGTGAAATTACAAATGTTTACATGTAGATTTATCGCTCCCTATACCTCGTTTCATTGGGCAAATAAGAAGAACTTAGTTTCCGGCCGACAAAATTTGGAAAATTCCAAAGCTACCAAACCTTGCCTTATCGATTGCCGAGACGGATGTATTGGTAAATAGAACCAGTGCTTCAGCTGAAGTCCCGACCCGCCGGATGCTTTTAACTTTATGAGTGTTACCATTTACGGGTATGGCGGCCATTTTGGTCATGTGAACTGGACGTAAAACGGTTCCCCCAATAAATGCGCCTTATCGTAAGGAGCAAAATATATCTTATACTTTAGTACTGTATTCTGAATCGTTTGCAGGATAAAATGCATTCTCACATTTTCCAATACAAAAGCATATGTGTCAAAGTTTGACCTAGCACAAAGAAGGTCAAGGTCAACCCAGGGTCACCATTTTAGCAATTTATGATGGGCCTACGTCCCAGATGCCATTTACAAAGTTTCGTGGAAATCTGCCCAGTGGTTCTGGAGAAGACTATTTTTGAAGGGTTTTTACCATATATGGCTTGGCGGCCATTTTGGTCATGTGACCTGGACCCCATGAGCAAATTTTGGTTTCCACCATCCCATAGAAGCTCCATATGAAATTTGACTTCAATCGGCCCAACGGTTTCCGAGGAGAAGCAGTTCGAAAATTTTCAAATGTTTCTCCTCGGCGAGGCTATACTAAATGGAATGTAATATTTCGCAAGTTCATTGGTTAGATCTCATTGATATCTATCAGTATGCCAAAAATTGTTTAAATATTCCAAGCCGTTAAGTCACTATCACCAATTTTCACAAACGGGTTACGGATTTTTCGCCTCGGCGAGGCTATACTAAATGGAATATAACATTTCGCAAGTTTATTGGTTAGCTCTCATTGATATCTATCAGTATGCCAAAAATTGTTTAAATATTCCAAGCGGTTAAGTCACTATCACCAATTTTCACAAACGGGTTACGGACGGACAGACATACAGACCATATATGGCTTGGCGACCATTTTGATCATGTGACCCGGACCCCAGGAGCAAATTTTAGTTTCCCCCATCCCATAGAGGCTCCATATGAAATTTGACTTCAATCGGCCCAACGGTTACCGAGGAGAAGCAGTTCGAAAAGTTTCACATTTTTCGCCTCGGCGTGGCTATACTAAATGGAATGTAATATTTCGCAAGCTCATTGGTTAGATCTCATTGATATCTATCAGTATGCCAAAAATTGTTTAAACATTCCAAGCGGTTAAGTCACTATCACCAATTTTCACAAACGGGTTACGGATGGACAGACGGACTGACAGATTGACCGAATGACAGAATGACATGGTGATTTTAGGGCACTCTTAGAAAATCAACCGACTTCAGTCGATCGCTTTTTCTGCGGGTCGTGCAATATTTATCGAATGTATTGCATCTAGCCGCATTGGCTCAGGGGCTACGCATAGGACTTCTAAACCTCGTTAGCACTTAGGGTCGGAACCTCGTTAGCACTTAGGGTCGGAGGTTCGACTCGCAGTAGGGACATTTTTTTTCTCTGTTTTTTTCCTGCTATTAATTTTTTTTTTTCATACTGTTTAATTAGTTTTGCTTTTTTTTTTTTTGTCTTAAAATTTGCATTTTTATGTCTTGTTTGTGCTGTATTGTGTTATACGTGTTTGCCCTATTCCTATTAAACCACAGCTTTTCCAGAATCAAGTACCCACAACCTTACCATAAAAACACCAAATGACTTATTACTCCGATTTGAAAAAGTAACCCCTACCCAGTTCCTCCTTACACCACCACCCCACCCCCCCCCCCCCCCCCAAAAAAAAAGAGGGAAGCAGACGTAAAGTTTTTATGAGAAAAATCAACATTGCCCGTAAACGTTCCACTTCCGAAAAGCCAGTAGTGTGTGCATTTTGACACGCGCTATACATCGAAGAGAAGGTAAGTACATTTCATTTTTAGACATTAACCATTTCCGTGTTGTTGTTTGTTTTTTCAGACTACAAGATTGTCAACCAGGGGGAGATAACTCTGATGAAACTTGTTACATGTTAGATGTTAACTTGAAGGTGTGTTTTATTTTCAGAAAGTTCAAGTTTTGTGCAGAACACAGAAAGTAATGCATCATTTCTATGTAATGCATCTACCCCTAGCAAGCAAAACGCAAATGATAAGGAAGCCGGTATGGTTTTAACAGACAGAGATATAGATAAGAATATGCTTGGTACTTCTAGGTATCAGAGTCCAAGTACCCGTGTCTATGCATCTGGACAACCTGCTAGTAGTCAGACAGATACAAAACGAAAAGAATATTTTCCAGAGAAGCAAGAGGTCCAACAAGTGAGACAAACTTCAGAAAGATCTAAGGCTCATTCTGAACTAGAATATGGCAAGGGAGAAAGTTTACGTGACTCTGTTCATCAGAGGCGGCAGTCTCACTTTGGTATACCTCAGGTGCACAGCACACCTAGAGACAGTGCTGACTACTATACAATAGATGATCATCTAGAGAATTTAAGAAAGGAGTCGAGAGCTGCATTGTTTGAAGAGACTTCGAAGGAAAAGGAATTCAGAATAGTGGGTGAAGTAAGAAACCCATTAGACACCTCTTTAGATGGGTTTGAGAAAGACTAGAAGGAATAGTAGAAATGCTGTTAAAGGAAGCACTGAAGCTGGGAAACGCAGGGTTTCATTTGGTCCTTTACCTGAGCTGCAAGTCACAGGATCAGAGCAGGGAGTAAGGCCAAAGTCTTTATCGTATTTAGAAAGCATAAGAAAGCAAGGGGAAGAAATTTTAGCAATGAACAAAGAAAGGTTGAGTAATTCATTGACGGAATTTAAAGGGACTCAAGATAGAAAACAGCTTAAGTATATGCAGGGCAGACAGTGTGAGTACAATTATGAATTGGAAAATAGTGACCACTCTGACGGAAGAATTGCAATGCTTCCAAGAGCAACAAGAAAGAGACAAACATATAATGTGATTATCAAGAGAGAGAAAAACCTCTTGGACATAAAGGTATAACACATGAATGTGAAACGGAGGGGAACATAAAGTTTGAAATGAATTCTGTTCCTGAATATAAATTCAGAGAAGAGCAATTAAGACAGAAAGAATGTGAGTTTGAGCAGAGACTTAAACGTCTTGAGGATCAGGGGAGACAGAAACTGGTGGAGTCGGAAAAATGGAAAAGTACTGAAATTGACTTTCTTAAAGAAAAGCAAAGAGAATTGTCAGAAAAGGAAAAAGAGATGTTAAGAAGGGAGTCAGAGGTTGCAGACAGAATCAAAAGGCTTGAGGAACAAGAGAGGAAACGGAGGGAAACACTTGAGAAAGACTTAAGAGAGAACTCTGAGCGATGGCAAGCTGCTGAGGCAGAAGCAGTAAGGAGAGGGCGCGACTTAACTCTTCAAGAGGAGTCAATAAGAGAAAAGGAAGAAGAAATTGAGCAAAGAATCAAACGTTTAGAGGAACAAGAAAGAAGAAAAGGAGATGAAAGAGATCTAGAGTATAGGGAGAAACAAGAACAATTAAATGATGAATCAGCGAAAAGAGAAAAAGAGCTGTTTTTAAGAGAAGAATCAATAAGAGTGAAAGAACTCGAATTTGAGGATAGCCTGTCAAGGCTTGAAGAACAGGAAAAGAGGAGGCAAAGTAGTGTTTCAATTCAAGTAGTTGATAAATCAGTCTGAAACATTTGGAATGGAAGAGGAAGAGTGTAATGAAAAAAACTCTATAACAAGAGAAGGTGATAGTGGATGTAAGGAAGATGAATTCGAAGCAAGATTGAATGCTATCGAATTAACAAAGATAGATCTGGAAAGGAAAATAAAACAAAACATCAGTAAGTACACGGAAAATAAGGAAAATGATGGAAATTGTCAGATGAGTGATGACACATGCGCTGACAAAAGAGATACACAGCAAGGTGATAGACAATTTCGTTTCAAAATTTAGCCGGTTTTCTTGAGATGAACCAAAACCAAAGACAGAGGCCACTTATGAAGAGTGGAAGCATGAAGTCACCTGTGCACAAGAATCAGGATCGTACTCTGACTCAGTAATAAGTCAAGCCATTAGAAAATCCTTGGCCAACCATGAAAAACGGGTCATAGTTGCAACGGGGTCTAAAGCATCCTTGAAAGAAATGTTGGAAAGACTGGAAACTGAATTTGGAAACGTTGCTACAGGCGATAGTATTTTAGAAGAATTTCACACCGCAGCACAAAAGCAGGAAGAAAATGTTGTAGCTTGGGGGCTCAGGCTTGAAGAACTTATGACGAAAGCGATAGACAAAGGACATGCTGGAGCTGAAGAGAGTGATAGACTTTTAAAAAGGAGATTTTGGAGAAATTTGAAGAGTGAGCGCTTGAAAAATGCCACTAGATCAAAGTTTGAGTCTTCAATGAACTTTAATCACCTAAGGAAAGCTGTTAGAGAAGAAGAACAGGAGATGAAAATTGGAGTGCACCACATACCGATACAGTCGAGAGTAGAAGATGAAGTTGATAACCACAGATCGGGAATGCTCCTGAGAAAACTCAGTGACTTGGAGAAACAAATGAAAGAGTTAAACAGTAAGCAGAAAGAAATGGCCAAGAACCAACAAGAGGCGGAACAAAAACAAAAGGAGATTGAGCAGAGGCAGAGACCAAAATACCATAGAAGAAAACAACAGAACACGCAAAACCCATCTCAAAATCAAGGGTCACAGACACAAAGTGAAAGGCAGACGGAAAACTCTTATGCGTCTCCGTCGAGGGGCAGACCGGGGACAGACGCCAAGAAAGCCCCAAGAATAGTGACTTCTTTAATAGACTGGTTGGCTGCTCCAACACATCTACTGTTGTGATCAACAATATTGAAACGCCTGCTTTAATCGATAGTGGTTCACAAATAACCACGATATGCTATGACTTCTATAAATCTCTCGATTCTAATCCAGAGCTTAGATCGATTTAAAAGTATAAGTAAAACAAACATAGGAATCGATACAATTAACTTACTCCACCCATAAAAGACACCAAAGGGAAAGAAATACAAACATTAAGCGACCAGACCATAATGGAAACCTAAACAAAGGAAGGCCATAAGGACAGTTACTTAACCACAAAATGGCCATATGGCCATCCAAAACCAAAAGACACAATTGATACACACAGTAAGTAACAAACAACAACATAAATAAATCGCCACAGAAGAGCCGCCTTGGAACGGTCAGTTTGTTTGTTTGATTAAGGTTTAACGTCCCCGTCAACACTGTAAAGTAGAAGTAAAACAAAGATCAGGAATTGATACAATTAACTTACTCCATCCATAAAAGACACCAAAGGGAAAGAAATACAAACATGAAGCGACCAGACCATAATGGAAACCTAAACAAAGGAAGGCCATATGGACAGTGACTTTCCCACAAAATGGCCATATGGCCATCCAAAATTAAAAGACACAAGTGATACACACAGTAAGTAACAAACAACAACATAAATAAATCGCCACAGAAGAGCCGCCTTGGAGCGGTCAGTGGAAGATTTCCACTGGGGGGCTTAAATCAATTTTACGTGGCCACAATCCTCGCCCTTACTTCCGTCGCGATTTAGACAAAAAATTTGTTCAGTCCGCATGAAGGCCACCTTACTCATCAGTGCAACATCTCCGTGAACACAGAAATCAAAGAACCACAGAGGTGAGACAACGGTGAGGACTCGACAGCAAGAAACCACTGAAATGCTGGAGCAAAAGAAAACCAACAGTTAGACTCCGATGAGCCCGACCAGAGACAGAGCATCAGGCACCAACCAACATTATCTCTTTAATTTTCAATAAGCCTTTACGTTGGAGCCGTCATAAAATCTGAGGCCTGACCCACCGGCGTGCAATTAAAGAGGGAAGCAAAGTTGCCAACCGTGATTGGGTTAACTACCATGCATGCAGTCTGTCGTATAATATCCATGTTGTACCCAATCTTTTTATATCGAAGAACGATTTTACGAAATTGGGTGCTGAAGTCATTGCGGTTATATATTTTTCTGAATTTATATACTAAGTCACCATAAAATTCGGGTTCCGATAGACCTTGTTGCAGAAGAGATTTAAGTCCAACATTGAATTTTGAAATTAAATCAGAATGGCGTCTATAAAATTTTGAAAAGGCTTTGCGTAGTTTATGGTACCGATAACCCTGATTAAGGAGTTTAGCCGTTAATAATTTATTACGAGTGTTGAAGTCAGTTACATGACTACACACTCTAGCAAATCGAATTAATTGCGAAATATAAACGCCATAGGATGGCGCACGAGGAACATCACCATCCAAAAAAGGAAAATTTACAATCTCAAAATCAAAGTCATCGCGTTTATCATAAATTTTGCACGAAACAAATCCATCTACAATAGATAGATGTAAATCATTTTGGAGACGTTGCTTCCAATTTTGTGGGACTTTTACCCGACAGTTAGATGAAATGACATCTCAAGCCCTGTCGCCCAATGAAACCAACAGGGTTTATTAGCATGGACGGTCCGCCTCGCACCGCGGTTCCTGGACAGGCTTAGATCCTCTAAGCGGTTTACCAGTACTAGTGTGCGGGCTGGATTCAGCTCTGCGTGGAAGTATCATGCAGCCCATATATTTCTTCAAGCCCCTATGGGCGGGGGCAATTGGAACGGTCAGTGGAAGATTACCACTGGGGGGCTTAAATCGACCCTACGTGGCCACAATCCTCGCCCTTACTTCCGTCTCGATTTAGACAAATAATTTGTTCAGTCCGCATGAAGGCCTCCTAACTCATCAGAAGACTTCGACATATGCGTTGAGGGCGCCGGGGGGGGGGGGGGGGAAGGCAAAAAGTGCCCGTGGCTGGGTATATATGGTGTTAGGTAGAAGTGCCGTTTCTTCCTTCCCAGATACTTGAAGTGCCTGCAGTAATTGTTCCTGTCAACAATTACTCCTTAAGTGTGCCGGTAATCATAGGAACAAATGTTATAGATGAATTTAATGAGAACTCTAAAGGTGTAGGAAATATACCTAAGGAGTGGCGAAATGCTTTTATTTCTTGACAACAGAGTAGGGTTGGAATAGTCAAGTCTACTAATAAGACTGAGATAAAAGTAAACGCTTCTGAGACTGTCACAATATCTGGACTTGTGAGAAAAACACGTAATGTGGACGCTGCAATTACGGAACAGACACAAGGGGCATCGACAAGAGTTGGCGTTTGTCCTCGGGTTGTCTCTCTCACAAAAGTGGGGAAGAGTCAGAGAGTACCGATTCGCGTATTCAATATGTCAGCAAAGCCAATCAATATTAGGCCTAAATCAGATATTTGTGAGCTGCATGAGGTAAAAGTGTTAAGGAGTGTAGACCCAGTTGATGAAGGAAGTGAGACAAGAGTCAAACCGTATAAGACCAGCGTTGAAAATGAGAAGTTGCCAGAAAAAATTGAAATTGATCTGGAACATGCCAACATTTCGGTAGAACAGAAGGAAAGCCTAATGAAATTCTTGACCCAGTGGAAGGATATATTTTCAAAAGATTCTAAAGACCTAGGGAAATGTGACCTTATCAAACATCAAGTTAATTTAAATGACGACAAACCATTTAAGGATCCTGCAAGGCGAATACCAACTGCCTTATTTGCAGAAGTAAGGGAACATCTAATGGAAATAGTAGAAGCAGAAGCAATAAGAGAAAGTAAATCTCCTTATTCTTCAAATGCCGTGATTGTGAGGAAAAAGATGGATCTATCAGATTTTGCGTGGATTTCCGCAAACTGAATCTTATAACGATAACAGATGCCCATGCCATACCCAGAGTTGAAGAGCATCTGCACATTCTTGCAGGCTCTAAATAGTTTTCAAAATTGGATCTCCGCTCTGGGTATTGGCAAGTTGAAATTGATGAGAGAGATAAACATAAGACAGCTCTCCAAGTGCGGCTTTGTTTCTTTGAATTTAATAGAATGCCTTTCGGGCTTAGCAATGCTCCAGCGACTTTTCAACGCTTGATGTAAGATGTATGGGAGATCTAAATCTCCGATTTTGTCTGATATATCTTGATGACATAATCATCTATTCATCAACGTTTGAGGAGCATCCCGAGCGTTTAGGAGCAGTATTTGCAAAGCTGAAACAGCACAATCTGAAATTAAAGGCATCAAAATGTGAATTCTTTAAAACCAAGGTGCCTTACCTGGGGCATGTGGTGTCAGAAGAAGGCGTTGAAACAGATCCAGAGAAAATAGAAGCTTTGAAAACTTGGCCTTTACCCAAGAATGTCAAGGACGTACGCGCCTTCCTTGGGTTTACTGGCTACTACCGCAGATTCATTAAGAACAACGCTAGTATAGCCAGGCCCTTAAATGACCTTCTAGTCGGTCATTGCATAAATCAGACAAAAGGAAAGAAATCTAAGCCAAAATCAGTACCCTTTGTCTGGAAAGATTGTCAACAAAGAGCATTTGACCTCTTAAAAGAAAAATTGACCAGTCCGCTAGTTTTGGCATACGCAGACTATCGCCTCCCCTTAAAACTGCATACAGACGCCAGTTGCTCAGGGTTGGGTGCTGTATTGTACCAGAAGCAGGGCGATGTTGAACGAGTGGTGGCCTATGCTAGTCGTAGTTTAAAACCGTCAGAGAAGAATTATCCGGCCCACAAACTGGAATTTCTCGCCCTCAAATGGGCCGTTACCGATAAATTCCATGACTATCTCTATGGTGCCCAGTTTGATGTGGTTACGGATAATAATCCTCTGACATACGTTTTTACTACGGCTAAGCTGGATGCAACGGGTTAGAGATTGTTGGCTGAGCTTGCCAATTACAATTGTACCATTAGCTACCGTAGTGGAAGACAGAATGCCGATGCTGACGTTCTGTCAAGAATACATGGCACAGAAACAGTAAGCACAATATTTCCAGATGTGCTTAAGACAATGGTCCCAGTCCATAGTGTTGAAATGGGAGAACAGCCTTACATTGAGGCAGTTGGCTCTGTAGAACAGGCTTCTCAGCTAGGTTCGGACCCATCTGCTGATATACCTGATGATATGCTTCAGAGCACGGCATTGAAGAAACACGATTGGAGAAAGGCCCTGGCTGCCGATAAGAACCTTCAGTTTGTTGTTGACTGTCTCATAGAAGGCCGTCAACCGTCTGCAGAAGAGGCAGTGCCAAAAGGTATTGACAAGAGATACATAGTGAACTGGGATAGGTATCACTTGCAAGATGGTGTTTTGCACAAGCAGGGAAAGGTTGGAGTAGATTCTGTCAATCAGTTATGCCTTCCGAGTGCGCTGAAGCATGACATATTCTGTGCATACCACAATGACCTAGGTCATAAGGAAAGGAGAGGACTGTGTCTCTTATCAAGCGACGGTTTTATTGGCCTTGCATGGATAAAGAGATACAAATTATGATAAAGAACTGTGCACGCTGTATTCGACGTAAGACTGCGCCAAAGAAGAAAGCCGCATTGGTTAATATAACTACAAGCTCACCCATGGAGCTAGTCTGTATTGACTTTCTGTCTTTAGAGCAATCCAAGGGTGGCTTTGTCAGCATTCTCGTGATCATTTCAGCCGTTATGCGCAGGCAATTCCTACGCGAAACCAAAAAGCTACCACCACTGCTAAGGCTTTATTTGATAATTTCTTCGTTCATTATGGTTTCCTGGTAAACTTCATAGTGACCAGGGAGCCAATTTTGAATCGAGAGTTATAAAGAAGCTTTGTAGGTTTGGCTGGAGCAGTCAAGACCAGAACAACCCCGTATCATCCGATGGGTAATGGCATGTGTGAGAGGTTTAATAAAACGTTGTTAAACATGCTCGGGACACTGAAAGAACACCAGAAGTCAGATTGGAAATCATATCTTCCAACACTCACACATGCCTACAATGCAGCTACTCACAAAAGTACAGGTTTTGCTCCATTTTATTTAATGCACGGTCGTCATCCGCGTCTTTCAACTGATGCTTTCCTTGACATAGGTGATGATGCAGTAATGTCAAAAAGTCATGCAGATTATGTCGACAAGCTGAAACAGAGGTTGTCAGCTGCCTATGAAACTGCGACTAGAGAAGCAGAGCAGAGTGCTAAGGAACAGACACGTTACTTTGATTTACAGGTGCTTAACTCCGTGCTCGCAGAAGGCGATCGTGTCCTTGTTCGCAAGGTTGGAGTACAAGGGAAGCAAAAGCTGAAAGATATATGGGAAAGCCATCCCTATATTATTAGGCGGAAGATAGCTCCTGACATTCCTGTTTATAGAAGCCTCCGTGGTGTAGTGGTTACGCTACTCGCCTTGTAAACCAGGGGTCGCAGGTTCGATCCCGGGCTTCTCCAGACTTTCGGATGAGTCTATAAACCGAGGTCCCGTCTCCGTATGACCTTAGCTGTTGGTGGGACGTAAAACTGAAACACTCACTCACTCATTCCTGTTTATGAGGTACAGATGGAAGGTACCCACAGGAAGACCAGGACTCTGCATCGGAACATGTTGCTTCCGTTCTGTGGAGTTCCCGATCCTGAGGCAGCAGAGCTAAAAGTCCCTAAATGTCAACCGGCGAGTTTTTTAAGTGGTCTCGAAACTAGTGATGAACCTCTGTCCAGCAGCGACTCCAGTGACGACGACATAGTAGACAGACAGGCAGAACAAGAACCCGTCCTACGATATATAATTCCACAACACCGAGAGGGATGGTTGGATAACAAAACCGAAGATTCAGTGGACTCTTCTTTCAACAGGCCTACGCAACAGCGGCGTAGGGGAAGACGTCAAAGGAAACCCCCTGAAAGGCTACAGATAGCAGACTGGCGAGCAAGAGAGTATGTCTTTTATGTGAGACCCGAGGACGTGGTACATATCTAATTTCTCCGTTTGATGGTTATTTTGGTGAGTATAATATTTTTTTCTCTGCTCTCCGATACACCCTACCTGAAAAGCCATTCCCCCTCCCCCCTAATGACCCTGCAAATGTATGCGTTGTTTATGTAGTGTGTCTGTGTTTTAATGTTTAATGTCCATGTTTCTCGCTTTTCGTTGGTATGCTTTTTTCTCATTATTTACTATTTTCACTTAAAGACTGACCTTCAATTATTATATTAATATACATTAGTTTCTTACACCACATTCTTGCAACTCTTTGTTACGGGTTGTTTTATATCGAGGACGATATTCTGCATAGAGGGGAAGAGTGTAGTAGAATGGGATTTATTTGCAACAAGATGAAATATGTTGTTATTTTAGCTCGTTCCATCTAGTCCCTATAGTTTTAAGTGTAAAGACAATGAGTACTGCGATGCTTAAGTCCTGCTAAGTCAATAACTTCCCTTAAACCTTTAAATGCGCGCTGTTATACTAACCCTTACTAACACATATGAATGGTAATGCTTCAGTGCACTTGAGGTTTATGTTTAGAAGTGTAAACAGTATCGTTTTTGTTAACTGTTCTAGGAAAATATATTTTGTATATATTTTCAGCATTCTATGGTGCACCGACAACCCATAATTGATGCCGAATAAAACAAAGAATAAATGTTCCCCAGTATTGTTTTGTTCTTAAACCCGGTGATAAAAGAACCCTACAGAGGAAACGAACCCTCAGGGTGAATTCTATTACATACATAACACACTAATGACCGTTTAATAAAGAATCCAGCATTGAGACAAAATACACTTTGGGTATTCCTGCTGTCATACAGGTAGGGCACCAAGAAAGGGCAATAAATTACCTAGGGATATGACTTTGACAAATGACATCTATTCGTTTACACCTAAGTCCTTATTTTGATTTGCATGGAAGAAACAACAGCACATTTTTCTGATTTTATATTTAGTAGCCATTATTTATAATCATTACAGAAAATGCCAATCCAAATATATTGGTTAATTTTTTCCACCAAAAAGTCCGGTTTAAGGACTTATTTTTACCCAAATAAAATAATCATTCAAGTTTTATCCGAAGAATCTATGAACATAATCACTGCCACTTATGACCCATGTAGGGTACTTTATCAGGGTTTGGTAGGCACTCTCTACACTGTCTCAGAACGCAGGCTGGCATAATTTCTTGTCTCTGCCAAGTGAAAAGGCAAAGCCTAACACATATGTGTACAGACAAAAGTTGTGGAACAAATGGATAAATAAAATACTTTCAGCTAACATTTGCTGGCCACTTCAATGTAAAAATAGTGTCCCCGAAAACCGAAGCATATATAGAGAAAACTGGGGCTCACAGTTTTGCACAATGTGGTCATCATGTGATGAACATCCCCTAAAACCCACTTTCTATAGAGAAATTGGGGGTTTAAGAGGGTATACAAGATTTTCCTTATTTGTGCTACAAGACATAGGTTGTGGGTGCTCGTTAGAATCGTCTCATTGAGTCATGGCTGTGCGTACTCGTTTGAACCGCCTCATTCCGCCTCAATGAGGCGGTCCTTACTAGCACCCACCTATGTTTGCATTATAAATAAGAAAAATAAATTTAATTTTGTTTGTTCTTTTAGTTTTAAACTTGAAAAGGTGAAAAAATAAAATCTAAAAATATTTACTCTCTCTCTCTCTCTCTCTCTCTTCTGATATGACTGTGTCTTAAACAAAGGACATTTTATAGTTCCACCTTGACTGAAACTATAAAATGCTAATGTTTTAGACATTATATGATTTGTGTGTCACATACTTTCATCAAAAATAAATAAATATATAAATAAAAAATTAATAAATATAAATAAATAAAGGTAAATTGATTTATTGCATTTTGAGGTTAATCAATTCACTTACCTTGTTTGTTTACTTCTTTGCACTTTTGAGTAAAGGAAACGATAGATATCAGTGTTTTTCTTTACTGTATTTTAAAACAAAAAAGAAGTAAATTTAAAACAATATTTTGTTTGAAACAATCTCAGTAAGTTATACTATCACTCAAGTACCCTTATTGAGCCCCCTATTAAACATATCAATCTGCTCATAAGCACCTCATAATCACTAAGATAAGATAAGCCTTTGATGTGCACTATGGTCCGAAAGAAATGTTTATTGGAGATCATTAGAAAGGCCACCCCTTTTATATAAGGAAAAAATTGTGTCTTTAACAACATTTCAGACCATTTCTATCGCTATGCCAAATACAACTATGCTCTCAGTCGCCCTTAGCGCTACGAGACAAGCGTAAAGAAAAAGAATAAAAAGAGAAAAAAACAGCAACAAGTTCCAAAATATTTAACAATATTTACCCAAAAAAGGGAAACGTATACAGTAGTATTTCCCTTTTCACTTTTTGGAATCAGATCTAATATTTCAGCTATTTCATTTATTTTGTTCTGTAGCCAAATCATCCACCGGTTTATGCCAAAAATTTCATTTGATTCGGACCGGTTTGGTCAGTTTGTAACATTCTCTAATGGTGACATATCGGGGCTCCAAGCTGCAATCCTAACGGATTCGGTGCTCATTATGTAGCCCCAGTCCTAATGGATTTCTCTAAGGCTTTCGACTGCTTGCCACATGATATTTTGTTGTGTAAGCTGTCGGCCTATGGACTGTCCAAGGGTGCAGTAAAAGTCATGTCAAGTTACCTCTCTGATAGAAAACCACAAGTAATACTAGGCACGGTTACGAGTAAATGGACAAAAATAAATAAGGGTGTACCGCAGGGTTCCATTCTGGGTCCAGTTTTATTTAACATTTTTATCTATGACATTTTTTATTTCATTCAGAGAGGTACATTAGACAATTTCGAAGATGACAACACCCTTTCATTTCATTCTCCAAATTGCAATTATCTAATTAGTACCCTTCAATCGGAAAGTGAAGTTTTAATTGGCTGGTTTCATTTTAACTGCATGAAAGGAAACCGGACAAATTTCAAGCCATTACTGTAGGCAAAAAATCATATGACCGGTTTCCTGTATTTAATGTTGCAGATTCTTTCATTTCTTACTAAATTACTGGGTGTTGGCATAGATTTTAATTGGTCCTTTGACACAGACATTCAAAATGTATTCTAAAAAGACTGGGGAATAATCTTTGTAATCTTAGTAAACTGACCATATCTCATTCTTTTATTCTTTCAAATTGTATTTTTTGTCCCCTGGCATGGCGCCTTTGTTCCAAAAAGAAAGATATCGACGAAATTGAGAAAATTCAGGAAAGTGCTCTGCGTTTATTCTAGGACCTATATATATGATGAGCTGCTGGCCAGAGCAAATCTGCCTGCCTTGCATGTAAGACGCATAAGGAACATGGCAATCGAAACTTTCAAAATTTTAAATAATTTAGTCCCACCAGTTTAAAGTGATCTTTTAGTTAAAAGGGAACATGTTTATAATGTTAGATATTCTAATATATTACAGATCCCCCAGGTAAAGTCTTCACGGCACGGTAGATTTCTTTTTGCTATGCAGCTCCAGTACTGTGGAACTCCTTACCTGATTCTTTTAGAACTACAACTGATTTTAAAAAATTCAAATCTCTTATTTCCAACTGGAATGGTAATAATTGTAAATGCCTTGCCTGTGATACAGTCTGGTCTGCATACGCAAATCTATGTGATGTGTTTTTATACTTGGCTTTTGTGCATCATGCATGCAATTAGTGCGTCATGTTTGGTCTCCGGCGAGTGTGGACTATTCGTACAGATGGGGATCAACATGATTGTACCGGTACCTTGGTTAGTTTGTTTGGATTGAGGTTTTATGTCCCCGTCAACACTGTATAGGTCATTTGGAGACGTTTCTTCCAATTTTGTTGGACTTTTACCCGACATTGGGATGAAATGCGTCACAAGCCCTGTCGCCCAATGAAACCGATAGGGTTTATAAGCATGGACGGGCCGACTCGCACCGCTTTGCCTGGGCAGGCTTAGGTTCTCTAAGCGGTATACCAGTACTCGTGTGCGGTTGGTTTCAGCTCTGCGTGGAAGCATCATGCAGCCCATCTATTTCTTCAAGCCCCGATGGGCGGGGGCCGCCCTTGGTTAGAGTTTAGCTTTTTTGTTCTGTTTCTTATTTGTAACTGTTTTTATCCGTAGTCTATGTGCTTATTTCTTTGTCTAAGCTATGTATGTATGCTAATGGTGCTGCTGTGGCGGATATGGTTAAACAAGGTGCAAGGTTCATGGTGAAATAAATTGCTGATAGTGTTGTTATTTCATCGGGAACAGGCAAAAATATTTTGATTCAGCTGTTGAAACTTAAAAAGGTGTGTGCACGTTGAGTCTCGTATCAAAAGACCACCCGTGCGAAAAATGCAAAAGTATTTTTAAAAAGTACCAACATTTTGACAAACGTAGAATTTCGGAGCTTGTTACTTGTAATGAGACTTGGGTCTATTATTTATAGAAACCAAGCAAGGTCCGTCATTGCCAATAGACGTTAAAGCGCGATAAAAATTTTGTGTGCGGTAATTTTCAATTGCGATTGACCCATTGTTCAAATTCCCGTACCAGATGGCAAGGCAATCACAGACAATTTTTTATGTCAAACACAAAGGCACACTATTAAAAACGTAGACCTGCAACCGGTTCAAGTATTTTGTGTCTTATCCATGAAACCGCGCCTGCTCAAAAGTGTGTTTTCGTCCAAGACCTCCTGAAAGAGGAAAAGGTATTTTAGTTCTCTCATCAACTTTATTCGCCAGACCTTAGATCCTGAGACTTTTTTCCGGTTTCTTTGCTAAATATAAACCCTTTCTGGTCGTCGTTATGAAGCCTGAAGTGCACTTTGAAGTGCAATTTACCAGTGTCTTCAAGGTATACTCGTACCTAATAAGGACTTCTCTGCCTTTTCAGAATGGATTTCGAGCCTTGAAAATTGTGTTTCTGCCAAGGGAGAATACTTCAAAGGGTTGAAGTAAACGAAATGAGAATGAGATTAATAACGCGCCCTGTAGTACCCCAAATGACAACATTAAATGATCGCACCTCGTATGTTGTTTTCCTTTTTTACTCAAAACATAGATTGTGTGTAATCAATAGAGGCGGTTCTAATGAGCACTCGAATTCTATGTTTACACGAAATAAAACTGCAAGCACTGCATGATGCCCCGCCACTACAACTACATCAAGCAAGTGCCATGTCACAGAAAAAAGGAATTCAAAGTAAGGATGCATTACTAATTCCCTTAATAAAGTTGACAGGAATACATGACTAAGATGACTATTTTCAATGTTCAAGAGCCATGGCTCCAAAAGAAAGTAAACCAGAATTAAAATTCTCAGTTTCAGTTTTTGGGAGCCGGTGCCCTTTAAACTAAAGTCAAGGTCTTCAAAATCTAGTCAAGTATTTGAACAATTGCAGTGATATTTTGTACCAAATTAGACCACGTTATATTGATGTGTTCATGAGACTGGGTGTAGACAAGCCACCTTTGGCCCAAAATTGACAGTTTTTCTGTGCCTGTGCCCTTGAAAATAAGGTCAAGGTCATCAAAACCTAAATGCTGTTTTCCCCTATCCTAGTGATGTAACCATGCAGGTTTGGTCAGAATCAATCATTAGTTTCAGGAGATATAGTGCTTCAAACAGACTACATGATAGAAATGGCTATTATCAATGTTCAAGGGATGATAACTCCAAAAGTAGGAAAATCAGAGTTAGGGTACATATGTTCTGCACGTTGTTTCATTCTGCTCAACATATCTGTGAAGTTTCATGGAAATACCTCAAACGGCATCGAAGTTATGGAGCGAACACGAAACTATGACAGAAATGGCTATGTTCAATGTGCAAAGGGTAACAACTCCAAAAGTAGGAATATCATAGTTACGGTTCATACATGTACGTCCTGCATGTCATCTCATAGTACTCTACATATCTGTGAAGATTAGTGAAAATATCTCAAATGGTATCAGAGTTATGAAGCCGAGAAAAAAACTGATAGCAGCAGCTATATTCAAAGTTCAAAGGGCAATAACACCAGAAGTAAGAAAATCAGAGATACGATTCATATGTTCTGCACGCCATCTCATGATGCTCTACACACTTGTGAAGTTTCATGGTAATATCTCAAACGGTATGGAAGTTATGGGGCGGACACGAAACTATGACCGAAATGGCTATGTTCAATGTTCAAAGGGCAATAACTCCAAAAGTAGAAAAATCAGAATTATGGTACATATGTTCTTCACGTCGTCTCTTGATGCTTTACATACCTGTGAAGTTTCATGAACATATCTCAAATGCTATCAGAGTTTTGGAGCGGACACGCAACAGATAGCAGCAAAGTTCCAAGAGTAATAACTCCAAAAGTAGGAAAATCAGAGTTACGAACGGTTCATATGTTCTGCACGTCCTCTCGTGGTGCTCTACATATCTGTAGAGTTTCATGGAAATGACTCAAACGGTATCGAAGTTATGGAGCGGCACGAAACTATGACTGAAATGGCTATGTTCAATGTTCAAAGGGCAACAACTCCAAAAGTAGGAAAATGAGAGTTACAGTTCATATGTTCTGCACGTCGTCTGATAGTGCTCTACATATCTGTGAAGTTTCGTGACAATATATCAAACGGTATCAGAGTTATGGAGCGGACACGAAACTGTGAGGCGCTGACCGACGTACGGACGGACGGACTCTCAAAACTTCAGAGGAATATCGCAGCAATATCCGGCTGATTTTACTATCAAATCCGTTTGTGCCTGGAATTTTTCGCGTTAATTACGCGCGAACCTGTTCTCTAACCTCTCTCAAAACCAGAAAGATATAAAAAATGAAATCAAAATAACGCACATTTCGAATATTTCTACAATGACTCCGATGGTGTAGGGCGGTTATGAATATATCTGAAGTCGGAAGCTGAATGAAAGAATTATTGATAAATGCATAATTATTGTCTAATGCAAAAACTGCAACTATGACAAAGAGCGCTGGGATATGACCAGTGAAGGTCTGATGCTCTGGCACTGGTAGGGCCCTCCGGAGTCTGCTGGTTGTCTTTTTTCACCAGCTTTTCAGTTGTTTCATGGTGTCGAGTCCTCGTCGCTGTTTCATTTCTGTAGTCGTTTGATTTTTATGTTCTCAAAGATGTAGCACTGATGAGTTAGAAAGCCGGAATGAAATAAGTATTTGTTTAAACCACGCCAGACAAAGGACGAGGATTGTGGCCATGGGGAATCGATTTAAGCACCCCCTCCTTACCGGTGAATAAGCACCCACCCCGGGTGCAATACTTTTGCTAATCTTCTCATGGCGGTTCTTCTGTCGCGGTTTATGTTTGCTATACAGTGAAACTTCGATTGTACGAACACCTGTGGCTCGTTTACCATAGCTGATTCGAAAACATTCTTGAGTCTCAAGAATATGCGTTCCGTCTAACGTTCAAATTTTATAAGCCAGCAATAAAATATATTGGTTATGAATTTTCTACCCTACCAAAGCCAAGTCCCTATACAAATAAATCTGACCATACATGTGAACTTATCCCCAGATTATCAAAACTAAACTGATACAAACTACTAATGTAGAAATGTTTATATCAATTTTCTTATTTTAATGCAAGACCTTTCAGAACCATGACCAGAGGCTATTAATCGTAAATCAAGTCAAATGTTGTGACAGAGAATATAGATTAAGGGTATAAAAAGTCTAAAATTCTGTAGTCGTCTGTGAATCCAAGCCTCGAATTTGGCAGAGGCTCTCTTCTGTACTGATTGCTCTAATCAAAGCACTGAGGGTACTGGTTTGTTGTTTGCTGAACTGAGATTTAGACTGTTTCGTTTTACCCTTACACTCTAGTATTTCAAGCAAGCTGCGTAGAACTTATCTACGTGGCGTTAAGTGGCGTCTGATCTGGGTCTTGCAATCCCCCCACCCAGCACACGTGCCCTGTCCAGCATTCCTTTTTACACAGTGTTCTGATGTCACAGAGAGACGATTGGCGCTGCAATAAATAACATGTACCTCGATTTGTACATGAACAGCGATAGTCATATGGACAATAGCAGGCATGACGATTGTGTTGGTAGTAATTTTAGGTGTATCGATAATTTAAAAGTGTCTCCGTCCTTAGGGGCTTGATAAAAATAGATTAGGCTGCATTGTGCTTCCACGCAGAGGTGAAACTGACCACACACGAGTACTTGTAAACCGCTCAGAAGTAATAAACCTGCCCAAAGTGGTATCAATCGGACTGTCCAATGCTGATAAGCCTTTGGCTTTCATTGGGCGACAAGGCTTGAGCTGTCATTGCATCTCAATGTCGGGTAAAAGTCGCACAAAGTTGGAAGTAACGTCTCCAAATGACATAAATAGGATTGACGGGGACGTTAATTTGTTTGATTTGTTTGATTTGAGGTTTAACGTCCCCGTCAACACTGTAAAGGTCATTTTGGAGACGTTGCTTCCAATTTTGTGGGACTTTTACCCGACATTGAGATGAAACGACCTCTCAAGCCCTGTCGCCCAATGAAACCAATAGGGTTTATTAGCATGGACGGTCCTCCTCGCACCGCGGTTCCTGGACAGGCTTAGATCCTCCGAGCGGTTTACCAGTACTAGTGTGCGGGCCGGATTCAGCTCTGCGTGGAAGCATCATGCAGCCCATATATTTCTTCAAGCCCCTATGGGCGGGGGCTGGACGGGGACATTAAACCTAAATGCAAACAAGTTTAGCAAACAGCCAAGAACGTTGGTTCGGTCAAGATGTTACTTTTGCCATAACCCTCTGACGTGACAGAACGAGACCTAGTGATGCTATAAATAGCCGTTACCTTCGTTTTGTAAATGGTCAACGATGAACAATAGCAGGCTAAAGGTAATTCTTGGTTCTGTGGCATCTGATGTGGGTCTACAGTATTTTACAAAATAGAAATGAAGGCAGTGGTCAGGAATCGATACAATTAACCCGCACCTCCAATCAGAGACACCAACGGGATCTAAATAACTTGACCCTAATCGAAGCATCAATAGGGGAATGCAAACACATAATTCCAGTCCAAGTTATATAGATAACTCTCTTATGCAGCCTGTGGCCTCAAAGCGATAAAAATATAGCGGCTATTTCTATCAATTATCGTTTACCGGATTTCCTACAGATGAGTGATAGTCACCTGGACATCAGCACTGAAGAGCTTCTGTGGTTAGTAGCTTATGGTAGATTGATAAGCAATCGACCGAAAATGGCAGACATCACAACAACAACAAAGAAAAAAACTGAATACCAAGCTAGGTCTTATATCAGTGACCCTCAAATATTTTGAACTGAATAATCGTGTCTTTAATCGAGAAGCACTTCAATAAAGTGAAGGACATGACGATTTTCAGGACCACCACATATTCTAACACTTGTAGTGCTGGTTAGATATTTTAATGGGTAACCGTTGAAAGTAAAGAACACACCAAAGAACTAAATCAATTAAGCGAAAAGTCAATAGAAAATAGGACACCAAAACTTCTTGCAAACAGTTTTTCTGAGTCGTTTCCTTCTTAACAGTTTAAGGCGGTTCTTCTGTGGCGGTTTATTTATGTTATTGTTTGTTACTTACTGTGTGTATCACTTGTGTCTTTTTATTCTGGATGGCCATATGGCCATTTTGTGGGAAAGTAACTGTCCTTATGGCCTTCATTTGTTTAGGTTTCCATTATGGTCTGGTCGCTTAATGTTTGTGTATATTTCCCTTTGGTGTCTTTGATGGGTGGAGAAAGTTAATTGTATCGATTCCTGATCTTTGTTTTACTTCTACTTTATCTAGCGGATGTGAGCAATTGCCACTCGTGCACACACATGAATAATTTAAGACAGCCTGAATAACGAATAAATTTAACAATAACAATCGTGACGCTAACAGGAAAAATGTTTTTAACACAAAAATTAAAACTCAATATGTCACTAGTGTGGTTGAGACTTAAGGATAATCTATACCATGGTATCAAAATTATCTGTAATTTTCTCGATTTATATTTTCATTTTTTTTCTATATTTCACATCTTATGTCAAAAGCCTGACTTTCGTTATTTTCATTACGATAACACATCCGTGTGATATAGTGCATTCTTTCACACCTCAAAAGTAATTTTCTGATGAAAATTTATGATATTTTTCATATTTATACTCATAACATAGGTTCTGGGTACTCGTTAGAACCGCCTCATTGAGGCGGTTCTAACGATTACCCAATACCTATGTATTGGAACAGAAATAAGGAAAAAAATCTATACCCCTTAAACCCCAGTTTTCTCTATATTAAGTGGGGTTTAGGGGGTCTTCATTTCACGGACTTGTCCACGTGATGTAATGAGCTGGCAATTTTAAGAAATTTTTAATTACCTGTAAATCTCAGAGATTTGTTTTTGTTTCGAATCTGCATGCCTAGGCAATTTAATTGTTGGAACAAATTAGATATTGCACATCAAAGACTAGAAACAGCCTTGGTGAATTACCATAAAACTCGCTTGGTTCAGCTTCAATAAATTTATAAGTCTGTAACAAGGTGTGAAGCGATTATGCACTCATTTTGCATAAAGGGAAACCATTTACCTGTCGGCAATTGATGGATGTCTATGAGTAGAAAATGAACATTTTGAGCATAATACATATTTAATTAATTAAAACACGCCAAGAATAATAATGATGATGTTTGGTGAACGCTGATTGGCAAATTGGGCAAGGGGCTGCTGTATCAGTCCGGTCAATCTTTTTAAAAATGGTTTTACTGGACAGCAGACGTATTTCAGCTTTCCATAAAAATGGTAATTCTGTCTGTCTTCAAAGTGATTCAGTTTCTTAAATTTGTGCACAAATTGCATAATATTTGGGTAGGTGTTCTTTGAAGTCACAACTTGATAATAGTATCACAGAAATTTTGATATCCCATTCTATTTGGGATAAAATTAAACTTTTGTTCAGAATGACCAATTATTTCCGTTCCAGAAAATAAAACTTGCAAAATCTTTCTTTTGAAGAAGGTTAAAAAAATCTGTAATACATTGTTGTACAGCATTAGTTTGTTTAATTTGAGGTTTAACGTCCCCATCAACACTGTATAGGTCATTTTGGAGACGTTGCTTCCATTTTTTTTTGGACTTTTACCGACACTGAGATGAAATGACATCTCAAGCACTGTCGCCCAATGAAACCGATAGGATTTATAAGCATAGACGGTCCGACTCGCACCGCTTTGCTTGGACAGGCTTAGATCCTCTAAGTGGTTTACCTATACTCGTGTGCTGCTGGTTTCAGCTCTGCGTGGAGACATAATGCAGCCGATTTCTTAAAGCCCCGATGGGCGGGGCCGTACTTGTAATTCATATCCAAGTAAATTTGCTCTATTTTAAGCAAATGATAAAACACAGAATCTAAAAAAAAAAAAAATAGAAAACTTATTTTTTACTTTTTACTTTTCAGTTAATAACATCAAAACAAACTTTATTTTACAATAAAATTATATAAAATAGCTTATATTAAACTTCAGTTTCTAAGATTTAATTTTATGTGCATGTATAACATAATAGGATTGCGCCTTGTTAAGGTTGATAAAGATGGCCACTGTACTAAGATGTAGTCTATCCTTAAATGGATAATTTGTGTGCGTGCGTGCGTGCGCGAGCATGCGTGCGTGTGTGCTTGATAACATTGAGTTAGATCTAGTCAAAAGAAAAGCTTCAAGATATGAAAGGCGCTCCCTGTTTGGCGTCGAAGAGTTCGCGAACATACGCCCTCCGACATCAGAGCCGACCAATATATTGAGAGCCGCCCTTCACCATCGGAGCCATTGTAGAAATATTCGAAGTGTGCGGTATTTTGTCGCCATTTTTCATCTTTCTGGTTTTGAGAGCTGTTAGACAACAAGCTCGCGTGTAAATAATGCGAAACATTTCAGGCACATACGGATTTGATAGAAAAATCAGCCGGGAATTGCTGCGATTTTCCTTTGTCTCATTACCGGTCACCACACGCCACAAGATAGTTCACATTTACCAACTTTCCACTGGGTAGGAAACAAGGCAAGAGACATGATGACAGCCTGGCATTCTCCTCTTTCTTAAATTTTTTTACCTCACAAAACAAACTCGAACAATGAGTGATGAACCTATCTTTATTGACTGTCATTTCAGTCTGATATACTCAGAGCCGCACGTGATCCGGAAGACGCACACAGCATTTGCCTATCGGAGCCACTGGCTCCGATAATGTAGTTTACTATCCGTGATTTGTCGTTTAAGGGGTGGTAGGCCTATCTTTCGTTCTTATTATATTTTGATGGAAAATTCTGTTAGCAAATAGTGTAGGCCTTGCGGCGTCTGATCCGGGCCTGCACTTCCTTTAGAGGTTTAGTACAATGGGTTAATGAGAGATTTTCCTTGTCGTCAATTGTGCTTGCATTTGCTAAAACCTATTTAATGTCACATTTGTCTTAGATAACTGCATTTTCATGTGGCGAATTAAACTAAAATGCGAAGTAAATGCCTCAACAAGATCAGCCGTGCCAAGCGTGGGAGAAAAATTGAGATAATGAGAAGTTCGCATTCAAACTAACAATCTGAGACATTGTAATCGACTAATACTTCAGTTCGTGTCATATCTGATCCAAGCTAAGAAAAGCAAACCAGATGACACTTGCCATTGTTAGGATACCATGTTAACAAGATGACACTTGCGATCATGTTAATTAAACACCCCTGTAAACCCCTCGTTGCATAGAAAAAAAACTGGCGTTTACAGGGGTATATAGATTTTATACCCCCCCCCCCCCGGCAAACGAAGTTTGAGAGGGGGTATATAGGAGTCAGTCTGTGGCCAGTCTGTGTATCCGTCCATGACACATTTTATATGCCCACTACGGGGGCATATAGTTTTTGCACTGTCCGTTTGTTGGTTTGTGCGTTTGTAAGTCCGCACTTTTTTGTGATGCGATCTACTTCAACATTTCTTCAACGATTGAGCTGAAACTTTGCACATGTATTCCTTGTGAGGTTAAGGGATGCCTAACACAATTTTCCCGTTGGTCCTATCATTTTCGGAGCTTTCCTCAAATTGGATCCAACGGGGGCATTGCTCACTTATAGTGACATCTCTTGTTTTTTTTGTTGTTTTTTTTTTTTGTTTGTTTTTTTGTTTATGCAAACTTCTTCTACATATATTTGACTTCAATTTTACATACGCATTCACAATGTGGCGTAGATGTGCGTGCATTAACTTTTGTGCCTCAAGTCAAGGTCAAGGTCACTGTTACTAAAAATAGAATGTGTATCTCTCCGTCCGTCACTCCGTGACACATTTTTTCTTGTTATGCGAACTACTTCCACATTGCTTCACAGATTAACTTCAAATTTTGCATGTGCAGTCACAATGCGTGACACAAATTCTATATTCGTCAACTCAAGGTCAAGGTCACTGTTGGTAAAAATAGAATAATCTTGTGATGCGAATTACCTTCCCATTTCTTCACCGATTGAGTTCAAATTTTGCATATGCATTTATAATGAGATGTAGATGGCACGATGTGTGTGCCATAAGTTACATATGGGTCATGTCAAGGTCAAGGTCACTGTTGCTAAAACGGAATAATCTTGTGATGGCAACTGCTTCCAAATTTCTTCACAGACTAAGTTCCAATTTTACATATAAATTCATATTGAGATGTGGATGTGCGGGATATAAATTTCATATGCATCAGGTCATGTCAAGTCGCTGTTGCTAAAAATAGAATAAGCTTGTGATGCGAACTAATCCTACATTTCTTCACGACTGAGTTCACATCACGTGAACAAGTCCGTGAAATGAACACCCCCTACACCCCACTAAACTTGGGTTTAAGGGGGTAAACATTATTTTTCTTATTTTTACTCCAAGACATAGGTTGTGGGTACTCGTTAGAACCGCCTCAATGCGGCGGTTCTAACGAGCGCCTGCAACCTATGTTTGCAGTATAAATAAGAAAACTATCATGGAACTTCATCCGAAAAGTAGCAATTTTGGAGATGTGAAAAATTCACTATGTTGCACGGGTGTGTTAGCGTAATGAAATTGTGCATGCCGGCCGCGGTAGCTCAGTCGAATGCGTGTCTGGTTGGAGATTCCATTTTGCGTGCATCTCGAGGGAGATCCTTTTTCTTGCATACACATCTTTTTCGTTTTGATTTATTTTTATTTCTCTCGGAGAAGTGGGTCGACGTGCGTATGTATAAGTTATTGCGTTGTCAAGGTAAATTACGACGTTAGCCCACGCGCTATAAACAGTGTTTCGTGATTTTAAGGTTAACCGCAAAAGTCGAGATAAACTGAAAATACAGTAATTGCAAACTGTTTTGTTTTTTCCTTGCTTAAACCATCATCCTGCTGAATAAATTAATTTAGCCACACCCATTTCTGACTGTCATCCAATCAAATTACGTATTCGTTCAGTTCACACACAGAATGACACACATTATAGATCCTCTGTGATAAAATGGATCCTGATAATTTGGATCTACACTGTTTGCAAAGGTATATGTTGTCGTGTTCAGCAGGCTAAGGGTTTTAAGTAATCTTAACTGACTCATGATAGTTGGGGTGGCAGGCATGTCCAGGGGATAAGGCACCAAACTAATCTCGACCGCCGGGAATTTGACAATAGATGCTGGGGCGGGATATTTGATACTGTAGCAATAGCTTCTTAAGTGAAGATATACGACTATGCGGAAATTTAACCCAGGGCACTTGCAAATAGTGAAGGTCTGCGTTTGTTTACAAAACGTGCAGCCATTTTCTAAATATGTGTTTAATAATAACTCAACCCGACACCCCTATATTTTGAAATGGATTCCTTCTGTATATAACTGTTAGTTTGGGGTTTAACGGCCCAGTCAAGACTATTTAGGTCAAATCGAGGCTGCCAGGTTAGCTAGCCACACTTTTCTAGGGCAGGCTTATATGTAAGCAGTTAACCAGTACAGTGACTACTGTGTGTTTCTTTCTGCCCTTCTTGAATCAGCAGAAGGGAAGGGATTACTGTAGAAAACATTGCATGATATATGTTGCCGATCCCGACAGGCAGCGAACGCCTCCGTGGTCTTGTGGGTAAGAGCGCTGACTCTTAATCATTAGGTCTCTCACCACTGTGGTTCGATCCTGGGACACCAAGTTCAGCAACGGAAGGTCATGTGATTTTTCTCCGGGTATCCCGGTTGTCGCCCACTCTGATTGACGATCGGCTCGATATGAGTGAAAAAGTCTTGAAACGGCCGTAAAACAAAAAAAAATGGCATCGAACGAGCCACCTGCTTGATCACCATTCCGGCGCGCAACGCAGATAATTCCTGGTTAAATGCCCATCCTCGGGATTTTAAACTCATGATGATGGGTATTATTATTACTCATTTCCCTGGGCAAGCCATCCATCTCCCATCTTGGGGATAAAACAGACAGATGCGAAGCGCCCCATAAAAATACCCTGGCAACAACGTAGGGCCAGATTATATTGTCTTGTTAACGTGGCGGGCTCATCCATACTTTTGGATGAGTCTCCCGTGTGACGTTAGCTGTTGGTGGGACGTAAAACACAAAAACACACTTAACACACACTTGTTAACGTGGTTAGGAATTGAATGTTTCTGCGAAGTGGTCGCCCCGCCCATCGGGGCTTGGAGAAATAGATTGGCCTCCATGGTGCTTCCATGTAGAGCTAATCTGACCACACACGAGTACTTGTAAACCGCTTAGAAGGACTAAGCCTGCCGATGCAAGCGGTGTGAGTCAGATCATCCAATGCGCATACCATTGCGCATATAAGCGTAGGGCTTGAGATGTCATTTCATCTCAATGTCGGGGAAAAAGGCCCACAAAATTGGAAGCATCGTCTCAAAAATGACCTAAATAGTGTTGACTGGGACGTCAAAACAAAATCCGCGAAATGAAGCTGCGACATACAAAATTGTGTCTTTAGTCACGTACCCTCGGTGAAAACTAAAGTTACTGCGCACGTCCACTCAGACAGAATCTTCAGGGAGGGACTTTGCCTCAACGGGCATCCAGTAGCACCCAGAGAAGACTCAGATCAGACTGCGCTTTTGCGCAGTCTGATCTGGGTCCTCGCTGGACGCTTATGTCCAAAGAAATGTTTTTGCTTGTCAGTGCCCAGTACTGACATTAGGGGAAATCAGAATTGAAGCGTTTACAAGACGACTGAATGAGAGTTTCTAGAATTATTTTGTTGGTCGACATCTTTTTCCAGCAATGAATAACTGCTTCAAGCGCTCAAAATAACACCCGTCACATTTGTTTAGAAATTCCAGTGATTCTATTTGTGACAAAATAATTTCGCATTAAATGAAGAACCCTGAGTCTAAATCAGATTGTCTGATAAGGTAATGAATATATATATCCTTAATCAAATTGTCTGTCATATAACATTGTTATTTTCCTGGTCTGAAAACTCAAAAACCAATTATATTGGATGCAAACTGAATTTTAATTTAAATGACAGAATTTATGAAATGCTAATTTGATTAAGAAATAGATCAGCTCTAGCTGTGATTTGTTGTGTAATAAATCACAGTTTGGAGGTCAGTTGTAAAGTTGACAAATCACAAGCGCGTAGCGCGCGTGATTTGTCTACTTACAACTGACCGACAAACTGTGATTTATTACTCAACAAATCACAGACAAGAGCTGATCTATTTCGATTCTAACACGCTGAAAATCGGCAATAATGTTGTTGTTTCCTTCAAACTCTCACAACCTTTCGCCATTGTTAGAAGAAATCCCGCTAAAATTATCGACTGAAACACATGCGTTTATATCCTTTTCTTACGTTTTCGATGCGAGAAAATGACGTTACACCGTCTAACGTCAAGGAAATCGACTAGTGACGTCATAAATTGGGAATTGTAATGACGTCATTCGTCACGCTCTTCCGAGCTGTGATTTGTTGTAGAATAAAACACAGTTATTTTCCATTGCCTATATAGGCGCGCTGTGTTAGAATCATACATCAGTCATAACAGTTCTGATAATTCAGCCGACCTTGAATTGCTCGAACACCTTTGGGACCATGGAACATTTGTTCGAGACAGCAGTTGTTCGAGCCACTGGTGGTCACTCTGGATTGGGCTCAAGCACTGAGTCATTTGCAAACAGTGTAGACCCAGATCAGACGCCGCGTTATCAGACGCCGCATAACGCGGCGTCTGATCATGGTCTGCACTGTTTGCTTAAATACTGCGATCTAAGGGGAATCTAAGGGTTAAATAAAACAGTTTAAGTATTTTCCAAGCCTGCACTCAGAGACAATAGAACCATTCCTTTGATTCTTGTTCAGTGACTGGGAAGAATCTCCTGTAGAATCAGGGTTCGACTCAGCCATGGTAACTACTCACTAACTAATAATTCAGATGCTCGAGTCATTTAGGGGATAATTGCATTGAAAATTGTCATTTGGGGCGGTAAGTCTGCGGTTTTACGGCCGGAAATTTTGTTTTACGGCAACGTGTTAGCGGTACCGTAAAACGGAATTTGCGATCGTAAAATCGACGATTTACCTCCACAAATGACAATTTTTTATACAATATTATTCACTTGTATTGTTAAAAAAAACGTTCTCCCAAAACGGCAAGCGCAGTGAGCTGCGTAAAACCAAATACCAACCAATGAATAGCGACGTTATATGAAGACGTCGGATTTCCGAAAGTATCGTAGATTCTAACACAGCGCGCCTATATAGGCAATGCAAAATAACTGTGTTTTATTCTGCAACAAATCACAGCTCGGAAGAGCGTGACGTGTGACGTCATTAAAAACTGCAAATTTATGACGTCACTAGTCGATTTAATTGACGTTAGTCGGTGTAACGTCATTTTCTCGCATCGAGAACGTTAGAAAAGGATGTAAATGCATGTGTTTCAGTCGATAATTTTAGCGGGATTTCTTTTAACAATGGCGAAAAGTTGTGAGATTTTGAAGGAAACAACAACATTATTGCCGATTTTCAGCGTGTTAGAATCGAAATAGATCAGCTCTAGCCAGTGATTTGTTGGGTAATAAATCACAGTTTGTCGGTCAGTTGTAAGTAGACAAATCACGCGCGCTACGCGCTTGTGATTTGTCTACTTTACAACTGACCTCCAAACTGTGATTTATTACACAACAAATCACAGTCAGAGCTGATCTATTTCTTAATTCTAACACAGCGCGCCTATATAGGCAGTGGAAAATAACTGTGTTTTATTCTGCAACAAATCACAGCTCGGAAGAGCGTGTCGAGTGACGTCATTAAAAACTGCAAATTTATGACGTCACTAGTCGATTTCCTTGACGTTAGACGGTGTAACGTCATATTCTCGCATCGAAAACGTTAGAAAAGGGTATAAATGCATGTGTTTCAGTCGATAATTTTAGCGGGATTTCTTCTGGCAATGGCGAAAAGTTGTGAGATTATGAAGGAAACAACAGCATTATTGCCGATTTTTAGCCTGTTAGAATCGAAATAGATCAACTCCAGTTTGTGATTTGTTGAATTATAAATCACAGTTTGTCGGTCAGTTGTAAGTAGACAAATCACGCGCGCTACGCGCTTGTGATTTGTCTACTTTACAACTGACCTCCAAACTGTGATTTATTACTCAACAAATCACAGTTAGAGCTGATCTATTTCTTACATATAATGTCGCATATGTTTGACGTTAGCCAATCATACGCCGCGTAACACACGCAAGTGCGTTAGAATGAAGTTTCACTGTAATTGGAGGAGAAACGCCTATAAAAAAAGATAAAACCAAGGACTCAAAGATTACAAAGCGAACAAATAGGCTTAATCTGCTTGCTGGCTATGAACTTGGTAGCTACATGAACAGGTACCCACATTACATTTACACTTTCGTAAAATGAATACTCTTTTAAACCTCGTTTTATATAGAGAAGACTGGGCTTCTTTATTATTGCTCAAAAACTTGCAACGGGCACCGCGGTTCTAACGAGCACCATCAACAATGCTTTATAGCAGAAATATAATAAATTTCTGAAGCCTTTAGTACGGAACCCTGGAAGGGACATGCAATTTATTTTAATATGTTGTGCGAACAACATAATATCTTGAACGAACAAGATAGTATCTTGTGCGAACAAGATAATATCTTGTACGTACAAGTTATTACATTGTGCGCACAAGATAATATCTTGTTCGCACAACTTAATATCTTGTGCACACAAGATATTATCTTTTTGCACAACATAGATCTAGGACAACATAATATCTCGTGCGTAGAACTTATTATCCTGCTCACAAAACACAATATCTTGTGCGCACAACTTATTATATTGCTTGCACAAGATAATATCTTGTGCGCACAAGATGTTATATTATGCGCACAAGTTATTATTTTGATTGGGCGACGGGGATTGAGAGGTCATTTCATCTCAATGTCGGGTAAAAGTCCCATAAAATTGGAAGCAATGCCTCCAAAATGACCTATATAGTGTTGACGGGGACGTTAAACATCAAATCAAACAAACAAACAAATCTTTTTCGCACAACATATTATCGTGTTCGCACAATACATTATCTTGTTTGCACAACGTAGATCTTGCGCAGACAACATATAATCTTGTCCGCACAAGATAATATCTTGTTCGCACAACTTAATATTTTGTTGGCACAACATATTATCTTGTTAGCACAATTTAATCAGACGCATCAATGAAGATACTATGTTGTTCGCACAAGATCTATGTTATGCAAACAAGATAATATCCTGTGGGCAAAAGATATCAAGTTGTGCGAACAAGATATTATTTTGTGCGTACAATATTGTGCGAATAAGATAATATGTTGTCCGCACAAGATATATCATGTTGTCCGCACAAGATAATATCTTGTTCGCACAACATATTAAAAATAATATTGCATGTCCCTTCCCGTTTTTTTTTCTGAAATGAATTGAATTGGGTCCATTTTATGTGAAAATATTTGGCTTCATTGTTTTACCCCTGGAGCCCATTTTGGGACTCTCATTTCAATAAATTGGCCCAGAATCCAGTTTTGTAGCTGTAATCCCATATGTTTTTCGTGTTCAAATGGATATTTACGTTTTATTCGATTGATTTGGTGCCATCTTATATGAAAAAAGATGGGATCCAATTTTGTTTACCCTTGGAATCCACACTGGAGCTTGGGCTCCAATTTTAACCCATTTAGTACCGGAAACCCCAAAACGGGTACCAGGGCAAACAGTGCAGGTCCAGATCAGACGCCGCAGAACGCGGCGTCTGATCAGGGCCTCCACTGTTTGCAGAAAGTTCAGCCATTTTCCTAAGCAATTTTGAAGAAAACACAACCTGACACCCCTAAATTTTGAAATGGGCTAATGCTATATATAAGGAGGAAGATTCCGCTTGGTACTAAAAGGGTTGATAAATGTGCCTAGAATCAGTTTCGGTAACTCTAATCTTTAAGGATTCTTGTGCTATAGTTTGTTTACTTTATTTGTCTGATTTAGGACCATACTGATTAGGCTTAATCGAATGCGTTCCCATTTCAAATCAATAGGGGTCATATTCCATTTCGGTAGCTGCAATCACTTAAGATTGCACGACCCGCAGAAAAAGCGACCGACTGAAGTCGGTTGATTTTCTAAGAGTGCCCTAAAATCACCGTGTCATTCTGTCAGTCTGTCCGTCCGTAACCCGTTTGAAAAATTGGTGATAGTGACTTAACCGCTTGGAATATTTAAACAATTTTGGCATACTGATAGATATCAATGAGATCTAACCAATGAACTTCCGAAATATAACATTCCATTTAGTATAGCCTCGCCGAGGCGAAAAATCCGTAACCCGTTTGTGAAAATTGGTGATAGTGACTTAACCGCTTGGAATATTTAAACAATTTTTGGCATACTGATAGATATCAATGAGATCTAACCAATGAACTTGCGAAATATTACATTCCATTTAGTATAGCCTCGCTGAGGCGAAAAATGTGAAAATTTTCGAACTGCTTCTCCTCGGAAACCGTTGGGCCGATTGAAGTCAAATTTCATATGGAGCCTCTATGGGATGGGGGAAACCAAAATTTGCTCATGGGGTCCAGGTCACATGACCAAAATGGCCGCCATGCCATATATGGTCTGTCTTGTCTGTCCGATCGTAACCCGTTTGTGAAAATTGGTGATAGTGACTTAACCGCTTGGAATATTTAAACAAGTTTTGGCATACTTATAGATATCAATGAAATCTAACCAATGAACTTGCGAAATATTACATTCCATTTAGTATAGCCTCGCCGAGGTGAAAAATGTGAAAATTTTCGAACTGCTTCTCCTCGGAAACCGTTGGGCCGATTGAAGTCAAATTTCATATGCAGCCTCTATGTGATGGGGGAAACCAAAATTTGCTAATGGGGTCAAGGTCACATGACCAAAATGGCCGCGAAGCCGTATATGGTAAAAACCCTTCAAAAGTAGTCTTCTCCAGAACCACTGGGCAGATTTCCACGAAACTTGATAAATAGCAGCTGGGACGTAGGCCCATCATAAATTGCTAAAAATGGTGACCCTGGGTTGACCTTGACCTTCTTTGTGCCTAGGTCAAACTTTGACACATATGCTTTTGTATTGGAAAAGTGAGAATGCATTTTATCCTGCAAACGATTCAGAATACAGTACTAAAGTATAAGATATATTTTTGCTCCTTACGATAAGGCGCATTTATTGGGGGAACCGTTTTAGGCCCAGGTCACATGACCAAAATGGCCGCCATACCCATATATGGTAACACTCATAAAGCTAAAAGCATCCGGCGGGTCGTGCACTTCAGCTGAACCACTGGTTATTTAGCTTGAATTGAGTTGTTATCCCCTTTTTTAATTTGCTTTATTTAATTGATTTGGGGTCATTCCGTACCAAATTGACTGGGTTTAAGTTTCTTTGGTTTTTGTTGTTGTTGGTTTTTCGCCACTGGAGCCCATTTCAGAAAACGGGAACCTGCGGTTTGGAATTGGGCTCAAATTTCAATACAAATGGGCTCCAATTTCAATACAATACAACTGGCCTAGAGACCTATGGTAATTGATGTTCCTTCGATGTCCGTGCTAAAATTGTTTATTGTTTCACTGGTTGGTCTGTGACTATGCTATCTGAAACTGATTTGTTGAAAATTTTGTGACTCCTACACCCATTTGCAGGTTCTCATTTCAATAAAGTTGGCACAGAGCACATTTCGGCAGCTGTAAGTCTCTGTGACTTTTTGCGATGAAATTCAGCTAAGTATGATGCAAACCGGAGACTCCTGGCAAACTTCAATCATTTTGTGATACACTCATGTAATTCCCTGACACGGGTTTTTCATTCTGCTCCTTGATCTCGTATCTAACGGCCTACTTAACCGGTAGGATTTGTTTGTTTGATTTGATGTTTAACGTCCCCGTCAACACCATAAAGGTCATTTTGGAGACGTTGCTTCCAATTTTGTGGGACTTTTACCCGACATTGAGATGAAATGACATCTCAAGCCCTGTCGCCCAATGAAACCAATAGGGTTTATAAGCATGGACGGTCCAACTCGCACCGCATTGCCTGTGCAGGCTTAGATCCTCTAAGCGGTTTACCAGTACTCGTGTGCGGGTCGGATTCAGCTCTGCGTGGAAGCATCATGCAGACCATTTATTTCTTCAAACCCCAGTGTGCGGGGGCCCATTAACCGGTAGGAAGTACAGAGAAAACGATGTGATAGAAAGTGTGCATATAATTCAGTATCGTAAATGCTGGCTGGTAGAGCTTTTTTGACATTTGATATGCTTATTAGTAAGGTTGCCAATTTGCACATTCGAATAGACTTCATAGAAAACATTTGTATTCGACCAATTTGTTTAACAGAATTTCATGTATATACTACACATTTCAATGTTCATTAGACTTTGGTGTGGACATGACACACAGTAACAAATTACGAGGTGGAGTCAATAAAAAAAACTAGCCTAACTTATTTCTGGCTGAAATTGATATCTTCTTTTTCGATGTAATTGCCCAATAGAATTATTCACTTGGACAACCGCTGTTCCAATGCCATTAGCCCAGAACTGAAGAAGCCAGGGTCCTTGTCTCCGACCCACTCCTCAACTACCGCCAGGACTTCTTCGTTGGACCGGAAATGAAGGAAAGGTTCCCTCTATCTTGCATGCAATGTAAGAAAATGCTTTTTCACTTCTGAAGACCATAGAAATTATATTTATGGTCATGTCAGAAAGTGTGTGAAGCTCTCACCGTTCTACTTGACAATATTTACATACGATTTTGTACTCAGTTATTTAGACAAATCGTGGTTATTCCAATGGGTACGAATAACGCACCCCCTTTGGTTGATCTGTCCTTGTTTTATTTAGAAAGAGGCTTCATGCTGTCCCTTTCCGTTGAAAACCAATCTGAAATCATTGAAGCCTTTAGTTCGACTTCTAGATATTTGGATTATTTATTAAATATTGACAATTTCTATTCCGATGGTTTGATCAGTCAAATTTACACCCCCCCCCCCCACAACCCCCACAGAACTTCAGTTTAATAAAGCAAATTCTTCTGATACAGAGGCCCCACTTTTGGATTTACATCCATATATTGCAGACGGTTTTGTTTCCTGCAAAATTTATGATAAACGCGATGATTATGATTTTAAGAATGTAAATTTTCATTTCTTGGATGGCGTTGTTCCTTATGCGGCATCCTGTGGCGTTTAAATTTCGCAATTAATTCGACTTGCCAAAGTGTCTAAGCATGTAACTGACTTCAACACTCGCTTTAAATTCTTAGCTGCTAAACTTCTTATTCAGGGTTATCGGTATCATAAACTACGCAAAGCCTTTTCTTAATTTTATAGACGTCGTTCCGTTTGAATATCAAAATTCAATGTTGGACTTAAATCTGTTCTGCAACAAGGTCTTTTGTGGTGACTTAGTATATAAATTCAGAAACGTACATTCTTGCAATGATTTCCGTACCCAATTTCGTAAAATCATTCTTCGATATTCAAAGATTGCGTAGAACATAAATACCATGCAGCAGACTACATGCATGGTAGTTAACCCATTCACGGTTGTTAACTTTGCTTCCCTGTTTAATGGCACACAGGTGGGCCAGGCCTCAGATTCTATACCGATTCTATGACATTGCGTAAAATCTTACTTATGTAATGCTCGCTGGTACCTGATGCTCTGTCTCTGGTTGTGCCCATCGGAGTCTAGTTGTTGGTTTTCTTTTCCTCAAGCATTTCAGTGGTTTGATGCTGTCGAGTCCTCACCGTTGTTTCATCTCTGTGGTTGTTTGATTTTTGTGTTCTCGGGGATGTTGCGCTGATGAGTTAGGAATCCTTCATGCGGCCTGAACAAATTATTTGTCTAAATCGCGACGGAAGTCAGAGCGAGGATTGCGGCCGCGAAAAATCGATTTAAGCCCCGAAGTGAAATTCGTTACACCGACCTTTCCAATGGGGTTCTTCTGTCGCGGTTTATTTTTTGTTATGGCTTGTCTTTGAATGTGTGTATCGCTAATATTTTTGTCTTGCATAGCCAATTGGCCATTGTGTGGGAAAGTAACTGTCCTTTTGGCTTTCCGCTACTCATGTTTCCATTGATGTGGGTCAATTGTATCGATTCCTGATCATTGCCATCACTTCTATTTTAAACTTCTTTGGCCTCGGAGACCCCGGCCCTACTCACTGATGACTTTGAGTTTTATTCTCTATTTCATGGACCCAGGTCTCATCTTTGGTCACCAGACATGAAAGAAAATCACCTTTCATTGGCCTAAACCGCTTCCTAAATGCGCTGCATAGTGATGCTCTGGTTGCCATTTGCTTGTCGCTAAGAGATTGTGGGACCCAACTGGGCTGTTAACGTGCGCATACCAAAGCGATCATGTAAAATTGTTGAAACGCTACCATGTGAAAGGTGTAATGCATTCGCTATTTCTTCCGACTTAATTCGCTTATCATTGCACCCAAGATCCCATACTTTGTTACACATTTCTTCATCAGAGGCATCTGATGGGCGTCCAGACCTGGTTTCGTCTTCTAAAGACGTTCTACCGCGTTCGAATTCCCCAACCCAGAATTTAACTTGTGCGTACGATGGTGCAGAAGACCCATAAACATTGGTCTTCCTGACCTTTTTTCCCTTTCAAATACAAGTACCGAATTACAGCACGGTACTCAACTTTTGAAGAATAGCTTGCTGTTGCATTGCTAGCCATTACGTTCAATATCTTATGACGGCCCCCGCCCATAGGGGCTTGAAGAAATATATGGGTGCATGATGCTTTCACGCAGAGCTGAATCCGGCCCGCACACTAGTACTGGTAAACCGCTTAGAGGATCTAAGCTTGTCCAGGAACCGCGGTGCGAGGCGGACCGTCCATGCTTATAAACCCTTTTTGGTTTCATTTGGCGACAGGGCTTGAGATGTCATTTCATCTCAATGACGGGTAAAAGTCCCACAAAATTGGAAGCAACGTCTCCAAAATGACCTTTACAATGTTGACGGGGACGTTAAACCTCAAATCAAACAAACAAACAAACAATATCTTATGAGTGAATGACACGATAAGAGTGCAATTTTGCCCGCATGCCTAAAACATGCATTGAAATAAGGCGTGAAAATCTTGGTCGTCTCGTGCAATTGGAAACGGGATAGGCTGGTTACTTATTGACTTGCCCTCGAATTGTACACCATTTAATCAGAAAACTTCAGACTATTACGTCACAAAATGACAAGGACAAAATAACATTACGAAAACACGCCTATTCAAATACACTGTAAATTTTAACGCCGAAAAAAAATGAAAATTTTTCGATAAAATTGTGATATTTTTTCTTATTTCTGCTCAAAATATAGATTGTGGGTACTCGTTAGAACCGCCTCGATGGGTACATACAATCTATATTTTAGAGCAGAAATATGAAAAATAAGGTTTACCCCTCTAAACCCCCGTTTTACTATATAAAAGTGGTGTTCAAGGGGGTCAAAATTACAAAGGCGTATTTTCGTGATGGTATTTAGCCAATTATGACATAAGTGAGCAGGTGTCCAGTCCGATATGTTGCACTTTTGTTTATTTGATTGTTTGTTTGAGTTGAGGTTTTATGTCCTCGTCAACACATTTTAGGTCATTTGGGGACATTGCTTCTAATTTTTTGGACTTTTACCCCGACATTGAGATGAAATCATGAAATAGACAAGTATTTCTCATTGGTCACATGCTAATGAGCTCATCGGAGCTTGGAGAAATAGGTTTTTGCTGCATGGTGCTTCCACGCAGAGCTGAAACCGACCGCGCGTGAGCATTGGTAAACAGCTTGGGTCTAATCCTGCCTAGGCAAAGTGGTGCGAGTCGGACCGTCCTTTCATATACATCTTATTGGTCTGTTGGGCGGTAGGCCCTCACAACAACTCAGCAGCACAAATAAATTGGTGAGAGTTTCATGTTTGGGTGCTCAAACCTCTGAAACGACAAAGAATGGACTGTTCTTGCCTGATGGGTTTAAGAAAGTCTAATCGATATTACTTTACCACAGACTCAGCCTGCAACAGCCATCTGTGCTTCTTCTTATAGCACAGCTGCATGGAAGTGAGCTAGGACAACACGCTGGTAAGTAATGTTTGAATAAAAATAAATGAGTTGTATTCTCTAATACTCTGGTAAAAGAATCACCGTTTTGTGGTGTCACTCGAGGATTCTTTCACGTTAGGTGTAAAGTCATTTTCTCACATCAAAAACGTTACAAAAGTCAAAGGGACTTAAATGCATGTGATACAGTCCGTAATTCCCTAATTTTGCCAATTTTGGCGGGATTTCTTCTAACAATGGCCTCAGACTGTGAGAATTTGAAGGAAATAGCACGATTATTGTCGATGTTCAGTGTTTTATAACCGAAATAGATCAACTCTAGTGTGTGTATTGTTGAGTTTTAAATCACAGTTTGTCGGTCAGTTGTAAGTAGACAAATCACCTGCGCTCCGCGCTCGTGATTTGATATACTTTGCAAATGATCTCTAAATTGTGATTTATCACTCAATATGTCACAGCTAGAGCTAAAAGTTTTAATGATACGACATTGTTATCTTTGAAAAACTTGGCCTAACCTTACAGATAGAATCATGTCTTAATGAGTTAAGTTGGAGAGGATGAAGATAGGCCTAGCCTAATATCCAATCCACTGACATATTAGCACTATGTACTTGTGTATGTATGTATATGTATGTCATAAAATTTCTAATAAATAAATAAATGTCTTAATGGGGTGGTTCTTACATACAACCACAACATACGACGTCTGTCAAAAATTGACAAGTTAATATGTACATTTCTATAAAATTCAGTTTTGGTTTATTTAAACAAGCACTTGGTGTCGTTATTTACGGTGAGTCATAAATATTCGTTTTGAAGCAATACTAAACTAATCGGCTTGTTTAGCCTTTACTTATGAAAAAGAAATCTCAAAGTAGAGCAAATTGTTTTATTCACCCTTTTTGTGGTAGGAGGTGCTGAAAGAATGTTGTTTTCTGCAATCTCATCACGAAAACACGCCTATATAACATAACTTTGACCCCCACTATTATGTAGTAAAACTGGAGTTTGCAGGGGTAAACCATATTTTTCTTTTTTCTGTCTAAAATATAGATGGTGGGTACTCGTTAGAACCGCGAGTACCCACTATGTATATTTTGAGTAGAAATAAGAAAAATACCACAAGTTTTCATCTAAAAATTTTCGTTTTTTTTTTTTTTTGGTTTTTAAGTTTACAACGCATTTGTATAGGCTTGTTTTCGTAATATCTGTTGTTACTTGTCTGATCCCGAGCTTCAGATGTGATACGTGTATGGGATTGCATCTATAACCAAGGAGTCAGTTCTCTACAGTACAAAAGAATCCTCTGCTGCAAATTCCTCCAAAATGGTTATTTTTCAGATGAAACTTTGTGACATAATTCTTATTTGTTCCCCAAACATAGGCTGTGTTGCTGTGTACCTTGCTCGTTAGAACCACCTCAATCAGTCAGGTATCGGTACCGACAATCTATGTCTTGGAGGAGAAAAAAGAAAAATGATGTCTTTCTCTATATAAAGTTGGCTTTAGAGGGGTGTTCATTACACGGACTTGTTCACATGATGAATAAACCGATTCCTCCTGAAGGACGGGTCTCCTCATGGGTGAATTCTATATCTTGAGAGTACAACCATATATATTGAAAAAGGTGTATCTCGTCAATTAGTGAATCCATTCCCATTGTAGGCTGCAATGTTCAGACTTTTAATATCAAATACTTTCCAATTTAGCATTTTGTGCACTTAAATACATTATTTCATCTACACATGTAAAACTCATGCAATTGTCTTTGATCTTTCTAATTCAGCAGCCACAACTTTTCCAGAATCAGAACTTCGCTTGCTTTTGGATGGACTGTAAAGCCTTGTAGCTGTGACGGGTGGTAAATGGAACATAGTTTTCTTCGAACGCTTATCATTATCCTCTTCTTCTTCCTCTTCATCGTCTTCACCATCACCGTTTTGCGAGCGCTCAAACCATAAGACCTTCTCCCGACGCATAGGCATGCTAGGACGATTTAAGATGGTGTCTAACATTGGTACACATAGCTTCATGTTCATTACGCGTCCATCTGCCTTGCCGTCAGCTAACAGTTGTTTCGCTTTACGCATTTTTACATGCTGGTAATCGTTTTCTTTCAGGATCTTTTCAATTTCACCTTTAAGAGATTTCACTGACAGACCATTATATATCCCGAACTTATGAATCGGTCCATATTCTAAAGATGTTTCCGACTTGCGTCGTTTCAGACACTGTTGCACTCCTTTAATATGGGTCAGAGATTTGTTGAACGGCGTACTTATATGCCTGTGTCTGTCTAGAGAAAGTTTCTGTTCTCTGTCGACATAATGTTCATAATGACGTAAGTCTGTAAGATTATTTCCTTGTGTGAGGTACAGCTGCTTCCGATTTCTGGAAAGTTGTTTTGTCAAAGCGACCAATCGAATTTCAGTTAACTGTGGGAGGACTACTTGAACTTTGGCATCTGTAGAGCAGTAAGGGCGCCCGGAACTGCTGTGTAGCAACGTCATTGTTGTCTGCTATGGTTTCGTACACACCCCTGGAAATATACAAAATAACCAATTTAAGCTTGTACCCCATCAAACATCATTGGTTAACAGTGTGGAACTGATTAAGGCGCCTCAGAAGGTTTGCATAAAACTGTTTCTGTCAAACACAGTCGGGCTTCAATAGCTTCTCCTCCACAACTGTCTCTCTGAACATGTTATTTAAAAATCAAAATATGAAAGCATATCGCAAAAAAGACGCGTCCAAATTATAGCATATAAAACAGAAGTGAAGGCAATGATCAGGAATCGATACAGTTAACCCACAGCTCCCATCAGAAAGAGAGAAAAGGGGTAGAATAGATATTCTTGCACACCAGACAAGCAAATCCGTGATTTTACCCTGGGATAGAAATTTATGTTCTGACCCTGGTGTTCCGACCCCAAATCGAATATAATCGCGTGTTTGATAAATGCACTGGTTGATTACAACCTCATGCGCGGCGTCGTCATACGTGACGTCACTAAACATTCATGTCGTGTCATCACAAAATGGCGGACGTCGGTAACCGAAGTGACAGCAGCATTAAAAATATGTGCTAAGAAATGGAAGGTATGCAAGAAAAAGAATCCAATATGGGTGTGAGGGGTGGATAGAAAAATCCGTCCCGAGGGATCACTGTCCGGCATCACTCGGCAAGCCTCGTGATGCCGGACAGTGACCCTCGGGACGGATTTTTCTATCCACCCCTCACACACATATAAGATTCTTATAGTAGAGGAGATGAAAGACAGGAACAGAGGAGAAAGAATAAAATGTATGAAAGAAAAGAAGACTGAAAGTGAAAAATAAATAACAGCACTCTCCCTCTACCCTTACCTGCTGCAAGAACACAAGGCCTTGCTCAACTGTAAGCCATTATCAGTTTGATGCCCCGGTGGCATAAGATATTTTTTCTTAGGAATTATGTATTGATTTAACAAACACAAAACCCCTAACATCGTAAAAATGACCTTCCAAAAAGGTGGAAAGTGAAAGTATTTTTTTATTCCGCCAACAGAGGACTGTGCACTTTATTTGTCTCCTAATCTTAAATCCTTAATATGTCAAGAAAAACTGCACCTGAAAATGTTGTCTGTTTTATGTCCGCCGGATACCTCCATAATATTCGGTTTCCGACTGTCCTTATTCCTGAAGGGTGTCCAAAAATATGTTTTATATAAAACAAAAAATCCTAAGAAACGGTATAAGTTGTGACAAATTAAGCCGAAATGACTTAGTTTTTAGACATCGCCAGCATAGAAAGGAAAATGTAAAAACCCAAATAATCAAAGTACTGAAAGAACTGAGGAAAGTTGATTTATGGGGAATAATTATTATATAACAATATTAGTCGTAGATCAAGCAGTTTTCTAGATATTTTGTTGACAAGGTCCCAGGGGGTTAAAAAATTCGACGAAGAAAAAAATGATTCATCGATTGTTTTGAGTTTAACGACAGGTCAACCCTTGTGGATTATTTTTGTCTTTTCCAAGAGAAAGGAGGAAAAGAGATAGAAGAGACCGTAGAGGAGATGAAAGTGAGGGACAGGGGGAAAAAGAGGAAAATGAATGAAAGTGTAGAAACTGAAGAAATAACAACACCCCCCTCTACCGTTACCTGCTGCAAGGACAGCAGCTGTTGCCCAACTGTAAGTCAATATCAGCTGGACTCCCCAGTGACACAAGATAGACATCACCTTTGCCTCACTCAACTACCCCGACGAAGAAAAAAATGGAAGAAAGAAAGAAAGATAAACGTGTCTGCCAATTTGTTCATGGTCAAACCATAAATTTCTAAATTAGCTCAGTAAATTTTGTGCTTGTTCCATCTAGAGAAGCTCTCCTAGCGGGCACACGACGACTTAGCAACGCCGCATCAACGTCGCATTGATACGACGATGCACATACGTTGTGCAGCCGCTTGGAGCTATATGTTCCTTCGGGCGTCGGGACATAAAAAGGAGAATAACTTGACCAAAAAATATTATTTTTAAACCTTTCGATGTAGACATTATAATCCTGATCAGACGCCGCGTTTACCCAAGGCGAATTAAAATACGTTTATTCCAACCAAAAACATTTATCCATAAATGCCAATTGTATCAATAGTAGGACATACGGAAACAGTAAGATAGATTAGAGGCCACAGAATGTTCACTTTTTGCTAAAAGTACGGAACTTGATTTAAAACTCACAGCTTACAACACATGTTTCGTTATTAGAGCTCTCGAAAGCAGGTGAATAACTGTGTTCGATGTAGGTCAGTAAATATGGTAAAAGGTTGTTTAGTTGGTCAATGATAAGCTTATCCTTTTAACCACTGTAGACCGGTGCAGACGCCGAGGTAGAAATACACTGTATCTATGCAAACTTTGTAGAGCCTGATAAGACGGCACGTAGCTAGCACGTGTTGCCAGAATCTACATGTACACTGTTTGCCATCATGTCAGTGAACTAATCAGAAATCCCTTTCTATAAGAATATATTTAAAACGAGAAGAGTCCTGTTGAGAAACTCAGGGATGAAAGAGTAAAACATATAAATATCATCAGAAAGTGCGGAGGAAAATATTCCCAGAGTATTGTTTTCTTTTCAGAATTCGTCTTTCTATGCCAGTTTATATTCAATCCGCATAAAGTCTCGAAAAATGAAATATTTTGAAAGTCGTTCCATGCCTGCAAAATTAATTTTCAAGAGTTCCTTTGGACTATTTTATGCAGCGAACGAACAGCGGAAGAGGAGTAACGCGGTCCAGTACCGGAAGTAGAAATGTGTTGACATAGAAACTTGATTTTAAAAATCAACTTTCAAAAACCATCACTTTCATCGGGAATCGTAAAAGATACATTAGTGTAATAAAAATTTGGCCTTCCGAAATCGTTAGACAGCTTGATCTAACTGAAGTTTTCTTCATGTCTGGATAAATGTCATCAATCATTTGTTCTAAATAGAATTTGTCGTTATATATATAATGTCGATCTATACTGTTATAGCTTTTGGACGTCATAGCCCGCCATACAATGACTTTCAAGGCTAATAGCACGCACATTTCAATATGCGCGATACTGTATATTTATCATGAAGTTTATCTCTTACAAGTGCAGCTCGTCAGCTTTTATTTCAGTTCCTGATAGCCATCGCATAAATTAACAATAAAATTCAATTAAATGATTAAGCAGATTCCGCCAGGTTAACCGCTGACTGCCTGAGAAAAGGGGCCAGACATTCACCCATCTGCTGAACGATTTTAACTTGTGGTATAAATGCGTAAAGGGTGTTTTACCTGTCAATCACAAAAGGAATAACGCATTGAACATACATATGTCTATTACAATAAAATTCCGCTATTAAGACCACTTAAAATTTAGACACAATCTTGTTTTAAAAGCTTATTGAGAAGGTTTAAGTTATTCTTTCTTTGTGTTTCCTAGCCTTAGTGTCTCCTAATAAGAGACCACCTTTGGGACTGTTCAAAAGTGGTCTTTCAGACCACTTTTGAACGGTCCCAAAGGTGGTCTTAATATCGGAATTTTACTGTACTTTGTAAAAGAAAACTGTATGTTGTCATCGCCGATGTACTTTCTTCGTTAGCCTTGAACTTTGAGTTATTTACTTCTCAATAGCATGCACTAGGTTAATTAAGTAAAGTTTAAGTATTTTTGTTCGGAAGGAAACCGACCCTATTTCCATTTAAAGCAGCAGTCAGATACATTGGCATGTCACAAGACTTTAGTCTAGATCCAGCGGTACAGGTGTATGACAGAAATTGATAACTTCAGCGGGCCAGTCCATCGTCAATACAACGTGCCGTTGTATTTACCTTAATGTTGTTTGAAAGCTCTTCGCCTGACAGGACAGAGGTGATCAATAATATTTGTGTATGTTTCAGCCACCCATGTCAGTATGGCTTAAAAATTTCAGTAGGTATTTTTTGCGATTGTCTTACTGTACTATAGATACTATTTAAGCAATATTAATCTAAACTGAGAGCACTATCAAGGTTTATGGACTGCCCGAGGGCCAGGGTCTGGACCGCCGGGTAGATATGGCTCGAGCTGCAGGCGAGAGCCATACCAACCCGGTGGTCCAGGCCCTGGCCCGAGGACAGTCCATAAACCTTGACAGTGCCCGAAGCTTTGGTTTCTATTGCTTTTAGTGCATTGAACAACTACTGTGATATTAAATCTTTATTGACAACTGACAATTATAAATGTAAAATTTGAGCAATCTAAATATGGTCAGCACTGATTGTCCGGACCATTCCATCCCAATATTGGGATTTTTATGATGAAATCTGCTCTCTAAATTTATAGCATGTATAGGGCATGATGCCAACGAAAGAACCAATTTTCCTTCGCGAAGGACGCTGGATTCCTCTATTCAACGGAGCGACAACCAGATATAAAACGCGATTGTCCGTAAAACATTTCCGGTTTTCTCCTTAGTGGGCACTTTCCTAGGTTAATTAAGTAAGTTTAAGTATTTTGGTTGGAAGGAAACCGACCCTATTTCCATTTAAAGCAGCAGTCAGATACATTGGCATGTCACAAGACATTAGTCTAGATCCAGCGGTACAGGTGCAGAAATTGATAACTTCAGCGGGCCAGTCCATCGTCAATACAACGTGCCGTTGTATTTACCTTAATGTTGTTTGAAAGCTCTTCGCCTGACAGGACAGAGGTGATCAATAATATTTGTGTATGTTTCAGCCACCCATGTCAGTATGGCTTAAAAATTTCAGTAGGTATTTTTTGCGATTGTCTTACTGTACTATAGATACTATTTAAGCAATATTAATCTAAATTGAGAGCACTATCAAGGTTTATGGACTGCCCGAGGGCCAGGGTCTGGACCGCCGGGTAGATATGGCTCGAGCTGCAGGCGAGAGCCATACCAACCCGGTGGTCCAGGCCCTGGCCCGAGGACAGTCCATAAACCTTGACAGTGCCCGAAGCTTTGGTTTCTATTGCTTTTAGTGCATTGAACAACTACTGTGATATTAAATCTTTATTGACAACTGACAATTATAAATGTAAAATTTGAGCAATCTAAATATGGTCAGCACTGATTGTCCGGACCATTCCATCCCAATATTGGGATTTTTATGATGAAATCTGCTCTCTAAATTTATAGCATGTATAGGGCATGATGCCAACGAAAGAACCAATTTTCCTTCGCGAAGGACGCTGGATTCCTCTATTCAACGGAGCGACAACCAGATATAAAACGCGATTGTCCGTAAAACATTTCCGGTTTTCTCCTTAGTGGGCACTTTCACACTCGACTTGGACCGGTCCGATTCAAATATGATAGTACCCGCTGTGCATCTATCGCTGATTACCGACTTGCACGTGATACGTTTCTAGCCAATGATAAAACGTGTTTCATTTGTGATATGCACTGAAACTATTCTAGAATACTCGACACACGCCAGTTCTTCAAACGAATTTGTACACAAGCAGTTCTGTAAGAAAAGGATCTGCGTGTCACTTTTCGATTGAGAATGTTTAAAGTCTGTGCGTATTTTTTCTGCGAAAAATTAAAGTCAGTTCTGATTATTTTGCAAAAGATCATTTGACGAACATTATATGTTTTCTTTGTATAGGAAATCGTGTGTATCAAATATTTTGCTGTTCCCCGACTAATTTTTCTCACTCACGGGACAAGAATATCCCTTTGTACGTGTGTGATTTATTTGTACCCCATTGCTGTCTCATCCTAGGTCAATCTCTCAGTCATTACTTAATATAGGAAACAATGTACATTTCACTGGGACTATTATCCCCAAATCTGTCTTGTTACCCATACAAACAGGGAAGCACAATTTTATTTCATATTTAACGGCCACAATGTCATAAAATGGAAATGCAGTGTGTCACCAAACTGCTCTCAAGTGTAAGGATGTATATGCACTGTTGTAGAATTCAACAATTTAACACTGTATTTAAATGAATATTTTGAAAATGAATTTCAGCAGCAAACTGGATAAATGTTTAAACAAATTTCTTTAGCAGTTAGGAATACTAAATGCTCTACCATTTTTGCCCGGTTATATTTGTGCGAAGGGGTAACTTTGCACATTGATATTCTAGGAAGTCTGGCGGCAATAGCTTTACAAATATTATTCAGGACACACTCTTTAAAGTTGGCGGGTGAGAAAAATAATCAATGGTAGGGTTGAGACCACAACAAGGAAATCTCAGGCTCGTTTTTCATTTCATTTAAGTCTCATGCTCGGCATAGCCTCGCCTTCTGAAACCTTGCCTGGGATTTCATTGTCTCGGTCTCAACCCCATCATAGATTCTATCAGAATATTTGCTTAGTTATTGCCAACTAATTGGAAGATGTATACCAAGGCTGCATAGAGCTGCTTTTTTGTTTGTTTGTTTGCCTGTTTGCTTGTTTGTTTGTTAACACTACAGCATGAAGCAACAAAGGAAATATAGCCTTCAATACACATTCCCGTCCTCAAGATATCTTAAAGTTGTGTTTCTTGTAACATTTCCTAGTCATTTTGTTTCGAAATAAGTTTATACAGTTATGGAAAAGGACACACATATATATTACGTGCATAACAGAGAAATACAATGATTTCTACCTCACATAAACTTGTTATTTTCCTTTTTGCTAAGAAGCAATATTTCCTCTTAGCAGGGGAAATAAATCTCTTCCGCTGGAACTACTTTTTGTACAAGATACCACTTTTGCAGTGAAATCGTTATTTTCGAACTCGGGAAAAATTCAGTTACGTCAACATTATTCATTACGTCATCGCAATGGCGTTTGGGAAGATATTAACAGACATTCAGTGACATTTCTATCTATCTTCATATACTGAGTCGGTCAAACTTGGCCATTACCTCAGTTGGGTGGTGCGCTAAATTTAGAATTTAGCAAAAAAAAAAAAAAAAAAAAAAAAAAACACACCCACTGGATGAGTTCTTAAAACTATTTACAATCTGCTTTCAGAGGTGTACTAAAACGCACACCTCTGGATCCCAATCTACACTATGCGGGCTTTGAACTCCTCTGCAGTTTTGGCATTTACCACAGAGGAGGGAAGACTATTCCACTGAGGAATAGTTCTAGGGAAGAAAGAATTCTTCAGGGCATCACTATAGGCCTGGTACCTACGATATTGACTGTTGTTTAGTTTTGATGCCCTTGTTTGAGTTGAAGTAGTCACAGGGGTCAAGTATTTATCTTTATTAAGAGACACTGTGTCAGAGTGAATCTTATAAAAGAAGGTTAAAGAGGACTGCTCGCGACGGGCCTCCAAGGATGGCCACTCCAGCTCATCGAGCATATCACCAACACTGCTTCTGTTCCGCCATCGCCTGCAGGTCCATCGGGCAGCCGTTCTCTGAACCTTCTCAACCTGCTGAACCTGAGTTTTAACATGGGGGTGCCAAATAGGTGATGCATACTCTAATTGAGGTCTAACCAAGGTTTTGTATGCAACACCCTTTGTCTGCCTAGGTGCAAAAGCCAAATTACGTCTAAGAAACCCTAATGTCCTAGTTGCTTTAGAGGTAATCTCAGAAATATGTTGACCCCAATCAAGATTATCAGTAATGGTGATACCAAGATATTTTGCGGATTGGACATGTTCCAAAGTATGCTGATGTAATGAGTAGTTGAATTTAATCTGCTTGTCTGGACGGTGCCGTGACACCCTCATTGAATGACATTTGGCCACATTGAACTTCATTTGCCAATCGGCCTCCCAACGTGCTAGGCTATCCAGGTCATCTTGTAAGATAAGACAGTCAGAAGTAGTATATATGTTCCTATACAAAACACAATCATCAGCAAACAAACGAACAGATGACCTGATATTATCAGGAAGATCATTAATAAATATCAAGAAAAGGACCGGTCCAAGTACCGAACCTTGTGGGACACCGGACAAAACAGGGACTGGATCCGACGCTTGGCCGTCAAGTACAACTTGTTGAGTGCGTCCAGAGAGCCATGAGCTAACCCACTTAAGTGTGGATCCTCTAATCCCATAATGATCTAGTTTGTACAATAGCCTCCTGTGAGGTACCTTGTCGAAGGCCTTTGCAAAATCCATGATAATCAGGTCAGTCTGTTTGTGGCCACGATTAATGGCCCCATCCAGATTGCTCACTATGTCATGGTAGAACTGAACTAATTGAGTTTCACAAGACCTTCGACTTCGGAAACCATGCTGGCAGTCAGCAAGAATGCTTTCAAAGGCTAGGTGCTTGTTAATGTTGCTGACTAATATATGCTCCAGGGTTTTGCAACAGATGCATGTGAGCGACACCGGTCTGTAATTCGCAGCATCATATTTTTCTCCTTTCTTAAAGACCGGGGTTACGTTTGCTTGTCGCCAGTCATCTGGTACAGTGCCCCGAGCAAGTGATTCATTGAAACGCAAATTAGGTAGATACGGCCCGTAACGTTACATTTTATGATATTAATATAGTAAATAATTGGTTAGTGCCTTATATAATAAAAAATAATCGGCGAGCCTTAGACAATTTTATAGGGGCGAGCTTTAGTGAGCCCCTATAAAATTGTCGTCGCGGCGAACCGATTATATTTTATTATTAAAGACACTAATCATGTATTTAGTTCATACCGCAATTCAAATCAGTCAAGAGGTTTTGCAATAATTGAGCAAATTTAAGTAAAAAAGACAGCAGACAATGTGGCATATTAAACCACATTCCGTGCCATGGCGCACACACGTAGTATAACGTGACTTCAACGAGTGCAAAGATTCTGACGTCACCGCGCCACAAAGACGTAGGGAACAACAGGGACGCTCATATAAAAGTTTCTCAGCGCTTTACCTTCTGTATAAAAATCTGCAAATAAATAGTTTATTCTAGCTTTAGAAATTATTTTCGAGGTTGAGACGCAACAGCAGTAGCAGTGCACAGTTATTCCAACCGGCCATTCAAACCAGGAAAAGCCGCGAAGGTAAGAATTTAGCGGAAATTTCTGAAACTCGGTTCAAATAAATATTGCAAAGATTTTAACTTGCAGTTTCATTGTTTTCCCATGTATAAAAGGTTGCATGCTATTGTTTACACTTGTAGAAAGACAGACAAACTCTTCTGTTTCTCTAAGTCAAATGCATGACATATGAGTAGTAACATATCAACTTGTAAATTAGTGACCTGAAAATTAGGTCCGGTCTTTAAACGGTCACCAGACGTATTATAGGTCAGTAGAATGTATTATAGGTCACTACCGATTATAGCGTGCAGTTATTCGACCCCCTTTATTAGGTTACTAGAATGCCTGCGGTATGTAATAATGATGATGACAATATATAAACACAGCATTACGGATAGACTAAACCTAGGGACTGTGGTCATTTTTAAACTTTTACAAGGTGCAATCCTATTATATGTCAAATTAAAGCTAAAAAAAAAACGAGAAATAAAATGAGATATTTTATGAGTTGTAAAATTAATCTGTATTAATCTTATTAAATGAAAATCGAAAAATATGAGTTTTCACATTATTGGATTCAGTTTTTAACCATTTGTTTAACCAGAGGACCAATGGTCCCTGAAACCATTCACCTGAGTGCTGGGCCATTTGGTTTCTGAGAAGAAGATTTTGAAGGCTTTTTGCCATGGCAGCAATCTTAGTCATGTGACCTAAACTATTTCCACCATTTTTGTTCCTCCATCCCATAAAGGCTTTGTGTGTGTGTGAATTCGGGTTTAACGTCGCTTTCAACAATTTTTCAGTCATATCACGACGGTGTCTGGTTGCGACAGGGAGCTCAATGCTCACGTTTATAGTGCTGCCTCACTGAAGTATCATGTCCCAGACACATTACATGATACCACATCCAGTCACATTATCCTGACACTGGATCGACCAGTCCTAGCTCTACCCCGTAAATCTGAGTGCCAAACGAGGAGCAGCTAGTACCATTTTTAACGACTTTGGTATGTCGCGGCCCGGGATCGAACCCGAGACCTTCCGTTCCCCGGAGCGGACACTCTACCAACTGAGCTATCGGGGCCGGTCCCATAAAGGCTTTATATTTAAATTTGGCCTAGATATGCTAGGCTGTTTTTTTTTTTTTTTTTTTCAAAAAAAAGTTGGCATGTCCGCTATATTATTTGTCATGTGACAACTTATATTCGTTGATTTCAATTTTCTTATTCCTTAAAGCTTTCATAAGAAATTGACACAAATGGAACAGTGCTTTCTGACTGAAACATTTTTTTTTTCATATCTAGATGACTTTGACCTTGAATACACATGTAGTTTCATTTTTTTTCCTTTGGCTACCCTCGTCTACAAAAAAAAATGTTTTGCAAAAATACACAGTTTTGACTTTTTCCGATACAAAAGTGACCTTGGCCTAAAATAGGCCAAGGTCATCCAGGGATCATCATTTGAGCAATCTATGATTGGCTCGAGTCCCGAATGCTACATACCAAGTTTTAGGGAAATCAACAAACTGGTTCTGGAGAAAAAGATTTCTGAAGTTTGTGTTACCTTTTATGGGCTTGGTGGCCAAATCGGTCATGTGGCCAACTCATATTAATTTTAATTTCCTTGTTTTCAGATCCTTTCAGATGCTTTCAGATGAAATTTGGTTTAAAAATGGACCAGTTGTTCCTGTGGAAAGTAAGTTTTAATTTTCATATCTCAATGACCTATGACCAAGGTCAAAGAACGGTCTTGCCCTTGAATACTCGTGCAGTTTAATTTACTCCTTTAGCTAGCTGTATTTACCAATCTACAGATCACAAACTACAACAGTTTCTGAAAATTACATTGATTTGATTTTTCCTCATTCAAAAGTCTTTGTGGCCAAATTTGGCCCTGGCATAAAATAGGCCATGGTCATCCAGGGGTCATCATCGGAACAGACTATGACGGGCTCGAGTCTGCAATCCAAAATACCAAGTTTCAAGATAGTTGGCCCATTGGTTCCAGAGAAGTAGATTTTTGAATAACTTTTCACTTTACATGGCATGGCGGCCATATTGGTCATGTGACCAAACTCATATTAATTAATTTTCATTTTCTTTCGTATGAAATTTGCTTACAAAAGACTCAGTGGTTTCTGAGGAAAGAAAGTTTTAATTTTCAATGACCTTGGGCAAAAGTCAAAAGATGACCTTGATGTTGAATACTCAAGTAGTTTTCATCCACTCATTTAGCTATTTGCATCAACCGATTTTCAGATCACATGCTACAATAATTTCGGGAAAAAATACACGGTTTTGACTTTTTCCCAAATATACGTCTATGTGACCAAATATGACGTTGGCGTAAAATAGGTCACGGTCACCCGATGGTCATCATTTGAACAAATATAGATGAGCCCGAGTCCCCAAAGCTACATACCAAGTTTCATGAGAATCGGCCCGCTGGTTTGGGAGAAGAAGATTTTTGAAGGGTTTTTACCTTATATGGGCATAGCGCGCCAAGTGACAAAACTATATCACATCTAGTAACAAATGGCTCAGTGGTTTCTGAGGAAAATAAGTTTAAATGTTCATACCAGAATGATCTTGGGCCAAGGTCAAAGAATGACCTTGGCCTTGACTACTCGTGAAGTTTCATTCACCCATTTAGCTGACTGCATTTACCAATTTGCAGATTAAAGGCTGCAATAGTTTCCGAAAAACACACAGTTTTGACTTTTTCCCATACAAAAATCTTATGAGCAAATTTGACATTAGCGTAAAATAGGTCATGATCATCCGAGGGTCATCATTTGAACAAATTATGATACGTCCGAGTCCCAAATGCCACTTACCAAGTTTCATGACAATCGGCTCATTGGTTCTGAAAAAGTAGATTTTTGAACGACATCTTCTCCTGAACGACTGATCGGATTTTGGAATCACAGGAATGATCCTTAGCTGGACCCCTTTCAAAGTTGTTCATTGGTTCCGGTCCGTTCCACATCTAGGTCACAGGAGCAAAAATAGATTTTTTTTCACTGAAAACTTAAAACATCTTCTCTGAAACCACAAGGTCCGGGCCTTTTATATTTGGTATGAAGCTTCATCTAGTGTGCCTCTACCAAGATTGTTTAAATTACAGACCTGAGATCTAAAATGCACTCGTGCCGGGGCCCGACGGTTTTACATAGACTTACATTGGGAAAACCTTTTAAAATCTTCTTGTCTGAAACCAGATGGCCCAGGTGTTTGATAATTGGTATGAAGTTGTATCAAGTGGACCTCTACCAAGATTGTTAAAATTAAAGCCCTGGGGCCAAAAATGCCCCCGCGCCAGGACCCATCGGTTTTACATAGACTTATATAGGGGAAACCTTTAAAAATCTTGTCTGAAACCAGAAGGCCCAGGTCTTTGATATTTGGTATGAAGCTTCATCTAGTAGATCTCGACCAAGATTGAACAAATTATAGCCCTGGGGCCAAACATGGCCCCAACCTGGGGCCCACCGGTTTTACGTAGACTTATATAGGGAAACCTTTAAAAATCTTCTTCTGTGAAACCGCAAGGCCCATGTCAATGATATTTAGTATGAAGCTTCATCTAGTAGACCTCTACCAAGATTGTTCAAATTATAGCCCTGGGGCCAAAAATGCCACCGCGCCGGGGCCAACCGCTTTTACACAGACTTACATAGGGAAACCGTTAAAATCTTCTTGTCTGAAACCTGATGGCCCAGGAGTTTGATATTTCGTATGAAGTTGAATCTAGTGGACCTCTACCAAGATTGTTCAAATTATAGCCCTGGGGCCAAAAATGCCCCGGCGCCAGGGCCCACTGGTTTTACACAGACTTATAGGGAAAACCTTTAAAAATCGTCTTGTCTGAAACCAGAAGGCCCAGGTCTTTGATATTTGGAATGAAGCTTCATCTAGTGGACCTTTACCATGATGTTTCAAAATATAGCCCTGGGGCCAACAATGGCCACACACTTGGGCCCACCAGTTTTACATAGACTTATATAGGGTGAACCTTTACAAATCTTCTTCTCTGAAACCCCAAGGCCCAGGTCTTTGATATGAAGCTCCATCTAGTGGATCTTTCTTTCTTTCTCCCGATACTGTTTTCGGCCAATTCTGACCATGATAACAGGTTTGGGGTGTGACACAAAAAGTTTTCAATCACCACCCTCACAAAAAAGAGCTTTGTGACACAGCCACCAGCAGATTAAAACTATTTACAAGAAGTCATCAGGGGGAAGGAATCCATGCATCTTCCCTGCCCAACCCTAGGATATTATATTTTGGCCTTAAACCCATCAACTGTCTCAGAAGAGACAGCTTCGATTGTAAGGCAATTCCAAGTTGCAATTGTCCTTGGGATCTCTACCAAGATTGTCCACATTATTGGCCAAAAATGACCCCGCCCCAGGGCCAACATGTTTTACATAAATTTATTAGTTCACCTGAGCACGAAGTGCTCATGGTGAGGTATTGTGATCAGTGAATGACCGTCGTCAGTCATGCGTCGTCAACAATTTGATTTAAATGCGAACTCCTCCTCAACCATTGTGCGAGTTTGATTCAAACTTCACAGGAATGTGCCTGGGTGGCTCCCTACCAAAATAGCTAAAATCATTCCGCTCCGATGAACAAGATGGCCACCAGAGCTAAAAAAAAAACAAAAAAAAAAACGCCAACTCCTACGGTACCCTTCGGCCAATATGATTCAAACTTCACAGAAATGTTGCTTAGGTGACCCTTTACCAAAATAGCTAAAACGGTTCTGCTCCAATGAGCAAAATAGCCGCCAGGGCTAAAAATAGAAAAACATCGTAAATTCGCTTAGAACACGAACTCCTCTTAAACCCTTGGGCCAATTTGATTCAAACTTCACAGGAATGTTGCCTGGGTGACACAAGCTAAAACTGTTCTGCCCTGACGAACAAGATGACCACAAGAGCAAAAAAAAAAAAAAAATAGAAAAAGTCTTTAAATGACAACTCCTTCTGTACCCTTGGGCCAATTTTATTCAAACTTCAAAGGAATGTTGCTTAGGTGACCCTCTACCAAAATAGCTAAATTGATTCTGATCCAATGAACAAAATGGCTGCCAGAGCTAAAAAAAAATAGAAAAATATCGTTAATTTGCTTCAAATGTGAATTCCTCCTAAACATTTGGGCCAATATGATTTAAAATTCACAGGACTGTTGCCTAGGTGACTCCCTACCAAAATAGCTAAAAACGTTCTGCTCTGATGAAAAAGAGCTAAAAATAGAAAAAAAAACTTGAAACGACAACTCTTCATGTACACATGGGCAAATTTCATACAAACTTCATGGGAGTGTTGCTTAGGTGATCTTCTACCAAAATAGCTAAAAGGGTTCTGCTCTGATGAGCAAAATGGCCGTCATAGCTAAAAATAGAAAAAAATGTTATTTGCTTCAAATGCGAACTCCTACTAAACCCTTGGGCCAATTTGATTCAGACTTTACAGGAATATTTCGTAGACGACAGCACATAAAATAGTTAAAATCGTACAGCTCTGACAAAGAAAGCGGCCGCCATAGCTAAAATAGAAAAACATCTTGAAACGACAACTTCTCCCTTGGGCCGATTTCATTCAAACTTCATAGGAATAATGCTTAGATGACTTCTACCGAAATAGCTAAGGGTGAACAAATTGGCTACCAGAGCTAAAAAAAAAAAAAAAAAACATCGTAAATTTGTTTCAAATGTGAACTCCTCCTTATCCCTTGGACCAACTCGATTCAAACTTCTAAAAGGAATGTTGCCTTGGTGTCATCCTACCAAAATAGCTAGAATCTTTTCGCTCTGACAAACAAGATGGCTGCCAGAGCTACAAATAGAAAAAATCTTCAAACGACAACTCTTCCTGTACCGTTGAGCTAATTTCATTCAAACTTCGTAGGAGTATAAATGACCCTCTACCAAAATAGCTTAAACAAACTTGCGCCGGTGAACAAAATGGCCATCAGAGCTAAAAATAGAAAAACATTGTAAATTTTGCTTCAAATGCAAACTCCTCATAAACCCTTGGGCCAATTTGATTTAACCTTCACAGGAATGTTGCCTATGTGACTCCCTACCAAAATACCTAAAATCGTTCTATTCTGACGAACAAGATGACCACCAGAACCAAAAATAGAATGTACTAGAGACAGTGACACTCAGGTGAGCGAATAAGGGCTCCCTGGGCCCTCTTGTTTATTTTCTTAGCAAAATTAATTGGTCATACTGAGCAAAAATGTCATTTTAACCAAAATGGAACAAGGTATCAAAATTCTGTAAAAAAAAAAGATTTCAAGTTGTGATATCAGAAACTATTTGTACCAAATATTATGCAATTTGGACGCTGCTTTAAGAAACTGAATCACTTTCAAGTCAGCCACCCTCCTAAAATGTCATTCTTTTTATTTCAGGAAAGCTAAACAATGTCTGTTATCCATTATTTATTTTTTTTTTTTTTTTTTTTTTGGCAAGACTGGCTGGTCTGATAAAGCAACCCCTATCTGAATTTACCAATCAGTAATGGCAACAGTTCCATCAGTATTATTATGGATGTGACTTCATTCATTAAATATGTAAATTTGTCAATTCTTTTCATATTCTACTCCAAGACATACTTGAACTGGTGACAGGAGAATGATTGACCATGATGCAAAATGACTGCATAATTGCTTCACGCGTAGTAACAGACTTTCATCATATGACGTCGCGTCAGGGAATGTAATAACGCCATGTTATAAATTCCGTAATCCACTAGTGGATTAAATATGCAAATTAGTTAGATACGCCCCGTAACGTCGCGTTTACTAATGGCGGAATATTGATATTTTTATAAACAAATCGTGAATAAAACGCGTTCTAAATGACATATGATAAATAGGTTCATGCATTCGTAATCATGTATTATTGAATTTATCAAACTCGTTGAGGAAAAGTGATAAAATGCTCGGCAAAGCCTTGCATTTATCCTTTTTCCTCAATTCGTTTAATAAATTCAATAACACGTGAACACTCAGGTAAGAGCCTCTTTATAAACTAATTGAAAATGAACCAAGGGAGCGTAACGCCTATTAACCACAACTGCCTCCAAACTCTGATGTACCCATGACCGCATAACGGTCAGGGTGTTTATTTGAAAGAAAAACAAATCTCCAGGACTTACAATTACATGTACTTTTACATTTCTTTCAATTGCAAGCTTGCTTTTTGGTGCATATGTTGTCCTGTGTTTCGCCTGTGCGTTGAAGGTTCAGACAAAAATAATAAAAATGTGGTACAATGTAGCAACACTGTTCTATCAGAGGTTAAAACCAACGGCGTTTAAGCAATGACAGATTAATGTTGACTGCACGTGGTTTACCGGCTCTTCCATGGTATGTCAATTTCATCGGCAGCAAGGGCAAGTCTTGTCTTATATATCTCTCACAGGATAACTCCATTGGTAATAAGTATAAAAATATATATTCTTAACTATTTGGCCAGGATGCAAAAAGAGTAAATCAGATCTATAATGTTTGTCATTATTTTAATGAGTTTGACTAAATCACCCAACATTGAACACATGTCTAGAGACAAAGGTGGAGGAGTTTGTCAGAAACACAGGGTTGAAAGGGTTAATGAGCCCATCGTTTAACTTCTCATCACGAAAACACGCCTATATAATTTTGACCCCCTTGAACCCCACTTGTATATAGTAAAACTCGGGTTTCCGGGGGTATACCTTATTTTTCTAATTTCTGCTCTAAACCATAGACTGTGGGTACTCGTTAGAACCGCCTCGATGAGGCGGTTATAACGAGAAACTATAGACTGGGTACTCATTAGAACCGCCTCGATGAGGCGGTTCTAACGAGTGCCCACAATCTATATTTTGAGCAGAAATAAGAAAAATATCACAATTTTTCATCATAAAATTTTCATTTTTTCGGCGATCAAGGTGGCAATGTATTTGTATAGGCGTGTTTGCGTAATGTAACTCTTTTCCTGCAGAATAAATTAATTTAGCAACAACCATTTCTGACTATCAACCAGTTAAATTGTTTGATATATTTATTCGTTCCGTTCACAAACCGCATGATAAACAATGTAGTTTCTGATCAGATAGCTGATCTGTATCTACACTGGTTACAGAGGTAGGGCGTGATAATTGTTAATGCGTTCTGCGCTTGATTTTTATTCTCTGCAATATATTTTTGTGATGGACATAGCTAAATACGATTACGGTACTGAGACGTGATAACGCAGGCCAATTAATTCAATACCCCTTTTTTGCAAAAGAGAGTGCCCAATACGTTTAGCTTATTTTTGATGAGTGGTTTCGAAAGCTCCGGCCATAACAACCTTTGAATAAGGAACGAACAACTTAATTTGTAGACAAGTATCTTGCATAATTTCCAATCAACTGACAAGTTATAAGACTGTCTGGCTGGTCTGTCTGAAGTATAGGCTGATATCATTGAATGAGTTTGTGTGCCACGTGCTCTAAATGGAAAATAAATCAAATATAGACTTCACTGGACAACGATGCCAATTTAATACGAAGGACATTCAAAAAGTACCGGGGTTTGTTACAAGACAACCTGTATCTACGAACTTGTTTACTTTTCTTTGCATCTGTTACTGTTCTACACATTTGTGTTATACACATGAATTTTTATATATTAAGGGGAATGGGAACACCTTCAGGGGAGGCAACTCCTCCAAAAGTATTTTATCTCCCATGCCAATAGGGGATAATTCTTAAAGTGCAAACTTAATGAATAGACCACTTTTTCAATGGGACACAGCTTATGGAAAAGCGAACAGGAAGTTCCGAAAATTGTCTCCCTTTGAAAAATGGAAAAATCTGCTAGGTTTTCCCTTTCCCCCTAAGAAGAAGGTGTGTAATTAGCATGCTTATAAACAAGGGAACTTCGATAACACGGATGACTCGTTTGCCATGTTTAATTCGTCACTAGAGAATACATCCCATAACCATGGAAAATTATTATTTGAGCCAGCGCATGACAAAACCTACAATAAGACATGTGCGCCCAACGAAGACTCGGATCATCCTGCGCATCTGCACAGTCTGAACAGAGTCTTCGTTGTGCGCTATAAGGATAGCTAAGGGCCAATTGCTCCTTCATGTAACAAGAGAAGTCTCTGGTTAGACTATATGGATGCAGAGGCTGATCTGAGTCTTATTGAAGGTTTTGTCATGCGCTGGCTCATTTATCATTGAACTGGGGCCAGTTGTTCAAAACTAACGACGTCTTTAGTTAACATATCGTTAAAACTTTGATCATTTATTATGGCAAATATGCTAATATTTTTGCAGAAAAAAAATGTGAGCTAAAAATGTGAGCTGCTCACATTTTTTCAGCAAATATACCAAACTTTTAAATATTAAACTTGCTAGAACAGTTAACAATATGACTACTAACGAGCTCGTTAAGCTAACGATTCTTTGAACAACTGGCCCTTGATGTACAAATATCACAAAACGCCCCACGTCCAGTGCAGATGCAAATGAATCTGACACGCCTGAGTTTTTACGTCATTGAACACAGACATACCCGTTGTTGCCAATGGGGATGGGGTGTTTTTTTATTATTATTATTATTATTATTTCTTCTTGCGGAGTGGGGGTGCGTTGTTGGTTTAGCGACCCTTTCTAGATTAATTCACTTATTTCGAGCCAACCGTTAATCAGAGGTGGGCGAAAACCAGAGTGCCCGGAGAAAAACCACCTGACCTTCCGTTAAAGAACTTTGCGTCTCACATCTGACCCGAGCCAGGCTCGAACCCACAGCGGTGAAAGACCTAATGATTAAGAGGCAGCGCTCTTACCCATTAGGCCATAGAGGAATCTGAATCAAAAGTGTTTACATAGGTTTATAAATTGCACTGAAGTAGATCTATATTTGAGGGCCCTTAATTTTGCTGTAGAAATGTGATCTCAAGAGTCGCCGGGTCTGCAGAATTAGGGGATAACTGTACTGAAAATTGGCATAAGGGGAGGTAAATCGGAGGTTTGACGGTCGGCAATTTCGCATTAGCGGAGCCGTAAAACGTAATTTGCGACCGTAAAACCCACGATTTACCTCCCCAAATGACAATTTTCAATACAGTTATCCCCATTCTAATGCACGTATTCGGTTGTTGAGTTAAAAATTATATTATTTTGCACAAGGCGGCAAGCTCGGTGAGCTGCGTAAAACCAAATGTCAGCCATGAAAAGCGACATTACGTGATGACGTCAGATTTCCGACAGAATATCGCAGAAAATACTGTCGCAAATTTTTGACGTTATTCAATCAGACGCCGCGTTACATACACAAGTGCATTTGAATCTGTCTTAGTCCTTATCCTCCTGAACCACGATGACTCTTGTCTTGGCAAACAGTGTGGATCTTGATCAGGATTTACACTGCTTGCCATTAATCCATATATGTATAGCGTCACTTTTTGGGGGACGTTGGCAAATAGTGTAGACCCAGATCAGACGCCGCAGAACGCGGCGTCTGATCTGGGTCTACACTGTTTGCTCAAAGAGTATGCATTAAACAAAATAAACCTGACACCACTTTAATTGAAAATGGATTACTACAAACTTATAAGGTGGAAGATTCCATTGCCATATATGTGTTAAGTTTGCAAATTTGAATGAATATATCACGTTATTCGATTCGTTAATAGTCATTCGGCAGATAAGAGTTAAAAAGTATGTGACTATTCCTGAAAGCTACAGCCAAAGGTTCCAATAAAGCCTCCCGGTTGCCCAGTGAAAGCCCTGTAAAGGACACATCTAACGAAAGATAATGAAAATTGCCGTCGCCTGCAGTCTAATCTAAATCATAATTGTCTGTTGCATGCTTTATGGTTTTATAACAAAATGTTTGTTGTGTTTTTTTTTTTTTTTTTTTTTTTTTTTTTTTTGTTTTTTTTTTGTTTTAATGATGATGATTTGTTTCATTTTCAAAATTGATCTAGGAACTGTGATTCCTATGCCAGATAAAATGTCTCATTGGTTATTAGAGAATGGGAAAGTAATCGTTACCAACATTCTCGTTGGTCATAAGGGAGAATGGGAAAGGAATCGTTACCAACATTCTCGTTGGTCATTGGAAAATAAGAAAGTAATCGTTACCAACGTTACCAACTTTCTCGTTGGTCACTAGAGAATGGGAAAGGAATCGTTACCAACATTCTCATTGGTCATTAGAGAATGGGAAAGTAATCGTTACCAACATTCTCATTGGTCATTAGAGAATGGGAAAGTAATCGTTACCAACATTCTCATTGGTCATTAGAGAATGGGAAAGTAATCGTTACCAACATTCTCGTTGGTCATTAGTGAATGGGAAAGTAATCGTTACCAACATTCTCGTTGGTCACTAGAGAATGGGAAAGTAATCGTAAGCAACATTCCCATTGGGCATTAGAGAATGGGAAAGTAATCGTTACCAACATTCTCGTGGGTCACTAGAGAATGGGAAAGTAATCGTTACCAACATTCTCATTGGTCATTAGAGAATGGGAAGGTAATCGTTACCAACATTCTCATTGGTCATTAGAGAATGGGAAAGTAATCGTAACCAACATTCTCATTGGTCATTAGAGAATGGGAAGTTAATCGTTACCAGCATTCTCGTTGGTCATTAGAGAATGGGAAAGTAATCGTTACCAACATTCTCATTGGTCATTAGAGAATGGGAAAGTAATCGTTACCAGCATTCTCGTGGGTCACTAGAGAATGGGAAAGTAATCGTTACCAACATTCTCATTGGACATTAGAGAATGGGAGAGTAATCGTTACCAACATTCTCGTTGGACATTAGAGAATGGGAAAGTAATCGTTACCAACATTCTCATTGCTCATTAGAGAATGGGAAAGTAATCGTTACCAACATTCTCGTGGGTCACTACAGAATGGGAAAGTAATCGTTACCAACATTCTCATTGGACATTAGAGAATGGGATAGTAATCGTTACCAGCATTCTCATTGGTCATTAGAGAATGGGAAAGTAATCGTTACCAACATTCTCGTGGGTCACTAGAGAATGGGAAAGTAATCGTTACCAACATTCTCATTGGACATTAGAGAATGGGAAAGTAATCGTCACCAACATTCTCATTGGGCATTAGAGAATGGGAAAGTAATCGTTACCAACATTCTCATTGGGCATTAGAGAATGAGAAAGTAATCGTTACCAACATTCTCGTTGGTCATTAGAGAATGGGAAAGTAATCGTTACCAACATTCTCATTGGACATTAGAGAATGGGAAAGTAATCGTTACCAGCATTCTCATTGGACATTAGAGAATGGGAAAGTAATCGTTACCAACATTCTCATTGGTCATTAGAGACTGGGAAAGTAATCGTTACCAACATTCTCATTGGTCATTAGAGAATGGGAAAGTTATCGTTACCAACATTCTCATTGGTCATTAGAGAATGGGAAAGTAATCGTTACCAACATTCTCGTTGGACATTAGAGAATGGGAAAGTAACTGTTACCAACATTCTCGTTGGTCATTAGAGAATGGGAAAGTAATCGTTACCAACATTCTCGTTGGTAATTAGAGAATGGGAAAGTAATCGTTACCAACATTCTCATTAGTCATTAGAGAACGGGAAAGTAATCGTTACCAACATTCTCATTGGATATTAGTGAATGGGAAAGTAAATGTTACCAAAATTCTCATTGGGCATTAGAGAATGGGAAAGTAATCGTTACCAACATTCTCGTTGGTCATAAGAGAATAAGAAAGTAGTCGTTAATAGCATTCTCATTGGTCATTAGAGAATGGGAAAGTAATCGTCACCAACATCATCGTGGATCACCAAAGAATGGGAAAGTAATCGTTACCAACATTCTCATTGGGCATTAGAGAATGAGAAAGTTATCGTTACTAACATTCTCATTGGTCATTAGAGAATGGGATAGTAATCGGTACCAACATTCTCATTGGACAATAGAGAATGGGAAAGTAATCGTTACCAACATTCTAATTGGTCATTAGAGAATGGGAAAGTAATCGTTACCAACATTCTCGTTGGTCATTAGAGAATGGGAAAGTAATCGTAAGCAACATTCTCATTGGTCATTAGAGAATGGGAAAGTAATCGTTACCAACATTCTCGTTGGTCATTAGAGAATGGGAAAGGGAAAGTAATCGTTACCAACATTCTCATTGGTCATTAGAGAATGGAAAAGTAATCGTTACCAACATTCTCGTGGGTCCCTAGAGAATGAGAAAGTAATCGTTACCAACATTCTCGTTGGTCATTAGAGAATGGGAAAGTAATCATTACCAACATTCTCATTGGTCATTAGAGAATGGGAAAGTAATCGTTACCAACATTCTCGTTGGTCATAAGAGAATGGGAAAGTAATCGTTGCTAACATTCTCATTGGTCATTAGAGAATGGGAAAGTAATCGTTACAAGCATTCTCATTGGTCATTAGAGAATGGGAAGGTAATCGTTACCAACATTCTCATTGGACATTAGAGAATGGCAAAGTAATCGTTACCAACATTCTCATTGGACATTAGAGACTGGGAAAGTAATCGTTACCAACATACTCGTTGGTCATTAGACACTGGGAAAGTAATCGTTACCAACATTCTCATTGGTCATTAGAGAATGGGAAAGTAATCGTTACCAACATTCTCGTTGGTCATTAGAGAATGAGAAAGTAATCGTTACCAACATTGTCGTTGGTCATTAGAGAATGGGAAAGTAATCGTTACCAACATTCTCGTTGGTCATTAGAGAATGAGAAAGTAATCGTTAGCAACATTCCCATTGGGCATTAGAGAATGGGAAAGTAATCCTTACCAACATTCTCATTGGTCATTTGAGAATGGGAAAGTAATCGTTACCAACATTCTCGTTGGTCATTAGAGAATGAGAAAGTAATCGTTACCAACATTCTCATTGGTCATTAGAGAATGGGAAAGTAATCGTTACCAACATCTCGTTGGTCATTAGAGAATGGGAAAGTAATCGTTAAAAAAATCTCATTGGGCATTAGAGAATGGGAAAGTAATCGTTACCAACATTCTCATTGGTAATTAGAGAATTGGAAAGTAATCGTTACCAACATTCTCGTGGGTTACTAGAGAATGGGAAAGTAATCGTTACCAACATTCTCATTGGGCATTAGAGAATGAGAAAGTAATCGTTACCAACATTCTCATTGGGCATTAGAGAATGGGAAAGTAATCGTTACCAACATTCTCGTTGGTCATTAGAGAATGGGAAAGTAATCGTTACCAACATTCTCAATGGTCATTAGAGAATGGGAATGTAATCGTTACCAACATTCTCATTGGTCATTAGAGAATGGGAAAGAGATCGTTACCAACATTCTCGTTGGTCATTAGAGAATGAGAAAGTAATCGTTACCAACATTCTCATTGGGCATTAGAGAATGGGAAAGTAATCGTTACCAACATTCTCATTGGTCATTAGAGAATGGGAAAGTAATCGTTACCAACATTCTCATTGGTCATTAGAGAATGGGAAAGTAATCGTTACCAACATTCTCGTTGGTCATAAGAGAATAAGAAAGTAATCGTTAATAACATTCTCATTGGTCATTAGAGAATGGGAAAGTAATCGTCACCAACAGCATCGTGGATCACCAAAGAATGGGAAAGTAATCGTTACCAACATTCTCATTGGGCATTAGAGAATGAGAAAGTAATCGTTACCAACATTCTCATTGGTCATTAGAGAATGGAATAGTAATCGGTACCAACATTCTCATTGGACAATAGAGAAAGGGAAAGTAATCGTTACCAACATTCTCATTGGTCATTAGAGAATGGGAAAGTAATCGTTACCAACATTCTCGTTGGTCATTAGAGAATGGGAAAGTAATCGTAAGCAACATTCTCATTGGTCATTAGAGAATGGGAAAGTAATCGTTACCAACATTCTCGTTGGTCATTAGAGAATGGGAAAGGGAAAGTAATCGTTACCAACATTCTCATTGGTCATTAGAGAATGGAAAAGTAATCGTTACCAACATTCTCGTGGGTCACTAGAGAATGAGAAAGTAATCGTTACCAACATTCTCGTTGGTCATTAGAGAATGGGAAAGTAATCGTTACCAACATTCTCATTGGTCATTAGAGAATGGGAAAGTAATCGTTACCAACATTCTCGTTGGTCATAAGAGAATGGAAAAGTAATCGTTACTAACATTCTCATTGGTCATTAGAGAATGGGAAAGTAATCGTTACCAGCATTCTCATTGGTCATTAGAGAATGGGAAGGTAATCGTTACCAACATTCTCATTGGACATTAGAGAATGGCAAAGTAATCGTTACCAACATTCTTTTTGGACATTAGATACTGGGAAAGTAATCGTTACCAACATACTCGTTGGTCACTAGACACTGGGAAAGTAATCGTTACCAACATTCTCATTGGTCATTAGAGAATAGGAAAGTAATCGTTACCAACATTCTCGTTGGTCATTAGAGAATGAGAAAGTAATCGTTACCAACATTGTCGTTGGTCATTAGAGAATGGGAAAGTAATCGTTACCAACATTCTCGTTGGTCATTAGAGAATGAGAAAGTAATCGTTAGCAACATTCCCATTGGGCATTAGAGAATGGGAAAGTAATCGTTACCAACATTCTCGTTGGTCATTAGAGAATGGGAAAGTAATCTTTACCAACATTCTCTTTGGTCATTAGAGAATGGGAAAGTAATCGTTACCAACATTCTCGTTGGTCATTAGAGAATGAGAAAGTAATCGTTACCAACATTCTCATTGGTCATTAGAGAATGGGAAAGTAATCGTTACCAACATTCTCGTTGGTCATTAGAGAATGGGAAAGTAATCGTTACCAATATTCTCATTGGGCATTAGAGAATGGGAAAGTAATCGTTACCAACATTCTCATTGGTCATTAGAGAATTGGAAAGTAATCTTTACCAACATTCTCGTGGGTCACTAGAGAATGGGAAAGTAATCGTTACCAACATTCTCATTGGGCATTAGAGAATGAGAAAGTAATCGTTACCAACATTCTCATTGGGCATTAGAGAATGGGAAAGTAATCGTTACCAACATTCTCGTTGGTCATTACAGAATAGGAAAGTAATCGTTACCAACATTCTCATTGGTCATTAGAGAATGGGAAAGTAATCGTTACCAACATTCTCATTGGTCATTAGAGAATGGGAAAGTAATCGTTACCAACATTCTCGTTGGTCATTAGAGAATGAGAAAGTAATCGTTACCAACATTCTCATTGGGCATTAGAGAATGGGATAGTAATCGTTACTAACATTCTCATTGGTCATTAGAGAATGGGAAAGTAATCGTTACCAGCATTCTCATTGGTCATTAGAGAATGGGAAGGTAATCGTTACCAACATTCTCATTGGACATTAGAGAATGGCAAAGTAATCGTTACCAACATTCTTTTTGGACATTAGATACTGGGAAAGTAATCGTTACCAACATACTCGTTGGTCACTAGACACTGGGAAAGTAATCGTTGCCAACATTCTCATTGGGCCTTAGAGAATGGGAAAGTAATCGTTACCAACATTCTCGTTGGTCATTACAGAATAGGAAAGTAATCGTTACCAACATTCTCATTGGTCATTAGAGAATGGGAAAGTAATCGTTACCAACATTCTCATTGGTCATTAGAGAATGGGAAAGTAATCGTTACCAACATTCTCATTGGTCATTAGAGAATGGGAAAGTAATCGTTACCAACATTCTCATTGGTCATTAGAGAATGAGAAAGTAATCGTTACCAACATCCTCGTTGGTCATTAGAGAATGGGAAAGTAATCGTTACCAACATTCTCATTGGACATTAGAGAATGGGAAAGTAATCGTTACCAACATTCTCGAGAAGTTTGATCATTATGCAACTTGAAGATAATTAGAGCAGACATGAACTATTGGACACTTCAAAATCTTGTCAAACAGGATGACAATGGGACAAATTCATTCTTCAAGGTTTACATCACGAAAACACGCCTAAATAACTTTGACCCCCTTGAATCCTACTTTTATATAGTAAAACTAGGGTTTTCTGGGGAGGGGTAAACCTTGTTTTTCTTATTTCTGCTCTAAAATATAGATTATGGGTACTTGTTAGATGAGGCGGTTCTAAACAGTACCCACAATCTATATTTTAAGAAGGAATAATAAAAAAATCACAATTTTTCATCTTAAAAAATTCTCTTTTTCGGCGGTAAAGTTTACAATGCAATTGTATAGGCGTGTTTTCGTAATGATGGGGGTATTCAAGAATATTGGATTTGACATTCCAAGAAACAAATGTCCCCTTTTGTTTCTTGAAGTAATGTTCATGCTGAAGTGCCTCTTAATTGTTTATTATACTACTGGCTTCTCTAAACCAGCAAATTATTTATAACGGCAAAATGGTAGGGAACAAATACTGGTGTTATAACGAGTATTATCTGTATTCTATGAAAGGAATAAATTCGTAAATCATTCCTCTGCAGTTGAAAGGAAAATTTCTAAGGACTCAACTTAGCCATGGTAATCCAGATAGCCATGGTAAACGAGACAGCCATGGTAAACGAGGCATGGTCATCGAGACAGCCATCACGAAAACATGCCTATACAAATACTGTACATTGTAAATCTTATTGCCGAAAATAAAAAGAGAAAATTTTAAGAAGAAAATTGTGATATTTTGCTAATTTCTGCTCAATATGTTGTGCGAACAAGATATTATCTTATGCGCACAAGATAATATGTTGTACGCACAATATATTGTTCGCACAACTAAATATCTTGTTCGCACAACATATTGAAAAAAAATCATGTCCATTCCCGGGTTTCGTAGTTCCGTAGTTTATGGATCATGCACACGTTAACGTGATACGCAGTAACTGCCTTCGGGAGGTAAAACTAAAAAAAAAAAATAACAGTAATGTGTCTTAAAAGCTGAAAGTACGAAAACATATTTTTCTTACTTAAGTCTTCATATTTTATATATCCCTCACTAAAACAGATATGTCTTCTATATGCTTTGTTTAACTTTTGAAAATAACAACAAATCTTTTACTTGCCCTCTTAAGCCCTAGATTACGGGTGGACTGGTCCATTGTTATATGTTGGGCAAGTGATTTTGTCATTTAAGGGATGTCGGGTCCATTTTATTTTTATTCAATCTTTGACAGAAAATCGTGTTGGCAAACAGTGTGGACCCTGATTAGGCGTCTGATCCGGTTCTGTACCGTTTGCCTATGTGCCATTTGGGCACCGCCAAGCGATTTTGGTACTTATGGCCTATGCGAGCAGCGAAGGTTCAGGCGAGCCTGCGCATCCGCGCACTTCACTGCTCGCTCATACAAGCATTGAATCAAGAGGAACCTTCAGACAGAAAGCCATATCCCTGGCCCCTCTGAATGGCTGGGCATGCGCAGTTAAAATTCGTCATGACGGAATGCTCGAAGACCCAAATTCGCTTGGCGGGGCTCATTTACGGGTTTCAAGGTAAGAAAGGGATAAGCCCCCTACTTAATCTGTTAATTCAGTCAAAAAAGTTCATTAATCTGTGTTGAAATTGCAGTTATGATACATTTTATGTTGGAATCGGCTTATTTTGACAAATTAATCATTTAATCCGTGGCCGAACTGTTGGTTAGAAAACCATTCGGTTGCTCCCCGATTACATTGTAATACATTTTATATATCCTCCTTCAGTTTACCATAACTGTAACAACCGACGTAGGTCAACTAAATGTATAAGCCGGCCTCGGTAGCTCAGTCGGATGCGCGTCTGACTGGTGATCAGGAGGACACGGGTTCGATACCTGCCGGGATCGGCAAACTTCTTTCGTGGAGATTGATCATGAACTCTTTTCTACGGTCATTCTCTCCTTTCCGCTTATTCAAGAAGGGTATTTGTCAGTTTCTGGCGAAAGAATGTGCACTCTACTGGTTAACCGCGTACGTATAAGCCTGCCCAGGAAAAGTGTGGATAGGTAAACTGACCTGCTCAAAAATGACCTTAAATAGTGTTTACTGGGCCGTTAAACTCCAATACAAACAAACAAACAAACAAAACTAAATGTATAATCCCAGTTTGGTTCTTGCCCAAGCATTCTATCGGAATCGAAGTAAAAAAGAACAGCCAGACTTCAATGGTTCGAACACCTTTAGGTGGTATTTATGTGTTTGAGATTTACGTCACACCAACAACAGGGGTCATACGGAGACTGGTCCTTTATGTGGTATCTTTGGAATGGTTATTCGATGCACTGAGGGTCAATCATAGCGCCCTGTCAAGAGGTATAATATCCCCTTAAACCCCACTTTTATATAGTATAACTGGGGTTTATAGGGGTAAACCTTATTTTGCTTATTATTGCTTTCAAATATAGACTGTGGGCACTCGTTGGAAGGCGGATCTAACGTGTATGTCGACGCCGCTACCGCTTTCCCATACTATATGTGTGTAAAGTAGCTTCTTTCTGCGTGAGCTCTCATTCTGAGGTCTACATGAACTGGGAAGAACAACTCTGCAACAAATGTAATACCATATCACATTTAATGATAATGAAAAAATGCATATATTAATGAGCGGTTATGGAAAGTCATTGTAAAATACAATGACATGAAGGTGTGTCTTATTGAATGTAGTCATAATCTTCATATGGTAAAACACTAAAAATGGATGGACAGGTGACTTCATTGTTTACAAATATGAAATGCACAATTTCAATCCGAAATAGACAAATATCCATTTCAAAATATGATATGAAAATTATGTCAAAATGAAGGAAAATGACAAGACAACATACCTGCAACAAATGTAATACCATATCACATTTAATGATAATGAAAAAATGCATATATTAATGAGCGGTTATGGAAAGTCATTGTAAAATACAATGACATGAAGGTGTGTTTTATTGAATGTAGTAATCTCCGGTACCTAACTTTGAAGAAATACCTGGCTAACGCGACCTACCTGGGTAAACGGACTACCTACACTACAGGAGACTACTCAAACGGACTACCTACAAAATAGGAGACTACTCAAACGGACTACCTACACTACAGGAGACTACTCAAACACTGGGCTCAAAAGGGCATTTTATGGGAAGGCCAGGAATGTTGTCAGACAGCGTACATATAAAAAATAGTACCCTATGACATATTTCCCCCCGATGGGAAATGGCGTCCCGACATTTATCAAAAGCAGGCATAAGGATAAATTTGAAACATGCAGCAACTAATAAAACTAATGGTACATATATGTCTCAACAAGAAATCATTAGCAAATAATGATCCAACAGAACACCTCCAGTCTGCAAAGATAAAATATACCAATTATATTACTAAAGTAATTACTATCCAGCTTTGGCAGACAACAAAAGCTAGTATTCTGTAAATAAGACATATTAATTAACCAGTTCATACTATATAACAACTGCAGTGGAATTCTAGGCAAAATAACTGCAGTATCTAACTCTATTATAATGCAACAGATATACTATTGCATGACTTTCTTCAGCGATACACTACTGAAATAAACCCTTCAATCTGAAAGAAATATTGAACATTTTTCAGATTATCAACATGAGGAAACAACTGTAGTACCATAGTTCTGAAAATGATAAAAAACAATGAGTTTAGGATGAAATGGCATAAAAGTACAACAAACTGAGTTAAAACAAAAACAGACTAAAGCATAAGCATATACTCAGAGGTGATATTTACATCCACCGAGGTTTCCGTCTGGCACGGACTGGACGGGGACTCCTATGTTCCTCACTAGAGGTACGGTGAGAACTACTATGTTCCAGAACGTCGCTTTGAGGTATCATGCGAGGTAGAAGTCCTGGTTCCCCCCGCGACCTCCGCATCGGAATCTTATACTTACCAGGCGTCGATTTTTGGCTGTTGTCTGAGATACCTCCGTCGTAAGCTGCCTCAGAATCCGAATCTGAGCACAGATCCGAAATGGCATCGACAGAAGGTACCTCTTTTAACATGCCGTCATTCTGATTCTTCACTGCAGATTTTTCTTGCTCCGCATCCTCGCTAAGACACGGGAGACACATAAATGGCAGCAGAAAATTCCGATGAAGGAACCTGGTCTTCGACCTCACACCTTCACGCTGAACCTTGTAAACAGGTATATCTTCTGTCGGCTGGCCAATAACTATATACGGGTCCTTTTCCCACCGATCGGCTAGTTTGCATTTGCCTCTAACGCCAGCATTCTTCACCAGTACTCGATCGCCTGGCCTCAAGACAGAGTGTCTTGCTTTGAGATCATAATTCAGCTTATGCTTTTCTGCTGCTTTCTTAGAAGCTGCTTGAGCTTTCTGATAAGCATAGCTGAGGCGATTCCTCAGTTTCCTCACGTATTCAGTCTGAGTCGAAGAGCTCAAAGAATCTGAATTCAAACCAAGAAAAGCGTCAATAGCCAATCTTGGATGGCGCCCAAACATGAGGAAATAAGGAGAGTACCCCGTACTGCTGTGGAATGTGGCGTTGTAGGCGTGCACCAAAGTGGGGACGTGTGCCTTCCAATCACTTTTCTGGTAATCTTCAAGTGTTCCCAGCATTTGCAACAAGGTTTGGTTAAACCTTTCCACTTGCCCATTTCCCATCGGATGGTATGGCGTTGTTCGAGACTTTTCTATGCCAGCTATCTGGCATAGTTCTTTGATCAAATTCGATTCAAAGTTGGCGCCCTGATCACTATGGATACGAGCTGGGAAACCATATGAACGATGTAGTGGTCGAACAACACCCTCGCCGTAGTCTTAGCGGTTTCATTCTTTGTGGGAATTGCTTGGGCATACCGAGAAAAGTGATCGGTGATAACCAAGATTTTCTCAAAACCACCTTTCGACCTTTCGAGGGAAAGGTAGTCAAGGCACACAATCTCCATAGGTGTAGTGGAGGTGATGTTAACAAGCTCACTTCGGTAAGAAGTAGCCTTCCTCCGGGTACAACGTCCGCACTCCGCGACCTCTTTATCAATGAAGGAGTCCATCCCCGGCCAGAAGAATCTCTGCTTAATCAGGGAAAGGGTCCTGTCTCTTCCTTGGTGCCCGAGGTCCGAGTGTAACGCTTGGAAGATGTCCAAGCGATAAGCTGGAGGTAGCATCAGCTGAAGGAAAGGCTGTCCGTTCAGTATGACCTTACGATGTAATACACCATTGGAGAGAAGCAGCTTATTCCACTCCTTGAGATACCTCCCATCAAGAGTGCAATCCAAATCACGCTTAGATGGGGCATGTAAACCTTCTTCAAGGCGATTAACTATAAATCTCAAGGTGGGATCTTCCAGCTGAGCCTTTCTCCAATCTTTAGATGTAAGGCCATATGACTGAAGCAGTTGTTCCTGTACATCCTTATCGATTGGAGGGGTGATCTCCGAAGGATCGGATACACACATGCTTTCAATCATTGGACACGGTCCAGATGTCACTGATGCAGAAACAGCTTTGATGACGTCAGGGAATATAGTACATTCCACCGTCTCGCCCTCCTGACGTCGTGACAATCCGTCGGCGTCAGCGTTTCTCTTACCACTCCTGTATTTGATGGAGAAGTTGTAGTCACTCAGAGAGGCTACCCAGCGCTGTCCAGTGGCGTCAAGTTTCGCTGTGCTGAGAATGTATGTAAGAGGATTATTGTCAGTAATAACCTCAAACGAACCACCATACAGGTAGTCGTGGAATTTCTCAGTCACAGCCCACTTTAACGCCAGAAACTCAAGTTTGTGAGCTGGATAGTTTTTCTCTGAGGACTTCAAACTTCTGCTGGCATATGCAATAACCTTATCAACACCGCCATGTGTCTGATACAGAACCGCTCCAAGACCGTTTGACGAAGCATCAGTGTGAACCTTAAAAGGTAAACTGTAATTTGCATATGCCAAGACAGGAGGATTGATCAACTTCTGAATGATCGCCTCAAAACTAGCTTGCTGTTCCTCGCCCCATTCAAAGGGAACCCACGCAGAAAGAAGCTACTTTACACACTGGCCACCAATGTCGACGCCGCTACCGCTTTCCCATACTATATGTGTGTAAAGTAGCTTCTTTCTGCGTGAGCTCTCATTCTGAGGTCTACATGAACTGGGAAGAACAACTCTGCAACAAAATGTAATACCATATCACATTTAATGATAATGAAAAAATGCATATATTAATGAGCGGTTATGGAAAGTCATTGTAAAATACAATGACATGAAGGTGTGTCTTATTGAATGTAGTCATAATCTTCATATGGTAAAACACTAAAAATGGATGGACAGGTGACTTCATTGTTTACAAATATGAAATGCACAATTTCAATCCGAAATAGACAAATATCCATTTCAAAATATGATATGAAAATTATGTCAAAATGAAAGAAAATGACAAGACAACATACCTGCAACAAATGTAATACCATATCACATTTAATGATAATGAAAAAATGCATATAGTAATGAGCGGTTATGGAAAGTCATTGTAAAATACAATGACATGAAGGTGTGTTTTATTGAATGTAGTAATCTCCGGTACCTAACTTTGAAGAAATACCTGGCTAACGCGACCTACCTGGGTAAACGGACTACCTACACTACAGGAGACTACTCAAACGGACTACCTACAAAATAGGAGACTACTCAAACGGACTACCTACACTACAGGAGACTACTCAAACACTGGGCTCAAAAGGGCATTTTATGGGAAGGCCAGGAATGTTGTCAGACAGCGTACATATAAAAAATAGTACCCTATGACATGTACACACAATCTATATTTGAATATAGACTGTGGTTACTCGTTAGAACTTCTAACGTGTACCCACAATTTATATTTTGAGCAGAAATAAGAAAAATATAAAAAAAAAATCCTTTTCAAACCTTCGTTTTTTTCGGCGGTAAAAATTTGCAATGAATTTGTATAGGCGTGTTTTCGTAATGGTAAAAACGACAAAACTCGCCAATGGCATAGAGGAGACGGAATAATGGAGATAATCAAGAATACTGAATTCAATATTCAGAGAAACAAGTGTTGCGGATATTAGTTAGAATCGCCTCACCGAGGCGTTTCTTACAAATATCCTTAACATTATGCACCATTAGTTTCTTGGAGTAACTGTTACTACGGGAAAATGGCCACTACTGTATTCCTTATTGGGATTCTTTATAGCAGCAAATTCTATATACCGCGAAAAGGTTTGGGCACAGATACTGTCGTAATAACGGGTGTCATTTGTAAAGTGCCATTGTTCACGTGACCAACGCTGGCCAATCAAGTTAAACGGCGCAAATAGCGTGTACGAAGTCAGGATAACGATTATTTATAGCCGCGCCATTCTTGTCGCTGTAAATTCACGAGTTCTGTGAAAGAAAGATTACCTGTAAAACCTTGGGCGTGCTCATGTGTTAATTGTTTGATTTGATGTTTAACGTCCCCGTCAACACTATATAGGTCATTATGGAGACGATGCTTCCAATTTCGTGGGACTTTTACCTGACATTGAGATGAAATGACATCTCAATCCCTGTCGTCCAATGAAATCAATAGGGTTTATAAGCATGGAGGTCAGACTCGCACCGCTTTGCCTGGGCAGGCTAAGAACCTCTATGCGGTTTACCAGCACTCGTATGCTGTCGGATTCAGCTCTGTGTGGAAGCATCATGCAGCCCATTTTCTTCAAGCCCCGATGGGCGGGGGCCGTGGGCTTTTGTGTTGTAACATTTGAAAATAGTGTTGATTTCGATCAGACACGACAGAACGCGTATCTTGATCAGGGTATACACTGTTCGCTTACAATAAAGGGATTTAAGGGTTAAATCAAGGTTCAAGATAATTTCTCCAGCCTTCACTCAGGAACAAATGACCCACCAGTACTTTCAGTGCTTTGATTCAGATTGTCTCCATTGACACTATTAAATTCTAAGCTCGGAACCATCAAGTTTCTCGGTGCCATAACAAAGAATCGAAACAGCGTTGAAAAAAATTTGGCAGAGCTGCTGCTGTAAAACCGGTACATTACGAAAACACGCCTATACAAATAGACCGTAAATTTTACCGCCGTTAAATGGAAAATTTAAGATGAAAAATTGTGATATTTTTCTTATTTCTGCTCTAAAATATAGATTGTGGGTACTCGTTAGAACCGCCTCGAAATTTTTCTTATTTCTGCTCTAAAATATAGATTGTGGGGACTCGTTAGAACCGCCTCGAAATTTTTCTTATTTCTGCTCTAAAATATAGATTGTGGGTACTCGTTAGAACCGCCTCGAGGCGGTTCTAACGAGTACCCACAATCTTTATTTTAGAGCAGAAAAAAGAAAACTAAGTTTTACCCCTGTAAACCCCAGTTTTACTATATAAAAGTGGGGTTCGAGGGGTCAAAAATTATAGAGGCGTGTTTTCGTGATGTATTGCTGCTGGGGTGCGACCGCTAAGCCAAGAATAATTACATACATGTAAGGAACACCCCGTAAACCGCCTTTACATGGTGGTAACTGGGGTTTATAGTGGTATACAGAGGACTCGCGTTTATAACAACAGTATTTGTTCCCTATTATTGACGTTATAATGAATTTGCCGTTATAAAGGTTATAAAAGGTCTTTTCCACACCATTACTCCAAGAAACAAATGTTTTAGACATTCACTAGAATCGCCTCGGTGATTCTAATAAATTTGTATGTATATCTATAACGTTTGTTTCTTGGAGTATTAAATTACAAAAATCTTTCATGACTATGGATTCGATTTGGGCATTTCCAACCCGAGGGAAACCCGCGTCGCTCGGAACCTAAGCTAAGCCTTGAGCTAAGAATTCATTCCATTGAAATTGTCGTTTTAACGAGTTTAGCCGTTATAACGATTGTCGACATGAAGAGGATTGACTGTACATTATTTTTTCAAATTTCTGCTCTGAGACATAGGTTGTGGGTACTCGTTAGAACAGTTTCAATGAAACTAAAGTGACGCAAGTACCAGAAGTGTTCCAATAATGGACCTGTTGGACAACCTGTTACTGAGACAAATCAGTCTTAAGTCCATGACATTTTTCCTGCCTACACTCAAAGACAAATGACCCCCCAGTGTTGTCAGTGTTTTGATTTTTAAGTAAAATCTTGTGATACTTCCGTGATTTAAACGTTTATCTTAATTACAAGACTTTATATGCCTATTAAAAGGCTTTTATCGGATTGGGTTTAAAAACGTGTTATTTCTTAAAATAAACCGATAAAAAAGTTAAGTCTGTTAAAAGCTCTAGTTCCTTAATTCTCAATCACGCGCGCACGCATTCTCACACGCACACATAAACTCACGGAAAAGTATTATATTTATACCTCAGTTATCGTTTTGTTGTTGTTTTGTTGTTGTTGTTTCAATCTCCCATTTGCAATATTAACTTGGCCCCCGCCCATTGGGGCTTGAAGAAATGAACGGGCTTCATGATGCTTCCACGCAAAGCTGAGACCGACCGCATACCAGTACTGGTAAACCACCTAGAGGATCTAAGCCTGTCCAGGTAAAGCGGTGCGAGTCGGACCGTCCATGCTTATAAACACTATTTGATTCATTGGGCGACAGGGCTTGAGATGTCATGTCACCTCAAAGTCGGGTAAAAGTCCAAATTTGGAAGCAACGTCTCCAAAATGACCTATGCAGTGTTGACTGGGACGTTAAACCTCAAATCAAACAAACAAACAGAGAAAGCAATATTAACTTCTTACGTCAAGGGAAATCATAGCATTAGACTGAAGCAAACAGTACTTCAATAATTGTCTTTTCTTATCGCGAAAACACGCCTATATAATTTTGAACTCCTTGAACCTCACTTTTATATAGTAAAACTGGGGTTTCCGGGGGTACCTTAATTTTCTTAGTTCTGCTCTAAAATATAGATTGTGGGTATAGTAGTCGCAGATAAAATTGACTAGGCGGGGATATTCAGGTTTTGTCAATATATGTCAAATTCGCTGAGTCCACCAGAAGATTCGGTAGAGTGCCTTTCGCATGATTTCTGCAAGCGGACCAAATAGCCATAAACACCACAGCTTTGCTTGCGTTTCAGTTGAATTCACACTATCGGGTGACTTGGTTTACCTTTTTGTTAATAGGACATTCCGAAGGCAGGGGCAAACGATAGCTCCGCCTAGACAATTTTATCTGCGACTACTATACTCGTTAGAACCGCCTCATCGAGGCCCACAATCTATATTTTGAGTAGAAATAAGAAAAATATCACAAATTTTCATCATAAAATTTTCATATTTTCGGCGATAAAGGTGGCAATGTATTTGTATGGGCGTATTTGCGTAATGTGGCTAAGGTAAGCGGGCGCTATAAGCACATAGCTACCCCTAGAACATGTCCAGGATTAGTTTTTAGGCCTTCGCATGGAGACGATGCATCACTCGTCGAATAAAGACGAAAGTAGTTTGTTAAGTTACAGAAATTTCGATAGGCGGTCCAAACACAGAAGGCTGCAAATCACGGCTATGGAACGTGGTCAATTCCGACCTGCAAATCGTGTTCCATAACCAGTGCCCGTCAGAATATCTGACCGAGTTGGCCTTTAAAAAGGTCAGAGTTCCAGCAAAAGGCGGGCTAACCTTGGCGTCTCTCCGCGTTGGCTCATCTGGCTGTTGCTGGCGTCACTGGTAGGCTGTTCCATCAAACGGTTCTTTTTATGGCCACACGTCTACACCTCTTGGACTACATCTTTTTTTTTATTGGCCATATTTTATATAATACTTGCAAAAGTATATACTAAGTTCACATAAAACATCAATATAGCACAGTGGCCTCCATGGCTTAGTGGATAACAGCGCTGACTCTTAACCGTTAGGTCTCTGCGCTGTATTTCGAGTGTAGCTCCGGTCACATGTGAGACGCCGAGTTCTGCAACGGAAGATCAGATGGCTTTTTCTCCGGGCACTCCGGTTTTCGCCCACATCTAATTAACGATCGGCTCTATTTAAATGAAATAATCTTGAAAAGGTCGTAAAACCAAAACCAAAATTGTAGGATAACACATCCATCTGACATGATATAACATTCTTTCATATCGCCATACCTGATATTTTCTTATGATAATTAGTGACTTTTTTTCTTATACTCCGGTAATCGTTAGAACCGCCTCATTGAGGTGGGGGTGGGGCAGCTCTGGCGAGTACCCACAAGCTATGTCATAGAGCAGAGATAAGAAAAAATGAAGCACTGTAATCCCCGTTTCACTAAATAAAGTGGGATTTACAGAAGTCCTCATTACATGGACTCGTTACCGTGATGACGTGTGACCGAGGCAACACTTATACGATGGCGAAAGATATTATTTTTGGTGTGGAACCTTTTTTGCATCTGCGCTTGAGATTTAAAGTACTGTATCTCCTGAGCCAATGGTAGGATTCATACCAAACTTGCATGGATACTTCACTTGTTAAGGGGAAATAAGTGATTAGGTTTTGATTTGATTGATCTCATTTTCTCACGTGCTCCCAGCACTGCCAAGATACCACAAACAGTATGTGTGTAGGCAGAACTGTGGTCAGACTTGGTACAATGTGTCACTGCAATCTTCCAAAGACTTTATTAAATTGTGCTGTCAAGGTGACACGCGCATGAAGAGTTTCGCAAGCGACGCATTATACACCCCTTTGCTTAGACAGTGGTGCCAACATTTTTGAAGCAATTCTAACCAACAAACACTATTTGTATGGCTAAAGATGGACAGGCAGAGAAACAGGGAAAGCAATTCTGTGATTAAAGATTGCATCTATATTAAAACGAACTGTGAGCAAACGTAAATCAAAGCGCTGAGTGCACTGGTGGGTCGACTATCTCTGAGTGCAGGTCGGAGAAACAGTCCTGGACTGTGATTTAACTTGACTGTTTCATTTAACCCTAGCTTTCCGGGTTTTAAGCGAATAGTGTAGATCTTGATCAGACGCCGTGTTCTTTGGCGTCTGGTCTGTGTCTACACTGTTTGCCAAGCCCAATCTATGAATCCAAGATAAACCTCTTACGCACAACTCTGACCTCAGTCACTGTGGCTGTTTGCTATAAAAAGTTATTCCGACAAGCCAGTGATAGTCACGTGGACTTTAGCACTGAAGAGATTTTCTGCTTAGTAACTTTGGGTCGACAGACAAACAATCGACTCAAAAATAGCCGTGTTATTTGTTCCACCATGAGGTCAGAGTGCTGCATACATTTAAGAGTTATTCTAGACTGTAATCGTGTGTTGGATTTGGCAAAAGTGTAGATCCCGATCAGGCGCCGCAGAACACGGCGTCTGATCAGGGTTTACACTGCATTAGCTACAAGAACCTAAGGGTGAACCAAAACAGTCCAAGTCCTCGTTCACGACCATTTCCCAAGCCTGTCCTCAGAGATAATCGGCCAATCAGTGCTGTCAGTGCTTTGATTTAATAACCCTCAAACCCTCTCGAGAGAGCCATCATTGAAGTTAAACACGTACATTCTACTAAATAGGGCGTCAAGCTAAATGGGCCGACTTCGACTCGAACCAAAGTTCCTACTATAGTAGATTCCAGAGACATGTGCAATTGCTTTCCCAGTCGAACACCCATGGTAGCTGTCTTGGTAGATTGCCTTGGAAACAAAATGGCTGCTTTGTTTTATTAGATCATTATTCATCACCTTTTCGGAACTTTACATGCTTGTTAAAGTCTGAAATTAATTATTCTGTTAAAAAATATTGGACATGCGGAATATGAAAATATGAAATTTAAAACTCATTTACATCACAAGTTCATGTTCGAACACATGAAAAGAAGCTGACTCTATCTAGAATATGAAAGATTTTTACATAAATTGAAATGTTTTATTTCTGGAACAGTCAGAAGTGTTAATTTTTTCTGTCGATGTGATTGCAATTAGACGTGGTCTCGCGAGAATCTCACATCCGCCATCTTGCTACCAAACTAACACTACCCCAGCCTTTTGTTCACGTTGGTATATTTTACGACATCACTTTGGTAGCTACCATCGATGTTCGGGTGTAGTATTAGTAACTATAGCAGAAACTTTGGTTCGAGTCGAAGTCGGCCATGGTAAGCAAGATGGCTCAGAGCCATGCCATTAGGATCAACACTGATTTGCATAAGTGGCTGTATCGGGTTTTAAGGTTGTAAAGATCCGAATAGGGATAATTTGAAACCGTAGCAGGAATACTGCCATCTATTTCATACATAGACATACCGTCATCTATTTCGAACAAAGGATTTTAATTTTGAGACAAATCGGCAGCAGCCGGCAGAGCAGAGGCTGGTTTGGGTATACAGTGTTTGCTACATGCAACACTTTTTGCGAACATTGTATGCCCTGATCAGACGCCGCGATGTGTGGCGTCTGATCTGGGCCTGCACTGTTTGCCACAGACCTATATGTAATATCGATAAGAATAGCGCGACAATTTGCTATTAATAACCATCAAGATGATCGATAAAAATAGCGCGACTATTTTCTATTAAGGTTCCTCAATACAGTTACTTAGCTATATTTGAGGTACTGAAAAAAATCATATTTGCAAACAATTACCCAAAAAGATTTTTCATCAGATGGTAGTCTATGTAAATGTAAGAATATGGAAGCCAAAGATTTTTATTCGAAAGTCACCATTTTAGTAATTTATTGCATTTTTCCTTGGTTTTGCAAAAAATGATATCTCAATCCACAGAACCACAATGTGTAAAATACTATCATAGAAATGTGGCTCAAGGTTGCCGCTAGGTTCTGCAACAGAGGAATTTCAAGTAAAATACCAAATAGTACTGAAAATTAATGATTCCCAAAAATTAAAAAAAATGTAATTATCTCACCTGGTACTATTTTAAATTCAGTGTATGGTAGCCAAAAATGACCAGTTCTACAAATTTGGCAACAAGCTCATTGATTGGGTTGAGGTGTTGGTTGATGGATGGATGGATGATTTATTTAAGACGCTCAACCCTAATAGGGCATATAGCGTCTAAAAACAATTATATATTATATAAAGTAAGGTTAAAAATTAAAATCTTAATAATTACAGTTTGTTAAAAAGTCCTGTTCTTAGGTGTTGAAATTTCTTGCATTTAGCTTGTATTTTAATGATTGCCCTTCTTTGGTGCTTTCAGTTATTCATTTTATATATTTCAGTCATGCAATTTATAACAATTCATGCAATCACTGCACCAAAGTTTCACTGTGTTACTGATTGTGTTTACAGGATGGGTGATTTGATACTTGATAAATCAAATACAAAAAAACAATGAAATTAAGAGAAGCCAACCATCTATCCCCATATTTGAACTGAAGGACTGAAAGCAGCCTGTTCAGCACCAGAAACTTTGTGCAACTGCCAATAACTACAATGGTATAGAAATGATTTTTACCTATTGGTTCACATGAGACACCTTAAACAAATCAGTGATTTTTTGACAGGTGAACTTCTGGACAACACAAAGGTTATATTTATCTAATATATTAAATGATCTGTTGTGTCACCTACTTACCAATGTGTAGGCTGGTTAAAACTCACAGAAGCCCAATGCATGTAATATGTTTTGATGAAAAAAGCTTGAATTTTTTTTTTCAATGTGTTTACTTGTAGCTGGATCGAACAACACAATCCGGACAATGTTACACATAAAAAATAGTTCGGAAAATGAATGCATACTTTTCATAAAGTAACAAACAAATTATGTTAGAAAGTACCTGAAATTAGTTGCAAGACAGTTTCAAATATGAATATTACGTATTATGGGCATACACACACTGTTATCAAGTTTCATGAATATTTTCCAATTGGTTGGTTTAAACATATTTTATTCGTATTCTACAAGTACAATACAAAGCAAATAAGACTGAAATCATACAAAAAGGGATTCAGAAGAAAGTCAGAGACTTATTTGAATCTGTTTCCCTAAACATTTGCGATAATACCATTGAATTAAATCTATATAATTGTCGATGCAAAACAGTAACTATTGTAAGTACAGAATTAGCGACTATGTTCAAAGCTATTTTGTAGCATTTTTACATACTAAAAATGGATAAGGTGAAGGTAGCGTTGGAGGGAGGGGGGGGGGGGGGGCTCCACGGGGAATCCATCAGGGTAAAAAATAACAAAGAAAAAACAATACAGCTTCTGCCGCTCTCATGTAAAAGGTCTGAGACATTCAAATCAAAGGTGTTTTATCAAGTACCAATAAAACTATTTCTTCAAAGGCGGAACGTATAGGTTTGTCGTTCTGAAGGTTGGATATAACTTAGGTTAAAGTCGTATGGTTAACTTTGCGAGGTAGTTCTCTAAAAACAAAATAAGAGTAACAAACCAAAATATTTAGGTGTATTTGTTGGAGAATTACCGGTTCGGGAGATTATCACAGAAAAGAGCCTGGTTAGACAAGTAAACTTGCCGTAGATTTAAAAAAGACATATTCTAGCCCCACACTCTGTTCTCGGACTAACATCAAAAAAAGGAAAAAAAAAAGAAGTGAAAGTGTGTCTAATACGGTAGGAAATGATACGTGCATTCATCGCCTAATTATGGTTGGTTTGGAATCTTTTAGTTTTTAAAATAAAGTTATGGACAAGGAGGACGATTTGTTTGTTCTCGTTTTAATTTAGTGTTTGGTCACCATAAAGTAGAGTATCGAGAGTTGGTTGACAAAACTGATAAACTGATCTTAACATTTCTTCTCTAAAGTTCGCATATCGTGGACAGTGAAGAAGAAAATGTTCGGTGTCTTCGACGAGACCACATACACATAAAGCACTTGGGACAATGTTTCTTGAGAAGAGGTGTTCGTTTAAGGAGCTGCATTTGGTTCTAAGCCGGCTGTGATAAATTTGTCCGAGACGTTTCCCTGCGTTGAAATGACGAGGCGTAGGGATTAAGTTAGTATTGAGTTGACGTTTAAGTGATGCTAAACTGGAGCTGTTTCTGATCTCCTCAGACAGAGAGTTCCAAGTTCTTATCGCACTTGGAAGAAAAGAATTAAAGTAGAGCTGTGAGTGACTGTGAATAGTTTGAATGTTGGTAGAATTACGAAGGCTATACGAAACATTTTCTCCCACTTTAGCTGGTAAGAGTGAAGATAGATATGCTGGAGAAATGCCATGATACATTTTGTAAAGCATAGCAATTTTATGTTTATTTCTTCGTGAGGCCAACGTATCCCATCCAGTTTCAGAGTAAAGAAGATTTAGAGAAACCAGTCTGGTTGCCCCAGTAACTATACGTGCTGCCTCAATCTGTATTTTTTCAAGTTCATATGCTTCATACTGGGTGCAATTGTCCCATACCACGTCGGCATATTCTAGAAGAGGTCTAATGAACGAACAATAAATAGTCTGAAGTGATTTTCTATCAAGTAGAAATTTTAGTTTACGCATGATATTAATCCGATTCCATGCTTTTGATTTGATTTCGGCTAGGTGTTCATGCCACGTGCAATCACTAGAAAATATAAGGCCTAGGTGTTTATGAGTACTGACCTCAGATATTTCTTGAGTGTCCATGAAAATTGGTGGGTGGTAAGGTTTATTGATTTTACGAGAGAGCAAGAGAGATTCAGACTTTGTAGAGTTGAAGCTGACTAGCCACTTTTTTGCCCATTGCTGTATCCTTTCTAGATCATCATTTAAGAGGTGAGCAGCTTCAACCGGGTTTTCAACAATTATGTAAAGACTCGTGTCGTCTGCAAACAGACGTATCGTGCAATGGATATCTTCAACAATATCATTAATGTATACTAAAAACAAGAGAGGACCAATTGGTTAACAAGTTATGGCAAGCTGCACAAGATTAGTATATACAAAATAACCAAAACAACAAAAAAAAAAAAGATGTGTTTGTAAAAAACTGATGTCCCCGGACAGCGCATGTGAAATATGAAAGGCTATCACAAACCAATCAAAAGGTATGGCCAATGTTCAAGTCTTAAAAAAGTAATCAAGGTCACAAAGTCAAAAATTATGGTACCTGAAAAGGTCTGTGACAAGGAATGCTCTTGTGAAATATGAAACCCAAACACTTACCAATCGAAAGTTATGGTCAATGTTAAATTTTTTTAAAAGTCGGTCAAACGTCAAGGTCAAGGTCACAAGGTAAAAAATATGGTACCACTGGAAAGGTCTTGTGACACGTGAAATATGAAAGCCCTATCACATACCAATCGAAAGTAATGGCCAATGTTAAAGTCTTCAAAAAGTAGGTCAAACGTCAAGGTCAAGGTCACAAGGTCAAACATTCTGGAACCACTGGAAAGGTATTGTGACAAGGTATGCACATGTGAAATATGAAAGGTGTCTCACTTGATGGTCTAATATCGCTCACCTGAGCTAAGAGATTAACATGTCGGTCCCAGGGCGGTGCAATTTTTGGACCCAGGTCTATAATTTGAACAATCTAAACAGAGGTCTACTGAATGAAGCTTAACATCGAATATCAAAGGCATGGGCCTTCTGGTTTCGGACAAGAAGATTTTTAAAAGTTTTCTCTGTATAAGTCTATGTAAAACCAGTGGGCACAAAGGCGGGGCCATTTTTGGCCCCCATGCTATGATTTGAACGATCATGGTAGAGGTCAATTAGATGATCTGGGCCTTCTGGTTTCAGACAAGAAGATTTTTATATGTTTTCCCTATAAAAGCCTATATAAAACCGCTTTTTGGCCCCAGGGTTATAATTTGAACAACCTTGGTAGAGGTCCACCAGATGAAGCGTCACACCAAATATCAAAGACCTGGGCCTTCTTGTTTCAGACAAGAAGATTTTTAAAGGTTTTCCCTCTATAAGCCTATGTAAAACCAGTGGGGCCGGCGCAGGAGCATTTTTGGCCCCAGGGCTATAATCTGAACAATCTTGGTACAGGTCCACTAAATATAGTTCCATACCAAATGCCAAAGACCTGAGCTTTCCGGTTTCAGACAAGAAGAATTTTAAAGGTTTTCCCAATATAACCCTATGTAAAACCAGTGGGTCCCGGCGCAGGGGCAGTTTTAGCCCCAAGGCTATAATTTGAACAATCACGGTAGAGGTTCGCTATATGAAGCATCATACAAAATATCAAAGACCTGGGCCTTCTGGTTTCAGAGAAGAAGATTTTTAAAGGTTTTGCCCTATATTAGCCTATGTAAAACCAGTGGGCCCCGGCGCTGGGGCGTTTTTTTTTTTTTTTTTTTTTTTGGCCCCAGGGCTATAATTTGAACAATCTTGGTAAAGGTCCACTAGATGAAGCTTCATACCAAATATCAAAGACCTGGGCCGCCTTCTGGTTTCAGACAAGAGGTTTTTTAAAGGTTTTCCCTATAAACGCCTATCTAAAATCAGTGGGCCCCGGTGCGGGGGGGGGGGGGGGGCATTATTGGCCCCAGGGCTATAAATTGAACGATCTTGGTATAGGTCCATTAGATGGAGCTTCATACCAAATATTTCAGAAAAGAAGATTTGTAAAGGTTTCTCCCATATAAGCCTATCTAAAACCAGTGGGCCCCGGCGCGGGGTCGTTTTTGGCCCCAGGGCTATATTTTGAACAATCTTGGTAGAGGTCCACTAGATGAAGCTTCATACCAAATATCGAAGACCTGGGCCTTCTGGTTTCAGAGAAGAAGATTTTTAAAGGTTTCTCCCATAAAAGCCTATGTAAAACCAGTGGGTCCCGGCACGGGGGCGTTTTTGGCCCCACGGTTATAATTTGAACAATCGCGGTAGAGGTTCATCAGAAGAAGCTTCATACCAAATATCAAAGACCTGGGCCGCCTTCTGGTTTAAGACAAGAGGATTTTTATGTTTTCCCTATATAAGCCTATGAAAAACCAGTGGGCCCCGGCGCGGGGTCGTTTTTGGCCCCAGGGCTATAATTTGAACAATCTTGGTAGAGGTTCACTAGATGAAGCTTCATACCGAATATCAATGACCAGGGCCTTCTGGTTTCAGACAAGAAGATTTTTAAAGGTTTTCCCTATATAAGCCTATATAAAACCAATGGGCGCGGGGGCGGAGCCGTTTTTGGCCCCAGGGCTATAATTTGAACAACCTTGGTCCACTAGATGAAGCTTCATATCAAATATCAAAGACCTGGGCTTTCTGGTTTCAGACAAGAAGATTTTAAAAGTTTTCCCTATATGAGCCTATGTAAAACCAGTGGGCCCCGGCGCGGGGGCATTTTTTGGCCCCATGGCTATAATTTGAACAATCTTGGTAGAGGTTCACTAGATGAAGCTTCATACCAAATATCAAAGACCTAGGCCTTCTGGTTTCAGAGAAGAAGTTTTTTAAAGTCTTTTTTTTTTCTTATTTTCCCCTTTTCGTTGCCATGGCAACCAGAGGTCTGCATGGAATTGAATTTTTTGAACAACTTTGAGAGAGGACCACCTAAGGATCATCATTGCCAAGTTTGGTCAGAATCTCTTCAGTGGTTTAGGAGGATATGTTGTTTAAAGAAATTGTGAACGGACGGACATACGGACGGACGACGACGACGGACGGTGACCGATCACAATGGCTACCCGGGAGCCTTCGGGTCAAATGTCAAGGTAACAAGCTCAAAATTTATGATACCACCGGAAAGATCTTGTGACATGGAATGCATAAATGAAAAATGAACGTCCTATCACTAACTAACCAAAAGTTATGGCCAATGCTTAGGTTTTTAAAAAGTAGGTCAAAGATCAAGGTTAAGGTCATAAGGTCAAACATTATTGGATTGTTGGAAAGGTCTTGTGACATAGAATGCACATGTGAAATATGAAAGCCATATCACCTAGCAATCGAAAGTAATGGCCAATGTTAAAGTTTTTGAAAAAAAAAATAGGTCAAACGTCAATGTCAAGGTCACAATGTCAAAAATCATGGTACCGTTGGAAAGATCTTGTAACATAGAAGGCACATGTGAAGTATGAAAGCACTATCACTTACCAATCGACAGTTATGGCCAATGTTAAAGGTTTTAAAAATGTAGGATAAACGTAGTTAAAACGTCAAGGTCAAGGTCGCGAGGTCAAAAATTATGGTACCACTGGAAAGGTCTTGTGACAAGGAATCCACATGTGAAATGCCCAATGTTAAGGTTATTGTGGACAGACAAACAAACAGACAAACAGACAGACAGACAGACAGACCAAAAGCTATATGCCCCCACGAATCTTTGATTCCGGGGGCATAATAAACACAAGAGGACCATGATGGTCCTATATCGCACACCTGAGCTAAGAGATTTGTATGTGGGTGTCAGGTCAGGGCAATGTTTGGCCTCAGGTCCATAATTTGAACAATTTTGGTAGAGGTCCACTAAATGAAACTTAATAACAAATATCAAAGTCCTGGGCCTTCTGACTTCAGACAAGAAGTTTCTAAAAGTTTCCCTATATAGGTCTATGTAAGACCAGTTGGCCCCGTGATGGGGTAAACAATCAGGGTAGAGGTCCACTAGATGAAGTTTCATACCAAATATCAAAGACATGGGCCTTCTGGTTTCAGACAAGAAGTTTTTTTAAAGATTTCCCTATAATGCCTTTGTAAAACCAGGGGGGCCTGGTGCAAGGGCATTTTTGGTCCCGGGGCTCATAATTTGAACAATCTTGGTAGAGGTCCACTAGATGAAGCTTCATACCAAACATCAAAGACCTGGGCCTTCTGGATTCAAACAAAAAGTTTTTTAAAGGTTTTTCCTATATATGCCTTTGTAAAACCAGGGGGCCCTGGTGCAAGGGCATTTTTGGCCCAGGGCTATAATTTGAACAATCTTGGTAGAGGTCCACAAGATGAAGCTTCATACAAAATATCAAAGACATGGGCCTTCTGGTTTCAGACAAGAAGATTTTTAAAGGTTTTCCTTATATATGCCTATGTAAAAGCAGGAGGCCCTGTGGCAAAAATTATGGTACCACTGGAAAGGTCTTGTGACAAGGAATCCACATGTGAAATGCCCAATGTTAAGGTTATTGTGGACAGACAAACAAACAGACAAACAGACAGACAGACAGACAGACCAAAAGCTATATGCCCCCACGAATCTTTGATTCCGGGGGCATAATAAACACAAGAGGACCATGATGGTCCTATATCGCACACCTGAGCTAAGAGATTTGTATGTGGGTGTCAGGTCAGGGCAATGTTTGGCCTCAGGTCCATAATTTGAACAATTTTGGTAGAGGTCCACTAAATGAAACTTAATAACAAATATCAAAGTCCTGGGCCTTCTGACTTCAGACAAGAAGTTTCTAAAAGTTTCCCTATATAGGTCTATGTAAGACCAGTTGGCCCCGTGATGGGGTAAACAATCAGGGTAGAGGTCCACTAGATGAAGTTTCATACCAAATATCAAAGACATGGGCCTTCTGGTTTCAGACAAGAAGTTTTTTTAAAGATTTCCCTATAATGCCTTTGTAAAACCAGGGGGGCCTGGTGCAAGGGCATTTTTGGTCCCGGGGCTCATAATTTGAACAATCTTGGTAGAGGTCCACTAGATGAAGCTTCATACCAAACATCAAAGACCTGGGCCTTCTGGATTCAAACAAAAAGTTTTTTAAAGGTTTTTCCTATATATGCCTTTGTAAAACCAGGGGGCCCTGGTGCAAGGGCATTTTTGGCCCAGGGCTATAATTTGAACAATCTTGGTAGAGGTCCACAAGATGAAGCTTCATACAAAATATCAAAGACATGGGCCTTCTGGTTTCAGACAAGAAGATTTTTAAAGGTTTTCCTTATATATGCCTATGTAAAAGCAGGAGGCCCTGTGGCAGTGGCATTTTTGGCCCACGGGCTATAATTTGAACAATCGTGGTAGAGGTCCACTAGATGAAGCTCCATACCAAATATCAAAGACCTGGGCCTTCTGGTTCCAGACAAGAAGATTTTTAAAGGTTTTCCCTATATAAGCCTATGTAAAACCAGTGGGCCCCGGGGCGGGGCCATTTTTGGCCCCAGGGCAATAATTTGAACAATCGTGGTAGAGGTTCACTAGATGAAGCTTCATACCAAATATCAAAGACCTGGAACTTCTGGTTTCCGAAAAGAAGATTTTTACAGGTTTTCCCTATATAAGCCTATGAAAAACCAGTGGGCCCCGGGGCGGGGCCATTTTTGGCCCCAGGGCAATAATTTGAACAATCTTGGTAGAGGTCCACTAGATGAAGCTTCATATCAAATATCAAAGACCTGGGCCTTCTGGTTCCAAACAAGAAGATTTTTAAAGGTTTTCACTATATAAGCCTATGTAAATATGTTCTATAAAAGGTTTATCCTTTGGAAGCAAGGAATACACTATAGAATTGAAAAATATGGAGTGTACATGTTTTCTGGGCCAGATTAGCTAGTTTCGGCCAATTAGGCCTCAACAGTGACCCTCAGATATTTTCAAAATTCCACAATGGAATCAATGATCCCAAAGGACAAGAAAATATAATCTACACCATGATGTAGGGCAGTGAGACGTTTTACCGCCAATTTTGGCCCCAGGGCAATAATTTGAACAATCTTGGTAGACGTCCACTAGATGAAGCTTCATATCAAATATCAAAGACCTGGGCCTTCTGGTTCCAGACAAGAAGATTTTTAAAGGTTTTCCCTAGATAAAGCCTGTGTAAAACCAGTGGGCCCCGGGGTGGGGCCATTTTTTGCCCCGGGGCAATAATTTGAACAATCTTGGTAGAGGTCCACAAGATGAAGCTTCATACCAAATATCAAAGACCTGGCCCTTCTGGTTTCAGACAAGAAGATTTTTAAAGGTTTTCCCTATATAAGCCTATGTAAAACCAGTGGGCCCCGGGGCGGGGCCATTTATGTCCCCAGGGCAATAATATGAACAATCTTGGTAGAGGTCCACTAGATGAAACTTCATACCAAATATCAAAGACCTGGGCCTTCTGGTTCCAGACAAGAAGATTTTTTAAAGGTTTTCCCTTTATAAGCCTATGTAAAACCAGTCGGCCCCGCCCCATTTTTGGCCCCAGGGCAATAATTTGAACAATCTTGGTAGAGGTCCACTAGACGAAGCTTCATACTAAATATCAAAGACCTGGGCCTTCTGGTTTCAGTCGGTACTTGCCGAGAATCTGTCGCTGAAGCATTTCAAAGGTGCAGCAAAACCTTTTCACTCCTGGCCATTTCTTACGAAATGGCTTTGTGTCACTTTTGATTTTGAACCTTATGAACTACTTATTGACAGAACTTCAAGCTCTTGTGCTCAGACCAGAGGATAGGGGCCTATTTACTTTTTTGAGGTGCATACCAAAATTATTTCATCGAGTGTTTTGAAAACATCCAAATTTTGATATTTCGGATGTATTCATCACACGATATTAAATACTTTTAGTATTCACCGAAAAAAGTAAATTTTCTTTTTATTTTATCGTACGTAACATTTTGACCTTGACACGTCACAACTGTCAGTTTCAAAACATAAACAGATCGCAATGCCATTTTGAATACAGCATTTTTACAGTTCAAAGAGTGCTTTTCAAGGTATTTTACAGAAATATTTTATCGATAACAAATGACTTTTGGCGAGAAAATTTAGTCCATACGGGAGCGTAAACGTCTCATTAGATCAAGGAAATTATATATTGAGATAAAGTTTTATTTATCTTCACTTATTAACTTGTTTCTGCATATTTGTTGTTAGATGATCTCGAGATGTTTATTTATTATAAGCATGTATGGAAACGAGAATTTAACATATTATTTATTGCATTTAGAATTAAGAAAAACAATTTATAGCTAAATAAAAATGATGAGATGCACTTATTTGTCATCTTCTTCCAAAAATATACTTTGACATGGCATTATATTTCTGAAGATCTTTTGGAATTTATCTTATGTTACCTATGTATCAGCGGTCATTTTAAAATAGGCAGTGGCTAGCGGTCCGGTACCGGACGACCAGCCTACGAGTCTGCCCGTTCGGTACCGGACGGCTAGCCAACCCACGTAGGAATGGCTAGCCGTCCGGTAGTAAATTTTAGACTCTCATTTCATATAGGGTATGAATGCTGAATAGCACTTGTATCATTTTCTGAAGTACTGGATGCTAAATAGTTCCTAGTTTGAGACTGTGTAAATGTCATTGAGATCATTTTAAAAATAAATAAATATATAAACAGAGCCGTGTCGGTAATGCATGATTGTCGTAACAATTATGTATGTGATAATAAAAGTTGTAGTCCTGTTTACTTATTTCTAATATTATTACTATCAATAATATTTTTATATAACTACCAATCGGTAATATAACTTAATATTTTTTATAAGTTTATATATTTTACTTTTCCTTTCTTTATGTAAATGCGGCTTGAAGGTATCAAGCGTCGCGAGAAACATCTAATAGCAATTGAGCAGTACCGTAAAAATCCTAAGAAATAAGGATCTTGTTGTCTCCCAGTTATTCTCCTAAATTTTTAACAAATTTGTTTCACGATCCAGCAAAGAGTCCAAAAGGTGCAGATGGAATGGCAAACAGTGTAGACCCTCCTTCAGGAGCAGTCTGATGTGGGACTACACTATTTGCCAAAGCCTATCTGTCCCAATATATGGGATCATTACGGTAATTGCTCTACTCATAAGGTTTCGGATCGTTGGCTTTATGTGTGCCCTGCAAACGAGATAACTAGAGAAAGCGACCAGTGGGTCACATATACCCCAGGCCAGCGCCACCCTCTGACATATCTTTCGAGCTTGTATGTAATATGAATGAAGAAGTGAAGAAGCTATAAGAATCTATAAATGTGCTTGTAAAAGCTCAACCAAACAAAAAATTTCTAAATGGACCCAGGGAGTGAGGGCATCAAAGTTACTGAATGGGTGGGGGCATCAATGTTACTGAAGCAGCACGGTGGGTATGCATCAATGAAATCTTTGGACTGGTATGCAACATCAATGCAAGTATCAAATGAATTTGTCTTAGAGTTTAGAACATACAGGCATCTATAAACTTTGTCATAAAACTTTAACCAAATGTAAAATTACTAAGTCTGTGACCTTGACATCAATGTCACTGTGGGGGTGGGGGTGACATGCATCAATGAAATCTTTAGACCAGTATGTAACTTCAATGTAAGTATCAACTCAATCTATCAAAGGGTTCAGAAGATACAATTTCTTAGAAACTTTAACGCAAAACTTTAACCAAATGTAAAATTTCTAAGTCTGTGACCTTGACCTCAAGGTCACTGTGGGCGTGGGACATGCATCAATGAAATGTTTAGACCAGTATGTAACTTCAGTGTAAGTATCAACTCAATCTATCAAAGGGTTCAGAAGATACAATCTCTTAGAAAGTTTAACGCAAAAACTTTAACCAAATGTAAAATTTCTAAGTATGTGACCTTGACCTCAAGGTCACTGTGGGGGGTGGGGGGAAACATGCATCAATGAAATCTTTAGACCAGTATGTAACTTCCGTGTAAGTATCAACTCAATCTATCAAAGGGTTCAGGAGATACAATCTCTTCGAAACTTTAACGCAAAACTTTAACCAAAATGTTAACGGACGGAATGACGGACGGAAAGACGGACACACGGACGGACGGACAGACGAACGGCAAGACGAAAACTATATACCCCCATAGCATACTTCGTATGCCGGGGGTATAATTACCCCTAATTGATATTTCTTTGTCACTACCATGTTGAACAGATAGGTTCAATTTAATGTTAATCTATCAAGCTCAACATCGGATTTTAATAATAACAATAATAATATAAAATAGAAATTATAACATTGACATAATAATAATAATCATAATAATAGTAATAATAATAACTTTCACAGTGCCCGGACAAGGCTTTGAGTACAACAGTCTATTGCTATAGGGTCAATTACAATTATGCCCCTTACTTAAAGTTAGTAAAAAAAATGGCGACAAACAGGTGATAAAAATACAGTTAGAGTAAATTAAAAATATTTTTATTACACTATGATAGACTTTTACTACCGGACGGCTAGCCATTCCTACGTGGGTTGGCTAGCCGTCCGGAACCGGACGAGCAGACTCGTTGGCTAGTCGTCCGGTACCGTCCGGTAAAATACACATTATCCTGAAACTTTGATTTATGGACATCACGGCCCCTAACAAACTCGGCCCCTGACAAACCCGGCCCCTGACAAACTCGGCCCCCATTCAACTCCGTCCCTAAAAACTCAGTCCCTAGCAGCACTTGTTTTTGTTTCCGAGAATCAATTTGGAAGGTGGATAGGTAGTTTCACAGAAAGTTTGAGCATATTTATCGTTTTTAATACGAATCTTTATCCGCGATAAAAGATCGCGGAAACCCATGCTATAATTGGCATGGTATTGGAATTGAGTGTTGCATCACGAAAACATGCCTATATCATTTTGACCACATGCAACAACACTTTTATATAGTAAAACTGGGGTTTATAAGAGTTTATATAAATTTACTTTTTTCTTCTAAAAAACATAGATTGTTGGCTCTTGCAAGAACCGCCTCGTCGATGCCGTTTTTACAAGCACCCAAATCTGTCTGCTCAAAAACATAAATTGTTGGTACTTGTTGGAATGTGGTTCTAACAAGTACCCAAAATCTATGTTTATAGCAGAAATAAGAAAAATCTGTTGCATGTTTCATCTCAATGTCGGGTAAAAGTCCCACAAGTGGAAGCAGCGTCTTCAAAATGACCTAAAAGTGTTGACTGTGTCGTTAAACCCCAATTCAAACAAACAAAAACAAATAGAAAACAATATAGGTCATGATATACATAGTTCTCCACGATCTGATTGTGCGTTGGGGATGTTCATTACGAAAACACTCCTATACAAATACATTGTCAATCTTGGGGTCAAAAATGGAAATGTTAAGATGAAAAATTGTGATATTTTTCTTATTTTGCTCGAAATATAGATTACGGGGGCTCGATCGATAGAACCGCCTCGATGGTTCTATCGAGAACTCACAATCTGTTTGTTTAGCAGATATAAGAAAAATAATGTTTTAAGAAAGAAACTTAATTTTTCTGCCGTTCATGAAAGTATGAATGACAGCGTAGCGCTAGCAAGGTTTATATTAACTCCTCCGGTGTTAAGTTACTTTGCAGGCGATCCGCTGCTTTCATACTTTCATGATTTGTTTTTGTTTGATTTGCGGTTTAACGTCCCCGTCAACACTAAAAAGTCATTTGGGAGACGTTGCTTCCAATTTTGATGGACTTTTACCCGACATTAACATGAAATGACATCTCAAGCCCTGCCACCCAATGAAACCAATAGGGTTTATAAGCATGGACGGGCCGACTCGCATCGCTTTGCCTCTAAGCGGTTTACCAGTACTCGTGTGCGGGTCGGTTTCAGCTCTGCGTGGAAGTCATGATCATGCAGCCCATATATTTCTTCAAGCCCCGACTGGCGGGGCCGTCATATTTTCATGAACAGCCTCTAAGGCAACTAGGACATTAGGGTTTCTTAGACGCAATTTTGCTCTCGCACCTGGGCAGACAAAGGATGCTGTATACGAAACCTTGGTTAGACCTCAACTAGAGTATGCATCACCTGTTTGGCATCCCCATCTTAAAACTCAGGTTCAACAGGTTGAGAAGGTTCAGAGGACGGCTGCCCGATGGACCTGCAGGCGATTGCGGAACAGAAGTAGTGTTGGTGAAATGCTCGATGAGCTGGAGTGGCCATCGTTGTAGGCCCGTCGCGAGCAGTCCTCTTTAACCTTCTTTTATAAGATACACTCTGACACAGTGTCTCTTAATAAAGATAAATACTTGACCCCTGTGACTACCTCAACTCAAACAAGGGCATCAAAACTTAACAACAGTCAATATCGTAGGTACCAGGCCTATAGTGATGCCCTGAAGAATTCTTTCTTCCCTAGAACTATTCCCCAGTGGAACAGTCTTCCCTCCTCTGTGGCAAATGCCAAAACTGCAGAGGAGTTCAAAGCCCGCATGGTGTAGATTGGGACCAAGAGGTGTACACCTCTGAAAGCAGATTGTTAATAGTTTAAAGAACTCATCCAGTGTTTTTTTTTTTTTTTTTTTTTTGTTTGTTTTTTTTTTTTTTTTTTTTTTGGCTAAATTCCTAATTTAGCGCATCACCCATCTGAGGTAATGGCCAAGTATGACCGACTCAGTATATGAAGATAGATGGATAGATAAATAAAATTCATTTCTTAAATGAACACACCAATACCTCATGGGTTGAGGTCGGGTAAAAGTCCCACAAAATTGGAAGCAACTTCTCCAAAATTCCCTATACAATGTTGACGGGGGTGTCAAACAATCGAAATCATTGGTATTAATAGACAAAAAGGCTAATGTCTGTGGAATGGCCAAACCCTGCATATGATAATAAAAACAAAATGGTTCATGTTTTGTTAGTGCGCAACAGAACATACTAGTGACAGAGATGCAATTACACACTCATCAATCAATTAATTTATTAATTACATCGGAAGGTGAGTGACAGTGGACCTACAGCAGCGTGTAATACACTGGTTCAATCAACGGCATTAGGTTCATCTAACTCATGTGAGATGGGTTACTCATAATTTCATCAAAAAGGGTTCAAAAGGTAATTAGGCATATGGTCATTAAAAATCGTTTAAGTCAATTCCAACACTAATATATACACATTCTAATTTTAGGGGCCGAGTTTGTCAGGGGCCGACTTTGTAGGGGCCGAGTTTGCTAGGGGCCGAGTTTGTCAGGGGCCGAGATGTCCTGTCACCGAAACTTTAAATGAATTTCAAGCGTTATTAGGCGATGAACAAGAGACAAAAACCATAACTGTGGTTTTACTACTTTCTGAATTTATGGCCCTTTGAACAATAAACACGATGGTTTTAAGTTATTCCGTTATGTTTCAGTTATCTTATTTTTTTCAGAAATGCTAGGCATAATTAAGCAATCTGAAGAAGACAAGGGCCTTAACTCTGCATTAACTTCTTTTGGCGTAATGGCCCTTTGAACAATGAAAGCAGTGGTTTATGTTATTTCCTGTGTCTGTCATGTAACTCTAAAATTGTTTGTTGTATTTCCATCAAACTTTACAAAACTGAATGCCATCATAGGACGAAGTAGATGTGCAAAAAAACAAAAACATTCTGACCTTACTATTTTTTGGAATTATGATCCATTTAACATCGACAGTAGTGGTTTTGTTTATTTCATATGCCTCATACGTAATTTGTAAGTATTTTTTGGATATTTTATGACCCTTTACAGAAATTAAAGCACCTTAAGACCAGATTCAGAATTCAGGAACCATAATTAATATTTCCTCATTTCGTGAGTTATGGCCCTTTGAACTCTTTTAAATGATTACTTTTGTCATTTCCAAATGCTGTTCTGTAATTTGAGATTTTCATTTCAAAAGCAGTAACACCAGATAAATGGTTCTTCTTTTCTGTACATCGTCTCATGAGGCTTTACATTCGACAAAGTTTCACGAAAACGGTCTCAACTCGTTTTCAAGTTACAGGGCGTGTACTAGTAAATAAAAAAACATGCGCTCGCGCGCACACACACACACACACACACACAGTCAAAACACTGTATTGAATAATAAGAAGGCCATGGCCACAAAGCCGAGCAACCAAGAATTATGGTTCTTGTCTTCCACATGTACTCATATAGTGTTTTTCAGTTCTGTAAAGTTTCATGAAAATGCATGAGACGGTCATAACGTAACCCAAGGAATAACTAAAACCACTGTTTTCGAGTTTCAAAGGGTCATATTTTCAAAAGTAGTTATGAGCCAGAGTTATGGTCCTTGTTTTCTGCATATCGTTTTGCATTTCTGTTAAAACCACTGCTTTCATTGTTCAAAGGGCCATTATTCCGAAAGTAGTAAAGTAAGAGTTATGGTTCTTTTCTTCTGCACGTCGCTTTGCATTTCTGTTAAAACCACTTTCCATTGTACCAAGGGCGATAATTCCGAAAATAGAAAAGTCAGACTTATGGCTCTTGTCTTCAGTACATTGCCTGATTGTGCTTTGCTTATAATTCAAGTTCCAGGATAAAAGGTTATTCTTTCTAAAATGACCACATATAAATAGAAAACGTATGATAAATTTTCAAAAGATCTTCAGAAACGTAATGTCATATCAAAATACATATTTGGAAAAAGATGACATATAAGTGTATCTTAACTTCTATCATTTACCTGTAAAATGTCTTTCTTAACTCGAAATGCAATAAATGCTGTGTACAATTATAGTTTTCATGCATACTTATAATAAATATACATCTCGAGATCATATAACAACAAATATGCAGAAACAAGTTAATAAGTGAAGATATTTCTCTTCACTTCTGACAAATAAATCTTTATCTCAATATATAATTTACTGGGATGATGACATATATGTCGTGATCTAATGAGACGTTTACGCTTCCGTACAAGATTTTTTTTTAATTTTGCATGATATTACATCTCAACATTCTGCATCAAAACATGCAATAAATATATGTCACTGAGTTCGTTTAGGCGCCATGAGTGCCCAAAAACCGGAATCATTTGTATAGAAAGCAATGGGGCTCCGATGAAAATCGCCGAATTTCGCAAATTTATAGTCAATAGAAAATATATACTGGCCCATAGAATGTTTCTAAAAACTGACATTTTGTGTCGTATTTATTTTTGATTAGAATGAGGTAAAATAAAGGCCTTGACAACCGAGTTAGTTTATGAGCTATCGCCGTGCAAGTCTGAACAAACTGATGATGTTCCTCGTGCGGCATCCTATGGAGATTATATTTCGTAATTAGTTCGATTTGCCAGAGTGTCTAGTCATGTAACTGACTTTAACACTCGTAATAAATTGTTTACTGCTAAACTTCTAAATCTAATTTAATTTCGAAATTTAATGATAGACTTAAATCTCTTCTGCAACAAGGTCGAATTTTAAGGTGACTTATAAATTCTGTAAAATATATACTTGCAATGATTTCAGTATCAATTTCTTAAAATCATTCTTCCATATAAAACTATTGGGTACAACATAAATTGTATATGACAGACTGCATGCATGAGAGTTAACCCACTTTGCTTCCTCTTTAATTGCACGCCGGTGGGCCAGGCCTCAGATTCTATGGCGGTTCCAGCGTAAAAAAAAACTAACTTATGTAATGTTGGTTGGTACCTGATGCTTGTAATGTTGGTTGGTAAATGATGCTCTGTCTCTGGTCGGGCCCATTGGAGGCTAACTGTTGGTTTTCTGTTGCTCCAGTATTTGTGTTATTTCTTGCTGTCGAGTCCTCACCGTTCTCATCTCTGTGGTTGTTTGATTTTTGTGTTCTCGGAGATGTTGCACTGATGAGTTAGGAAGCCTTCATGCGGACTGAACAAATTATTTGTCTAAATCGCTACGAAAGCAAGGGTGAGGATTGCAGCCGCGTAAATCGATTTAAACCTCCCAGTGAAATTCTTTTCAATGCCCGTTCCAAGGCGGTTCTTCTGTCGCGGTTTATTTTTTTACAGTTTGTCTTTGAATGTGTGCATCGCTTATATCTTTTTGTTTTGGATAGCCAATTTGGCCATTTGGTAGGAAAGTTTTGATTGTTTACTATATACCCCCATAGCATACTTCGTATGCCGGGGGTATAATTACCCCTAATTGATATTTCTTTGTCACTACCATGTTGAACAGATAGGTTCAATTTAATGTTAATCTATCAAGCTCAACATCGGATTTTAATAATAACAATAATAATATAAAATAGAAATTATAACATTGACATAATAATAATAATCATAATAATAGTAATAATAATAACTTTCACAGTGCCCGGACAAGGCTTTGAGTACAACAGTCTATTGCTATAGGGTCAATTACAATTATGCCCCTTACTTAAAGTTAGTAAAAAAAATGGCGACAAACAGGTGATAAAAATACAGTTAGAGTAAATTAAAAATATTTTCATTACACTATGATAGACTTTTACTACCGGACGGCTAGCCATTCCTACGTGGGTTGGCTAGCCGTCCGGTACCGGACGAGCAGACTCGTTGGCTAGTCGTCCGGTACCGTCCGGTAAAATACACATTATCCTGAAACTTTGATTTATGGACATCACGGCCCCTAACAAACTCGGCCCCTGACAAACCCGGCCCCTGACAAACTCGGCCCCCATTCAACTCCGTCCCTAAAAACTCAGTCCCTAGCAGCACTTGTTTTTGTTTCCGAGAATCAATTTGGAAGGTGGATAGGTAGTTTCACAGAAAGTTTGAGCATATTTATCGTTTTTAATACGAATCTTTATCCGCGATAAAAGATCGCGGAAACCCATGCTATAATTGGCATGGTATTGGAATTGAGTGTGGCATCACGAAAACATGCCTATATCATTTTGACCACATGCAACAACACTTTTATATAGTAAAACTGGGGTTTATAAGAGTTTATATAAATTTACTTTTTTCTTCTAAAAAACATAGATTGTTGGCTCTTGCAAGAACCGCCTCGTCGATGCCGTTTTTACAAGCACCCAAATCTGTCTGCTCAAAAACATAAATTGTTGGTACTTGTTGGAATGTGGTTCTAACAAGTACCCAAAATCTATGTTTATAGCAGAAATAAGAAAAATCTGTTTCATGTTTCATCTCAATGTCGGGTAAAAGTCCCACAAGTGGAAGCAGCGTCTTCAAAATGACCTAAAAGTGTTGACTGTGTCGTTAAACCCCAATTCAAACAAACAAAAACAAATAGAAAACAATATAGGTCATGATATACATAGTTCTCCACGATCTGATTGTGCGTTGGGGATGTTCATTACGAAAACACTCCTATACAAATACATTGTCAATCTTGGGGTCAAAAATGGAAATGTTAAGATGAAAAATTGTGATATTTTTCTTATTTTGCTCGAAATATAGATTACGGGGGCTCGATCGATAGAACCGCCTCGATGGTTCTATCGAGAACTCACAATCTGTTTGTTTAGCAGATATAAGAAAAATAATGTTTTAAGAAAGAAACTTAATTTTTCTGCCGTTCATGAAAGTATGAATGACAGCGTAGCGCTAGCAAGGTTTATATTAACTCCTCCGGTGTTAAGTTACTTTGCAGGCGATCCGCTGCTTTCATACTTTCATGATTTGTTTTTGTTTGATTTGCGGTTTAACGTCCCCGTCAACACTAAAAAGTCATTTGGGAGACGTTGCTTCCAATTTTGATGGACTTTTACCCGACATTAACATGAAATGACATCTCAAGCCCTGCCACCCAATGTAACCAATAGGGTTTATAAGCATGGACGGGCCGACTCGCATCGCTTTGCCTCTAAGGGGTTTACCAGTACTCGTGTGCGGGTCGGTTTCAGCTCTGCCCGGAAGCCATGATCATGCAGCCCATATATTTCTTCAAGCCCCGACTGGCGGGGCCGTCATATTTTCATGAACAGCCTCTAAGGCAACTAGGACATTAGGGTTTCTTAGACGCAATTTTGCTCTTGCACCTGGGCAGACAAAGGATGCTGTATACGAAACCTTGGTTAGACCTCAACTAGAGTATGCATCACCTGTTTGGCATCCCCATCTTAAAACTCAGGTTCAACAGGTTGAGAAGGTTCAGAGGACGGCTGCCCGATGGACCTGCAGGCGATTGCGGAACAGAAGTAGTGTTGGTGAAATGCTCGATGAGCTGGAGTGGCCATCGTTGTAGGCCCGTCGCGAGCAGTCCTCTTTAACCTTCTTTTATAAGATACACTCTGACACAGTGTCTCTTAATAAAGATAAATACTTGACCCCTGTGACTACCTCAACTCAAACAAGGGCATCAAAACTTAACAACAGTCAATATCGTAGGTACCAGGCCTATAGTGATGCCCTGAAGAATTCTTTCTTCCCTAGAACTATTCCCCAGTGGAACAGTCTTCCCTCCTCTGTGGCAAAATGCCAAAACTGCAGAGGAGTTCAAAGCCCGCATGGTGTAGATTGGGACCAAGAGGTGTACACCTCTGAAAGCAGATTGTTAATAGTTTAAAGAACTCATCCAGTGTTGTTTTTTTTTGTTTTTGTTTTTGTTTTTTGTTTTTTGGCTAAATTCCTAATTTAGCGCATCACCCAACTGAGGTAATGGCCAAGTATGACCGACTCAGTATATGAAGATAGATGGATAGATAAATAAAATTCATTTCTTAAATGAACACACCAATACCTCATGGGTTGAGGTCGGGTAAAAGTCCCACAAAATTGGAAGCAACTTCTCCAAAATTCCCTATACAATGTTGACGGGGGTGTCAAACAATCGAAATCATTGGTATTAATAGACAAAAAGGCTAATGTCTGTGGAATGGCCAAACCCTGCATATGATAATAAAAACAAAATGGTTCATGTTTTGTTAGTGCGCAACAGAACATACTAGTGACAGAGATGCAATTACACACTCATCAATCAATTAATTTATTAATTACATCGGAAGGTGAGTGACAGTGGACCTACAGCAGCGTGTAATACACTGGTTCAATCAACGGCATTAGGTTCATCTAACTCATGTGAGATGGGTTACTCATAATTTCATCAAAAAGGGCTCAAAAGGTAATTAGGCATATGGTCATTAAAAATCGTTTAAGTCAATTCCAACACTAATATATACACATTCTAATTTTAGGGGCCGAGTTTGTCAGGGGCCGACTTTGTAGGGGCCGAGTTTGCTAGGGGCCGAGTTTGTCAGGGGCCGAGATGTCCTGTCACCGAAACTTTAAATGAATTTCAAGCGTTATTAGGCGATGAACAAGAGACAAAAACCATAACTGTGGTTTTACTACTTTCTGAATTTATGGCCCTTTGAACAATAAACACGATGGTTTTAAGTTATTCCGTTATGTTTCAGTTATCTTATTTTTTTCAGAAATGCTAGGCATAATTAAGCAATCTGAAGAAGACAAGGGCCTTAACTCTGCATTAACTTCTTTTGGCGTAATGGCCCTTTGAACAATGAAAGCAGTGGTTTCTGTTATTTCCTGTGTCTGTCATGTAACTCTAAAATTGTTTGTTGTATTTCCATCAAACTTTACAAAACTGAATGCCATCATAGGACGAAGTAGATGTGCAAAAAAACAAAAACATTCTGACCTTACTATTTTTTGGAATTATGATCCATTTAACATCGACAGTAGTGGTTTTGTTTATTTCATATGCCTCATACGTAATTTGTAAGTATTTTTTGGATATTTTATGACCCTTTACAGAAATTAAAGCACCTTAAGACCAGATTCAGAATTCAGGAACCATAATTAATATTTCCTCATTTCGTGAGTTATGGCCCTTTGAACTCTTTTAAATGATTACTTTTGTCATTTCCAAATGCTGTTCTGTAATTTGAGATTTTCATTTCAAAAGCAGTAACACCAGATAAATGGTTCTTCTTTTCTGTACATCGTCTCATGAGGCTTTACATTCGACAAAGTTTCACGAAAACAGTCTCAACTCGTTTTCAAGTTACAGGGCGTGTACTAGTAAATAAAAAAACAACAACATGCGCTCGCGCGCACACACACACACACACACACACACACACAGTCAAAACACTGTATTGAATAATAAGAAGGCCATGGCCACAAAGCCGGGCAACCAAGAATTATGGTTCTTGTCTTCCACATGTACTCATATAGTGTTTTTCAGTTCTGTAAAGTTTCATGAAAATGCATAGGACGGTCATAACGTAACCCAAGGAATAACTAAAACCACTGTTTTCGAGTTTCAAAGGGTCATATTTTCAAAAGTAGTTATGAGCCAGAGTTATGGTCCTTGTTTTCTGCATATCGTTTTGCATTTCTGTTAAAACCACTGCTTTCATTGTTCAAAGGGCCATTATTCCGAAAGTAGTAAAGTAAGAGTTATGGTTCTTTTCTTCTGCACGTCGCTTTGCATTTCTGTTAAAACCACTTTCCATTGTACCAAGGGCGATAATTCCGAAAATAGAAAAGTCAGACTTATGGCTCTTGTCTTCAGTACATTGCCTGATTGTGCTTTGCTTATAATTCAAGTTCCAGGATAAAAGGTTATTCTTTCTAAAATGACCACATATAAATAGAAAACGTATGATAAATTTTCAAAAGATCTTCAGAAACGTAATGTCATATCAAAATACATATTTGGAAAAAGATGACATATAAGTGTATCTTAACTTCTATCATTTACCTGTAAAATGTCTTTCTTAACTCGAAATGCAATAAATGCTGTGTACAATTATAGTTTTCATGCATACTTATAATAAATATACATCTCGAGATCATATAACAACAAATATGCAGAAACAAGTTAATAAGTGAAGATATTTCTCTTCACTTCTGACAAATAAATCTTTATCTCAATATATAATTTACTGGGATGATGACATATATGTCGTGATCTAATGAGACGTTTACGCTTCCGTACAAGATTTTTTTTAATTTTGCATGATATTACATCTCAACATTCTGCATCAAAACATGCAATAAATATATGTCACTGAGTTCGTTTAGGCGCCATGAGTGCCCAAAAACCGGAATCATTTGTATAGAAAGCAATGGGGCTCCGATGAAAATCGCCGAATTTCGCAAATTTATAGTCAATAGAAAATATATACTGGCCCATAGAATGTTTCTAAAAACTGACATTTTGTGTCGTATTTATTTTTGATTAGAATGAGGTAAAATAAAGGCCTTGACAACCGAGTTAGTTTATGAGCTATCGCCGTGCAAGTCTGAACAAACTGATGATGTTCCTCGTGCGGCATCCTATGGAGATTATATTTCGTAATTAGTTCGATTTGCCAGAGTGTCTAGTCATGTAACTGACTTTAACACTCGTAATAAATTGTTTACTGCTAAACTTCTAAATCTAATTTAATTTCGAAATTTAATGATAGACTTAAATCTCTTCTGCAACAAGGTCGAATTTTAAGGTGACTTATAAATTCTGTAAAATATATACTTGCAATGATTTCAGTATCAATTTCTTAAAATCATTCTTCCATATAAAACTATTGGGTACAACATAAATTGTATATGACAGACTGCATGCATGAGAGTTAACCCACTTTGCTTCCTCTTTAATTGCACGCCGGTGGGCCAGGCCTCAGATTCTATGGCGGTTCCAGCGTAAAAAAAAAACTAACTTATGTAATGTTGGTTGGTACCTGATGCTTGTAATGTTGGTTGGTAAATGATGCTCTGTCTCTGGTCGGGCCCATTGGAGGCTAACTGTTGGTTTTCTATTGCTCCAGTATTTGTGTTATTTCTTGCTGTCGAGTCCTCACCGTTCTCATCTCTGTGGTTGTTTGATTTTTGTGTTCTCGGAGATGTTGCACTGATGAGTTAGGAAGCCTTCATGCGGACTGAACAAATTATTTGTCTAAATCGCTACGAAAGCAAGGGTGAGGATTGCAGCCGCGTAAATCGATTTAAACCTCCCAGTGAAATTCTTTTCAATGCCCGTTCCAAGGCGGTTCTTCTGTCGCGGTTTATTTTTTTACAGTTTGTCTTTGAATGTGTGCATCGCTTATATCTTTTTGTTTTGGATAGCCAATTTGGCCATTTGGTAGGAAAGTTTTGTTTGTTTGTTTGATTTGAGGTTTAACGTCCCCGTCAACACTGTAAAGGTCATTTTGGAGACGTTGCTTCCAATTTTGTTGGACTTTTACCCGACATTGAGATGAAATGACATCTCAAGCCCTGTCGCCCAATGAAACCAATAGGGTTTATAAGCATGGACGGTCCGCCTCGCATCGCGGTTCCTGGACAGGCTTAGATCCCCTAAGCAGTTTACCAGTACTAGTGTGCGGGCCGGATTCAGCTCTGCGTGGAAGCATCATGCAGCCCATATATTTCTTCAAGCCCCTATGGGCGGGGGCTTCTTGTAGGAAAGTAACTGTCCTTTTGGCTTTCCACTATTGATGTTTCCATTAGGGTCTAGTTATTTCATGTTTGTGTTTGGGTTAATTGTATCGATTTCTGATCATTGCCTTCACTTCTGTTTAGTTGTTTATCATGTTAATAACAGACTTGGTTCTACTTTGTTTCCTTGTTCTAATCTTCAAAGAAGAAGTAAAACAAAGATCAGGAATTGATACAATTAACTTACTCCACCCATAAAAGACACCAAAGGGAAAGAAATACAAACATTAAGCGACCAGACCATAATGGAAACCTAAACAAAGGAAGGCCATAAGGACAGTCACTTTCCCACAAAATGGCCATATGGCAATCCAAAACCAAAAGACACAAGCGACACACACAGCAAGCAACAAACAACAACACAAACAAACCCCCACAGAAGAACCGCCTTGGAACGGTCAGTGGAAGATTTCCACTGGGGGGCCTAAATCGACCCAACGCGGCCACAATCCTCGCCCTTACCTCCGTCGCGATTTAGACAAATAATTTATTCAGTCCGCATGAAGGCCTCCTAACTCATCAGCGCAACACCCCCGTGAACACAAAAATCAAAGAACCACAGAGGCGAGACAACGGCGAGGACTCGACAGCAAGAAACCACCAAAATGCTGGAGCAAAAGAAAACCAACAGTTAGACCCCGACGGGCCCGACCAGAGACAGAGCACCAGGCACCAACTAACATCGCCCTGAACCAGATCTCTCCAATTCTCAATAAGCCCCCACGCCGGAGCCGCCATAGAACCTGAGGCCCGACCCACCGGCGTGCAATCAAAGAGGGAAGCAAAGCTGCCAACCACGATTGGGCCAACTACCATGCATGCAGTCTGTCGTATAACATCCATGCTGCACCCGACCCCTTTATATCGAAGAATGATTTTACGAAACTGGGCGCCGAAGCCATTGCGACCACACACTCCTCCGAACCTACACACCAAGCCACCACAAAACTCGGGCTCCGACAGACCCCGCTGCAGAAGAGACCCAAGTCCAACACCGAACCCCGAAACTAAACCAGAATGGCATCTATAAAATTTTGAAAAGGCTTTGCGTAGTTTATGGTACCGATAACCCTGATTAAGGAGTTTAGCCGTTCATAATTTATTACAAGTGTTGAAGTCAGTTACATGACTACACACTCTAGCAAATCGAATTAATTGCGAAATATAAACGCCATAGGATGGGGCACGAGGAACATCACCATCCAAAAAAGGAAAATTTACAATCTCAAAATCAAAGTCATCGCGTTTATCATAAATTTTGCACGAAACAAATCCATCTGCAATAGATAGATGTAAATCCAAAAACGGGGCCTCGGTATCAGAAGAATTTGCTTTATTTAACTGAAGTTCTAGGGGGTAAATCTGACTGATCAAACCATCAAAATAGGTATTATCAATATTTAATAAATCATCTAAATATCTAGAAGTGGAACTAAAAGCTTCAATAATTTCAGATTGCTTATCAATGGAAAGCGACAAAATGAAGTCTTTCATAACAATACAAGAACAGATCAGCCACAAGTGGTGCGCAATGAGTACCCATCGGAATACCCACAATTTGTCTAAATAACTTAGTACCGAATCTAATATAAATATTGTCAAGTAGAAAGGTGAGGGCATCACACACTTTCTGACATGACCAAAGTGTATAATTCTTATGCTCTTTAGAAGTGAACTAGAAATGTGTCCAGACGACACAGATGCCCCCGCCAAGGGTCCCGCCTCACCCCGAAAATCCAAGTTGCAACAAAATTTTCTAAGTATGTGACCTTGTCATCAGGAACATTTGTGAGAAGTTATATTGAAATTGGTGAAAAAACTGTAGGCGCTAGAGCAATGACAAACTTTTTCTAAAAATAGCCACAGTGACCTTGACCTTGAAAGTCGAACTCGCTCGAGGTATTGTCATAAGGAACATATGTGTGAAGTTACACTGAAATCCGTTGAGAAATGTAGTCGCTAGAGAGATGAAAAAGTTTTTATACAAATAGCCACAGTGACCTTGACCTTGAAAGTCAAACTCATTCGAGGTATTGTCATAAGGAACATTTGTGTGAAGTTATTTTGAAAGTAGTGAAGAAATGCAGGCGCTAGAGCGATGACAAAGTTTTTCTAAAAATAGCCACAGTGACCTTGACCTTGAGGTCATAGGCATGGGTGGGGGTATTGCTGAATAAAACATTGTACCTATATCTATCATCATATGAACCAAAGCCATCATAAAAGTTAAGGTTCTACCAGGTACAAATACCTTAACTGGAGTCTTTAACATGGAAAATTTCTAAGTCCATGACCTTGACCTTGAGGCCATGGGCATGGGTGGGGGTATCGCTGAATAAAACTTTGGACCTATATCTATAATCATACCAAATATGAACCAATTCCATCAAATTGTTTGGAAAATATGAGTTCTAAAATGTTCAAGTCTACCTGTTACAAAAACCTTAACCCGAGTCTTTAACATTGAAAATTTCTAAGTCTGTGACCTTGACCTTGAGGTCACAGGCATGGGTGGGGGTATTGCTTAATAAAACTTTGGACCTATATCTATAATCATACCAAATATGAACCAATTCCATCAAATTGTTTGGAAAATATGAGTTCTAAAATGTTCAAGTCTACCTGTTACAAAAACCTTAACCGGAGTCTTTAACATTGAAAATTTCTAAGTCTGTGACCTTGACCTTGAAGTCACAGGCATGGGTGGGGGTATCGCTGAATAAAACTTTGGACCTATATCTATAATCATACCAAATATGAACCAATTCCATCAAATTGTTTGGAAAATATGAGTTCTAAAATGTTCAAGTCTACCCCTTACAAAAACCTTAACCTGAGTCTTTAACATTGAAAATTTCTAAGTCTGTGACCTTGACCTTGAGGTCACAGGCATGGGTGGGGGTATTGCTAAATAAAACTTTGGACCTATATCTATCATCATACCAAAGATGAACCAGTTCCATCAAATGGTTAGGAACATATGAGTTCTAGAAGTTCAGGCTCTACCTGTTACAAAAACTTTAACCTGAGGTTACAGGATCACGTACGTACGTACGTACGTACACACACACGTACAGACGGACGTACACATGTACGCACGTACGGAAAACCGAAAAACTATATGCCCCCGGCATCATATGATGCGGGGGCATAAAAATGCATTTCTGACATTACATGCAAGATAGAGAGAATCTTCTCTGTGAAAAGCCCATTCAATTAAATCATTAAGCTTTTCTTTTATAAGATTATGAGGAAGTGTAGTGTAAAGAGTGGAAAAATCGTAAGTAGACAGACTTGAAGCACGAAAATGTCTTGATTTCAATTTATTTAAAACCTCATTCGAATTTTTTATAGACCAAAACAGATTTCTTCCTGATCTTTCAAAGACTTTATCACAATATTTAATTACATGCGTTTTAATAGCAGTAAGACAGGAAGTTAATAATTTAGAAAGTTCAGTGGTAGTGCAAGAGCTAGAATTTGCAATAAACCGTGCTTTGTAAGGTCTTTTATTAAGTTTATCAAGTCTGTTTTTTTTTTGCAGTCAAATTTGTTCAGGGGGTTTTCTTCTGAAAACATTTCTAGGTTAATTTTATGACACTTTCATGTTTCGAACAGTGGTGTCTAAGAAATAGTACAGACCCGGATCGGACTGCACTGATTATCAATCCTGCAGTCATTTGAACATTTGCATCAGTTAGCAATGTCAAATTGTTAATGAAAGAAAAAAAAGGGCCATCATGGCCCTGGATTGCTCACCCCATCCAAAGTGTAACAAGTGGGCCCAGGGAGGGCCATAATTGGCCCCAGGGCGATAATTTGCATAATCTTGAGGGAGGTCTAAAAGGTGAAGCTTCATACCAAATATCAGACAGGAGCCTTCTGCTTTCAAACAAGAAGATTTTAAAAGGTTTTCCCAATATAAGTCTAAGTAAAACAAATGGGCCCATTTTTGGCCCCAGGGATATAATTTGAACAATTTTGGTAGAGGTCCACTAGATAAAGCTTCATACCAAATATCAAAGACATTGACCTTCTGGTTCCAGACAAGAACATTTTCAAAGGTTTTCCCTATATATGTCTATGGAAAACCAGTGGGCACTAGGGTGGGCCCATTTTTGGCCCCAGGACTATAATTTAAACAATCTTTGTACAGGTCTACTAGACAAAGATTCATACCAAATAGCAAAGACCTGGGCTTTCTGGTTTCAGGCAAGAGGATTTTTAAAGTTTTTTTTTTCCTATATAAATGTAAATCCAAAGGGCCCCGGGGTGGCGGGCATTTTTGGCCCCAGTGCTACAATTTAAACAATCTTAATAGAGGTCCATAAGACCAAGCTTCATACCAACTATCAAACACCTGAGCCTACTGTCTCAGACAAGAAGATTTCTAAATGTTTTCCCTATGTAAGTCTATGTATGCCAAAGGGCCCCGGGGCGGGGCATTTTTGGCCCCAGGGATATAATTTGAACAATCTTGGTAGAGGATCACTAGATGAAGCTACACACCAAATATCAAAGCTCTGGGCCTTGCGGTTTCAGAAGAGAAGATTTATCTAAGATTTTTCCTATATAAGTCGATGTAAAACCAAAGGGCTCCAGGGTGGGGGCATTTTTGGCCCAAGGGCTATAATTTGAACAATCTTGATAGAGGTCCATTAGATGAAGCTTCACACAAAATATCAAAGACATGGGCCTTGAGGTTTCAGAGAAGAAGATTTTTTAAGATTTTTCCTATATATAAGTCGATGTAAATTGTTTGATTGAGGTTTAACGTCCCCGTCAACACTGTATAGGTCATTTTGGAGACGTTGCTTCCAATAATTTGTAAAACTTCCACCCGACATTGAGATTAAATGAAATTTCAAGCCCTGTTGCCCAATGAAACCAATTTATAAGCATGGACGGACTGACTCGCACCGCTTTGCCTGTGCAGGGTTAGATCCTCTAAGCAGTTTATGAGTACTCGTGTGCAGTCGGTTTCAGCTCTGTGTTGAAGCATCATGCATCCCTTTTATTTCTTCAAGCCCCAATGGGCGGGGGGCCCAAGTCGTGTAAAACCAAAGGGGCCCCGGGCGGGGCATTTTTGGCCCCAGGGCTATAATTTGAACAATCTTGATAGAGGTCCACAAGACAAGGCTTCATACCAAATATCAAACACCTGAGCCTTCTGGTGTCACACAAGAAGACCGCTTTACCTGGGCAGACTTAGATCCTCTAATCGGTTTACCAGTAATTGTGTGCGATCAGTTTCAGCTCTGGGTGGAAGCATCATACAGCCGATCTATTTCTTCAAGCCTTGATGGGCGGGGGCTCCAGTGAGGTCGGCATATTTATCACAGTTATGTCCCTTTGATTGCAGAAAATGCCTATTTTTAGCTCAACTGTCACGTAGTGACAAGGTGAGCTTTTGTGGTCACTTTTTGTCCGTCATCCGTCCGTCCGTGGGTACCTAAACCGTTTCTTCAAATGACATCTCCTAAACCACTGATTGGGTTTTGACTAAACTTCAAAGGAATGATCCCCAGTTGGTCCTCTTTCAAAGCTGTTCAAATGGTTCTGGTCCATTGCTAATCTAAGTCACTTTTAACTGAAAACTTAAAATCTTCTTCTCTGAAAACGCAAGTCCAGGTCTTTGATATTTGGTATAAAGCTTTGTCTAGAGGACCTCTACCATAACAGACTTGGGGCAAAAAAATGACACCACCCAGAGTCTCAACTGATGTACAACTATATTGACAACACTGGAACAATGAAGATATTTATATCAATCAGGTTAACCCTACTCTTGCTGAATATTCATTTTAGCCACACCCATTTCTGATTTTGAACCAATCAGATTACTTGATGTAATTTATTCCTAGAAATTCATAAACTGAATGTCAAACAGTGTAGATCCTGATCAGATGGCTTCTTCAGAAGCCATCTGATCTGGATCTACACTGTTTCCAAAGATATGGGTTGTCGTGAACAGCATGATAAGAGTTAACAAGCATGTCTTGCCTTACTTCACTGTTTCTTTTTTTTCTATTTTCTGGTCCTCAGGTGAGCAGTAGAGGGCCATGCTGGCTCTCTTTTTTTTTGGCTTTTTTTCTGGTTTTGCAGCCCTTTCATACTTGTTTCACTATTTTGAGCTGTCAGAGGTAGACAAAAACTTGAGTATCTGGAGAAAAACCACCTGGCCGTCTGTTGCAGAACTTGGGCGAACGAGGGTCAAACCCACAGGCTCAGTTGGTGAATACTAAACTACTGAGCTTCTAATGTTCCTAGGAAACAATTTAAGGTTTCCCATTCCTTAACACTTATTCTGCTGGATAATTAATTTAGCCACACCTTTCATCACTTTGAACCAATCAGTTTGTTTGATTTGATTTGAGGTTTAACGTCCCCATCAACACAATAAAGGTCATTTTGGAGACGTTGCTTCCAATTTTGTGGGACTTTTACCCGACATTGAGATGAAATGACATCTCAAGCCCTGTCGCCCAATGAAACCAATAGGGTTTATTAGCATGGATGGTCTGCCTCGCACCACTGTTCCTGGACAGGCTTAGATCCTCTAACCAGTTAACCAGTACTAACGTGCGGGCCGGATTCAGCTCTGCGAGGAAGCATCATACAGCCCATATATTTCTTCAAGCCCCTAACCAATCAGATTACTTATGTAATTTATTTCTACAAATTCACAAACTGAATGTCAAACTGTAGATCCTGATCAGATGGCTTCTTTAGAGGCCCACTGATTTGGATCTACACTGTTTGCAAACTAAGTGGTTGTTGTGTTCAGCAGGAAAAGGGTTAAGTTATTATTGTTATTTATCATATGACGTCGCATCTGAGAATATAATAACGTCATGTATTAAATTTGGTAATCACCTAGTGGATTAAATATGCACATTAGTTAGATTTGTCCCATAATGTTAGAAGTACGACCCCCTTAAAGAGGTTGTGTTTACTAATGGCGGAATATTGACATTTTTGTTAACAAATCATGAATTATTGCGTTATAAATGTCATATGATAAACAGAATCTTGCATTCATGCTCATGTAATATTAAATTTATCAAATGAGTTGAGGAAAAGGGATAAAATGCTCGACAAAGCCTCGCATTTTTATCCCTTTTCCTCAACTGGTTTAATAAATTCAATAAAACATGAGCACTTTTTTAAGATCCTCTATTACTAGTAAGGAGGAGTAGTGAAGAAAACTTGGGTATGATTTCTCTTCCGTCTCCATTAAACAATATGTTGTTGATTTTTGTTAAAACCTTTTTGAACCAAATGGAATCTTCCGCCTTATATATGGCACGAGTAGATTTTGAAATTTAGGGCTGACAGGTTGTCCTATCTTTAAAATTCATTGGGAAAATAGCTGAACTTTTTGCAAATAGTGCAGGCCCTGATCAGACGCCACGTTCTGCGGCGTCTGATCTGGGCCTACACTGTTTGTGAGGGTACCGGTTTGAGGTTTCCTGTACAAAATGGGTTAAAATCTTGATGACAAGGCAATTTTATCAGGTACCCACATCATATGCTTCTAACAAGAAATAAGGAATAGTATCCCTTTATTATCTCACTACCATGATGTTATTAATCAAGTAATTAAACCTGTATCTGGGCCAATAAAAAATTACTTGATCAATGACAATTTTATAAATTGACACAATTAACCCTTATCTTGCTGTTCACGACAACCCCTATCTTTGCAAACAGTGCATATCCAGATCAGATGGCTTCTGAAGAAGCCATCTGATCAGGATCTACACTGTTTGGCATTCAATTTACGAATTTGTAGCAGTATATTACATCAAGTAATTTGATTGGTTGATAGACAGAAATGGGTGTGGCTAAACTGAATCTTCAGCAAGATAAGGGTTAAACAACACGATTATTGATTCTTTTAACTCGGCTTGACCACAGGTTAATATTGGTTGGTCTGGTGCTAATAAGGATGACCGTTCAATACAGGATCGTCAATTATTACTACTCCTTATCTGCAGGTATGACAAAATACAGGAACTAATAAAAGAACCAACAGAAAATTTAATATTCATTTTATTACATCTATACATTGTTTTAATGTATGGAAATAGGTCGAAGGACAATGGCAATACTTTGCATAACCAGATGCACTAATGTACAAAAATAACAAATCGTCCAGCCTGATCGTAACAACAACTAACAAATATTCAGCAGCCTTCAGGTAATCACTTATAACACAAAGTAAAATGATATTTACAAGATGTTAGTGTCTTATTTCATTGTTCAGACAACCTACTCTTCATCACATTAACAAGTCTGTGAAATGAACACCCCACTAAACCCCTATTTAAATAGAGAAAACTGGGATTTACGGGGGTATACATTTTTTTCCTATTTCTGTTCCAAGACATTGGCTGTGGGTACTCGTTGGAACCGCCTCAATGTGGCGGTTCTAACGAGCACCCACAACCTATGTTTGCCGTATAAATAATAAAAATATCACAGATTTTCATCAGAAAAGTAGCCATTTTGGAGATGTGAAAAAATACACTATGTCGCACGAATGTGTTATCGTAATGTCATCCATCTCCTCCATTTCAACAAAGAGAACTGCCACCAGAACAACTAACTTCACCCTTTTTGTACTCCTTAAATGTAGCAGGAATCAATTTTCATTACTAAAACACGCCTATACAAACACATTGTAAACTTTACTGCCAAAAAATAAAAAAATTAAAATAAAAAATTGTGATATTTTTCTTATTTCAGCTCAAAATATAGATTATGGGTACTAACGAGTACCCACAATCTATATTTTAGAGCAGAATATTTTTCTTATTTCTGCTCAAAATACAGATTGTGGGTCCTCGTTAGAACCACCTCGAATTCTTATTTCTGCTCAAAATATAGATTGTGGGTACTTGTTAGAACCACCTCGAGGTGGTTCTAACAAGTACCCAAAATCCATATTTTAGAGCAGAAATAAGAAAAATATCAAGGTGGTTCTAACAAGTACCCACAATCTATATTTTGAGCAGAAATAAGAAAAACAAGAGGGCCCAGAGGGCCCTGAATTGCTCACCTGAGAATCAGTGTCTCTAGTACATTCTTGGCCCAAGGTCTATAATTTTAACAAACTTGGTAGCAGTCAACTAGATGAAGCTTCATACCAAACATCAAAGACCTGGGTCTCCTGGTTTCAGAAAAGAAGATTTTTAAAGGTCTTCCTTATATAAGCCGATGAAAAATCAGTGGGCCCTGGATCGGGGAGATTCTTGTCACAAGGGTTATAATTTAAATAATCTCAGCAGAGGTCTATTAGATGAAGCTTCATACCAAATATCAAAGACCTGGGCCTTCTGGTTTCAGACAAGAAGATTTTTAAAGGTTTTTCCTATATAAGCCTATGTAAAACTAGTGGGTCCTGGAGCAGGGACATTTTTGGCCCCAAGGTTGGTAGAGGTCCATTAGATGAAGCTTCATACCAAATATCAAAGACCTGGGCCTTCTGGTTTCAGACAAGAAGATTTTTAAAGGTTATCCCTGTATTCACCTATGTGAAACCAGTTGGCCCCGGGGCGGGGGCATTTTGGCCTGAGGACTATATTTTGAACAATCTTGGTAGAGGTCCACTAGATGAAGCTTCATGCCAAATATCAAAGACATGGGGCTTCTGGTTCCAGACAAGAAGATTTTTAAATGTTTTCCCGATATACGCCTATGTGAAACCAGTGGGCCCCGGCGCGGGGGCATTTTTGGACCCAGGACTATATTTTGAAAATCTTGGTAGAGGTCCACAAGATGAAGCTTCATGCCAAATATCAAAGACCTGGGGCTTCTCGTTTCAGACAAGAAGATTTTTAAAGGTTTGCCCTATATACGCCTATGTGAAACCAGTGGGCCCCAGTGCGGGGGCATTTTTTTGACCCAGGACTATATTTTGAACAATCTTGGTAGAGGTCCACAAGATGAAGCTTCATGCCAAATATCAAAGACCTGGGGCTTCTCCTTTCAGACAAGAAGATTTTTAAAGGTTTGCCCTATATACGCCTATGTGAAACCAGTGGGTCCCGGCGCTGGGGCATTTTTGGTCCCAGGACCATATTTTGAACAATCTTGGTAGAGATCCACTAGATGAAGATTCATACCAAATATCAAACACCTGGGCCTTCTGGTTTCAGACAAGAAGATTTTTAAAGATTCTCCCCATAAAAGTCTATGTAAAACTGGTGGGCCTAGGCGCGGGGGCATTTTTGGCCCCAGGGATATAATTTGAACCATCTTGGTAGAGGTTTACTACATGAAGCTTCACACCAAATATCTAAGACCTAGGCCTTGCAGTTTCAGAGGAGAGATTTTTTAAGTTTTCATAAAAAAAAAAATCTATTTTTGGCTCCTGTGACTTTGATGTGCAACGGACCGGAACCATTTGAACAACTTTGAAAGGGGACCACCTAAGGATCATTCCTGTGAAGTTTGGTAAAAATCCGATCAGTGGTTTAGGAGTAAATGTCGTTTATAGAAAAAGTTTACGGATGCACGCACAGACGGACACATGCACGGACGGACGACAGACAAAAAGTGATCACAAAAGCTCACCCTGTCACTACGTGACAGGTGAGCTAATAAGGCATACCCCTGTAAACCCCAGTTTTACTATATATAAAAGTGGGATGCACGGGGTTCAAATTTATATAGGTGTGTTTTCGCCGTGTGAAATTTCAAGGTGACCGGTTTAGTCCACAGTTTTAGAAATTTATCTAGAAAATGGTTGAACTTTCTGCAAACAGTGAAGGCCCTGATCAGATGCCATGATCTGGGCATGTACTGTTTGCCAATCACCCATTTTGGGGTTTCCCATTTAAAATGGGTACACTAAGAGTAGGCATTATTGATAGGGTATTGTTTATGCACAAAACATAGTCTGCCATTTCTACAAGATAGGAAATCTTTATGAATTTCTGCTTGCGTTCCTGTAAATATACTCCCTTTGAAACGGGCTAAAAGTAAATAATATGCTTCAAAGGAGAGGTTTTAGAGTAGACCCACTATTCCAGAGCTGAAGCAAACAAGAAATCATAAACTTATCTTCCAAATACATGCCAGCATAGCTTGCCTGAAACATTGCCTAGTCTATGACCTTGAGGACAGTGGCATGGTTTGGAGCATTCCTGAATTTCTCAATTCATGATTTTGACCCTAAAGCCTTGGGTGTTAGTGGAGTATTGCTGAATAAAACTTTGGACCTAAATCTACCTGCCAACATACCATATATGACCCAAATCAATTATATGGCTGACATGGGCATGGATAGGGTATTGTTGATTAAAATGCTGGACCTATACCTGTCAGCATACCAAAATGCGAACAAAACCAGTCATGTAGTTTGATAACCTATTATTTAATATAAGATCTTATATAAGTTTGTTGTAAACAGTAATAACAGTCCTTAAATCTGTTACCTTGAATTTGCGTGAAACTGTTGATTAAAATTTTGGAAATATACTCTTGATCTTAAGTTCATCGACGTGGGTGCTGTTATCGCTTAATAAGATCTTGGGCCTTGTATCTTACATCATACCAAATATAAAACATAAATTACCTCTTAAAAACCTTTTAACAAACCTACATTGAAAATGTGGACACTGATGACTTCAACATAAAATATGACAACAAAGGTACTAAATGTGTCTACCCGTTAAATAAAGCTGATTTTTATAATTCTTACTACTTTTAATAACTCCACTTGGACTTTGTCCAGACAAGCTATAAATGACTGTGTATCCATTCAAATTTATCTAATACCTTACACCTCTTTATAACACTACTGTTGCTGTCCAATACCCATGTTATATCCAAACAAAAAGTATAGACTGTATAGAATAATGATAACCTAAAATAGGCATTTTTTTTTCTATATCATGTATACATTTCATTTGCGGTTATAAAGAGGCTATGGTGTATAAATCTAGCTTGAGAGGATTACCCTGACAACTGTATTTACTTCGTCAACTAGTCTACATTCAGCAATAGTCACAAACATTCCTCTTATCTTCAGGAAACACGCCTATTGTCAGAACGCTATCTTAAATGGCTCTTTACGAAATTTTTCAAATGAAAATTGGCAATACCTTAAAATCATAAAAATTTGGATACCTTGAGAACTTGTTGTATTTCTAAAATTTTAACAAATTTGTTTCTTCATCCAGCAAAAAAAGTCTGAAAAGTGAAAAGAGAATGGCAAACAATGTAGACTATAATCAGACTGCTCCTGACTGCTCTCCGTATGACCTTAGCTGTTGGTGGGACATAAAACTCAAACACACTCACTTAAGATTCAATATGGTATGTTTCATAGACTGCGAGTACTCTTATAGAACTGTCTCACTGAGAAGGTTCTAAAAGACATCTCCAACTGAGCTGCGATAAGTGAAAGAGATCATCGAGCATGTGCTCACAGCAAACTCAGATCAGTCTGCACATCCACACAGTCTGACTGGTCTTCACTGTACACAATATGGATGGCCATTGACAAAATGCTTATAAATGCAGTCAGTGACTGCATTTATAAGCATTTTGTCCTGAAGATTGTATACAGTCTAAGTTTGTGCAAAGCCTGACTGTGCTGCAGGCAAATCATGCTCAAAGATCCCCTTTCCTTGCACAAACCAGGGGTTCTGGGCTTCTCCAGACTTTCACATGAGTCTTTAAACGGTCCCATCTCCATATGACCTTAGTTGTTGGTGGGACATGAAAATCAAACATTCTCCATTTTTTTACCTGTCAGGGCGCATTTGCGGGGGTGGGGGGTTAAGGTCCTTTCAAGATTATTTCACTAATTTCAAATCAATTGTTAATCAGAGGTGGGTGATAACCGGAGTACCTGGAGAAAAAACCTAGCCTTTCGTTGCAGAACTTGGCATCTCATGTGGCCCCGAGTAAGGCATGAACCACGGCAGTGAGAGACCTATTAATTAAGAGTCAGCACTCTCACCCATACAGTCACAGACGTCTGTTAATTTATGTTGATTAAAAAAGATAAGATAATGTTAACCCTGGGCAACTCAACTTTTTCCATACAATAAGGGGGTTGACTGGTATTTTCATTGCATGGACTTGTGATGAGCTTGAGACAATGAAAAGCCCAGCTTGTCTCTATGGCTGATGCACATTTTATATGACACCTGTTTCCATGCATTTTAACCAATGTCCTGTTGAATAAATTAAGTTTGCCACACCCATTTTTGACTATCATCAACATATCCAATTACTTGGTGTAATTTGATACAATGAATTCACCACAGTGAAGATCTAGAGCAGATGACTTCTGGAGAACCAACTGCTATGCATTACAAAAACATGTCTATACTAGAATTTGTTTTTCTACAAAAACACAGATGTCTCCCCCATTCTAACCTCTAAGTATAACCTTGATATTGGAGGTATTGAGCTGGGTCTTGTGTGCAACACTTCATCTAATGAAGATGAACATTTCTGCAAAGTAACTTTAAAAATGTTCATAGAAAAATGAAAAAGTTATTGGCCGTACACAAAAAGCCCTTTTTACCTTTGACCTCTAAGTATGGCCTTGACCTTTGAGGTACAACACATCGTCTCATGATGGTTAACATTTCTGCCAAGTAATTTTATAATCCATCAAAGAATAAGGAAGTTATTTACTGTCCTTTTTTTACCTTTGACCTCTAGGTATGACCTTGACATGGGAGGTATGGACCTTGGTCTTGCACATGAGTCATGGTCTAATGACGGTGAACATTTCTGCATGGTTACTTTACATATAAAGTCCATCCAGAAATAAAAATGTTATTGACTGGACACAAAAAAAAAAAAAAACTTTTTTTATCTCTGACCTCTTAGTATGACCTTGATCTTGATGGTTAACATTTCTGCCAAGAAATTTCACAATCTATCCAGGAATAAGAAAGTTATTGACTGAACACTAAAAAAGGCCCCTTTCTGTCCTTTGACCTCTTAGTACGACCTTGACATTTAAGGTACCAACTTGGGTCATGCACACAACACATCGTCTCAGGGTGGTTAACATTTCTGCAAAGTAATTTCAAAATCCATCTAAAAATAAGAAAGTTATTGACGGAACACAAAAAAGGCCTCCCTTTTTTTTTTTACCTTTAACCTCTATGTATGACCTTGACCTTTCATGTACCAAACTGGGTCATGCGTGCAACACATCATCTCATGGTGGTTAACATTTCTGCCAAGCAATTTCAAAATCAATCTAAAAGTAAGAAAGTTATTGACCAAACACGAAAAAAGGCCCCTTTTTTGCCCTTCGACCTCTATGTATGACCTTGACATCTTAGGTACCAAACTGAATCATGCATGCAAGACATCGTCTCATGATTGTTAACATTTTTGCCAAGTAACTTCAAATTCTATCAAAAATAAGCAAGTTATTGACAAAACCCGAGCAAAAGGCCCCTTTTTTACCTTTGACCTCTAAGTATGACCTTGACCTTTGAGAACCTGGGTCATGAACGCAACACATAGTCTTATATTGGTTAACATTTCTGCCAAGTGATTTCAAAATCCATCTCAAAATAAGAAAGTAATTGACCAAACACGAACAAAAAGGCCCCTTTTTTTACCTTTGACCTCTAAGTATGACCTTGACCTTTAAGGTACCGACCTGCCTCATGCGCACCACACATCGTCTCATGGTTGTTAATATTTCTGCCAAGTAATTTTAAAATCCATTTCAAAATAAGGAGGTTATTGACCAAACACGAAAAAAAGGCCCCTTTTTTGACCTTTGACCATCTTAGTATGACCTTGACCTTTGAGGTACCGACCTGCCTCATGTGCACCACACATCGTCTTATGGTTGTTAATATTTCTGCCAAGTAATTTTAAAATCCATCTGAAAATAAGAAAGTTATTGACCGGACACGATTTGCCCATACATATATACATACCGACAAACTTCCAAGGGAGATAATTAAACAAGAGGGCCATGATGGCCCTGGATCGCTCACCTGATCCATAGTGTAACAAGTGGGCCCCAGAGAGGGCCATTATTGGCCCCAGGGCTTTAATGTACATAATGTTGAGGGAGGTCTTAAAGGTGAAGCTTCATACCAAACATCAACAAAGGCTAAAATTTGAACAATCTTGTCAAAGGTCCACTAGATGAAGCTACACATCAAATATCAAAGACCTGGGCCTAGCGGTTTCAGAGAAGAAGATTTTTAAAGATTTTGCCTATATAAGCCTATGTAAAATCAAAGGGCCCCGGGACAGGGGCATTTTTTGCCCCAGCACTATAGTTTGAACAATCTTGGTAGGGGTCCACTAGATGAAGCTTCATACCAAATATCAAAGTTCTGGGCCTTGTGGTTTCAGAGAAGAAGATTTTTAAAGATTTTCCCTATATAAGCCTATGTAAAACCAAAGGGCCCCGTGGCAGGGGGGGATTTTTTGTCCCAGCACTATAATTTGAACAATCTTGGTAGGGGTCCACTAGACGAAGCTTCATACCAAATATCAAAGTCCTGGGCCTTGTGGTTTCAGAGAAGAAGATTTTTAAAGATTTTCCCTATATAAGCCTATGTAAAACCAAAGGGCCCCGGGGCAGGGGCATTTTTGGCCCCAGCACTAAAATTGGAACAATCTTGGTAGGGGTCCACTAGATGAAGCTTCATACCAAATATCAAAGTCCTGGGCCTTGTGGTTTTAGAGAAGAAAATTTTTAAAGATTTTCCCTATATAAGCCTATGTAAAACCAAAGGGCCCCGTGGCGGGGGCATTTTTGGCCCCAGCACTATAATTTGAACAATCTTGGTAGGGGTCCACTAGATGAAGCTTCATACCAAATATATAAGACCTGGGCCTTGTGGTTTCAGAGAAGAAGATTTTTAAAAATTTTCCCTATATAAGCCAATGTAAAAGCAAAGGGCCCCGTGGCGGGGGCATTTTTGTCCCAGCACTAAAATTTGAATAATCTTGGTAGGGGTCCACTAGATGAAGCTTCATACCAAATATCAAAGTCCTGGGCCTTGTGGTTTCAGAAAAGAAAATTTTTAAAGATTTTCCCTATATAAGCCCAAGTAAAACCAAAGGGCCCCGTGGCGGGGGCATTTTTTGTCCCAGCACTAAAATTTGAACAATCTTGGTAGGGGTCCACTAGATGAAGCTTCATACCAAATATCAAAGACCTGGGCCTTGTGGTTTCAGAGAAGAAGATTTTTTAAGATTTTCCCTATATAAGCCTATGTAAAACCAAAGGGCCCCGGGGCGGGGGCATTTTTGGCCCCAGCACTGTAATTTGAACAATCTTGGTAGGGGTCAACTAGATGAAGCTTCATACCAAATATCAAAGACCTGGGCCTTGTGGTTTCAGAGAAGAAGATTTTTAAAGATTTTCCCTATATAAGCCAATGTAAAACCAAAGGGCCCCGTGGCGGGGGCATTTTTTGTCCCAGCACTATAATTTGAACAATCTTGGTAGGGGTCCACTAGATGAAGCTTCATACCAAATATCAAAGTCCTGGGCCTTGTGGTTTCAGAGTAGAAGATTTTTGAAGATTTTCCCTATATAAGCCTATGTAAAACCAAAGGGCCCTGGGGCGGGGGCATTTTTGGCCCCAGCACTATAATTTGAACAATCTTGGTAGGGGTCCACTAGATGAAGCTTCATACCAAATATCAAAGACCTGGGCCTTGTGGTTTCAGAGAAGAAGATTTTTAAAGATTTTCCCTATATAAGCCAATGTAAAACCAAAGGGCCCCGTGGCGGGGGCATTTTTCGTCCCAGCACTCAAATTTGAACAATCTTGGTAGGGGTCCACTAGATGAAGCTTCATACCAAATATCAAAGTCCTGGGCCTTGTGGTTTCAGAGAAGAAGATTTTTAAAGATTTTCCCTATATAAGCCTATGTAAAACCAAAGGGCCCCCGTGCGGGGGCATTTTTGGCCCCAGCACTATAATTTGAACAATCTTGGTAGGGGTCCACTAGATGAAGCTTCATACCAAATAACAAAGACCTGGGCCTTGTGGTTTCAGAGAAGAAGATTTTTTAAGTTTTTGGTGAAAAAAATCTGTTTTTGGCTCCTGTGACCTAGATGTGCAACGGACCGGAACCATTTGACCCATATTCAAACTTGACCGAGATATTGTCATGATGATCATTCTGAGCAAGTTTGATTAAGATTGGACCAAAATTGTGGCCCCTAGGGTGTTCACAAGGTTTTTATATGATTTGACTCGCTGACCTACTTTTTAACCCGATATGACCCATATTCGAACTGGACTGAAATATTGTCACAATGGTCATTCTGAGCAAGTTTCATGATAATTGGACCAAAACAGTGGCCTTCAGAGTGTTCACAAGGTTTTTCTATGATTTGACCTACTGACCTACTTTTTGACCGGACATGACCCATATTCGAACTTGACCAAGATATTGTCATGATGATCATTCTGAGCAAGTTTGATTATGATTGGACCAAAATTGTGGCCTCTAGGGTGTTCACAAGGTTTTTCTATGATTTGACCCGCTGACCTACTTTTTAAGCCGACATGATCCATATTCAAACTTCACTAAAATATTGTCACAATGATCATTCTGAGCAAGTTTGATGATGATTGGACCAAAATTGTGGCCTCTCGAGTGTTCACAAGGTTTTTCTATGATTTGACCTACTGACCTACTTTTTTACCCGACATGACCCAAATTCGAACTTGACCGAGATATTGTCATGATTATCATTCTGAGCAAGTTTGATGATAATTGGACCAAAACTGTGGCCTCTAGTGTGTTCACAAGAAAAAGTTTACGCACGGACGACGCACGACGGACGACGGACGACGGACGACGGACGACGCACGACGACGCCGGACATCTTACTGTCACAAAAGCTCACCATGACCTTCGGTCAGGTGAGCTAAAAAGAAGGTCACATAGCTAAGGTCAAGGTCACAGGTCAAAATTTTATGTATAAGTGGGAAGGCAATGTCACAAGCAACCTACATGCCGAATATGAAAGCTCTACCTAAAACAGTTAGAGAGTTATGATAAAGTAGGTGACAGGTCAAGGGTCTAAGTCACAGATCAAAATTTATTGGAAAGGCAATGTTATAAGGAATCTACATGCCAAATGTATAGGCTCTATGTCCAATGATTAAAACTTTATGACACAGTAGGTCAAAGGGCCAGGTAAAGGTCAACATTTTTTTATGAGTGGAAAAACAATGTCGCAAGGAACCTACATGCGAAATATGAATGGTTAGAAAGTTGTGATAAAGTAGGTCAAAGGTCACAGGTCAAAGTCACAGGTAATTTTTTGTGCGAGGGATAAGGCAATGTCGCAAGGAACTTCCATGCCAAATATGAAGGCTCGATCTCAAATGATTAAAAAGTTATGGTAAGTAGGTAAAAGGTTCAGGGTCAAGGTCACAGGTCAAAATTTTTTGTATGCAAGGAGAGGCAATGTCACAAGGAATCTACATGCCAAATATGAAGGCTCTATCTAAAACAGAAAGTTACAACAAAAGTCGGTCAAAGATCACAGGTAAAGGTCACAGGTAAGTTTTTGTATGAGTGGTAAGGCAGTATCACAAGGAACCTACTTGCCAAATATGAAGGCTCTATCTCAAATGGTTAAAAAGTTATGATTAGTAGGTCATAATGTTAGGGGTCAAGGTCACAGGTCAATTTTTTGTATAAATACAAAGGCAATGTCACAAAGAACCAACATGCCAAATATAAAGGCTCTACCTCAAACGGTTCTAAAGTTATGATAAAACAAAAACTAGTGTTCACAAGGTTTTTCAATGATTGACCTACTGACCTACTTTTGGACCCGACATGAGTCATATTCAAACTTGACTGAGATATTGTCATGATGATCATTCTTAGCAAATTTTATGATGATCGGATCAAACCTGTGGCCTCTAAAGTGTTCACAAGGTTTTTCTATGATTTGACCTACTGACCTACTTTTTGATACCACATGACCCATATTCGCACTTGACTGAGATATTGTCACAATGATCATTCTGAGCAAGATTGATGATGATTGGACCAAAAATGTGGCCTTTAGAGTGTTCACAAGGTTTTTCCATGATTTGACCTACTGACCTACATTTGACCCGACATGACCAATATTCAAATTTGACCGAGATATTGTCATGACAATCATTCTGAGCAAGTTTAATGATGATTGGACCATAACTGTGCCCTCTAGTGTGTTCACAAGGTTTTTCTATGATTTGACCTACTGACCTACTTTTTGACCCAACATGACCCATATTCAAACTTGACTGAGATATTGTCAGGATGATTATTCTGAGCAAGTTTGATGATGATTGGACCATAACTGTGCCCTCTAGAGTGTTCACAAGGTTTTTCTATGAATTGACCTACTGACCTACTTTTTGACCCGACATGACCCATATTCAAACTTGACCGAGATATTGTCACAATGATCATTCTGAGCAAGTTTGATGATAATTGAACCATAACTGTGCCCTCTAGAGTGTTCACAAGGACTATCTATGGTTTGACCTACTGACCTACTTTTTGACCCTACATGATCCATATTCGAACCTGACCGAGATATTGTCATGATAATTATTCTGAGCAAGTTTGATGATGATTGGACCAAAACTGTGCCCTCTAGAGTGTTCACAAGGTTTTTCTATGATTTGACCTACTGACCTACTTTTTCACCCGACATGACCCATATTCGAACTTGACCGAGATATTGTCATGATGATCATTCTGAGCAAGTTTGATGATGATTGGACCAAAACTGTGGCCTCTAGTTTGTTCACAAGAAAAAGTTTACGCACGACGGACGACGGACGACGCACGACGACGCCGGACATCTTACGGTCACAAAAGCTCACCATGACCTTCGGTCAGGTGAGCTAAAAAGTGTAAATGCCAGAGTTCTTGCGCACTGCACGTCGTCTAATGCTGATTAATATTTATACGAAGTTTCGTGAAGATAGCTTGAACGGTTTTCAAGTTACAGAGCGGACACGAAAGTGTGACAGACGGACAGACAGACAGACGCCCAGGGGAAAAATCAAAGCGCCAAAGGCACTGAAATGACAGATTCTATGAGAAAATCAAAACACTGTGAAAACTTACAGACAACCTTTCTAAAAAGATCTTAAAATTTAGAAAAGTAGTTCTGCAAATTCCATTGTATGATATGTTTGCAGATGTCTATACACCGGTGGTATCATGAAATGCCATTCGATGTTTCAAGTTTTGGAAAGAAACTATTTACGTTTTCAAAACCAAACATTAAAATTCAAGTTTTAACAATGTTACTGTCAATTAGTAACATTTTTGTCTGGTCGGTTGTGGATACCTCCCCGCAAAAGATACTCTATTTTTCACAAAGAGATCGGAGGAGAAAGGCTGGTCAGCCCAGTACATGAATTCCATTGGCTTGAAGACATTTTTGAGTAAGAACAGCACCATAAACCTGCTGGATTAGATATCCCGGATTCTGAGCGTAAACAAATAAATGGAACCACGTGAGGCCGACGCACTTGATTGATGTAACGTCTCGCTGTTCGGTTAACGTCCTAGCCATGATCTTGAATGTTCTTAATGTCGCTAGCTACATGCAATAGCTTGACATACCATTTCGCTTATTCCATCCGATATGTCATGCTCTATTACGCACGCGTCGCCCCGGCATACCTTACACCTATATGTCGAAACATCCTGAGACGACAATCGGCGTGATTCACGCTGAAGTGCGATGTGTCACTGAAACGGATATCACGCGAGTCGCTTAGACGCCAATATACATGTACGTATTTCATGCACCAGCGTAAGTGTTCCGTACTGTGTCGACGTCTTAATTTGGGTCACGACAGGGACGTCTAGCTCTCAAAAGTGCATCGCATTAGGGCGACGAACAGTGTCAGTGCTTATTAGTCGGTAGTTGAAACCCTTTGTTTATCTACAGGTACAGTGTAGCAGATGCCGGCGGAAATCTGCTTCGCATATGCATCTGTCGGTTGAATCCATCTTGATGTACTGACGTCGGTCTTCCGCTATGTCGACGTCCACTAGCGTTTTCTGTTGATAGTAAGATGTTGCTGCAACAGACAAATAGATCACACACATGTGGCACCCAAAATCAGAGTCAACGCCATCCGCTTTCCGACCAACTTCTAACTGTCCATTAGAAGCCTCTGTGGTGTAGTGGTTATGCTACTCGCCTTGTAAACCAGGGATCGCAGGATCGATCCCTGACTTCTCCAGAATTTCGGATGTGTCTTTAAACCGAGGTATTGTCTCCGTATGACCTTAGCTGTTGGTGGGACGTAAAACTCAAACACTCACCCACTCACTCTAACTGTCCAGGGTTTAATGAAAAATGTTGCAATACGTTCTCACTTGATGCTTTTTGAGAACAAAAAATTTCTTCTTTACATCACACATCAAAAGTTTGATCCTGAACATGTGGTTTCTATCAGTGCTGGTGTAAAGGTGGTACACAGGATCGTTGGCCCCCGCCCATCGGGGCTTAAAGAAATAGATGGGCTGCATGATGCTTCCACGCACAGCTGAAACCGACCCGCACACAAGTAGTGGTAATCTGCTTAGACGATCTAAGCCTGCCCAGGCGAAGAGGTGCGAGTCGGACCGTCCATGCATATAAACCCTATTGGTTTCATTGGGCGGCAGGGCTTGAGATGTCAATTCATCTCAGTGTTGGGTAAAAGCCACACAAAATTGGAAGCAACGTCTCCAAAATGACATATACAGTGTTGACGGGGACGTTAAACCTCAAATCAAACAAAACAAAACACAGGATCGTGGCCGGAGTGGTAACCATACGTCACGGTTGATTGATTTAACCTTTTTAGCTTATAAGGGCATGGTGCCTAAGCGTGTTGTAATCATGCAATCGTTTGGTTTCAAAATCAAAGCACCGAAAGTGTTGGTGGGATGTAGGTTGGGGTAAAAGTCCTGGGCTGAGATTAAACTGTTTAATTTAACTCTGAAATTCCAAACAAATAGTGAAGATTTTGATAAGAAGCGCGTTCTGCAGCATCCGAACTTGGTCTACACTGTTTGCCAAGCTCACCCTATGATTCCAGGATGACCCTCTTAAGTCTTATGGAATGCCCTGATCTCACTGCGGCTATTTTCTGCAAGAAAAAGGTTATTCTGAGAAGTCAGTGATAGTCACGTAGACCTTAGCTCTGAAATGTTTTTTTTATTAGTAACTTCGGGTCGGATGCCAAACAATCAACCCAAACATAGCCGGGTCGTTTGTCAGTCTTGGGTACATGTGTTATCTGTAAAATCTGCACTTGAATAAAGATCAAACGCCACAGAACACGGTGCTGATCTTGTTCTACATTTTTTGCATCAGTTGCTAACATCCATTAAGTTTAAACGGATCAGTCCAAGTTCTCGTTCATGACCAGCCTGCATTTAGAGACAATCGGCATGAGTGTTGTCAGTGCTTTGATTTATTCACTGCCTTAAGTTTCTGGAGTGTACTCTTCCATCACTGAAGTTGGACTCGTCCATTCTGCTAAATATGGCACCTAGAATTATATCACAGGACCTACACTGTTTGCATAGGTATCTGTACCATATTCCAGGGTTGAAAGGGACAGCCTTTCTCGCAAAATCTGATATACACCTTGTTGAAACTGACCTAGACTTGACCTCGAATGTCGGAAAACCCATTAATATTCTGGGGCTGGTTTAAGAATTAAATATTGACAGCACTGTTAGAAAACAGTGTAAAACCTGAGCAGACGTCTGAGCAGGTGCCGCATTGATCTGGGTATACAGTCTCGCATGATGCAGCTGATTCATATGAAATGCTGAATCTATTCTCTGAAAGGTAAGATAAAATCGTCAAGTTGTCTGCTTCAAAAGTTTGTATTGCGATTATAGGATGTACAATTTTGATAACTGCGCCAAACCGGACTACATTTTTGTGCGGATTCGTATTTCTTTGGCGGTCAAAGCCGGAAGAAAGTCGCAAGAAAGCCGGAACTACTTTACAACACGCAGGATAGCTATAAATGACAGAATGAATCTGTCATTAACAATATGTCTCTCCGAAAAAAAAAATGTTGGGGGAGACATAATAAACACATTGTAAATAAATGAAAATTTTGAGATGAAAAATTATGATATTTCTCTTATTTCTGCTCAAAATATAGATTGTGGGTCTTTGTGTTTTCTTACAATAGTGTCATCTGGTCAGAGACCACCTTCTTAAAGACCACTTTTGAACAGTTCCAAAGGTGGTCTTAATACAGGAATTTTACTGTTGTAAGAAATGATTTCAGCAATTCTGAAGCTCCATGTTGCCCAAGTGCCTCTAACAAAGTATCAGTCCAATCCCACTCATGATTATGGAGAAGATGTAAAAAATGTGAAAGATAACAACAGATGGAGTGATGACTGACAGATGATGGACAACAGGCAACAGCATAAGATGAACTTTGTACTTCACATTTAGCTAAAAACTACTAAACATGTATAAGCTAATACAAAATATACAGACGTAACAGAAAAACAACTATTTATGGTGTTTTGTTCTTATGATTTGTTCATTTTGCTAGCATTTAAATATGAGTCAGAACACAAAAAAAAACCTACAGTAACATTGTGGGCCAGCCACGACACATATTAGCCTGCACATCTCCACTTCCTGGTCAGTCTTTACTGATTGTGTGGACCTTCTACTGTATAACTAGAGATTTAGAAATCTTTTGCCATACTGAGTGGAGGTGACCATCTTTGCTGGATACAGACCTCATTGTGGGTTTTGTCATTATTTTTAGTTTGACAGTGATGTCATATCCACAAATTCCTGGATTCTGTACAGACTTAACATAAACGTATATCAACAACTTTCATTGATCAAAGTTCAATCGCTCATGTATCATTATAATAGACTGATGATCAATCATCAATTTACGTTATCACAAAATCATTATGATAACACATCTGTGGGACTTGGTTCATTCTTTCATTTCTCAAAAAAAAAAGGTATTTTTCCGATAATTTGCAATGTCATATTTTCTTGTTATAAATGCCCAAAACATAGGTTGTTGGTGCTTGTTAGAGCTGCCTCATTAGGGCAGGTCTAACAAGTACCAACAACCTATGGCTTTGAGCAAAATTAAGGAAAAAGCATTCCACGGTAACTACTTAAAGTGGGGTTTACATGGGTGTTTATTTCAGAGACTTGGTATTTTGCAATGTCATATTTTCTTGAAATGCCCGAAACATAGTTTGGTGGTACTCGTTAGAACTGCCTCATTGAGTAGCAGTAATAGAGAAAAAAAAAAAAATCTTCGTCTACCCCTGTTGCCTCCCATCAAGTTTCAGCTATCAGACTTTTGGTTCGGAAGGAGATATACAGTCAAACCTGTCTTAAAGACCACCTGTGAACAAAGACCACCTGTCTACAAAGACCACTTCCAATTCCTCCCATCCAATTAGACTATATAATGCACCTGTCAATAGAGACCACCTGTGCACTAGGACTTTTAAGAATTTCAGAATGGCTGCAAAGGTGGCAATCTTGAAAGTTTGAAAGTGCTCAGTGATTTCATCAACTCTGAATCTCCATGTTGCCCAAATGCCTCCCACCAAGTATCAGCTTAATTTGACTTACAGTTCTGGAAACAATGTCAAAAATTGAAAGCTAAAGATGGACAACGGGCCATGGCATATGGTAACCTGGAGCTTTGAGCTAAAAATCAAAAGATAAACTGCCTACTTCTGGAACTTGGCGGTTAAAGGGTTAAGCATTTGTATTAACTGGAACCTTTACAGGAACCTTCACTGGTACACAGATTTGGATATCATCAACTGGCAAGTTTGGAGAATCTGAACTACAAGCATTTGATTCTGTATAACTAACAGTGGGCACTTTTACTGAAGTGCTACTATTGTCTATTGCTTGATCCCCTTCCATAATTTCAATAGAAATCTTTTCACGGGGCTTTTTAGTCCTGTCTGCTCTGAGAGTCAACTCCTTGAACTGCATTTGAGGACCGTCCAATTTACCATTTTTTCCTGTCAAAACATCTGCACATACTGACTCTAGAATGTTTAAAGTATCACTTTCATTTTTGGATTCTGTAGAAGTTTCTATTTCTGTTGCTGGGAATTTCTGAGCAAGCTCTTGTGCTCCACTACTATTTAGTGACTCACCACCTGCTGATTCTGTGGTAATAGATTCAGTGTCTGAGTTAGATTCAATTTCTTCCTTTATCTCATCCACTGTCTTTAGAATTTCAGCAACATTAATAGGTTCACCTGCAACATCAACTGTTTCATCTGAATCAACATGCTGCCTCCGACGTCTACCTAGTGCTGATTTCTTTATTTTTGTGAAAGTCAACTCAGGCATTGTGTAACCTATGTCTGCAAGACGTGGTATTTTGTAAGGTTTTGTTCGCACTTTAAGAAATTCTTCTCTGGTCATTTGTGAGATTCCAGATGCAGTCAACAGCTTTCCATGTCTGGTTTTGAGATGGCGTTTGTAGGTGTTGCGTGTTTTAAATTTCTGTCCACAGTCAGCACATTTAAATGGTGTTTCACCAGTGTGGCGTCGTAAATGCTCCTGGAAAATGGAAATCACATTTAACCCATTTTGTACTGAATGGTATTTTCTGCCATTCTGGGGTCCATTTCAAAATCTAGGGTTGTCAGGCTGAGACATTTAGTTAGAAAATGACTGTTTCATTTTTTGCAAAGAGTGAAGGCCCTGATCAGACTCCTTGCTCTGCAAAATCTGAAGTGGGCCTGTACTCTTTGACAGTGTCCTGTTTTGGGTTTTTCTTTTTAAAAATCCTGGCATTCTCAAACTGATACAAGGAAAGTCACCAAGCAAATGAACAAGAGGGCCATAATGGCACTGGATCGCTCACTTGATTCATAGTTCAAACGAATGATATACTAGGTAATATATTAAGGTGGAGTGGAAGGTTTGAGCAGTTTTGGTTGACAGTGACCCAAGGAACATTTCTGTGAAATTCTGTTGTTTTCTGTAAGCCTTGTCTGATCTACAGTTAATCATGTTGTACACCTGTGCACTGTTTGCATAAAATCCAGGACTTTATTCAAAAATGAAAACATAAATTATGGGTACTCAAAGGAATCACCTCATTGAGTACCCACAATCTATGCTTTAATCTTGATTAACCCATTTAGTACCCAAAACCCCAAAAGAGGTACCCTGGCAAACAGTGCAGGCCCATATCTGACACCAAAGCACAGGGCGTCTGATCAGGGTTTACACTGTTTGCAAAATGTTCAGCCATTTTCCTAATAAATTTTGAGGAAAACAACCTGACAGCCCTTAATTTTGAAATGGACTCCTGGTATATATAAGGAGGAAGATTCCATTTTGTACAAAAAAGGTTAAGAAAAATATCACAAAAGACCATATGAAGTGCCATGAAATATTACCTAAAATTGTCAAGGCGTGCTAAGGAAATGATTGGTTAAATGATACTGATAGGCATTAATTAATGAAGAAAAGAAAAGAAACAAGTAATCAACACACTTTCAAGTCAACTTAAAAACAGCTATCTCAAAATGTTTAGCACAAATGTTATGCTTTGTATAAACAAATGTCTTGATGTTAAGATTCTCTGTTCCAAGATTATGAATCCATTTTTTTTTACATAACTCTATTTTTCTAAGGGTCAGGGATACAAAAACAGTTAATTCCTTGTCCAGTATTTGCCCTTACAAGAAGGCATTTTTTATTATTTTAAAGTTCACTTTCTCCTCTAAAATCCTCAGCTGCTAAAGATAGCTGTCGGAACATGGACTGAACAGTCTCCTTGAGATCACTGCAGGAGATATAATCTGTAACTAGAAATGTGTCAATACAACACAAATGCCCCCGCCCAGGGACCTACCTCACACCCACCCCCATCACCTTAAGGTCATGCGGCAGGGGCGGGGTTATGGCTGTATGAAACTTTTGACATGTATCTATCATCATTCCAAATATGTAGCATTCCATCACATGGTTAAAGAAATATGAGCTCTCAAAAATATAATATAAACACGTCTGTGACCTTGACCTTCAGTTAAGGGGTGGGGGTATGACTCAATGAAACTTTGGACCTGCAACTATTGTCATACCAAATATGAAGCAAATCCATTATAGAGTTTGGAAAATATAAGCAATTAACATACTTAATTTTGAAAATTTCTATGTCTGCGACCTTGCCCTTGAAGTCATAGGCATGGGTGGGGGTATTACTGAATAAATCTTTGGACCTGCATCTATCATTAAACCAAATATGAACCAAATGAATCATAAAAGTTAAAAGTTCAACGTGGTACAAATACCTTAACCTGAGTGTTAAACATTAAAAATTTCTAAGTCCGTGACCTTGACCTTGAGACCATGGGTAGGTATGGGGGTATTGCTGGATAAAACTTTGGACCCATATCTATCATCATACTAAATATAAACCACATCCATTGCATGGTTTGAGAAATATGAGCTCAAGTTCTACCCTGACCGAAAACCTTAACCTGAGTCTTAAACACTAACAATTTCTAAGTCCGTGACCTTGACCTTGAGACCATGGGTAGGTATGGGGGTATTGCTGGATAAAACTTTGGACCCATATCTATCATCATACTAAATATAAACCACATCCATTGCATGGTTTGAGAAATATGAGCTCAAGTTCTACCCTGACCGAAAACCTTAACCTGAGTCTTAAACACTAACAATTTCTAAGTCCGTGACCTTGACCTTGAGACCATGGGTAGGTATGGGGGTATTGCTGGATAAAACTTTGGACCCATATCTATCATCAGACTAATTATAAACCACATCCATTGCATGGTTTGAGAAATATGAGCTCAAGTTCTACCCTGACCGAAAACCTTAACCTGAGTCTTAAACATTAAAAATTTCTAAGTCCATGACCTTGACCTTGAGACCATGGGTAGGTGTAGGGGTATTGCTGGATATAACTTTGGAACCATATCTATCATCATACTAAATATAAACCACATCCATTGCATGGTTTGAGAAATATGAGCTCAAGTTCTACCCTGACCGAAAACCTTAACCTGAGTCTTAAACATTAAAAATTTCTAAGTCCGTGACCTTGACCTTGAGACCATGGGAAGGTGTGGGGGTATTGTTGGATAAAACTTTGGACCCATATCTATCATCATACTAAATATAAACCATATCCATTGCATGGTTTGAAAAATATGAGCTCAAGTTCTACCCTGACCGAAAACCTTAACCGGAGTAACAGGATTACGTACGTACGTACACACTTTCGTACAGAAGGACGCACATTCGGACGCACATACGCACGTACCCACGGACGCAAGTACGGAAAACCTAAAAACTATATGCCCCAGGCATACGATGCAGGGGCATAAAAATGTCTGACACCCTATAAACAACTTTAATGAGCCATTACAGTTAATTAGAGCAACAGTTTAGGAGGAGAATATGATTTTATCATTCCTCAATGGTGTTATTGTAAAATGGATCTGAAAAAAAAAAATGGCGGTCATTCACTTAAACGCTGACAGCTTAAGATCACACCCCAATAAATCTGTGGATTAGGATTCAAGTCGTGACTGATCATTAGTCATAGTTGTAATTATGACAGACACCCCCTTATTGAAAATTAATACATCACATGACAATTAGCTGCTAGAGATTTATTTCATTGATGACCGCTGATTATGTCATGGTACATAGTTTTTTTAACTGTTAATTATAAATAACTCGCTTCATTGCAAGAAGATAAAGCATGCAACAGCTTTGGTCAGAAAATGTCGCCTTGCAAAACTCCACTTCTATATCTAGATACCGGTTCTATGTTTATTAACAAGTTAATCACCGCATACATCACTGTTTTGGCGTGAATGCATGCATGTCAGTCCCATTTTGGCTGACTGTCTAATTATTATGCCTTAATCTCGCGGGAGGCTATGATATCTGGCGAGATCTCGTAAATGTTTTTTCTGCCAAACATCACTACAACCCAGACATTTGAGAATATTGGATTATATAACTAGGACCATAAACAGTCTGACCCTTAACCAGGTATTTCTCTGTTTTTACTGCGATTGATTAGAAAATTTTGGCACATTGAAAATTATCTGGGACGAATTTTTCAAATAAATCATTTTTTAATTTAATAAATCGGTCTGGACCGGCGAAAAATCGGTTTTCTAGAGCCCTAATATGCAGCATTTGAGTGAAGTTACATTACAATCTATCAATAAATGAAGGCGCTAGAGAAATGACCAAGTTTTTCTAAAAATAGCCACAGTGACCTTGACCCCAGGACCCTGAAAGTCAAACTTGCTCCAGATATTATCATTCCCAACCTTTATGTGAAGTTATATCAAAATCCTTTGATAAATGTAGGCCCTAGAGTGATGACAAAGTTTTTCTAAGAATAGCCACAGTGACTATGACTTTGCACCCAGGACCCTGAAAGTTTATGTGAAGTTACATTTAAATGCATCAATAAATGTAGGGGCTAGAGTAAAGAAAAAGTTTTTTCTAAAAGTAGCCATAAGAACCTTGACTTTGATCCCAACATCCTTAAAGTCTGATTTGTTTGAGATACTATGATACAGAACATTTGTGTGAGTGAGTGAGTGAGTTTTAGTTTTACGTCCCACCAACAGCTAAGGTCATACGAAGACGGGACCTCGGTTTAAAGACTCATCCGAAAGTCTGGAGAAGCCCGGGATCGATCCTGCGATCCCTGGTTTACAAGGCGAGTAGCGTAACCACTGCACCACGGAGGCTTCTAAAGAACATTTGTGTGAAGTTATATTAAAATCCATCAATAAATGAAGGCACTTGTGACAAAACAAAGTTTTTTTAAAAATAGCTACAGTGACCTTGACCTTGAGCCTAGGACTGAGATATTGTCAACATGATCATTCTGAGCAAGACTAATGATGATTGGACCACAACTGTGGCCTCAGAGTTTTGGCAAGGTTTTTCCATGATTTCAATTGATTTGACCTACTGACATACTTTTTGACCCGACCTGACCCATATGAACTTGACGAGATATTGTCAAGATGATCCTTCTGAACAAGTTTGATGATGATTGGACCAAAACAGAGGCCTCTAGAGTGTTAACAAGGTTTTTCTATAGTTTGACCTACTGACCTACTTTCTAACCAGACATGATTGAAATTCAAACTTGACCAAAATATTGTCAACATGAACATTCTGAGCAAATTTGACGACGATTGGACCAAAACTGTGTCATCTAGAGTGTTCACAAGGTTTTCCAATGATTTGACCTATTGACAACATGTTGTTGCTTTGTATCTTTATTGTAGGGGAAGGGCTGTAACTAATGTTGCGAGAACTTGTAGCCCAACCCCATTGCTATATCTAAAAAGGCAATAAAATATGTTTAATCTAATCTGACCTATTGACCTACTTTTTGATGCAGTATGACCCAAACTTGACCAAGATATTGTCAAGATGATCATTCTGAGTACGTTTGATGATGATTGGACCAAAACTGTGGCCTCTAGAGTTTTCACAAGTTTTTTCTATGATTTGACCTACTGACTTACTTTTTGATACGACCTGACCCATATTCCAACTTGACCAAGATATTGTCAAGACGATCATTCTGAACAAGTTTAATGATGATTGGACCAAAAATGTAGCCTCTAGGATGTTCACAAGTTTTTTCTATGATTTGACCTACCTTTTTGACCCAGCATGACCCATATTCAAACCTGACCAAGATATTGTCAAGATGATCATTCTGAGTAAGTTTGATGACGACTGGACCAAAACTATCTCCTCAAGTGTTCACAAGGTTTTTATATAATTTGACCTACTTTTTGGCCCAACATGACCCATATTCAAAATTGACTGAGACATTGTCATGATGATCATTCTGAGCAAGTTTGATGATGATTGGACCAAAAACTGTGGCCTCTAGAGTGTTCTAAAGGTTTTTCTATGATTTGTTCTTCCGACCTACTTTCTGACCTGACATGACCCATATTCCAACTTGGCCAAGATATAATCAAGATGATCATTCTGAGCAGTTTGATGATGATCACACCAAAGCTGTGGCCTCTAGTTTGTTCACAATTAAAGTTAATGCACGGACGACGCTCAGATTTACGGGGTAGAGCTAGGACTGGTCGACCCAGTGTCAGAATAATGTGACTGGGTGTGGTATCATGTAATGTGTCTGAGACATGATACTTCAGTGAGGCAGCACTATAAAAGTGAGCAGTGAGCTCCCTGTCGCAACCAGACACCATCGTGATATGACTGAAAAATTGTTAAAAGCGACGTTAAACCCGAATTCACACACACACAACGCACGGGCGACGCACAAATGCCACAAAACTCAGCATGACCTCTGGTAAGGTGAGCTTAAAAAGTACTGGCTGAAACCTATTTGATGGCACTTTGGAGAAAAATATCAAAGCAGATTAATGTCATTTCAATTTCCTAAAAGCCATTTTCTAAATAAATATCTATAAATAACCTGACAAATGCATGTAAACAGCCAACTTGAAAGGGCCGGAAGCATCACTTCTTGCCTAACCCATTTTGTACCGTAAACCCCAAAACGGGTTCCCTGGCAAACAGTGCAGGCCCAGATCAGACACCCCAGAATGCGGCGTCTGATCAGGACCTTCACTGTTTGCAAAAAATCAGCCATTTTCCAAATAAATTTTGAAGAAAACACAACTGTACACCCCTAAATTTTCAAAATGAACTCCTGCTATATATATGGAGGAAGATTCCATTTGGTACAAAAAGGGTTAAACTACCTCAAGGTGTCCTCTACATGACAGAAGTAAAGGCTTTGTTGAGACTGTGCTTATGGGCAGGCTTGCCGAAGCCTCGGAGACCCCTTGGTGCTCCAGGAAAAACTGCATGGAGGGGTGGACCGCATTTTTTTTTTATTCAGTGGGTGTGGGATGTCAGGCATGTGTAAATTTTTTGGTCCTGGGTGTGAATTTAATTTTAAGTTTTCTGGTAGTGGGGTCAAACTTGCCCAAAGAAGTCATTATTTACAAATAATTTGACAAACGAACTTTTAACCCTTTCCCCATTTGTGAACGCAATTTATCATATAACATCATATCTGAGAATGTAATAATGTCATGTAATAAATTCGATAATCCACTACTAATGGCGGAATATTGACATTTTTGTTAAACAATCGTGGATAAAATGCGTTTTAAATATCATATGATAAATAATATCTTGCATTCGTGCTCATGTAGTATTGAATTTATTAAACTTGTTGAATAATACATGAACACTCATGTAAGATCCTCAATTTCTATATGTGTAAAGGTGGGAGTTTTTAAAATCCTTTGGTTCCTGGTTGTTGTTGTGGAGAACTCACTTAGTTTGAAGCTAAATTTCTATAAATAATCAGTTTGCAGCATAAGTTTGCTAAAATTGAGGAAATAACCTAATATGACCGACTTCGTTTAAGAAGATAGACAGCTATATATAAAATAACCTCAAATCTGGCAGGAAGACGATGACAATATATGTCATGAGTATTTGAAAAAAAATATTTGTTGCCGAGTTGTATTAGCAACTGACAGGATATTTTAATTTCCTTGGTGGTATCCTGAAAATTTTTAAAAAATTCTAGGTGGTACACTAAAAGAACATTCCTTTGGAGTGGGGTTTAAGGCTATCTTTATTTCTTTGGTTGTACCCTGATAATTATTAAGCATTTCTAGGCAGTACCCCTAAAATAAAGTTGCAGTCCACCCCTATGCACTTTTTCTTGGAATAGCCCTAAGTGCTCTTAAAATCATGGCCTTCAAGTTCACTTCTATTTTAAATTACTTCCATTTGTAACAGACTTGTATTCACAATGGGTATTTTTGCAAGATTTACTTCCACCTGAATGTGCATAAAATGCCCCTTATAAATACTCACCTTGAAGTGGCTAGGATGTCTGAACTTTCTGCCACAATCTTTACATGTAAATCTACTCTGGTTATTGTGGATTAGCATGTGGTAGTTGAGGCTGTGCTGACGAGTGAAGGTCGTCTTACAAATAAGGCACACAAACGGTTTGATTCCTGAAAACAGAGGTATAAAATGTCCAAGATTACTCCTAAAAATCATACTTATTACATGTTAAAAGCAGGAACTGCCTAGTCCTGCAGGTAGAATCAGGAGAACAACAGCTGTCATCAGACAGCACAACTCACCTGGAAAGGTGTCTTACTCTGTGACCTTGAGTTCATAGCAGGGGTGGGAGTATTGCTGAATAAAAACTTTGGAATCATATTTATCATCACACCAAATATAAACCAAATCCATTATGTTGTTTGGAAAATATGAGCTGTTAAAATTTATTGTGGGAAACTTTAACCCTTATCTTGCTGTTCACGACAACCCCTATCTTTGCAAACAGTGTAGATCTGAAGAAGCCATCTGATCAGGATCTACACTGTTAGGCATTCAGTTTATGAATTTGTAGCAATAAATTACATCAAGTAATTTGATTGGTTGATAGACAGAAATGGGTGTGGCTTAAATGAATATTCAGCAAGATAAGGGTTAACATAAAATACTGTATAACTTCTTAAGGTGATGGGCCAAGTGGGTTGGGGGACTATTAAATCCAAGGGTTAAACAGGGTAAAATACAGTTGTCTAATAACTAGCCAATGACAATTTTATTACCTGCATGGCTTCTGTAGTGGTACATGAGAGTAGCTGTAGCAGTGAAAGTCTTGTCTCGACATATTTTACAGACCAATGGAATGTTCTCAAACTTCTTCTTGCCCTTCAGCTCCTTGATGAATTTCAATGCCAGTTTCTGGGGAAGATAAAGTTAACTTCAAATTTAAAATCAACCAAATTTCACAGGTACTAGAGCAGGGCCCAGTCTATCAAAGCACTCCTAGGCTAATAGTGTTCAAAATGTAGACTGTTAGAAAATAGTGGTCAACATGTTAACCCTTGTCCTGCTGAATATTCAAATATGCCACACCCACTACTGATTATCAACCAATCAGATTACTTGATGCTGATTATTGCAACAAATTCACAATCTGAATGGCAAACAATGTAGATCCTGATCAGATGGCTTCGTCAGAAGCCATCTGATCTGGATCTACATTGTTTCAAAGATAAGGCATATCCGGGATTAGCAGGACAAGGGTTAAATGTTCTAACAGTTAACATGTTGACCACTATTAACCTAGGGGTGCCTTAAACAAGTACAATACCTAAATAATAAAGTTTTTTTTTTTTTCAGGAAAATATTAGTATTTTTGCAAAATTACGAGGGCAAGTCAATAAAAAAAAAACCCGTGCCACCTTATTTCTGGGTGAGATCAATCTTTTCTTTTTTGATGTAATCATCAGGAATGATACACTTGGACCAATGCTGTTCCAGTGCCACCAGCCCAGAACTCTAGAAGTCTGATCCACTCCTAAACTGCCACCACAACATCTTCATTGGACTGGAAATGATGTCTATGGATATCCTTTTTCAAGTTTGGGAGTAGGTAATAGTCACTATGAATTAAGTCCAGGGAAAAGGCAGGGTGCAGTATCAGCTCACTCCCATTCCACCCTTCAGCATCCATTGCAATTTTGCAAGTATGGACTCTTGCATTGTCCTGTTGGGAGCAGAATCCCTTTGGAGAGTTTACCTCAGCGTTTTTCACGGATCTGTTCTCAGTTGGTCAAGCAAATTTTCATAATGCGCACCTGTTTTTGTATTTTTTTTTCCTAGAAAGTCCAACATAATAATGCCTTGGGCATCCCAAAATACAGTTGCCATCACCTTGCAAGCAGAGGGTTTTGTTTTGAACTTCTTTGACCTCGCAGACCCGGCCCTACTCACTTTGAGTTGTTCTCTGGCTCAAAATAATGGACCTTTCGACCTTAACCGCTTCAACAGTGCGCTCCATACTGATGCTCTGGTTACCATTTTCTCATCCCTGAGGGATTTGGGAACCTGACGGGCTGCTAGCTTGTGCATACCTTTGCGATCATGTAAAATTGTTGTGATGCTACCATGTGAAATGTGTATTGCATTCGCTGTTTCTTCCACTTTAATTTGCCTATCCGAGTACACCAGATCCCATACTTTGTTACACATTTCTTCATCGGTGGCATCTGATGGGTGTCAAGACCTTGTTTCGTCTTCTTAAGATGTTCTACCGCATGAGAATTTCCCAACCCAGAATTTAACTTTTGCATGCAATGGTGCAGAAGACCCATAAACATTGGTCAACTCGCAATGTATTTCCTTTCCTGTTTCCCAATTCAAATAAAAGCACCAAATTACAGCATGGTACTGAACTTTTGACGAAAAGCTCGCTTTTTGCTAGCCGTGTTTGACATTCAATATCTGATGAGTGAATGAACAATAACGGTGCAATTTTGCCATAATGCCTAAAACATGTATTGAAACAAAGCAGACAGACAGACAACGTGTTTATTACAGTCTCATTTTCATACATTACTGTGTATTATATACATATAAAATGCAGTGATAGTAGCGGTGGGCAATCGGTTTCAAATCGCAATCGATTATCGGTTTATAATCGGAAGAGAAAACCAACTAGCTATCGATTGCATAATCGGTTTCTCTTTTATGTTAAAATATGAGTGCATGTATGTTTAAATGTCTTTTGTATTTTTGTATATATATGCATAATACTTAATGTATGTTAGAGATTTTTCTGGACATTATGTTAAAAAAATTTAGGAAAAACATAAACACAGAACTCTTTGTTTTATTTCCAAATAACCTTAAAATAATTCAGTGAAATGAGAAATTTGAATGACTACTTTTGAATGGATGATTTATATTGAAAGGAATGGTTTATTATTCAGTCATTATGCTGTTTGTTTCTGAAAGAGGTATCAAAATGACTAGTAATGACTAAATGTTTTGACAATGAAACAATATTTGTGCATAACTTCAGACTAGAAACAACATCTTATGACGGTGCAGACTTGAGCACCGAATGACTAGAAGACTGACCACTTTAGATTAGTGATTAGTCTGTTTAATCTCTCAAGAATTCTAATTTAAGGAGAATGTATAGATCTGCAACAGAGGCAGCTATGTAAAATATGTTTTCGGCCTACCTTGTCAATATGAGTCTGGGAACAAATTCTTTCCTTTTAGTGAAGACCCCTTTCCAAAAGGGGTTTGACATGCTTAAAATCAAACAGAAAGTCACAAAAGTTGCCTGCCTTTAAAAATAGCAGCAAAGTTTCGGCCACCTGGGTAGGAATAAATTTCCTTTTCATTTCGTGGTTGCTGCGTTTCGGCCGCCATAGTGAAACCAAAACAAAGCGTGCTTTATTACACCACGCACCGTATTCGGGTGTGTATTACCTGCATTTACATACTACCCCCACCCCCTTTTTTGCCAAAATCTGAGGGAAAACTGGTATTCTGTTGTATTACCCGCATGGAACATTTGCTGATATTTTGGTGGATGGGTAAGTGAGAAAAAGTAAGAATTTGGCCAGTTTTTGTAACACACATCAGAACGCTCGATCGTCTTCAAAAGGCGGGAAAATGCACGTGCGTGCGAGTATCACCAGAAAGCATGTATTTTACATTAAAATGTTGAAAAAGCTTTACCTGTTCACCATTGTTATTTATTTAGTAACCCACATATGCCCGCGGCCCTTTTTGGGGACATCGGCAAACAGTGCAGTCCCAGATCAGACACCTCAGAAAGACGCCTGATTTGGATTTACACTGATGATTTATAACGGTTCAATTATGACACTATTGTTAATCCCTGTCATATAATTGCCACCCTGCGGTGCGTGTCGATAAGGTGTGAAAATCTGGTCAAGTTATGTCTCTAATTTGCGTTTATTACCCAATCATAAAATTTAATCCGCAATCAATGTGAAAATTATTTAATTGCTCCTAAGACCAGTTGCTACGACTACTCTACTATCTCGTGAATGGTTATGTTTGGGCGCCAAAAGCAGAGAATTTTTTTACCATTTCCAAACAATTTTTCATGAAAGATACGCCCCATTTAGATAAAACAATAGACACGTGTGGGGCTGCTGGGGTCCGATGACATCATTTACCGATTGCGTGCAGAAACAAAACTGTGGGCGGTGGTTTGGATGCCGGAAAACTTAAATGTTCGCATTGAACTTGTTTGTCTATTTTGTTTAAAATCAGAGTTTCAGGAACAATACTCACAAAATTAGGCTTGCTAGTAATGGAGATTGTTATATTACTTATGTGTAAGTAAATAAACGTTATTTATGTCGGGAGTCGTAAAAGGATAGAGCATAACATGAGATGCATCGTATCTTCAGCTGACAAAAGTAAAAATAAAATGGTCCAATTATTATTCGAGGGGGAATACCCTGAACTTGGGCCTGTAATCTGAGGGAAAAAACTTCGGTTAATACACGCCCGAATACGGTAATAGAAAAGTGCGACGGAATACCGGAATGCACTAAAACTCGGAATACCAAGTACCGGAACCGACTACAATCGACTAGAGAATTCTCAATCGATTATCCCTATCGGAAGCCAAAACCAACTGACTTTCGACTATAGTCGATCATCGGCCCACCACTAAGTGATAGTATGTTAAAATGCATGAAACCACTCAAGTTGAGTTATAAGAGACTAAGTTACTTAATTTAAAATAAGACATCTTAGTACAATACAGTGCTTAATATTTACATTTTTAAAAACATATAGTTCTATTTACATAAAATTTATCTATATAAAAACTTTCGACATTTAGTTAAAATATCATGGCAGGCTTTGGCACTATAATTAATGATTCTACTGTCCGACAGCAAATGACAGACTTTACCAGATGCGCTGATTGATTCAAATGATGTCAATTCTACTTTACTGAAAAAGTTCATTACAGATATCATTATATAAGGGCAATCAAGTAGTACATGTTCCTCGTTTTCGACTTTACACTCGTGCAATTTTGCCATAATGCCTAAAACATGAATTGAAACATGGCATGAAAATCTTTGTTGTCTTGGTCAATTGGAAATGGGTTTGCTGAAATTATCTGAAATTATTGAAGCTTTTAGCTCTACTTCTAGATATTTAGATGATTTATTAAATATTGATAATACCTATTTTGATGGTTTGATCAGTCAGATTTACCCCCTAGAACTTCAGTTAAATAAAGCAAATTCTTCTGATACCGAGGCCCCGTTTTTGGATTTACATCTATCTATTGTAGATGGATTTGTTTCGTGCATTATGATAAACGCGATGACTTTGATTTTGAGATTGTAAATTTTCCTTTTTTGGATGGTGATGTTCCTCGTGCGCCATCCTATGGCGTTAATATTTCGCAATTAATTCGATTTGCTAGAGTGTGTAGTCATGTAACTGACTTCAACACTCGTAATAAATTATTAACGGCTAAACTCCTTAATCAGGGTTATCGGTACCATAAACTACGCAAAGCCTTTTCAAAATTTTATAGACGCCATTCTGATTTAATTTCAAAATTCAATATTGGACTTAAATCTCTTCTGCAACAAGGTCTATCGGAACCCGAATTTTATGGTGACTTAGTATATAAATTCAGAAAAATATATAACCGCAATGACTTCAGCACCCAATTTCGTAAAATCATTCTTCGATATAAAAAGATTGGGTACAACATGGATATTATACGACAGACTGCATGCATGGTAGTTAACCCAATCACGGTTGGCAACTTTGCTTCCCTCTTTAATTGCACGCTGGTGGGTCAGGCCTCAGATTCTATGACGGCTCCAACGTAAAGGCTTATTGAAAATTAAAGAGATAATGTTGGTTGGTGCCTGATGCTCTGTCTCTGGTCGGGCTCATCGGAGTCTAACTGTTGGTTTTCTTTTGCTCCAGCATTTCAGTGGTTTCTTGCTGTCGAGTCCTCACCGTTGTCTCACCTCTGTGGTTCTTTGATTCCTGTGTTCACGGAGATGTTGCACTGATGAGTTAGGAGGCCTTCATGCGGACTGAACTAATTATTTGTCTAAATCGCGACGGAAGTAAGGGCGAGGATTGTGGCCACGTAAAATCGATTTAAGCCCCCCAGTGGAAATCTTCCACTGACCGTTCCAAGGCGGCTCTTCTGTGGCGATTTATTTATGTTGTTGTTTGTTACTTACTGTGTGTATCACTTGTGTCTTTTAATTTTGGATGGCCATATGGCCATTTTGTGGGAAAGTAACTGTCCATATGGCCTTCCTTTGTTTAGGTTTCCATTATGGTCTGGTCGCTTAATGTTTGTATTTCTTTCCCTTTGGTGTCTTTTATGGATGGAGTAAGTTAATTGTATCAATTCCTGATCTTTGTTTTACTTCTACTTTGCTAGTTACTTATCGACTTGCCCAGGCTGGTTACTTATTGGCTTGTCCTCGTAAATTATCAAAGTTTTAAATAAGTAAACTATCAAAATTGTTATTACTGGACAATTGGAACCTTGTGTTTTTACACCATGCTCCAAACTATTGCTCTTGCAAGATTATTTCCATTACACCATTAATCACGGGTGGGTATCGGGAGGAAAAATGACCTTCTGCGGCAGAATTTGGTCTTGCAAAAAATGCACTTTTTATTTATACAAGAATTATTTAGATCAAATGAAAATTTTATCTTTTTATTTTCAGATAAAGTATACTGACCTGACATTGAATGTGAGCAGGTGATTTACATGCAATAACAAGACTTATTTTCTTTGAAAAAAAAAAGAGGAAAAAATATTTGAAAATACTGCCCACAAATGACTGGCACTAACTTTTTATGGGTAAAATTCCATCAATGTGAAAGGATGTCAAAACGGCTTAAGGGGAATGAGAATACCTGGCAAATTTTCTGCCATTTTTCAAAGGGAGACAACTTTCTGGACTTCCTGTTCACTTTTCTTTTAACTCTGTCCCACTGAAAAAAAGTGGTCAACTCTTAAAGGAAAGAATTTGCTCCTCAGGCGCAAATTCTTTCCTTTAAAAGTTTACCCCTATGGACGTGGGAGACAAAAAAACTTTTGCAGTTGTCTCCTTTCAAGGTGTTCCAATTCCCACTTAAAACTGAGCTAATCATTAATCAGTGCTGGGAGAAAACAAGAGAATCTAGAGCATAACCACCTCATCTTCTGTAGGAGAAATGCCTGAGCAAGGCACATAGAGCTCTACCAACAAGGTGGAGTAATGAGATGATATTGGAAACCATGGGTTATTTTTTTTTATTTCTCCATTAAAACAAAGGCTTTCGGTAAGCATTACAACTGCCTAATTGAGGCAAATCTAACAAGTACACATGTACTCACAACATATGTCTGAGACAAACAATTACCACTTATTTATCCTTGTCACAACTCCTTAACTGAAGCTACAGAAATCAGAATAGTTTTATTTAGTCTCATCCCAAAGCCTTTATCCCTTGGCATTTACTAATATTTTTCAAACGGCCTAATAATATACAAGTAACGTGGATGTATTAGGCTACCTGGCCACATGTTTAACTATGTTACATAGACTTATGGCCCCTCTTGGAACAACATTGTGTACTGAGGTACAAATTTTAAGACAGTCTACTGATCTGATATTTGAGGATTGGGAATCAGAACTAGACTTGATTTGCCAAGAAAGGGCAATATCAAATAGGAGGGAGTCCCGAGATAGACCATAGGACAGCCAATCGTCGAAGTACTGCGGATTATATAAGCCTATGGGGCGCTTTGCACGCCCTGCAAATGCCTCAAATGTGGATGTTCTAATAAGCACCTACAATCTATGTCTGGAACAGCTGATAAAATGCTACCGGTAATTCAACATTAATGGAAGATGCTACGGTGTGTTATAATGTACACAAATAGCTGTTGTCAAGTTCACTGAAGAACTAACAGAACTAAACATTCAATAACTTCAACTTTTAACTGTAACAAACTTTTACCTTAGTTCTTCCTTTTCTTTTCGCTTCCTGTGCAGTTGACTGAGTAACTAAACTCTTATCATGCTGTTCATGACAACCCATATCTTTGGAAACAGTGTAGATCCAGGTCAGATGGCTTCTGATCAGGATCTACACTATTTACATTCAGTTTATGAAATTGTAGGAATAAATTACCTGAAGAAATCTGATTGGTTCAAAATCAGAAATGGGTGCGCCTTAACTGAATATTCAGCAATAGAAGGGTTAAAGAACTAAATTTGCTTTAACCAATACAAACCTGGTTACCTTAAATCTCCTTTTTCTTATTGTCCCGTCGACTTGAGTACTCAACTTACAAAACTAACTCAACTTTAAGCTTAACAAACATGGTTACCTTAAATCTTCCTTTTCTTTTTTCTTCCAGGTGCCTTTAATTTGTAATTCTCATTTAAATAATACACCACAACCTCTTTATAACACAAGTCATTGAAAAACAGTTTGAACTAGAACTTGTTTTTCTACAAAAACACGGATGTCTCCCCCGTTTTTGACCTCTAAGTATAACCTTGACATTGGAGGTATTGAGCCGGGTCTTGTGTGCAACACATCATCTAATGAAGATAAACATTTCTGCAAAGTAACTTTAAAAATGTTCAAAAAATTTCAAAGGGCAATAACTCTTGAAAGGGGCATAATCCGGATGAGAAAAAAAATATGCGTCAGCTTATTTTCCATTAGGAATGCATATATGAAATTTCAAAACCATAGCATACACAGTTCTAAAGTTATGCTATGCATCCCTTTTACTATTCATTACAATGGGCACAAATTACCAAAATGACAAAGGGCAATAACTCATAAAGTATTTTTCGGAATTTTGTCAAAAGTTAATCACTTCATATACTCATCACCATCAATATACTCAACAACTTGCAAGGCTCTAGCTCCAATAGTGTTTGAGAAATTTTGCTGACAAGATTTTATTGAAAAAATTTCAAAGGGCAATAACTCTTGAAAGGGGCATAATCCAGACGAGAAAAAAATACGAGTCAGCTTATTTTCCATGAGGAATCCATATATGAAATTTCAAAACCCTAGCATACACGGTTCTAAAGTTATGCTATGCATCACTTTTAGCATACATTACAATGGGCAAAAATAACTAAAATGACAAAGGGCCGTAACTCACAAAGTATTTTTCGGAATTTTGTCAAAAGTTAATCAGTTCATCTACTCATCACCACCAAAATATTCACCAACTTTCAAGGCTCTAGCTCCAATAGTTTTTGAGATATCTTGCTGACAAGATTTTATTAAAAAAATTTCAAAGGGCAATAACTCTTGAAGGGGGCATAATCCGGACGAGAAAAAAAATACGCGTCAGCTAATTTTCCATGAGGAATCCATATATGAAATTTCAAAACCCTAGCATACACGGTTCTTTAGTTATGCTATGCATCAAAAGCGTAACGGACAGACGAACGGACAAACGAACCAGAACCAATATGCCCCTCCAACTTTTTCAAAGTTGGAGGCATAAAAAGGCCCCTTTTTGTTCTTTGACCTCTTAGTACGACCTTGACATTTGAGGTACCAACTTGGGTCATGCACGCAACACATCGTCTTATGGTGGTTAACATTTCTGCCAAGTAATTTCAAAATCCATCTAAAAATAAGAAAGTTATTGACAGAACACAAAAAAGGCCCCTTTTTGACCTTTTACCTCTATGTATGACCTTGACCTTTCAGGTACCAAACTGGGTCATGCGTGCAACACATCATCTCATGGTGTTTAACATTTCTGCCAAGCAATTTCAAAATCCATCTAAAAATAGGAAAGTTATTGACCAAACATGAAAAAAAGGCCCCTTTTTGACTTTTGACATCTATGTATGACCTTGACACTTGAGGTATCAAACTGAATCATGCATGCAACACATCGTCTCATGATAGTTAACATTTTTGCCAAGTAACTTCAAATTCTATCTAAAAATAAGCAAGTTATTGACAAAACCGGAAAAAAGGCCCCTTTTTTACCTTTGACCTCTAAGTATGACCTTGACCTTTGAGGTACCAACCTGGGTCATGCACGTAACACATCGTCTTATATTGGTTAACATTTCTGCCAAGTGATTTCACAATCCATCTCAAAATAAGAAAGTTATTGACAAAACACGAAAAAAGGCCCCTTTTTTGACCTTTGACCTCTAAGTATGACATTGACCTTTGAGGTACTGACCTGCCTGATGCACACCACACATCGTCTCATGGTGGTTAATATTTCTGCCAAGTAATTTTAAAATCCATCTCAAAATAAGAAAGTTATTGACAAAACACGAAAAAAAGGCCCCTTTTTTTGACCTTTGACCTCTAAGTATGACCTTGACCTTCGAGGTACCGACCTGCCTGATGCACACCACACATTGTCTCATGGTGGTTAATATTTATGCCAAGTAATTTTAAAATTCATCTCAAAATAAGAAAGTTATTGACCAAATACGAAAACAAGGCCCCTTTTTTGACCTTTGACCTCTAAGTATGACCTTGACCTTTGAGGTACCGACCTGATTCATGTGCACCACACATCGTCTTATGGTTGTTAATATTTCTGCCAAGTAATTTTAAAATCCATCTGAAAATAAGAAAGTTATTGACCGGACACGATTTGCCCATACATATATACATACCAACAAACTTCCAAGGGAGATAATTCAAAAAGTATAAATGCGAGAGTTATACTTCTTGCGCACTGCACGTCGTCTAATGCTGATTTATATTTATACTATGTTTCATGACGATAGCTCCAACGGTTTTCAAGTTATAGAGCGGACACGAATGTGTGACAGACAGACGGACAGACAGACAGACGGACAGACAGACGGACAGACAGACAGACGGACAGACAGACAGACGCCCGGGGGAAAAACAATATGTCTCTCCGAAAAAATTTTTTTCGGGGGAGACATAATAAAACCTTCTAAAGATTGATCCAACTAATGTACAGTAAAAAAAAAAAAAAATGACCATAAATGTAATTTTTCTATACAATCTATATTATAGAGTTTTGTTTTGATAATAAATGATTATTAACATGTACTTAACACTTTTTCTGTGATGCTGGGTAACATAAAGATCCAGCTGATCAGACACTGCATTTTGCCATGTCTTATTTGGTTCTATATTGTTTGCCCATGTCCCAGCACATGAGCTGAGTCAAAGTTTTACAAGTTTTTCTGACAAGAACAGTATGGCTGCAAAAAAACAACAACAACATTACCGAGATTCCATACAAATTAGTAATAGTCATGTGGACATCAACGACATAAAGCTACTGTGCTTCGTAAGAATCTTATATGGTCAAATGACAATCAACCCAAAAATATGTGTTGAGTAGGGCTGGCTAATCGGAGCTGAAAGGATAATCGATCATCATTCATGTCATTGCGATCGATAATCGATTAGTAATCGCCAAGGTTTTTGTCATTATTTTACCTGTCTGGCTTTCTGTCTGAGCATGACTCTTACCATATGTTGCACTTTACCGTTTGTTTTTTAAACAGACAGGCCTGAGCAAACAGTGTAGACCCAGATGAGACGCCGCATGATGCGGCGTCTCATCAGGGTCTGCACTGTTTGCCACTCATCCAGCTATTTTAGGCATAACTTTGGGTGGTAAATTGTACCTATCAAGTAATCGATTAAAAGCAAATCAGAAATGATAATTATTTTTGTGGAATTCATCGATCGATTATACGATTAATCGTGTCAGCCTTAGTGTTGAGTTTTTTTTTGTTTTTGTTTTTTTGTAAAACAGTGTTTTTTTGTTTTTGTTTTTCTCAAACTGAATGCTTTCTTAAATTATGGTACATTTCAGCTTTGTATATTTCTAAATAGCTCTAGAAAATGAGTACTACTGAGGACAATTTGGGGATAATTTTTCATTTTTCTCCAACAAAACATGTTGTGGGTACTTGTTAGAATCGCCCTAGCAAATACCCACATGTTTCTGCATGTTTCTGTCAAGAAACATTGTTCTTGCTATTCGTCCTCATCTAGAGCTATGTCTCTAGTTAAATATTAATAAAAAAAATCCCTACCCACACTACCTTTTTTTCTGACATGTATATATGCATAGTGAAATTCTGCTATTAAGACCACCTTAAAATAAGGCTCATTCTGCTTTAAAAAGCCTATTTAAGAGGGTGGAGTTATTCTTCTTTTTTTCTGTAAACAATATCCTCTGGTCAGGGACCATCTTTGGGACAGTTCAAAAGTGGTCTTGAAGATCCCAAAGGTGGTCTTAATATAGGAATTTTACTGTATTTATTTTGGTCTCAAGACTACACAGGCTTCATTCATAACAAGAGGGCCATGATGGCCCTGGATCGCTCACCTGATCCTATTGTACAAACGGAACTGTGGGTAATATATGGTGGACTGGAGGGTTTGAGCAATTTTGGTTGGACCCAAAGACCATTTCTGTGAAATTAATTCAAAATCAGTCTGCCTGTTTAGGAGTAGAAGTCATTTTGAGAAGTAGAAGTCATTTTTGATGAAATGACATCTCAAGCCCTGCCGCCCAATGAAACCAATGGGGTTTAAATGTATTGATGGTTCCACTTGCACCACTTTGCCTAGACAGGCTAAAACCTTCAAAGTGGTTTACCAATACTCCTGTAGAAGCACCTTGCAGCCAAGGTGGGTGGGGGCCAAAACTTTCAAAAGACATCTGTCTCCAAAAGGAAGCAATTTTATAGGAATGTTCCATGAGTGACCCTCTAACAAAATTGCTAAGGGCGGTTCCAGAATTAGCCATGGGGGGAGGGCGGGCGGCACCCGATATTTTTTTGTACGGGTGGTGGGGTCGGGTGAATATTGTATTTCACGGGTGGGGGGGTCCAGAGAAAATTGAATTCCATGCCTGGTGGGGGTCATTGTCAAACCCACAATTAAATCATTATGGGTAGAAAACTACTCTAACGGTAATTAATTAATTACGGGTAGAAATTCAACTTCTCTCTTTTTTAACGGCGGTGAAACGCCCGAATGATTCCGAATGTTTGCTTACATGTTTTTGGGTAAACACAGAACTTTGGGTGAAACACAGCGTTTACAGAGGATTCGCCACCAAACAAGTTCGCCATCGGAGGTTTCGCCACCAAGAGTTTCGCCACTATGAGGTTTCGCCCCACGAGAGGTTTCGCGCATCTTTTATAATTCAGGGATGTGATAGTTCCGCGGAAACACGTATAACCGCGGATCGGAGGTCCGATTTTGACGATCTTGTGATTCATGCAGATCCGAGGAGAAAATTGGGGGGGGGGGGACGATTTTCCGAAAAAAGACTCCCAGGTAATGACCAAGTATGACTCTGAGGTAATGGCTAAGTATGACCGACTCAGTATTAGAAGATAGATGGATAGATAGACAGTAAAGGACAGGCAATTATTGTGAACACGCTAGGAAAACGAGTGGAAAAATCAGCCATCATTGTTATATTTATGATAAATTTGTTGGATTGGAGGCACAAAAAGGGGCGTTTAAGGTATGTGGCATTTAATTACATTTATCAATTTTCCAAAAGTTCTATCAATTGAAGAAGAAGGAAACTTTGTTTACTTTGCATTTCAGACACCCCACCCACTTCTTCTTCACTCTGTCTTTGCCCAACTCTTTTGAAGGCCGGGATTATTATGGGCGGGGGGTGAACAAAGCTGGCCAGCGCCTAGTGGGGGGAACCCCTGCTCAATTTTTTTTTAGGTGTGGACTTAGTTTTTTCATGCAGAAAAAAAATTGTCAATTTTTAGGGGTTTTAGGGGGTTCTGAATTGCTAAAATCAAGGAGCTTCCGGGGGCTTTGCCCCCTGGGCTCCCACCAGGGCATTGCCCTGGACTCACAAGGGGGCCTAGGCGGCCCCCTTGACCCCAAGCCAATTTTTCAGTATTTGGATTTCTGGCAACTTTCACCCATGCATTTAAAGGCAGAGATGTGTTTGTCATTTACATAGAAGTATTCAAGGAACATCTCAGAAGCTTGTAATGGAATAAAAAAACTTCACAACAATCTTCTCAATTTAAAAAAAAAATGCCCCCAAAAATGTCACAAATATAGAGGCTAAAAAGGGTCTTAGAATGCACTAGAATGCACCAAATTGCACCGGTATCTCGATTATGTGGTGAATACACCATTTCAGAACAACTGAGCAAGAAGTCCAAAAAGACAGTAACTTTGGGCCCATTAACAATGTCCGTCCGTCTGTCAACATTTACGTCGAGGTTCGACATTTATGTCATCATTTACTTCAAAGTTAGTATTCTAATCAACTACAACCATCACACCTTGCATGAAACATTAATATGACGCTGTAGAAATTCTTCTTTAGAAAAGTAGAGAAAATTGCAAAATTCTGAAGGTTTACAGTTGTCAAGGCGAGTGAGAACACCAACAGAGAAGGTAAATCTTGTCTTGAAGTTGGCCCCAATTTTATAAAGGTTTCTTTTGCTTGAAAGAATCTGCAACTTCTTTACCCTACCCAGTCTTTTTGTGCAACAGTAGCCCCATACATAGAAAAAGTATTACTTATTTGAAAACTAAGAAAAAAAAAGCTACCAAACCTGCAGGTGTTCCATGTCACCTTAAGTGACTAACCAAAACACAAGCAACAACACTGCCAGGTACAAATCTATTTTTTAAAAAGTTTAGAATAGCATAGCATATTTTCAGATGTCTAAATTGTTTTTAATTTCACTATTAAATTAAAAACTAATCCTTCATGTGGCCCTCTGATTTCAACAACCATGATGTGTTGTAGTGGTTGAGTACTCGCTTCATAAAGTAAGAGTTGTCCGTTCAATTACTGAACTTACCAGACTTTTGGATGAGTCTACATATGATCTTAAGAGTTGTTGAAACATACAACCCAAACACAAAAACCTTGATGGACATTCCTATGAGTAATGGTACTAAACACATATATCACCAGCCAAGGCTCTTGTGAGCTTGTGCATTTGTACAGTATCACCAGAGCCTTCACTATTTGCACATATGCAGTACAGAACTAGACAGAGGTTCTTGCAAAATGTCTGCCTTCTAGCCCGATTTATCCCTTTGATGTAAGTCTCCAGAATCAACTGGTCAGGAAACTGGACAGTTCATTTCTTCTGACATGCAGATATTTCTCATTCTTGAAGGGACCCCTGAGCAGCATCCCTCTTCTTCATACTAATTCAGATGTGACTATAGGCTTGAAAAACCTATATATTCTTCTATGACATGTTCTAAAAAGGAAACAAAGTATACAGCTGTTGAGTACAGTCAAATCACTCCGGCCTTTAACCATTTTAACATTTCTTTATTTATTCATTGATTTTTTTTTTTTTTTGTGGGGGGGGTTGGGGGGGGGGGGGGGGGGTAATTTTATACATACATTTTTTTTTACGGTTGGTGGGGGTAAAAAAAAAATTTTATGGACTGTGGATGGGGTATTGAATTTATTCTTAAATAGGGGGTGGCGGGGTTCTCATTTTTTTTAAATTCATGGGTACTGGGGGTCAGGGAAAATTATATTTTACGGGTGGTGGGGTTTTTAAAAAAGTGCCTCCCACCCACCCCCCCCTGACTAATTCTGGAATTGCCCTAAAAATATTTTGCTCAACTGAGCATGATGGCCACCACAGCTAAAAACCTCAAACCTCATTCCTGTCAAATAATTTCATAATCAATCCACTGATTAAGGAGAAGAAGTTGTTTAAAGGTTTTGTTCACCAGAGCGGCATAGTTTGAGCAATTTTGGTGGAGGGTCACCCAAGGAACATTCCTGTCAAGTAATTTCAAAATCCATCCACTGGTTAAGGAGAAGAAGTCGTTTAAAGGTTTTCTATTTTTAGCTCTGGCAGCCATCTTGTTCACCAGAGCAGAATGGTTTGAGCACTTTTTGTAGAGGGTCACCCAAGGAACATTCCTGTGAAGTTATTTCAAAATCCATCCACGGGTTAAGGAGAAGTCGTTTAAAGTTTTTTCTATTTTTAGCTCTGGTGGCCATTTTATTCAACCGAGCAGAACGGTTTGAGCAATTGTGGTAGAGGGTCACCGAACGAACATTCCTGTGAAATAATTTCAAAATCCATCCACTTGTTAAGGAGAAGTCATTTAAAGGTTTTTCTATTTTTAGCTCTGGTGGCCATTTTGTTAACCTGAGCGGAACAGTTTGAGCAATTTGGGTTGAGGGTCACCCAAGGAACATTCTGGTGAAATAATTTCAAAATCCAACCACTGGTTAAGGAGAAAAGTGCGTTTAAAGATTATTCTATTTTTAGCTCTGGCGGCCATTTTGTTAACTTGAGCTGAACAGTTTTGAGCAATTTTGGTGGAGGGCCACCCAAGGAACATTTCTGTTAAGTGATTCCAAAATCCATCCGCTGGTAAAGGAGAAGAAGTCGTTTAAATGTTTTTCTATTTTAAGCTCTGGTGGCCATTTTGTTCACCCGAGCGGAACAGTATGAGCAATTTTGGTAGAGGGTCACCAAACAAACATTCCTGTGAAATAATTTCAAAATCCATCCACTGGTTATGGAAAAGTCGTTTAAAGGTTTTTCTATTTTTAGCTCTGGCGGCCATTTTGTTCACCCAAGGGGAACAGTATGAGCAATTTTTGTAGAGGTTTACCAAAGGAACATTCCTGTGAAATACTTTCAAAATCCATCCACTGTTTATGGAGTAGAAGATGTTTAAAGGTTTTTCTATTTTTAGCTCTGGTTGCCATTTTGTTCACCCGAGCGGAACTGTTTGAGCAATTTTGGTAGAGGATCCCCACAAGGAACATTCCAGTGAAATAATTTCAAAATCCATCCACTGGTTAAGGAGAAAAAGTCGTTTAAAGCTTTTTCTATTTTTAGCTCTGGTGGACATTTTTCACCCGAGCGGAACGGTTTGGGCAATTTTGGTAGAGGGTCACCGAAGGAACATTTCTGTGAAGTAATTTCAAAATCCATCCACTAGTTAAGGAGAAAAAGTCGTTTAAAGCTTTTTCTATTTTTAGCTCTGGCGGCCATTTTGTTCACCCGAGCGGAACGGTTTGAGCAATTTTGGTAGAGGGTCACCCAAGGAATATTCCTGTCAAGTAATTTCGAAATCCATCCACTGGTTGAGGAGAAGAAGTCCTTTAAAGGTTTTTCTATTTTTAGCTCTGGTGGCCATTTTGTTCAACAGAGCGCAATGGTTTGAGCAATTTTAGTAGAGGGGCACCCAAGAAACCTTCATGTGCAATAATTTCAAAATCCATCCACTAGTTAAGGAGAAGAAGTTGTTTAAAGGTTTTTCTATTTTTAGCTCTGGCGGCCATTTTGTTCACCCGAGCGGAACACTTTGAGCAATTTTGGTAGAGGATCACCCAAGGAGCATTCCTGTGAAAATAGATCAAAATCTGTCCAGCAGTTTTGGAGGAGAAGTTGTTTAAAGTAAAAGTTGACGACGGACGCACGCACGCACGCACGCCGGACAAAGACTGATCCCAAAAGCTCACCTTGAGCACTTCGTGCTCAGGTGAGCTAAAAAAACCCTATATAATTCTGCCTTCCTTGAATCCCACTTTTATGTAGTAGAGCTGGGGTTTACAAGAGTAAAATGCTCTAAAACATAGATTGTGGGTACTGGCTACAAGGACGGGTGATTCTAACAAGCACCCACAGAAAGCAGAAATAAGAAAAGAATCACACTTTTTCATCACGAAATCTTTGTTTTTTATGCAGCGGTAAAATTTACGATGTATTTGTAAAGGTGTGTTTTCGTAACGGATCTGCATGCTCATCAGAGTCTTTGCTGTGTGCACCTCTGAAGACTCATTTATTTATAGATTATAGTTAGATTACTTAACCCATTTTGTACCGGAAAACCCCAAAACGATACCCTGACAAAAAGTGCAGGCCCATATCAGATGCCGCAGAACGCAGTGTCTGATCAGGGCCTACACTGTTTTCAAAAAGTTCAGCCATTTTCCATGTGGATTTTGAAGAAAACATAACCAGAGACCCCTAAACTTCAAAACAGACTCCTGCCATATACAAGAAGAAAGATTCTATTTGGTACAAAAAGTGTTAATTATATTTGGTCCAGCAGAGATCAAAACCTACAAGATTTTGGAGACCAGCAGACTCAGATCAGCATGTGTATCTGCACAGTGTGATCAGTCTTTGCTGCACACTATTTTCTGTATTCTCCTGCTTAACCTAAGGGAAGTAAGCCAAAACTTGTCTTCCAGGGTGGGTGTGCTGGCTGATCTGTGTGCAGGTTGCACAGTTCTAGGTTTTGTTGGGCCAAGCCCAAATTGTATTCTATTTTATTAACATATTTACCATATGTTTTCGGACAGACAGGCCTGAGGAAACGGTGTTAACCCAGATGATACTTCAAAACATGGTGTCTAATCATAGTCTACACTGTTTGGCACTCATACAGCTATTTTTTGCCAAAACACCAAGTAGTAAATTGTATTTCTTTTTTTCAACTTTTATAACAAATATGGCAAGGAGTTGAGGTGTCCAGACTATGTAGGGTAAACATAGTAAATTCAATAATCTTCATGGCCCCGCCCCATCGGGGTTAGAAGAAATAGATGGTCTGCATGATGCTTCCATGCAGAACTGAAACCAACATCAAAACAGAGGACAATTGTCATGATTGGCATTTTATGGGTTAAAGGAAAGAATGCATGCCAGAAGCAAATTTTTATATAGTACAAACTTCTCTTGATAAAAGGAGCCCAAATATTTTTTGAAGGAGTGACATGGAACTGTATCCATACCCCTTTAACCCTTATCTTGCTGAATATTCATTTAAGCCACACCCATGTCTGTCTATCAACCAATCAAATTACTTGATGAAATTTATTACTACAAATTCATAAACTGAATGCCAAACAGTGCAGATCCTGATCAGATGGCTTCTTCAGAAGCCATCTGATCTGGATCTACACTGTTTGCAACGATAGGGATTGTCGTGAACAGCAAGATAAGGGTTAAAAGAGAGAAAAAAATACCTACCGGCTCCCAGCCCAGTTCTTTTCCTTCCATACCCTGCAAGAAAGCATCATCTTTTTTTTCTAGTTCTTTGGCGCTTAAGCTGCCATCTTTCTTCACTTCTTTCTTCCTTTTATAGCGTGGACACTTATAAACAGTTGACGGTTGTTGTTTCTTATATTCCATTACTTCTTCAGGGTGCATAAACTGCTGGAAGGCATTCATAGGTCCAACTCTGTAGTAGGTTAAACCAGCTATCATCTTTTGAGGTTGTTTGTTACTCTCTGCAAATACAACATTTTATGCTCATTTTTATACAGTGAAACTATTAAGATAACTCAAGACTAGAGCTATCACTAAAGGTGATGAATACCCCCACAAAAACTGGCTTGATAGTACAACAGCGGCATTTTGCAATTTTTTCACTGAAAGGGGCCATAACTATGTCGAAAATTGACGAATTGTAGTGGAAATCGAACTTGACCTGTATTTTATGATGTTACATCAGTGAACCAAAAATTATAAAAATCGGTGAAGCGCTTTTTGAGTTATCGTCTGGAAACCAAGTCAACAGACCGACCGACCGACAGACCGACAAGCTCACTCCAATATACCCCCCCAAATTTCATTTGTGGGGGTATAATAATTCAAACTTATTTATTTTATGAGGTTTTACTGTTTTTATCTTTACAGGCAAGGGTATGTTGTCTTTAGTCATAAGAATTGCCTCAATGAGGCAATTCTTAAGACTACAGACAACATTACTTTTTTATAGTAGTAGAAACCATATCCATGCTCCAACCAAATTCTTTCAAAATCTGGCCGTATAATTAAACCCTCATCTCAAACAAATTTTCATGGTCACAGATTTGATTGATTTGGGGTGCAACATCCCCATCAACACTATTTAGGTCATTTTGGAGACGTTGCTTCCAATTTTGTGGGACTTTACCCGACATTGAGATGACATGACATCTCAAGCCCTGTCGCAGTTTGACCGCATATAAATTATATGCTTTAATATCTTTAAACAAGGTTGATTGGTAAATGCCAGTAATGTTTAAATTTGTGACCTCTGGGGATTTTGTTTGGGGTCAGACATTGGCCATAGTCCTTAATAATTAATGACTGTTTGAAAATTTTCAGGCCAGTCAGGACAAATTGTCCTGAAATAATTTTGGACTTTTTTTTCATAAATACAGTCCAACTTCAATGGCTCGAACACCTTAGGGACCTTGAAAACCTGTTCGAGACAGGGGTAGTTCGAGCCACTGAGGGAGACTGCCAGGAGGCATAACGAGATACTTTTAGACATCTTTTCGGTGTTCTATAATGAAAATGTATGCTGTGTGTACTCATTAGAATCGCCTCATCGAGGCGATTCTAATGAGTACACACAGCATACATTTGCAAGATAATAGACTAAAATCTCCTTAATCATCCCCACTATTTCTTATGTAGAGGATTTCGCTAGGGGCTCAAGAATGGGTTCGACACATCCATGGTAAACGAGCCATCGGTGTTCGAGCCATCGAAGTTCTACTGTATTGTCCTCAGAGTTAATAAACTGTTGATTAAATAGTAGCATTGACTATTTTAGTATAACTAAGAAAATTTCATCTTTACATACTTGCTCAAACGGAATTCAGTATGTCCGATAAATGATGGAGCTGTGTGGACAATTTATCCCGACTGCAGTTTGGGCCAGCAAATGGCAAAAACAGATTTTCTCAAAATAAGGCTCATCCTAACAAATTACTGAAAACCAAAGCCATTTTGAGGTAAAATGATATGACCAAAGGTGTAAACTAAGAAAAAAATACTTCACATTCTGAAAGACTAAACATAAGACTTTTCACTTGAGATGTATATAAATGCTTTTTACTGGGAAAGCAAATGACTGTCAGCAGAGAGAAAACTGCTTTCTTCACACTTGTCCAAGATCTCATGACTATCAGGACACATCATAAGATTACACTGGCTTTTAAAAGATCAAGGGAGCACCAAACAAATTTTAAAATAATGGCTGTAGATATTAGCAGAGTACTGATGATAATTTGGTGACAGTTTTTCTACTTCTCTATTAAAACCGGTTTTGGGTACTTGTTAGAATCAACTACCCCTAAATATGTTCTATAAAAGGGTTATCCTTTGGAAGCAAGGAATACACCACAGAACTAAAATATGGAGCGTACATGTTTTCTGGGCCAGACTAGCTAGTTTCGGCCAATTAGGCCTCATCAGTGACCCTCAGATATTTTCAAAATTCCACAATGGAATCAATGATCCCAAAGGACAAGGAAAATATAATCTACACTATGATGTAGGGCAGGGAGACGTTTTACCGCCGCCACACCTTCCCACACCTGATTTAACCTGATTCTAACAAGTACCCAAAACATATTTCTATTTAAACAATATGGAAAATTATCACTTTATTATCCTTGTTGCTCATCCTATGGGTAATATATTCTGATTACCTTATTTACTGTATGTATTCGGACAAACAGGACTGCGCAAATAGTGCAGACCCAGATAAGACACCGCAGAATGCGGTGTCTTATCAGGGTCTGCACTTTTTGCCCCTCATCCAGCTATTTTTAGACAGAATGTCAGGAAGTAACCCTTGTCCTGCTGAATATTCATATATGCCACACTCACTACTGATTATCAACCAATCAGATTACTTCGTGCAAATTATTGCAACAAATTCACAATCTGAATGGCAAACAATGTAGATCCTGATCTGGATCTTCATTGTTTGGAAAATAAGGCATATCCAGGCTCAGCAGGACAAGGGTTAAACTTTTTAACAAGTATGATAAGGAGTTGATGTGTCTGTTTTTGTTTGATTTGAGGTTTAACGTCCCCGTCAACACTGTAAAGGTCATTTTGGAGCATTGCTTCCAATTTTGTGGGACTTTTACCCGACATTGAGATGAAATGAGATCTCAAGCCCTGTCGCCCAATGAAACCAATAGGGTTTATAAGCATGGACAGTCCGCCTCGCACCGCGGTTCCTGGACAGGCTTAGATCCCCTAAGCGGTTTACCAGTACTAGTGTGCGGGCCGGATTCAGCTCTGCGTGGAAGCATCATGCAGCCCATATATTTCTTCAAGCCCCTATGGGCGGGGGCAAAGATAAGACACCGTAGAATGCGGTTTCTTGCACACCAGACAAGGAAATCTGTGATTTCACCCTGGGATAGAAATTTATGTTCTGACCCTGGTGTTCGGACCCAGGCAACTAACATAAATGCGCTTCAATTCTATTCAACTGCAGGAACTACTTCCGCACTACTTTTATTTTGTAAACAATATACATGTGCGAGCTGTCAAATGTTGTGCAAGAAAAAGAATCCAAATATGGGGTTCTGTTGTAGATGGGCGTTTCCAACCCTCGGGATGACCGTGCTCAGCGGAACCTCGGCATAGCCTCGGTTCCTTTCAGCACGGTCATCCCTCGGGCTGGAAACGGTCACCTACAACAGAACCCCATATCAGATTCTTATAGTCTCATCAGGGTCTGCACTATTTGCCCCTCATCCAGCTAGTTTTAGACAGAAGATCAGGAAGTAACTTGTACTTCATAATGTTTAACCCTTGTCTTACTGAATATTCATATATGCCACACCCACTACTGATTATCAACCAATCAGATTACTTCGTGCAAATTATTGCAACAAATTCACAATCTGAATGGCAAACAATGTAGATCCTGATCAGATGGCTTCGTCAGAAGCCATCTGATCTGGATCTTCATTGTTTGGAAAATAAGGCATATCCGGGCTCAGCAGGACAAGGGTTAAACTTTTTAACAAGTATGATAAGGAGTTGATGTGTCTGTTTTTGTTTGATTTGAGGTTTAACGTCCCCGCAGTGTTGTGCCTAGGCTCGATTGCTTGGGGGACACCAATGGCCCTTATGACATTTTCCAAAGGGTCATTTTATATTTTAAAGGGGCTTCAGTAAATAAAATATAAGCAACGTTGTTGATTTCTGAGGGTCATCCGGGCCCCATGTTTAATGTTGAAAGGGCCATCAATGACTTTAGGTAGGCAAATGGCCCCATGGCCCCCTCTCGGCGCAACACTGTCCCCATCAACACTGTAAAGGTCATTTTGGAGACATTGCTTCCAATTTTGTGGGACTTTTACCCAATATTGAGATGAAATGACATCTCAAGCCCTGTTACCCAATGAAACTAATAGGGTTTATCAGCATGGACGGTCCGCCTCACACCACGGTTCCTGGACAGGCTTAGATCCTCTAAACCGTTTACCAGTACTAGTGTGCGGGCTGGATTCAGCTCTGCAAGTCCCTATGGCTGGGGCCATTTGATGTGTCTGAATACTTACAGTAAATACTGTACTCATGAACTGTTCGTAACTTACTGTGCCATGGCTCCCAATTACTAACATATGTCCCTTTCGTCAGAAGCCTGGTTACTTCATCTTCTTCCCCATCACTCTCTATATTATGGTCATCAATGACCTCCTCCTTACTCACCATTGGAACATTCTCATTGGGAGATCTATGCCGCAAGAAAAGAATGGGTTTTACTGCGCGTTTTGTTTTATTGCCCTTTTTGTCCAAGTATATTACAGTGTTATTACTTCCTGCTGCATCCTCTTTTTCTTCTTCATCAGACTCATCTATTAAATGATGTATAACCTCAGAGCCTTTCCTACTTCCGAAGATAGTGGTATAGTTATGATCATGATGAGGTTGTGTCTTACTTAACAGATCAATGATAAATTGTTCATTTTCTTCAATTCGTCTTTCGGCTTCATCACCCAAAGCACTGTCATTCTCAAGATTATCAAGATTTAACTCCTGCTGTTTATCACGAACCATGTTATGCAGCAGAGGAATCTGTCTTCCAGCAACTTTTTGATTACTCTTATGAACAACAGTGGCTACTGTGTTTGTCTCTGCTTCATCTGTGCTTTCTTCTTTCACCAGAGCTTGGTTTAAGTCTACAGGAACACTATCACTATCATCAGAGTCTTGTGTAGCTGGTGTCAGTGGTTTGTGAACTTCTGTACAACTAAGTTCAACAGGTTTGTGTTTCTTCTTCTTCGCTGGAGGAACAAGCACTGAAATAAATAAAACTTTTAGCATTTGACCAACATCAAGAGAACTCCTGCCAATACTTTGCAATGCCCTGCATTTGCTTACAACAAAGGTGTGGCTCAGCCTGTGCATCTGTATGATCAGCACCTGTGTTAGCTGCTTAGCTAGTACAATAACTCTAACTTTTATATCTGCAATGATCTCAACTTGCAGGTCTGAGTAGTAAAGAGGGCCAGTTTAGGTCTTATCTGGGCCCAGTTGTTCAAAGTATAGTTAGCTTATCAAGCTGCCTTGTGGTCAAATTGTTAACTGTTCCAACAATTACAATATCTAAAGCTGAAAAAAAATGTGAGGAGCAAAAATATTAACAAACTGTATTTGCCACATTAAATGATCTCAGTTTAAACGATGTTAATTAATGACATCGTAAGTTTTGAACAACTGGCCTATGGTCGTAAACTCTAAGAGACAGGTTTTCTCTTCACATGACTCATTTTTTCTGCCACTTTTACAAGGTAGACAATTTTTTTGAGCCTAGTTGTTCAAAGAATCGTTAGCTTCAGGAAAATGGGAACACCTGGTAGATTTTTCCGCCATTTTTCGAAGGGAGACAACATTCGAAACTTCCTGTTTGCTTTTCTATAAGCCCTGTCCCACTGAAAAAGGGGTCTACTCTTAAAGGAGAGAATTTGCTCCTCAGGAGCAAATTTTTTTCTTATAGAGTTGACCCCTATTGACATGGGAGACAAAAATACTTTTGAAGGAGTGGCCTCCCCTGAAGGTGTTCCCATTCCCCTTAACAGCTCAAAAGTGGTCAAATTCTTAACTATTCTGGAAAGTACGATATTGAATATTCTGTTATTTTTGCTGGAAAAATGTGAGCCGTTCACATTTTTTTTCAGCAAAAATATAAGTACATTTGCCATATTTAATGATCAAAGTTTTAACGACACAGTAACTAATGACATATACATTGTTAGTTTTGAACAACTGGCCCCTGAACTGTTTGTTTTCCTATAAAATGACCTTGTCTTATTTGGGCTGGAATGGTATGAGTGTGGAGTGATACGTTATAAATGTATCATGATACAGCATGTTTTGTTTGAGTTGAAATTTACGTCCCCTTAAACACTATTAAGGTCATTTTGGAGACGCTGCTTCCAATTTTGTGGGACTTTTACCCTATATCGAAACGAAAATAATATCTCAAGCCATACTGTCCATAAAAACTGCTAGGGTTTAAGGAGTGGTCTAACACACAACACTTTTCCTTGAACCTAAGCAGTATACAAGTAATCAAGTTCGGTCAGTTTCAGCTTTGCACGGAAGCACCATACAGCTCAATCTATTTCTACAAGCCACAATGAGCTGATACAGCATGTGTGACATATTAACATGATACATATGGCCATTATCAATCAGGTGAAATCCTCACCACAAAGAACTTCAATACCGAAGTATCTACTGAAAATAACCATGCTGTATCTGAAGTGTCTGAATAATATTTTAGCTGTTCTACTTCAGTTGATGGCCCCCGCCCATAAGGGCTTGAAGAAATATATGGGCTGCATGATGCTTCCACACAGAGCTGAATCCGGCCTGCATACTAGTACTGGTAAACTGCTTAGAGGATCTAAGCCTGTCCAGGAACCGCAGTGCGAGGCAGACCGTCCATGCTAATAAACCCTATTGGTTTCATTGGGCGACAGGGCTTGAGATATCATTTCATCTCAATGTCGGGTAAAAGTCCCACAAAATTGGAAGCAACGTCTCCAAAATGACCTTTACAGTGTTGACGGGGACGTTAAACCACAAATCAACCAACCAACTTCAGTTGGAATGGTTTTCTCTCATTTGAACAACGATTTACAACAAACCCTTTAAACAGCATACTGGTACTGTCATCTGATAGTTTTTTCTGTTTTGCTTTCCATTGTATGCAGGAAACCCCTAAAGGTGTAACTTGGCATAAAGTGCAGGCCCAGATCAGACTCCAAAATGCAGTGTCTGATCATGGCCAGCACTATTTGCTAACAGAATTTTCCATCAAAAATAGAATATAAACGAAAGAATAGGCCTGCCACCCCTTATATGACAAATGGACTTGTCTAACATATAGCAATGGAAGAGTCCACTAGTATACAAAGGGTTGATAGAATGGTAAGTTCAAAGTGCAAAAATAGAGGGCATATTATTCATTATAAAACCTGAAAGAACAAGATTTACCCCGAATATAGATGTCATGCCTGTGGAGGGCATTAACTCTATAGTTTTTCTCTTGATATATCTCATTTTTCTATGTCAGTGTCTGTTTAATCCGAACAAAAATGTCAGACCTGGAAAATTCTTTGAAATTTCACTCACCCTGCATGACCAAGGTCATGTAGATTTTGGTTAATTTCATAGGGACTAGACAAAATTTTTGCTTAACCTCCAAAATTTTTACTCGTCATGGCGAGTGGACGAGTAGAATTTTTCAGCCTTGAATGTTATAGATTATATAGAAACATGACTATTTATGGCCATTTTTCTTTTAACTCTTATCCTGCTGTTCACGACAACCCTTTCCTTTGCAAACAGTGTAGATCCAGATCAGATAGCCATCTGATCAGGATCGACACTGTTTGACATTCAATTTATGAAGTTGTAGGAATAAATACATCAAGTAATCTGATTGTTTCAAAGTCAGAAATGGGTGTGGCTAAACTCAGCAAGAGAAGGGTTAATCAATACATTTTCCAACCTGATATATCAAAACCCTGCCACAGTGAATTCTTAACCCTTATCTTGCTGAATATCTGACTTAGCCACACCTATTTCTGACTATCAGCCAATCAGATTACTGGATATAATGTTTTTGTTCAAATTCACAAAATGAATGAAAAACAGTGTAGACCCTGATCAGGTGGCTTCTTCAGAAGCCATCTGATCTGGATCTACACTGTTTGCAAAAGTAGGGGTTGCCGTGAACAGCAGGACACGTATTAAAAGGAGGTTGTGATGTATTACAAAGGTTTTTTGGGTAATAACTTACTTTCATAAATCCTTCTTTTCCTCACTTGGACAGGTTCTGCAGTAAACTTGAACTTCGTTTTTCTACCAGGAGCTGTAAAAGACCAGGAGTTTCCTTGATATTTACCTTGTTATGCGGTAAACCCCAAAACAAGACATTGGCATTGGTGAACAGTTGATTAATTGCCTTGGGTTTAACAGTACATCAACCTTTGAGGGTCATTTTGTGTCGTTTCCATAGAAAAGGAGAAAAGAGACAGAAGAGAGAGTAATGGAGATAAAAGTGAAGCACAGGGGAGGAAGGGGAAAATAAATGGAAGTGCAGAAACCGAAGAAATAACAACATTCTCCTCTCATCTTACCTGTTGCAAGGAAAGCGAGCCTTGCCCAACAGTAAGTCAATATCAGTTGGAGGTCCCAGTGATGCAAGATACCGTCACTTCACCCAACTGCCCCCTAGTAAACAGTGAAGACCAAGATCAGGCGCCATGTTGTGCGGCATCTGATCTGGACTTTCAGCGTTTGTGAACAGTTCAGCCATTATTTACATAAATAATTAATTTCATAAACAAACTTAACCCAAAACCCCAAAGTTTAAAAATGGACTCATGCTATATATAACCTGGAAGATTCTATTCAGTACAAAAAGGGTTAAAACCACCTAAGATACTTTCATTACAGTAAAAGATAATATCAAACATGTCTGTTTGGTAATTAATGACCCATTCAACATTATTAAGGTCAAGCTGAGCTATTCAGTCTACTAAATTACTCTTTTGTTGGGTCATCCAGTTCAGCGCCATCCATTGTTTGTCTGATTTGTGGTTTAACGCCCCTGCCAACACTGTAAGGGTCATGTTGGAGACTTTGCTTCCAATTTTTGTGACGTTTACCCGACAATGAGATGGTTGGACATCTCAAGCCCTGCCATGCAATGAAACCAATAGGGTTTAAATGCATGCAAGGTCTGACTCAAACCACTTTGCCTGAGCAGGCTTAAAACTTAACTCCGTTCAGAAAATCTGAATCATCGATTTTTTCATTTCTCGCTTTTAATACTCATTTTAGCCCAAACATCACTATGGGAAAGTTTTAGACCTCGCCCTCCGCCAATTTCTCCAGCAAGTCGTATGCCTCTGCGACAGTCAGGAAAGGCTGTTATTATTTGGAGAAAATTGCAAAATCTAAATTTTCTTTCACAGACTAAGACATTTTGACAGGTTCGACACACCCTTTTAAACCATATATAGAAGTGGTTACTGCTCTTGTACATTACAAGGGCGTCCATTCTTTATTTGCACGATCACTCCATGGAAAATCATTAGCTGCGACACCACATCGGATATCCGTATAATTCTTTTTGACGACTGTTGACAGCACATCGCGCTAGTGACTCCCCATTCCTAGTGAGCCTCTATCTAGCTATTCGAATATAAGGTGTGTCGCAATTGCATATCTATTTATAAAGCGCATCACATGGATTTGAATATTTATTATTTTACCTGACAATCATCGTCAAATGGACTTAGTCTGTGCTCTCATTTCTTTGTTTTGCAATTTTCTACAAATGATCACAGCCTTTCCTGACTGTTGCAGAGGCATACGACTTGCTGGAGAAATCGGCGGAGGGTGAGGTCTAAAACTTTCCCAAAGTGATGTATGGGCTAAAATGAGTATTAAAAGCGAGAAACGAAAAAATCGATGATTCAGATTTTCTGAACGGAGTTTAACAAATCTGCAACCTACTGGCCACCTTTAGCCAAGCATACATCAGATGAGTCACTTAAGCCAGCATCACATGCTTGTTAGAATACAGACACTGGTGGCTGGACATCAGTTTGATTTTTTACCAGTTTGTACATCGCGCATACGTCATAAAACTGGAAAACCTATATCTACATATAAATAGCACATGCCACCACATGATAATCTATCAGACAAACATTGAAACTAAAGCATTTTCTACTAACTAGTAATCACCCAGTACAGGCAGATTTGTATCTCCACCAGTTGGAAAGGTTTTAGTTTTGTTTGTTTGATTTAAGATTAACCTACCCATCAACACTGTATAGGTCATTTTGGAGACGTTGCTTCCAATTTCGTGGGACTTTTACCCAACAATGAGATGAAATGACATCTCAAGCCCTGTCGCCCAATGAAACCAATAGTGTTTATAAGCATGGACGGTCCGACTCCCACTGCTTTGCCTGGACAGGTTTAGATCCTCAAAGTGTTTTACCAGTACTCGTGTATCATGCAGCCGATCTATTACTCCAAGCCCTGTTGGGCGGGGGCCGAGAAAGGTTTTAGCATCTTTATCCCCACGCTTTTCAAAAAAAAAGTGGGGATATTGTAATGGACTTCGTCGTCCGTACGTCCATCCCTCCGTCTTACCGGATAACTCCTCCTAGACGGTTATAGATAGAAACTTGAAACTTTGGGAACTGATAGATCTTTGGTCTGGGTAGTGCATGACACTTTCAGAATTTTGATCACACCCCTACGGGTGGGCCCAGGGGATGGGGCCCGTGGGGGTCAAAAATCAAAATTTCTAGAACATGGTTGTGTAATATATCAAAGCAAACGGCATGATGAGTAGAAAACATTACAACCAAAATTTGACCCCTGGGGTCAATTTTGAGGTCACCAGAGGTCAAAAACTGATTTTGACCCCATTTACCGGATAACTCCTCCTAGACGGTTATAGATAGAAACTTGAAACTTTGGGAACTGATAGATCTTTGGTCTGGGGAGTGCATGACACTTTCGGAATTTTGATCACACCCCTACAGGTGGGCCCAGGGGGTCGGGTCCGCAGGGGTCAAAAGTCAAAATTTCCAGAACATGGTCGTGTAATATATATCAAAGCGAACGGCATGATGAGTGGAAAACATTACAACCAAAATTTGACCCCTGGGGTCAATTTTGAGGTCACCAGAGGTCAAAAACTGATTTTGACCCCTTTACAAGATAACTCCTCCTAGACGGTTATAGTTGACTCAAGTACTCTCATTGACCATATTTACTCAAATTGTCCTGAAAATGTTAATGCTATAAATGTGCCCAAAATTGGTCTGAGTGACCATTATCCTATCTTCTTTACACGAAAACTGCATGTTCAACCCCCTAAAAATAAGCATTATACAATAGCTTACAGATCTTTCCGAAACTTTGACGAAACTAAATTTATAGAAGACCTTCGTACTGTTCCATGGGACACAATAAAGCTTTTTGATGATACTGATGACATTCTTGAGGCATGGGCAGATCTTTTTCTGCAGGTTGTGGACAAGCATGTACCAATCAAACAACACAGAGTGAAACATAAAAATCAACCCCAATGGATTACACCTGAAATACTAGATGCAATCAAAAGCAGAGACAGGCATAAAGCACTAGGTAACACGAATGAGTACAAATTCTGGCGAAATAAGGTAACAAAACTTATAAAAACATCAAAACGAGATCAATTTCAAACTTTTATTGACAATAATAAAGGCAATCCTGGTAGTATTTACAAAATTTTTCAGGAAGTTGGTGCAGGCAAAGGTCTTCATAGGCAAACTTCTCTAGGTACAATACAGAATGAAAATTCCCATACAGAAGACCCCACTGAAATTTCAAATCTATTTAACGATTTCTTCATTAATATTGCAACTAGAATAAAAGAACCTGTTATACACACAACTCATGATAAGCTGAAAGCTTTCTGTCAAGATAAACTCCCAGGTGATGCTAAATTTGTTATTCCAAACATACAGAATGAGAAGGTTTTAAAATTTCTGTCCGGCATTGACATAAATAAAGCTACTGGGACGGACAATATTGGGCCACGTCTATTAAGACTTGCTGCCCCATACATTGCTGAGGAAGTCACTTTCATCTGCAATCACAGTATAAACACATCTCATTTTCCAAATAAATGGAAAGAAGCAAAAGTTACTCCTCTTTACAAATCTGGTCCTCATGAGGATGTTAATAATTATCGCCCCATTTCAATATTGCCCGTCCTGTCCAAAGTACTAGAAAAACATGTTCATGACTGTCTTTCAGAATATCTGCAGGGATACAAGTTACTGCATAAAACCCAATCAGGCTTCAGATCTCAGCATTCATGTGAGACAGCACTTATACATATGATAGATTCCTGGCTAAATGCTATTGATAATAGCAAATTGATTGGGGTTATATTAATTGATTTTAAGAAGGCATTTGATCTTGTTGATCATCAAATTCTACTGTTAAAACTTAAAATATACGGGATAAAAGAAGAATCAATAGGGTGGTTTAACTCCTATCTTAGTCAAAGGAAGCAGCAAGTGTCAGTGAATGGCAGCAAATCAGACTTCAAGCAAATATTATATGGTGTCCCTCAAGGGTCCATATTAGGACCACTTCTGTTTTTGCTTTTCATAAATGATCTACCTCTATACACCAACAATGTTAGTGCTGATCTCTATGCCGATGACACAACATTGTACGACATCCAGGATTCTTCTGAATTGCTTGAAAACAACCTTCAGATTGCCTTAACCAATCTTCACCTGTGGTGCCAAAGCAATGGCATGATTCTCAACTCTGCAAAAACTAAGGTAATGCTTGTTACGTCAAATCAAAAACGCCAAAGGCTTAACAAGGAAAATCTTGACCTTGAATTTAATAATAATCCTCTCAACATGATTACTAATGATAAAATACTAGGTGTCTTTGTTGATAATAATTTGACCTGGTCTGAGCATATTAAGCATCTAACAAAAAAGATTTCTTCAAGCATATGGCTTCTTTCAAAGATAAAGTGTTTCCTATCTCAAGCACATCGAGTTCAGTATTATAAATCTTACATTCAACCACACATTGACTTCTGTAATATTGTATGGGGAAGTTCTTCTGCAGCGAATAAGCTCAAAGTTTTTAAATTACAGAAGAGAGCATGTCGAGTAATCCTTGATTATGAAGTAGAAGATTCAAATGAAGCCATGAACTCTTTAAAGATTTTGTCAGTTTATGATCGACTATACTTAAGGAAAGCCAAATTTATGTTCAAGGTCTATAACAATACTATTCCAGAATATATCACAGAAAACTTCATGAAGCGGAACAATATCAATACCTCTTTTACCTTAAGATCTACTGCTACAGGTTGTTATGTCCCACCTAAGCCCAGGACAGAATATTTCAAGCATAGCTTGAGGTATTCTGGATGTTTAATATGGAACAGTCTCCCAGAACATGTTAAGAGTTCTCAGACCCTTGATACATTTCACTGTAGATGCCTGAAATGGTTAATTAGTTGAATCTATTTATTCTTATACAATCATTGTACCTATTTCACTTTTTTTACTCTTATAATTGCCATATCCAATTTGTATTTAATTCTTTGTCTTGTTCTATGTATAAATCAAGCGTGTGCGCATGTCTATTGACCAAAGCAATCTAGTGACAAGGATTCTAATATTTGTGTTGTGGTGGTCAGTAGGCATATGTTGTTTTGTACATCTGTATATACCTCTGAGGGCCTCATGGAAGATTAGCTAATGCATGCAAATGTCTATGCTAAATGTTGTTACCCTCGTTAAATAAAGACTTTACTTACTTACTTACTTACTTACTTATAGAAACTTGAAACTTTGGGAACTGATAGATCTTTGGTCTGGGGAGTGCATGACACTTTCGGAATTTGGATCCTACCCCTGGGAGTGGGGCCAGGGGTGGGGCACCTTGGGGATAAAAGATCAAAGTTTTCAGAACATGGTCGTGTAGCATATTAAATCGAACGGCATGATGATTAGAATACATCACAATCAAAATTTTACCCCTCGGGTCAAACACCCCTAGGTGATGGCCCAGGAGGTGGGGCCGCGTGGAAGCGTGGGGATATGCGATGGCTTGCCATCAACTGCCCGATTCTAGTTTATATTACTCACAAATATTTTGCCCAAATATTGCGATAAAAAACATGTTTTGTTAGGATTTCATGCTGTACACACTAATCTGGCACAAGATTGTCTGAAATTAATTATATCCTGAGTGCTAAGAATAGCCCAGCTTTAAAAAGCTCAAACCTGCCAGAAAATCGATCCCTTTTGACCAATAACAGATAAAATACAGATCAATATAACTGCATGCAAAAGTACGTTTTTTAACCCTTGTCCTGCTGAGCCCCGATATGATTATCTTTCAAACAATGAAGATCCAGATCAGATGGCTTCTGAAGAAGCCATCTGATCAGGATCTTCATGATTTGTCAGTCAGCTCATGAATTTTGTGCAATAATTTGCATCAAGTAATCTGGTTGGTTGATAATCAGTAGTGGGTGTGGCATATATAAATATTCAGCAGGTCAAGGTTTAATACAGTCTAACTTCAATGGCTTGAACAACTTTGGGACCAAGAAAATTGTTTGTAATCACCAAGTTGGTGTCACTGACTGCAAATTATAAGGAATGAGAATATATATGGTTTAGGGGTGGGGATCTCAATGGTTCCTGAAATAAATGGCATTTTATGAAGTGGAGGGGGTGGGGAATGTCCCCTGCATATCCCGACGGACCCACAGGTTGGTGTCACTTAATGCATCTTGTCATATGGAACAAGAATATATATGGTTTAGGGGTGGGGATCTGAATGGTTTCTGAGATAAATTGTCTTTTATGAAGTGGAGTGGATGGGGCATGTCCCTTGAACATCCCGAGGCACCCCCAGGTTGGTGTCACTTAATGCATCTTATCATAAGGAACAAGAATATATATGGTTAAGGGGTGGAGATCTATAAGGTTTCTGAGATATAAGGCATTTTATGAAGTGGAGGGGGGTGGGGCATGGCCCGGCACAACCTTGGGGACCCCCAGGTTGACATAAAAGCATATGGCTAAGAGAAGTTTACTCAAGGAACATTTCTATGTAAATTTTGTCAAAATATCTGCAATGACCTGGCAGTAAATGCCTTTTTTTTCAGTTTTCCACATTTTAAGTCAATGGAAACTCTAAGTTGCCATAGCAACAAAACTGAAAGGCCAAATTTCATAAAAAAAAACTAAACCTGTAAGGGCAAAAATGGTGAACATCTTCATAAAGTCTCAGCCTCCTAGATCATATGGTTTCTGAGATGATTTTTAAAGTTTTTTTTTTTTTCTATTTTTTGCATTTTGGTTTCCATGGCAACCAACAAAAATAAGCGGCAGGCCTAAAATCATATGGCAGATAGTTGATTGCCTTTGGAACATTTCTATGAAAGTTTTGTCAAAATATCTGCAGAGGCTTGGCAGAAAATGCCATTTTTCATTTTTTCCCATTATAAGTCTATGGAAAGTCCAAGTTGCCATAGCAACCAAACTAAAAACTTTCAATCCCCCAGCCCAAGGACGCTACAGATAAAATTTGGGCTCAATTGGCCCAGTGGCTTCAGAGGAGATGTCGTTTGAAAGTGTAAACAAAGACGACGACGGACAATGTCCATCCTATAAGCTCCTCCGGGGCCTTCGGCTCTGGTGAGCTAAAAACTAGGACCATCCCAGTCATGATCTGGGTCCCCAAGATAAAGATAGCAATAGTACGTTTGGAGGAGGGGAGATGGGGGAGTAGGAGGGGTTAGTGTGTGCGTGTGTGTGTGATGGGAGAGATTGGGGGGTTGGAAACATTGATTAAAAACTCCTTAAACGGGGTGGCACTGTTGGTAGTCTCAGATGGTGCTCAAAAGGTTTCTTGCTAGATATTTTAAACACTGATGGCTACATCCATGTTAATGTCTATTTCACTTCAATACAGAGAAGTAACTTAATAAGTCAAAATTTATTAAAGCGTAAGTTTTAGCCCCTTGCTACATGTGTGTTTTGTCCTTGTGAATAATTACTCTATTCTGGAAAACTTCTGCGTCACCAAATAAATGTGGAATTTGCGGTTCGTCTTGATCCGCAAAAATTAAAATCAGCGATATATTCTGTAAGTCTGTCCAAAGTAGCAGCAATAATCTTCAACAGTCTGTTGCATTTACTTCCCTTAAAATAAGAGCCAAAAAAGTAGAAGTAATACAGGTATAGCCTGTGGCAAGGCTTGTTTTATCAGTAATTACTATGGTCTTTGTAAAACTACCCCTTGATTGAATGTTCAATAAAATAGTTTTTCAGTTGAGTTTTGGTTACTCTTACACCAGACAATAGCCCTTCCCGATACATGTCGTTATCTTTGCAGTGTTGTTACTGTGATTATGGTTTTATTCAATGTCAAATTGATAAGCCTTGATCCAACTACCATCAGTGAATGATCTTTTGTTACAAACACAGCGAAAAGGTGTTGTATTTATATAGATGACCACTTGACATTGCTTCACACTAAATAACTAAGCTCTGGGCCTTGTGGATTCAGACAATACAAGTCTGCGGGAGCTAATAAGCCCCAGGGTGTGGTCAATTTGGACCCAAAGGGCATGATTGGCAGGATGATGTGGCTTCATACTAAATAAGATCTGAGCTTAATGATTTCAGAGAAGAAGATTTTTTGAAGGTTTTTTTTCCCATTAAAAGTCTTTGGGAGCTAATGAGCCACAAGGCTTGGCCAATTCGGATGCAAGGGGCATGGTTGGCAGGATTTATGTAGGCGACATCTTGACTTTGTTTCACACTAAATATTTCAGCACTGGGCCTTGTAGTTTCAGAGAAGAAGAGTTTTGAAGTTTTTCCCCATTATAAGTCTATGGGAGCTATATATTGCCATGGCAACAAGAGTTTCAATCCTATCTAAGCAAACAATACAGACCTAGATCAGACTGCTAGTCTGATCAGGGTCTTCACTGTTTGCCATTCAGTCCACACCTTGGACCATGAAACAATTTTTATACAGTTTTGGAGAATTACAGCAAGTTCTCAAGGTGTCAGAACTTTTAGGATTTCATTCCTCTAAAGTCTTACAAGCTGCTGCTTTCTTGAGCTCATCCAAGTGTTGGTACAGATGCTTCTTTATCTCCGCCTGTGCTCTCATCTCACTGCCAAAGCTTGTGAACTGTTTCTGACACTGCTTAGGCATCAAGTAGCACATGTAGGTGAAGTTTCTCCGCATTTCATTTGACTCAACTTCAGAAAACAGGCTGATCATGGTCTTCTCATTCAGTCCTAGGATCTGCTCTAGTGTTAACACCTCCAGGGAGTTGATTGTCCGCATCGACAGCTGAAGAATCAAGGGTCCATATGTTAAAGCATTGTTAGATTAACAAACTTTTGTACTGGAAATCCCCAAACGGGTACCCTGGCAAACAGTGCAGGCCCAGATCAGACGCCGCAGAATGCGGCGTCTGATCAGGGCCTACACGATTTGCAAAAAGTTCAGCTATTTTCCAAATAAATTTTAAATATATCTCAACCTGTCACCCCTAAATTTTCGAATAGACTCCTGCTATATATAAAGAGAAAGATTCTATTTGGTACAAAAAGTGTTAAAATGTTAACTGTTCTAGCAGGTACTGGGTCCCGTCCTAAGCTTTACAAGCTCCTAAGTCGACAAAATGTTAACTGATCTAGCAAGTATGGAGCAGTATGATCAGGGTCTACACTGTTAGCCATTACATATGCACTTTTTGGACTCCTTGCTGGATCATGAAACAAATTTGTTGCAATATTAGGAGAATTACTGCAAGTTCTCAAGGTGTCCAAATTTTTAGGATTTTTAGAGTACTTATATAGTTCGAACAGTTTGACATGAGACTGGTGACCTCTATTACCATAATTTCACATCCAACTGAATGGATATATTATCCATGCCGTCTTCTGAAAAGGTCAATGTTGTTAGGCTTAAAGCCAGTGTCCCAGTTTATCTTGACCCCTGGGTAGCTTTACCCCCGGGGGTAAAGCTACTCAGGGGTAGCTTTACCCCCGGGGGTAAGGATATCCCGGGATATCTTTACCCCCACCCTGGATATCTTCACCCCCGGGGGTAAAGCTAAACTGGCCAGGATATCTTTACCCCCGGGGTAAAGCTAAACTGGCCAGGATATCTTTACCCCCACCCCAACTTTTGGGTATAAACTATTTTCTTAATACCCAATTTCTTCTTATATGTAAGAGAAACAAGATAGTGGACGCGATGTTTCACTTTAACATTTTTCGTTTCAATCATGACTCAGACTAATAGAACTACCCTTACTAAGAAATATGACCAAATTATAGAGGCAAATGATTATTTAATAACTTCTTTTTGTATATTTTCTTATTCAAAATGTCCCTTATGACAATCTTTCATAATCTTGCATTATCCCTGTCAGTGGTGGTGGTGAGTGGAAAGGCGGGGGTAAAGATATCCTGGCTGGGATATCTTTACCCCCGGGGGTAAAGCTAAACTGGCCAGGATATCTTTACCCCCACCCCAACTTTTGGGTATAAACTATTTTCTAAATGCCCAATTTCTTCTTATATGTAAGAGAAGCCAGATAGTGGACTCGATGTTTCACTTTAACATTTTTCGTTTCAATCGTGACTCGGACTATTAGAACTACCCTTAGTAAGAAATATGACCATATTATAGAGGCGAATGATTATTTAATAACTTCTTTTTTTTATATTTTCTTATTCAAAATGTCCCTTATGACAATCTTTCATAACCTTGCATTATCCCTGTCAGTTGTGAAATGGGTGGTGGGGGTGAGTGGAAAGGCGGGGGTAAAGATATCCCGGCTGGGATATCTTTACCCCCGGGGGTAAAGCTAGACTGGCCAGGATATCTTTACCCCCACCCCAACTTTTGGGTATAAACTATTTTCTAAATGCCCAATTTCTTCTTATATGTAAGAGAAGCAAGATAGTGGACTCAATGTTTCACTTTAACATTTTTCGTTTCAATCATGACTCAGACTAATAGAACTACCCTTAGTAAGAAATATGACCACTTTTTAGAGGCAAATGATTATTTAAAAACTTCTTTTTGTATATTTTCTTACTAAAATGTCCCTTATGACAATCTTTCATAATCTTGCATTATCCCTGTCAGTGGTGGTGGTGAATGGAAAGGCGGGGGTAAAGATAACCCGGCTGAGATATCTTTACCCCTCGGCGGTAAAGCTAAACTGGCCAGGATATCTTTACCCCCACCCCAACTTTTGGGTATAAACTATTTTCTTAATGCTCAATTTCTTCTTATATGTAAGAGAAGCAAGATAGTGGACTCGATGTTTCACTTTAACATTTTTCGTTTCAATCATGACTC